>JARFJA010000067.1:5302500-6618214 GCA_036326145.1 Rhagophthalmus giganteus | reverse complement strand
ACGACCTTAGATTGCAACGCAAACTGTTTTAAATTCCAAAATATGTTTTAAATAAAAATGAAATTACGTGTTAACGTTTATCACGGATAATTAATTAATAAAATAGATGGTAAAAGATGATTAAACCCCGAAAAAATGCGATAACAACTGTTTCTAGTTAACAAAGGACATAGTTAAAAAAAGAAATAAGAAATTTGCTCAATTTTTTAGTTCAAAACAATACCCACGTAAGTAATTGTTATTAAACTATCGGTGTAACTGGTTTTACTTGTAGTTGTTAAACGGTAGCTTTAAAAGCGCGTTGTTAATTAATTAATTCTGCTCGCGTCATGATAACACCGATCAATTCATTTGATAGTGTTGAAACTCAATGACTCAGTCAACCGTGTAACCATCTTATATCCGTACCTACTATATTTTACTTTTCTAAAGGTTTGCAGCGAATCGATTCGAAAGTATTAGAAGGAACGATTCGTCTCCCTTTCAAGTTAGTTCGGTAACGGCTTTCGGTGGTGCTTTATTCAGTTGTAAAAATAAATATCTCTACTGTAGAAGTTACATTTAGGTACATCGCACACCTAATTATTATTGTTTTTCCTTGAAGTTATGTAACGTCACGTTAGAAAATTCAGAACTACTCCAATATACAACCAATAAAATTAACAACCTCCCACGTAGGTACACGTCACGAACTTTTAAATAATTTTTCATAAGGGAACCTAAAAGATTTAAGATGCGCAAACAATAGAGCGGGTAAGTGGTTATATTCGACGTGCAAAAAAATATTCGAAAAAAGAAATGAAGAGAAATATATCTTCCAAGTACGTAGTACTATACATATGTATTTACAATGTATCAACAGTAATACTGCAATAATAGTATCAATTTGTGCTTCATGAAACATCGTGAAGGACCAAAGATAATTTTGTGCAAAACAATTTAAATATTTCCTTTGTAATATTGTTGCTGACAAATGGTCTGAATATATTTTTAGAAAGTTTGTGTTATGGAATTTGTACCTATTCATGTATTTCTTATAACAATAAACCAATCGTTAAGGTAATAACAGGTGTTGGACAGCTGTTGTAATAATAATAATTATTTGTTTTAAAACGCTATGAATGTCGAAGTTTAGATGAAGATAGTTTTTAACAGTACCTGCCGTTTATTAAAAAAAAAAGAGACGTCATAGAAGACTTATTGTGATAAATAAAATACGGAGAAATTATTTTACAAGTATAATTGAATTTTGTTCTAAATGGATTCATAAATGTAGGAATTAGACCGCCTCTTTTTTCGTCTTTAAAAATTTCACAATACAAAATGTTATATAGAAGCACGTTTCGACTTTCGTTTAATACATCAAAATTCAACATTTGTGTATGTTCGAAAATAACTGACAACGAGTTAATAACTTGTTTCGAGACACTGTTTTAGGCGGAAAATTTCCCTGACCTTAAACCAATGTTTTTTTCTTCTTTAATTTATAAGAACGAACTTATGTTAGTAATATCAAGTTCAAGTGAAATGGAGTAGTATATATTACGACTAGCATCCTTGAAAACGTTATTCGGCGTCTAGCAAACATCTCGTAAGTTTGCTTTTACCTAAATTGTGAATTCGCGCACTTAGATGCAAATTTAAGATTATGTAAGAACGAATGCACAATGGTAGCACGACTAGCATTTTATTTTAAAAAGCTTACAATATTTTAACGTGGTTCTTTGTTAGTTTTGTTTAGTTGGTCATGTTCAATTTGCTAAAGAGTTAAGTAGTTTTTCCATTATATTTTAAATAATTATACAAAAATCAACAAATGCAAAATTTAAATAAATTCGCTTCTTCGCAATTTATTTTAACTTTTCCAATTGAATATGCTTACGTAAAGTAAGTATACAAAGTAGTACAAATTATTGTATAATTTTTCTAAACATCTACAAAGTACAAGTTACTTCGTGATTTGTTTATGATTATTTAAATGGCGCGCTGCGAGACCACGATAAATTGAAATACTTTAGAAATAAATAAAAGCGGTTAGTTTTCGTCAAATAAGATTTTCTATTCGAGAATATTCGGCGCACAACCCTTCTAAATAAAGGCCAAACGCGGAATTTACCATATTCTATAAGAAAAATATTTAAAAAAAAAACAATTATGAAAATGTTTCGTTCTCGATTCTTTAGCCATTAGCGGGTTAATTACATCGCAGTTTGATAACATGAAAAGATAAACCTCAACGTCAAAAGACATACCTGCCATAATCTTATACGTAATTCATTATCAAATATTGTATTATGTAAATTCAAAATAAAGAAAGATATACTATATAAGCTTTTCCTCTGTCATCAAGTTTCCAAATTTATACACCACTTAAACTAAATGTCCAGAATATATTTATATATTCGCAAATAACAAGAGGCAGAGTATAATCTAAGCTAGAAATTAACCTAAAAAGACAGACAATCGGCAAGCGCGGCACTTTATACAGCTGACGTAATGGCTAATTTGGAATGTTGTTTAAATAAAATAAAAAAGTAAAAATAGGTTCAGCATATTTACCCAGAAATTTTAGATAATTAAATAAACGGATAGTTACTTAATTATATCATCGAATAAGTAAAACAAATTGAATTCAAAATCCCATGTAATATGGATATCGTGAATGGTCAAACAAGGGACTACCTACATTAGAAAACAATGAATAATTGAAATTTTCTACATTCTAAAAGTTCAACTATTACTTAAAACGTCAAGAAGTGGACTTATTTAAATCGTCTTAACATCTGCACTTACGTGTGGACTAACGTTGTATAACGATGTGTTAAAGTAGATAAATGCCCTTGATTATGAATAGGTATTTATGTATTGTAGTCTTGTAATCTCGGGATGCATAAACTTGTATAATACCATGTAAGATACTGAAAGTCCGGTATACAGTAAATTGTCGGGCGACTCCGTTAGCCATGGAAAACTGACCTAAAGAGTGGCCAATTTTAAAACGCGCCATGACCCCAAGACGCAATACCGTACAATCGGGGCCATCACTTGCAATTTATGTAGGCACTTACTACTTTATTAGGCATGTTGTTTTTATTTTACGTTACCGACATTTCGTTCGTCATAGGACAGGCGTAATTTTAGCAAATCCCATCTCAAATTAAAAACGCTTCCGTTCAATACGTTTCTCGATAATAAAAAGTTTTTGAAAAAAAATTATATAAGCACATTAATAATACTAGATATTAATGTTAGCTCGCATGTTTTGATTTATGAACATTTTATTTCAAAATCGTCATTACCTACGAAGATCTTTGCGAACAACGCGGCAAAAAATTAACAATTTAATTGTTATGACGAAGTCTCGCCCGCTTTAAATATTAAATAGGTAGTACCGTTAAAAATGTAGCGATGTAAAATCTAAAAAAAAAGTATAGTAGATAGGTTATCTAAAGGTATCATAAGCGCGAATGATCGAATACGTAGTTAGAATAGACTTCAACGCAAATAACAGCACCAATAATGTTTAAATATTGAACTGAATGGATAAATGTGAGGGGTTAAAATGTGAAGACATAACTTCCACCACTTTACCGTTAACTTTATCTATATTATAGATGGCGTCCAATATTTTATAAACGAAACTTTGAAGACCAAACTAATTTTGACATTTTTGATTTTTAATTGTGTATATATTAGGTGTACAAAAAAGTTCTGAGCTTTTTTTTGTAAAATTCAATATTTATTTAAAAACAAACAAAAAGATATTAATCAACGAAATAGTCCCCGTTTGCATCGATAACCTTTTGCCATGTTTCGGGCAGCTTGCGAATTCCCTGATGATAGAAGCTCCCTGGCTTCGAGGCGATAAAGTCATCAATGCATTTGCGTAGGTCTTCAAGTGCCACGAAGTGTGTATCAGCCAAGTGATGCTGCAGCGACCGGAATAGGTAGTAATCAGACGGTGCCATGTCTGGACTATACGCCGCATGCGGGAGAAGTTCCCAGCCTAACGCAAAGATATGATCCCAGGTCGCTTTTGCAACATGTGGTCGGGCATTGTCATGAAGCAGTATCACTTTACCACGTCCTTTGCCAGTAAATGGCCTCTTTTCTTCTACTGCATCGCTCAAATTAGTCAATTGTTGCTGATAGCGGTCTGCCGTAATTGTTTCACCCGGCTGTAACAACTCGTAATACAATACACCTCTCAATCCCACCATATGCAGAGCAAAACTTTCTTGGCGTGGATATTGGGCTTTGGAGTCGATGTCGAAGGTTGACCAGGGTCAACCCATGATTTTTTACGCTTCGGGTTATCATACAGTATCCACTTTTCGTCGCCTGTAATGATTTGGTGCAGAAAATCCTTTTTCCGGAACCTTGAAAGCAAAGTGAGTGCGGTGTCACGCCTTCGATTTTTGTTGTCTTCGGACAGTGCATGCGGAACCCATCTGCCTTCCTTCTGAACTTTTCCCATTGCATGTAAACGTGTGGAAATAGCTTGCTGCGTAACACCAAGCAGCTTTGCAAGCTCCTTTTCAGTTTGTGCAGAGTTTATATCCAACAATGCTTGCAATTCGTCCGTTGCAATCTTTTGAGGGCGTCCAGCACGCGGTTTATCTTCAAGACTGAAATCTCCTTGGCGAAATTTTGTATACCACCTTTTACACGTAGCGTGACTTACAGCGTTCTCTCCATATGCGGCACAAATCATTTCAGTGGCTTCAGCAGCATTTTTCTTGAGATGAAACGCGAAGTGGATGGAAAATCGAATATGCTGTTTGGTTATTGCCATCGTAAACACTACTGATTTTTTAGGTTATGTGCATCAAACGTCAAACCGCATGGTATTTTCAAAGACCAAATGTCAACGTTGTAAACCCGCAAAAGGGCGGGAAACTTCATGAAATTTAAATTGTGGTTTCGGTTGTATGAAATCTAAAGCTCAGAACTTTTTTGTACACCTAATATAACTATTCACAAAATAGTAGGAAATGAAATTAATCTGAGAGTTCCATTGAAGTTATTATTTTTTCCACAAGAGTTAAAATTAAATAATGCTCCTCTCATCATGTATTGTATCTTGTTACAGAAGCAATCGAGATAATGACAGAACTTATGATTATCAGCAAACCAACTTTAAAACTACTATGTATTAAACTAAATACGCCTTTCTAAGTTAGACATGTTGGGGAGTTACGGTTAAATTCTAGTTATTAAATAAGATACTATTATTATTGGTAACACTTTAAACGTTTTCTTTAAAAATTATATCGATAAATAAATTTCATAACGAAATGTTTGATCGGTAAACATATACAAACAATAATAATGCAGATTAAAATGATTATAGAACTGGTATTAATAACTATAACTATGAACTTGGAAATTAAAATTAAAAAAATATATATATTAATAAACAAAATAAATTCAAGACGCATTTAAGTAAACTCGAATCCTACAAAAATTAAAATTGTCTTCTTTTAACTCATTATTTGCGGAGATTTTATTAAATTTTTTACTTCGCCGTTTCCTGAATGTAAATATAAGGAAACAGTGTAAAAGGAAGACTGCGAAAAAGCCTAACGACTGACGGATTCAAATATTATCTAGTTTATGATTCACAATATTGTTATCATCGCCCGTTGTATCTGATATTACCTAACCGTTAGTCGTCAAGTGATTATAAAATAAACATCTACACTAAATTGGAAAACTATTTCGATAACAGAATTAATACGAATCGAATAATAAATGATAAAATGTTCAAGCCAGCATGAAATGGAAAACCAATTAACAGTTTTCCCATACAACCCTACAAAATATATTCTATATACTTATTATTAGGACCAAAACATCGACGCGTAGTGCAAAAAAGGCAAAAGAGGAAGTCCTTGCTGTCGTACCATAAAAGTCTATCAGCACTGTAATAACGGTTTTTCTAAAAATCAATTTTGGCCTCACGATATTATCGCAGTGACCTTTTTATAGACTTTCTCCATGTCTAGAACAATTTCTTTGAATTCTTTATTTACAACTGTCTCATTTATTGCGATTTGAAAGTAGTAAAATAATGTGGAACGGTTTTGTAAAATGAAAATTTAAGCCTTTGCCCAAGATATTAAAAGATAAACTGAAAAATATTCAAAATTTGCCCTTCCCGTTTAAAGTAAAGCATGTATTTATTAGTATTGCACTTATCAAGAAATGTCTGTAACCATAAGCAGTGCATTGTCATTTATTATCATTCTTTGATGTTTTTTGTTTTCAATTTAAACGATTTATACAAATGGCACAGTGCATGACTGATGGCTATGATATTCTAATGATCGATTTCATTATAACCTATACCTACCATGTGCCCTATACGTTGTCTTATTAATCTTATTATTTGACATAAGTTTAAATCCTTAATTTGTAACATTCAAATAAAATTAATTAGGGGAGAGTGGGGCGAGATAAAATAGTTTCTACTGCGTGACGAAGACAAGTGACAATTGCAAAACCGGTAGCAGTTGTTTTCGTTTCGTGTGTATTGTGATTGAAAGTTCCAGCTTTTTACGAATTTCAGTTGACGATTATGCTGAATACGAATGAGTAAAGTAAAGGGCAAGTACATATTTGTATTTTGTTTTAAAATACGAGTTATTCAACTTAAAAACATCAGGTCTCACGACCCTTTCTAGCAATGGAATGCTTTCACCACATGCTAGATGAGCATGAGGCGAAACCGCCTGCCTGCAGAGCCTGCACTATATCATCCAAATAACGAAGAGAAAACTTGGATTCGGTGTGGACAATATCAGGAACGGGTCCACGTTTATATTTTTTAATGTTTATCGTGAATTTCCTTTTTATTCTTTGTGTAAAAATAATAAACGTGCTTATTTTCAAGTTCATTGCAATATTTTTGTGTTTTCTATTATATTTTCGTATGCAAGCGGAAGAAAGCCCTTTTCGGCTTTGCTTCAAAAATTTTTCTGAATCATTTTATGTTGTACGTATGAATTGCCCGTGTCTCCGTTACCTGAATGTCCTTCGATTAAACGGAACTCAGCTTACATGGGTTCGAATCACCGAAACCGTACCGTATCATAGTTCGTCTTTGAAATATTAAAGAGGTTCATTTTACAAAAAATTGTTTTCACTAAAACATAATCGAGCAATAAAATATATTAGTCTATAAAGTAAAATGGAAAAGAAACATCGTTATAGGTATGTATGTTAAATGGTTTCCGTTCCAGATGGGCAAACAACAAATTAAGGATGACTAAACGGTTGCTTAAATTATAGGATATAGTTAATTAAACGAGATTTTCGAAATATATCGCGAATAAAAAATTATTTAAAAGCGGCAGGAAGTCCGACGAGTATTAAATAATTATTACATAAATTGGGATAAATGCAATTTCGTGTAATTCACGCGGTCAAAATAAAACACGGAGTTTCAGGTTAGTGACCGTGGGCAGGAAACCTTTTGGCATAATTAAGGCTTTATCACGATACGCACCATATTATGTGGGTGCAACGAGGTATTTTCACAGAATAAATTGTAAATATGTGCAGACAATGCCTAATTTAAGCTTGTACGAGTTAAACAATGTTGACTAAATTAAGAGGATTCCCTAGACTGCGGCACATACGAATTACGAACGAGCTATGATTATACAATTTGATTCACTTGTTCAATTGTATATTGCGAATTAGATTAACCGCTCTTCACACATTATATTATACAATGACCACATTTTATCCGCTAAGCGAATCGTTGAATAGTATACAAAACTATGAGAAACAAATAGTTACAGTTGACTATATAAAAAACATTGTTTTAAATTTATAATTTTGTTATTCATAATACTAATAAGTATGCGGATAAAAGACTTTTAACTTATAAAGTAAGGCAAACGTTATTAATCAATACGATTACTTATATCGTAATAATCTATATTTACTGTAAAACAAAAGAACGTCTAAATAGTATACAATAAGTACGCCAACGAACAGAAAAATGGAAAAACGATAAACAATTATCAAAAAAAAAAAATGACCATCCGAACAGCCTCACTTAACCGGTAACTGTACAAAATTACATTATTATGCACTAAAAGCTTTAATAAAACAGTTAAATTATTAAACACATCTTTAATAGTAATTATACATTATTAAGGCTGTAAGTAACTCGTAATAATTTATCTATTAAGTTTTTATAGACAAAAAGGTTAAGTATTTTTGTACGATATGAAATGTATTTTTGTAAATATCGAAACAAGGCAACGATATTTGAAAATAAACTTTGGATATGTCGGGTAAAATTTTAATAACTCACTGCATTTTATTAAAATTAATAAATTATTCGAGAACATCTTGATATGTCAAGTAAACGGAATAGGCGTCTACATCAAACATACGTCAATAAAGAGCTTAGGTGTTTACTACCTGTAGAAAAATGATTCGTAAGCAAAGGTAAGTCACACTTATACTTATGAACAATTCAATGTGTGTACTTAGCGTGACGAGAGAAACCTATTATAACTTTTAAAAAGGAATCGAGTGTTGACATAAGTGCATTCGTCGTTATCTGACAATGTGCACTTGCGAGCAAAAGATTGCAGTCGTGTTATTAAGAAGCGTTATTGATTGCTAGTAAAATATTTTTCTATAGAATTTTATCAACGAAGCCTCTAATACGATATTAATCTGTGGTGAATTGAACACGATAACGATGTTGTCGGTAATTCTATTAAAAAATATACGAAGAAAACGTCTTATCCTATATACTTTCTGATTTTTTTTATATACATAGACACGATTCAAAAAAAGTGACATACGTCCACGAAATAAATAATTAATAAACTTATTTATGAATTATCGCTTTCGTGTCGTATTAAAAACATTTTAATACGATCGTTTATATTTAAACTATAAAAATACGACTTGAATTAAAAAAAAAATTAAAATGAAAAGTATAACAATCGAATAAGTACATTTACCTGCCCACCTGCAATTTTCTATTTTACTATCGATGCGAAATAAACCCCAATTTAAATAATTCTGCAGGGAAAATTCAGAATGAAAAGTGGAAACCCTAAAAAGATAACAAAGCTATTTAAAAAACTAACAAAACTCTGTTTACTGAAATAACAAGCTCCGTAGGTAGCAACGAAATAAACAAAAATTATCGGGCGTTTTCTATTTCAATTTTCAATTTATTTCATTAATTATATGGTGCACATTTTTATTGTGCAAAAATCAATTTAATGCGAATTCGTTATTGTTTTTTTTTATAAAGTCGAACCGCATCAAATTTTGAATAGTAGTAATATTATGTAACGGTTACCTATTTATGATAAGCACAACATACCCTATTATAGTAATAACGGATTACCCTCGAGACCACCATTAGAGTATCACTAATTTCTTTAGATTTCTTTGAATTCTCTTTCCACGTTCGACTGACAAACTTGGACTGTTATTCCTTAATGCGTATAAACCGTAAATATTACTAAAATATTCATGGTTGTAATTCTTCGAATCAAATTCCTTTTCGGTATAATAATAATAATATATCATTGTTACGTAACGCCTTTGTAACGTCAATTTTTTACGGGAATCATAATAATGCTGTTTAATTACGTATAACGTAAGTAGATAACGTGATTTTAATAGATATTAAATGTTCGGTTTAAATTTAAATCGAATTCTACTTATTTAAAATTAAAACTTCTTTTATTAGATACAAAACGATTTAATGTTTTCATTTTGAAATTCGTTCCTACCAAATTAAGTTTATAGAAAGCGATTTTCTACTTCGGAATGAATGTTGTTAAAAGGTTACTTAAGGCCTCTTAGGAGAGAGCTCGCTTTAAGGTCCAAATTCGCAACTTTTACGGTACTTCGCGAATTTAAAATTTATAGCCAAAATAATTTTGAAAATTTATGGTGCTATTCTGAAAAATTACTACAGCAGACTGTAATTTTTACATGACCGTTAACACGTTATCGCCATTTAAACGTATGAAAATTTCGATTGTGATTGCTTGTTAGTTTTCTTACAGTTCTATAAAAATTACAGAATAGCACCGTCGATCATTGCACTATTATACTATTTTACGTTATAGAATTTGACGTACGTATGCATCGATTTTGTAGAAAAAAATATTTATTTTCGTTTAAATTTCAGACTTAAAAATGCCATTTATTTGCAATAATATGGAAGTTGTATTGAAGAATTTAAATCTGTTAATTTTAAAGCCCCTTCCAAATGTAATATCGATAGAAACGTATGACAATTTCAATTGTTAGTGTTTTATAGAGCTTCTAAAAATAACAGATTCCTTACAGAATAAACCCTATTATTTATTATAAAAATTAACAATCCCCACAGAATATAATTAATTTTTACAAATTCAATGTAGGCAAATCTGGGTTATTACTCTAATTTATCATTTAAAGATTACGTGCCGATAACAATATTTACTGTAACGCATTATGATTATAATATAGTCAGCAAAATATAGCCTTAAATAAATTTGTTGGTGAAACCGATATTGCTATACCATTTAGTAATAAAAGGAGATTTATAACCATTATAACAGTTTCACAAAAAGATCGAAAACAGCATTAAAACTTATTCTCCATATAACATTTTATATTATTAAACGAATACAAAATTGTATGTATAAAGATACTTGTCATAATCGATAGCTCGGTATATTATTAAAGAATTTATTATTTCATTTGTAGATTATTCATAAAAACACAATATGTTTGCATAAATATTTCGTATAAATATGAAACATGTTTATCTTTCCTAAATAGTATGTTTTTCTTTTTTAATTTATGGACCTTTCAATTTATTTGCCCTAAATCTAACAATAAGAGTAGATACATATTTATAAACTGAATTGAAACATAAAAAGTTAAATCTTACTTAATCCGATTTTTGATTATTATACGTAGGTGATTGCTATGATGACGTGCATTGGAACCTATTTTAAATACCGTATAGATTCGTTTGCAATAGGTTAAAAATGACGTCAGATACATTTTATTAAATGTTTTAATTTCGTAAAATTTGTCGATTGGTCAATTTGTCAATCAACTAAACGGAACAAATTACATGTTTTTCGACAATTACTAAATATTTATGTGCCATTTAGTTAAATTTTAGTCCCGCTCATTGTCCAATCAAATGAGTTTTCTTGAACTTGAGAACGTTTAACAGATAATTTCTATATGGCATGAACTGTAAAATAAATTATGTTGCATATTTCAAGGCCTAAATAGTAATTGGTAAGTATATAAATTAAATAAAACGTCCATCAAACAATCAAAAATATTTAACAAAATGTTTACGATGTCATTTTCAATTTATCGCGAACCAGTCATAATTTATTACAAATCAACATTTTCGAAAAGCGAAAATAATAAAATTTAATTATTGGAGAACGTTTACGAAATACATAGTACCTATCATCTTTTTTTCGAGGGTAGGTACTTCTTTAAAAGAAATTTTGTACCTATTTAAAAAAATAAACATAAAAATTATAAGCTTAGTATATTATAATTGTAAAGTGTAAACCATAAGAAAATAAACATGTTTTATAGGAAGACGTAAGCTTTACGACCAATCAATGTCTGTAGAATTGTTTCCTGATTCGGATTAAGTCAATAAGTAGTACAAATCGACAAGACACTAATGAAGCTTTTAAGAGTATAGGTACGATGATTCAAATGCCAATAAAATCAGTAACAAAACTCTTTTGAAATTGCAATGTTGTGTTGATAAGTATATACCTACAAATACTTATCGTTAGCAAATATTCTTAAATGTGCGCGAACTAATTAAAACAACATATTATCAACTATGTATGTTCTGATCACAAACAATTAGGTTACTCATTAGTGTCTTTTTAAATGAATTTAAAATAAAATGCAAAACTTTCTTCGATTATCTAATGTTATTCGTTGCTATTTTTATATCTTTTGTTTTTGGTATTAGGGTATGACCCTCGGCCTGATTCTAGTATGGAAGTGGGATTGTAATGGAGAAACAATTAACAGGAGCACACGCTTCACCCCACGGCCTTATGTTTTGTGGATTAGGCATTTAAGAGCGCTAAGTAGTGGTGTCCATATTGGAAAAACGCGAATAAAATTTGTGACCTTATGGAATTAATTATTTAAATTCTGCTTTTGCCAAAATGTTAGAAATTAAGTTGAAAATCTCGGAAGGTCCAAATAAGTAAGAAAAAATAGAAAAAAAAATTGCTAACTTCTTTTATAAAAGCCGTGTAAAAAATCTACTAACCTTCCGAGATCGTATACGGTGAACTAAACACTTTTTCTAAATAACATTTTTTGATAAAATTTTTAGATTTCCTGCAATTTTAAACCGCAGTAAAATTTATTCCAACTTTATACATACCGGCTACTATACGTAAAATAAGCAATCTGACAACAAAGCTACGATATCTGCATTTACAGCGGGAGATTATGTTTCTCCGATTCAGAATAATTTGTCGATGTATTTATTAACTTGTGCGAGCACTAGTTTTTTTTTAAGTATTTCCGCCTAGCCTGTGATCTTTGGCGCCTTTACTATTCTGGCTCCCGCGACCTAGGTATTATTTTCAGTACGGATATAAGTAACGTGCTTAAATAAGAGTTTTGTTTTAAATAAATTTACGAGACGCTCCTATTTCATAATAAAACTACAGCGACTTTAAAATTTAATGTCTGTTATTATTATTCTTCTTTTTATAAAATTGTGGTAATAAGCCAATAACAATAACAAGTAATTAACACCATATATTTCAACTCTGTTTAGAGTTATCTTCAAGTGGTAAAATTTTATAATTTCCGCAGTAATAATCAAAAATTTGGAGCAAGAAGGAAACTCCTGATAGGTACCAATTGTATCCTTATTATATTATTATTATGGCTATTTATTAGGGTCATTGGCCCTAATTGTAAAATTGTAAGTGTATTAAATAACTACAAGTCAATCACCATTTTTCTACTACAGCATGTTAAAAGTGTCTTACAGATTAAGTTCATTAACAAATTCGGTATTACCTATGTTAAAAATCAAATTTAAGTAACCATTACATTATTTTGTACATTAATTTTAACGATGTTCGAAAAATAGTAATACCCTCACCTTAAGATCATATTATCAAACTAATGTTTTGCTAAATTCATTACAACTACAACCACAGTTACCCGACGTAACCGATTTTGGGTGGAAAATAGATTTGTAAGGAAATCTGATACCTATACGGTTCCATCATTCCCAAATAATCTAAGAGTGTTAGCATCGTGTGGTTGTAAAAAAGGTATTCTTCTAACATGCATTATTTGTTGATTCATACATTTCGTTTCATCATGTTTTTTAGACTACCGTAGCAAAGCGTGCACATGTAGGAAAAATCGAATGAGTTGCATTGATTCCTGTAGATGTATGGGACAAAACTGTACCAATGCAGTGACAATTGCAAATGTGTCAATGTATAACGAATAAGATGAATGTTAAATTATTAAGGGTGTGTAATATCAAAGCTGTTAATTTAAACTGCGAAAAGTACAATTTTTAATGAAAGTAATACCAAATTTGTTAACGAACTTAATTTGTAAGGCACTATTAACATACTGTAGTAGAACAATGGTGATTGACTTGTGGTTATTTAATACACTTACAATTAATTAGAGCCAATAGTCATAATAATAACAGACGTTAAATTTTAAAGTCGCTGTAGTTTTATTATGAAATAGGAGCTTCTCGTAAATTTATTTAAAACAAAACGCTTCTTATATTATGTACTTAATTATTAAAATAACGGATAAGGTGTATCTACAACAATTATATTATTATATTGGCATATGTATTTTAGAATTACGTATAGAAGGAGAGAAAGCTACGGCAAAAAATGAGTTGGGAGCGCTGAAAGAAGCGACGAAACCCACAATCTATCTCAGCGTGATTCAGAAAATGCAATTTTCGCATGTTTTCACTTTTAATTATCTATCTTAATTATAAAGCCCTGCAAAAATATAATTCTTGTGCCGTCGAATGCTATATAGATGAACCAAACTTTTTTAAAGAATAACATTTTTCGATATGTCCTACTGTTTTGCAGTTATGACAGTATAAACGAAAAAAAACGCGAAATTGAAGTGAACTTTTTACCAGTTCGAACTGAGATATCGGCCCCGAAAGTTATTTTTCTCCATAAGAGCCCATGTATTTCGGTTTTTTTCGAAATTTTTTAAACGATTAATTCTACAAAACCAATTGCAAATTTTACGGCAAAAGAAAGTTTACCTTTACTACGCTGAATAACTCTTTCGGTGAAGATGGTGCTCTTTATACTGGACGATTTTTGACGTCTTTTGGCTCTTTAAATAAAAAAATACGTTCTTTCGGTCTGTCGAGGTTTCTTCTTGTAACCTCGACAGCTCCACTACAGTCATTTCTCAGCGCTTCGAGTACTCTACTATAAGTATTGAAATCGAAATACCTAGAACTTTTTAAGTAGTACCGGATGTTTACGATAATAATGTATCACCTTATAGTAGCTATGCCTAACAGTATTGTCATTAAAGCCAATCGCGAAACAAAATTTACAAGCCCAACTAACAACGTACAAGGTCAAATTCGCTCTCATCAGCTGATACATATTACTCTTAAAAAAAATTTTTTAATATAAGTGAGTAATTTTTAAACTTGTACAAATGCACGTTACCTGATATACAGGGTGTTTCAAAATTGCACGACATGATTGCTAGGAGTTATAGAACAGTGAAAAATAAGTGGGGTTTGCTTAATGCGCATTGGTCCGAAGGTCGTCCGTTTTCGAGATACGGGACGTTAAAAACCGCTTTTTGTCGTACTATTTTTTTGACCGCATCAAAACTACCAGCGACGTCGTATTGAAATTTGTTCAACAAACTATGTTTTCGGGCTAGTTGAAGTGATTGAAGGCTCTCACGTTCCCGTATGTGCTGGTTGCGCAACGTTTACGGCCAACTTTCGTTAACAGTTTTTTTTTTCGAGGTCAAGTTAATTATGAAATATATTTCGAAAACGGTGCGCCTACTGGACGATTTGTACTAATCATAAGAGTAACTTTTTCACGTGAATAAGATCGAGCGACCATTCAGTTTTTTTTTTCAATTGTCGCTCCTACAATTTGAGCTCAAAAGATCGCTTCAACTATCCCGATTATATTTGCAAGCCAAAAGCAGTTTTAAACGTCCCGCATCTCGAAAACGGACGACCTTCGGACAAATACGTATTAAACAAACCCTTCTGTTGCTCTTAGCAATAGTGCCGTGAAATTTTGAATCGCCATGTTAGTTTATATTAGAAAATATTCATTAAAAAGAAGTATGATTTAAAAAGCCTCCTAACGAATAACAAAAATACAATGTTTACCTGTAGATTGTTTTATTCTATTGAAATAGCCTTCGCTTGAAAAATTCCCCAATAAACTCGAACCTCTTGGCCTCGGGGAGATTAAGTAAAGCTTTTTTTTATAATACTAGGCTTCGAATGCCGCTCAAGCAGCCCACACTTTCGATATCGTTTTTCCTTTAAAATTAATTTTATTTCGATAAAATGAAATAAAGGTCGTTTCCTTGCTCATAAATCTCGAATATTATAGGGTTCATTCTGTAAAATCTGTTAATTTTAACGCCCTGTTAACATATTAAGTATCACCATGGAGATGTATGAAAATTTCAATTGTGATTGGTTGTTAGTTTTTTTAATAGGCCTTAAAAATAACAGATTTGTTACAAAATAGACCCCCCCCCAACTGAAACCTATAGGTATTAGTATATCATTAGGGCGACGCGACGCCGACGTCATCGTCATGCTGATGTTATAACAGCGGCAGTTACCTCTCAGGTTGAAACAATATGGCGCAACTTAATTTTAAATTACGTAGGTAGGTATTCAAATCTGTATTTAAGTCCGATATACTTACGTGCTTAAATAATAATCTTCAGATTTGCTAAGTATTAAAATACAAAATATAAACACTTATGTGATCGACTTACGGTTTATGTGATTTTTAAAAGGCATTAACCAAAGTTCCAAACAAAATTTCCACAAAAATGAAAAAACAGTTAATATTATTTTGTCGTCATTTTAAAACATTCGCGATATAAATAAATAAATATCAAAAGCCAAGAATAATATTAACGAAACCGGCCGGCGACGCGACATCGACAATACAAGCACGACGATCATCGAAGAAATCCTGAAAAAGCACTGAGGTTAAACAATTAAAAATCGTACATATAATAATCGGTAAAAAGGATTTACGTAAAATCAAACCGATCGTCACAATTCCATAAATACCTTTCGACAACAGGTATGTGTTTTATGCAGATCTGAACAATCGCTATACGTGTTACCCAAACTCAGCGACAAACACATGTCCTTTCTAAATTTCCAGTTCACAATTTCACATATCAACAATAATATAAAATAATACTTTTCTTGTTTGATAAATACTTTTTACACGGACTGTATTCAAAAATTAACCGCGACACCTGCCACGCCCCTTCAGGGATCATGTTTACTTCGGCGAGCTGTAGGTATCTATCTATTCCCGAACCGTTTCTTTTTCGAAATACGCGGCGCTAAAATTGCGAAAAAATTTCACTTTTTAAAAATCTGAGAAACGCTTACCTACAGATATTTTATTTTTTGACATTCGTACCTATAAATATTAAGACGTGTTCTAATAGCTACACTTCGTCCAAACCTATACGCAATTCACGTCATCAATAAAAGGTTACTAGATGATGACGTTTCACACAGTGCTGTCACCTCGTACCTCGTATTTTGACAGTTGTAATAAATTGCAGTCTTTGCGTAAATGTGCGCAAGTAAATCATCTATAGAATATGTCACTTTCCAAACTTTAAACTGAATTACAAATAAACAATCTAGTGACTTTTTTTTGATGACGTGATTGCATATAGGTTTGGATAGGCCATATCTACCGATTAAAAAAAAGTCAAATCCCCCAAGGTTGTGTATATTATACGGCGGGGATACCTCTACATGTCGTTTTTCTAGTACCTACGTTAAATGTCTACTTGAATTATTCGATAACGCAGTTTAACACATTAATACTAACCACCCTCGTTTCGAAAAAAAACGTTAGTTTTATTTGTATCTATCTTACGCCCGGTTCCACCACCTCACCTTGAGTTCTGCTTAGAGCTTAAGCTGAACTTGACAGAAAAATTCAGTTCCACCACGTAAAACCAGACCTTAACTTCGCTAAGTCAAGCTTACATCTGAGACGTGAATAATGAGAGCTTGAGATCATGTTTATAACCTCACATTGTTCAAGTCTGTCACGGGGACTAGAATTTGTTACTTTGATTACTAAAGTTATTATGGAAGTGGATATTATTAATATAATTCCCGTTACTGTCGTATCATTTATTACTGAGAGAATCAAATATTGCGAATCATCAGTTGATTTGACTGTTGATGGTCCTCCGCCAGTTCTGTACAACTCTGCGCGATGTTTGGCTTTGCCTTTCTTCGCCTCTTGTTTCATATTACTCCATTGTTTCCTCAATGAATCATTACTCCTAGTCACATTTTTCCTCTGAGCGTTGAATAATGACGTTATTTTACTCCACGCCGCATCTTTTTCTTTATTTGTTGTACCGTTTGTGGTTTTACATTCTATTACATTTTTATAATTTGCAACCAGTGAGGTGAGAAGGTGCTTCTCCTCTCTGGTGTAATTGCATCGCTTCATTTTATCCATAATAATATGGATAACATGAAAACGAGAACAAAACGTCGCAAACAGTCGCAACAGTAACGGGCAATTTTTCGGCTAGGTTAGGGAATTTCATTTTTTTTGACGTTCTGTATTACTGTCGCAGTGCGGGATATTTAAAAACTGAAGGAAAGGACCAATCACGCGCAAGTTCTGCAGTGTTGTCATATTTACGTACAACTTAGCCAAGGCGTGCTTTGAAAAACGTGGTGGAACGCATTTTCGTTTTGAGTCGTGCTTACATTTGAGTTCGACTTAGATAAGTTCTAGCTCAAGATGCAGTGGTGGAACTGGGCGTTAGAAGGTCAAGATTAAAAAAAATATTTAAAAGCTACACATCGTGATGAGAAAAACGACAGTGCGCGGCGGGGGGCATATGTTTGTCGTGTTTATAGATATGTCGTGCATTGACAACTTTTCTTTAATAATTATTATAGAAATCTTTATAAATGAATATAAGCTACCTATCTAAATGTAAGTAGGTAAGTACGAGTAATGCCGATAGTTTTAATGATCATTTATTGTATTGTGCCACATTTATATTCCGATTTAATATCGGGAATGAAGTGTAGTAATTGTTCGGATAAATGAAAATTCATATAGTTGCCGTTTCGTATTATATATAAAGGTAAGACATAACCGACATCTCATTAAAGTATAAACTGTAATGTGATCTGATATTCTCAGAAGATAGCATCATGTCACATGGAGGTAGAAGTAATTAAGGCACTGATCATAGACAGATGAAGGAGATTCGCCGGTTTCCGTAGCTAGGTTAAGATCCTGGCGTATTCTACGTAAATATAATAACAGCGAATGTTGCAAACCTAGAACAATAGTTGTCTGTTCTACACCAATTCTGTTAACTAGAATGTTTACAAATAACCGTTAAGCGATAATGATCATTAATATTTGCACAATATACTAATTAACAATAGTACCACAAGAAGTAAATCAACTTCTTGCGGATAACAACGCAACGATTACTAAACGAAATTCGGCTACGTACGTACCTAAATAAAGGTAAACAAAATTAAAGGTATTATGCCGATACGCCTTCATTACCATCCTCCTTGCACAGAAGAGCTAATTCGCACTGCCCATATAAAGAAATAGCGTAAACAGTGCATACGAACGAAACCGTGAGATTCGGTTATCATTAATAATAATTAGGCGTTTTAACTCAAAATCAAAAATACCTACCTGTATTTCACTAAATTCCACGAAATTAAAAATATAATTAAAAAATTAATCGTAAATTATTTATTAAACAAATTTACACATAGGTAAACGTAACTGTTTTCTTTTGTGCTTATTACAGTATATAAAGTATGTAAACGGTGGATACGTAAAATAGTAATAAGAACTGATAAAAATCTAGAAAAAAATTTAAACTTTGTTTCGCAGCGAAAATTTATTACAGTGACATTTAAATTAATCAATCGGCAGTGGTAGATACGCATGTTACACTTCCAATACATATCCTGTTCAATACGTTCGACACGAACTCCATATTATGAGGAAATACTAAGTACAATAGGTAAGTAACAAAAAAACGCATTAAAATAAAAATAAAGATTAGTTCCTTCAACTAACGAAGACAAGAAGTCTTAAAGTGGTCGCGCGAAGAGAGCTGTAAAACTCTTGCAAATAACGAAAAAGATTTTATTTATTAAACAAATTATTTTAATTGTCCTCGTAATTTCATAAACTTGTTGTCATGTAATAATATTAAATAAAATCTGGAAATATTTTGTCACTTATAAGTAAATAGAACAAAAGTACGGTCAGTAATAATAAATTAGCGATAAGTAATAGTAATATTGAATAATTAGATTATGCTTTTACATTATTGCATACTGATGTTGAAACGATCTATAGGTAGGTATAATCGATTAAACTAAATTAGGCTGCTTAGGAAAAGTCAGTCGTCAAATTACAGTAATAGGCAACTACTTAGATGTAGTGAACTGCTGTTTATAGGATAAAACATCTTATCTGATGGGTTTTTTTCAAATAAGAATTACTTACATACTTACTTGTTATTAAATTCTTTCAGTGAATTCCATACGTACATAAAAAAAATTATCTATGGAACTGATCGAAAACGTAAATTATCACTTATAAATAAATAAATTTATTTACATCGGGAAAAATTCAATCGGAGATTTCGATGTATGCCGTGTAGCGAATAGACGGAGTGATAAAATGATAGGACGATACGAGGAAATACTGTAAATGACAGTGGAGAAAGATTAATTGATTTAAGCTCACAAAATAACTTTAAAATAAACGGATTTTTCAAGCATAAAAACGTTCACGCGTACACCTAAACACAACCGACGCGACAACTATCGTCCAAAGAAATATTGCCTTAGGACCAACGAAATAGCGGGCAATGTCGAGAGTTTTGCTTTCGAAAAGGCACCAACGAGTAAAATTGTCGATTGAAAAGTATCGTGACTTTTGACCGCGATATCGACATGAATTTAAAAATTTTGCTTTTAACTGAAAATCAATGCTATAGTTAACGGCAACGTTTGTGAGTTAGAAAGAATTCGTTTTCAACTTAAAAGCAAGGCTTCAAAGAAATGCGGCGTCTATTTTTTTCTTTTTAATTACCCTGGTCACTGCCCATTAGCCAGCAACTATGCAGATTGTACAGTCGAGTTCGTATGTTTTGTCCCGTCGCCCGTATTAGCTATTATCGTAAAATGCTTTAAAAAAGATTATGTAAAATAAAAGAAGTTAGGAAGTTAAAAATATTTTGAAACAATAACTGCAAAGAAATCACAATTAATATGACTAGTAAAAGATACAATAAAACGAGGACATTCATAAATAAGATAACACGATTAAATATTAAACAAGAAAGCTAGTAGCTTAGAACCGATTTCGAGTAAACAATGGGAACATTATTATAAGGTCAAAGTTTTAATTACAAAGTTAAAGAAGTATTCGGTCTAAAAAATACAATTATAGAAGGCGTGAAAAGGAAACAGTTACTCTGGTGTGGCCACGTGAAATGGATGGAGGATGAAAGATTACAAAAAGTAACCCGTAAATGGTAAACCCCTCTCGAAAAAAAAAAAAACGTTGCCGACCCATATTAACACAATTTCAAACGGCGTAATTACGGAAGCCATGGTCGATAGGAACTTAAGAGAGGAAGATTGCCACGATAAATTGAATTTGTATTTTTCTATTGTTTTGTCAGGACCGTAACGACGATTTTAAAATAAAAATAGTAAAATGAACTTTTCGAAGCTTTTGTTTGTTTATTTCGTGCGTTGATATAAAATGTGTTTAAAATGTATTTAAAGTTGAACTTATCGGAAGAATACAAATGTTACCCCAATCGATTAAATGGACGGAATGGGCTCCCAGTAAGACGACTATTAAATTAATAATCGTAATGGCTCGTAGTAAATTGCCTATTTACTTTGGAAGACATTTTTATTTAGGCGTTTTGTTGCTTTTAGCCTCACCTAGTCTCGAAAAATATTTCGATGTTTTATCTTATTTTCCTTTTGAACTGGGGTAGTACCTAGCAATTTGGTGGTGTGAAACGGACTTACCTATTTGACGGTAGAAAGATACGTAGTCTAGAAATTTTATTTTGACGTTTAATTAACGGTCGATTAAAATTTAATAGCACGAACATTCGTCAATTATTTTAGTTTAGTTGGTCTTTTAATTTAGTTAATCTACGAGACTGTATTACCTATACCTATCGTCATAATAATTGGTTGGGTTCGTAGACAATTAAGTTACGATCGCGCTACTCCTTGAAGGTAAGGAACTTTTATCTCAATTAGTGCTTTTTTATAGTCCAATTAGTAACTCTGTATGCAATATCGCTTTGTTTACACAATATTAAAATTTTTAGTGCGTTACCTATATATATATATATATATATATATATATATATATATATATATATATATATATACAGGGTGTTTCCAAACTTAGGATCTTATTTTTAAGGGGTGGTTTTACAGGTCAAAATATGGCAATAGACAGTAAAACACCTTACTAAAAGTTGGATAATAAAAAAGTTATGAACTGTTATAATTCCGAACATGTTTGGGCACTCTGGTACATCATCTGGGTACGTGCATAACGGAAATCTGTATTTGATTATTTTGCATCACGTCTAGCGTTAATGGCCAACTGACGCTGGGTATTATTTTTCATATTTGTCAGCACTTTTCATACTGTTGACAAGTTACAGTACCTGACCTCTCCTATTACAACACAGTAAATATTATGAGGTGCTTGTGAGTGTACGCAACCCAAAATCGCGAAGGCCTATCACTGTTCAAATAATGAATTAGTAGATATGTTGTTAATTTATGGAGAAGCATTGCGAAATGCGGCTGCTGCACACCGGCTTTACGCGGAAAGATTTCCGCGTAGACGGACACCTACACGTCGACAATTTATTGTTCTTGCGCAACGTGGTCGAGAGACTGGTGACTTGCATCTACATCGAGGACGTGATGGAGGACCTGGTCGAGCCCGGCGAATGTTAGAGGCCGAGGAGTTAATATTAGACCTGGTGCATGACAACCCGTCCACCAGACTCGCCAAATTTCTCGGCAAGTAGACGTTTCACATTCCATTGTATGGCGAACATTGTGTGAAGAGCACCTCTATCCATATCACGTGCAACGTGTGCACGCGTTACAACCTGGTGATCATCTTCGACGCGTTGAGTTTTGTTCATGGTTTGTAAGACACCACGATGTAATTTCTGACTTCTCCTCAATTGTCTTAGTGACCGACGAAACAACGGAATACACAACACCCACAATACTCATATTTGGAGTATCAATAATCCACATGCTGTACGTCGGACGCACTTCCAGCAAAGATTTTCCGCGAACGTCTGGACCGGTCTTGTCAACGGTCATCTTAATGGTCCCTATGTGTTACCACCTCGCTTAACAGATGCTGACTACTTATTGTTTTTGCGCAATAATCTCCCTGAACTTTTGGAGGATATTTCGTTGAATGTGCGCGTATGCGAATGTGGTTTATGCACGATGGTGCCCCCCCCCCCCGTCGCATAGTAGTCGCCTAGTTTGTCAATATTTAAACAGAAGGTTCCGGAATCGATGGCTTGGTCGAGGAGGTCCCATCGCATGGCCTCCTCGATCACCAGATTTAAATCCGGTAGATTTTTATTTATGGGGCCATATGAAGACACTAGTATACGCAACAGATATCGTTAATATACGCGTCTTCATAACCGTGTAGAAGCAGCTTCAGCAATAATTCGACAATGCATGGGTTTAATTACGTATGTCATGGATACGCCGAGCTCAACTATGCCTTCAAGTACGCGGTGTTAACTTTGAACATTTATTATAAATAGTTAGATACCAGTGACTATAAAACTGTTTTGTGCCAGAATTTGAAACATTCATAACTTTGTTATTATGCAACTTTTATTAAGGTATGTTAACGTCTAACGCTATCTTTTGACCTGTAAAACCATCCCTTAAAAATAAGATCCTAAGTTTGGAAACACCCTGTATATATATATATATATATATATATATATATATATGTAATACAGGAAAAACATATTTGCGATTTCGAAATGATTAATGATTCAGAATTACTAGGTAATAATAAGTTTCATATACGAGACCTGCGAAATTTGGTAAACATCCAACGTTCTCCAATATTTTCGCTTGCGATATTATCAATCTGTCAAATTTAGAACGATTTATATTATTTAGCTTTCGATATTAAATAGTATAACGTCTATCTCAAAATAAATCATGTACTACCAGTACGTTTCTAAAGAACAAACTTGTTAAAACCGTGATGTTGTCGATTTAATTTATTAATCGTTAAGGTGCCAAAGAAATTTTTGTTCCGACCATCAAAAAATTCCTAACAGTTAAATATTATTGTCATTAAAACAATTAGGTAGGTGCCTACCTACATCTCTAACAAGACGTCATAAACTTATTTAAGCGCATTGTAATACTTCGTCACTGAAATGTCCTAATCAAGTAGTATTTTATGTTGATTAATTAAATTTGCCGCGCTTTAAGCTAGTCGGTACGGTTATTAATCACCAAAACAATTAAGATGACATTTTGCATACACGTTGTACTCGACGGACGGTAAAGCCTATAATTATTAACTATAGTATACGGTGCAACAATGTTCAACTCTTCCATTTTCGCGTTGTACATTCTTGTGGCGCAACATAAAACTTAATCCTTCTAATCATTTCTTAGAGTAAACTTATTATTAGTTATGCTAATTTAAATGCGATATTAGTTATGTCTTCACCTGCACGTGAATTTATTGTTTCACGAACCATTATGGATTACATATAATACAATATAATAACAGACGTACCACAAATTGTTTATTAATACTAAGGAAGCTTTCTTTAAATTTATAGGCTTTATTTCCAACCGCACATTTTTATTGGTTAAAATAGGTAATTTATGCGAGATAAGCATTTTTAATATCTCCAAGCTGTACAACAAAATCCAATAAAAATATTACAAAATAAAACGATTAAATAACAGAGGAGTTCAGTTTTTCAAATAAAACAGATACGACATGATTATATAATAAATGTATAGTAAATTAATGCCTAAGAGTTTACAAATTCTATCTACTAACTGATAAATTACCCATTACAATAAATTTCCTTGTACGCTCAATTTAACTACCCCGTTAAAATGGGATTTCAAATTGACAATTCAACTTTGAAAGCGTTGCACGTACCTAACACTAATAAAAGTCGCTAAGACGTAATAACCTACGGATGTTACAAAGTAAGCTAATGGATGTTTATTCAAATGTAAGTAGGTACTACATAATAGTCGATTCATTGGATAATGTTAAAAAGATATATTAAAAACGATGGAAAAATATTACATCTCGTTTCGTATTTAATTACCAGTATCTCATACACACATACATACAACACGGGCAGGTTCGTGCCATACAGAAAAGAATCTGTTAGTTTTCAAGCAAAACAAGTTAAATACAGATTACGTTTTCCGACAATTACTAAATATTTATGCGTCATTTACGATTATTAGTTAAAAGATCTCGCCGATTGTCCAATCGAACGAGTTTTCGATCGAGGTCGTTTCTATATGGCAGCGTTTTAGGTAGGTTTGATTTTTCAACGAAAAAATGTTGCAGAAAACACTAAAAGAAATGGACAAAGCATCTTCTCAACAACCCAATACACTGTTTTTGAGGCCCCGTACTCTAACGTCTGCAGGTACTTTGAAGCTCCGAAGGTGTTGTAGTAAAAAAAGTTTGGGCCTTGTTGGCTAACCTCACTCAAAAATACATAAAAAAAGTACCCTACCCAAATTTTTAATGAACTTTCAAAAACGAATTTACTCCGCGGTTAAGAAATATCGGCTTTTAATTTTTTTAAGATGAAGGAGTGATAGCCGGACTTTCAGTTCCTATTAAATTTTATGTAACGCGATATGTCTTCTACAGGATGTAATAGATTTAATTTTTTCTTAAAGTCAGACCGTTGCCCGTGCTTTGCTCTATGACCAGTCCTTTTCAAATAAATCGAATAATTTAAAAAGTTTAATCGCGTCAGAAAAAAATTTAGAAAAAGAAAGAAATTAGGATAATATTGCATCTTTAAGTTAACGTTGTTAAACTGCGACGAAAGCGTTTTCTATAAACGAAAAATGCTTAAATAGAAATAGCTTCGATTAAAAAAAAACAAACAAACATAAATGGTCACGAAATATTGTTAATCTTCAAATTTTTATAGTGATCGATTCATAAAAATTAAATATAATACTTGCGTAAATGTTGGCAAATTACCGACCAATTCAAAATATAGATTTATCGTCAAGATTTTATTGTCTTGCAAAAGCAGACCTTGAAGTATTTAACTGATGGATTAAATGGATTAGAGGAAGTTATTTATTTTCAGTTCTTAACAGATGAAGTTCGTTTAGAAAAGTCGAGAAGAATGTGCCAGTTAGTAGAAGCTTATGTTTCTTCTGTATTGTGATATTCGAGGAAATATTAATATTCAAAGTTTCTTTATATAAGATTCTTTACAAGCCAACATAGAACAAGATAAACGCAGCCGACAAAATGTATCCTGTCACGATCATAACGAATCAGCACAATGACGATTCCGGTAAAATGGGAAGATGCCCAGAAATGACGAAAAACGATGGTGCAGCCTATCAAAATAAAAGAAAGAAAAGCCGAAGGTTTAAAGTTTCGCTTCTTTTAAAGCCTTCGTGTAAAAAATAAGTTAAAAAATTACAACCAAATACTACATACTGCATCGGCGTTTTGTTTGTTTACATCACGGAAATTGATACTGAAAATTCCCGATTAAAAACCCTGCAGGGTTGTTATAATTATGTGGACAAGAAATATTTATAGTCGTTAAACTCGAGTGTTGCCCGACGATATTTTTCTTGTAGACGTCCGTAAATCACTTGCTAGGGAATTGAAACAAAACATTCTAAAATTTTTTGCTCGTTATATCCGGAAACCGAGCTCGTAGTAGACGGGAATTTCAAGTATTTGGCGCTCGTAATATCCGGGATCTCGTTACGAACGAGTTCGACTGTACATTAAAAAGCTGTAAATTTGCTCTGGATTAACTTTTAAACTTGATTATTTTAAAAATTCGGAACGTCTCCCAAATTAAAAGTAATACGCAAAACCGTTTCTCGAGATAAAATTTACGACTGCATCTCCGCGATTAAGCGAGGACCACACTTAAACGCGGACGTTAACTTGCAAACTAGGAAATGTGCACTACGTAGGTAACTATATCTAAATCTAAACTATGAGTAAATTTCCATTATCGTTGGAAGTTGGTATGGGGCGGGCGGTCGGGACAGCGCCGCAGGTACCGAGTGCGGTCAGGATCAGGATTCAGGTCAAAGTTCTACACTACTACGAAACAAAAAGAAAACTTGCAGAAAGATCGATAACCAGTCAGAATGAAAAAAAAAAGGTCCTTAAAGGCAGAAAACTGTTTCGATGGCACGAACAAGTTTCCATTAATTATACTCCGCAATTTAATTAAAAATGCAATTCTAAATTGTAGTAGCTCGCTTTATATGGGTAGTTTCGCGAGGTAGGCACTTCAATTAGAAAAATTATTAATGAATTATAAAATTCCTTAACCTGTAAATTTTCGAAATTAAAGTATTAGGTAGGTACTTCAAACTTTTATATGCCGTTTGCGACTTTTCAGTTTCCTTCTCGTGCCCCCTTTTGCTTTATTAACAATGTAAATTTTTCGCTAAAATAGTTATTTTTAAATTTGTCCCCAATTGTCCTATTATTAGTTGTAATAATGAGACAATATTAAGTCACATTATTGTTTACTGTACTACTATTTAAAATAATTGGGTAATTAGTGTAAAATAGCAATGTTCGTCTTTAACCGATGCGAATGACAATGAAATCACAGGGAATATCTCATAACTTATTTAGCGCAAAACCTTTTTTATTACGAAATAAATTTATAACGGTTCAACGTTTTAAATTATCACGTTTTATCAGTTTCATAAGCACTCGGTTTAATATATGGATGTGCAAATAAGATTCAAAGTATCCATCATTCTACATCAAATTTTATATAACCAAGAATATAACTAAAAAGTATCCCACTTTGTTTTTTTTAATTGTTTGCGAAGATACAGTAACAAATAGTATACGTTATATGTGTATGTCGTTATATGTGTATGTAACGAAACGTATTTATTTATAGGTACCAACCACCTTATCCACGCGAACCATTAAATTATTAAATATAAGTAGGTAAATATGGAAAATCATAGCTTTAATTAAATAATAAAAGAAAACGACATCATTCACGCTCTTTCATTTAAAACCTTTATTAAAAGGATAATAAAGCTGTCAGAAAATATAACTTCGTGTTAACTTTGTTAAGCATAAAATGTATAAGTTGACTGGCTAACCCTTTTTTGACGGTAAAGGATAAGGTTTCCATTTAAATGGATAACAAAAACACGAGCGAAGCAAACTGAATTATTTAAATACATAGTAGATACGGTTTTATTTCTTGTCCTACAGATTAAAACTCGGTATGCAAGTGTAATTTTGGGCAGCATAAATATATCTATACATTAATTTTAATTAGATTTAGGTTTTACGAGTTTTACACGCTTTACAAAAACACTAATTATTATAATAATTGCAATATTATTATCGAATTAGTTTCGATAATCAAAAATATGCAATGCTCGAATTTTTACTAAATTGTAAATAAATTCATTTATTTTATTTTGATAACATTACGTTTTATATTTAGATTTCTACTAATTTTAATTAATATGTTTTAAAATGTTTTTACATTTTTTTTTTGTAAAACAAAAAGGGAAATTTTACCACCGATTGTAAAATACGTAATCTTAAACAATTTTATTTGAAGTAACGTTTCTGTTAAAAGCTACGCTTGATTTGTTTTAGATTTATATTATTCGAACATGACAAATAATTTCAAATGGATTATACATACACAGATAAATTTTTATTTCATAGCTGTTCATTGCTCGACATAAGCTAAAAATCCTGAAAAATTACTAGAGGATAAAATCAAAAATAAAAGCCGACAAAAGACATCAAAAATAAGACATAAAGTGAAGGATATATAAAATTGCGTGCAAACAAAAAATAAGAATTTAATATAATTCTTATACACTTTAATGATTAAATAGATTTTCGATATAAGGATCTTACGTTAGTTACTTCAATAGGTAACGTCTTTTTCTTTAAAGTCATTTTAAAGACTTTTTCATTAAAGTAATTGAATAAAGAAAGTTAATTCTAAAACTTACACTTTAATAAAAAGCTTATCTACTTTAACCATTTTAATGATCACTCAAAATCCTACATTGCAAAATTCTTTTAATTAATTATATTTGGTATATAATTAAAACTGAATAGGTAATTAAGTAATGGATTTTAGAGAAAATGGAAATTAGGTAAATAAATCTACTCTAAAATCTATTCTTTAAGAATTCTTCTATTCTTTCTAATCTAATCTATTTTTTTCTCTAATTCTTCTATATATTCTTTAATTATTCTAAGAGAAATTAAAAAATCAAAAACCATTTAAAAAAAATTAAAATCCTGAAATATATATATTTTTTTAATATTTATGTAAAAGCAAACTAATAGTGCTCCCACTGGGACTGCTCGCTTGTCTGTAACATACTATAAGAAAAAATTAGAAACTACTAAATTTTTCTTTGTATTTTCTATCCTTTTCTCGTCATCGTTTTCCCGCTATTGCCAATTTACAAGTGTAGATACTTCCGTTGACTGCGTACTTGCATTATTACGTACTTATAACTACGCTTCATATTTCACTGTATTTCACCAACCGCTGTAATTGCGAAGACGCGCGTAAGATAAAATTTCGTTCGCGAAATTGGACCGTCAAATGTTTGAGGGGAACCCTAACCTAGTCCCTATCCAAGAGCCTAACCAAGCTTGATTTTCAGAGAATTTGTGTTAGAGCTTGAAGTTCCATGTGTCCATATATGAGAGTTGGTCGACAAAGAAAGATCCTATATTTTCTCGTCGTATTAATCCTTTTTGTTTGTATTCCTTTTAGAGAACACATCACTCGCGCGCTCACACGCAAAAAGGCCTTATAAACCAAACGAGTACTCCTCGCACACACGAATGATACGACGCCGTAATTTAAAATTCGAACTACCGAAACAAGCACTGCCGCTCTGTACCACTGACGCGAAAGATCTGGTTGCGGTTTTGCCAGAATTCTATATATAAATGCATTCGAGTTTATGCGTGGATACTGGGAAATCCCGCGTTTATTTTGAAAACGTTCAGTTTGTTCGCACACCGATAAGTTATCACGTGAAAGTAGGTGGCGCACATGTTTTATTAGTTGCTTTGTATTTTATCGATCGCATAAAAATACGATTAAACTCTTATCTTGTTTATGGTTTGTAATAGGGAAATTTTCAATGTTGAGGCGCACACGAATAGTTTTTAAATTAAAAATAAAGTAAATTTACAATTCTGCGGTATAAAGGCAGTATTTTAAAACAAATTTTAAACTGGTAAGTATTGAAAATTGAATTATTGTTAACTTATAAATTTAGAGAAAATATAAAATTTAGGGATTTACATGACATAGTTTATACTATTATTTATTCATTATGTCCACAGTTTAAACAATTAGTTTATTATTTTTCTAATAGTGCTGGAAAATTATTTATAATCTCCTCCTCTCGGTAGCAACAGCCTAAACTAAATGACTGCCGATAAGTCGCTTGTCGAGTCATAATATTTATCAGTTTAATGCCGAGACTTATCGATTGCGATTCTAGCTAGACATTTCAAATATGTCAAATTTAATTTTGCATTTTGAATTATTTTTGATTCAATAATTTGACACACGACATACCTACTTATTCAAGTAAACGAGTTTGATTAGACAACGAGCGAGACTTAATTCGACGTTTTCGTTTGGCAGGAGAGTTTCTGAGGTAATAATTATAAAATCATAACTTCATACGAAACGTTTTGTTTTTAAGCAGAAAAATTGTTGAAATCGGCCTTAATGGAAGAAAACGCCTAAGAAAAATAGAACGAAAATATAAAAGATACGGTAGGTAAGTAAGTAACGAAGTTTTTGAATTATAAAGCTTAATCGTCGAAATGCGTGTTTTAAAATAATATAATAGTTATGGGATGCCCATTATAAAAACGATTTACGTAATTATTTCATTAAAAATTTGTACTAATTTCTTTTAGAAAATCGTGATCATATTTTCAACACAAAACCATTCCAATAACGCCAAACCATTAATTTTTTTTTTATTAGACAATAGTAGTTGTATGCTTAATAATTCAATTTACCTAGCAATAAATATGTTCCATCCATTTTTTATTATTTTTATTATTGTAACTTTCACGATTATAATTTTCTAACGAGAATTGCTGATGTGCAGATTAACAGATGCTGAGAGATCAATAAGCTATTATATTAATCAAATATACGCCTCTATCGTATTCATTTAATAAAAATTAGGGTGGTAGTTAGGCGTTTATGATGAAACGGATAGGCAATAATACCGTGCTATTTAGTTTGTTATCAGTTAACCAAGACACGCTTGCCCGAAGCTTTTTATCGGTTCTCACACCCCGAGCGACAAAACAAATGTCGGAAGTGGGATAAAGCCTATTTATCAATAACTAAATTCTAGAGGAGGCGGTCGACCGTGAAGCCATTGCATTGTCATGTAATTTAAATCACCCAGATAACGTCTGGAATACAGAGCCTGTGTGTATAAGTAGTTGGTTTAACAGATGAATGTTACAAAAATTATTCGATTTTTTCTATTTGCGTGATTTTCAACAATAGCGGGAAAGGAAAGGATTACGGCCTATCATGCCTAAAGAAACTTTCGCCAAAGAGGATTTCACGTTACTTATAAAAAGCTCTAAAAGAAATTAAGAAAGGAAAGTTTCCGAAAATTCTAGCAATTATTAAGTGTCCCTACTAAATTTAGATCAACATTAATTCACTTCGAATTTATCGATGAAACTAAACGAAATTTAAAAAAAAAACTATCAAAACATAAAAGGATTCGAAAAATTTTTTCATTCAATAATTAAGTTTTGTTTTGTAGAGAGGTCGAATACCAACAGAATATCTATTTCCACGTGATTTGAGAATTACGCGTAAAATAATTATGAAGCAATTTGAAAATTGTAAAGTTAGGCACGACCTATAAACTAAACATTAAACTATAATAAATTTACTGTTAAAATTACACCAACTGTATATCTGTACTTAAATCTCATTGAGTTGGTGCGCTCACTATAAACTTGAACTGGGGAAAAACGAATTAACTAAAGAGAATGCTGCTAAATTATGAAGTTTAAAAGCTATAATAGGTAATAAGAATTTATTAAACAGATCAACGTGTGTGAATTTAATAAATTTCAAAGCATAAACAACTTGAACATATTGTATAATAGGTAAATGACGATTTAGGTGACAGCGCGAAATATAATAAATAATTTATTGCAATATAGGTAGTTCAAAAGTGATTTTCATTGAATGTTAATACCACGACCTTAAATTAATACAGTTGTGGTCCGTCGACAGTCAAAAACTAGCACTTAAATTATGTTACATAGTAACACCATTCGTTAATATACGTACGTAATAGTGAATATTATTTAATTTAAAAAATATATATCTCTGTAGAGGTTATGTACGAAGAAAATAGTAACAACCCTTACTAATTTATAAATCGAAAGTTATATTTCAATCAACACGTTTTTATTCTTTAAGTGTAGTTAATGAAAAAAAACGTTAATGACGTTTACATCCGAACAAAACGTCTTTAATTTAATGGTCCACTATCGCAGCGCCATGGCGCGCCAGTCTAAAATGCAGGCGGATTATGGATTTATGTATAACTTGGAACCTCGTATTCGAGAATTCGTGCTGAAATTTCCCGATGTAGGATTTAATCGACGTAATTTTGCAAATCGGAAACACAACATTAAGGGATTTAAAGAGAAAAAAAAAGAAACGGCATTTTTTAAGAGAAAGTTTTCCGGCCGACCAAGAAAATCAATAGCGGATACGTTGGATTGTTTGATAATTAACATGTAGCGATAATTAGTCGGAAATCTGAAAAAAAACTACATTTGCTTCCCTAAAAAATTAACGTTGTGCAGCAACTGTTGCCACCCGCGAATTGTTCAAAACGAAAAGGCGCACGATAACGACCTTCTGAATTGAACTTATTTGGTTATTATGTTAATTAAGAAAACTTTCGCATTTCGAGAGCCGAAAATCCACGTGATTTTTTTTTGAAATTCCTTTACACCCGCAGAAAACTCGAAAACAGAAAACCGGTTGCCGTGCTTCTTCAAAAAACCGACCGAAGATGACGAATTAAACAACGATTTCTTTCAATAAAAGAATTATCTTTAAACATTGAACGATCATAAAATTGTAAGTCGAGGGTCGGGAACGAAGGGGGCTGTGGGGGTCGACTGAGTCATAGCAATTCGTCCGACATATCGGTTCGGTGGATCGAATCTTCCTGCATCCGCGAACGTTTGCGAATGTCATTGCTGACCCAATTTAGAAATTTACAACAACGCAGAATGATAAATTGGTACTATCGGAGCTATTAAATGACAAAATTAAAAAAGCCGTGATCCCGACAGTCATTTGTTTTAATTCCTTCAGATTTTTATCTGTTTGGTCGACGTAAAAATAAATATATGCAAGTGTAGGACTTTATACTCGATTCGGTTCGACGATTTTGAAAAATGACACATTACGTGGCAAAGAAAAACTACAATTTATTAATAGGGTAGGTACTGTAAAAATACGAGGTACGAGGTGACACATACAAATTTATATCGATGACGTGCATCGGAATAAAATTTGAACGGCCTTTAGGAATTTAAATTTCTTGTATTATCGATAGCGTACATTTGGTTGGTTACGATTTTATCTTGAAAACATTTTTGAACGATACCTACCGTCGGTTACGTATACAATAATGAATAACAGTGTAATTCCGATAACGTAACTTTATAATTTTTGAATAATATATGAGAAAAAACGTGAATCGTAAACTACAGGCCGTATTCCATACGCCTACCCTAACACAACTCGTTATCACCAGTCGCTAGTCGTGCTGAAATAAACAACTGAAGTACAGAAATTGTGTGAGCTTATTCAGGATCGCAGTTTGCATGTGTATAATTCAACCTCGGGTGAAAATAAGGTAGTATACTGTTTCCATATTAGTGTTACAATGGTAGAAGTCTTGGTATGGAAGCTTCGCTTATTAGACGGATACAAACCTACATATTTACACAATTGTCGGCTATTAAATATGCCAACTTTAATTTTCATCGAGGCAAAAGTATTATTCAGAAAATGTCACCTACGGTAAGAAATGAATAAACAGTTCCAACAGATATCGCAGAACACGGTGTCGACATAAAGCGACCAGTGCAGATGGTTCTGCGATAGCTTTCCGTTCTCGCAATAACACCAACAATATGCAGGATATCTCCTGAGGTCGTTACAAGAACCACCCGACAGTAACGATATTCCGCATGACATTATTGAGATATGTTGGTAATTTTCCGTTTTATCTAAGTCCTGTTTACAACAATGACGTAAAAGAATGTTCCACTTTTAGAGCAATATTTCTAATCGTTAGATGGATAAATAGATACGGCGGCCGACCCATGTTGGAAAATGCCAAGTTTCTTTATACTTTTTATTTCGTACATTTTTTTTTACGCGAACGAGAATATTTTATTGAGTACTAACGGACACGGTACGTTCGTGTATAAGCAATATGTAAAATTTGGTTATTTGATTGCGAAATAAAAATGATGATAAATTACAGTTAATTATTAAAAGGAACTGTACGAACGTTGTTGTACTATACTATTGTAATCAATATTTTATATCTTATTCATTCATAATGTATGTAATTGTTACACATATAGGTTGATGTGTGTAACAACGTTCTGCGACTTTTACAAACCATTGATTATTAAAATTACAGGCATTCCGAGACCGCGAAATTGCCGCATCGAGATCATCAGATAAATAAATAAATGTAAACCTAGTCGAGAAAAAAAACTTATCAGATTTCTTTAATGTGAAATAATTAGTAGATACCTGTGAACTGATGGACCGGTAGTTCTAGATAGTGGTCCTTATGTCGTATAATCAGATGAAAGATTGATGTTATATTATTGTTCATTGTCTATGAACAAGTAAGCAAAACAATTTTTTTTTCTACTTTCAATAGCCAATAACGTTCTTGCATAAAGGAAAGATTTTTTTGTAGTGTTTAGGTACAGCACTCGCCGATATTCAATAATAGTTGTTGGACTCATAAATTTTCTAGTCGACGTTCCACCTCACGTTTTTGAACTGCACTTTACTGTATCTACTTTTATACATATATTAATTATAGGTACGGCCGATGCTAGTCATCTAAAAAAAAAAACTCTAATTAGGCATTTACGCCGGTTTCGCTGCATACAAACACGTACCTTAAACCGCAGCGTATAATGTTCCATAAGGTTGATATTAATAAATTAAGAAACATTTGTCCCAAAAAATATTTGAATATTTCTCAGCAACCTCTTCTATTTCAAATAATTCGGATAATTATAGATTATTATTTAAGGTATTTGTGAATTAGAACGTAAACGATTAATATTACAAAATAAAGTTGTTAATTACTTAAGAAACACCACGCTAACCGTTATTATAGGTACCTAAGTATTATTTGTTTTTTTTCTTGTGAAACCCGAAATCATGTTTAACGGATCGTCAATTTGAATCAATTATCAATTAATCAAGCTGTCAAATTACTTTTATGAAATCGAGCATTAATCTTTTACAACACCCCTCGTCAAATATGACGTATATTTGTGTACGGGTTTAGTTAACATATTTGAAATAGTTTCGTGGATAATGAATTTTTTTTAGATTACCTAACACTACTTTCCTCGAAATTCATATAAAACTCATTCGAAAAATTATCCTTCGTAAAATTACCAAAATCCTTACTTTTTATTAAGTACTCCTAATTAAATAGCTATGACCTATCCAAACCTATATGCAATTTACGTCATCAACAAAAAGTTACTAGATTGTTTATTTGTAATTCGGCTTAAAGTTTGGAAAGTGACATATTCTGTAGATGATTTACTTGCGCACATATTAGATGGCATAAAGAAAGACTACAATTTATTAGAACTGTCAAAATACGAGGTGAGACAGCACTGTTTGAAACGTCATCATCTAGTAACCTTGTATTGATGACGTGGATTGCATATAGGTTTGGACGAAGTGTAGGTATAGACAATTTTAGAAGGAATTATTACGGCTTATTCCCACGAACATTGAAAATAAAAAGTCGACGTAAATCGAAAGTTGGTAAGCAAGTAGTCGACAAGCCGATTATTATTTAATTCTAGATTGTTTAGGTATATCGACTTTGTTCACCTGATTCCAGTCGATATAATACCGCAAAAAATCGATAAATATCGACGATAAATATTAATCCAAATACATCCATGTAACAGATGTAACAAAATCACTTTTTATTCAGAAATTAATTTACCTCGAAGCGGAAAATTGAAAACTCAGTTTAATCAGTATAGAAACGTGCCGTCCAGACAGTAACGTTACGGACCCGTTAAAGTCGACTTACTTAATGGTCAATTTCCATGCACAAATTTTCCATGTAAGTATTTTGGGTTGTATAGATTAATTCCCCCCCCCCCCCCCAAAAAAACCGCTCGAACACGTCGATTTTATTTGACAGTGTGACGTGACATGTCACTTTGGGAAATGAAGTATCTCCAAAGTGGGGGGTTGATTACACGCCAAAAATTTCAAATAGTAAGCAGCAGCGGTACCTACTAAAGGAAATGCACCTTATTTCAAAATAAGGTGAATACCTATATAACCCTAAATTGTATTTAATTTGGGGGGTAGTTTTCATCGCTTGAACTGGCTTAAAAAAGCGCATAAAACTATCGACACTTATCTTTTATCGCTTTCATAACAATAATATTTAAACCAAATTTAATAAAAAACAAAGTTCATTTTCACTGTTTCACTGGGGGGGTTTAAGCCGCGCACAATGTACATAAATTGTATGTGCGAAAGAAATTATTGCAGGGAAAAAACTTACAAGTTACTTATTAATACAGTGATCGTTTTAATTAGGTATAATTAGTAGGTACCACTTTATAGATTATCCAAACCTATATGATGTTCACGTCATCAATACAAGGTTACTAGATGATGATGTTTCACACGGTGCTGTCACCTCGTACCTTGTATTTTGACAGTTCTAATCAATTGTAGTCTTTCTTTACACCATCTAATATGTGCGCAAGTAAATCATCTATAGAATATGTCTCTTTCCAAACTTCAAACCGAATTACAAATAAACAATCTAGTAACTTTTTGTTGATGACGTGAACATCATATAGGTTTGGATAAGCTATATATATTATTTTTAGTGTACTTATAACTAAAAACAAGAATTTTTAAAATCTTAAATGTTCATGACGATGGCGTTTCGAAACAGGCAATAATTTCAAAAGCGTCGATTAAACATCTTTAATTCTTTTAAATTCAATAATTAACCCTTATTTCCAATTAAATATATCGCTTTCGTTTACAAAATATACAGTGCCTTATGCGATTAAAATATTTTTAGTAAAGCTCTCTTTTAAACTGCTCAAAAAAAAAATAATAATAGGTAATTAATTCGTACATTGTATATCAAATAAAATAAATTTCCACAAGAATAAATCGCCTAATTCCAGAATTATGTTCAACCGCCGTACGTAACGAATCATTTCCGATAATGTCAAAAATTGTATCCTAGAAAATTGCCGATTCTCAATTAAGTAAGACCTTGATCGCACTAATACACATTGTTTATCAATATTAACCAAAAAACGTCAAGCGTAAAATCCGCGCGAGGTAAACGTAATAAATGTAGTTAAGTATACAGTACAGTCTCGATAACGTGAACCGTTTTCGAGGAGTTCATGTAACCGAATAGATAGATACCAAAAACCAGACACCAAAAATAGTTAAAATAACATTTATTTACATAATGGGATATAAAAAGAAATTAAAAAAATATGTGATTTCTTAAAAAATATTTCCTTTTAAGGGCACATTACCAATCGACTTGGCAACTCCATACTTGTTTGATAAAAAACAGTCGCTCGGAATCCTTTATTTGCATCCGATAATAGTTTGGTTTTGTTTTCTAAAGTTAAATAAGTTGATGCTTAATAAATATAACAATATTTATCACGGAAACTTAATATTATTACACTCACAAGTCTAAACAATTGATAACTTATCGAACTTGCCCGGAAACGAAGGCGCGGCCGAGTTTGTTTATTTTTTCGGTACACTTTCAGTTCGATTGTTGCATTGGTTGAATTTAAATTGGTATTATTCCGTTGTTCGTGTCTTACAATACAAAAAGTTTTGCGTTCACGTTTTGAAATATGTAGAATAACAAATCGGTCGTTCGAGTTTTTGGATATTCATGTTATAGAGACTGCACTGTACGTACCTATTAAAATTTACATATAAAAATTGTGGAAACTTTAAACGAAAAATAAATCCTAAAGTTCATATTCATTTGTGGTGAATAATTAATTTTTGTTCCACGAAGAGTGGCTAATCATCTAAAAATTTTAATTCCCGTTGGTACAGCAATAATTATAGTAGCCGAGGTAAAGTAGGCTCGTGTATCAACATCTATTCCTACAGTAAATATATGATGAGCTCAAACTACAAAACCTAAAAATCCAATTGCTGTTATAGCATAAATTATACCATTATACCAAATGTTTCATTTTTTCCTATTTCTTGTCTAGCAATAGGAAATATGAAGAAATATGTAGAATATCAAATCGGTCGTTCGAGTTTTTGGATATTCCTGTTATAGAGACTGCACTGTACGTACTATTAAAATTTACATATAAAAATTATGGAAATTTTAAACGTATTTTATGAAAAAAATTGAAATATTACCTTCGCATAATTAAAATTTAATTACTAGTCACAAAATCATTATCGTATACAAGTGAATTTACTCCCGTATTATAGTTGTATTAAAGCATTTAAATAATCTTGACCTGCCGACAACAATTTAACCCCGGCATCTGGTTTTACAACAATAAGGAAATGCTTAGACATATCAACAGTGAAACTTCAGGCAACTTAATAAAACATTAAGTTGACGTTTCTTTTTATGGTGTTCCAAGTTGTGTATAACTATAATACAATGGTTAGAAGGAAAACAATAAGAAACTTCTAGTTAAGTATACGACAAGTAGCAATTAATGCTGTAACGGAGAGAGACTGAATCGTTTTCCATTTTCAGGCAATGCGCATAACCGTACGTCTCCGAGTAACACTTTTAAATACCTACATTTTCAAAAGCTCGTTTTATAATAATATTTTTATTCGTACCTCGTCGATAATATGCTCGACCATTATAATAAAAACAAGATTTAAATGTTTAATTTTAGTTAATTTAGTTAAAGCTAAATGACCGGTTAATCAAAATCGCTTACGATCAGATTTATTAAAATATTATCTACGTAGTATTTCAAATTCGTATAATTCCGATGCAAATTAATAAATAAACCACCTAATTCCTGCTTTTCAATCAACTTAATAGATAACAGGTTTTGTTCGAATTAAAATTTAAACGAAGTCTTTAGATAATTGCGTTGTGTAGGAATTTAGAAATCAAATAAAACGAACGATCCACTTTATGGGTATTGTTAAAGAAAACAATTTGACGAGAATACAAAGTGAGCGGGAAAAAATTTTAAAAATGTAAAAAATGGAAATACATACTTTTAACTTAGCAACGGGAATCGGTAGCTAGATACGAAATCTCTAGATGTCAAATAATGTATGGACGCTGTAACACTAAATAACCGAACACAATCGCATTTTATTTAAAAGAGTTGAGGTAAACTCAAACCAGTTTGCAATTATTAAGCAGTTAGCATATGGTGATATAAAGCAAGATAAACAATAATAGTCGTTTCCCGTGTACTTTATACAGTTAAACGAGATGCAATTACAAAAGCTGTCCTTGCAGCGTATGTGATAAGCGAAGTGGGCAGTGAACAAGCGCACAAATATGTTTGTGGATACAAGCTCGGGAACGTAAGTAGGTTGTTATCGCAAATAAAATGCATGCAATTGAACATGGCCGCCTCACAAAACATCAACCCCCTACAACCCCGCAACGGCAACGAATCGTTCCGAAAATAAAATTCTTTCCACACACTTCGATCTACTTTTATGTCGTTCTTTATAACGTCGTCAAACACATTTGTAATTAATCAGGTTACCGTAGTCATAAACGTGATCGAAAGTGGCAACGTAATAACACTTTTACGTTATGACGTTAACATATAGTACTTCAATATAAAAAGTTTAATTTTCCGTTGATTACAGCTGCACGTTGTAAAGTCGCAATTGTATAATAATGCGGAATAAGCCGAAATCTATATTTTTTTCCGGTGTTTTCGTCAAGAAGATACGCCCCTCTGGAAAATTAATCCCGAACGTGAAAGCGCCGCGTGAAAAAGCAACCGATAAGAAATTAATGCAAATAATCTCGGTTTGAATTTAAGCAAAAAAATACTTGAAAATGAAATGAAAACATCGATAAATTTTACGATAGGTAATATTTCAAGTTCAAATCTTTTTAACTATAAATAAACATTGAAATTTATTAAAAACGTTAAATTCGAATCTGCCCGATAAGTAATTCCGCTACTTGTAGAAAAGTTTTGAAATAAAATAACGTATAGGCAGACATTTATTAACGTGTGCTTGCTTAGTCCAGTCCTCCTCCATTTTACTGCCCTGAAAAATCTCATTTCGTTTGTTTAAATGTTGACCTAATCTTTCTTACTCAAAACCCAAGTTTCGCCCCTATATAGTAAAGTAGTTGAGAGTATACTACATTATACAATTTTCTCGAGGTTTCTTTTGCCCCCTTATTCTGTACCGACCTTCTTGTGGTGCTGTGCATGTTTTAATGCCGTAGATATTCAAGTCTGGACGACGACGGAGTAAGGTGGCGGTGCAGTAATTCAGCACAATTATTAAAGACGCGGAGAAAAAATTCTTTTTAATTAGGCGGCGCAACCGTTAACGCATTTCTTTTGCACCTAATTTTAAACTGTTGAATTTTTTACAATAATTATTCTTTAAAAAATTATTTCTATTTTTACGTGTTGAGAAATTACTTAAATAGTTTGTAAAGTTAAATTAATTTATTAATTGATAATATTGCGTTGTATTTTGTTACTGTACTGTAAATAGTGCCATAAACGCAACTCGTACTGTAAATTATTAGTATTTGACGTAATCTGTGTAACTACGCATGTGGTACTGCGTTTCCTTTTGAAAAATTTTAGGACACGCTAGAAAATAAATAATAAAAAAACTGTATAACACATAATTTCAGATTATACCCCATATTTCTCGCTAAAGAATAGACAAAGAAAATCTTAAGAATTTCAATAGACTTCTATAATATTGATGTTAACGCTATAAGCGCTATTTATGTGTAATCAATAGAATAAGAGATAACGAAGATGCCATCATAATGTAGCATTTACAAATCGAACCAACGAGACATATGCCAACCAGCAAATCCACCACAATAATAAAAACTTAAAAGAATATATTACTCTATTGACGATTTCGACTACCGATATGAGAGTAGGAACCGCAAAATTCCCCGACAAATAATTATGCATTTAAGACTGTGCACGCGGAGTTAGGTTAAGGTTGACAGAAAAGTTAATGTCCTAAGTTTTTATGCAATAAAAAAGTTTTTTTTTAATAACCACACTTTTAGTTATTTTTTATATTTCCCGAAATGCTTAGTTATTATCGACGTTAACCAAATTTCGTTATTAGCGGCAACATATACATACTTACAAATGCTGGTAAAATTAAATTGACAATTTTTATTTCGCGACGAGTTGAACTATATACGCTGAGCGCTATATTTTGTGTTGGTTGGGAGCCAAACGTTTTTTGTTCGAGAATTTTCTTATCTAAAGCGCCAACATTGTTAAGCTGTCGGTTCGACAATTAAAAGAAATATACCAAGTGCGTTTTTCCGTATCTGTCGGGGAATTTTCCATTCGTTGAATTGTTCGTCGAGAAATTTTACCGTCGGTGAATTTTCCTAGACCCGATGAGGGCGCCACTAAATGTGGTTAACGAGTATTGTGCCCTTTTTGCGCGCGCTGCAATTTGTATGTATGTACATTTTTTTGCTGGCATCATTATCATACTCGCACAAATTGTTAAAAACCATCGCTATGTTATGCTATCAGTCGCACAAATACTTCAAACATTATTCGTTAACATTGTTTAATCCAATCGCCGCTAGAGGGATCGTTCTAGCTAAAAACTGGCTTTTGGGACATCCTGTATATGTCCTATAGGCAACACCGTAACGAGGGTATGAAATGCCTGTGACAAGTCTAACTTGCCCTCCCAACTCAAAAATTGCAAAAATTGAAAATAATATAAAATAGTAGACTTTTATATTCACTTTTTATTTTTGGTTTTCACATTTTATACGTTTATGAGCCCCAAAACCTAGTTGCGCTCGTGGCGGGCGCCTCTATCGCCAAACCCCCGTTGCGGCGCACAGTGGGCGGAATGCCGTAAAACGTGGCAGAAAGTCAAAAATCGAAATATCATATTTACTCGTTTAAACTCACATTTTATAATAGATTAATCATCTATGGATGTTATACGATTAAGCAATTACTGCTATCATCACATATTTTCGTGTACTACAGGCAGAACTGGAAATTCCGATAAACTCGTATGAATTGTTTATTACACGACAAAATAGTTGTTCTGTTCTTCGTTTAGTTTTATATAGATAATTAATACAAAAGTGAGTCTACAGGTCTACAAAGTCTACAGGTACATAAACTTATTTAATAAGTTATTGTTCATTAACGTGCCTAATTTTGTTTATTGTAATTAATCTATTTTTGTAACTAAATTTCATTGCCTTCATGTCACTAAATCAACTAGTCCTTGACTTTTAGTTTACTATCAAGCTATACAGGTTATTTTTTTTGCATAGAAGTATAGCTAATACATACAGCTACTGCATAATAATAAAAAATACTGCGACTTTTTGCGACATTATAAGATAATGGCCTATAAGACAAAGCTCACAGCCGACTGTGTGTTTATTGCAAAATAATTTAAGTAAACTTCGACCGATATTTCGAATATTTTAAAGTAACTTTCCATTCTTCCCTATTCATCTTCAATTGTAGAAGTAGCAGAAAGCCGAAAAACTTCAAAAATTTTACACGTTTTTTGTCAGTGTTCTAAAATTGCTGAATTAGTAAACTGATTAGTTTCCCACAAGAAAAGTTGAAGCAATTTTATACAGATGTTTTATATATGCTCAGGAAAACAAATATTTTTCGATATACAAATGAATCGTCTCCCGAAGAAGAGGAAACAGAAAGTGTTTGCTCTTCATCAGACGAATAAACTACACTTTTTTCTATTGTGACTGTAATTTTATTTTAATTTTACGATTAGAATAGTTTGATTACAATAGAAAAAGATACCAGAATAGTCTACCTGATGAAGAAGAAGAAACATTTTCTGTTTTCTCTCTTTCCTTTTATCAGGCCATCTTTTATTCAGTTATTAATTTATTTTTTAAATTATTTACGAAGATTTTGTAAGGGTTTGTTTTGTGAAAGTTTTTGAACAGTTTAATAGGAGTATTTTTTTTAAATTTTTTTAGTAAGATAGTTTTTTGAGTACGTACGTTATATAATAAATGTAATTTTTTGCTTGATAAACTTTGTTTTCAAAATAAGTCGAATATTCTACAAGCAATACATTTTTCCTACTGCGATGAAATTTTTAGTTCAGCAAACCTAATTTCAGAGACACCATATATATGAATTTATATGTATAAAAAATATTTATGAAATTTCTCTTGTGATCAATAAAAATAATGATTTACTATGAAATGTTCGAAAAACATTGCTCTCAAACAATATTTACTCGTCCATCACAGCTCATGTTTGACTGTAGTTCAAAAACTAACCGTTATATAACTTTTTACGTATTACATTTTTTTGTTCAGCAGGTCCCAAATTACAACATATGTGACAACCAATCAATGTCACGAGATCATATTTTCTATAAGATACAATTATTGCGGGGTATTTTTATTTTAACTTTTTTAAGCCCTTTATCTACATTTATTTTTAAAATAAAACTTGTAAAATATTATAAATAATCTATATTTATTCAATCTAAATGATATATCAAATCGTTAAAACAGTTACATAAATCAAAATAGTTTCTGCCACATTTTACGGTATCCCGCCCCACTTTGCGGTGTTGTCCATATAAGTGAATAATTAACATTTCCATGTCGGATGATGAAAACCGATTGAAATGAAAATGAGAAACTTCTCAAATATAAAAATATCTTGCAATTCAAAGATTGTAGAATTTTTAAACTAAAATGTTTGTAATGTCGCGAGAACAAAGGACGCAATTCGCAATTTTCGTTTAGGAACCCAAGATTTATTTAAATTGTGTACTCTAAATTTCTTTGTTTCGAATAAAATTATTAAATTAATAACAGCTCTAACGACTCGATTCTGTTTACATTCGTCCCAAAAACCCTCGTAATAACTACATATTTGCATTTAGCTAAACGTAAAAATGTTCAATAGAAAAATGTTTATCGATTAGCAATCCGATTACTCTTATAAATGCATTACGATTTGACGGTACTAATTCAACTTTAATTACACAAAACCCGTGTACGCGAGAGTGTCAAAGTCGGTGCAGTTGATCTATTAATAATACCATTGAACTTTAATCAACGTTTACAATTCGCGTTATTGATAAAATTGCTATATATATATATATATAGCTACACTTTTAAACAAATCGGAATGTTATAGGTCCCGCTGAAATTCAATTACAAAGCGATTTCCAGTCACATTCGCAGCAACTGTAGCGGAAATTTTAAAGTACATGTCTGCTTTTATCCTTGCAGATAATCAGAATACCACGGATAATTTCAGTTCATTCTCGACTTTAACGCGCAGACATTAAAAAAATAATCTTTTTCTTTTACGTTAATATTGAAAATGAAGTAGGCGCCGGAATATTTTAGAATCGTTTCGAGTTGACGACCGACCTCGTGCGCATTTAAGGTGAATTATATCTAATTAACGTTACATAGGTAATGCCCGTACAAAGAAATTTCAATTTTCCACATCATTATTTCCATTTAAAAGTAGATCTCGAAAGCTCATTTCTAACATTTTGTTCGCCTAATGTCTGTGTAAAAGTTTCATGGCCGCTAGGCAAAAATGAAACTCGGCTGCTTCTTGTTTCTTAATGAGATCTGACGACATCAGATTCGCCGTTGTCTAAAAGTAAAACGTGAAAGTAAAAATCGATACTTTCTGGCGCTCTTTGCCTGTTCGAATATTTACAACATTTATGTTTTCGATGATTTATGCTCGATTTCATGCTCGTGACGGAATCTCGCCTAGATTTTGTTCGAGAAATTAATAACGCCTCACCGTTAACCCGAAATTGAGTGCGAATAAGATTAGCGAGTACAATAATTTAAGATCAACTTGGATTTCAAACAATTTTCACTTGAAATGTGGGTAATTACTTAGGGTAGGTATTTATGAATAAATATTTAGATTAACTGTTTCGAAAACAATGAATAGTGCGTCTCGATCGTAAATTACCTAGTTATCCTCTTGGGATATAACTTTGTTCGTAATTTGTAAAGTTTTGTTTGACTGTAATAATATGCCATTAACAGTGTAGCTTTAAATTAAGATTAATTTAAACATTAGAATTTCGAATACAAAAATAATAGATACGTAACAAATTGTAAGTACATAAAATTAATAGCGTTTTTAATTGCCGTTATTTATAAATTAAAAATTAAAACGTTAGTAGGTTGTTCGTTGTACTGTATATTTGCTTTTAAGTTAATGTAAAATTTTATGAACAATTCCACGTGTAGTAAAAATCTTCTGTTCGAATTTCGTTTCGGTATCGGCACCACCGAATTTCACCGTTCGATTAAAAATCGACGACTTTTTGTAAGTGGCGAGCATTTTAATCTCGATGCTAGAAATTAAATCCTAAAGGATTAAAATAAGCTTGTAACTCGTTACATTTTATTTCTATTAATACGAGAATTTATGTCAATCGACGAATTGCCTACGCCCACGCTAAATTTACGAACCAAACTATATCAAAGCACAATTTCTTATAATAGGTAGGACAAAAAAATATTTTATTAATACGAGTTACACATATGTAAAAAAAATATGAGCGCAAGGACACGTTAATATCAAGAAAATGAGTTACGGAGGAGAACAAATGGCTATGACTTCATGTCGTTTTAGTTCCATGTAGTGCTTTAACAGACGCGCGGAGATAAATCGAGTACTTCATAAACTTTTAGCTCAGACGCATTCAATAGAAAAGTAGATGTCGGTACAGAAATAAGAGCTGGATGTTAGTTATGCATAAAACATGGCGCATTAAAGGAAACGAGTAGTTTTACGTTAAAAATACAGATTTGTAACGTTCATATCTAAGAAAATTTTCTAAATGTTTTTAACGCAATTTTAATCATAATTTAATTCTATTAATTTTATTATAATAAACAATATTAAGTATTTTAAATTAATGAAAAAACAAAACAAAACAAATGTTCTTTATTAACAAATAAGCGGGCGCGTTTTATTGCTAGTTTTATGTAAATTACGTACCTAATGACTGAAAAAACTATATTCACGCATTGACGTGTCAACCGAAATCCGGTATTTATTCGAACTAAATAGGCACCTATTTATCTTACGAATTCATACAACGTGCAATTCGATAAAACGCGTTTATGACACTTCTGTTATTAAATTAAGTTTTTCGTTCTCGGCGACATTTTCAGGTCAATTATTTTCACATAAAACGAATATAAAGCTATTCATTAATTGCTACAAAAAAGGCGATTATTTAAAATTGACGATTTCCACGTAAAAACTAAAATAAAATTAATTCTCGCCCGCGCCCTCGTATATTTTCCATTTCATTTGACTGGTTGTATGACAGACATCTAACGCCAAAAATTCCTCAAAAGATGTTAAAGATGACGTTACAAAATTTAAAAAAAATTAGAAAAATAAAAAAAATAATCGTGTTATCAATGCAGCGCTAAAAAAATATTGAAATCCACATTTAAGCATCTAATATCTATATAAGTACTATTAAAGAATTTTCAAAAATTACGTTTCCTTATTTAAACTCGATTTTTACTCCAATTTCGGATACTTACTGCTAAATTACAATTTGTAGCCCTAATATTGATTTAATTATCTACAACTAACAATAACTTTCTCTTACAAGGGACGATCCCCAGCCCGCAAATTCAAACAATTACGAAACTTTGGAAATATGTAGAGCGCATACTTGTATTTTTTTTGCTGCCGAAATTCGCCCTCTATGAATAACTTATGAATATTCGGCTATTTTTCGATTTTATTTGTTAACTCGCTGTAAGAGATAGAGCAAACGTTTTGAGACAAAAGTGGCTTCTTTTAATTAGGTCTATCAACCGAAAGCAAATTTATCAATTGTTTATAACATTCAAAACAATTAATAAAAATATTTTAAGTATGTACCTATATAATACGGCATATTCTACCTATGATTTACCTACACACATATGACATGATAAAGAAAGATTATAATCTATTAGTAGATACTGTAAAAATACGAGGTTTTTATTAATGAACGTGGATTCGAACCTATCTTGAAAGCAACTCACCGATGCGGGTTCGAATCCCATTGCAACCATGGATGTTCGTAAACGTCATATACTAACCCAAAATCAGAAATCAACAAACAATTAGACTGGCTAATTGGCTAAACCTAAGCCACTAACATAAAAAAAGTTATTAACAAAAATAAAATGGGAATAAGCGGTGTATTTTAGCCGCCATTTTTGGAAATTGTTGCTAGACTTATAGTGGGCATCGGAGAGTAATTTGGACGCGATAAAACATTTGATTGACCTCAATTCAGTATAAAACGACACCTCGTATGACCACTTTTGTAAATTATGCATTTAGACACATTTTTGACCGTATACGGATCAAAATTATTACCCCAATCGAAATTATTCGAACAAAATTGAACTCCTTACCCTCATTTCAATATAAAATGACCTTTTATTCGCCGTATCAGCTCGTATATATATTAAGAAAGATAGTAAATTATGCGTAATTTTGAAAAAATTGCCTCCGTTTTTAAATTACGCGCCAAAAGTTTCGGTGCCACGCTATGGTCCAAAACTTTTTATTTGTCTTAAAGAACGTCTGTGCAAAATTTCATGCTTCTGTCGCAATTTTCAGTATTTTTTTGCCTTACCGTTGCTACTAAAAGAAATATAGGAATTATTTTACAAATGTTATAAAAAAAAATCGATAAATTTATCACCCTGATTAAAAGAAGCAACTTTTGCCTCAAAATGTTTGCGCTTTATTTCTTACAATTAGCGAGTTATCAAATAAATTCGAAAAATAACCGAATATGCAGGAGTTAATTTTGCGCCCTTAGAAGTGAATTTCAGCAGCAAAAAAAATTGCGTTATACGCAATTATATATATATATATATATATATATATATATATATATATATATATATATATATTCGCAATATGTTATATTGCGTTCGTCTATTTTTTTAATTTGCGGGTTGGGGATCTTCCCTTATTAGTTAAGTACCTATTAGATATGCTATACTTACTACACTACTATCATTTAAATTGATTTACAAATCATTTATGACCTATTAAGTAGCGATATAAATAAAAATTTATTTAACAAATATTAAAAAATTATCTAATAAAAATGCATTTTCAATAAAAATTTGTATGCACTTAAATGTGCTAAATAAATGAAAGACGTTATGAACTATTCTACATTATTACGACTAACGTAATTACAAGAGAATAATCATTAATTGTAATCGTGTCATGTAGAATTTTACAACCAGTAACCGTATGGGTTATAAAACTTGATGAGGGCACTAAAGCAAAATCTCCAATTTTCCACAACGGCTATTATTAAACGAAATTTATCGATAACCACCCAGTTTGATTTACTGCTCGCACTGTACTAATTATATTTTTCAAAGATAGATAATATCGATGTGTTGATGTTTGACCAATCGTCCTTGAAAATATTATTATACCGTAAATGTATTAACTACATTTTAAAAGAATATCGATGTTATCGTTCATTGTTATTGTATAAAATGGTATTAATATTTTTGAAATATCGTGACAATTGTATTATAAATTATTAAATATTGTGTACTGATTTGCACATTTCCTACTATCTGTATCAAATTACTTACATTAATTATATGTACTAAAAAAACTAACGTGTCCAAAAGCTAATTTTCTTACGGCAATTTCACTAAAACCGGTGTAAAATAATATTCTATTCTCTTATATCCATAAAAAAAAATGTTATAATTAATGAAAGTTAATGTTGTAAACAAAACAAAAATGTAGTAAGTAACAATTAATGTCACCTACATTTAAGATGTTAAAGCCGTTTAAATACCTACGTAAAAGTGTATTACATTAAGCAAATAAAAAAAAAGGAAAACAAATAATCAAGGAATTAATTACTACAAGAATTGTTTGTGCTGTACATTATACATACTTGTAACTTTAATGTACAATAAGTGTATCGCATTTACCGAATTACTGTAGTGTAATATGTGTGTGTATATGTGTAGTAATACCTAGCTATTTAGATGCTTTTAAGAACTTACATTATTCACGAGTACTTTAGTGCACTCTCTACTACAATTACAATTTATACCTATCATACACCGTACTTCAAAGAACTACGACAAAATAAATAATTAACTACAGAAACAATTTAAGTGCCTAAATTTTACTAATTAATATTTTTACACGTGCCGTTTGAATACCACTTGAATCGAACGAACGATGTGTAGAGGCTATTTCCGTTCTGCACAAAATTATAATCCGAAGAAAATGTTACCTACGTTAAACTTATGCAATTATTGTTCCAGTTCTCATTTGTTTTACAATATAAATATACGAGACAAGTTACTCGAGTCACAACATATGCTAAACGTAATGTAGAAAAAATACAAGCCGACAAAAACCAGTAGTCTGCGCTACAAACACAGAATAATATATTTGAGGTCGTATTTAACATTCGCCACAAACCCCATTCTCAACAATAATAATATAAGACACGTCCATACGCGTATAGCGAATAAAATGAAACGCCGTCTTCCATTAAAATAATAGTCATAATTAATCGATTTACAATACCCACGTTAGATACCTTTACGAATTAAATATTTATTTATTATAACGAAAGTCCATATTGCTACGGTACAGCCCCGCTTTGGTTATTTTAATATTATTATCATTATTTTAATTATATTATATTATCTACACTTATTTTTAAATTAATTCTAAGTTATTAATTATTTATATTAAACTATCTTATTTACTCTTAATTTTATACTATTTCTATTTCTGTTCCTTCTACACATAACCGTCTTGCTTTGTTTATAATTATTCATTAGTTCTCATCCTTTCGACACTTCCAATCTTCATTTCCAATCCACGCTCCCTCTAACTTCCTTCACTCCTCTGCCACTTTTATTTACAGTCTTTTACACTTTTATTCCCTCTTAATTTCTCCCTTACAATTTTTATTTATTCCCTTAAATTTTTAATTATTTTTGAAACTATTCAATTTTCACACACGCCCATTTTCCCCGTCTCTCTGATCTATTTTTTTCAATTTTTATTTTATTTCTCGCATCCCGTATCGTAGCAATATGTAAAGCATATTGTATCATCAATAATCTGTTTCGTGAAAAAATGAATCAGTCGAGAAATTTAATACTGCACAGCAATCAACGCTCTTTGATGGGGGATATGTATAGGTAAGTACGTATTTAACTTACTAAAATTGCACGTTCACTGATTACGTAAAACTTGGTCTCGGTTCCCGAAAATTACGCCATGAAGACATCCGTTTTGAATGTTTTAAGAAACGCAACAGATACTAATTAGGACTGAAGAACAAAAGATCTGTAATTGCATCCCTACTTAACACAATAAGCGGTTTGTTTTAAGATCGCGTTTTGTTTGCATTTAACTCGAAGTTCCCTTTAGAATAGTTACCTACTTTATTGTACATAAAATAAACAAATATTTTTATTTGTTTTTATCTATTTTTATGATACACACAGCCTAAAGAGCTTAATGAACGCCAAAGCATTGGAATTGCCAAATTACTAAATAAAAATAATGATTAAAGAAGGAAAAAACGCGTGCCTACGATTTTCTTCAAAAAAAACCTTTATTTTCTAAATTTTCTTTTTTAGATGCTTAAACATAATTACGAGTTTGTTCGAATAATTAATCTCCGTTTCGTTTGTTTCAATTTTTTATAAATAAAAAGTTCAAAAGGAATATTGCTCAATATTACTTATAAGCAACGTTAATTTTGTTGCGAGTCAAAATGAAAAATGTGTATTGCTTAAATTTTATACATTACAAGATCACAAGAAATTACAAAATAAACGAATATCGATCGTATTGATGTCATTGCTCCGGCATTAGAAAATTGCGGTAAACTGTGACATGGGAAATACAATTACCTACACATAACCGTGAGATTGATATATTGGTCGTTGGTCCATTTAGTAGATTAAAAATCGTCATGTAGCTTAATTATTGTAAGTCTATATAAGTTAACTGTTACATCGACATTTCTATTACAAATTCTAAAAGTAAACATTCAATAAGGTCTCCTGCATTTTTGTAACGCACAAAAACACGCGAATGCGTTCGTGCCGCCTCAACACATTAAAATGAATTTGTAACAATAAACCATTCGGCGATTTAAGTGTAAGTATAAATAGTTGTAAATTAACGACCAGAAAGAAACGAGGTGCGAAACAACCGTTTCGATCATTTATTTTCAAAGTTGGGCATATTAGAATGATTAAGTGCCATTAATCAAAGACGGAAATTGAAAAGTAGAAAAATAAACGAATTTATCGGCACTACATATTGTTTGAATGTCCGAAATGTCAATTAAGATGATAATAAGGACGCGTGAAGTGGTTAAAATCCATTGTAGCTCCTACTTACAATTGGTCAAATGTCGTTAAATATCAGCAATAATAAGGTGGCGGATGGGTTAGGTCCCAAAAAAAAGCCAATTAAAAGAAAAGGATGGGGTACCTAGTTAAATATTTACAACTGACTATTTGGGACTTAACTGTATTTGTATTTTAAAAGTATTTGTTTATTGTACATAAAATAAACAAATATTTCCGAAATCTTGAAGCTTACGTTTCCATTCTATTTTTATGATACACATAGCCTAAAGAGCTTAATGAACGCCAAAGCATTGGAATTGCTAAATTACTAAATAAAAATAATGATTAAAGAAATGTCGTTAAATATCAGCAATAATAAGGTGGTGGATGGGTTAGGTCCCAAAAAAAAAGCCAATTAAAAAAAAAGGATGGGGGTACCTAGTTAAATATTTACAACTGACTATTTTGGACTTAACTGTATTTGCATTTTAAAAGAGACATCGCTTATTAAAAACTAAAAAATCAAAATATACGTAAACGAATACCTAGCAAATTTACTATTCTCACGTCAGTCGGCATATTAACAAGTGTGTGCCGATTGGTTTCATGCCGCAATATGCGAACACCCTCATCTACATGCTAATCTCGATAAGCTGCTAGATTTCGTGCTTCTATCGTCAGTAATAGAAGCTGGTAACTCATAATCGAGGATCGTTCAAATAGGTATTTATATCTACATGAATTAAAGCGATGCGTAAATAACACCGCTGAAATATCCTATCTACACGTCAATCATATTAATGCTTAAATATCGTCAGAATGATTGATAACCTTCATTTCCACACGTTTAGTCAATACGTTGATGTTATGACATAACTATCGTTTATTAGTAATTGAGCGAACAGGCGTGCTTGTCAAACGAAACGTAGATTCGCATAAATTCATCGAACTTGCAACGTGCATGCAAAAGCTGCCGTGAGCTCGTTTCACTTTCGTTGCACCCAACTCACACGGTTGGTAGGTACACGCACGGGTCATAGGGCAAGGTCTATTTTCAGCAGCAACGACCGGCAACTAACCTCGCGGGTTCTTAAAGTAAAGTAGTAGCCAACTAGGAAAATAGCGTTTTTACTATTAATAACTGGCGTTCTTAGAAAGTAAAAGTAAAACTTATACCGGTTTTTCTATGTATGTATACATAAATAGCACCACCCCTTAAAAATAAGCGCAACATTCGGCCCGATTCGCTACAAATTTGCTGATTTTTAAGCGAAGAGTATTTGTTTGCTGCAAAGTTACATGCGTACGAGTCAATACCAAGTCTCTTATCAGGGCGCCAGTCAAGAAAACAGTCGGAAAACTCCTAAAATTAGGAAGAAATAAACTTATGCTCGCGATGAGGTTCGTTACGGGATACCGCCTACACACAATGCGATTATGAAACGCCTCAGCAGTTAAGAGGAAGTTACACTTCGGGGTACCTAAAATGGAACCTGATAATCCTAAGGAGAAATCCTAACTTTCTTTGAAAGAATAGGAGTGCCTCGATAAGCACACAAGTGGGGATACAATAGGTCTTTATAGGCCGTAAAATAGGGAACCAAGCCGGCGTACCGAACCCAGCTAAAAAAAAAAGAAGAAACGAGGTGTCTTCCTTAAACGTGAAACACAGTTTGTAATATGAATTTTGAATTACTCTGTATAACAAATAACTGTCAAATAAACAACAATGCTCTCTGCTAAACGTCAACAAATTTTTAGTGTGGTAATCAACAATAAAAAAACAATAAAACAAAGGAATTAATTTTCTACTGCAAGAAGAAAACGCCATAGTTATATAAACAAAACACCGAACGATTTCTTTCGCAGCGAAAAACTCTGCTGCAATAATGAGGCGCTAACTTGCAAAACCATCTAATATATGAAAAAGAACTTTTGGCGCTCAAACTGGTCCAATTTTGAAAAGGAATTAAATGGCGAAATCGTTTTTTCTATAAAACTACACGTTTCGCCTTAGCATATAAAAACACAAACGAAGTTTGGATTTATTTGCAAAATTCGCCGTTTATTTTGATGTTTCGCTTAAAAATATCTTGCTCTTATTCTAATAAGCGAGTTCCGATTCCACCTAACTATCCTCGTACGGTACTCGGGTACTTAAGGGTGTTTGGTACAGACTTTCAAAATTATTTTTTTCTGTTTATTTTATCACATATAGATAATTTATAATGTTTACATGGTAGTAAACGCAAAATTTAAAAAAACAAATGTATGTTCTAGTAATTGTCGTTCAAAGTTCAAATCTAATTTCGCGTCTATCTTGAAATCTAGTAAGAGAATTACAAAACTTTCGGTTTTGCAAGTAGAATAGCCAATTTACTGTTTATTGAAATATTTTAATTGCAATAAACGCAATAACTTGTTTATTATAACTGTTATAAAAATCTACAAAAATGACGTTTACACAAACTCTTAATTTGTCGTCTTAAAAAATACTTAACTGCGATAAAATTATATTCATTGCATAGCTTAAAATATCTACGTTTAATTTAATAACTTCATCGACATTTTTTAGTTTTCAAATTAACGCGAAATTAGCGATCGAGTGCATTTTCGATTTTCCATCCCGTAATTTCTCCCACTCATAAAATACTATTCTACCGCACGTGAGGTAAAGAGGTACGCACGAGGTAAACACTTGATAAATACCGAAAGCAATAAATCTTTATTACTTACGATTAGTGGAAGTTATGGTTTTTAAGTTTGACTCGCAAATTTTGAAATGGTAATTTTAGTCGTAATTATATTTTGATGAATTTATTTATATTTATAATTAGATACTTAATAGGTAATTAATATATTTATTTATAATATTTATACCTTCTAATTATCTGTAGGTACCTATAAGTTTAGTAGAAAAACTGATTTTAATTAAGAGTAGCAGAACTCATGTCCTTAACTTGAATTAAAGACACGTAAATTACGTAATCGTAAGCGCCCCTGCCGGGCCGCCAATTTTTATTGTTACAAGAAGTAACAAGTAAAATAAGACATTTTGCTAAATAAATTCTGGCATATTTTGTCGACCAGTTAGTTACTGACACATCCGGGAACCAACCCCAACCAACTGAAACATTTCAAAATACGTTCAGATTCTATCTAAATTTAGTGCTCGATAGTTTGAATTTTCAACATTTTCAAAATATTTTATAAATAATTGACCCTAGGCTCTCTAAAAATCTTAAAATTAGAGATCCAATGGAAGATTTGTTAGCAACTCCATTACCAGAAAAATAATTTGTAAGTATGTATATATTATTTGTATTGCTGCCGTACAGCTAAAAAACAGCAGCCCACCCTGCTAAACTAATGGGCTCTCGAGTCTACAACAAAATGAGACTATTTTTCTATTTTTTTGTTTGACAATTTTTTATGTGGTATATGGTTTTTTATGGTCTAACATGAAAACAAATTAGTAGATATCTCATGTACAACTAATTACGATTATTTACGATATTTTGAGTTAACCAATACTGTCGAAAGACCTATGACGTCATCTATTTCTATAAACTTTCCACGTTTTTTATAAACCAATTTTTATAAGTCGTGGAATAACTTGAAGCTTGAGTTACACCCGTGACTAAATGTATAATGAGCGTAAGCGTAAAAATACATTTAATTTTGAATTATCTTATGATGCATCGGTTTCTAATTTTTTTGTATTTAATAAATAATCTTTTATTCAAAAAAATCTTTTTCTTTTTAATAGTAGCAAACAAGTAACTAATTTTTACATTATTCAGAAAATTCAGAACGGCAAGTCTGTTCGTAGACCGAAGGTTTATGATTCTAGAGCTAATAAATTATGTTAATCCGTAAACCAAGGCGTTTCTAGGATCGCTGTCGGTTCCGTATTGTCCTCAACTATTCGGGTAGTGATGTTAGCATAAAAATAGGAATACACTAGTTCGCTTAGTATTAGTGGCGCCCCTATAGCGGAATAGTTTGGCTAAATTACCTACAAAACATCCTTAAAACGAAAAATGTACCTATTCCACTTTTCGATACCTAGTCCATCCGAATTCAAAATTTTGCCTGTCATTTTCCCATTATATTTGATAGGTATTTACAGAAAAATTGCTCTTACCTACACATAAAGAAACTGTTGACATATTAGATTGCAAATTATAAAAGTCTACATTTGTAAAATATACAAAATATAATTTGTCCGAATCTCTATACGCACTCATTAAAAAACGAACCTTGACTTTCCAGCTGAAATAAATTTACTCTTCAACGAGCCAAATTTACAACCACCGCAAGATTTCCGTAAAGATTATACGAACATGTATCAAGGAGGGAACACGCCGTAAACAACTAACGTGTATGATAGCCTTACGAGGTTACTTTCTTACGTTTATCTAAAAAAAAAAAACAAAAATTTTCCTCATTGTTTTGTCTTTAAAGCCATGGAACTAGTTATAGGTATATAAATACGGAATCGTAAAACGTAAAATATTTAAAGTTACTCGGCCTAGCTGTTTGTGGATGACAACGAACATATTTTGATGTTTATCAGTTGATCATAGTAGGTATGTATCTGTACAAAGCACGTGTTTCTATTCTATTACGATAAAAATCTGCGTTAAACTAGCCTGAATATGTAGGTATATTTATTACCTATATATATACACTATTGTTTATTTAATATTAATCGACCGAGTAGTGTGCACGTGTTACTTATTTTTCCAATCTTGTTTCATATCAACGAAAAATAATACTATTTACTTACAACAATCAATTCAATCGTTAAAACTTTTGAGAACCGCACGATTAATATGAATCGATATTAACCTAACGTAAAATTGGCTCTATACTCTCACATACACACAAACAGTGTAGAATCTGCGGTAGATAGTAATAAATCATCCGCTTCCACGTAATACAATGCTATACAAGTTCATACATTAAACTATAAAAGTAAAACTATTTCTCATTACACCAGATTCTAGATACCGAACGTTTGAAATGCTCCCACATTTAAGTGCATGCTGTGCGCATTTCTAGGCAGTTCTCAACGTGAACAAGCTTTAATACGCGACAATGACTCTACAAGACGAAATGTTATTAATTTACCGTTGCAATTTAATCTAGTACCAAGTATGTGGTGCCAGTCAAAATGTCTTCATTAATACCTTTAAAAATTATTAAGAAATTAAAATAATTAATGAATTTTCCAACCTCCGTATTATAGCAAGGGGTCAAACTAAAGAGGTTAAACAACGTAGACATCGGCAAAAAGTCGCTTTTATTTACAATTAGTTATATATTTAGTCGTTCTTTTTCAACAGGCTATTACGAAATTTTAATTGTATTTTAAAATAAGAGCCCCCTTAACGAGTTTTTAAATCGAACTACGTAATTAAGTAGTTCAAAACACCACAAAAAGTTCACGGGTATTTTTTTTTATAGGTGCGCAATATACTTAAGCAAAAAATACAAGATATGCGAAAATTAAACAAAAATACCTACTTATATAAAAATTTGCGATATAGAAAACAAGAGAAACGTAGGTAATCAAAATACTGAACTTATAGAAATCAAAGTGCAACGAAACTAAAGAAATATTGGGTACCTAATGATGTGTTTCGTTCCAAATATATTTATTATAGCATACTTCCTATTTCTATTAGTTGTTCTTATATTTCGTCTTTCTCATTTTTACTCCATCGAAATACGAAATTTCGACGTTTGACAAAAATAATTGATAATTTGGCTTGTTAAACGGCTTGTTATACGAAAAATAATACAGGACACATTTTTATAGCAAATAAACGAACAATTTTCACTTTGATCTTGAAGTAGTGGCTGTTAGCTTCGTGACATCGTAACATCGTCCGCGTAAGAATTAATTATTTTTTGACATTCTCGCCCGAAAATGCAAATATGTTAGGCATCTTACTGTCTGGCAATGCACAAACGTTGATATGTTACAAAAAAATTATACGAAAATTTTTCTCTAGTTTAATATCTACTTTTATCATAAAATGAATCGGAAAACAAATTCTGTCGAAAAACTCGTGTTTAACATAATTTTTCCACGATGTTTAATTTAGAATACCTAATAAATGAACATCTTGATCGTATTTTAAATCTTTATCGATTTGACCGAACTGTTTTTTTATTAAATGTTTTTTAAATAATTTCCAGTCTATTTTTATTGTTTATCGAACTAATTTTCCAGACGTGTAAAGATGGATATACGCGCATATTATGATTGATATTAAAATATTTTTTCTAATTAACGATTCATTTTTATAAACAAAAATCATGTTTATCGGAAATCTTTTTATAATATAACAGCGATAATAACGTTTTGTAATTAACATAAAACAAAGTTAAAGTTAGAGCATCTAGTTTCTCAGTGTACGTTAACTCCTGTTTACGCTTACTTATATACCTAATAAACTTCCGAGTGGCCCACTTACTATGTTTATATAATCATAAAGTACTCACCCTTATTTAGTTAGATCACCAAAATATACAGGGTAATATATTTCAAGTGGACTTACCTGAAACAAAAAATATACTTATTTAATCTACATTTCAATTATAGATAATATGTGTAAACTACACCTAATAAATACTTAAAATCACTAACATTAGTGCCTAGGTATTTAGTCATAAAGCAGCATAATTTATTGTCAGATTATTATAAACTTTAAAATACTTAGAATATAAAAAACTCGTTAGATTTGCTTTCTAACAATTTTTTTCAGAAAACTGAAAAAACGTTTCTTCATCATACTAATTAGATTTTTGTGTGTTTTATTTTTGCGGATTTGCGCGGACGCTTTTATCTATTTGGTAATAATAGTCAATTTTCAGTACCTAATTATAATTGAAGATGTGAATGGTAGTCCATGTTCTAAGCACTTTGTGATGCAAGCATGAGATTTTAGGGGTATATTCTAAACACCATACTAATCACAATGACCTTTGTCAGAGCCCTTTTGGAGTCACCCCCTAATTCAAAATAATTTCCTTTTAATATTAAAAGGATATTAAATAAATATTTAAATATTATTTAAATAAATGAATATTTACGAGCCCCAAATATTTGGGGCGCGTTATAAAACAGGGAGTCTAGAAAATGACGAGAAATCTTCCGGGGACGTATGGATTAGGTCAAAATAAAATTTTAAGCCTCCATAAACTTTTTTCTACGATCCTCCTCTGACGAGATATTCGCCCGCATAGTTGAAAAGGAAAAATCAATTTTTATGTTTTATTCAAATTTAATCATGTTTGGTTTACATTCTTAATAAGTGAAGAATTTCACAAGGATTTTTTGATACCACTTCGGGGGCAATGATATTTAATAATATCGAGTCCGCCTAGGGCAAACATCACAACTCTCATATTACTGCTTGATCTTTGTGCAAGATTGAAGCAACATGAAGTGTTGAAGAAGAGATAATAATTCTTGCGTGACGTTTAAAAAATGCATTAAAAAAAGCACGTCGAAAGGTCGTATATTTCTTAATTATAGCATTTCTTTATGAGTGGGTAGCACATAAAATACATGTCGATAAGTGTTCTATAATAACCTCAACTATTAAAAAAAAATAAAGTGGATATTTTGTTTAAAATAAAAGATATTTTGTACAGTACGCACGTAATGAAAATATGTATTCGCTTTAACGTAATGTACCTATATCTGCTCCATAATTAGACTAACCCTGCATATCTACGTCAACGATTTTGTTACAATGCATTATGTAAATGTAAAATTCAAAAACGTCATATTTCCCTAAAAATGATTTTCTAAAAATACCATTAACATAATATAAGTACACCTGACAAGGATAAATATAATATGTAATCGTGTCAGTTTCATTAACATTTCCAATTTAAACAATATTCCCGCTTATTATTATTACTTATTTAAACAAAATAAAAACTTCCGCGCACATGCAGAAATTTGTAACGTCTAGTGTAAAAATAAAATGCAAATTTAAAAATAGAACATCGTGCAATTATATAGTCGACCTTAATTGAATTTTATTGCAAGCTAATATTTAATCAGCTTGAGTTTTATCCGCCAACGTTCAACAAAATGTAAACGTTGGGTATAGGAATGTAAAATTTGTAGATATCAGCGTAAATATGGTAGATAATAATAGGTGCAATATACGTAATATTGTTTTAAGGAAATCAAATGTAACCTTATAAATTTCATTATTTATTTTATTCAATTTTATAAACAACTAAAGTAAAATACGAGCTTATACTTATTGAAATTTCGCTTATTACCATAAATGTGACCTAAACATAGACACAATAATAGCAAAAATTATATTTTATTCTACACAATATAAAATACACTAATTAAATGAGCTTGTTTAACTGGTTTATTTGTATAAAATTCTGATTTATCTACCAAAGTATCGGAATGGCGTATGTAAGTACTGTTATATCAGACAAGAACCAATTTAATATAATAATTGTCAACAAACTAAAAAACTTGTTGAAACGAACACTAATAATAATTAGTTAAAAACTTAAGTGGGTAATTAATAGCGAAAAATTTGAAAACCGCGATGAAAAAATTGGAAAAAAGACAATAATGCATAAATAATTACAAATTTAAAATTATTTACAACGAAGAACGTTATAGAATAAATGAAAAAAAAAGTGAACACGAACAACTAGAATAGCTATCTACAGATGTATTTCTAATTAAAAAAACAACTGAATCTGGTAGATATATTTCAAAAACAAAAGCGTTTAAAACGCACTTATAATTAATTTAAAAAAAAATGATCAGAACCGGCACAGCAAAAAAAAATAACTAGTAGAAAGTTAACAAAATAAATAAATTAGAAAATAGTATAAATGTTTTTCGACAACATGGTTGAAGAGAAGAGAGTACCTACAATAAAATATACATATGTATTATGTAAAAAAAAACGCAAAACCGCAAGACACGATTTGAATTAAATTAAGAGTTCTAAAAGTTGGTATATCAAAAGAAGTTTTTCGAAAAATGTCATACTCTAGTGTTTGAGTGCTCTTATTTTTTTTTTAAATAAAGAAAAAACAATTTTTCAGTTGATTTTATTTTCGTATTAATTTTTATTGACCTTACGAAATAAATTACATTATCAAATTTAAGTTGAATGCACAAAATAATTTATAAACTAAAAAAAAACAAAGGCTTATATTTCAACATTGACTTTTTGTTATTTGTTTTGTTTCAGCTCTAACCCCTTCAATAAAAGTAATATAATATTAAAAAACAGAAAAATCCTGCTTAAATAGATACGAAATTAATTAATACTCCTATTAAATTTGATTAGAAATTATTTTCATTTAACAAGCAGGCGGGTTGGTTCGTTGATATATTATGGAAAAAAATATATATAATAACCAGCTATGTACAAGTTGTACACCTATGTATATTACAAAATATTGCGGCATTTAATTGTACGATGTCAACTAAGAAACTCTTATGTTAGCTTGATGTGTTTATGTAATACATGTAAATTATAACACTGAATTACACTGCACGATGTGTTGAAAGGAATATGTCGAGAATCATTACTTCTACAAAAGTGAAAAACCTATAATCATTTTCTGTACTATTTTAACTTAAATATAGAGAACAGACTTGAAATTTAAAAATCTTAGGTTTAAAATTATATTCCGAGAACAGTTGTTTATTACCTACAGATTCTTAATTATACGTCGCTTATCTAATTACTATATAAGTACCAAAATTATTAAATCAAATTGACCAGAGGACTTTAAAATAAAACGACAGAAAATGTTCTTGTTAAAATAATTTATAAAATAATATAATAATTAAAAAAATAATAATAATTAAAATAATAATAATTTTATATAATAAAGAATACATAGGTAATTAATAAAAAATAAACAATAAGTGCACACCGACTTCCAGTCGGTTAAATTTAAAATACTAAAGAAATAAAATGTTGAAGTAACTGTAATTATATTTTGCTTTACTTAACAAAAGGAACGTATATAAATTGTATAACGAAGTTAACGTCTATTTACGTATGCCGTTTGTGCACAAGATCATTACAGGATATTTCTTGTTTTTTTTTTATGCGCAGCGGTAACAGAAAAATTAATTACAATAAAAAAACATGAAGCGCAGTCAGAAAAGAAGCTGCTACATTTAACAAACGATTATTTAAATAAACTCTGGCAAAAAATACTTTGAAAAGCCATAAACAGCTCTTTAATTCACATCGTTATGCAATCCTATCCTAAATCTGAATAGTATAACCATTTCTATGATAATTTTTGGAATTCCTTGGTCCTTTTATATGGCAGATGTATATTTCAAGAACTTATTTGCGCCTTATGATATTAAAATAAGTCTGTACCTACGTCTCATTCGATATATCATAGTCGATATAGAATTCGCGACAATTTAAAATTTATACTCGAAGGCTTAGAATAAATGTGTAATTGTCGACGCTTTTATATGCAATAATATAAGAATCCCCACCGTGTTCAATTGCATAAAGAGGAAAATGTCAAGTAAGCAAAGCGCTAATAGATGAAAATAGATTCAGTGCACCAAATATGGGTTTACATGAAACAGGTTTTTATTCAATGCTTGACTGCTTAATCGGAACATTATATACGGCAACTTTTCTAGCAGTGGCAGAAATTAATTTCAGAAGTCGCACAGAAAAAAAAAATGTAGAAGCAAATGAAATTAATAAGAAAACAAATTAATACTGCGCGTTACAGTTCCGATACGATCCAACTATAAATTGCATGTTAGTTATCTAAAATCGCGTGGGTTTACTTTATTGAAACTAAGTTTAACAAGATTAATTAGAAGTAGGTACGTAGGACGTAGTTTGCTACAGACACAAATAAAAGTTCAATAAAAAGTGTTGCCGTCTAGTCAAATCAATGGAACGTAGAAAATGTTTATACGTGATAGATAACAAGCGTATTTTTGAAAACAAACCAATTGCGACATTGCGAAATGTTAATGAGGTATATCCTAAACATCAATGTTAGGGCGGTAAACAAAACAGTAAAAATTTGAATATGACGATAAAGCAGTAAAAACCGACGTATTAAAACGCATTTTTTTCTTTTATTTCATGTAATCGGCGTGCAGGAATAATCACGCCGCATAATGGAATATGTGTTTTTTTTTTTTCTATAATGAATTGAACTTTGCCGATTTACAATCGAACGCCTAATGGGTTTTACCAAGTACTGCGATGTGATTCTCATCGCGCTACTACTTCAGTCGCAAATATTCAACAGTCAAAACAATGATTGTCGTCATCGATAAATTGTTATTAGTAAAACAATGACGAGCAATAAAATTGCAATGCGGCACAATAATAAATGTAAAATGTTCGATAGATCTCGCATTTAGTTAAGCAAGAGATGGTTGTTGTTGCAACGGCGTCGTTGCCAGTAGTGTCCGGCGCACGGTGGTTCGAAGGCGGAAAAACCCTAAATTCTGAAAATGGTATTTTTTTGTATTAATGATATTTTTACGATAGCATATGTATCGTAGTAGTATTAAGGCTGGTTTCAGACGGACGATACGCGTATACGATTCTCGTATGCTCGATACAAAATTAACATTATAGCAAATGTAAGCTTTCAGACGCTCGATACAGCCTTCATACAGTATCGCATACAGACTTCTAAAATCACGACACTTCGGACCTCGTCGACTGTAGGATCGGTGTCGGTCGGAAAATACGAAAACTCTTTGTGTGTGATGGATACAGAACTAACATTACAATATATGGGATCTTTCAGACGGCGATACTCGCTTCATACAGCGTCGCATACTAAATTTGAGTATCTCGTGAACGTCGGCCGCCAAGCGACAGCAAAATGCTATACTATGTTTCTTTAGAAACATACCACATGCTATACTCTGTTTCTTAATTAGGAGGAGTAAATTAAAATTTCCACCTAAAAAACGCGCTCACCGATTGGCTACTTGCGAGATTAGTTTACGCTGGGTAATTTGCCGTACGCGCTATTAAATCTCCGGTAATTTATGTTTACCTACATGTGTGACAGTTGATGGGTATCGACTTTAAAGTGTTTTAAAGTCATTTCTTGTATATTACCAATATGAAAAATAGTTCTTTTCAGAATTAAACTGATCATTTTGTAATAAATTCAAATCCAAGAGCAAGTATTGCATCTGCAGTGTCACCGCAAACAAAAACGCCCCCATGTGGGGCATTAGTTTTCAGCTGAAAAGCAAACTATTTTGAATATGTAGAAGAAACTAGAATTAGATGATGCAAATTCGGTATTACCTATGTTAAACATTGTACTTTTAGCAGGTTAAATTAACAGCCCTGATATTACACACCCTTTTAATACTTTAACACTCATCTTATTCATCATACATTGACACATTTCGAATTGTTACTGCATTGATACATTTTTGTCCCATACATTTACAGGAACCAATGCAACTCACTCGATTTTTGCTACTTTTTTCACATTTTGCGACTGCAATGTAAAAAATATGATGAAACGAAATTTATGAATCAACAAAAAGAGACATTAAATGGTAAAGTCGCTGTAGTTTTCGTACTAAATAGGAGTTTCTCGTAAATTTATTTAATACAAAACGCTTCTTGTATTATGTACTTAATTATTAAAATAACGGATAAGGTGTATTTACAATAATAATAATAATAGTATGTTGGCTTATTTTAAAATTACATATAGAATGAGAGGGAGCTACGGGAAAAAGTGAGATGGGAGATATACTGCAACCAGTTGAGAGTACGACTCTCGAAAATGAAATTTTCGCATGTTTTCACTTTTAATTATTTATCTTAATTATGAAGCCTTACAAAAATATAATTCTTCTATCGTTGGATGCTACAAGGACAAACCAAACTTTTTTAAAGAATAACATTTTTCGATATGTCGTACTATTTTGTAGTTATGACAGTATAAACGGTAAAAAACGCGAAATTGAAGTGAACTTTTTAGCTGTTCGAACTGAGATATCGGTCCCAAAAGTTATTTTTCTCCATAAGAGCCCGTGTATTTTGTATTTTTTCAAAAAATTTTAAACGATTAATTCCACAAAACCAATTACGAATTTTACGGCAAAAGAAAGTTCACGTTTCCTTCTATACGTATGCTGAATAACTCTTTCGGTGAAGATAGTGCCCTTTTTAACTGGACGATTTTTGACGGCTTTTGGCTTTTTAAATAAACAAATGCACCCTTTCGATTTGTCGAGGTTTCATCTTGTAACCCCGACAGCCCCTCGAAGGTCATTTTGCGGAGTTTCGAGCACTCAACCATAAACAACGAATCGCTATATACTACCGATTCTGTCTAACTACAAGAACTGGCGAGAAAAAGCCTAATCGGAAAAGTATCGCAAGAGAATTTTGTACGTGATACGTGAATCGCATACGCGTATCCTCGTCTGAAACAGGCCTAACTATACATCAGCATATTTTATACGTTTTAGTTAATGAAAACGATGCATCTCAAGTAGACCATTCATGTTTTACCTGGAAACTAGCGATTTAGCCATATGAATTTAAATATGGTTTTAACAATTTTCCAAAATATTTAAAATAAATTGCGTATATGTTTTTCAAGAAATACGTCTTATCTTTCATTAATCATAAATAACTCCAAGCTCTGATTAACGTTTTTACAAAGTTAATACTGTTAACAAACTCCCATCAAAAAAATTAAGTGCACCTTCTCGCAATTTTAGCTGTAATTGTTGTTTGATTGTTGTTATGGTTCGTTATCATCGATGAGTAGGTACTACGGGTATTTAAATAAGTGTACGACGCACAGTGCAAAAAATGTTGTCATGTAGGTACCTTTACCGTGTTTATGTTTATTTAAACATGATATCGATGCAGTTTTTCCAGAAGGGCGTAACTCACAAAAAATTATTTTACAGGACAGCACATTTTGTATCGTCGCGTAACTATAAAAAGATACGTTTCGCGGAAAAACAAATCGATTTTTCCGGGGGAAAAAATCGAAATATTGTTACCAGATTTTCACACATGACGCCCTGCCTTTGCTTTAGATGCGTAAGATAGTCAGATTTTCACAAAATGTGTGGATTACGCCCTTTGGCAAAACGCCACGTTATATTTGTAGAACTATATCCGTGAAATAAATAATAGATAAATAAATGGGATTGCGATGGAGCATCTGCGCAAAGCGAGTATGGACAGAAATTTTCGGATCCAGAAGAAAGCATCTTTCAGATCTTTTCAATAACATCTACGAAACGGAAGAAATCCCGAAACAGTGGTTGTCATCCACTTTTGTGTCATCCCCAAGAAACTAAATCCTAGAGAATGCTCAGATTACCGTACCATAGCGCCACGTCCTAAAGCTATTCTTGAAGATTATCCACAAAAGGATATACAAAAAACTAGAAGAAGATATAAGCAACGCACAATTTGGATTCCGCGAAGGTCTAGGAACAAGAGAAGCCCTCTTTGGGATTAATGTACTTTTCCAACGATGCCTAGATATAAATCACGATGTGTACGCGTGTTCACATCGATTTCGAAAAGGCTTTCGATAAAGTGAAACATCATAAGTTACATCGGCTATTACTCGACAAAAACATCGACCCAGAAGACATAAGAATAATTGATAATCTATATTGGGGCCAAAAGGTTAATGCAAAAGTTAAGAATCAACTAACGGAAGAAATGGAGATACGACGTGGAGTAAGACAGGGGTGCATTCTATCCCCACTCCTGTTTAACCTTTATAGTGAAGCCATCTTTAAAGAAACCTTGGAGGAAGAATCGATAGGAATAGTTATAAATGGAGAAACTATTAGCAATTTGAGGTATGCTGATGACACTGTACTGTTATCAGACAACCTTAAGGACATGCAATACCTCCTGGTTAAACTAAATGAGCGATGTAACGACTATGGGCTCAAAATGAACTTTGCTAAAACCAAATTAATGGTAATTACAAAGTCCCCAAGAAATCAAAACAATATAAACCTGACAGTAGCAAACACCGTCATAGAAAATGTACAGGCATATAGGTATCTAGGAACTTGGGTAGAACAATCGGGCGATCAAACAAAAGAAATAAGGATGAGAATAGAGACAGCCAGATCGACATTTGTGAAAATGAAAAAGCTATTTACTTGTCGGGACATGGATAAAAGACTTAGGATGAGAATGTTACGCTGCTACATATTCTCAGTATCTTGTATGGAGTCGAAGCGTGGACTCTAAAGAAAATACACATGGACAAACTGCAGGCCTTTGAAATGTGGTGCTACCGCAGAATGTGGAGTATCTCCTGGACAGATAGGATTACCAACGCCGAAGTCCTAATTAAAATGCAAAAACAGTACGAAGTTATGTATACCATAAAAAAGAGAAAACTTCAATATATAGGCCATGCAATGAGAGGTCCCAAATACACCCTCTTACAATTGATAATACAGGGGAAAATCAGTGGAAAGAGGAGTATTGGCAGACGACGTGTGTCTTAGCGTAAAAACCTAAGAGACCGGTTTGGGTGCAACAACACCCAGTTGTTTAGAGCTGCCGTCAATAAAGTTCGGATAGCCGCGATGATAGCAAACCTCCGTTAGGAGATGCACTTGAAGAAGAAGAAGAAAACATGACATCTCTATTGTTCCCTTGGTGATTTCAAACTCTGACAATGAAATGCGGCATATTTGGAAAAATTGCCGACCATCGTCAACGAGATACTGTAGAGCACTAAAATTTGAATTTGCCAAGGAGGCGCAAGAACTGATAAGAAAGGAAAAATGTAGAGTAAAAGACGAAATAAAACAATTGACATCTAGTAAAATAAATATTCGTGGACGTGCTTTGAAAGAAAATTACCAACTTTATTTTACTATGAATTGATTGGAAAGTTGCTAATCATTATTAGCAACTAACACGTCATCGACCGATTGCATTATTTGTGGAACTAAACCGTCAGAGATGAACGATAAATCAATTTTTTTTTTCAAAAACCATATAACGAAGAAACCCTTAAACTGGGCATATCAACACTGCATATAAGAATATGTCTTATGGAGTACATTTTACATATTGCTTATTGATTCTAATATCATCAGATCCGTACATATCTTATTTAAGGCCAACGACAAAACATGTGAAACAGTCCATTTATTAAAATAAAAATTTATAACATTTTTTTAATTTTATTTTCGCATCAACCTCTAAGGGTTATTAGCGTAAAAGATTCGGTGGTTTGATTTACACATTGATTGAAATTACATTTTATATATACATGATTATTTTAAATTGTGATCTGAATTAGATTTAATAAAGCCGATGGTGGATTCAATTTCGTCGTTTAGAGCAGCGTGAATATTGTCTGGAATGTTGTTTAATGATCTTGCGCGGGCGTACTTCTTGCAGGATAAAATTAAATGTTTGATGGGTGATGATGGAGTGGCAGGTGTCGCATATCGGTGGTTCTTCTTGTTTAAGTAAGTGTTCGTGAGTCAATTTGGAGTGTCCAAGTCTAAGACGAGTAGCGATTATTTGTTCTTTTCTATGAGGAGGAATCTTAGGGAAGGAATTTTGCCAAAAGTTGAATATGTGAAGTTTGAGGTGAAGTTTTTTATCGGTGTGTGGAGATTCGAATTGGCGAAATGTTGAAGTGCGGATTGCAGATTTGGATACGGCGTCTGCTGATTCATTTCCTGCTACTCCGATGTGTGAGGGTATCCAGATGAAGGTGATGTTTTCTTTCGGCAGTTGAGACAGTTCGTAAAGGATAAGTTCATGTAATGGGGTCTTGAGGTAAGTTTGTTGGAGAGTTAGGATTGAACTGAGGGAATCGGTGCAGATTAAAATATGATGCTTATGGAGTTTTTTGCTGTATTTTAAGGCTTGGAGTAGTGCATAAAGTTTGCCGGAAAAGGAACTGAAGGAATTGAAGAGTTTCGTCAGGTGCGACGACGGCACATCCTACGCCAAGTTCAGATTTAGAGGCATCAGTATAAATTATACTTGCATTTGGATTACGATGGATGATTTCTAGGAACTTGTTTTTTATTAATTGGTAGTTGGTTTTGAGATTTTTGATACTGTAGTAAAGATATGTCATGATTGGGGAGGTTGAGCATCCAGGAAAGGGGATTAATTTGCAGTTTAGTATGGGAGAAGGAAAGTGGGTTAAAATAGTACTATTAGTATGAAACTATATTAAGATGAAATATTAACCATTTTTATATGTAACTGTATGTTAAAGATTCAACGATATTTATTGTTATTTAATATACCATATATGGTTACATAAATTTAAGAAATTATAACGAAGATTGTTGAGATACCAAGTTTTTTCCGCACTTCCATACACCGTGCACCACTGTGCAGCGCCTGTGTGCAAAACTTTAATTGGCGCCCCCTAAAAATGGTGCCTCGGTATAGTGTCCGGTGCCTGTGTGTAAAACACGAATTTTTTTTAAGTATTTCCGCCTCGTCTGCAATCTTTGGCGCCTGTGTGCGTTGCACACATTGCACACTGTCTCGCCACACCGTTGAATGATCGAATGGTACCTAATTGATATCTTTTACAGGTAATTTGACTACTTAAGTATACGAATCTAAGTTTAAAAAATCAGAATTGGAAAAGTACGCCGATTGTCCTGCATGTCAACTAACCGATTTCGGTATATCGTGTAAAATATCAACACCTAAATCAAGAACTGGTTTGAATAGATGTATTTGATTAACAAAATGAAACAAACACTACCTGTTTTCGATTAAGTCGAAAACTGATCGAACAAGTTTTTTTTATGCTATACGGATGCTACCGTTTCCAAGTGTATATACGTAATGAGATAATGCGCGATCAAGGGGAAAATGAACACTAATAATAATTATGCTTATGTATCTTGTTTCATGAAATTACGTACTCGACGCGATGCGACGCGACGCGACGCGACGTACTCCTCTTCTAAATGCCCAAGTAAGTTTCCAAAAGCCATCTGTTATCGGAGATAGGATCGTGCAATATAATATACGTACTACACAGCATTCCAACAGTCCCACAACACAACATAGCGCACTATTGATATATCATGATCACAATACCGTTAGTACGCTATACCTGAATTCATCTTATCGTACGTACCTTTAATGCAAGTGATCAAAGTCGTCATGAATCACTATTCCGTGCAAATATCTGTTAAGAAATGCGATTTTTCGAAATCATAAGCTGAATATACAACTGTAATGTCGTTTATTCGCAATTCGATACGTATGTGCATAGGTACGCTTCCGCATAGTGCATATATCCATCATTGTCAAAATTACACCTACACACAAAAAAAGTACGTTATTAAATACTTACACAATATTATTTATATTGTTATCCACTCACTTGTTAGTTACATTTAATTAGTTTATATGAAAACTCCATTGACTTTTGAAGTTAATTTCTACTTGACATATACATATGTATGTCACATACAATATATTAAATAACAATAAATATCGTTGAATCTTTAACATACAGTTACATATAAAAACGGTTAATATTTCATCTTAATATAGTTTCCAAACTGTTTGACTCGTATTATATTGAGGGTGACACCAAAAATATTTTTTTTTACGCAGATGAAAATGAAATTGTTATTTATTAACGTAAATAATTTATTGTTAGATTTTTGGTGGAAGTTGCGTCATTGTAACATATAGGTATTGACAATGAGTGCGATGCAAGTTGGCACCGCGTTTAGAATGCCGGAAATTCGACGGCAAGTCAATTTAATACGAGTTTAATTTTCCGAGTCGGTTGGTATATGACGTATAAAATGCATGGAACAATTCGAAAATAGTGAACTTATCAGTATTACGAGAAACGATCAGTAAAAAAGTCCTTTTTATTAGAACAAACCATAAATAATCAACGAATTTCGGCAACAAAATTTTACGATCCTCACCGATCGATCAAAAAATTGTACAGCCCAAAAATACTAATAGAAACGTTTCATTTCAATTTGATTAATTCCGAGCTATTTGAAATAACACTAACTTAAAACAGGTAGAAACTTTTAGAAATATCACCTGGACATAATTTTAAATCTTTTTTCCTCAAATTAATATAGATATCTATATATCTACATATACATAGTTATTCCATAAATTATAATTATTATTTAGATAAACTTCCAAATACCCAATATTAAATTTGGCGTTGTGAAGTTTTTCCCTTTTATTACGCATATAACAACATAACGCAAATTAGATTTAGAAATGAGCAAATTGAAAGTATTCTGATCACAGAAAATCAACGAAGAATTTACGATCAACGATTCTAATTTACAATTAAAAACAACGGCAGCGCACTCGACAGACTAGAAACAATACACTTATCTATTACTTATTGCAAATTGTAGAAATTAATATGTAATCGTGTTTCCACAAGAAAAATAGTTAGGTGTCGTCTACGGTTAAATTTTAGGATACGTTGGTGCGTCCGTTCACGAATAAAATAAATGTATCATTATAGTTAACATACGTTTAGCGCAAAAAAAATGAAATATAAACAACACGCCCTACGTTTATTTTCCTTAATACGTTACAGTCTCAAAATTTACAAGTATCATATTTTTAAACCTCACTCGAGTTATAATTAAAGCTCCGTGCACCGTAAATATTAGCGCGTTTCTGCTAATTGAAATTTATATTCAGTTTAGCTAGGAAAATTTAAAAAAAAACACACACAAACATAGATCTTATTAGATATTCCTAAATAAGAATTTGAATTTTTTTGAAAATTTTTAAATTTTATTTCTTAGTGCAATTTCTTGACAGTGCAAAGCAGAGTATTTATGCGGTTTTTGTGCTACACGTTAATTTAGTGTAGTGGAGTTATCAGAACACAAGGTAAACTAATGAGTGAGACCTCTAGTATTAAAAATCCCATACCGTAATCAATTAGGTTAGAATTAAATTACTTATTGATCTGTTAGTGATCAAATTGTAATAACTATCAAAGACTCGGTAATGGGTATTTTATATATATAAAAAAATATATATTTCTAAAATTTCAGTATACCCAAGTCTTAACAACAAATATTAGATAACAGAGATTTATTATGCCTATAATACCTATAAAGGTTATTCAAAATGTGTTTAAAAAGTGGTTCCTTTAAGTCTTTTATTTGACTGTATCTATTCATATTATATAAACATAAATACTATGTATACAGATACCTCTGTATTTAGGAAATACATAAACTTTATTGTCTTGCCATTTTTTAACTTTCCGTTACGAATTTTACATAAAACCATTACCTAACGTAATTAGTGGTTAGTCGTAAAAACCTTACTGCAATATTAGCAATATGTTCTTTGACTTGTAAATTGAATTTTCAGATGATAAATTATCATTTTACTCTTCAAATTTATAGATTACGCTATCTTTAGTACAGCTATCAAACATAAATATAATACAACCGTCATATTTATGCAGCCTTACAATGTACGCGAGAGTATTTGACAAGTAATAGATGCACGAGAGTGTTCCGTCTTGTAGATTTTCAAGTAAAATACCAGCACGTGCGCCGTCACGCCGCATTTAAAAGATTTCATATAATCTGAACAGTGAGTGTAATAAACAGTTCTTAAAGCAAACGATTGAAAAATGCAAGTGCGCGCCTATTTAGAAGAAATTAAAATTGTGATTTTGCTTGTAACGAATATCCAAGTTCAATTAAAGTTGATTTAATTTTATTTGCACTTATTTGATAATATTCGTTTACATTAATATTAATATTATATTTATATCACTATCTCGTCATTAATAAAACCTCGTATTTTTACAGTATTAATAAATTGTAGTCTTTCTTTGCCAAATCACGTGTGTGCAGGTAAATCATCGGTAGAAAACCGGTTCAAAACTTTAGTAGGTGACGTTTTATTGATGACGTGCGTGGGAACCTATCTTGAATAACGTATAAGTATGTAATTATCATTGTAAATAGTATTTACACTTTTTATTAATTAAAATAATTTTTCTCCAAATTGCGTTCTTTGAGAAATCTGAAAAATTTCATTTTCTGATAAATCCCCATACCTACGCTTATATGTGATTGTAGGAAAAATAAAGTCTTTTAAATTCTGTCAAAAAAAATGGAATTGTTATTTAAAAAAAATGTATCTTATACACAATTGAATGCCAAATTTTGGACAACATGAAGAAATATCTTAAAAAAAACTGTAATTTTAATATTCATAATAAAGCCACCCCTTATATTATTTGAAAAAATGTACGCGTTTCGTTACACTAAAGACTTATGCAGAAAAAATAATATTGTTTTACCAGTTGAAATTAATTTACCATTTATGTAGGTACTTCTAACTTAATGTTTAGAAAATCGTTATTACAAGACTGTTGTTATTATTAAACAAATGATTAATAATAATCACGACGGAATTCTACAAAATTCCCAAAAGTTACATTTTTCTCATTCAATTTATAAATATTTGAAGAGCGTACACAAACTAGGTAATTGAATATTAAAGCTAATACGTAGGCAAACAGTACAACCTCTTATAAGTAAAGATTATTTCAGTGGCCGATCACGTTCACGGATTCATTGGCCAATCAATCACCGAGTTCTTCCTAAATTGTAATTGACTGTCAATTACCGCTGATGAAGCCTCCTAGCGCCCGCTATTCGCAATCGGAAGAATGTGCGCCAATTACCTCCTAATTTATTAGAATTCTTGTCTATCATTTTATCTTTAACAACATTTTATTATATTTTATTCCATCAGCATAAAATAAATTTGGGGTTAAACTAATAACATTTGTTAATTATCTAGCAGATACGAATTAAGAATGATAACGTGGATATAAATGACATTTTAAATGGATTATGTTTACTTAATAATAAATAATACCTAATACTTAAATAATTTTGAGGCGTCAACAAGTTTTTACAAATTCATTTAAATGTCCGTTTAACAATTTATCGACAACTTGTTTTTTAAATAAATGTAAATAAAAACACTCCCCGTGCTATATAATTGTGATAATATCCGATTGTGAATCGTATAAAACGTACACGCAGCGCTATAATTTGCGAACATCGGTCTTCTTAAGCGCTGCTAATTATAACTATAAATGATAGGTAGCTATTGCTTTATAAAATTTGCATATTTATGATTAAATATAAACGCAGGTTGTCACATTGCCTACATGCGACTAGTACTCGATTACTTACACCATCTTTAGCGTTATTTAAATCGCATTTCGACACAAAATTTAAGATAATTAAAATTAATTTTACTTAATTGATACAAATTAGCGCAATTCGGATTACGATAAAGAGAAATGACGTACGTTTAAAACGCGCAATATATCACGACCCGTGCATAATGAATGTAATTTAAAATCGGTTAAGTCTTAAATCCAGATAAATCGCAATGGGTATTTACGTGTCGTAATACAAACAAGAAGGAATCTAAGCTTCAACCTTTGCCTAAATTTTAATTTGTGCTAACAAAGTATTATTATCCACGTGATTTTAAAATTAAAATAACAGGAATAATAATTTGCAAATATTTTCGAATGATAGCGAATTTTAAAAACCTATGAAAAAATTCCCGTTTTATCTGTAATATTGTTACGTCGTTTAGTTTTCGTAATCGAATATTGACCACGATTCCAACATATTTGCATAAAACGTGCTAAATAAAATGAAAAGGTCGAGAAATAACGGTACTATTTATGTTAGGAATACGTACTAGCAACAAAAAAATCCGAACATTGTATACTTATACGATTTACATTTTTCCGTGGATTACAAATGCAAACAGGACACGTCCTACGATCTTTCTAAAATAGTTAAATGAATGAGTGAAATACTTTTGCAACATAAGAGTGGTACCGTTTTGGCGTGGTGTTTGAACTGAAACGTGCGGCATTTCAGCTTTCATTTTGCTATATTTTTAAGAAATTGTTACGCGCTATTCTAGTAATTTCAATAAGCGTCGACAAGAGTTTTTATAATTGTTAGTACTAGGTTACTAATCGTAGGTTATAGGCTAAATAAAGAAGTGAACTGTTTGCGTATTTAATAGGTTGCAGGTATATATGTAAAAGATGTTTCTCTGTAAATTACTATTCCTTGTTCGTATCTAGATTTTTCTCATTGAATTTCTATAAAACTAAACCGTTTCTTTTAGTCAGCAGTTACGCATTAAATGATATTTCATCATACGTACTATAATCCAGTTATTAATACAATATAAAATGAAACGTAAAGTAAACGTTTAGTTGCAAGGGCCGCGGTCGTCTAGAGAGCTATCACCCACCTCGATCACCACGGCTGCGGGTTCGAATCCCGCTGCAGCCATGGTTGTTTGTGAATGTCCTACTAACAAAATACAGTAATAACAATACAACAATTTGTTTCTATCGAATCACGTTCAAGATAAAAAAAAGGTATAATTAATTACAGATTGTGTTAAAAGGAACAAACCGTGATAACATCGTTAATTTTCTAAAGTGACATTTACAAGTGTTACATTTACAAAATAAATGCGTAAAAATAAACTAGTTTAAATAAACATTCGCTCGTCTTTTAGATTAAAAATCATCGTGGTTAATCGACACTTCGTAGTGATTTTTACAGAATAATCTATACACTTACCCATAATTATATGTGTCATATTTGTTATGCTATCATTGTTTATTACGCTATGCGTATCTAAGGTGCTTAACGGCGCAATATTTCGAATGGTGTCTCGATTTCGGATATGGTACCATTTCTCGTCCACGGGGGCGGTACCCTCGTTCGGAAATCATTGCAAATTATTACTAGTGAAGTCTGCTGTGAAAATTGCTCTATTGTCTAGTGAACTACGGCGGTATACTACACCTGTTAGACGTGTTTTTGTTATTGCGAGTTATCGACAGCTTGACTTCATTGTGATTTTTTGCGTTTAAAAAGGTAGGAAGGTATTATATTTTTGACTTTTTTTTTGTCAGCTTGTCTACTAACATGTGTTTGAGTAGTTACCTTTGTTCATTTTATACCTGAATAAAGCAATAAATAGCAATTTTCAATGTCGAGATTCACTATCCGAAATTAGGATTCCTTTTCGCAACGCAACGAAAGTGCCATAATTTGGTTGTTCCAAAATTACTTAAGAAACCTGGATAATTTTGAATACGTAGTCGTGAAATCAACAACGTAATCAACACTTTCCGTAGTACCTACCTACCATAATATATTGCAGTGATATTACGGTGGTTACATTAAATTATATAAATGGTATTCGAAATACGGCTTCGTTGCCTTATAAAATATCAGTACAATTATTTTCCGTTCTGAAATAATTTTAAATACATACAAGTAACGCCTTTTCTTAGAAACATAATATAACTGGATATATTAAAATTTAATGTTGTAATCAATCAAAAGTAATTACAAAAATAGTTTAAGTAGTGGTATTATTTTTAATTTCACGCAAAGACGTAAATAACCAACCATCCTAATAAAACTAGTCATTAGAAGTACATATGTATAACTGGAAATAATAATTCAGATAGCTATCTATACCTACTTATAACTTACAAACTGACTGACACGATACCTGCACTATTTAGGCCAATTTTCCAATCACCAGTTAACAACTCTCGCCATCAGTCAGTTACTACAGAAACAATTGCTTCAATAATCACTTCTATAATGACTGACGAATTATTAAAGTCAACTGGTGAATGAAAAACTAACTGTTATTAGAGTCTATAAACACATTAACAAGGAACAAAATTTTAAACAAACATCATAACAATAAAAAAAATTAAAATAAAATAAAATAGGTACCTATTGTTTTTTTTTAAATTTAATACGTCCTTTTATTAAAAAAATAGGTTCCTAGGTACATATTTTTAGTCAAAGTTTGAAATCCCGAATTATAGTGTATTAAATAATTTTGTAGAAATGTAAGTTCTATTTAATATATTAATAAATAACTGATTAAGTCAAAATTTTCTATTATAGGTACCTATTTAATTAATTAATTTCGATAAATAAATTATTTTTTAATAGTGATAGGCAGAAATGGTCGTTAACAATTTATTAGTATTTTAATATGCTTAGTGTAGCTACTTAAAAAGGAAATGAACCTATTTTGGGAACACTCTTAATTGCTTGTTGAAATCATTATTTACTAACGATCGATTTAATAAAAAAGAGGATACATTAAGATATTAAATTAATGTAAGAATCATTCGCTATTGTAGGAATGTTTCGCTTTTATGTACTCCTATTATTTAATCCATCATTATTGGAAATTTGACGGTCGATTACCTAATTTGACAAATGATTGCTGCGTAATGTAATATAGTTCAAAAATTGACAATTACTCTTACATCATCGTTACGAATCGAAGTAGTTTCCATTTTTTTTAAATTTTATCATTAAAATATAAACCCAATTTATAGTTAATCTCGGCGATTTCGCTAACGTTAGGTTTGAAAATTTTAAACCCAGCATTACAGGTCATATGTGACAATCACTTTCTTCTCGAAATTCCTATTAATTATTAAAGCACTAGATTCTGCTGTATATGTATAGCACTGTCCGTTACCGTTACACTATTAGATCCATTACCTACTTTTAAAAACAGTTCCCACGCGCTTTAAACTATTAGTAAAAACCATGATGAATCTACATAAATATTTAGGTAATAAGAGCGATCCTTCATTCGGATTTAGTTACTTAACGCAAATTTTTTGAGAAACTTCTCTTGTCCTGAATAGCCTATTATAGCTAAACTTAATTTATAAAATCATAATAGTAGAGAATTAAAGCGTTTTGTGACTCACCGAAAATTCCACAAAGATCTTTATAATTATTTAATATATCTACCTATAATATTATCGTGAATCATGGTGGACATTTTTTATACAATAATTTTTCGACGCTTTAACTCCAGTAAATAATAGTAAATGTGATGTATTGAAAAGAAGTGCGTAAGATAAAGGTGTAGGGTACGTGAACTGACGAAAAGTCAACACAAAACTTCCCACAAGCGAAAAATAAAGTAAAAAATTTTCGCATCCGTACGGCACATGTTAATTCAAAGAGGAACCAACAACGTATGTTAAACGAACGAATAATTACTATTATTAAAATACAATTAACGCAACATTCGAATCGCCTTTTAATATAAAAATGATTAAATTGAAGAATAATGAAGTACCTATGTACCTGCATAGGTATAATTTAAAAAAATTTAGGTATAGGTACGTAAATGATGTACAGTCGGGTGCAAAATTAATGTCGCCGATCCCTGATGAATTTTTGTATCCCTCCGCGTATTACGTAACTTTTTAGTCTACGTGGTTCTTGTCAGGGTTCGATTCGAACTACCCTACACACGATGCGACTGAATGAAAAAAACACCATTAAACCGTTCGCCCGACAGCAGTTTTTCCGAACCGTTCGGTGGTCCGGGGGTTATTACGGGGGATATTACGCGTAGGTAGATTTCATTTAAAAATATATTTGTATGTATGCAATGATGATAAATAAATATTAAAAGACAAATTAGTGACAACATAACCATAAATTAACAGCGTTCTGAGATATTCAAGATGATTTGGCGATAAGATAATAAATTCTAATTACCATCTTCATACTTAATTCTATAATTCAGAATGTAAGTTATTTCTCTTGTTGCGCTCGAGAAGTTAATAAATTTTATTACTTGTCACAAACTGTAAGCTAAAAATTGAGCCAACGCCGATTTCTAAAAATAATTTTATATACCTACCTGTTACTTAGATTATTATATTATAGAGTATTTTCTATTCTTTCCGATCACGTGTATTTTAGTTCCTTAGGTTTTTATATGTTGTTAATTATTATTTATATGTTGAATTAAAAAACGACGTTTAAATTGTCACTTTTTTTCGATTATTTCGAAAATGGTGCATTCTATCGAAAATTATAAAGAGACATGATTGGTAGAGAATTTTATGCCAATTCCAAAACATATTTCATATTACCGATTTGATGAGTAATAACGTAGAATAGAATTTTTTTCGACGGCCGCCATTTTGAAACGGCTCGGTCGATTTGGCTGGTTAACGAACTCGTCCTTCGTTTTCGCAGAGACAATTCGCCGTTCAAATTTCGGCCTCCTACGATCAAAATTGCGAGCGGATTCGTGTCCACAAGAAATTGATTATATGCTTATATATTTAAAAAAAAAATGTTTTATTTGTTCAGAAAATTAATGGGGTATAAAATAAACTACAATTTCTACAAAATTAATTACGTCAGAAAAAAATGTATATAAGTTTCACAATAATTCATCTCTTATTAATTAAGTTTAGTAATTCAAAGTATCCCATGTATAGTTCTGATCATAATGATACCCACGTATCATAAAATCTGAAAATGGGATAAAAGACTAGAGATTTGCTTTAAATCAATGATATAACTTTATTCGTAAACACGTATCTCGTATAATTATTATATAATTGTCTCAAGATACAACAAATATGCAGAAGTTTTGCATACAAGACGTGTAACGATTTAAGAAGCGTCGACTTCATCGAAAGTGGAGAGATTACTGATAATATATAGAACGAAACCTAGTCATTAGAGCTAATATCTAGCAATATAATTAACTTTCCGCTTTAAACAATTTCCTCAACCCGTTAAAAGTGTAATAAAATAAGATACAAGACTAACAGCATTTAGGTGTATCTGAAAACTACCTAACGCTACTCTGATATGATTTATTTGTATCAACAGCATGGGTGAGAATGACTTTCATCCTCGTTTATATGATTTACGAGTTTCAGTACAACGAATTGCGAAACTGTTATAATTGAATAGCTTGTACTTACACTGTAACAAAATTGTAATTTATGTTTATGGTTTTGATGTAGGTACCTAATGCATTTAATAAATTAGTGACGTAGCTGACTGATGATCGATGATTCCCACATTCCAAGTTTATTTGCAAAAGAACGAAACGTAGTTTCTTTGACGCTAATAGAATTTAATTTTGTTATTACTTTCACTAACACATTTTCATATTTTCTTGTATTTAGAAAAAGTTTATACTAAATAAAAAAAATGTGAAGGATTATCGATAAGTAGATGTGATAAAAATATAATGATTAATATGATAATAATATTGGTTATTATTAGTACTTACAAGCTACCTAAAGTCTACAAAAGAACTCTTATCTAGCAAAGTGAATGTTTTAATTAAAAATAATTTACGTAGAAGGTGTAATTGACCAATATCTAAATTAACATTACAAAGGGTCGACGTGTCGATTTGAAAATCGGTATTTGATCTTTCGGTGCGAAACGGGATGTAGGTAGTTAATTTGAGAAACGTGAGAGGTACAGTTTGGTAATAAAAAAGTGTCGCCGTTCGAGCGAGGTAGGCTATAGGTAGGCAACTTATTAAACACTCGAACTTCAATTTTCTATTTCGAGGAAGCGGTTGTTAAACCGGCGACTGCAGGTGAAATGCTGTTATATATGGTAAATCGAATAAAGAAACTGCTAATGAAATGGGCTAATAAAATAGTAATTATTAAAGCCCAATTGTTGTTTATTTTTTGTCCTATAATCAAACCAGGACCCATTCCCGTGCCGTCGTTAAGCGGTTTTACCGTGACGATTTGGTAAAGTTAAAATGCCAAACGTTCGAAGTTTTCTATTTTAACATGAGAAAGGGACGGTCTGCTTTAGTCACATTGTTTAGTTTCTTAGAAGTTATTGTGTGATTGCATTTTTCGTTCGACAATAACGGCATAAAATACATTTAGAACCGATTCGTTGAATAATCGAAGTTCATTTGTGTAAAATAAAATAAAGTAATAAATTTCTCTTGTGATGATGTTTTTACGACCAATCCGCGCCGCCGTCGCAGCATCGAAACAATTTTGTTAGAACATTTCAAGATATCGTAAAATAAGACACTCGCATAATAATAACTATTATTATTTTGACCTTTAACGAAATAAATTTGTATAAATATTCATTTGCCTAATACCATGCAAATCAAATAAGATGCAGATAACCTTTTTAAGCCCTTTACTATCTGCGAATTCGAGCATTTCATATGCAGTCACCAGTTTAACGACTGCTTCTTCGAAATAAAGAATTGAAGTTCGAAAGTTTAATAAGTTGCCTTACCTATTACGACTCGAACGGCGACACTTATTTATTATCAAACTGTACCCTTAAATTTGCGTTAGGTTCCATTAAATTATGAAAAAAAAGTCAAATTGGAAAAGCAAAATAAACTTTGCAAGAAAATTATAAAATACATAATACATTAAGGAAAATCTAACTAAGTTATATAGCAAAATTGTTAACTAATCGATTATGTTTACTATATAAAATCTATTATTGTAGAAAAACAACAAAGAACTGTTTTTTACGAGCTCCGATCACGTGTATTTTAGTTCCTTAGGTTTTTATATGTTGTTAATTATTATTTATATGTTGAATTAAAAAACGACGTTTAAATTATCACTTTTTTTCGATTATTTCGAAAATGGTGCATTCTATCGAAAATTATAAAGAGACATGATTGGTAGAGAATTCTATGCCAATTCCAAAACATATTTCATATTACCGATTCGATGAGTAATAACGGAGAATAGAATTTTTTTTGGACGGCCGCCTTTTTGAAACGGCTCGGTCGATTTGGCTGGTTAACGAACTCGTCCTTCGTTTTCGCAAAGACAATTCGCCGTTCAAATTTCGGCCTCCTACGATCCAAATTGCGACCGGATTCGTGTCCACAAGAAATTGATTATATGCGTATATATTTAAAAAAAAATTGTTTTATTTGTTCAGAAAATTAATGGGGTATAAAATTTTATTAATAATAGAAACTACAATTTCTACAAAATTAATTACGTCAAAAAAAAATGTATATAAGTTTCACAATAATTCATCTCTTATTAATTAAGTTTAGTAATTCAAAGTATCCCATGTATAGTTCTGATCATAATGATACCCACGTATCATAAAATCTGAAAATGGGATAAAAGACTAGAGATTTGCTTTAAATCAATGATATAACTTTATTCGTAAACACGTATCTCGTATAATTATTATATAATTGTCTCAAGATACAACAAATATGCAGAAGTTTTGCATACAAGACGTGTAACGATTTAAGAAGCGTCGACTTCATCGAAAGTGGAGAGATTACTGATAATATATAGAACGAAACCTAGTCATTAGAGCTAATATCTAGCAATATAATTAACTTTCCGCTTTAAACAATTTCCTCAACCCGTTAAAAGTGTAATAAAATAAGATACAAGACTAACAGCATTTAGGTGTATCTGAAAACTACCTAACGCTACTCTGATATGATTTATTTGTATCAACAGCATGGGTGAGAATGACTTTCATCCTCGTTTATATGATTTACGAGTTTCAGTACAACGAATTGCGAAACTGTTATAATTGAATAGCTTGTACTTACACTGTAACAAAATTGTAATTTATGTTTATGGTTTTGATGTAGGTACCTAATGCATTTAATAAATTAGTGACGTAGCTGACTGATGATCGATGATTCCCACATTCCAAGTTTATTTGCAAAAGAACGAAACGTAGTTTCTTTGACGCTAATAGAATTTAATTTTGTTATTACTTTCACTAACACATTTTCATATTTTCTTGTATTTAGAAAAAGTTTATACTAAATAGAAAAAATGTGAAGGATTATCGATAAGTAGATGTGATAAAAATATAATGATTAATATGATAATAATATTGGTTATTATTAGTACTTACAAGCTACCTAAAGTCTACAAAAGAACTCTTATCTAGCAAAGTGAATGTTTTAATTAAAAATAAATTACATAGATTGATCAATATCTAAATTAACATTACAAAGGGTTGACGTGTCGATTTGAAAATCGGTATTTGATCTTTCGGTGCGAAACGGGATGTAGGTAGTTAATTTGAGAAACGTGAGAGGTACAGTTTGGTAATAAAAAAGTGTCGCCGTTCGAGCGAGGTAGGCAACTTATTAAACACTCGAACTTCAATTTTCTATTTCGAGGAAGCGGTTGTTAAACCGGCGACTGCAGGTGAAATGCTGTTATATATGGTAAATCTGGACTTTCGAATAAAGAAACTGCTAATGAAATGGGCTAATGAAATACTAATTATTAAAGCCCAATTGTTGTTTATTTTTTGTCCTATAATCAAACCAGGACCTATTCCCGTGCCGTCGTTAAGCGGTTTTACCGTGGCGATCTGGTAAAGTTAAAATGCCAAATGTTCGAAGTTTTCTATTTTAGCATGAGAAAGGGACGGTCTGCTTTAGTCACATTGTTTAGTTTCTTGGAAGTTATTGTGTGATTGCATTTCTCGTTTGACAATAACGGCATGAAATACATTTAGAACCGATTCGTTGAATAATCGAAGTTCATTCGTGTAAAATAAAATAAAATAATAAATTTCTCTTGTGATGATGTTTTTTACGTCCAATCCGCGCAGCATCGAAACAATTTTGTTAGAACATTTCAAGATATCGTAAAATAAGACACTCGCATAATAATAACTATTATTATTTTGACCTTTAACGAAATAAATTTGTATAAATATTCATTTGCCTAATACCATACAAATCAAATGAGATGCAGATAACCTTTTTAAGCCCTTTACTATCTGCAAATTCGAGCATTTCATATGCAGTCGCCAGTTTAACGACTGCTTCTTCGAAATAAAGAATTGAAGTTCGAAAGTTTAATAAGTTGCCTTACCTATTACGACTCGAACGGCGACACTTATTTATTATCAAACTGTACCCTTAAATTTGCGTTAGGTTCCATTAAATTATGAAAAAAAAGTCAAATTGGAAAAGCAAAATAAACTTTGCAAGAAAATTATAAAATACATAATACATTAAGGAAAATCTAACTAAGTTATATAGCAAAATTGTTAACTAATCGATTATGTTTACTATATAAAATCTATTATTGTAGAAAAAAAACAAAGAACTGTTTTTTTACGAGCTCCAGTTTAATTAATTAGGTAAGTGTAAATGTTTTGAAAACGACCGTTAACGTAATTTTATTAGAGATACAAAACCGGTCTCAATTTAGCCATAGTAACATTAAATAGCTAAACTAATTAAAAATATTGTCAATTTGTTTTAGATATGAAAAAAAAACATTTAAAAAGTTACCGTTACCTCTATCAATTTTTAATAACATATCAATCATTTAATGCACATTGGTAGTAAAGTATCGTTTACATTAGAAAAAAATATTCGCACGTGAGCATCACACGTAGAAATGGCACAATATTATCATTATTAAATCGAAATCGAGAACGAATAGGTCCCGCATTAGATATTAATAAATACCTATAGGTACGAGTAATATAAACGAATGTCCTTATTCCGAAATAGTCGATAATACCAAGTTAAATCCGTGGACAATCCCCCACGGCTAATCGAGAAATAACGTTAATTCTTCCTAATTTAAGTAAATGTTATTTATTGCAACAATTAATTTGTAAAATATATACCCATCACTTTCGCAATCTTTAATAGTACCTACCCCAACTGAATATTGCAATTCTAAAGATAATTTTATAATCTATATTAATGTACATCTACGTAATACGTTATAGGCGTAATAATTGTTTTTGACGTTGTAGGTATTAATTAATTTTTATAAATTTCTACGTACGCATCCACGTTTAATCTATTATTGCCACAACGCGCCCGTACTTAATAAGAAACCCACCGATGAGCGCCTGTCGCTATTTCCGTACTTTGGTGGGGGACAAGGTCGCTTGAGGGATGTTGAAGGACGTAAGTGGAATGAACTGCACGCCTGTCTCTCTCTCTTTGCGTACTAAATGGCTAATGTGATTTTTTAACACCATGCGTAGCTAATTATGTTTAAAACCTACATATAATATATGAATATATGTATATATAGAAATCTACATCTTGATTGCAGTTCGATATAGAATATCCTTCGTTAACACGATACAGATAGGATTTAATTATAATTTTACTACCGAAACGGCGTACCTATATTGCATTAGGAAGACATCTATATGTATATTATCTAAATGAAACATTTTATACAGGATTAATTATAAAATAACTTCAACGTTTTTTATTAATAAACGTGTAGTTTTTATTTAAAAAAAAATTACAGTAGAACCTCGTTAATTCGTCACCTTCGAAGAAGGGGAGAGAAGACTACCTTCATCAAAAGAAAAAACGAAATTATTCCCGAGCATGACGAATTAAAGAGGTTCTACTGTATTAACTAATAATGGACGAATAAACAAACTAAGTTTTCCACGTATTTTGGCTTTATTAGATAGATATCAAACAATGATAAATCACATTATTGTTTGATACCATTATATTTCTGAATCGAGTATACGATAACCGCATTTAAGAGACAACGATTTGAACGAAAAAATACATAAAACATACAGAAATTTTTCTGAAACGTTTGAACGTCGACAAAGATAGTTTATCAAAAATTCGCACCACCGGGTGCCGCGTTTTTTTCATAAGCAACTTTTTTTTTTTTCTTAAAATTATTATTCTAATAAAAAAGTTTCGATTGTAGTTAAAGTTGGATTTTAGTGACAGTTCAATTAATAAAATGCCACTTTTATTGGCTAAGTAGAAACAAATTTGATATCGACGGCGTTTTGGCGGAGCGACTTAACCCACATATTTTGCGGAAAAAGAATTATTCCGATTATCTTGTGCGTCTAACGCAAAGACGTCGTCCGTTAAAATCTGGTAACTATATTCCGATTTTTTTCACCGGAAAAATCGATTTGTATATCCGTGAAACGTATCCGTTTATAGTTTACGCGACAACGCAAAATGTGCGCACCTGTAAAATTTACTTTTTGCGGGTTAAGTCACTCTGAAAAAAAAACTGTTTCAATATTTTCGGTCTGTTAAGTTCATTGATTAAGTAAGGAACAAACGCAGAGCGATTTCATAGTAACCAATAAATACACAGAGAAGACAACGTTAACGACGATTAGATTTTATAAGATATTAAAAATAATAATAATTTAAAAATAAATAAATACAAATAAAATGTAGCCAGTTTTACTGCAACAGCTAGTCGAATAGTCGAATAGTCGATATTTTGATTTAGTTCGAATTTAAAGTGACATTGTACAAACTGACCCTTAGAGTCGAATTTTCAATGGCCAGTTATCTCTGACCATTAGTTAACCACCATGGAAACAATTATTTTAAAAATCACTTCTGTAACGATCGATCGATGGCAAGAAGTTAATTAGCGTTTAAAAAACCGGCCCTTGCCTAATATTCAACATTGTTAAATATCGAGTCAACAAGAACTGCAGATCTTTCACTTCGTCGGCACTAAATTATTTTTTATAGTTCTAATTGCATTTAAATTGTATGCAAGCTTTGCTGCCCGCAAAATTAACATTAAGATGATCTCGAACAAACAACACGTAAACAATTTGTCGATAAGATATTTTCAAACACCTCAGTTTAGAGTGATTTATAAGTCATAGGTATAAAACATGTAAATTTTCGGAATAAAACGTATATTCGTGTGGCATTTACCGTACGATAACCTACACATAGGGCACTAGTACCTATTATCATATCAAATAATATTTAATTAATTATTAATACTTATTGTTAGACAAATATTTATTTTAAAATTAAACAAACTTCAACACGAATATTAATAATTTATTTAGGTAAAATAAAATCATAATTTTATAAGATTCATAAAAAATAGGAACTTAAATATTTTAAAGCGTGAATGGGATCCGTGAAAATCGATAAAAAATTAATAAAGTAAGATGACGGAAACTGAAACCGAAAACAAAACGCCTCTACAGGTAGATTCAAGTACACTTAATTGAGACAAAATCATTATAATCTGATAGAAATTTTAAATAACTTAATTAACTTGAACGCCCCCCTTAATAACTCAATACCAAAAAAAAGAAGTTTTAAAAGACGTTTCGACAGCAAAGCTCTCGTAATCCTAAACGGTGTTAAATTAGTATTGCTATACAGGTAGTAGTTTTCGGTTCCTTTTGTGCGAGTCAATCAAGCAAACCACAATTATTTTAATGATTTTAAAAGTATAATTGGAAATATTTTTTTGCCTCAAATTACGAAAGAGAAAATCGTCGAAATTCGAAGTGAAATAATATTCCAGAATATTGCAAGATTATAAAACAGTTTATTATTGAGCAATCCTAATGGAACGAGGAAAAAAAAATGGTGATGATAATAACGGCAATAACATGTAATTAGAATCTATATATGGTTAGCGTAAGAAAATTAAAGCGAAAGAAAAACAAAAATATATATATATATAGGTAGGCAGTAACACATCATCGATTATTTACTACACGTGCAGTTAAACATTAAACCGATGTTATTAGACAGTACAGAGACGCACCGAAGTACGCTACTACGCAATTGATGGTTAGAGACCATATCAAATCTGTATACCACTTATTTATGAGTTTTCAAATACTAATAAAAATCAATACGGATATATAAGAAGGCGATTAAGAACGTAAGTGCGAACGTCATTATACTCGGGTACTACTGAATTACAGGTGAAGGTAATAAAACTCGTAAATGTGAGTGATTATCATCGAGCTAATTGTCTGACACATTTACGTAAAACTTTGCATTTTAATTTATTAATTATAGATAACCTAATGGTCGTTTTTTTTTTTAAATGGAACTGTTAATAATTTTCCCATGCTTCAGTTACAACATATTTATGTATAACATGCGTTGCACGAAGAGGTCGTGTTCTTGTTTCTAAAACAACAAACACGATATTTACTATTTAAATTGCAACATCATTATGATTTGCTCTACCTTATTATTATTAATAAAAAATATTGCTGGCCGATGTAATTGCTTTTAATTTGTTTCGCACTTTGGAACACTAGACATCGTTTACGATAGTAACACCAGTTTACTTACGTAAAAATTATAATACATGCATATATTATACAGGGTGGGTATCCCTTGAAGTTGGTATCGGCGAGTTAAAGATTTCCTGCACCTAAATCTCACGCAGAAATTATTTAAATAATAAAAAAAGGATCTGTCACGCGTGCATTCCTTATAACACGACAAATATGGTCTATATGGTCTAGTTAAATTTGTCCCAAACTCGTTGAAGCGTGTCGATGTTAACATGCGAAAGTAAAAACGGACCCTGTTACTGTCACGACAAGACAGTGTGTATATCTATGATTGAAGCAAGAACCGCTGTTGACAACGTTAACATTGACATACTTCAATGAGTTTGGAACGAATCGAACTGTCGATGTCGTATCACTTAGAACATATTTTTTTATTCGCATAATTTGCATGCCGTACTATCATGGTTTTTAGGCACATCCGAAGATCTTTCTTTAACTTGCCGATACCAATTTCAAGGCGTATCTACCCCTATAACGCTTTGTAAAACACTTGTCTATAACTATAATTGTAAGTGTTTCATTTCTAGTCCTGTATTAATCATTCTTTTACACTAAATTAGGCATAGGTAACTACGTGTAAATAGTATTTAGTTGGTAGGTACCACAAAACATAAAATATTTCATATTTCATCGGATGAAACATTTAAAACGCTATCGTTACGGAGATGCACGTTTTAAATTGCTATACACGTGCATAAATTTCCCAAATTAATTTTAAAGAAATTAAAGTTATAAAATACAACAAAATGTTAATGTCCACTAGGTGTACGTAATTGTATTAGTTGTTTATCTTCATTTTTAACCTCTAAAAACAACAGAAACGAGCTGCTAAGTACGAGGTATACAAGCATTTACTGAAACCTCTTACAATTATTATACTTTAATGTTTTGTTGCCTTCGGTTAATTATGTTCTAGTAAAACAACATCTCGCTTTTGTGCGAGTAAAATAGAGTTCATAATACTCTCCTAATGTCAAAACAAAGACTCATTTCATTTCATATTTATCAAAACAGCATAAAAGCTTGAATGGTCGAAGCGTTATTTACATAAAAAGTATAATTAATAACGTTATAAATATTATAAATAAATAAAAGATAAAACAATTAGATTCTTGTTAGGTAAATTAGGTAAGTGTGGATAATAAATTAAAATATCAATATTATCCACCTATTACTTGAAATGACGGAGAACTGCGAGGCGCCCCAAAGAACAAAAAGAATATAATATCGGAACAAACCAATTTTAATTTAATAAATGAAGTTTTATAATGATCATGATAGACTTTTATTTTTTGAACGAACAGTAAACTGCATATAAAAAAGTAATTGACATATATATGTATCAAAGTACATATTTTTATGGTACTTTGCATAGCAAATTTCATTTTTGTATTACGATAGTCATTATAATGTGAAATTCATAATTGTAACTGCAATGATTTAACAACAACATGATTTAACTTACAAATTAGTGTACGTATACAAGGTGAATTAAGATAATAGCACCATCCCCATTACTTCGTTGAATATTCATATTAAAATATTTTCTTAAAAAAAGATGTTCAGGATGATATGTTGTACATTGTACATTTATTTTATGTTTTGAGCAGTAATATGCAACTTTTTATTTTTAAATAACGCCCTGTATATATTTTATATAGTTTTTTTGAAGAACTACTTTTTCTCTATTCGATGTTATAAAAATATAGTGGGGGTTAGATGACAAAATTCCGATATTGAACACGACTAAAGTTGAAAAATGTCATACATATTTAACCAAAAAGGAAACATTCAAAAAAGTGAAAATTTACAATGACCAATAACGTTCGTTTATCGAAAAATGACTTGATGGGCAAGATTTTAATAATTGCTGAATCAAATTATTGCGTTAAAGTACACAATCTACGACTCCCGACGACATGAAAATAAAAATTAGAAATGCGTTTACCGTTATTATTGCTGAAATGTTAAACAGTTTTAGAAACAATCATGTTTACAAGCTTGCGTTTGCCAAAATAGAGGTGATTTTGAACATTTAGCAAATCTAATGTAAACAGCAAGTATTTATTACCCAATACCTGTATTAGGTACCTGTTATTTATACAACATAATCATTTTGAACACTTTTTGTTAAGAAAATATTTTTCTAATATGAATATTCGATGAACTAATAAGGGACTGCTACTATCTTAACTCACCCAGTATATGTATAAACATTGATCGAAATAATATATAAACGAATCTATTCATATCAATAAAAACGAAATAAATAGGAAACCAAGTACTTCGTTTAGTATATTAAAGGAATATTAAGTACAAGTACTTATTTTTATATTTTTCGAATTTTGACCATAACTAATTATGACGTATCTAAAGTATAATATACGTGTAATATTAAGTTGTAGGTACATATTAAATAATATACCTATAAATAACACTTTAGCAAATAATAACTTAAATATACTGTCTATGTGTTCATAGAGCTTTAATAATAATTATATATCGCATTTGAAGTTTATAGTCTTCTTTAGAAATCAATAAAAAAGCTATTAAAGTTTTATAGTAAATTATAGAACTATCGGAAAGACGCTCAAAGGCATCTATAATTATTGATGTAACTTCATGAATGCCAATAATAGTCTATTCCAAGGGACTAATTAGACAACATGTATATGGCTAAAAGTGCCATTAGCAATATGAGTTTTACTTTCTACAAATCCATTATTATTCCTGTTTATAACTGTTTTTAATGAATTTTAAATTAATTTGCGCATTACAAATTTCATAATGCAATTAAAACAAATTATGTATGTATAATGAAATTGGAAATTATTAAAATATAAAACCGCCTTTATTTCATTAAAGTTAAATTCCTTAGCTGTTGGTTTATCACTAATTGAAAACTTTTTTATTTATTTTTGAAAAAATTGATTAAAAAAAACGTATTTTCCAGACTTTTTCCGAATTTGCAATTTTATCAATTGCAAAATATTTTTTGTTTACAATTTTTTCTACTTTGACAAATTGATAACCAAATAAAATGTACCCCTGTTGCTTTTTTATATGGTCAATGTATTCGTTTCTATTTAAGATAGTTTTATATATATGTAATAATATGTAACTATGCTCACAACGTAAGTGATGTCATAATATATAATACCGTCATATCTGATAGTCAAAATGAAGTGTTGCACGTGTCCCACGCACGCAAAGTGTATTCGTGACATTGCATCCTAGTACACCCAGAAGATTACATCTATCAGCAGAACGAGAAAGTTGCGGTAGTCAACAAGGAAACTTTTTATAACTTCCCAACAAAGACATTTTATTTTAAAAACAAACATTAAACATAAATGTAAAATCTCTACACAGTGAAACATGTCTTCTATATAGTCTAGATTTCAAATTTTATCACAAAAATTATTTATTATTTATTATTAGAGAAATTCATTTTTAACTGTTTTTGAGGTATTAGATTTTTTTTAAACATTTAATGTTTGCATGTAGGTACCTTTGTGAGATTTGGTTACTCGAAAGTGTTCTCAAAGTGTTGTGTAGTTCAAAAACTGTCCACTATTTAGCTTCTTGCCCATTAACTATATTTTTGTCCAGCAGGTTATATAAAACATAACGTTTATGTGAAAACCAACCAATTTCGCCGAGATCATATTTCTTACGGTATAATACTTTAGCGGGATACTTTAAAATGAATAAAACGCATTTTTTTAAATCGCTATAAAGTGCAACAAACTTCTATCAGGTACCTAATTGATTAAAGGTAAAAGGCGTCTATAATGAATAATTTATAAAAATTCGAAGGAAGTTTTAAATGTTAACTTTGTAAATATATCTACATTAGTTATAATTACATAATTACTAATAGATGAACACATTCGGTTTGACGAGAAAAAGTATTTTAAGACATAGTAATTAACAGTTTTAAATAGAGATAGTATTTCTAATAAAATAAAACAAAATCGACATTTTTGTTAAAATAATCTACGGTCTAAAGACGAGTTCGTTTATTACATCATGTTTCGTTTTTTCTAGGATGTAAAATAATGAATGTTAAAACAATAAAAATCAAAACAACGACCTAACCTGTCAATTTAAAAAGTGATTTATTATAGGTGCTACTGACACATCAGTAGAACATATAGGTATAATTTTAATAAAATCAATCATCGCAGTAATAAGAAAACTTGCACATAATAATTAATATACTTATATTTTAAAATTAACGTGTTAATACTATATTCGTTAAATTTATATTAACCCTGAACGCGATGCCGATGCGTACGATTCGCGATATATATTTATAGAGCATTTTCACAATGAAAAACTGGTTATGCATTCAGTCAGTTAATAGCTTCAAACGAGAACGCGACGATCACAATACATTCAATTTATTCAATTGCCGATGAAAAAGTTGTTGCATCCCTGTTTTACTTTTAATAACTAAAACTTATTTATAGGAGCAATATAATCATTTTAGTGCGTGACAAAGTAAATTGCTTGCTAAAGCAGTCCTTTATTCATTAAAATAACTAGAATGTCGTTATTAAAAAAATTTCTTTAAAGGAGTTTTTTGTTTTTTAAACCAATTTAAAAGTTGATATGTTATTATAATTATCTATTAGTAGATATACATGTAGGTAATTAAATTAAAAATTCAACTTACTTTTTATAGAATATCAGATTCCTAAAAAATACTAGATTTTTTTCATTCATAATTGTCATTGCCACTTTTGTCGTTTTTTTTTTGTATAATAATACAAGCAGTCCTCGTTTTAAGTTCTTGTAAAAAATATTATTAAGAATGTATAAAAGAAAACTAACCGTAAGATATTACTTAAAAATTATTTTTAATGAATTCAATGGTAATAACCTTCATTTATGTTTTACTTAACAAGCTTTGATAAAATATTTATAAATGTATAAAAAATAATTGATATTTTAAATGTAAAATATTCGAGTCGAATGATGTTAACTTTGAACGAAGTTTTGAAATTAACGATAATATTACTCTCACCTATAAATGTTATAGAAAAATTCATAAGAATCAAACAAAAGGGAAACAGAAGCGTTTAGAGGACTTTTTTTACCAAACAGATATGTAATTGTCTTTTAACGATTCACGTTATTTTATTACTGTGTACATTTTGTTTAAAGATCCGTCAATTTTATAAATACTTAGTTTATGTCTTTAAAAAATGCTGTTTTTTCCATATCTGAGAACCTAACTACGTGCGATTTTACGTATAAAAAAATGTGTCTCCTTTTACGGCGTTTCGTTTTACGTCGTTCATTTCTAGTACGTAACCTGACGTAAAAGCGAGGACTGCCTGTAGTAGAAAATGTTAAAAGTGATTATTTCTAAATAGAATCGAATAAAACTGACAATAACTAAGATTAATAGAAACATATTTTTTCTTATACGACTCGAAAATTGTGCAGGCACAACTTATAGTAGAAAACATTAAAATTAGGATGTAAAAAAAATCATTACATATTTAATATGCGAGTGTTTTAATGGCCGTATTACGGCGGCATCGCTAAATTTATAATACCTGGAAGCAAATGTGTCGAAAGTAAGTTTGTCATATTATTAAGTTGAAATCTTGCGCTATAAAAACACCAAACTTGTGCAACAGCTTGAAACGATTGTACATACATATAGCACAGGAAGTAATAAATTTTATGACGGCAACTATATATGCTTAAAGCGAATTTTAAATCATAAATACCTAAGTTTTATTTTAACATCTGAAACAGGATCATATCGGCTAATTATAAAATATCTTCTCGAATAATATTATATATTTCGATATTGTCGTTGTTGCTCATTTAGATGTTTGCAGTTGTTCGTGAAATATTGCATTTATAAAATCTTATATTGCAGGTATCCGTCAAAAATCGTTTCGAAACGGTTTTTTAATTGAAAATTTGAAAGTGTTTTTAATAAATAAATAAATAAACAACTCTTACTTGCTCTTCTGGCTTAAAAAAGATGGACAATAAATGATAAACTGAATTTAACACTTCGTGGCTCGTACGTACTTACATAAGATATATGGCCTATCCAAACCTATATGCAATTTACGTCATCAAAAAAAAGTTACTAGATTGCTTACTTCTAATTCGTTTTAAAGTTTGGAAAGTGACATATTCTATAGGCGATTTACGTCTGGTTCCACCACGTCGTCTTGAGCTCTGCTTAGAGCTCAAGCTGAACTTGACAAAAAATTCAGTTCCACCACATAAAACCGGACCTTAACTTCGCCAAAATCGAGTTTACATCTGAGACGTGAATAACGAGAGCTTGAGATCATGTTTATAACCTCATATCAAGTTCAAGTTTGTCACAGTGACAAGAATTTGTTGCTTTGATTACTGAAGTTATTATGGAAGTGGATATTATTAATATAATTCCCGTTACTGTCGTATCATTTATTACTGAGAGACTCAAAGATTGCGAATCATCGGTTGATTTGACTCGGTTGATGGTCCTCCGCCAGTTCTGTACAACTCTGCGCTTTGTTTTTCTTCGCCTCTTGTTTCATATTACTCCATTGTTTCCTCAATGAATTTTCCCCTGAGCGTTGAATAATGACATTATTTTACTCCACGTCGCATCTTTTTCTTTATTTGTTGTACCGTTTGTGCTTTTACATTCTATTACACTTTTATAATTTGCAACCAGTGAGGTGAGAAGGTGCTTTCTCCTCTCTGGTGTAATTGCACAATATGGATAACGTGAAAACGAGAATAAAACGTCGCAAACAGTAATAACAGTAACAGGCAATTTGTTAGGTTAGGTTAGGGAATTTCATTTTGACGTTCTGTCTTACTTTCGCAGTGCGGGATGTTTAAAAGCTGAAGGAAAGAACCAATCACGCGCAAGTTCTGCAGTGTTGTCATCTTTACGCACAACTTAGCCAAGGCGTGCTTTAAAAAGCGTGGTGGAACGCATTTCCGTCTTGAGTCGTGCTTACATTTGAGCTCGACTTACAAGGAAGGTTAGGCAGGTGGAAATCTCAGAAAAATTTGAAACTTTGCAGGATTGTAGTACTAGTCAACCCTAATCAAGAGTCGTACTCCGTTCGTGATCTTACACGGTTTAACAGGGTGAAATCCACCCTTGAAAATTGGAACTTTTTTCGATTTTGCTTGTTATCTCTGGAACAACAAGAGCTATCGCCAACAAACTATATATTTTTGTAAATGGCTATTTAAGACCTACATTATGATATACAAATTAGGGGTAAAAATTCTAAGGGGTGCCATCCCTGCCCCCAATCCTCAATTATTTTCAGTATTTTTTTGTACGCTGCAATGAATTGATAGATTATTAAAAGAGTTGTTCGTTAAAGTGCATCACCTTACATTAATTTACTTGTATCTGTGCAATTGCACCCTTGGGTAATAATATCCGAAGCCGCGTATCTCTTAAACAAAAAAAAATATTACCAACAAATTATATATTTTTGTAAATAACTGTCCAAGACCTACATTATAATACAAAAATTAGGGATAAAACGCCTAAGGGATTTCATCCCTACCCCTAACCCCCAAATATTTTTAATATTTTTGTGTACGCTGCAATGCATTTTTATAGCTTATCGGCATAATTATTCATTAAAATGTATCACCTTAAATTAGTTGATTTGTATTTGTGCAAAGCCACCCTTTGTTAATGTCTAATATCCAAAGTAACATTTCACCGCTTTGCAAATCTGCACGCATTTAAATCGATTTAAAAATTTTGTAAAATCTCGAAAAAAGACGTGTTTTAGTCCATGGTTTTGGCAAAATTTTAGCCGAACCTTAAACGGGAGAACAGAACAGGTCCGCAATTACTTGAAAAGTCGTTTTTATAGTATAACAAAGCAATAAATGACGAATTGTCGGCGTTAAAATAGAATTAATTTTTTTGCATAATTTCGATAAAATGACTAACTGATACAGTCAGAACAGGTCCGGAATTACATGAAAAGTAGTTTTTCGAGAATAACAAAGCCAGAAATGACAATCTAAGCGCATTTTGGATAATTTAAAATTTTCGCGAAATCTCGAAAAAAAGACGTGTTATGGTTTTGGCAAAATTTTGGCGCAACCTGGAAAGTTTACAACAGGTCCGGAACTACTTGAAAACTTATTTTTCGAGTATAATAAGTCGAGAAAACTGCACGCATTTAAATCGATTTAAAATTTTTGTAAAATCTCGAAAAAAAAGACGTGTCCATGATTTTGACAAAATTTTGGTCGAACCTAAAACGTTCAGAACAGGTCCGGAATTACTTGAAAAGTAGTTTTTCGTGAATAACAATGCAAAAAATGACAATATAAGCGCGTTTCCAGCGATTTAAAATTTTCGGAAAATCGCGAAAAGAAAACGTGTTATAGTTCATGATTTTGGTAAAATTTTAGCCGAACCAAGATAGCTTCAAGAGATAAGCGGTGAAATGTTACTTTGGATATTAGATATTAACAAAGGGTGGCTTTGCACAAATACAAATCAACTAATTTAAGGTGATACAATTTAATGAATAACTCTTTTAATAAGCTATCAATTCGTTGCAGCGTACAAAAAAAATACTGAAAATAATTGAGGGTAGGGGGCAGGGATGGCACCCCTTAGAATTTTTACCTCTAATTTTTATATCATAATGTAGGTCTTGAATAGCCATTTACAAAAATATATAGTTTGTTGGCGATAGCTCTTGTTGTTCCAGAGATAATAAGCAAAATCGAAAAAAGTTTCAATTTTTAAGGGTGAATTTTGCCCTCTCAAACCGCATAAGGGCACGAACAGAATACGGCTCTTGATTAGGATTGACTAATACTACAATCCTGCAAAGTTGCAAAGTTTTCCGAGATTTCCGCCTGCCTAACCTTCGTTGTTAGATAAGTTCTAGCTTAAGATGGAGTGGTGGAACCGGGCGTTAACTGCGCACATATTAGATGGCATAAAGAGAGACTACAATTTATTAGAACTGTCAAAATACGAGGTACGAGGTGACAACACTGTGTGAAACGTCATCATTTAGTAACTTTTCATTGATGACGTGGATTACATATAGGTTTGGACGAGGTGTAGGTACATATCTACCTACTGATACTTTGTACTTATACCGAGTAACATATATGTCCTAGGCATTTCTTCTTCAGAAATATGTAAATCAGGATAAACTAATTCATTGACGTAATTAATTTGATTTTTCTGTCTTTCAACTGTTACCATAACAATTTCGAGATCACTTATATGGGTAAATATCAACGTAGTTTTTTAGCTGATTGCCGCCACTTTTTGCGAAAACGAGTTGCTGTGACTATATTATGCATCTAAGGCAAAAACATCACCTGTTAAAATCTGGTAACAATATTCCGATTTTTTCCACGAGAAAAATCGATTTGTATTTCCACAAAACGTATCTACTTCTATAACTACGCTGTAATACAAAATGTGCTCTACTGTAAAGTTTACGTTTTGTCGTTTACGATAATCTACAAAAACTGCTATAGAAACTACAGAACACGTTAATACCAAAAATCAATGTTATCCAAACATGTCGTAATAATCGACATTTAAAAATTAAACTCTGCCTTTGAATAAAACTTTAATAAAAATATATTCTGTTATTTTGGTACCACCTCGAATTTTTCAAAACCTTAAACACGATCTCCAGATAGACAGTTACATCTAGCTGAATTATTAAATTTCAAAAACAATGAAAAACAATTACCATAAACGAGAAATTAGTGGCGTCGAAACTGCAGTAATAATCCATTGTTTAAACTGTACGGTATTATTTTCGCGTTGAGCATTAATTTCCTTAATTTGGAAACAAAACTGTGAATAAAACTGCCTATATACCTAGTTAAAAAAATTATTTACCACATTTCAATCTCGACTTTGTTAAAATCGATTTTCCAGAAAATAAGAATCGCGTTCGGCAAAATAACAAAAATAAACACGCGAGGTACCTACGTTGCCGTTTGGGATTAGTCGGGTTTTGTAAGTGGTTTATTTTGAGATTACAATAGTGCAAACTTGTAGTCTCGTTGCATCATCGCATCGCATCGAAAACAGTTTCTCTTCGCGAGGCAAATGAATCCATCACAAATTCACTTGACGTTCGCATCGCAGCATCAAATGCAGGGTGTGTATGCAGAGTGTGCTACATGTATAATTCATTCCTGCACATGATGTCCCCTCGCATCTCTAAACTGCATTTACTCTACTTTAAAACACTTATAAACAAAATAAGAGCGGTTATAACGTCAATTAAAATTAACAGTACGTTCGCACGAAACGTAGATTTTAATAGGACAAACGAAAGAATACAACTCCTCAAAATAATTTCATTAAGAATACTTTTCGTTTAGCCAGACAGTAGTGTGAATAGATAGTAACATAAATATTTACAAACCCAAAGTAACGAACACAGAAAGCGTTTCATGAACGTAAATTTAGATAAACGTTCCAAAAGGATAAGGTCGGCAACCACAATTCACAGTTAAAGTCTTCTATAAAAGACATTCTCGATGGATAGAACATAATTTGTATTACCTTTTATTTATAAAGATGTCGACCCAATTCGGGCTTTTAAATATTTACACTACTGTTTAGATTTACCACGTACTCATAATTACACGGAATCTTTTATAAATATATAAGTATACATAAGCAAAGAGAAAATCGAGACAACAAAAAAAAAACGTTAAAAAATTACAATTATACATTTCAACCGTCGGTAATTTAGTAATATTTATGATAATAGTGCGTACTAACTACAAAGTTGTAAAAATATCTACATAGAAAATTTATGCAAGAAATCAAAATAATATCAAAATAACTAACAGGCCTTTTAAACAACATTTAGTTTTAAAAACGCATACGTGTATTAAACGTTTTCGCTAAAATTGCAGATAAAATCAATAATTACATAACCAAAATACTTTAAATACTAATTACAACTCATTTGCCGAATCACTGTATGAGCAATTAAAATTTCAAATCGTTCCAAAAAATCGAATCGATATTAACACCTTTTTTTTAAAAAATATAATGATTAATAACTACTAGCCGATTAGCAATAGATATAATAAATGTTATTTATTGCAGATTCATGTTGCTTCCAGCGATAACCACCTTATTAGTACGGTTTTGATTAATTCTCAAGAACTAAAATCTATAAAACATCAACGCAGACTTTATTTAGCGAAAGTATTTTCGAAGATTTTATACGGCGATAAAAGCGATGGCAAAAAAAGTTAAATTCTACGATATCATCTCGTAAGTGATAGAAATATTCCGAGAATTCATAAAAATTAAAAAAAAAGAGTAAAATATAAAAATATTATCGAAACAATTTAATAAAACTTGTAGGTAGATATCTGATAATAGGTAAACCGAAGGGGGGACCAGCCGAATCACTTAATAAGCCGATTTTGGATTCGTGCATTATTCCCAAAAAATACGAGAAACTTTTCCGATTTGAAAATTGAAAATGTGTAGACGTAATATACGTTTGTCTATTAGTATTTCGTTCTTCCTCGTTGGCCATTAACCCCTTCGAGTACAGGCTCAAAACGCAGCTCGCCGCATTATTCCAACTATGAGCCGACGCGGCGCCCTACAATTTATTGGTTGCCACCGTTGGCGACATATCGACCCGAAGAGGTTAATAATTATAAATAAATTCATTTTTCAGTTCGAAAAATTAAAACGACTTAAACTGTCAATTGTCACGCATGTAAATAAATTAATTTTATTAAATTGCGCCTGCACGAACTGCCAACGATTCGTATTTGATGCGATTTTAAAGAAATCCTTGCGAATTTAACTTAACTTATTGTTAGTGAAGGAGCGAATACGAACTTAAAATTATTAATACGAAAATTACAGCTATAACGAACTTAACGAATACCATACAAAAATAGGGGTGTTTGTTTTAATAATTTTTCAAATGTCGATTAATAATTGAATTGACTTGAATAATCACCGTTTTATGCGGAATTGTTTCGAATGTTTATCGATATTATCGTTGTTGATAAAACTGTGCTGAATAAACAAATAGTTAAACGAATATCTCGTATTGTTCCGTAATTTACTCTTTCTTCATGTTTTTGTACACGATTTATATAATGAAAAACGTTCGATAGGGTCATCTAAATTCTCAAAAAAAATCATTTAAAATACCTATAACATAAAAGAGTCAACGAACTATTTAAGCCGTACCCCTAGCCTACCCACCATGAATAATGTAGCAATTTAAAATATGCCGAAAAGTTTTAAAATTATTATTGCAAATCGGCTTTTATTTTAATAATTTGTCAAAACTTAAACGAGAGGATTAGATAGAACTTATGATACTTTGAAGATTAGAAAACCAATTTGGTAATATAAATCGACTGTTCATTTAAGAATACAGGTGTGCTACTGATTTTTTTTCGATGACAAAGCAATTCGTTAGGCATATTCGATCTGATATCCGAAAGAATACAAAAAAACGTTCATTTTAAAAATAATCGACCATTATATTATAAGAGCCCAATTTTAAAAATCAAATTTTTATAATAGTACAAACTACGTGTTCGCTTTAGTTCCCTACGTTTTTTTTTTGTAATTCAAGAATAGAACAAACAATGTTTCGTTTCAAACGTAATACAAATATTCGTGGGAAATTGAGAAGTGAAAAATATAATAGATAAACTAATCAATCATAATATTCGTTATAAATATCTAACTGTTATAAATTACCTACTTAAAAACTTGTTAAAAAAAATTGTCGGTAGGCATTAACAATTAGCTAAACGGTAAAAGCCGAATTAAATTTTTAAAAGCGTTCCGCTTGTCGGCGATTTTCCTAAAAATAATTCGAAATTAGGTATCGCACAAATTTATACAATTAAGGATAGGTACTAATCATAAAAAAAAAATTGTACCCGCCTACTCGCGGGCCACACAATATTTAAATGTCAAAGACTATACCTAAATAACGAAATAGTATTTGACAGTATTGTTACGCTTACCGGTTCTTAAGCGAGATCGATTTAATTCCTAATAAAATAATCGGATAGCAAAAACTTACAAATATTTTCCCCATCTTGCCTAATCAAAAATTCCGTTATCAAGTCGACTAACAAAACAGATCGGTAATAAGCCGTTTCCTCTTACACTAATACTAAATACGAAAAAAAATATATAGTCTATCGAGATGATTATCTGGAACTAAATTTGCCCAATTCAAAATCGAATCAAAAGATCTTGCTATGCAAAGGAATGTCTATTAGCGTTTGCATCTGAATAAGTGATAGATTATCGTGCTTTTATTTCTGACGAACCGCAGATCAATAGTTGGTTTTACTTTCGCTAATCTCGAAGAACGCCACAAAAACAACGCGCTAATTTAAACAAACATTACGGAATTCTACGCGCTTAATTCATATTTCGTCAAAGTTAATAAAATAATTGCCGGTTAAGCGATACGCGAAGTTAACTATCCATACGCAAAATTAGAATATATTAGGTACAGAAAGGTACGGTTAGGGACATTAACCTGAATTTAACAGTCATCTTAAAACCTAAAGAAGATGGATTATCTAAAGGAAACTCCTTGTGATTTATATTGCTGCTTAGTGACCTTTGGCAAATTTAACAAGCTATGTGTTTCTACCTTCATTATTTTTTTGTGTATGTCGTGTGCGGTATACTGAAGGCCAAGAAAGAAGGCAACTTAACTTAAATGACTGTGCCGGTAACTGCTAAAAAAACGTTCGGTTAGTTATATTAGCTGAAATAAATAACTGTTTCACATACAAGGTGATGTTATTCATAGGTTGCGAGTTTTTCATTAATGGCTACTGACAAAAACTACGTATAGGTAAGCGCATTTTTTAGCGAGTGGGGGTTACTGCGTCCTTCTGTGGGCAGTAAATTTAACAGAATTTTAACTTTCCGTTGTGTAAACTATTTTGTGTTTATTTTAATAATACCTAATATTTTTTTCGAATTTAACATCCGGGCAATAATTAAACGTCATTAATTATTATTGTCTTTTTACGACGACCGTCTTCGAAATGGTTCAATTTTGAAAAATTACAAACGAAACTGCAGAAATGATTCAATCTAGAAATTTTTATTGACGACAATACGGCAGACAGGCGATACTGTGAACGCCTGGTAACGGAAATTCGGGATAACGTGAAAATCGTTTTAATAACATTGAAGGCCGTATAACGCGAACGAATCTATACTCGCCAACGTGAACTAAATGTATTAGGGGGACCGGAAAGTAATGTCGTTTCTGCGCATGTCGATATTTGATCGTCATTTGTCAACTCATTGTGTATCTCGAAGGCGTGCCAAAGTTATTTTAAGATTATTGTGACTTGTTCACTTCTAAATAATTTAATATTAAAATTATTTTTGCAATTTGGGGTGAAATGGCCAGCCGAATACCAGAAGAGTATATCCGGCATCGTATGCTTTTTGAGTTTCGCAAGGGTAGTAACGTAACAGTTGCGACATTTGTGATGTTTATCCAAGTGCATTAGACGTTCGTAAATGCCAAAGATGGTTTTTCAAGTTCAGATCCGGTAATTTTGATCTCTCTGACTACTATCGATCAGGAAGACCAACAACATTAGACAACGACATGCTAAGGGCAGAAGTGGAAGCAAATCCATGTCAAACAATCGAGGAACTGTCAAACCAACCTTGGTCGACCATCCAGGAACATTTACAGCAGATTGGAAAAATAAGCAGAGCAGGTGTTTGGGTCCCCCATAATCTGTCCGAAGAGAACAAAGCCAACTGATCCATCACATGCAACCTATTGCTTCAACGGCACCACACAGAACCGTTTTTTGATCGTTTGATCACTGGAGACGAAAATGGATCCTATATGATAATCCAAAACGCAAAAGACAGTGGCTCTCTCCAAATGAATCACCACGAAGTACTGCGAAGCCGGGTTTACATCCCAAAAAGGCGCTTCTGTGTGTTTGGTGGAGTATTCGCGGAATTGTTCACTTCGAATTGCTGAAACCTGGACAAACTGTTGATGCAGACCTTTATTGTCAACAATTGGATCGAGTGAACCAATCTTTAATCGAAAAGTATCCGGCGATTGTCAACAGAAAGGGCGTCGTTCTGCAACACGACAATGCAAGACCGCACCGTGCAAGGCGAACACTGAAAAAAATTAATGAATTTGGGTGGGAGGTACTGCTTCACCCACCATACTCGCCCGATATCGCACCCTCGGATTGCTATTTATTCCGATCCCTACAACATTTTCTTAGTGGCAAAAAATTTGAAAATTTGGATGATGCCTAAAATGCCATCTCGAGATATTTTACTCGAAAACCAATTGATTTTTATCGGTCCGGGATTGAAAATTTGCACACTAGATGGCAAAAGGTTGTTGATAACGAGGGTGATTATATTATTGATTAAAAATAAAGAGACTAATGTAAGAAAGCGACATTACTTTCCGGTCCCCCTAATATTTCGCGCGGCTGCGTTTCCCAGGATTCTCTTACAAATCGGTTCATGCTACATGGACCGAACTAAGTTGCTTCAAACAATGCAGTAAATGCATTAAACGCCTTAATTCAGTGGACAGAGGAAAATCGGGTAAATTATTACTACATTCAATTACTAAAAGAAATGAGATAAAAAACAAAAGCAAGACATAAAAAACATACCAAAATTTCAGTTAATATTTTTGTAATATAAGGAAAAAATAAATAAAAAATAATGGCACTTCTCTCCTGAAGCTTTTTCATGTTTTCTTAATTTATAAACACCCCGTACATCTGACGTCAGATTTTTTTATAAAGGATAACTTTTAATCGTAAAATCGATAAGAAAGATTGTTTTCCTCTTGTCAACTTTATTCGGGGACACACTGTATATATTTTCTTATATTAAACGTAAATGTTAATGATTTAAATTAATTTAATTTCTAAATACGAAATTTCTAAATATTTCTAATACTTAAATTTCTAAATTTAAAATTTTAAGGAAATTGAGTAAAACTATAAAACTGTAAAAACTATAAACTGTAAAACTGTCATAACTATATGATTTACGGTAGTTGTTACTTTTCTATCTATAAACAAAATAATCTATATGTGTTTTCGTCTAACTAAAAATTCGGTGTGGTATCACATCGAGAACTTTGTAATCATTAAGTCGGTACTTACATATACTTATATCACTTTTTCTCCTTTTCAAAGCATATTCATCATACGTACCTATGGCCTATCCAAACCTATATGCAATTCACGTCATCAACAAAAAGTTACTAGATTGTTTATTTGTAATTCGGTTTAACGTTTGGAAAGTGACATATTCTATAGATGATTTACCTGCGCATGTATTATATGGTATAAAGAAAGACTACAACTTATTAGAACTGTCAAAATACGAGGTACAAAGTGACAGCACTATGTGAAACGTCATCATCTAGTAACCCTTTTATCGATGACGTGATTGCATATAGGTTTGGACGAAGTATACATAAATATATTCAGAGTGTGTTTCACACGCCTAAATATTTCATGAAGCCCTCTAGCTCTTGATGTTCTAACGATCATTTTATTAAATTACGTATTTTACAACGGCTTAATAATAAAATAGTGAAAATGAATATAGAAGAATATGATGGTGTTAATATTTGAATGTTAAAGTATTTTCATTTAGATCGTCGACAAGTTGTTTCTTTGTATCAGTTCAAATTTATATCTATTAATTAACACAATATCGAATTCAAACTAATGAAATTATAATCGTATCTACCTCTTAAGTGCGATTTTTTCGAATGAGTACTTACGTCTAATTTGATCGAAATTAAGAGAATTAAAAATTACATTATTTATCTTAAAATGTTTGGGAAATCCGAAAATGTCGTTGAAATCTTAAAAAATTGATTCTTTGAAAACAATTGTAATTCGAAAGATCAGGAAAACAGTACAAACTACGTCCTTTGAAGTGACATCAAGTGGGCGTTTTACATAAAGTCAAGTAATTATGCTTTTAATACATGGAAGTTTTGTCAGTAGATGAGAATATTTATAACATAAACAATAAATATTTAGTTGCCTAAAATTTACTTCTTACTCAATGTGTTAATTTACAAATTCGACTTGCGCAAAATTCAAGTTACGTAAAGGTTTACGGAACGCATTACTTGTACGTAACTCGGGGCATGACTGTATTTATAATTATACAATTATTTACTCAAAAAATTGCTAGGCAACGCATTTGTTTTACTTTGTTTTGGAGACGTTCATTTACTTCAAATTCCAATAAGAAATAAAACTAGCAATTAAAAAGAAATAATTTTCAAAATTTCACAACTTTGGAGATAAATATCTTAGCAGGAGGGATCGTAGAAAAAATTCTAAAAACTAGATTATTATTATTAGAAGTATTATTTTGACGTGGTCTGTACGCCCCCCCCCCCCAAATATTTCCCATCTTTTTCTAAACACCTTGTTTATTTCTAAAAGAGCTTTTGATAAATAATTGTTCACAAGCTCTTAAATCTAACAGCTTATACGCGAAGGAAAATGTACCTATATTTAAATTAAATATAAATTTTTAAATAAAATAAAAAATGTGATAAAGAGCAAATAATTTGTTTAATCTAAATAAAATTAAAATTTTTATTTAAATTAAATATGTTACCTATAGGTGCCGTAATCGTTTTCCTCATGCAGTAGTCGTAAACAAAGAGCTACTACTGCATGTAACCGTGTAATACATTAACGTTTTATATTTTGACAAGGTAGTTTTAGAATCATGAGGAGATTCGACCATGCGTAACATGTCGTTATCGCAAAGGCGACTCCTTAATCACGCATTCTCCGGTTGAATTTGTTACTGTCTACTGCATGGGTTCGGTGAATAGAGTATAGGGGTAGGTACGTATATTTTTAGATTATCGCGTTGTTTTTTTTTAAATTTATGTTTAATTTAAAGGTACTTTTTCCTCCGTGTAGGCTTATTGTCAAAGATACTTGACGTAGGTTACCAATAAATATTATTGTCTATTTAAATATTTATATCACGCTCTAGAAACTATTGCATGTATAAAATTATTTTGGCAGACAGTTACTTTCAATTTCGATAGTAAGCTATTAAATATTTTATGGTAGATGAAAGCAATCCTTCATGTTTAACAAAAGTGAATCTGCACGTGCTATTAGGTAGAGGAGAGGCATTTCTCGCATAATTAGTTCTGGTCCGTTACTAACATTAATTCACATTTTGCTGTTAATAACCTTAAGTAACAAGCACACTATAATGGGACGAGACGCGTTAGACGCCCTTATAAAATAAGAAAATGCAATATGTTATACCTGATAATCTTCCATAACGTTTTTATATTCTATATAGGTACATAAAATGTTTAATCTTATAAATAATTAAATGGAAACATTATATTACGATGACACATTTTCCTTAAAAATACGTGGTTTAAATAATCAGTTACACTGGTCAGTTTAAATTGAACAACAGAGCAATAATTTGTTGCGGATAAGTGGAGTAGGTCCCCCATCAATATTTATAAAGATTAAAGCATTTGTGTCGGCACCAAAACAGGTGACTGCCAGCTACATATTGCACCATAAACTGAGTGTACGATTTACATTAAAAGTTTAAGAAATTCCAACGACACTATTTCACGCTTGATAAATATTGCATTTCCGTTTTCCTTATACGTGGGTATATATTTATTATTTACAGTAAAGTAGTTTTATTGAATAATGGAATTACAAATATGCGCCATATATTATTATTCCTCACTATATATATATTTAAAAATGGTAAACTGTAAATAAATATAAATTATTGTTTTCGACACAGGCAATTTACGTCTGCAATACGTAATGTACACGCGATGCTCAATACACTTACATACCGAGTGGCTGTTTTGGGAGTTAATATTAAGTATTTAATCTAAATAAATAAAAATAACCGTTGTTTTTTCTCCCCCGAAACTCTTTTTTAATTCTTTCTTCCAAGACATATTCTGGGTGCGCCACTGCTTAATGCATTGCATAATGCCGATGGCCGACGTGATTACTACAATGATTTACCGGGTATTAACATACACTACGGCGTGGTTAAGCAAATACAGATAAAATTAGTTCGATAAAGTTTAAATTAACTCAAGAATTCGCTAATAAAAATCAATGACAAAGACCTTTAAGAACAATTTATACCGTTACACTAACAGATATCGATTAAGTGCATGTTGTATTGATATCATGTCAATATGCATGATGATAGATATTATGCAAAACAAAAAATGTTGAATTGAATTTTAAGTTTAGAAAGAAGAACGATTTGTTACGGCCGATACGCAGATGTTTAATAACTGACAATAAGTAACAAAAACTTCCATAACCAGTAGGTATATTACACAAAGAATTCTAATGTGACTATAACGTCATTTTTAATCTTGAGCAAATGTCTGGTGGTTAAAACAATCCGTTCTGTTATGTATTATGTTATATTATCGCGCTTTATATTTGTCAATAATTATTTCTTTATTAATTGTATTTTCAGTATATTATAAAAATTAACATAAGATTTCCAAAATTTCCAAAATGGGTTCCAATACACGTCATCGATAAAAGGTTACTAGATGGGGACGTTTCACATAGTGCTGTCACCTCATATGTATGTATGTACTTCTATCCTTGTATTTTTACAGTACCAATAATAATTGTGGTCGTTTTTGCCACGTCATGGTGTGCAAGAAATCATTGGTAGAATATGTCACAAAATACAATCTAGTAACTTTATCTTGATGACGTGCTCGGAATAAAATTTGAATAACCCATATGTTGCCACGCAAAAATAAAATTAACCGAAAATTTCTAAATTTTTTAAACAATAGGTATAATAATTTTACTATATTTCAAACATTAATAATTAAATTTAGGATCGAGAAGTTATAAACTAGATAGTTTTTAAAACTATACACGTACTGCTCAAGTAAAATAAGATAAAGGTACTTAAATTATTCCAAATGCCTATGAAATAACGATCTTCAAAGTTCATTATTAATTTATAGAGAATAATTAAACAAGATTTGGTTTTAAAACACTTTCCTGATATTTTAAGGGCTTATGCTAAAAGTTAAATCTCATCAGCTTCTTAGATTAGATACTTAAGTCTATCACTTCAAAATCTACAGACTAATTAAGCTATTTAATTAAGATGCGAGAAAGTTTACAAAAAGGAGAGCTTGAAAGCTTGCTCCGCTTGAAATATGGATTGAAACTGCTCGGGCGCTCGCGAAAGAATTCCGGGACGGGATAAAACGATGACATGTGATTTGCAGAACGCCCGCTTGTCAAACATACCTTTAGACTGTAAAAGAGATATTTTCAGCAAATGGATTCTTACTTCAGGAAAGCACGACATCTTCCGACATGTTTTGCACGATGTCGCTTGTCGAGTACGTATTCGTGGGCGAGCGGAACGCGAAGGTAGAAAGGACAAATGCTGGTTATTGATACTGTCATTTACAAATGTACATTTGATCAGATAAAACCCTGAAGCCACATAATAAGAGGAATTGTTGGCTATGTACGCAAAGTGGACAGTCCACGCAAATAACTACAAATTCAACTTCCCTTATTTAAATCCGATGGTATGTACTTATAACTTTTAAATAAATACCTAAATGTATACAGTGTATTATGTAGAAGCATTAGTTCAAATAATACTCACATAACGAAGCAACTTTTACTTTTTCATCATATAAGTAATGATAGGAATTATGTTATCATGTAAATGTATCACAATATAAAATCGTGCAAAAATATAGGTATCACTAAATGCGAATCAAAATTCCTATAAATAATTAACATTATTTATTAATTGTTAATTAATTTCCCACGCGAATTAATGAAATTCGTATTTAATCGCTAAAATGTCAACGCGCCTTAACTCTTTCGTATAGCGCGTACCTTAATTGTTGTTGTGTAATGACATTAAAAAATGCTTATAAAATACATATGTCTAAATTTCACACAAATAATAGTAGAAACATTTTCTTTTTTTAATTAAGTAAAAAAATTGAAATGGGAATTTTAAAATTATGAACGTAATATTCTCTTTATGAGTAATTTCACAGTTCGATCGAAAAACAAAAAAAAAACAACGGTCTCTAAAAAAAAAACATCATTCCAGAGACCGTGATCTCGTCAATTTTTCGTAAAATCTAAATCGCGTCTTAAAAGTTAACATTTCCTCAAGGCATGTACACGTACATTTTACATTTTAAAATTTTTTACGCCGGAAAGATAAAAACTGGGAGAAATAAAGCGAAATTTTCACGGTATAACCAACTCTTAATTAAAAAAAAAATGTTTCTTAATTTTATTGAAAAACATTTCTAGTCATAATTGCTTCGCATGTAAAGCGATGCTTATTAAAGTATAAGTATTACGAGTAGATAATAGGAAATGGTAGTAAAAACTTAAGTAAATAAAACAAATAGTATTACTTATTATTATTTAAAGCTAATTTAAACTAAATTTATAATTTGACATAATAATATAGGTAGTTAGGTACAACATTAACCAATAGAAAAAAATACGTTAGCAGGATATCTAATTTAACGGTAAATAAATATAATGAATAATAATTAATTAAAGATCTTACTTTTATTTTTGGTATTTGTTAAATAAAAAACTGAATATTTTTTGAACATTTTAAATCGCACCAACAATTTTCAATAAATCACTTTTATTTGTTTTTTTTAAATTTTTTATTTTAGCCTTTTTTTTATCCACTACTTTACTCAGCAGGGACAGTATTCCATAATTCTAATTATTAAGCGAGATTCATAACCGTCGCATCGCCTAAAATGTGAATTGAAAGCAAATAAGTAGGAATTTTTAATGTTCGTTTTTGCAACGCCGCGCCGCCCGGAAAAGAATATTTACTTAATAAATATTATACCTAATTACCTTCAAAAATAAAACGGCGGAAATACAATTTATACTTAACCTTCCTATTATCTTGGGGTCGATTCGACCTAAAATTCATTTTTAATTCGAAATTGCTTGCTTATTATTTTAAAAATCTGCTTTAGATTTTTACACATTATTTGAATGTCACTAGAGACACCTGTTTTTAAAAAGAATTAATTTCAGCTCTTAAAATGTTTGAAATAATTTACTTGTACGCGTCGAGTAATTAAAATCGGTTAATAAAAATATTAAATAAAATTTACAAAATCTATACCTATGTAGATTATCCATAATAGGTTCATAGCTACCCATAATAAATTGCAAACGTAATAAGTATAACCGTCCAATTCCTGCCGAAAAAAAAAATCTAAAGCAAATGTAGCAGCTTATTCTACATGACGCTGCAAGTGCATCCAATTTGCATTAATTAATGTTTACCAAACATGTCTATGAATTATTTCAGAATTACATCTGTAGAAGGCAAACACGACGGAGGAGGTATACCGTAGAAAATAGCATTAAAACCGTACTACGTATGCAGCGGAAAAGTAACCGACAGACAATACCCCGACAACAAATAAGGTAGATCCCTTTTTTATCAGTTTAATCTTTTGTTCTGTTTGCATTACGCACGAACGGTGAATGATAAATGTTTAGAAAAGTATCATTCACGATTACAATCATTCATATTATATAAAAAAACATAAAAATGCTATTATTTTAATGTACATCTTTATATTTCAGAGAGAGAGTATAAGGTGATAAGTATTCAATTTCATTTAAAAGGTATAAAGTTACAGTAACGGAAAATTTTTAACACACTCTAAAAATCGATGCTTGGTGTTATCAATATTCGTTATAATAATAACGTGAATAAGAAAAATTGAAGAAATAGAAACTAAAAAAAAAAAACCGTTAAATACCTATATTAAACTCGAAAACGTCTAGAGGGGGGAAAATAACGTTATAATAAGTAAGAGAAAGGGATATCGATAAAAGTACCTACTAAATTCCAAAATCCACTAAATAAACTGTTTAATCAATAAATAAAGTTTGTCGATTGGATTTAAACACAGTGTTAAACAACCTTAAGGAATTGAGCATGTATTTGTTTCGAATACCAACATCTTTATTTCTACGTTTCGTCATTGTAAGCTGTCGTCGTTACGTACTTTTAGGATATTCTCTTAACGTGTGGAACACGTTACATATTTGTCAATAAGACCACTATTAAATTACTTACTGATCACCGACTATCAGCTCTTAGAAACTAGTTAAGATCTAATGATTAGCAATTGCTATATATTTTTGATATAATTTAATTCCGATGTTCAATCTCCGATATAAAATTAAGACGTCACATTTTTTAACGATTCCAATTTACTTAGATTTCTTACATATCCGGTTATTAAAATCAAATAATTAACAACTTATATTAGGAATAGCCTGGTCTTCCAGACTAATTAAGCTATTTAATTAAGATGCGAGAAAGTTTACAAAAAGGAGAGCTTGAAAGCTTGCTCCGCTTGAAATATGGATTGAAACTGCTCGGGCGCTCGCGAAAGAATTCCGGGACGGGATAAAACGATGACATGTGATTTGCAGAACGCCCGCTTGTCAAACATACCTTTAGACTGTAAAAGAGATATTTTCAGCAAATGGATTCTTACTTCAGGAAAGCACGACATCTTCCGACATGTTTTGCACGATGTCGCTTGTCGAGTACGTATTCGTGGGCGAGCGGAACGCGAAGGTAGAAAGGACAAATGCTGGTTATTGATACTGTCATTTACAAATGTACATTTGATCAGATAAAACCCTGAAGCCACATAATAAGAGGAATTGTTGGCTATGTACGCAAAGTGGACAGTCCACGCAAATAACTACAAATTCAACTTCCCTTATTTAAATCCGATGGTATGTACTTATAACTTTTAAATAAATACCTAAATGTATACAGTGTATTATGTAGAAGCATTAGTTCAAATAATACTCACATAACGAAGCAACTTTTACTTTTTTATCATATGAGTAATGATAGGAATTATGTTATCATGTAAATGTATCACAATATAAAATCGTGCAAAAATATAGGTATCACTAAATGCGAATCAAAATTCCTACAAATAATTAACATTATTTATTAATTGTTAATTAATTTCCCACGCGAATTAATGAAATTCGTATTTAATCGCTAAAATGTCAACGCGCCTTAACTCTTTTGTATAGCGCGTACCTTAATTGTTGTTGTGTAATGACATTAAAAAATGCTTATAAAATACATATGTCTAAATTTCACACAAATAATAGTAGAAGCATTTTCTTTTTTTAATTAAGTAAAAAAATATAAATGGGAATTTTAAAATTATGAACGTAATATTCTCTTTATGAGTAATTTCACAGTTCGATCTAAAAAAAAAAAGGTCTCTAAAAAAAAACATCATTCCAGAGACCGTGATCTCGTCAATTTTTCGTAAAATCTAAATCGCGTCTTAAAAGTTAACATTTCCTCAAGGCATGCACACGTACATTTTACATTTTAAAATTTTTTACGCCGGAAAGATAAAAACTGGGAGAAATAAAGCGAAATTTTCACGGTATAACCAACTCTTAATTAAAAAAAAAATGTTTCTTAATTTTATTGAAAAACATTTCTAGTCATAATTGCTTCGCATGTAAAGCGATGCTTATTAAAGTATAAGTATTACGAGTAGATAATAGGAAATAGTAGTAAAAACTTAAGTAAATAAAACAAATAGTATTACTTATTATTATTTAAAGCTAATTTAAACTAAATTTATAATTTGACATAATAATATAGGTAGTTAGGTACAACATTAACCAATAGAAAAAAATACGTTAGCAGGATATCTAATTTAACGGTAAATAAATATAATGAATAATAATTAATTAAAGATCTTACTTTTATTTTTGGTATTTGTTAAATAAAAAACTGAATATTTTTTCAACATTTTAAATCGCACCAACAATTTTCAATAAATCACTTTTATTTGTTTTTTTTTAATTTTTTATTTTAGCCTTTTTTTTATCCACTACTTTACTCGGCAGGACCAGTACTGGAAATGTTCATAATTCTAATTATTAAGCGAGATTCATAACCGTCGCATCGCCTAAAATGTGAATTGAAAGCAAATAAGTAAGAATTTTTAATGTTCGTTTTTGCAACGCCGCGCCGCCCGGAAAAGAATATTTACTTAATAAATATTATACCTAATTACCTTCAAAAATAAAACGGCGGAAATACAATTTATACTTAACCTTCCTGTTACCTTGGGGTCGATTCGACCTAAAATTCATTTTTAATTCGAAATTGCTTGCTTATTATTTTAAAAATCTGCTTTAGATTTTTTACACATTATTTGAATGTCACTAGAGACACCTGTTTTTAAAAAGAATTAATTTCAGCTCTTAAAATGTTTGAAATAATTTACTTGTACGCGTCGAGTAATTAAAATCGGTTAATAAAAATATTAAATAAAATTTAGAAAATATATACCTATGTAGATTATCCATAATAGGTTCATAGCTACCCATAATAAATTGCAAACGTAATAAGTATAACCGTCCAATTCCTGCCGAAAAAAAAAATCTAAAGCAAATGTAGCAGCTTATTCTACATGACGCTGCAAGTGCATCCAATTTGCATTAATTAATGTTTACCAAACATGTCTATGAATTATTTCAGAATTACATCTGTAGAAGGCAAACACGACGGAGGAGGTATACCGTAGAAAATGGCATTAAAACCGTACTACGTATGCAGCGGAAAAGTAACCGACAGACAATACCCCGACAACAAATAAGGTAGATCCCTTTTTTATCAGTTTAATCTTTTGTTCTGTTTGCATTACGCACGAACGGTGAATGATAAATGTTTAGAAAAGTATCATTCACGATTACAATCATTCATATTATATAAAAAAACATAAAAATGCTATTATTTTAATGTACATCTTTATATTTCAGAGAGAGAGTATAAGGTGATAAGTATTCAATTTCATTTAAAAGGTATAAAGTTACAGTAACGGAAAATTTTTAATACACTCTAAAAATCGATGCTTGGTGTTATCAATATTCGTTATAATAATAACGTGAATAAGAAAAATTGAAGAAATAGAAACTAAAAAAAAAAACCGTTAAATACCTATATTAAACTCGAAAACGTCTAGAGGGGGGAAAATAACGTTATAATAAGTAAGAGAAAGGGATATCGATAAAAGTGCCTACTAAATTCCAAAATCCACTAAATAAACTGTTTAATCAATAAATAAAGTTTGTCGATTGGATTTAAACACAGTGTTAAACAACCTTAAGGAATTGAGCATGTATTTGTTTCGAATACCAACATCTTTAGTATTTTAAAATTGATCTTTTCAATCTTTATTTCTACGTTTCGTCATTGTAAGCTGTCGTCGTTACGTACTTTTAGGATATTCTCTTAACGTGTGGAACACGTCACATATTTGTCAATAAGACCACTATTAAATTACTTACTGATCACCGACTATCAACTCTTAGAAACTAGTTAAAATCTAACGATTAGCAATTGCTATATATTTTTGATATAATTTAATTCCGATGTTCAATCTCCGATATAAAATTAAGACGTCACATTTTTTAACGATTCCAATTTACTTAGATTTCTTACATATCCGGTTATTAAAATCAAATAATTAACAACTTATATTAGGAATAGCCTGGTCTTCCTACATTTTATATCAGGTACATAAAAGCCAGTCGTAAAACACAATTATTAAGTAATTAATAAAAAAATACAAGAATTACATTTCAAGTAATTATACGGCTATTATATTAGTACAATTTCCAAAAAAAAAATTAAGTATATCACTTTTTTTTATTAATCCTATAAGTGTTATATTAATTAATAAAGTGCAATCGGGATAATTAAAATTTAAGAAGTCATCGGTGCCATTAACTTTTTATAGTTGTTTTATACATTTATTAAATTCTATTCAAATTGAATCGAATGGATAAAGGATAATATAATTAACAAACAAATTGTGGCTCTTTTAAGATACAGCTACTTAGAAGACGTGCGAACGTTAATATCTCAACGGTTTTTTAAAACATCAAAGCAAAAAGTTATAAAATATTATATTAAATATTAACATATGTTCGTAATTGCAAATTAAAAAATCCAGTTAGTTAATTAGCTGTTTTCTTTCATGAAATTAAACACAGTTATAATTTACTCTATTACACTGGACAAATACTTTTTCCCGAACGTATAGTGTTAGATAAGCAATAACTGGTAAATCGTGATTCAATAATTAATACAAAAAAGATAGATAAATATCGATCCTAACAAGTCCTCTTCAAATATGAGTTATCAATAACCTACAAAAAAAACTTTAAATAAAAACTTCATCTTCGACTTAAATGGGTTTTACAGCTATACAAACACATTGTTAAAAGCATAAATAAAAAATTTAGATCAATGAAAATATAAAAATGAAGCTAGTCACCGTAAAAAAATTCTTTCTAACAAAATAACCTAAACGATGATAAAAGCAAACATTATTTTTTTAGGTTTTCGCTCTTTTACCTACAGCTTAAATGTTCACAACTCAATTCATAGAATTCATAAAAATAATTGAAACTGCAAAGGAGTTTGTTGGTCTTTGTTTTTTTTTTTTAATCTTTTATTAATCGCATTGATGTTATTAATATAATAGTAAAAACACGAAATTACAAAAACGTTAAATATGTTAGTTATGTACAAATATGTACAATTAGTTACGAAGAATTTATGTAGCGTTATGTACTCAAACTTGTATTAATTTTGTCAATTAGAAACGTACATCGATAAGTCGAGAAAAACTGTCGTAGATAAAAAAATAAGTTTCGTGCCGAATTTATTCTGCAGATATCTATGAATCTATCGAAAAATACAATTCAACATAGTTATTGATCTAATTGTTCATAAAAAGCCGGAAATAAACCGTTTTGCTTCCATTCTTATTTAATATTAGCGAAACGTATATAGGTGATTAGTAACTGGTACTATTAGTAAGGCTATTATTACTAAGGCTATTATTAAAGGCTATAAGGCTAAGGCTAAGGCTAAGGCTATATTATTATTAAGGCTATTACTATTAGTACTATTAGTAAGGCCTCGATAAAATCGTTTTACCACAACGGCACCTCTTCGTCGTAACACTGTTAAAAGAATGTTAATGGTTTCGATCGTTAAAGTAAATATTATCGGTAATGATGATTAGTATAAGTTTTAAGTACAGCGTATTTTCTGCGTTGCCCATCTTTACAAAATGCAAATAAGAAACTAGAGGCAAAGGTAACAGTAATACCTACTAATAGGTATAAATAATTAGGAAGTGAAGTTATCTAAATAAATTAAGTTAAATATGGTTTTACAAGTTCTCTGAAACTCTTAAAATGATTTATATATTTTTTAATGCATTATGTGCACATTAGTTACCTATGGTAAGTAGCAGACACGTTAACAAAAATTAAATACAGCAAATACCGCTTAATAGAATCACGTTGGGACTATCAGCTTTGACTCCAATATCCGGCGATTCCATTAAACAACGATAAAAAAGCAACAATGAACGTATTAAGCGTCTGATTCTAATAACCAGTGAGCACAATAAACGGCGACCACTGTATCTACCTAATATTAAAGATGTCCCTGATAATCTATTCGTTGCATGAAATAAAATTTATCGCGATAAAAGACATAGGAATGCAAACAAATTACACTTAAACGATAATAATACATAAACATGATCGTTTCGTCGAGAACGAAAACTACAACAAAACGGGCACAATGATAATACCGGTATAAAACAATGTAGGTCGAAGAATCAAATAAAAACGGATAAAGTATCAATCAAAAAATGCAAGATAAAATAACAACGGAACAGGATAATAATTTTTAACAAGTATTTCAACGTCGTGTCAATGCGCGTAAGGTACCGCAACGAACGTGCACGTATACTTTCATATTACATAATTTTTTGTACCAACATCTCCGCGATACAGCTTTTGGAAGGAGTTCGACCGGTCCATATTTGCATGCTCTCTGTATCTTTATATTCTAGTGTAATATCAAGCGAAATTTGCCATTTATTAACTTAAGTAAGTACTACGTGTAATTCGCAAGAACGGTAAACTATTTGGTTATGTTTCAGTTCTTAAAACGTACAGTACTTGTATAAAAAAAATAGATTTAAGTTTAGACCTAACTTCTAAGTAAGTAAAATTCGAAGAACGTCTGTAACGGTTCGTAAGCGTTACCCGAAAATGAACCTGAAGTTTTTAAATTATTCTCTTCGTTTTAAATAGATAGGTACAGAAAATTTTTAAAAAAATCGAAAAAAAACGAATTCCAAGTTAAAAAATAAATGAGCATAAAAAAAGACAAAACGTCAAAATATTATTCATTATCCCGATTAAATTTTGAATTTCAAAATTAAGTATCGCGGCTTGAATTTTAAAAATGACTCCTTTTCGATATAATATAAAAAAATTAATTTATGGATAATTATTTTTGTTGTTGTGTATGTATCCATATTTTGTGTTTATGGGCGTCCATCCCAATAACATTCCTTTCGATGTTTGTTAATGAACTGATGGGCTTCCCTGAGTATTTATTTATTCCCGGATTAATCGCAAATGAAAGTGAATATCTACTTTGTGACCTTTAATACTGAAATAGGCACATTAAGTACCTAAGCTCTAAAAATTATAATTGATCTAGCTTGTCGATTTCATGTAGTGTAGCGTTGATTAATACATAATATTGTATTTACTGTCAATTTGTAAATATTCGATTTGTCAATTAGTCATACTATAAACGCACGTGTGAAAGTATTGCTTTACTAATTTTAATTAAAAATTAATAATAATTTTACTAATTTTTCTAGGTATTTCTATAACTCGATTTTATTCGGCGAACAATGGGAAATTCGACTGTATAAGTAGACACACTTTAGATGTACCCTTAATATACTAATTATAAATTTACATGCGTATGTGCATACAATTGACAGACAACTTTAATTAATTAATAATTTAGGGTACCACCTATACCTATATCTTTTTTTTTGGATCTAGGACTTCAGTGCCGTCAGTCCATCGTCGGCCGTTTCATCGCCGGAAATTTTTTCCCTCGACTATTTTATCGCCGATAAATAATTAATTAAAATTTATATCGTCTTTAATAAAAGACATTTGTTTAATACTCCTGTCTAATAATTGATTGCAAGTATAAAAACTGTATTTTGCATGTTCAAAACGTTAATTACCTATCAACTTAAACGATTTAGGGCCGATCTTTCCATCTCCCGATAAATTTATCTGACAGATATTTACCATAGAAACGTTTGTTCGAACAATTGTTTCCATGGTAAATATCTGTCAGATAAATTTATCGGGAGATGGAAAGAACGCCCTTATATCTATACACTAACCTAAGCTCGTTTCATCTGCACTAGTCTAAACTCAACTCATCTACATTAACCTATAAACACCTCGTCTACGTTAGTTTAAACTCACCTCATCTGTACTAGTCCGAATTCACCTCATCTACACTAACTTAAATTGATCTCATCTACACTAACTTAAACTGATCTCATATACATTAACCTTTTATTGCACCTACAATAATAATAAGATAATCGGCGATGAAATGGCCGACGATGAATTGTCCTATTCCGATCTTTTTACCCCAAGCAAATAAACCAGTTAGGTTTGTTTACATACCTATATCTATAATTTTATAACTATACACCTATCGTAAATAAATAATGCCTTGTAACAATTTAAACGACCATTAACGTTTAATTAACATCATCAAAATGTACGTATAGGTAGGTACCTTACATTACTTACATATTTTGCTATATAGATCAGATTAACGCTGAATTTATAGATTATTTAATAGACATGAACCATTTTATGGACAGTATATGCTAATTGGACGGTGTTTTGCAACGATGGTCTAGCACGCGCTTTATTTTTGAGTTTCGTTGCTTAAAATGTTTTTTATTGTGCCCGATATATGTAGCAATTAAAAATGATCTTCAGTTGAATAATGTCATTATTATCGATGAATCTAACCCTCTTCGTTATTCGATTGAGATTATACACTTATTTTTCTGTGCACACTTGATACGAATTTAATTTGTCTGTACGTGCATCGGTATATTAAAAAATAAATAAGTGTTTCTCGGTGGCTACTCAATAATTTATTGCAGCAGTTCAAATGTTTTCTCATTTAAGGCAGACAATGTGCTTAGATTAGTTAGATCATTGTTGCAGAACAGCGTCCAATTATATCTTTCAAGAATGAGTAACTAATTTTTTTTATTAATCTGCAATATTATCTTCAATTTAATCTTTTATATTGCCCATCTACAATATTATAATTGTATTTTAATTTAACGTTATAGTAAACAGACGAATAAAAAAAGATAACAAAACAAACGTTTGCAGATAAGATTTTTATCTTGTAAAGAAAAATATAGAACGTGCATCTTCTTATATTGCAACGAAAACAAGAATTATTCGAGTAAATAACTAGTTTTTTTTTTTTACTTAAAAATCAGATCTAATTTCAGTATAACACACAATAAAGATATTTCTCCGTAACGAATTTATTCATTTGAAATAAGTGGTTGCTTTTTCAAATGAGAAAAATACAACAGTTCATTTACAATCTGTGTAATAGGTACTAAACTGCCAGGATAAATTAACAAATGCGAGTTTTATAGTAAGCATTAAACGATTCTCACAATAAAGGTTTTTTCTACGGTTATAATTTATATTACCTTTTTTGATTAATCATTTAATAGAAGAAACAAGTAATCGCGAATTTTGAAGTACCTAATCGAAGTGATAAACCTACGAACAACCAGTGCAAATAAACCGTAACGATAAATTGTTATTAGGTACACATAACCGGTGAAAAACATTTTTTCGCGAACGAAACTAGAAGTGATAAAATAAATGAAAAAAATTATCGCAACGAAAATTCCGTTACCTACGTAAACACAAGTGATTTTGTGCTACCTAAAACACCAGTTAAATCAGTCGAACGGAATGCGCCCATTAATTTATAAGTTTAAGAACATCAGGAGTATTACACAAGTTTAGTGATATTTATTTGACGAGGTGAAAGATTAATTGGAAATTCACGTTGTATATTGTGGATGGCCTTCACCGTTAAGCGGTAGGTCAGGACCATTTCTCGTAAATCTATCTTCTGCCCGGCAACGTCCTTTATTGGACATAATACACTATTAATTTCCTGAAAAATGCATGTTCTCTAATACTACCAGAAACGGGGACGTTCAAAAACGTACGTAGACATAATTTATTACTACACCTACTAGAATAATATTTCTAAGGCAAAGAAGCCTATTAAAAATTTTTTTTAATATAAATCATGGCGCAGTTCAAAGCCGATATTTTGCGCTAGTTGGGCACTATACCTACATATCTATTGAAATTATGTTCGCTGTCGCTTTCTTATTCTCAAAAATAAGATCCAATTTTGTGAATAAAAGCTGAGCGCTTTTAAAGTACTTACCGATGCTAATAACGTTTGGTGCAATGTCGAATAACATATAATTAACTATATTTGGTAGTTGGTTGTAATAATTGAAGGTTAGCTTTTGAATAAAATTAGAGGTTTGAAGTGTTAATTGTATGAAATTCCAAATGAATCGAGAGCTAATTTCATAATTTCTACAATAGAGACGTTTGAAATGCAGCACAGAAAGCGAAGCAGATCATTAACGAGAAAACATGTAAAATTACAGACGCTACTACGTGAAATTAAAAATCACATCCCTAAAATTTATAAAATTATACACAACAATATTTGATAGTATACACTAAAACTTGTTTATTTTTTTTTATGCACAAGACCATTGCACATAACAATTAATTCAATCAAATGTAGTGCACGTTTTTAAATGCAACCAACAGTGTTCCGTTACCTACTGATAAAACTAATCATAGCGATGCCAAAATGAGGTGTACATATGTATATAAAGCAGGTACTTAACTAGTTTATCCTCTGGCCAGCGAGTTAAAAAAAAATGACGCGGCGTTACTTTTATTTTTAGTTACAGCTATTTTTATTTTGTAGACTTGTTCTTATTTGCATGTTTGTTAATACCAAACAGGTGCAAATTGCTAATGGCTAAAACTAACTTTTCGTTTCGTTTGGAGTGATGATTAATATTACGAAATCATGCGTGAAAAATTATTTGGAATTACCTACCGGTACTGTTTCATTATACGGCACTTTGACGATAATATTTATGTACGTGCCACTTCTGTAACGATGATCAAATAATTGTTTCCTTCGAATACAATTTCGCCTATTAAATTTAAAGAGGTAGGAACATTTTTCAGACGTTACTTATAGTCTAACGGTTCGACTGAAATTTTGCTGAAGCTTTTAAAACTTCATTCAAACGAAAACAGATAAGATATATCTTATCCAATCGATCTGATGGTTTAAAGTCATCGGTAAAAAATTACTAGATCGTTTATTTGTAATTCGGTTGAAAGTTTGGAAAGTGACATATTCTATCGATGATTTATATAAAGAAAGACTACAATTTATTAGAACTGTTAAAATACGAGGTACGAGGTGACAGCACTGCGTGAAACGTCATCATCTAGTAACATTTCATTGGTCGCATTCAGGGAATTGTAGCGTCGAAACGCTGCAGCGCTGTAACGCTTTATCTTGCCTGAATAAACATTTTTGGTACTAGTTATTTTTCAGCTTTTAATTCTTAGGTTGGCAATTTTGTTTGTAAAACACTCAATTTTTTATGTAAAACTTACCTTGTAATATCTTCAACCTTTCTTCTTACGTTACTGCAAGGGAAATGACTTCGTCTCCGAATTGTAACGTTATAAGCCATCTTTATTTTTGCATAAACCAAAACATACACAAGCAACATAATTTGTTAGGTTAGAACGCATGGATGCGTCATTGCTTTATTTAGTTATAAAGCGTTAAAGCGGAATATTTATATGCTTTATGCTTCACTAAAGCGCTGCAGTACTGCGAGTAAAGCAGACACCATTCAGAGCATCGCTTCGATAAAGCGCTACAGCGCTACCATTCCCTGAATGCGACCATTGATGACGTGTCGCCAGGCCGCTTGGATAGGCCATACCTAAGTTATGAATGTAGCGGTTTTCGTTCAAAACATTAATTGTAATTAAAGAGTTTTTGAAAATTTCAATTTTGTTTTCTAACAAATAATCAATTCTAACTTAATAAAGAAATATGTGAAACCAATCGTAAAATTTGTTGCCCTACCTACACACGAAACAATTATCTTCTCAACGTCTAACATTAAAGTGAAATTTTCACTGATCCGAACGTAATACATATAAATATGAATAGCTGTTTTGGAAGGTCTCAAAGAATTTAACGACCTAAAACTGACACAGTGTTCCTGTATATGATAACTAATCTTGAAAGATGATTCCATCTTATATCTTATTTAGAGAATATAGTAGATACAGGATAGCGTCTCCCCTATTTTTGTTTATTTGTTATTGCATGTTTAAACTTTCGCAATATTGCCACATAATAATGTAGTGATTTTTATAATAGGTAATTTAAAACACAAATATTTAGCTATTAATAATAATATAAGTAACATAATATTAAACATTAATATATATCATAATATTATACTTATTGGTAGCTAATCTGAAAGTAAAGTTAAGAACTGAAAAAAAAACAGCCGAAACATGCAAATTGATTACATCACAACTCAGAAACGAAGAAACCAGGGAAAAGTTAAAGATACAAGTGAACCAAGAACTGGAAAAACTAAATATAGAAAATGGCACTGAAACGGAAGTTAATTGTGATCTCAAATGGAAGAGGGTAGAAGAAGCAATGATTAGAAGCGGATAGGAAATATTGGGTACAAACAAATCTAAAGCCAAACAACAATGGATGAATGAAGAAATATTGAAACTAATGGACGAGTGTCAGAAATTTAAAAATAAGAATGAGACAGTATATACAAATCAACTCAATTATAAAAAGAAAAATAAAAGAAGCTAAAGAGAAATGGATGCAGGAGAAATGCGTGGAGATGGAAGAATTACAAAATAAGTTCGACGAATTTAATATACATAAAAAATTAAAGGAAGTAACTGGCAATTATAGAAAAAGAACTCCATATACGCTCAAGGACAAAAACGGTAATCTAGTATTGGACAAAAATGAAGTAAAACAAATACGGGAAATCTATATAACGGACTTGTTTGAATACAGTAGACAAGGTACTGAAGAAGCAAATAACGATAGTATGGAAGGGCCGGAAATATTACAAGCAGAAGTTGAATATGTACTAAGAGCTGCAAAAGGCAATAAAACAACTGGACCCGATGAAATCCCCGTGGACATTCTTAAACTATTAAATGACACGAATATTAAATTACTCACTAAACTCTTCAATCAAATATATGATAATGGGAAGTTTCCGGATAACTGGTTAAAATCTGTATTCATTCCAATCCCAAAGAAAAACAACGTGAAAACATGTAGTGACTTCCGATTAATTAGCATGATGAGTCATACGCTAAAACTAGGGAAGAATGCTAAGAATTATACAAAATAGAATCTACCAAAAATGTGAACTTATGATTGACAACTCACAATTTGGATTTAGAAGTGGCCTAGGTACGAGAGATGCCGCTTTTCAGCATGAACGTTATGTTACAGAAATGCAGAGAATTTCAAAAATGATTTATATATGTTTTATAGATTTTGAAGAGGCCTTCGATAAGGTCCAACGCGTGAAATTAATCAAGGCTCTGGCAGACATTAGACTGGATGGAAAGGATATCAGACTTATAAAGAACATTTATTGGAATCAATCAGCGGTAGTGCAGATAGGGAAAAGCAAACGAAAGAATGCCCAATAAAAAGAGGTCTTAGGCAAGGACGTGTTCTCTCCCCGATTCTGTTTAACGTATATTCAGAATGCATATTTCAAAATGCTTTATGGGAACGAACAGAGGGTGTAAAAATAGGCGGTGAAGTTATAAATAACATAAGGTACGCTGACGATACCGCCATACTAGCTGAGAGTATAGAAGACCTCCAGTTACTCATTAACAGCATAAATGAGGAATGCGAAGAAATGGGATTAAAAATGAATATCAGTAAAACTAAACTCATGATAATAAACAACCCACCTGGAAATAGAGCACAATTAACAATCAATCAAGCTGCAATAGAACAAGTTACAAGATACAAATATTTAGGCTGCTGGATAAACACTGAACTAAATCCTGACGAAGAAATTAAAATCAGAATAGAGATAGCAAGGAGCACCTTCTTAAAATACAAATCTATGCTCTGTAATAATCACTTACAACTTCCACTAAAACTAATGGTCCACGCTAATGTATGGTATGGAGGCGTGGACATTGAAAAAAACTATAATGAATAAGATTGACGCATTTGAAATGTGGATATACAGACGTATACTGAAGATTTCCTGGGTAGAAAAGATAACTAATGAAGAGGTACTAAGAAGAATAGGAAATGAAAAAGAATTAATGAGTACAGTAAAAAGAAGGAAAACCGCCTATTTCGGACGTATATTAAAAAACGACGAGTACAAACTGCTTCAAACAATAATAAAAGGAAGAATAAACGGAAAGAGAAATGTAGGAAGGAAAAGATTACCTTGCTTACGAAACATACGAAATTGAACTGGAATGACAGCAGCGCAACTGTTCCGAGTTGCCGAAGATCGAGATCTGTTTAAAAAAGTGATAACCGACCTCGAAAATGGAGATGGTCTAGAAGAAGAAGAATATTAAACATCGACGTTCCTAATTTCCCTTTTAAATTATACTGAAGTAGGTACTCCTATAAATTATGTCTACAATTATTGTATATGAGACTATAAAAGTTGTTTTATCGTTGAGATTAATGCTTAATAATTTTAAGTGGGTTACACGATTGCAAATATATAGGTATGTAGGTACCTATATATTTTTTTAACATTATAGATCAGCTCAGCAACAAAAGCTGCTATAGAAGATAGTTTCCTACTTAAAATACACTTGACACTATCGCGAATTGGTTAAAAAATTTAAAGTTTTAAGGTGTAAAATAAAATAACATAATTTAAAATATAATAGCTAGATATCTTTAACCTTGAAACCGATTAAGGGAAAGAAGGTTAATAACCCTCATATTTGGCAAGAATTCAACAAGTCATTCACGACCAACATTAAACTTAATTTATTAATATACGTAGTAGTTGCTGCACGAATTTACAACCTAGAATAAAAAGTTACCTACCGAACTCGTGTAAAACAATATAATGTTGGTCACTTTTGCTACTGTAAAACAATGCAGTTCGAGTTAACTTTTCGACAAGCTTCCGATTGTAATTTTGATTATCTTCGAGCTTTCTAAATATGAAAAAAAAAACCGACAGTACGTTTTACGGCTAGTTTATTAGTTTTAAACGTGGCGTGTGGCGTAGGTAAGGGTTTTGATACAATCTTCAAATTTGGCAATCGATTCCAAACTTTATTTAAAACTAGTCCCTCTACGTTGTATCGTTTTAGGTAGTTACACAATTCTATGGGAAATCATTTCTAGACGCCTAATACGAAAATTACGTGGTGTTGAAAAACTCGAGACAATTTTAACCGTTTACAACATACCGGGTGTCCCCGGATCAAGATCGAAGCAAATACTTCAATAGACAAAAATTGCAATCTTTATAAAATCTTGAAACATGTTCTTTTAGTAATGCCCATTACAAATACAAATAAAATGCAGTTCGAATACAAAAAAATATATAAAAATATTAATAATTAAACCAACAGCAATGAGATGTATGTCATCCGAAAGACCTCGTTGTCTCGTTCAATTTTTATTATGGTAGCTTAGATCGAATGTACGGGAGCCTCTGTCGGTAAACAAGATAAGTAACAAGATGTTTGTATCCAGTTTTAAAAGTAACTATTGCGGTTAATCACGTTTTTTCTTTTGTAATCAACACACTACATGTGACAAGCCTCCATTTGATTCAAAGACTATTTTTCAACACTTTCTATAATTAATTTCAACTAAAGCCCCACGAATTTTGATATCTAATACCTCATGAAGTGTGCATTCGCGATATCACCGATATATTCGTGTCTGTTGGTGGCGTAAACTAGTATCTCTATAAAAATGCCCATTATAAAACAAATCATTTTCAGCATCTTCCATGTCATGAACTATGAAAAATATTATAGTAAACGAACACTATATAGTTTACAATTTGTGTTATTTCTGCGCCCGTTAAAAATTTTGAGCGTCATTTTAGCACTGAACGACAAGTCTGACGGATGTTGTTTTCGGATTTGGTCAATTACAATAAAAAGTATTCAAAGTTAATTAAACTTTGAAAAAGATTTTGAACAAATTAAAAAATGTTATTGGGAACGTCACAAATCAAATTTAAGCGGAAGAGCTGCATCGAAAAATTGGAAGTGAATTAATTCCAACCTAAACTGCAATTTATTAGACGATAAATTCATATGGTTTGAGTTTCAATTAACAGTTTACTTATAAAAATCTGCAATAACACCAAATAGTTTTTTTAAGCTTCTTGCATTATAATTTAATTTTTAAAACAAGCGGAAGATTTAATAAGAAAATAGATTTTTTCGTACGATGAAGTTTTTGATATATTATACTTATCGTAAACTCGATCCGACGATACCTCGTATATTAATAACAGTCGATCGATATTGTGGTACCTATTTTTGTTATAACAAGAAACATGATGAGTAGCAATAGTAGTAGTAATAGTAGTAGTATAAACAGTAGTAGTTTCATTTGTATCGCTAAATTGTTGATATTCGATTTGTTAAACTACCACGAGAATTTTTATTTGAGCAACCCGTTGGAATCCAGCCTCGAAATTAAAATAGAAATCTATCAGAAACTTCAAAGTGTAAAAGCACAAAAGACACCACATATACAGAGTGAAACGTTCTAATAAGGGACAGCTGCGCGGTAGAAAATATTGGTCGTTGTTGGGAGGTGTCCGCTAAAGGGAGGGTTAACTAGGGCAGATATTTAAGTTTGGAGAGTAATAAACCGGCCCCTAAATTGAGGTGTTCGTTGTCGAGAGGTGTCCGTTAATAGAATTAATTTTCAATAACCTTGCGCCGTGTTTGTTTGGTAATAGATTCGGCGGCAAATTTAAATTTTTTATACACCAGCTATATTAGTAAACTTTGTTTCATAATTATCTACACAAATAATTATACATCAAATAATTCTACTTATAGCTTATCCAAACCTATATGATGTTTACGTCATCAAAAAAAAAAGTTACTAGATTGTTTATTTGTAATTCGGTTTAAAGTTTGGAAAGTGACATATTCTATAGATGATTTACTTGCGCACATATTAGATGGCGTAAAGAAAGACTACAATTGATTAGAACTGTCAAAATACGAGGTACGAGGTGACAGCACCGTGTGAAACGTCATCATCTAGTAACCTTGTATTGATGACGTGAACATCATATAGGTTTGGATAAGCTATATATCTATGTTTACACTGCTACTTAGTTACTAATTATTTAACTATTGCGATAGTTTGACAATGATAAATTATTGTAATATGTTGAAGGATGTACTAACAAAAAAATGGCGGATCATTTCGGGCGCTCGAAATTATGTCGAGTGACGCTTCTGCCTGAATTATACATATAATAGTAGGAATGTATCTTCTGTTGTATAATGTTGAACCTTATTAAATTTTTTGGCATTTCAAAAATAACCGTGTGATTTATTTCGTTTTTTTCGTTATTACATTGTCTCGGCATATCCCGAACAACTAAATAGCAATCCAGTTTAAAAACAGGAGCAAGGAAAAAGTCGAAAATAAAGTACAGTAGAACCTATAGTATTACAAGCTACCTTGGTAGGAGATAACACAAAGTGTAATAATTGTACTTCGCTGTGTGAGATACGGCTGCTATGTTTAATAAAGTTGACCACTGCTGGCATAAACCAACAGGTGGTAAACAACTTCACATTAATTATGTATCTGGGTGGGATATCTATTTATGAGTTAATAATCGTTCCAAAACGCTCGAACTCCGTAAATTTTGTAATTGATAAATCACGAAGACATATAAGAAACGTCTACAATCAATTTTTAAATAAACATCATACGTATTAAGTACATGAAACAGTGCCTAGAATAATGGCAATCGATTCTAGGCTTTATTTTACAATTAATGTTAACTTCAACTAGTTCAAATGTTTCGTGGAATACTGGTCAGAAGAGAAATCTAATGCATGATAATTGGAAGTGGCGAATGGCCGACGTTGTTTTAAATTACCATACTAGTTTACTTCCTGAAGAATATTATCGTGTGTAGAAGTCTCTAACGCGTAACCGTTACAAAATATTGTAAAATCTAAAATTTTCATTCGCCACAACTATATTTAAATAACCAAAATTAAGTAAATTAAACCAACAATATTACCCAAAAAGAATTAATCAAATTCGGGGGCATCGCGCGCGACCCCTTTTAGATTTATGTTCTCCACACGAACAGTAGTTAATTATTTAACGCTTATTAAAATTATAACCCAGTAAATTGTAAGGTAAATTAAAGAGCACAGAGAAACTACCCAAGTAGTAACGCACATTAGCCCTTCAGTAAGTGAGGTGTGAAATTATTTCGGACTGCATAAGGTGCGGCTTCTGAATGTGGGCATGTTTCTACTACATATACAAAACAAAATTGTGATAAATTGTATTTCACGCTCGTTATCCGCTTCATCGATAAAGTAATTTTCTCTAAAACCTATGTACGTTCATAAGAAACGTGAACCTGTCGAGATAAATAAGTATAAACAATTGGAAATTACTTATTCGTCTTTAATTGGACAAGAAATATTTTACGTTACTGTTATGTATTAAGCCGTACAACCTAAATATACTAAAAAGGCAGCAAATTTAAAACGTCAGCTCAACATTTGTGTACGAAACATTTAAGGAATTCGTGAGAAAATAATCGTAGAAGTGATAATTGACGGACACGCAAATTTTATTTTATTACGTAAGTACCTACCCCCCCCCCGCAATATTTTTAAATGAAATAAGAAATTTCTGAATGCCTAGAGGTACGTCAAAAAAAATGAAAAGGCGTCACATTTAAAGAATCAAATTTATAAATAAATTTAAACGTTTTCGTTAAATTATATTTTAATGAGGAATTATCGATAAGTTTTAAATTGAAAAATACTATTATTAATGAATTATAGATGCAAAATAATATTTCTTGGCGTGTTTAGAAAAATGATTTTACAAATACCAATAATTTGTCGTCGATTTGATTTAAGCGAGAAACGTAGTAAACGGTATACCACGTCCATACCATGTGACATAACAGCTTACAATTAGAAATGAGAAGTTAGCGTTCAATAATGTGAAATGCGTTTTTAGTGGTTACCCGGCGGCCACGCCACTCTATCACTGTCGCGAAATAATTTGTCATTCATTAATTTTTTATGAATCAACGATACGTCTACATCAAAAACGCTAAAATACGGCAATTCCAAACTTTTTCTAGATTTTAAAAATCTTAAAAAGAAATAATCGCGATAATTCCCCAATTGTACCCAATTATTCACTATAAAAACACTTTTAGTATAGCATTACGTTTGATGTAGTAAAGATAATATTTATTATTTATGTAAATAATTAAGGAAAATGGAAGGAAACAATTTTAATATTTTTAGAAATAGGGGAGAGCGGGGTTGGTTTGGACAGTGGGTTGGTCTGGACAGCTTTGAATTTCCCACAAAATACCGTTTATTTATGGATATGTTGGTACTGCGCGCTAATGCAATGGCCGCCTCAGTTGTGAATGTCGCACAAAGTGAATCGGACGAGTTTTTTAAAGATGAGTAATAAAATTGTGTTTTTTTGGCGTTTCTGATGTAATATTTTAGCTATAAATAGGGTTGATATATCACAAAAACCGTCACTTATTATTAATTGCACGTTCTAACCAATAATACCTGATGTTTATGGATTGCTTTCCTGTACTTAGAATCAACGCTGAAGATAACCTAATTTGATTTCCGTTTTCCTTTTCAAGGATTGTTACTGCAGGTTAGTTTGGACAAATGTCCAAACCAACCCACTAGTGTCCAAATCATGCCGTTCTTTATTCGTACTATAAATTAACAACAAAATTCATTCAGAAAAAAATGCCTAGAAAATATTACCGAAAACGTAGATATGTTTTCGGCGGAAAACATGCAATTACCTGTGAAAAAGAAATCAATTGTCGTCACTGACACTCCCTAGCGTCAAAGAAAATGAAAACATCAAGAAAAACGAGGATAAACAAACAATGTCAAAATATCCAAAAAGTTAAGAAAAGAATTTTTGTAGATGAAACATCAGAAGAAGAAGATAACGTGACATACAACGACTCTTCGTCAGAAGAAGACGAACAAGAAATAAGCACTAAGATTCGAAAAGACGATTATGTGATTTGTAGAATTCACGGAAAAACGGCAAAATCATCGAGACACTTTGTTGCTAAAGTGACTACGGTAACTCTCCGAGGTTACGAAGTTCAATTTTTGAAGTGATTTTGAAATTACCAAATCCTATTATTGATATAAGACCAAGGTATTTGAATATGCTTTACTTCAACATGGATTTCAGTGTATTCAGTATTATATAATAATTAATTATGCTCCTATTTTGTGTTTTAGTTGTTTATCTTGAATAAATACGTTTTTACTTCGATTGCAGTTTTTGTCCATATCAACCCTCATTGACGGGATAATCTGGACGCTCGACTATACCATGCATTTATAATTAAAAACAAAGAAGTCGTTTTAATAAAAAATCGTGCATGCGGTGTTTTAACGACAACATATGTACGAATGAAGTGACAATAAACTTGATTTGATTCTCTTGATTATGACCGAGAAAAAAATCTTTTTCTGAAAATTGTCCAAACCAACATCTCCCCTACATACATCATAATAGGTATCCACTTACTTTGATTAAAAAATAATAAGTTATCGTTACCGATAATGCAATATAACTAAAATCTAATAAATTATTTTATAAAGAAAATGATATAAAACGTTTAATGAATGGATCGTAAGGGTAGTTCGCGATCTCGTTTGACGAAGTCACTGAACCTTTCCTGCGTATCTGACCTCGAACACTCTACACGGCCTTGTCATATTTAAATAGTATCGAGATTACAGCCGTAAAATGAAACCTTATAAAAAATAAACCAGTTATAGAAGAATGTGCTGCAACCAATATAAATGTTGCAAAAAAAAATTAATGCATATGCGTTTCTATTATTAGAAAGTCATTATTATAATAAGTAAATAACTATTACATATTCGTATCCATAATATTCACTTTCGCCGCATTATCTAATAAAACAGTAAAAATGTCTAGCCCACGTAATTGACGAATTTCATTAATATTCGCATTAGAAATGCAGGTGCAACGATCTAGCGGGCTTTGGCGCCTTCCGAGGCCGCTCGCGCTAGTTCCTAGTGCAATAGTTTACCTTGAAAGTAAAACTACCGATAAATCGCCGTAATCGTATGTAACAGCTACTAAAAAAGAAAAAAAGAAAAAAAAACAGTAATAAAACTACTGGCGTTTTTATAGAACAGGTGTCACTTTGGATGCGTACGTGGATAAAAAGAAAGCGCGTCAAATAGACAAAACTTAAAAATCTTACGAGACGTAATAAAAATTAAGTCAGGGCTGAAGACTACAACAGGAATATCGGACCATCGACCAATGATGGCCTTTGCAAGTAGAAGAAGTTGGTCTTCCACCTGCTACGGACGAGTAGTGGTAAAGCCCCACCAGGTTCAGAAGATATTCTTGTGCAGAGCCAAAGCAGGAAAAGTAGCAGTTCGTCGTTCGCCAAAGCATTTCTGTTGTGGTAGTGACCGTGAACACACCAGAAGGCCAAGGACAACGATTGCCAGTGTCAGTGTCAACCGTCAACAGTGGCTAGCCATCATAACAAGCAGCAGGTAAGAGAAGGTCCTTATTAAATACCGATAAGATTCTGCGGGGAGTTTAAGCTGCTAGTTAAATCAAAAGGAACCGAACGACCTTGCGATTTTCTTTAGAATTAATCGATTCCAATAAACGATAAGGTAACACAGAAGCACGTATTTAATATAACTGGACTAAATTCTAGTGCCAGATGGTAAACCTCGGAAAGAGAGTTCGAAAACTTTGCAATTTTTTCGTACAAAATGCTCATTTTACCTCATTTACCGAATAAGCCAGTAACATTTTTAGTTTGCTTTTTTTAAATGCTCAAGAACGTTTAAAGTAAGAAAACTTAACAACCGCCTTAATTGTTGTCCTGTTTTTATTATGAAATATTACATTTCTTAAAAATAATTAGAAAAAAGTTTATGTAAAAGCTGCGAATTAATAGATTAAATTGATCGTATAACGAATTCAACGGATTAGGTGCTTTAACAAAACACGTTATCACTCATTAATAGAATAATTTAAAGGTGGATTTACGTTAATACACTTTTTTTTTAAATTTCAATATCGGCTTAAAGTTAAATTATTAAACGCTTAACAGTAGTGCTAAATTTGAGAAATGTATGGGAGAGATCGGAATAAATATGGGTAGATAAAGAAATTTCGAGGTTTGATTAACTACCGAAATAAAATTAATTTTAAGCAATCAAACCGATCGCGAAAATTATAAAATTCTGACGTCTACATTAAGCAACTTGCCGACAGAATTGGAACGAGCTTCAGAAACTAATCGGCAAAGAATGCAAAAAAATCGCGCGCGGCCTATAAAAAATTACGAGGCAAATTATGAAAGATCGTAGGCTACGGGCAACGACTTCGTTTTTAACGAAACCATCTACACGACGAACTATTTATTACAAGTATCGAAAGAAAATTCCGAACGTGAAAACTGTAAAAGTCTCATATAGGAACAAAATTAAAATTTGGAAAGCTTCTTGAAAAGATAAATTTAGGAGTGATAAAACCATACCCCACATGCGATAAAGTGGGAGGTTATTGCCTCGAACTTGCCTGCGAGCTAGTATAAAATATCATTATCATATTTCCATATCTAATTTACGTGTGTAGAGCACCAGCTAAACTTTAACACTCGTGCCGGGTGTTGGCTGTGCGCCACGATCTTCTATTCGTTGGGAAAATGAGATTTAACCCTCTTTCTGCTATAAATGGACGAAAAGTGAGGGGAAATCTTACTAAACATTTTATTCGTAATGCATCTTTTATAAAATTCCAAACTGATGTCTTTTAAATTTTCAATACTGGATGTAAGAAAACCTATTTATCATAAGATTTTTCGATCTTGCAAAAACGAATACGCCCTACTCGTAAGGGCTCTAGAAGTATATTTTATTCAAGAAATTTTCATTAGACACACGCATTCTTAGATTATGTATTAAATTTAATTGGTAAAAATAAGTTCACTCTTAATTTTAAAAATGTGAATGCACATATAACTTTCACTTGTTTCATTTATTTACACCTATTTTACATTAGTATCTATATGATATTCATTTAAAATAATTATTAAAAATTTAAATCGAAACGTAGATAATAAATTAATTTATTATTAATTAATAATAAAACCATAAATTAGAATCGTTTTTTTTTATTTACAACGTTTGAAATAAATATATTTTTTTGATTTTTATAATCCAATAAAAATTAACTTATAATTAGATTCGATTTGATTCTAATTTTAATTAGGCACAACCACAGTTTACACGACTGTTATACTTTTCTAATTATACAAGCACTTATAACTTCTGTGAGAATTTTTTCAACAAATATAATTTAAATAATACCTATTTAATTATATTTTAAAAAACCATTATATTCTCCATGTCGTTTATTTTCTCAATCTTATTGTTTTATATTCGTATTGTAATTAACGCAACTGGCTTAAAAAAAATTATATTAAATACCTATGTATAATGCAAATGTCCTCTAAACTCGTATCGATACTAAATTTTGAAATAAAATCACGTATAAAATCACGATACTCATAATCACCGGAATTTATTAATTGAAGATATTATCTGTTAGAAGCGGCAAGTAAAACGGATATCAGTTTTTCTGGTGTCGCAAAAAAAAGAAATTTTAATAAGTTCAATCCTGTACCGAAATTAGAAGCGCTACAAAAACAGCACTTAAACAATATTCTTCTATGAACCTTTTAAAGTACCGTTTCACGTCCGTGAAAATATCGGATACGTACGTAATCAAAATTTATTTGTGTCACAACTGGAACGCCGGTGTATTATTTCGAACAATATTTTTAATTATTGTAACGACAGGAAATTAAATCAAGAACGATCTATAATTTCGACCATAAATTGCGACTAAAGAGCACGATCCGCATACTTATAATAAATTACAAAATTAGGACATTTTGTAAAATAGAACGAGCATATATGGGTATATAATTATCCGTTCACGTATAAGATTCAGTAACTGGCGGTTAATTATACTTTCAATCGAACCTTGAAATTTTCGAAAATAAAAAACTATTAATCCCAATAAAGTAATTTATTGTTTTTACATAGGTAAACTTCGATCGAAAACAAATATTTATAGATTAAAATCGTTGTCAAAAAAACATTTTTTATGGTTAATTCTGAGAATCCACACAGAAATGTAATTTCTATTAATAATGAACAATTTATAATAATCGAATAATCGTCCAAAATTTGATTTAAAAAAACTGTCGCGATTCAACTACACTTGAAACAAACTCGAGAAACAACTTAATATTTTTATTTGATTTTTTTTACAAAATACTTGCAAGTCCCTACTTTAATATTAAATATATTAAAATACGAAAGTTGTAATTACCTAACAAAAAAATCTAAAATTTTCATTAAATTAAAAAAAAACAAAGAATAAATTGAGGGTCACTAAATTTATAATTTACCTATTAAAGTTTAAAAGCTTCGACAAATTCAATAAAAATCATTTAAATAATAGTTACGACGCACCCGAGTGATAACTGTATTTTTAAAAAATCGCCACATCGCATTTCTTTAAATCTCAAATGTTTGGCGGTTTTAGAACGATCTCAAGAATTAGACCGTTATTAGTGGCTAACCATAACTGCACGTCTATGAAAACAATCAAGATATTTCTAATTTTTCTCAGCAATAACATCTGAAACCACAAAAGAATTCATTCCGTTTCTGCACGGAACTGGTAAATCTGTCCTGTACTATATTTATTAAAGGAACTCTTGCATGTAATGTTGCATTACGGAAGTAAATTATAAGAGAAACGGTAAGCCGAACGAAATTACGAGATCTAAACCAACTGTGTTCTAACCAACACTAAATAATTTAAAGCAATTCTGCCGTATTATTATTTTTTTATGTAGGTATGTAACTATTTAAATAGATAATTAAAAAAAACAAACTTGAAAATGCACCGATTATTCACATTCAAAAAATAATAATAATAAAAGAGATAGAATTGAATAAAATGCCAATTTGTTGTGTTAATTTTAATTTTATCCAAATTCAATGTAAGTAGGTATCTACGACTAATTTTTTTTAAATAAACAAATTAAATTAAATTAGTAAGTAAACAATAAATCTAGAAATTCAAATCGGGGTTTATTTAATGTTTAAGTTTGTAGGAAACGACACTGTTATTTACTTAATTTTAATTAAAATCAAAATGGGAGATTTTATCAACTTTAGTTAAATATTTACCAGTTAATTCAATTTCTTAATTTAAAATCGGTACCCATAAGCACTGGCGTGTGAAACTTAGGAATAATTAGGGTTTTTAATACAACTTTATCTATATAAGCTATATAGCTATACCTCCAACTCCCACTCCCAAACTTAAACTAGACGAGCTGTAGTAGTCATTTCCTTGTTACGAACTCGCCGAACGTCTATAACGATTGTGCTCACTATTCGGATATTTGGATAAAATTTGAGAATTTCTGCAAAATATAATTTATACACTATGACGTCCCCTTTTATGTTCCAATTCCAAAATTTGAATATACATCAACTTCCTGTTGAAGATCCACAGTTATGAAAATCGCCACAAGTTGTTTCGATCAGTTTTTAGATTGCAACTTTTAAAAATAAAAATAATGATGTTCTTTAAGTTTTGCACGCCAGCGTATTACCTACTAGTTACGGAGTGTTGCTCAAGCATAAAAGGGTAAAAAAAAAATGATATTATACGAAATTTCTTGTTTTGCTATAACAGAAACAAATAAATACATATCTACTTGAATATTTAATAAGGCATTGTTTCCTTATAAAAGTACATATAGTATAAGACCTTTAATTTTAAATTGCGATATTTATATTGGGCACCATAGAACCCCTATAGAACTGAATTACAATGAAACTTCTCTGTACCGGACACTCGCGGAACCAAAAGAAAATTGTCCGGTAATGAAAAATACATTAACACATTATAAAACACGTCGGAATTTTTAAAAGTGACCAGTATTCGAAAGTGTCCGTTAAGAGACGTTTTGCTGCATTTCGTATCTGGAAAATAAGGCGAATAGGTAGGTAATAACGTGGAAGTATTTTAATTTGCATTTTATGATGTCTTTCAAAAGAGAAATTCATTGTGAATATTGACATTTACCATTTCGAAAACTATTCACGACATAATAGAACATAATTTATCATCACGAACTAATAGCATCAAAAGTGACAACATTAACAGCACGGACAGGTCGTGTTCGGGTTAGAGGTGCAGAGTGTGACTCGCTCAGTAGCGCACGTTCTCTGCTGAATATGCGATGTTAAAAAGACAAAACACAAGCAACCGATGATTTGTACTAAACTGTTAGTTTTTGAATTAGATTGTCGATAATAATTAAATAAATGGTTTTGTTTTTTCAACTCGTTCAAGGGCGAGATTTTTAAATATACATATCTAGCTAATTATGAAAATTTATAACATTCCGTTAGTTTACTGTTACTCGATGTTAGTTGATTTTTTACCGAGTAAATTTTTTTGACGATAACCTATTCTCCGTGTAAATTATTCGAAAATCAAGGGCATGGAAAAATCGACGGAAACGATTTTTCATATGTCCCTTAATTCGAGATAAAATAGGTTTGAGTCGCTAAAAAAAAATTTACCCGTGTATAAAATTAACCTCGCGTGTATTACAGAAGATTAATATAATGTGATTATTATCTATCTAAAATGATTATTATACAACAACAGAATCAAATATTTAATTTCACTAATTTTGCAGTAAGAATTGCTATTTTGACGAAACTTTAAGTTTGACGCATGCGCATGCCGATAAAAGCAAGGCACAAAATTATCGATTTGTTTTACCACCTAGTAAGAGCCCGTTTTCTCACTATCAAAGATTCCTATTAGTCGATTTTTTTAAAACTTGACGTTTCAATTGGTTAATATAGTAAGTGACATTAATCACATAATAATTACTATCGGGGCAACCTTCATTTAGACAATTTGACAAGTAAATTTTTGTCCCATCGGTACCTCGTGGCGTTTTCGGGAAAATCAGTAGCATATCTTTTATTGGGGTGTTAAATATCTATCGATGAAAGCAAGTTTTGAATTGTTTTGAGACACGCGCACAAAGTTAAAAGCGAAATAATTATGAATAAAGAGCTTAATAGTCATACCTACCCTCGTAGGTATTGGTCGTTAATAATATAAACTTTCATTATATTAGCAATAAAATCATAACTTAATTATTATTACGATGTAACATGAGACCCGATTAGTGAAAGTACAAAAACAACGTAGGTACAGTTAGGTATTATGATTTGTTATTACACTTTATTATTTTCTGAAAGTAATTTTACAAATTCCACATCATTAATCATCAATAACTTTTTTTTTCTCGAACTGGGCGTTTCTTCGTGTTTATAATTTAAAGACGTTTCCGCCCATTATGTGAAATAATTTGCAAATTTTCGAAATTGGAATACAAAATCACGCGATAAATTAAAAAAAAATGATGAATTACCTCGGACGGGCAATCAAAAAATATTTCTTGCAATAGTATAAAAGATCAATGGATTTCAATTACGAAATTAGTTACGCACACTGCTACAACCGTAACAGTATAAATGTAGAATCGCTAACGTAGGGTCAAGTACCCTGCCTTTACAACCAGCATGTAATATGATAACCTGCTCCGAAGTTCAGTGTGAATTACAGGTCACTTGGCCAAGGCTTGGTGTGGGCAAACCAGACCGTACTGTTGACTACCATTTCCGAATTACAAATGTGTGATAGGGTACCGTAACCTCGTGGTTACATTGTGTAGGCGTTGCGGCATTGATACTCTGACGTAACTATAATTTCGGAGACACTCCTACGCGTCTGTAGACTACGTTCAATTAATAATATGCAACGTGTGACCTCCTTTACTACCATAAAAAGGATTTTGCAAGAATATCTTACACTTTAATGGATATTAGTTACCGTTACTCGAAAATTTTCTCAAACTATTGTAAAGGAATTTACTATACATTGTTGGCGAGTAAATACCGTAATTTTCGATATTTTTAAAAATTTTGGTGTTTTAATATAAAAGTTTGTTATATAATGGATTAAAAGAAAAAAATTAAATCGACATTTTCGATTTAAATAAAACAATATCGAAAAGTGATCTTTTCAATTTACAATATTATCACCAAAAGTGTAATAATAGTGTAACAAAACGTATTTAAAAAGTTCGAGAAATTATACCGCGTAATCGAAAACATCAAGGTGGTCTAATTCGCAAAATGCAACCGGAATATGTCCAATATTGTTGAACGCTTAATATGCAAGTCTGCTTCAATAACCTAGATTGTCTTTACCGCTAAGCGCCTTGCTGTAAGGCTCGTTTTAATTAGCTGCTTTTAAGTTTGTCGTAACAGTTTCAAAGTAGACACAATAACATACTTATTACCCATGTACCTACTCGAAAATTGTACAGAAACAAATAAAATAAGATATTTTCGTATAGGTGCGTTAATTGTTTTAATATTTATCATTCAAATTAAAAAAAATAATAATAATAAAAACATTAACCAAACGAGAACAGATAAATGACTACTATCATAGTATACGTTTCTGTAGCTCTTATTTTCAGTTTACACGTGTACGTTGTTCAGGATAGGTTCCAATCCACGTCATCAATAAAACCTCGTATATTACAGTACCCACTAATAATGTCATATATGTGTAGGTAAATCATCGGTAGAATACGCCACGTTCGAAACTTTAAACTGAATATTACAAATATACAATTTAGTAATTTTTTTATGCATGACGTGCGTGCATCGGAACCTATCGTGAATAACGTATAGATACCTATTACCCTTAATTTAAAAATAAATGAAAAAAACTACAGAAAAATTCGAGAAAACTTTATGCTACAATTAAATAGCGCATCGTTTCCGATTAAAAAAATATTAACTATTAGATAGATAGTTTATTATATTTAATACGCTTAACGTTTCATTAAATTCGTTTCTTTTTGCACTTTAGTAATGTTTAACCTGTTCTACTTACATAATCAAAAATAAACTTTTGGATCTGCTAAAATGTAAACGAGTTTACCTCTGATTTTACGCGAAATAACAGTTCATTAGATAATTACAGTATAAATATTTGCCAAAATGAGCAACCAATCCAATTTCGAAGTTCTGGGAAATGTAAAAAAAAATCACAAACATATTAGCACTGGAGAGTAGAAAAGAACACGTGTTATTTGAGCCAAGTAATCATTAGAAAACGCTTTAGTTAGAACATTTCCTGTGATTTAAGCGGCTCGAAAATTGCGAGTTCTTTGTTACGGTTTTTCGGACGAAAGTGCAATATGGAAGGTTCATAAAAAAAAGTTTAGAGGAATTGGCGAATCTCTATTTTACTTTCATTAAAATTGAGCTGCCGCTCATAAATTATTTTAAAACTGTTTAGATATTACCTATACATAATATCTCTATATCTATAGATGAGAACAAAATCATTCAGTGACCAGCACGTTCCCTCAATTTGTATCCATCGAACATATTTCTTTGAGGCCACAATAAAAAAAAACAATGAACCTTTACCAAAAAAGGTGTTGAAATATGATGAAATTATCTACCTACAAGATGTAATTTTCAACGCCAATAACAATATTGACAGTAAGTCTCTTGTAATAATAATAATCAGAAGTAGTGCGGTGAAGTACGACGGAGTGTTCGAAAATGTATTAATCGGGAGGGAAATTTTTTACTCGTTTATTTCCAATTGTAAGAATTTTAGGAAATATGTACTGCATTTAAAGCGTTTTGTTACAAATATAAGTAATTTTTCTCAAAAATGCCCATTAACACCGTTTTTTGAGAATTACACTGTATACACATAAGTGAAATTCGATTATTTTTTTTATTTCCATACGTGAAAAGAACAATTCTTTTTTACATTACACTGTAAATGCACAATATGAACGAATAGGATTATTCACACTGAATCATAAAGACATACCATGAGTATTATATGTTGAAAAGTATAACTTCTATGGCTAATCAAAATATAAACAAATATATTAACATATAACGTATTAATACCTACTTCGTAAGAACAGCCTATTATCGAAATAATCGAATTAATTTGAAAATTAAACGTTTGGCGAGAACTAAAAATAATTTAAAACGTAACACGGCCTTTGAACATTCACAATGTTTTTTTAACGAGAGCGACACGAAATAGATACTTATATGCATATCTAATGACGTAGATAAATTAAAAAAAATATTGCAAATTGTATATTTCAATATTTGATTCCTCTGTTAATATTGAATGTATTAAAAAAATATATGAATCTATTATTTTGTAACTCAAAATCGAAATTTAGATTTTTAGAAAAAGTTATAAATGACTCCCCATTGTCATAAATTTTATAAAAAGCCAATTAATTTTTTTTTAATATCGCTAATACCTATAAGAAGCTTAAGAATGTTTAATCATATACAGATCGAAAAAAATATCCATCGAAATGGAAACATTTTATTTGATAATCGACAAAAGTAAAAAAAAAATGGATTAACTTTTTTTATTTTATTGGTGCATGGAATTTGGAGCTCCACACTATAACAATCAATTTTGAAACTTTTAGAAATTCTCATAAGAATAGATCAACTTTAAACGTTGTTAGTATACTTAAGTACTCCGCTTAAAGTTGTCGTAATAAATAACGCGAGCTAGACGCAAATTGAAAATTAGTTTACAAAATATAGGTAATTCATATTACATTTACAGAGTGTGGTAAACAATTTTGTTGCACGAAAAATTCACCATTACGTCGAATTACTAAAATCTTACCGACCTTCAGCAAGGAGCGTTATTGCTTATTTAACAGTTGTGGGCTACATACAGAGTGATTCAGAATTCATATTACAATGTTTTATGATGTATACAGAGAAAATGTAGTAGATAAATGTTTGCTTCACGAAACAATGTCCGGTAATGAACTGTCTGTGCGCTACATCGGTCGTGAGTTTTTATTAATGTCTTGTGTTAGTTTACCCATGAAATTTTGCAATGTGAATTCTGAAGCACCCTTTATAGAAAACAACTGTGAAATAATTAATAACGGTCCTTGCCAAATGTCGGCAAAATTCTTTTTACAAAATAAATTCAAATTTCTCGATCGAAAAGCTACTTATTGTTAGATCCGAAATATCTACATATTGTAAGAAACGTCATCTGCGCAAAAGAACCGCGTTTTGCAATATGATTCAGGCAACATGTTCGAAAACGAGGAACATGTTGATTGTCCTTCTTCGTCGTCTCTAAAACATTCCTGCGCTAACCGAGATTTCTATAAAAGAACACTACCTGCAGTTTCCACCTGTTACCACTAAAAATAATAAAGAATTGTTGGAAGTTGCAATTTTATGCCGATCGTGATGGCCAAAATTTTCAAAACATGCCTATAAACATGCACGGAAACATATTTTTGCCATTTTTTATTAAATATTAAAATATTATATAATTACATATTTGTTAACATTTATGGTAATAAAATTTTACAAAAATCTCCTTTATATAAAACGGGGTTTCGTTCAGTTTGTTCGGTCTATCTATTGCGAAGTAATAACCTATTGCTTTAAAAACATTTCCAATAGCCACTCTGTATAATTTCACTAAATTATTTTCAAAAAATGTGTTATTAAAAATAGTCTTATAATATAAAAAATCGTAAGAATTCGCATTTGCAGAACGGAAAGACGTTGCTCGTTCCGCTTCACACTACGTGAATAACGACTGTTAGGTACAAAAGTTTTCGGAAAATATTATGCTCGAATTAATTATGCATTAATGTTTGGTTAACATTTTAAATAAAAATAAATAAACATATGCCATTGTTGAATTTGCGTTAAGTTATAAGTAGGTACCTAATTACTATCCTGTTACATTATAAAATAAATACGTAAGCTACAAGTGAAAATCCGGACTGTAATAAATAAAGTGTTGTATAATTCAAATAATTGTCAATTTAAAACATTATTTTGAATAATAAACTACCTAAAAAAAAATTCGATATTAACCGAAATTAATTGATACAAATTCAAAAGTTTAAATAGCCACGCTTTTTAAAGCATAACCCTCATTGTTGTATGTGGTCGTTGACCACAACGGCAATTCACCATTGCATTGTAAACTTCATCTACAGATGATTCATAAATTCCAAATCAATTTAAACTCGATACCTAACAATGTAATAACGGTTAACATACTTAAAATTACATTTAGGGCAGGAACGTTTTAATGGAATTATTTGATCCATTTTGCATTGGAATTGCGTCCGAAAAGAAATATAATAGTGCTAATTTGTTGTAACCTCACAAATATAGAATAATCGAGCACGGCTATATTTTGAATTGAAAGTGAATTTAAATATTCCATCCTGCTTGTAGTTAATACGTCTTGTAAAATTATAGTTTTGAGTTACATAATTACGCATGCGTATATGTGTTTTAATTATATTAAAGACTACTAGGCACCATTTAATAATGGTGGTTGTGACAATTGACGAGATACCCTTATAAATGCACTACTTATTGCAATTAAGTTTTCGAGTAAAAAAAAATAAAAACAAAAATTCGTTTTTATTGAGATTTCTCGGAAGTGCTGACCCCTGGCGACCTAAAATTTTGGTTCGAAATTTGCCTCAATATTATCCATCTATATACTAAATATCATTAATGTCCGTCGAGTCGTGGCCCAAACCGCTAGCGGCTTTTTTAATACAGCTCACATTTTTAGAAATGAAACTATAAAAGAAAGACACAAAGTAAAAGTGCATTAATTTATATTTTGAATATAAATATTGAGATTAATTTTCTTTAAAGTGAAATTAAAAAAAAATAAAGCATTTTGACTAATTTCCAGAAAAAATGCAGAGTAGGCAGGTACCTACGTAGATATGTAATAAATTTCAAGAGATATCGATAAGTTTTGGTCATAACAAAAATGCCCTTCCTAAATTTTTGGTTAACCAAATGTAAGAAACGACGTCTTGTCTGCAGCACAAATATTTTTCATTTAGAATAAACTAAATTAGTATTTTTCTAAAGTTTACAAGGTCAACTAGGACATTTTAAGCAAGAACATTTTATGCCTGCTATAAGGCCTTAAGTGAAAATTTGGAAATTTTCTAGATGGAACGTTTTAACTAACAATAAGTACTCGGGGCAGAACTAAATAAAGTAATTATATAGAATTGAAAAACAAATTCAAATTACTGTCCTTATACGTCAATGAGACACTAGAAAATACGTTCCAAATTGAAATTCCAATATCGACGAATTGCATGAATTCCCATACTGCATTCAACTGTAAACGACATCGTTTTAATAATTCAAACTATAGATTGATGTTTTAGTGATCGAGGCGCAGGCACGTGAATTATTCTGAACAAAGACAGAAAATTGAGTTAGTGTACGTGTAGGGTAGCGTATCTTAATCCCAGAAGTATCCATGTCATATATCGAATAGTCCACTATTTCCATCATGTATTCCCGTCGCGACTGTCCGTCTGCATCATTCGATGACCACAAACCCGCCTATTTCATGTTGCACGCTCTTTGATTAAATTCCATTAGATACTTAATTAACAACGTCCAGGGAGATTCATTTGAGATTTTTCAAAGTGCTCACTTACTATAATCGGGAAATAGAAAACGTTATTGTTCTTAAGTAAACCACGAATGCAAATTGTGCGACCCGATGGTTGTTACCACCATGCGCGATACCTAAACCGTAATAGTTAACCTCAAATATTTATCAATCGATTTAAATGATAATGAAAACAATAAACATGCCCATATAAATTTCTTATTTTATCTGGACTACGACCATATGGTCACATCCTGCGGGTGATTCACGGCACGTTACATTATCAAAAATTTAACTAAGTACATGAATCGCGTACCTATTCAAATTTTCAATTTCTTGTGCTAGGGGCACATTATTTAATTACCGTGTTGTATTTTATCTTAGAAGTTCTATCTACACAATTTAATTATATCCCAAATTATTAATTATAGTCTGTCTGGGCACAGTTTCTAAGCATTCGACCATTAAATTCTGTTTTATAAGAAACGCATTTCGAATTTGCTTCATCGACTAAAAATACTCTTATAATTAACAAGAAAATCGAGAATAAATGCAAATCATGTTTAAGTAATATTTTGTAACTAGTGCGACTACATAAATTAATGTAGGTATAGGTACTTTATAAAAATCTTGAAAATACACCCTCGTTTAGAATAATTATATTAAGAAAGTGTTACAATTTACGAGGTAAACATTAAAAAAATATATTTTTGTAAGTAGTAATTAATTTGTTCGTGACGTTAAAAGCTTTTAAAATTAAATGGCATAACTGTTTTACTTGAAATTTTGAACTTTATAACTATAAAGAGTAAAAAAAATGATATATACAGGGCGATTCATGTGCAGAGATTATAAATACTTGCTTATGAAACCATGTCCGCGGAAATTGACCGTTTATAAGCTACAGGTCGCGGCACCCTGAGTTTTCCTTACGTTAAAGTTTTCAAAATTACGAAATATTTGCTGATAATTGTTTTAAAACCCACGAATGCGTTTGCTCGGCATCGAAATCGAGACATTTAATGATTTTTTAAATTACCCACTTAGTCATCTTCTCATTTTTCTAGATAATAAAAACGCATTTGAAAACTTATTGTCAATAAATAATTGTCTAACTTTATACAAAAAAATCGACGATTACTACACGAAGAATAAAAATTATTATAAAGTTGCTGTTACTTACAAAAGTAGATTTTATGCACGAACGTAAACAAATTAAATTGAATCGTAAAACATAACTATAAGCGGCTTTAATTTCATTATGTTTATCTACAAAAAAAAGTTTTCTTGTTGCAATTTTAACAAGACCGTTAACGTTTTTGATGTTACATAAACGTTACGTCTTACAGGTGCCATATTTGATTTTCTGGCAGTTGATACGACAAGAATTGAATGATTTATTAGACATCGTGACAGATCCTTTCAAAATTGAACAACCGATAGTGAATTGTAGTATTCCGATGAGTTCTTTCGCGTTTACTATTACAATTAAGCTAACCTATATTATTTCGAGATACAATAATTAAACAACTTATCGATTCCCACTATAAATTACATTTGTAGCTTCCCTTTCTTTTCGTATTATATAAAAAGCTATCTAATTGTAAAGCAACTGTTCAATCAAGCACGAGTACCGCGACCTTGCGCATACGTTATAGATCAGATAAAAAAAAACAAGATAATAAATACCACTTTTAGTTCGTACTCATTAATGTTAAATTCATTCTATTTTTAGATAAACATCCATCACACGTCAAGAAAGAATTAAAATTAACAGGCGGTTTTATTACTGTTATGTTGTGCTAAAAGAACATCAAGAAATGCAAATTAGTTACAGCTGCTTAAAGTATATCTAAATTTAATAAAATAGCGTTTAACAACCTGAAGGTAACAAAGACATTAAACGAAATTAATTAATTTTTATATTCAAATTCTATATTGCATTTCGTGAAAATAGCTGTTTCTTTATTAAAGTTCCGTAAATATTTGGAGCACCAATTTTATTTTAATATACTAGGCACGAAGATCCAATATCTGATTGTGCTATCTTTTTTTACTAATTTTAAAATACTAAAGTCGCTAAGTGATCATGTCGCGAATTGTTCCTGTAATTTTGACATTTTTAAGGTAAATAAACAAAAATTATAATCTCAAAATTAAAAGCACGTCAAAAAAAACGACACTTCATTAAAAGTTACTCCGAAATCTTCAATCTATCTTTGTCTAATGCTATACATAAAATATAAATAAATTAATTATCTAATTAAACTTGACATTTCTCAAAATATTGTTAGCATATACCTCTTGGGAATTTATTAAACTACGATATTAACAGATAATATCGATAAATACTAGTTAATTGTATAGATAAAACAGTGATTCGGCAACGTGCATATTATTATGCGCTAATTAATTTATCAATTTATTCTTCTTCAATTAACTTCAACTAAATTTCTTCAACGTTGCCGATTTAATTTCAGCGATTGTTTACATTTTACCTATTTACATAATACATTATGTAAGTAATATTAAATACAGATAAAGTTTCTAAAACAATTTTTAATGAAAATTTCAAATACCCAATTGACAATCGTTTTATTTCGATGTTCTTCTGAACATATATGTATTAAAAATGCAAGAATAACGTGTAACAATGTTTTATTGTTGACATTAATCCTCAAATTAGACGAATAAAATATCTAACGCGAAAACGTTAATTTTAGTAGATATTTAAATAATTAAGTACCTACCCACTTACATTTAATACAATAAAAACTATTTAGTTTTAAATTAAAAAAAAAAACAAAATAATATAGACATTGTTTATCCTTCTCGTACTAAATTTACATAAAAGCATATTCATAAAATACCACATTTTATTTAACGTATAAAAGTACTACAAAGCCATAACGCAAAACTTTAATCAAATCTAAAAGGGATTTTTTTATTTTAAGTCTTATTTTAGATTTAAAAATGGAAAAAATACAATATATTAGTGAATAAATATGTCTCAAAAACATAAATAGGCTTACACGCATACATATGGATAGCGGAAACAAAATTTTGTGCGAAAAGTAGAAGACGAAAATTCAAAGAAAAAGGTATTACAATCCTGCAAATGATAAAAGGTCGCCCTTAATTTCCAGATAAGGACAGATAACTAACCTAAAATGAAAACATAAAGAAAAGGTAAATTCTTAACGAAATTCTGTCTTAAACGGGGATAATTTTGTTATTTATACACAGTAGCTTATCGTCGTTATTATTATTTATTTTAATGAGAAAATATACAAGTTTCCAAGTAGGTACATATTATTCAGTCGTTAGTACTTAATCTGATTTTCTTTATTATTTTCTAGTATCGTAGGTAAGTGACATTAACTAGTTTTAATTAATTTAAAGTAGGTAAAGTGAATATTTATGATAGGTATATTTTTAATAGTTGTTTTTTTTTACAATTAATAGCGCTGCATACTGATAATAATTATGCGTAACTGTTTCAGCGAGCGTACTAAGAAAACAGCCTAGATATGTAGGTATAACCAGCAAGATTAAAATTATCTGACATCTGTGGGAAGAACCGAGTTGTAAATTCATTTCTTTCTTTTTTGGATAATATGAAATGTTGCCAATGGTAATGCAAACCGGTCTTTATAACGATATCAAAATAATGTGATCCAAAGTAATTTAATGGAATTTATATTAATAAATTCAACTAATACGGTTCTTAATTTTATTTTATTCGATCTACCAATCGATATTGCCTGACCCCGAAGTCATTTTCTTTTTACTTCGATTCGCCACAACGATTTAACTATTTGCTACTTGTCGTTAATTATGTGAAATTATAGGGAATAAAAAAACTTTAGTCGTAAAATTTAACCTATATACATTAAATAAAAAACGTAAAAAAATGACAACGACGACTTCAACTATTAAAAGACGAAATAATATTAACTTGAAATGTTGATCTAAATATTTAAATAAATGCCTGTATAGAAGAAATGTAATCAAATATAGATAATACTTTTATTTAATTAACAAAGATGGAGTTTTAAACAATGAATGCTTATTTCCTTTAGAATTTCGCTAATAAGCTTGAAAATGAAAATCCCGAGGACCGTAATGTACCTATTATAAAATATACGTGTTCGTATGTATATTACTATAATACAATTGAATGTTTCCAACAATCGTCCGGGATTCATTAAGTTCGTGAAAATATTATTTTGCTTGTCATAAACATCTCGAAACACTGATAAGGGATAAATGTAATTCAAAGTGTCAGAACCAATAATTTCCACAATTAATTTCATATAAAGTCGTCCGTCCTTAGAAAATTAATTAACCGCTTACGTGCTTGTCAGTCAGCGGAAATTATCTTCCCTAGGTTTTAAAATGAACCGTACACAAAACCGCCCTTTATCAAGCATATTAAAATCCACTGGATTCAATTAACGAATTCATTAAAAATGACGTTCCATTTTAAAACGTATTTTTTATACGATTTGAACTAAGCAATAATTTTAAATAAGTAGTTACCTATCAAAATAAGTATTTTTGTAAAACTCGATAAGGAATTTTTTAACTTTTCGATGCTCGTTTGATTTAGGAATAGTGCAAGTTTTCTTAACTGGAGTGGGAAAAAAATTAAAAAAAACAATGAAATATTTCATTACATCAAACGGAACATGATTATAGTATTTAACATGCAGACAAAGATAAATAAAATATTTACAGTCGGTCAGTAAAAATGATAAGGAATTCCTTACCGAATTTTGCAAAATCTTGTGTAGGGTACAACTCATCGGGAGATCGTTTTTGCCATTCAAGACGTGTTTTTGATCTCGGCTAGCGTCTCCATCGAAAATCTCACGTCTAGAGTGGAAACAATCGACTAATTCCTACTCGTTATACGAATAGACATTTTAATTTAAAAACAAATAAGCGCCTACTAATGTTAATAAAGTGTAGTTCAACATTTCACGATATTAGTAAAATATATGTAGACATTAACCGGCACACAGCTTACAATTAAAGTTTTTGCGCGCGTCTTACACGACCATTTTATATTTGCATATTTTTACAAGCTGTGAACATCGCTTTTTATCGCTTGATTGTCAATCGGAAAATATTATGAACAATACTTATTTAAATTATTAATTTAACTCTCTTGTTTCAGGTAAGGCGAATTAACATCGAAGCGTATTATTTTATTATCTACGCTGTCTTTACGCGATTGCTGAATTACCAGGTAAATTTAATAAAAATGTTTTTCCCGGTATTTATATTAATAATTTTAATTATCAAAGTAAGATAAAACGAACTTCATTAATTGTTTTAAAATTAAATAGTACCACCCACTTAAATTAAAATGCGAGGTTCCCAAACATTGCACCATCAGATTAAACAATATCAATTCTTAACGACTTATGCGTCCTCCAAAATAATAGACATAGAAATTCTAAAAACCAACTTCACCGCGAACAATTTTAAATATTCGAACTCCTGGTTGAAAATTAAAAATAAAAGTTTGCGCCAAATTATAGGTTCAATAAACTGATAAACGGCACTACTACAAAATAAACATTTTTAAACAGAGACGTTGAAATTTCTCAGGTTACAATAATACTACCTGCTCGATCAATTTAATCAATAACAATAACTGGTGAAGTGGTTTAAAAAATTATTAACTGTGACATTGTTAAATTTCTAAGCAAACTTAAGGGATATTTCGAGGGGTAAACTGCTGATCAAAATTATGTACACTATTTCCAGTATTACCTACTATTACCTGAACGTTGTACACCATATTACTACCCCAGCGATTTACTTACTCGGTATATTTTAACCGATACTACTTACAATTTGGTTTATCTAAGCGTTTTGTTGCTCGCAGCGAAAAAAATAAAGCATAGCACGTTGTTAACCATATTAACCAGTATTTAACATAGTCCCGTAATCTCACAAAATTATTTTTTAGTTCGTGCTACCAATTTATTAATGAATTGAATCTGAAAACGGCTTCTCCAGCATTATACATATATAACGGTTAACGGGTTTATTATCTTAAAAGGAAGGCGGGTGAACTTAATTTGCGATTCGATAAGCTTTTAGTAAGGCTTAGCAAATTGATGAAGATTTATAAAAGCACTGCATTCGTAGCGGTCGCCATAACGACGGAATGATCGAAAAATATGAGGGAACACTTCGCTAAATTGAAAATGGTAATGAGATAGGAGCAGTGCTAATAAATCCCGTATTGATCCAAAAACAGTTTCAATATCCAATATCCCTAACAATCTTTTAAGAAATGCTCAAACTAAGGTATATATAGTTGAACTTGCAAGACTAAAGTGCTGTTTTAATATAGTATCAATTCAAACGCGTGTTAAAATTTAACAACATAACAAAGTGTTGTAAAAACATTCCATTTTCCCTAATAGTCAATAATATACGTAATAGGAAATGAAAATTAATCAAAAATACGTAGGTACATAAAAATTCGAAAAAATGATCTAAACATTTATGGGTCGGTTTTTCAATCGCCAGTTAATTCTGACCGTCAGTCAATTGCTATTTAGATTATTAGAAACAATTATTTCGATGATGATTGACTCATAATCAGAGTTTACCGACGATTTAAAAATCGACTTTAATTCTTGCTTAAATTATCAATTATCCTAAGATATTATTGTGTTTCCATAGATATTTTATACTTAAGCAAGACTTAATAAAGCTTAAGTCATAAACTATTAAGTTTATGTCGGTGCAAGCTGTCATTAATGACTTAAAACAACCGATTTCGTTCATGACATGCAATATCTATAACCTAATATGTTAATATTGAATCATTTATGTAAATAAACCAGTTCCATTATTATTAAAGAAACAGAAAGCAGTAGCTTATATGTTGAATAATTTAAGTCATAATCCTATGCACGCGAAGAAATTTTAATATCTAATTCAATAAATTACGAGTTATTAAAGTCTCGTTACTTCTTTTATTGGAGAAACTAAAAATAATTTTTCCGCGTAATATATTTTATATAATAAAAAAATTACTGCCGATATAGTTTAAAAATAATTCCGAAGCATAATAAATTCGTTTATAGAATGTTAAAGGGAAAACGCTATACAATTATAATTAATTTAAAACAAGTAAGTATATAATATTTATAATTTATATATGAAAACCTCTGAAGCACAAGTTATTGCTCAGTAAAATGTAAACGTAGTCTAAAGCTTAATCACTGGAGATAATTTATCGTGATTAACATACATGAATTATGCAAAAATTACAAGAGGGAGAAGGAAACCAAATGCGTATAAAAACAGTATAACATAATCGGATTTAATCGTTAAATATTAAAAAGCGCAAACCCCTAAATGAACTAAACTGAATATTAAATGAAACAAGGGACGTCTTAGACCAGATAACACATTGAAAACCACAACCGTTTTCGATAATAATTCGCACGCCTGTTCATATATCGATGGTCTAATACCGCAGGGACGAAAGAACCGAAAGTGAAATTTACAAAAAGAGAAGAAAAACATTTTTAAATCTCATTTTTGAAATAAACAAATACATTAATTAGAAAAATTTTCTCTCGTACACCGGTTTATTTATTTGTTTTACTATACGCCTATTAATGTGATATATCCCGTAAATTATTACATGCCAATAACGTAAAAACGTGAATTTTGGCGCATACGTACCTCGATGTAGTAAATAAACTCGACGAAAAAAATTATTTAATTTAACGAAATAAGCTAAAATAGATAGATGCTTATCTTAAAGGTTCGAGTAACTTATGGGTAAAAAAGAAACGCATAAAAATTAGAAAAATAAAAATTGAATATAGTATGTACAAGAACCAATGAAAATAAATCAAATTATTGGTATTAGTTTGATAAAAAAATCTACTTAAGAAACAACCTATAAATATTAAATTCACTATAATATGGCCATTACGTCACAATTCTAATATATGGCGATGTTGTCAGTTCTGTATAGCTCTTTAAAATAGGCTACTTCGTACGTATAAGTAACATGAGTACGTCGGAAACGTCAAAACATTATGTTTTATTTTAGAGTTGTCTAAAATTTGTATTGATAAATATTTAATTTAATAATTATTAAAATTTATAATTATTAAAACTATAAATTAAATTATTTTATTCTGAACAAATGAGATTATTAATAAGTAAAGTACCTACCTATACAATGGTATAAGTATGATAAAAAGTGAGAGTATTGACTTTATAGTGAATATTAGAGTACGACGCCGTTGCTATAAATGACAACTCATGCAGATAATTTTGACCAATTAAAATTTCTTATTTATATACCTAATTTGTATATTTAAAATTAAATAGTTAATATCTGAATCTAAAAACAAAATTTTCGATATATATTTTGAGGTAGGTATACTGACAAATTTGTTATAAATGGTAACGTTTTTTAAATATTATAATTTGATACCGCAAATTTCATAATTTAATATTGATTGCTCTTTTATTTTTTTTTACATCATTAATGACATACCGAATCCACTATAACTAGAAATTGTGTTAAGAAGGATGTGAATTTATGCCATCAATAGCGTTTATAGGACAGCAAGTCTTCAACATTTTTAACACCACAGGCTTATAACCCAAATTACTATATGGCATGTGCAGTATCATAAGCTTTGGTTAAAACAATTACAGAAAATTAAACGGAAGCATGAGAACTTGTTTCGTTGCTAGAGAGCTATAGAAAGCAGATGAATTATTAAATTGTAAGCCAAATGAACAATTAATGGCTTTAAAACGTTCCAGTTATTCATAAAAATAGACGTGCTATCGAATGATTTTAAAAATGTACACAAACATTAATTTATAAAAATATTAATTTCAATTTTCAATATATGTGTTATTTAAAATATGAGAAAAACATTTTTTAATTAAGTCCTGATTATGTTGTGATGAAAGTATTGGTAGAATATAAATAACGACAATCTCTTAGTGATGTAGAACGTAAAATTATATTGAGAAAAAGACAATAAACGGTCTATATTTACCGAAGAATTTTGTTTTTGTCGATGCTGTGAATCTAAAAATTAGATAATAACCTACAACATTTCCTGACCCTGAGGCGAAACCTGTCGTCGTAATATCTTCTAATTGATTCGTTCCCAAGACGCCAATAAGAAAATTAATTTGAATATTTTTTATGCGCAATCCAGTCAACATGTGACAAAAAAAAGTTTAATTAAACTTATTTAGATACATTTTTAAACGGAACTCTAGTATCTCGGCATCATTACGAATAGAATATTAATTACCTCTAATTTTAAAATTATACTGCACTTCTAACATAAGTACCTAATTCATTACAGAAGTTCTGGATGTTACTAATAGTACAAAAGTATTTTATTAATTTGTGCAAATAAATTATGGATGTTTGGAAAAATTTTTAAATTGTAAATTCGGAAGTCGACGTATAACACATAAACAACTATACTCGCTGAAAAAAAATTCATCACACGACAGCCATTAAATATTCGTAATAATGCGAACAAATATACGTTTATAACCTTTAAACTAAAGTTAATAGACTAGTTGTAATTCTTCAATAACTGGAAAATATAAGTAGGTAACTATTTTTTAATCAAACTAATAGTTTTGTTATATTTTAATTTAAAATGGCGCGAAATTATTTTCAACGATAAACGTAATAAATTATAGATCTACCACCTAGATGCCCGAAAATTACAGAAATGACCGACTCGAATTATTCAATTTTGAAACCGATATGTGTAACCGTTCGATAAAGTGTTTTAAAATCTGTTTTGCAGGTATAATTATTTAATGGATAAAAATGTTTCGAGTAAAGAAAGTACCGCTTTTTATAGAAGATGTACAGTTTTAGGTAATTACAAATTTACTTTTCAAAATAATATCGGTACTCCCGTAGCTTTAGTAATAATGAATTCTAGCAATTTAATGGATTTAGAAGTCAAGGTTGTCGCAGCGTTACAATGTCGCCACGGCAACGCGACAAAATATTTTTCCCAAATAAGTAAAATGAAACGGTGGTTTTCTTTCGTATTGCCGATAACTTCAATTGAACTTTGAGTGCGTGTGTAACATCACGACATCCACACGCAAACGTCGCCATACGAGACTGCAAAGTGCAACATAGCGGTATTTCTTGCGGATAGTTTTATTTTACCGAGAATTCTTGCATAATTACACTATCGATGGGATCCGCGACGTTTAATATTTTTTTTCCCGGCGCACAAGTTTCGCGTCAAAAAAAATTTATTCCGTACATTTCGAATCGTTAATTGTTCCAGAACAAACGAGCAAAAATAGCTAAATAAATTAGATAATAATGTTAGTTGGATATACTAACGGCGCCAGTGCTAATTTGTATACCACTCGCAATTTCTGTTACGCAATCTCATTCAAGAAGATGCTATGCCGCACCATACTCGAGGGTAATGCAGTAGGTGAATACATAACAAGTAACGGGCAAGGTTTATGCATTTCCATTTTATTTCTTTGGGTTAAGTTATAAACTTAAATTTACTGTAGCCATTAGACGGTTTTAAAAATTCCGTAAAGACCTAAACGTCTTACTCACCTATTATGTAAATACGCGTTCGTGTATAGTTGAATAAAACGGCACTCACCTGAAACAAAGTTGATATTAGTCTCACACACACACACAAACGTTTTACCTACTACTATAAACATAAGATTGAATGAATTGTTGCGTTCATTCATGACTACACGTTTAAAACGGGGAAGCACGAAAAATGCCACTTGTATCATCGTCATACTTATTACAACGACAATCTTTACTAACAACATGCAACACACAATTTTGATAGACATTTAAAACTCAAGATTACCCACCAATTTAAAACAGTTTTTTTACCGAATTAATATAAATTAAATTAATAAAACAGTTGTGTAGGTATCGATGATTTAAAAATTGAATTTTTTTACTTTAAGTGAAAAAATAAGCACTTTACCTCTATTACTACTTGAAAATTAATTTTAATACAACTTTAAAAATACACAATACCAATTTCGTTAAGTACCCACCCATTTTCTTTATTTCAGATGAATTAGTATTAAAAGCTAAATAATAATCGTTGTTTTGACCGGTTTTTTTATTCAAAAAAATCTTTTTTGGAGCAGATTTTTAGTTTAAAATAGGTACTATATGATTTGTTTTATGCACCTAATAGTGTATAGCTTTAGCTACCTATATATTTCATTTCGCCACTTTGATAGAACCGTAAAGCATTTTTAAGATAAATATTTAAAAGCGTTTCGGCATTAGCGTAAAATAAATTGTCGATTCAAAATCGGCAACACAATAAAACGTTAGTTTAAAGTTATGCATACTTAAGAAACTCACCACATTAACGAAGTCTAATATTTTCGCGGTATCATAAAGTAAACTAAAAGTTTATTTTACATTATCCTCTAGAGCTTTTACTGCCACTTATTTAGTCGACTGAAATTGATGATAATGGAAGTTTATCTAGAAAACAATACCATAGAATGCTCTCCTTTACGTGCAGTATTACGTCTTTTAAAAGTACTACATTATTGTAAAGTGTAAGTGTAGTTATTGAACCGTAATAGATGTTGAATTTCTTGTATTTTTCAAGATTTAGAGTAATGTTTAAAATGTTTTGCGTCGCTTAACGTTCTCTGGAAATTTTATTGTTGGCATTTCAAGTTGCATTTGGTCAGCTGAATCTATGTAGTAATATACTACGTGTCGTTTCCCTTTATACAAGATTACCGTAAAACAAGAATATATTGCGACTTCTAACATGGGTTTTTAATCTGTAAAATTCTTTAGGGACAACCAAATGTTTATAAAATATCACATTCCTGTCTTCTTAAATAAAAAATGAGACTGTTAAATTTCTATATCGATATTATGATATTTCGAAAAGCTCTCGAGTCATAGTGATAGTCATAGTGATAACGCTATCTGATGCATCATTTAAAACCTTACAGTTTTTTACCGAAATATTTTTTTCCAAAATGTCGCGTTTACGAAATAACTGAGTAGTCTAGGACACCCGGTATATGCATTACTCTAACTGCGCATGCAGAAAAACGTCAATAAGCAAAATAACATCATATCATTTTGTATGATTTTAAAAAACTTGTAAATGATTATCTTAAATTTTACTTTTCGATCGAAATGTCATCTAAGGCTGCTATGTAAAATACTTAAACCATCTTTTAGTTGTTATGTTAGCTATAGTCGGGGGCACTCCGGGAAGACAGTTCGTATGATAATTAATAATTCGCTTACGCAAACTAAGTAACTCGCGTGTGAGAGAAAGATTCCACATCGAATTTCTACCGTATCGTCTTTCTTCAGAGAACAGCAAGGTTCTCCCGAGTAATTCCACGCCGTAGTATGTGTTTTAACTCGGACAAACACGCTAACTACGCAACTGTCTTCCCAGAGTACCTTCGGCCATATAGTACAGAATTATTTAGCAGTTACGTATTTTATTAATTATTTTAGTCACAAAAAAATATTTCCAAATGTTAATTGCACGTACATTGAAAACGTATTTCCAAAAAGTAATTATTTATTTTTAAAATTATTTGTAATTTATATTTTTTACTTAGGGTAAAAAGTTTTAATAAAATCTCCATATTGATAAGCAGCGAGCAAATAAGAATTTCATTAATACGCGAAATAGGAAAATCAGCAGAGCTCTTCGATAACCAAAACATTCGTAAAGTTTTCGCATTGATAATGATATCTGACTAATCAATGTCAAAAAAAAATGAATATATATTTTTTATTACAGTAAAATCTTCACGAAAATTGTTACGCTTTATTCAATATAAGTAATTTATTACAGTTTTTTAACTATTATTTAATGCTAAGGAGTTTTAATTAAATTCTTACCATCGTATCGGTTTTAAATTAATATTTTATTAAACTTACAAATGCATTAAAGCTTTTGTTTTTAATTCACGTTTTAATTATTATTATTATTTAACTAATTTTATTTAAATTCATTCAAAATAGCAATTTTCTACTGAAATCTTCTACACGTCATATTTTTTTATGTAAAACATTGTCGTTTCCAAAATACCTACCGTATAAAAATTTAAAAATATGCGTTGAATTATTACGTTTTTAAATTAAAATGAGTTAGTAACGACATTAAATAAAATCAAAATTAATATTAAACGGCTGTCTTAATGAAATGTGCATAAATAAATTTATAGAAAAGCCGTTTGTGAATGAATAGTGAGTATTAGGCAGGTACTATAATTATCTGTTGGTAATTATGTACATATATCTACTTATATTTCCATAATTTGTAATTGTAAAAATTTGAGAAAATGTCAAATTTGCATAAATAAAAGCATTTAAAAAATCAGGCAGAAAAAATATTAGAAAACCATAAATCCGCAGGTATTTAAATACCTACACAGAAACAGATGTATTAAATTTGAAGGGTTTTTCACTTCTCCACATTTCCCGATCTGCGATGGAGAAAATTAATTTATATTCGGTAGTTAATCAACAAAAATTTAATCAAACACCCGTTAGTATACGGAAATATTGAGGGTCCGTTTTTTTTCTCAATACAGGTTTACTTATAGATCGTATTTAACAACCGTAAACTTCCATAAGTTTAAACTGAAACGGAAAAACTAGCCCTTAGTAATAATACAAGAACGATGTATGGGTTTGAATTTTAATTATTTTGAAATAAAATTTGTATTTCAGAATAAATTCGAACGTACACTGCGCGCCATATAAATGTGGTACACTTAGTTTTTATCGATGTAAATTGGAGTTGCTTTGTCACGTTGACAGAATTGAAGATCTGTCGCAATTTCAACATTGCGACGCCTATCAAGGCACTTAAATAATTACGAAAAATTCGAAAAGACTACGAAAATTTCCGTATATCGTTGGTCCTGAAGTATATATAACGTACAAAGATTGTTAATATGAATACGTCCAAGAAAGATCAACTTACAAAGCTAAAAAACGAGACTTTTGGTTTACAAGACTTGTACCATATTTATATGACGTGCAGTGTAGATAAACAAAGAGTTATACATAAGTTATTAAAAAAATTACCAAAAATCTGACACTATAGTATTAGAGATTGCAATCATACACTATGTAGATATCCGAACCGTTAAAATTTCTCTATGAAGCTGTTTGAATATTTATAAAGAGCAATTTTATTATTTTTTTATTTACTACACGAAAAACATACGATTAATAACATACCTATATATTGACTCGTCAAAATATATTTCGATAATGCAAAATATTTTAGTTTTTATACAAAGTCATCATCGAACAACAACTCCATTCATTTCGTTAGCAACAACGTACGTAAGAGTACACAAATCGTGAAATATTATCTAAAAAAAAAGATAAACTACCTGCAACGCAATTAGAAAGCACCTAATAATGCACATTATCAAACCGCAAATATTAGTACCTCCGTAGAAATTATAAACGGTCGAGGATCCGCTTCAGCGTATTGCTTCCGCGTATGTTGACTATACAATATGGGAAATTCGTGATTTGGGTAAACCACGCTTACATCTGAAACGATAAAAGACTTGTAACTTATGTCTGCATGTGGCTTCGTCCGCACAAAGCAGCACAATAAAATATTCTCCTAGAAAGCAATACGTATAAACAAGACGTACATTTCTGATCTGACCGCACATGTACAGAAACAATAATTATTATTTTACGTTAGCTGTCCCGTCTTTTCAAGATCGCTATTTTACGAGTCACAATGCTATGAAAATCGTTGTAGGCGTATCTTCGGTAAACAAGTGGTGCAATTTAGATAGGTATTATTAGATAAACTATTCTGGGCGTATAATTAAATAGTGAAAAATGACTAAGTGGTCTCATTTATAACATTAACATCTTAATAATTTGACAATTGCAAATACGATAAAATTTTCGACCGTAGGTACATATTATTATTTAATTAGGTAAGTTACCTACGACTTTCTGCGATTCTCTCCTAAATATACGTATGTATTAGGTACTAATACCGGTACTGGGTATACTTAGGTACTGCGCTGTATTAGGTACTAATAAAGATTGCGATTTTCTCAAATACCCTAAAGCACTGATTATATTCAAATATTCACAGAACGCTATTCATTACTGTTCCCGCAAACGTCATGCGTCCCTTTTCCTAGAAAATTAGATTACCTACGTATTGTGGCAACCAAGTAATTAGGAGTTGACTGACTACACTTGTCCGTATCGCCATTGGCATAAAATAACTGCATTAGCTACGCATGCTGATAGGATCGTTCGATTTTAAATTACGTTTTTCATACACGACCTCCCGTACGTGCGAATGAATAAATACTTGTAAACGCATAACGCGTTTCACGATAATTGTTATTTAAAGTCGTCTCGCTTACATTTTTACCGCTAAACAATTTGTTCTCACAATTCAAAAGCTGACCGGGTCGAGGTTTAAGGAAAATGAAAAGTTTTCGAGCCTGAATTTTGGAAATCGTGCTTTCGAAGAGCTTTTCCAGTAGGTCCAGGTTTCATTTGACCCCTCAGATCCCCCGCCCCTATCAAAAGTTATAGGGCGTTAAAGTTGGCTAATCCGCTAGGTGATCCCTAAACCAGCGGGTAGGTAGTACTGAAGTTTAATTAATATATTATATTGGTCATCACTGGGAGTTTCTATTGGGCTCCCGTGCAAAATCAAAATCACCTCCGGTTTTCGGACAACTTCCGATTGAAAGAAAAAATTTTATAACGCATTTGACTCGGTTATTTATTAGGAGTATTATGGAGCAATTAGAATCAAAATCGGACCTGTAGTTTCGAAGTTTGAGTTCAAGTGACTCCATATTTTTTGTAAATTAATATAATGGCACGATAGTTCTATTTGTGTAATTTACTTTAATTAAAAAAATTAAAATAAACCATTGATGTACCGGAATCGATTTAGACGAATTATTTTGAATGAAATAAGTAGTTTATTAAAATATAAGGTAAAGTACAAAAATAAAAAAATTAGAACGTAAAAGAGAAAAGAAGAAAATGACGTATGACGTATTTCGTTATTGAAATGGCGTATTAATTGTGTTGTATTAATCCAGTACTAATACTTCTCATAAATAACCTAATCAAATGTGCTATAAAAATTTCTTTGAATCCGAAGTTGTCGGAAAACCACCAGCAAAACCCCAAACCGGAAGTTATTTTGACCTTGAACTGGAGCCCAATGTAACCCCCAGTGATGACCAATAAAATATATTAATTAAACTGAACTTAACTGAAACAACACCTAACGGATTAGCCAATTTAGCTTTATAACTTTTGACATGGGGGGGTCTGAGGGAAACCAGTTTTGGATCAACTAACAGACCTTTTTCAAATGACACCCAGCATCATTCTTAAATCTAGGGCTCAAAAACCTTCCAGTAGTCTTTTAAATATTTCATTTCCAAAATGTCTTTTAAAATTAATTCAGAAGTGCTAATAGATAATACAACCGTCAATAAGAAAAACCATCCAGTTAAGAGAAAATAATAATTAATCGAGACAAGAAAAGACAATAAATAATAATATTGCATTAAATAGCATCGTTAATTTTTTACGAAACAATAGTTGTTGATAGATAGGTGTCGTTTAAAAAGGAAATTCTCGTGCGGAACTAATTAATATTTTTGAACTCATGTCGCGATTTGTTTTATTTTTGTTTCGTCTTTGAAGCGTGGTAGAAACAATGAATTTAAATTTGACACTTAATTAATATAGGTAAAATTTAAATTAGAAAGAATTGCCGATAAAAATATTTAGTTCCAAAACTAATGCTTACGTAACTGATTTACGGTGTTTCGTTTAATTAAAAAACGGCAACAACCTAATTTTTTTATTGAGAAAAACAGATATTAGTTCGATTTTTTTTTATTAATCAATATAAATTTCGAAAAGATAATATGGTCGAGCTGTTAAACAGTCGACATAAATTGTGAGAATTATATTTGCCAGCTATGTGTTTTAAAGGGGTTTTTATTAAAAATAACACTTGGAAGCTAAAAATAATTATTAGATCTACCGAAAATTACTAGTAGTATATATTTACAATATTTATGTGCTGTAAATGGTTTATATAAATTTCTGAAATATCAATAGCAACATTCTAATTGTTAAGAACCTATACTTTTCATTAAATATTTCAAAGTAGCCAAATCTTTTTAATTATTATCTATTACTCCTAAAAATTAATGTCCAGTTTAAATAACTATTATTAAAAAGTGAAATCAAAATAAATAAAATATCGCCAAAAGTGATGATTCTGACTTAACGAGTTTAAAAATAATTTTTAAAAATAGAAAATCTAATTTGTTTATGGATATGTTAATTTAACGCCTTAATTGTAAAAGATAACATGTATAGGTACCTATAGGTCTTTGATTAAAAAAACAATTTTCATAATGTACCGTATTTATTCCAATAGACGTCCATATTCTCATAATAGCCGCACTCCAATTATTGCCCAAAAAAAAAAGTTCATTCGTAATAATCGTCGTTCTCCAACAATAGCCGGATTAATCAAGAATGCGTAATGAAATTTTCATAGATAGTGATGTTGAAACGGAATCTGTTACCGAAGAAAACGTTAGTAAATAAAAAAAACACAAGCGAGGACGATGAACATGATAACAACGACTTGTGAATATTTCTTTTAAAACTTATTTTATTGTTAATTAAATACTTAAGTGTATAAATTATTTTTTAACAATTATACGCAATATGTAATGTCTTTCCACTTGCCTATATTTGTTAGTGCGAAATAAGCGCCACCTTCTAATAAACACCTCGCCTCTTTTAATCGCCCTTAAAGAGATATGCCGTCAAGTTATAATAAACGTCGCGACGCCTATTAGAATAAATACGGTAAATACAATAAATTAATAAATATACAATAAATTTATACAGATGTATAGCTTATCGTAATTATTAATCTAGAATTTCCATGATCAGCTAACATTACATAAAATTAAAATAATTCTTAAAAAATTATTGGATAATAAAAATTGAAGCTTATTCAGCGTAAAAAATTGTACTAATTGGATTGTACTCCTAACTGTTCCTTGCAATACCGTTTCCAACATTGGTATGCAGTTTACAGAAGAATTGCTGCGGTAATTTATCATTGCTATAATTTGGTTAAATAAAATTCGCATTAGAGTTGTAACGCCGAGCGAAATGCGATTTATGTATAATGATTTTTTAACTACCAGCGCCCCCCATCTATCTAGTTATTTAATGGTCCATATGTATAAACGAAAATTAATATTTATAATAATAAACTACACAAAATTCGTTTGTTGCCGCTTAAACGCATTATTGTGATCGCAAATGATGATTTTTAAACGCCTAACGTTATCCACGTAGAAAATTTTAATCGAAATTATTTTATAATTTAAGTTATCTAAGAGAAGACGTTCCTGACTTTATACCGATTTGATGTGCCTCAATTGTTTAGAATCATGCAAATCGGAAAACGTCCAGTCAACATCACAACTTCTCGACGGACTTCGTTATAAAGACATTAAAAAAGCCAACTACCTCGTTACACAAACTACAAGTTATGTGCTTGTTTTCTTGATTAATGGTACCTACCAACTGATAACTAGTATTTTAGCAAGTATATCATCGTACGCCCGTCGTCAATAATTTTTCATCGAAAATAAGTCTGAAATTTAAAGTGGACAATTTGATAATTCTACATTAAAAAAAAATCTATTAACAAGCGAATTTTCTAATTTAATAGTTTAAATTATTAGGTTCTTGCGAAGTTGAAATATAACAATTGGGCGTTACTAATCGCTATTTTCTAATTAATCGTCGTGGCAATTGAACGTTGTTGTAATTAAATGGCTATAAATTATTAAATCAATTTATTGTTGCGCCAAAAAAAGAAATAGTTGTACGATTATTTAAATCGTTTTTATGATGAATGTAAAACATTACCGCAAATAATTTTAAAATTAGATAAATGTCGACTTTACGTGTGTCATTTTTGTTGCGGCGTGGAATCGTTTTATCCAATTGACTTTAAAATTGTGTTTATTGCAATTTCGAATCGATTTTTAAATTGTTACCGTACCATTTCAAGAAACGATTTCTAGAAACGTTTTCATTACATTTTGCAATCGTTTTGAAAATACTACAATAAAACTTTTTATTATATTTCAAACTGTTTCCGTGAAACAAATCCGAATCGGTTCGTATTTGTTTGCAAACTAAATTTATTAACTGTTATGTTCGGTATGAAAACTAGCTTAGGAATTAGTTTTTAATTAATTGACCTGTTTCAATAATATGTAGGTAAATGATCGCGTTTTGAAATCATATTAGCAAATTGTTGTTTAGCCCAAAATTTAATTAAACGTTAATACAAAATTTTCGAAAATGTTGTTTGCTATTTATTGTTAAATGTTTTAGAGAGGACGTTCATTATCGCAAATTAGTCTTAAATTAGGGGTTACGTTAGACTTAAATTTTGATTATTCGAGTTGTCATAAGATAAAATATAAAAAAAATCAACATTTTACAACAGTCTGAAAATTGTACAGGGCGGTCAAAAAATAAATGCAGACGCCCGAGGCGATGGGCGAGCGACAAAGCACGAGATCCTTGTAATCCTTTTGTTGTTAAGAGGCCCTTGCAGAAAATAGTCGAAGCAGCCGGTGTTCTCGTCCAGTTCGGAATTATTTTAACAATACATTTTACGGGAAATGTAATGCTTCGAAGAGTTTCGATATTTTTAAATGCGTAACGTTTAAAACTGTCGTAATTTAAATATTCGAACGCGATAATTTTAGATTTGTAGATAAATTGATTTATTCTAATCTAATAGAAGGTAATTTATTATTTAAAATAATAAGGAAACAATATTTATTTATTAAAATATTGCCCTGCGAAATAAAATAAAACAAATAGTTCGATTTTCGATAAGTATCTCAAAAAGTTTTTGAATTAAAATTGTTTTAAGTATCCAAAAGAAGGAAACGAATAGTAAAAGATCCAAAAGGTATTCTATATCATATTCTATCATATACCATTCGCATTCCAGAAATAATTGATCATGCGACGAGAAGTACGTAAATGGCAAAACTATACATTTATTACTATAAATTAATCGCGAAAAAAGATCCGTCTTTTCGGTTTATATATTTTTTTCACGTTAGGACGTCGCCTTTTGACACTCCAATCTTTCCATAAATTTTTAATTAAGAAAATATGCATTATTCACCATATTTAAGAATTCGATTAAACAAGTCCAAAATTATTTGAATTCAAGTTTAGAAGTTTCATTGCGTTTCAAATATTTCGAACGGCTAAAACGGAAGTTTTAGGAACAAAAAGTATTATAAAATATGAGCAAGTTTCTCACCTACGGAATTTCCCAAACAGAAATTATTATTACTTTTAAATTGTACAGAATAATTTTGTGCATAGTTAAACCTTCTAGTAAGAAGAGATAATTATGCAAAAAATAATAATTTCTGTGAGTTAATTAGTACATATGCGTGTACTACGTACTACATATTTTAATAATCTGATTGAGTAATTACAAAACAAAAGACAAGAGAATTGTCAACTAACACTTGCGAATAAGGGGTTACGTTGACATTGATCGGCCTTTCACGTACTAATTGAATGTCCGTAATTAATGTGAAAGCACGACAGTCTAGTTACATAAAACCTTAAAGAATACTTCAAAAGTAAATTACTACGTACTCCTCCTCAAACACTTAGGCTATAACGGATATCAACAACGCCTGACGTATTCCAAGATCTCATTAAAATATGTAACCATCGCAACCCGTGCCTACTAAAAATTTGAATCTCACTTTTCACGATATTCATACTCTTCAAAGTAAGATAACTGGACGAGTAAATACGATACAAAGTAAGAAACACGGAATTCCTTCAGGTTAAATTAATATAGAAAACAACGAAAGGAACGCCGAAATTAAGCGAAATAAGTGAAATAAAAAAACATCGCGTAGGCGCTGTTTAAAAACGAAGTACGAAGTAAAATAATAAACGTTAATCGCAAACAAAACAAATTCACTTGGCCTGTCTACGTTCGATACTGAAATTATAGACGATATGCACAAAAGGAAAGCCAACCGTCAAACTTAATTTAATAATAAATTGTAGATATAATATATTAGTGCCGCGGGGCGGATGTTTCAAAAGGCGACCGGTTTAAACACACAAACGCGAAATGCCCTTTCAGCGCGTGTTACCCCTATACTTTTCCAACGAACACAATAGGCATACAAGTATCCGATTCATCGACATTTCTTTAAAAACGTAGGAGGTACTATAAAACTAATTTTATATCGAATCGGTAATTCACGTTCGAACAGTATTATAAAAAAAAAAACGTCGCATTTATTTCATTGTTTTTGATTAATCTTGAAATAAACTATTTTCTCGTTGCGTCGTTTTACTTAATTTCTTTAAAATTATTAATCCTAATTAAACCTTCATAAATTTATAAATACGCCCAACTCGTTTTTTACACGGTCATTTTTTTTTTGGTTTTACAGGTCCCGAAAAAGCCACCTCTTTTTTACGTGGTTTATTTCCTCTCGCACGATTCCAAATTTATTTTTCTCGAACGTGTTCGCTTCGTTAAAATGTAAGGTATTTGACGAAAGAGAGCCTTCTTTTGGACGGCTCCTGAATCTTGTATACAGTTCATTATTACATCTTGCACGGCTTCTGAATAACACGGAACAAATCTCACCATTTTACTATAGGAAACGCTTATCTTTTTTTGCACGGTTTTTTGAGTTGGATACGATAATGTTTCTTTTTATAACAGTTTTCATTTGAATCGCTCATAGTGACATTTATAATACAAACGTCCTCTATTTACCAATATAACCGTTTGCGTGCGAGCTGTTTCGCGCACTGGTTCGAAGATTTTCGATTGGCTAACAAGTTTCATTACACACGGTCAATCAATTTGCTTGCAGAGTGGCCAACTTTCAGTAGGTAACATTTAAAAGTGTAAATTTACGCATTTTTCATAGCAGTCATCGACAAAAAAAAATTGATTTGTTTAACAATAACGTCTTAATAAAAAAATGTACGACACTCATTTATTTATAAAGGAAATTATGAGACGGCGTTTAATTATCTTATCAAATCCATTATTCGGTTTTATAAAAAGTTTCGAACGTAATTAAAAGTTCTGTTTTATTTCGGTTGCTAAAGACGAACCGAAAGGTTTTGGTGAACTGAACGTTTCGAAAATGCAGGCGCCTACGTAGAAAAATCATTATTTTAAAATACCCCCGCAAAAGACCTTCCCAACTTAAATTAACCACATCAAATTTGTTAAGAGAATATTTAAGCATCTTAGCTTTTCCATGAAAAGCAGGTAAAATGTAAATTTAAGGGTAATTTATCGATATGTAAATTTCACAAAAATTTAATGGATTTTCACCTGCCATTCGGTCCGAATAAAATTAACATTGTTGAGATCGAAAAAATCTTCAAAAACTATTGCGAGTGAATGTAAAACTGTAGCATTTGTAGAAACTAATCGTAATTAATGTATACGGGGGTTTATCCTGAAATGTTAAATTTGTGTTTGTTTACCGCGACAAGTTAAATATATAAATTAAACCTGTAAATTTAATAATCTCCTAATCGAAAACTTCTTTGCCGAAGAATTCTTACACCGTACCTATGTAAAATTTCAACGTAGAAAGCAAAAGTTCTTTAATTTATCCGCTAGCAATCAAACTAGTCAGATTACTTAGCATTAAATTCCATTGAAATTAGATACGTTAAGCTTATAAAATATCATATCCGAACGACTATAATCTTATTTAAATTCCAGAATTAATAATGCTTAAATTTAGCACTAGAATTTAAGGTCTTAATTTTATCAAACATAGTTCCTTTTATAATTCCGTATATTGTAAAAACTAAAAGGTTAGATTTGTATATTTATTATATCGATAAAATTAATTTACATCTAAAACTGCATTAAAATATTTCTATAAATTAGAAACCGATTTTGAAGCCGCAAAGTAATTAATTATCCACGCAAGTAAATAGATTTTAGAAGACAATCTAACATAAAATGCAGTGTTTAGTGAGTTAAGTTCAGCAGTTGGCGAGTTGGTGGAGTGGCTGTGTATTACCATTGTTCATGAAACTTATGGCTATTAGTGACCATTTATCGAAACGCTTTTCAATAAAACGGCCTGAGAATTGTCCATAAATCGCATGACCCAACTCCTTACGAACAGGAAGAAAAGCCCATCAGTCTCTTGAACAATACACGGTTAATGTCCTTCCGAGTCCAGCAGGCCACTGCACTGGCTACTTCCAGCTAGTGTGCGCTATAATTAGTTGAATTATTTCTGGTTGGCTTGATTTCCTTCTTTGTTTTAATTATGAAACTTTAAACTCGACTTTAGAATGGAGTTTTTCATACAAGCGTTTTAATTGCTACACCCCTCTCAAACGCGGTTAAATACACTTCTCCGGCATTATAAACAATAAGAGACTAGTATTAACTTGGCAAAATAATTAGGGAATTGTTATTCGATGACGTTGTAATTGTACGGCGAATTTTAATTGTTAAAGTTTTCACAGTACGTAGGTACCTATCTTACCATTTAATAATATAATGTTTAATAAATACGAATTGAAAATATTGTTTCAATGCGAAATCATTTAATTTGCTTAATTTAAATTTAATTTCCAAGTTTTGAAAACCGAACAAAAAGTTTGAAGCCCCGAACTGTTTAACTAGAACTTTCTATTGTGTTTTGTTTTTTATTCCCTTTCATATTATTATCGAAACTTCAAACTTCTTTGAATTTAACGAGCCTGTAGGTCATACCAATGTACCAAGTCGTAATTTTAACCGCAAAATTACCCCACAGTAATAAATAAAAATATAGAAAGCTACACACATATTATTTATGTCACTACTTAAACTTGTGTTTTATTATTATGAATAATACGGTACCCATTCGGTATTGTAATATTCTATGGATTTTATAATACGTGGCCTTTTAAAACAACAACCGTTAGTAATTTATCGTTGCCTGTTGCTTACGAATTTGACTACTGCAAAGACGCTAGGCACAAACCGACTGTCAATACATAACTTATTTAAATATTCCCAGATATATCTTGGTATGCACGTAGCACAGTATTAGAAACAATACGCGAGCGTGCATTCCTTAATTTTACATCGCCTGCATCTACAATTTTTAGAAATTCAAATTAAAACGATAATTCAAACGATAAAAACAACCAATAATATCTACTAATGATGAATTTTTACTTGCTTTCAAATCACGACACAGACATTAAACATCAATCAGTCGTATGCGTAAAACATTTGATTGAAGTTAATGGCTACTAAATCGTGTTTATTTTTTAGAAACAATTAAGAGATAAACACGAATTAGTTAGTCACGAAATTTAATCAAATGTTTATACGCATACGGTCGAATGTATTTTTTTTATTGATAATAATCAATTATTAAGTGGGAAAAAACAATCTGAATAGGTGCCTTTTGCAAAATTTCAAAACTAAAACCTAATAGATAAAATATAATTTATGCTATCAATACTATATTTTATATAACAAAAAACAGATACAAATTATTTAGGTGAATCGTATTAAAAACCGACGTCTCTAAATTCAAATATTTTAAGAGTAGATATATTATTATAATAAGATAGGGTAGATTCGCATATTTGCGGCCCCTTACCTATGTGTGACCGCCAAATAGATATTTTATATGGTAATACTAAAAGCATTAAAAATACAATAGAAATAGAAAATATCCAAACATATCAACATACATAAGGGTAAGTTTTTAATTTTGACGGTTTTTGGACCGCCGGTGCCGTAACAGATTTGAGGCGTAATCGCATAAAAATGTAAAAAAAGTAGATAAATAGGTAGATATAAAAGTCCGCTATTTTATGTTGTATTTTTAAATTTTTGTCACTTTTGGGTGGCGGGGGGGGGGGGTAAGTTAGACACTTGCCACGGGCGTTTCATACCCCTGTTACGGCGTTGTGTATGGTTTACTATTATTGCTTAAAGGTATTGCTTAGGTATCCGAATAGGTAAAGGACCGTAAAGAAGAGATTATGCTCTAGCTAATATTTCAATAATTCAAAATACGAATACGAAACTTTTACCAAAGATACTCGGAGGCAATATTGGGATTTTATGGATTCACTAAAACCTAAAATTTAATTAAAAAGCTTTCGAAATTTAGGTATTATACAAGTAAAAAAAAATATTCGACATCTTCATTATACCCTAAACTATAATTTAGTTTCTTAAAATACATTATACGTATTTAGAAGTACCTTACCTACATTAAATTTTTATAGGGAGCTTATTCGATAATATTCCGTAATTCCATAAGAATATCAATAATTATATCAAACTTTGTTTCTGTCGTTTTGAAAAAAAAAACAAGTATACCGTGTGGTCTAATCAGACACGGATGAATGAGCAAAAAATATGCGGAACGAGCCTTAAATTATAAAGGGCAATGCGCCTTCCAAAAATAGTAACCACGTAAAATTTGTATTAATAAAACATTTGAAGCCGACTACTCCTTTATTTACTACAAGTTCCTCTAGCCGTAATGATTAGTTAAAGCACTACATTTAATGTAAGTTCTTGAACATAATTATGGATGTACTCGACCTTGAACGCAAATAGGCGCCCGACACCTGAAAATGAAAGTTACACGAGCAAAGTTGCAGGTCAGCAGGGTCCTGGGACGTCTCTTTAAGGTGGTAATGACCGTAATAAACTTAGTCGTTAACGTTAAGCCTAAAAAGCCGAAGATCAAATTACGTTTTTTTTTATGTTTCATCGTTTTTATAAATCGTGTAGTTATCGGTTTTTGTTAATATTTTAATTAGTTAGGTACCTACGCCTAAAATCATAATATAGAATAAACTATTAATTTCAAATAGGTAACTTAAATTATCAATCTATGCTTTTTATTACCGGCGCGACGTCGTCCGTTCTCAATTTCCTTTTAATTTGGTGTGACTAAATTAAAAAAAATTATCAAATAGTGAAACTAACAAGGGAAGTGTACGAATGTAAAATTCAAAATCAAAATCAAATTGATATTAGAAGATGGAGCATTTTTGGGCTTTCACATGAGCCTGGTCAATTTTACTAAGCCGTCCAGACACCGACGTCGTTAATTTAATTGGTCAATTTTCATGCATGAAATTTGCATGTGTTTTGGGTAAGGTAGGTAGGTATATAAATTAATTTTCAAACAATATGTGGCCCATTTCCTATTTTCTAATGGTCTATTTTCGTTTTGCCTAACTTCAACTCCAAAGTGGAAATTGATGTCATCCAAACATTCCAAATAGTAAGCGGTACTAATAAAAATAGTGTTATTTGAATGTATGTATCTACAGATATTCCGCAATTAAGTGTAGCCTAATAAATAATCTTTAGTGGTCGTAGTCGCCTCTAATTTTGTCAAATGCATTAAATTTTTAACCGAACTAAAAATCATAATTTTAATTGAATTGAATAAGATGCTTATTTTTAAAAGTTATACCTAATATCAAACTACTGATCCATAAAACGCATTGATATAAATCAAATAACTGTTTCATTTCGCAAAATAGTAGGTAATTGTCCATCGAATTGATCGTCAAATCAATTGACCGTAAATACTGTCAAACTGGATAGATTAAAATAAAGTATCTAAAAATAAAGCTACTGCTTTAGGGCCGACAAAATTGCAGGTATGTACCATAAAGGATTTTGTTTTTAATACAATTGTTGATTGAACGAACAGTGCCGCTACTTTTGACTGGAAAAATTCCTTGAATTAAAAAAAAAATGCTTTTAAACGAAAAGCAAGACATGAAAGAAACAGTTCCATTTATCTCCTAAATATAAACTTGGAGTAGATTATAAACAATTATAACTATATAAATAGGCGAAATACACTAAATTATGGTAAAAATGCTTACTGTCAAGATACGAATTTTCTTTTTTAGTTTTAATTTTTAATTTCCTTTTTTACTCGAATTGAAATATTAATGTAATATAAAAAAAACTATTTTTAAAGTACATATTTATTATAAAGTACGAATTACGTACTTACTTTTGTTGAAACAAACGTATTTTTGCGGATATCTGAATAACAACATCGGTTTTTAAAAGGAACGTAGACGCGTATTTCTTTGAATGTACAGTAAAACCTCGATAGATTTTGTTTAGTTGAGAGTTCGCCACCACCGAATCATAATATTCAAATCGATCGATCGCGATCGGGCCGAAAATTATTTATTTTTATGTAATTTTATAGCGGCCGGCCAGTTCGCGAATTGGCTGCATTTCGGACTTTGGCCGCAACATATATAGTTTAAATATACCCAACCGAATGGCCGGTTAAGCTAAACACAACTTCTCGGATTCAACATAACCACCAACATTTAACCTAACTGGTGCCGGGGGCTTCAAAAAGCATATAAATAAAACAAAAATAACAATAGGTAACTGTACCTAAATCAATTATCAGTCTAATGCTGTGCATTAAATAGTTAAGTTCAGTCTAAATGGTGCCTGGCCTTTTATTCATTATGTACAACGATTTTATTTATTGTAAAAGTATGGTTGATAATAATGATTAAGGTACCTATTAAAAGTGCACAAGCATCGTTTTTTTTTCACGATGACTGAAAAATAATCAAAAAGTGTCCTCTTGTTTCGCGCACAGACAACTATTGAACGGCGGAAAAGTGGGACGAGTAGGACTAATTTATCCAAAAATAGAACTATTCTTATATTTCATTTTCCTACTTTAAAGTAGGAAATTTTGAAATTTTCCCTACAATTTTGTTTAAATATAAGAATAGTAAAGTTCTAACGTATCATTTCGACACACACTTTAAATAGAAAAATAAAATAGGTACCTATAACGTAACACCGAACCCTAACTGAGCCGTAATTCACGTTGGTAGCTAATTCATTTAACAGACACCTTACAATTAGTCATTAACGTTTCATATTAAAAAACCTAAATTAGAGAAACAGAAAATTAAAATTGAAAACAATAATCTATCAATATTAGTGCTTTTTCAACTACAAAAACGCGTGATAGCGTCTATATTTGCCATGGGTAGAAAAACGAATATCCACTCGAAAAAAAAACGAAATAGGTTAAATACGAATTTCGAATAAGAACGCAAATAAAAAAATAAATTATTACTATGGCAATGCACAACAATGATTTATTGTAACAATTATTTGAAATTTCTATTAATTTAAAGTATCTTTTAGTAATAATTAACGAAACCGAGGAGGCGCCGGCGGCGCTCAAACGGAAAATCACAAACTATCTGAAATACGTATTCGATAAAAATGGTTAAATGAGTCGATTATTAAAAAATTTCCTGTAATAAAACGATGCTTGGCTCAAAATCAGTTATACAAAACAAATTGATAAAACGAAGGTAAAAGTGAATTACACAACAATTCGTCTGCACGTGCAGATAGTTGTTTTATCTCGTTAAATGTGGAACAATTAAAGTAAATAGTTAATATTTCAAGAGAACTATTAGAACTCCTAACTCGATAAATTTACTGCAGGTACTATATTAGTCCCCCTAAAAGTTTCGTAAAATAATTTCATACTTGCCATAAGCTATTAATAATTAGAAATGAAATAAAAATATTTGTTTTATAGGTCCTTAGATAATTAAATTACCTACTAAAAATTTATTTAAACGAGTCCAGTTTTTAAAACATTGTAATCTTTAGAATTACGTTCCTGTAAGTAAATGCTAACGCTAGCTAGATAAAATATTAGGTACCTTTTCTAAATTTTTGTTGAATAAGAATCCCACGCAAGCAACACGAAAATTCCCAATTTAAACGACTATTCGCACAAATGCGAATTCACGCGAACCGAAACACATAATACGCGATAAACACGAAAAATTACGTTTATAATGTAACAAGAATTGCCAAAAATCAATCAATCGTCCACGTTAAAACTATAAGGGCCAGTTGTACAACAGCCAATCGCCCCTGATCGACACTCAATCACGCACCGTAGAAATTGTCTAACAATCATACTGACAATGAATTCAAGATTTTCGTGTTTGTAAAGTCGGCGTGTTATCTACTTATTTGTTAAATAAAGTGCACGTGTGCTGCTCCGCTCGCGACGACGTTGTCACCCCGTTGTGATTAACGCATGTTTATCAATATTAAATTTAATTTTAATTTTCAGTCATCGATTCAAAACAATATTTTTGAATAATTTATTTAAATCGTTTAGTTTCTATTGCATTCTTTAATTCCGTACAAAATTAATTATTTTACGTAGAAAATTGCTTATCTAGACGTTTAAATTGTAAATTAATTTTACGAAAAAAATTTGATTATAATACACACTTATTCGATAAACTACACTTTTTGTAATCAAATATTTTTAAAAGCAAAATTCAAATTTAACGAGAAGTTTAAATAAATATAGGTAAACTGTTTTATAGTTAAAGAAAAAATACATGAGAGAGATTAAATTGTAAATTAAGTAAGTACGTAATTATTTAAAATGCAATGTTTTGCATAATAACTTAACGAGGATCCCAAAATTAAATAGTCTGCAGGTGCATAGCAGAATTAGTAGGTATTTAATTACTAATACGAAGTTTTATTTGTTAAGGAATTTCTATAGGAAATAAATCTATTGTAACCTAACGTGAAACAGAAGAGCGATTTTGCATTTTTCCCCCGATCTCGATTCTTTTAGACCACGAAAACGGAAGTGGTCCATTTTGGGACGATCATATAAATGTAGGTATAAACAGACAAATATACATTTTTTTACTTTACACAGCAGTGTAATCAGAAAGGAAATGTGTAGATAGTTTTATGTACTTATTAGTTTATGTTTACTATAGCTTATCCAAACCTATATGATGTTCACGTTATTACAAAAAAAAAGTTACTAGATTGTTTATTCGGTTTAAAGTTTGGAATGTGACGTATTCTATCGATGATTTACTTGCGCACATATTAGATGATATAAAGAAAGACTACAATTTATTAAAACTATCAAAATACGAGGTACGAGGTGACAGCACTGTGTGAAACGTCATCATCTAGTAACCTTGTATTGATGACGTAATATCGTATAGGTTTGGATGAACTATATGTCAGTAAACTAGCACATTACTATTCTATGTAAACATTTTGCTGTATTTTACTCATTCAAGCATAACTGTCTTGATAATTTGACAAATTTGATAATCCGACACCAGTACTTACTACTATAGTAGATTAATAACTAATTGGTCTACTACTAAAAATTTATCGTTGATATTCGATTTTCCTTTTTATCTGGGCAAAGTACTCCTGAAATAAATTTTATTATAAACGTACCTATAACCAACAGGAATTAACTCGGTTAACAAAAGCATTTTTTAATAATTAGAAATGTAGTACGAATATAAAAAACTTAATGAAATTTTCAACAGTTTTTAATTGAAACGCAATCCATCTCGTGAGAATCTAAACAATTAAATGTTAATTACGGTGTAATTTATAAATTATTAATTTTTGAAATTGTATTTCCAAAAAATAGGTAAGTGTGCAACTTCGTGACACATAATAATCACGAAGTTATAATACAATAGAACCACTGGCCTTCACGAACGATTTAAATAGGTACAAAAATAAAATTAATGTTACGTTCGGGACTGAATAACTGTACAGAATCGCCTATTTCTTAATTTTAATAGTAGTACAAGTTATTTTTTGAACTAACGATAAAGTGTATCGGGTCAGAAGCTTGTATCGTTAATTTTTAGACACGATAATCATCAAACAAGTTGTGTATCACTTTAATTTAAACTTATCACTTTTAAAGTATACCAAGTGTAAAGTGTATCACTTTTTTTAAAACAAACTTCTATTATTTTGTTTCGTTTATGATAGATTTAAATAACGAAAAATCACACGAAAATACAAAAATAATAAAGAAACACATTTTCTAAGTCGTTTTAACTTCAAGTAACTACCTAGTTAGTACTACCTAACTTTAAAATATATCGTTTAAAACTGTTTAACAGATCTAGACTAAAACAAGTGTAATTTAGAATAAGAAAACGAAACAAACGTTTTGGCATATGTAAATTACAAACCAACATCGCCCAACTGTGAAATCGAAGTGCTGTTTCTACATAAAAAAGTCGTTTAATTTTAAAAGGGAATCAACCCAAATCGGTTTAAACATCATCTTCTTAATACGTTGTAGATGGTTGTAATCTGCGAATAGTTTTCAACCACCATGACGACTTTTTATTTTTCAACTAAATACTGACATACAACTTTTAATGCGCGCAGTGGTAAGTTAAATAAAAAAATGATTGTTTACATATAAAAGGTAATGAACTTTAAATTTGACAATTTCAATTTTTACGTTTCCCAGAAAAAGTATAATAAAAATAATTTTTAAAACTCCATTTTCAATAAAAACTCCATCTTTTAAAAATATTATCAATTCTCCATTTCTTATGACGGAGGAATCACGTACAAAAAAACCTAGCATCCATGACAAATAAATTAACTCTGTCGACAGGTACTTGAAAATACAATGGTCAATTGCAAAACGCGTCGGTAAAAGAATAATAAATTTTTGGGTCAATATTCCTGAACGTATTTATAAAATCGGCCGATAAATAAAACGTATTTAAGTAAATATAAAATAAAAACCGGAAGTACAATGTAAGTAAGCGTACATCATTACATGGTAGTTGCATAAACTATTATGGGTACCAATGCAGTATTATCATAATCATCATGTCCATAAATCCGAAGCTAAATATGCTTTACCAGCATATCGGCAACCTATACTCTTATCAAATGTTATCGACATATGCATATGTTGGTACGAAACAGTACCTAACTATAGACATTATATATTAAACTACAAATTTTAGAACCATTATCTAATTTCATGCATTACACTAGATTGCATATCTACCATAATAAACCGCAAATTACAGATACACACCTTGGAAAACATAATTTCCTACAAGTTATCTATAGTGACAAAAATATGTCAATTTTGCGACTTTATAAATGAATCGATAAATTTTATAGATATTAACGGTACAAATTTGTGTAGCACGTTTAACGCTACGAGTCTGATTGTCGGAACGAGGGGGCGGCGCGGCGCGGCGAGCCGAGTTTTACGGTAATCAAACGAGTATATTGTTCAATATTTTGCCTTCGTAGGTGAAAATAAGTTTTTATTTCATTATTATGTATAAGACAATTAAGATTACAAAAAAATCGGGATAAACGGCCGGACTCATCGCTGAAACAGCGGAAAGTAAGACCTTAAGCTATTGCGATAAACACGCGGCACAACTGATGTCATACGTCCGCTATAAAAATAAAATAAAAAAGCACAAATAAACGGCAGAGCAAACCAACCGCTGTCATAGCGCTAAGGCAGCGCTTTCTCGGCTGAATGCGCCCATTTGACTTTTCTTCGTTTGATAGAATACTGTGCTTGTTGTTATAGTAACGGTTTGTTTTTAGAAAAAAAACAAAGCGCGATAATAAGCCTGTTAACGACACTGCAATTAATTTGTTAAACATCCTACGTAATATAATGGACATTGACGAAGATAAAATTATTTTAAAACCACCTTCATTTTACGTGAACGCAAAATTTCGATCTATTAATATCTTGTTTTTATTTAACTATTATTTTAACAGTACAATATTATTACGAAATTTCTATATTTGAAAAAAACAATCGAGTTCCATAACACGTTTTTAATATAAAATTTAATTGTTTTCTTTCTACTATTTTTAGATAATGTTAAAAAGCCTAGAAATCAAGTAAAAAAGCAATTTTCAACATTAACTACTTTAGGTAAACCTAATAACCGCGAAATAGCCTTCCTGTATAGAAACCAAAAGAAACGCTATGAAACGGCGTTTCGTATCATATTTATACGATGAGAATAATAAAATTATTATGTAATTTTTTACAATGATTTTTACAATTTAAAGTGGTAATACGTATTTTTACGTTTACTTAAATTGCAATTTAAAGCCAATTTGTAATTTTTCGATCCATTCTATTCTTCGGCTCACGAACTTATTACATTTTTTATTTCGATGTCCATCAGAAGATTGCATTGCCTACTTAATTAACGACAAAATGATTTACGCATTTACGTTACAAGTAAGTAAACTTGGTTTCGTTTTTTGCGTTTCGCACATATTGATGGTATATCTAATCATTAAAAATTGAAGTTGACGATTAATTTGATCTTTGGCTAAGCTGGAATAATAGCTTCTAAATCGATTTATTATAATAAAGGTGAATTTTTTAGAATATAAATTGAAATACGTGCCTGTGTAGAAATAGGTTGCATTACTATGCATTAGTTGGTTGTCGGTGGCAGAAGTTCAGCCATATGAATTATTTTGCTTTTGTTTGCATCTTTTAAGTTTGTCGGAGATTGACGTGTACATCAAAAAGTAAGATGTCTAATTGAACCATATAAGAAGCAATTATTAAAAGTAATAACCGATAAATATCCAATTATTATATAATAATAATTTAATAAGTATAACAGCTGTAAACGTGTGCTTAACAAATAACATTGAACGATTGTCGATTAAGAAATTTATAACTAACAAGTAAGGAGTTATCTAATCGGGTTTCAATAACTTACCACGAATATCAGTACTACTCCAAGTTTACCAATATAAAAGCTTATTTTTACGGTCAAAATTTCTTAGGAATCCCTAGGAGAATAGATAGGTAACTGAAGTGAGTGGAATGTAACTTATACAACTAGTAATGTATTTATTCCAAAACTGTTAATTGCGCATTTTTTATAGTTTCCTTGTGAATATAAAATGGAAAACGGTATTAACAAGGAAACACTAATTGAATACCTACTTATAAACCTTAAAACAGTTTAAAGCGGCATACGTAACAGAAATAAAAAGAATAACAAGTAAAAAAAGTGATCCATCGCAAGTTCATATCCATATTTGGTCTCTATTGGAATTAAAAAAAAAGAGTTTAAAAGCATTTGTTCTTAATTATATCCGGTAAATTATAAAAACGTTAACGCGTAATCAATTAACTATTGGTACAGTTATAAAAAGGCGAGTTAGTGTCTATCGTTGCATTTACACCTGTTTCGATTGTAGGCACTGCTGTATTTTTACAAAAACAATTTAACCAAACAGCGCGCAATGTTAAGAAAATGCAAAACAATCGAATCAAATTACCGAAATTAATTTCGTTATAGTTATTTTTCGAAATTACTGACTATATAATCTAATACCGACTAAAGTGAATTATTTTGAAAATGATCGTGAAAAACAAAAATAAATTATTTATTTAAATTTTAAAACAAATGCGTGTTTACTTTTTCTCTAATTACTAATTAATTAACAAAATTACTAATTTTTAAAATTAGAATAACGATTCTCAAAAATCGATAATTTTTTATTTTGTTTTTATTAGTCTAAAAAGTCAGTTTGCAAAATTTCATCTTAAGCGAATTATTTAGAGATTTAGTTTTTTTGAGATTAATTGGATCTGACCTTAGTTATTAAGTGTGGTTCGAATCGTCAAAGGTGAGCCGTGCGTTATAAAGCACGAGGACGTCGTTATTACTTAAAAGCTTAGTAGTTAAAGGTCGTTCAATTTTCATTCCGATGTACGTCATCAATAAAAAGTTCACGTTATCTAATAATAAATGAAATTCTACAAAATTATAAATTATAATATTTAATCCATATTATAATTAAATCTCCCCGACAGTACACTTCCGGAAAAATGTTAAGTAGCTAGCATATCTACTTAAATAAATTTCGTTAAAAAAAAATTAAATTTGCATTTTCTTTTGATATAGAAATAGCAACTTTCGTTATTTGTTTTCTTCATTTCCCGTATAGAGGGAATGCGGTTATTTTAATTTAAATTGCGTTTCCCGTTTCTCGTTTCAGGTATAAGAGAAGTTGGGCTCTATTTCACGCTTACTTTTCAAATAAATCAACAAAAATTAATATAGAACCAACATGGGTCTCTTATTATATCCTTTACGAGCTTGAAAAGTTCTGCGAGCGTAGTAACATTTTTGGTAGAACTCTAAGGGCGGGGTGGCGTGGCGATGCGAAACAATGTTAGGGGAAAATATTATTATTGTAATATTTTACGCGTTTTACGTTCTTCGCTTAAGTCATTTCCGAATATATGTACCTATAAGAGAAATATCGGTAATTATTGTTGTACAATTAACCGAAATACATTCAATAAATAAAAATGTTAAGTTTTGGTAATATATTATGTAATTAAGTATATAGGGACGCTACGTTCGTTTTTAAGAACGTCCAACTTAGACAAATGACGGAGAAAGCAATTATTTTCAAATAACCCTATATTAGTAATTCCGTGAATTTTCAGTCGTGATCAAAACTTCTGTAACTGTAAATGCGAAAAAGTGAATAATGTTTCTCACAAAATCAGATATTCGAACGTTGATTTTTAAATTGAAGAGTTCAATATAGATACCTACCACGGCGCGGAAGATTGTTTATATTTACAGGTATCAATTTTAAAACGCAACCGCCCATTATATATTTCTAATGTTTCGACCACCCACTATTTCGAAAACGTTATTGACACTAATTGTAAGATTATTTTCGATTAAATAATCTTAAAATTTTGCGACCATTATGCGACGATCAATATAAAATTATGTATGTATTAAGCGAATACACCTACTTTGAACTTATGTCTGGCAGTGATTCTCGTGTAAAAGCTTCTCCGCTTATTTACAATCGATACAGTGTGAAGTTTTAATAAAAATTCAAGCTGCATTTGAATCCCTTCCCGCTGGGATTAATATAAATGACCTTGGTTAAACTGAAACTTTTACGCTCAACTGAAATCAATTTCTTCCTGGCGCACATCCAAATTTATAAACTTTATAAAATATCTACTGAATTTTTTGGGAGGTTGGTCGAACTGTCAAAAGTTCTTGTAGTAAACTCGTCTGACAAATTTATTTAATTTATTTATTATTATTTTTTATTTTTATTTTATTTTTTTGCATTTCCTATACGCTAAGTTGTTTATTTATTTATTTTACTTCGACTATTGTAAGAAAATGTCTACTTCGAACAAAACGTGTAGGTAATTTTTATTTCGGTATCTAATACAGTGAAACATCTCTTAACGGACACCTCCAACCGACGGAACCTACCAAATGCCGGACACTTCATAATAACGGACAGTTCTTTTTTGGTCGCGCGAGTGTCCGGCGTTGAGAAGTTTCGCCGTGATTTGTTTTATATTTTTTTCTGGTTCAATACGAATCAATTTATCGATAATAATTCTTCAGTTGAATTTGAATAAAATCTATTGTTACTTTGAGAAGGCATACCGAGCAGGTACGGTTTATGGAGATACGGTTTCAATAAATTACTTCAGTAAATTAATTTAGATTGTGAAATCGAAAAGATATAAAAGTAAATGCACAAAAAAATATATATGTAGGCATCTACGAAAATATTTGCGTTGTACAAACAGACGTCCAAATACTTATCAATATACATACTAGCGCAATTTATCAATTCCATTTTTCGTAAAACTAACAATATTATTATTATCTTTTATTTATTTTAGGACTTTCTGCTTCACCCTAGTATTTATCAACAGACAACCCTACATATCCCGCTCCCTCCGATCGAGACCTCCTCGATTTAATATTTATTTCTAAGGAAATTAAAAGAAAACATGAAGCACAAGTCGTTTTTAATTGGACGCATACTACACGTATTTTCATACGCCACGTACTTAGCTAATTTAGCTCGCAATAACAAAATTGAAATTTTGACGTAGGCACCTAGTCATTCTTCATAAATTATCATCCAACATTTATACTCTGTTCCTGTGATTAAGTAAGTGTGTCTCTGTCATGTGCAAGTCACTATAAATTAACTTATTAATTTTAAGCAACAAATATGATCGAAGCGAAGCTGAATGTCTGAAATTTTTTAATAGAAATACTTTTTCAATCGCTGCTAAATATACCACAGCGTCAAGTACGTAGGTAACAATTTAGACAATAAGAATTAACAAATAAAATGTGCGATTTGACAATGAAATTTAAATGACGCACATTATGCAAAATAAACAAAATCCACCTCGAGAACAATAAGGACCATTACAAAAATAATAGCCTTGTTTCTAACGGAACTTTGTTAATTCTATATGCGGAAACAATAATGTAAATTATTATTTGCGTGGTATAATTGTTGTAATCATAAACTATTTTTTCTGCTCGATATTTTACATTCCCTACAATTTGAAATAAACACTTAGAGCCATATAAAATTTCAATTTAATATTAACTTAATATAGTCAAACAGTGCGGTTGTTTTATTTCATAGATAATCAAATTAAAATTACCGCAATAACTCCGGAACGCCCTCTGGATTAGATATAATCTTTATTGCAGCGTGCACTGTTAAAACTTTTAACGAACGGCTGCACTTATTCAGAAATATAATAAAACACAATTATTGCATTCTGGTGTGGTCTATAACCATAATTATAAATCAAATACATAAAACAACGTTACAAATTAAAATACCATTTGTAGTTTTAAATGGTAATATAATTCATTTTAATTACCATCGTGAACTATATTTAAATGATCACTCCAAGGTATACTCGACTTTATAAACGCCGATCTCTACCATACTCCGCACAAGATCCTTCCAACAAATTCATTGTAAGTCTCGTTTGAAATAGTTAATATGCAGCTTAAGTCTAATAAAGTTTTCTTTATGACTTCGTTGTAAAATAATATGGAGCATAACTGTTGCATTTATTTAATTAAACGCACGGAAAGAGAAGTTAGGTATCAGATCGACTATTAAATTTATTTAAAATAAAAAACATTACGCGAACGCTCAAGGGTGCTATATTATGATAATAAAAAAATTTAATCGGCACATCCTGTGACGAACAATAATTTATAATTAAGATAAATTTGGGTTTCAGCAACAAAACAAAAATACTCGAAACGTTTCCACATTATGTACAAAAATATAAAAATTGACTTATTCAAAGAAAAAAAAAACAACACTGCAAAGTAAAAGTTGACGTAAGTAAAAATGTAATATTGATAGCGACGTGACGCTAGAAAATGTTCAAGTATTTAGTATAAGGTAAAGCATATACAGTGAAAGTCGTATATTACGACGTCGCTTATAACGAAAAATCGCATATAACGACAAACTATAAACATTTTGGTTGGTTTTCTATATGAATAACTTAAAAAAATAGTTCGATACAGCATGGTCGACACTAGCGACGAGTCGCTTATAACGACTCGATTTTAGTCGACTTTTAATTTTCTAGGGCGAAGCGTTTAACTTAGTAACGTAGTAACAGTTTCCAAATATGCACAATTTTTAATGTTTTGATTTTTTCTATACCCAAACCACAACCCGATCACTTTTCCGAATCGGACCTAGATCGATATAACTTTCTTCGATTGAAATTATTTAAGAAACACGCCCTTAAAGTTTGGCAAATTTATCCCGGGATACCCTGTATATTGTAATAAGATATTCTTAAATTACTTAGTACGTGGTATGTATTGCACAAATAAGTTCATATTTACATACATGTATTCCGATATAAGGAAGAAATGCAAATCGTCGGATATAACGACGGTCGGATATAACGTCGAAAATCTCGCGGTCCTTTCGCCGTATTTGAACCGTTTCGTCTTCGTTACAGTTCCCAATAACGTAAACAATGATGCAGCCGAAAAAAAAAACAATGTAAATTGCATACCTACATATACTAGATGAGGTACTAATGGAAAATAAATAAGAGGTCCTTGACTCGCCTCGCAACCGTCCGCATTATCAGCAATAGATACACACTTCCAGAATTAGACAACTATAGTTACGAACATTTACTCTCAATTAACACGATGGACTATGATGATAATTCAAATGCGGGACTGCTAATGATCTCAGAACCAGATTTCGCACCTAAGCACCATGTCACCCTAATGCATGCAAGGAATATATTTGCATACGCATGTAAATCAGTATCAGCGCCACTTACTCGTTACCGAGCAATGCAAGTGCAGTAAAATTAAAAAGTATCTTTTGCAAATAGGTTGCAATTCTAAACATATAGGTGCCTTACCTACCTACGCATATTTTTTAATTTGTACAATAATCGTGGATCGTTAAATTTGTTATTCCCTAATCATATTAAATAAATATTATCGAATACCTAATTAACTGGGGGTCGGATTTGCGCAATTTTTAATGATGACGAGTGGTAAATTTTACATTATCACCTAAACAATTTGCATCTTAAATCTCCACTAAATACATTTAACTAAATATAATGAAATTGTTTCAGATTTTGGACATAATGAGTTGGAAATTATCAACGGTATTCCTATTAGTATCATGGGTAGCAGGCCAAACCGATGAAGTAGACATAGAAATAGTAAATATTCCGGAAAACGTTCCTACGCCACCGCCTGGCCCTTTAGACGAATGCGATCCCGAAATGATAGGCTTCGAATTGATCACAGGTTACGTGTTTTCTGCTCCCGATAATGTGTTGGATTCGATTCCTGGGACGCTAATGTTAACCGACTGCCTGGAGACGTGTCAAGGCAACGATTCCTGCTGGTCCGTTAACTACGAAACTGGACTCTGCATCATTTTCAGTTCGAACGCGGACGTTTTACCAGGTAATTATTATCATATTTTAACTAACTTGACTCTTTAAACACGAAAAAATTGTAGAAGAAATGGTATTTTTTTTTAATTTAATTACCTATTTAAAAACGCGCCTTTTTATCTAAACGTGCTTTTGTTAGTAGTATAATAACAGCAAAAGAGAAAAAAATTGTAATTACTCAATTAGCCTTATAGGTGTAAAGAATTATAAATACTATAAAGTAATCGCGTATAATATATTTCGTTTCGTTCAATTCTAATAACGAGTAGTATAGATTTAAGACATTTAAACTTAAAGAAATTAATTAGATTTCTTTTGGCATTTATAAAAAAAACTTGAAGTAAGTAAGTACGTAACTGTACCGTATTTTTCCAAAATTAATTACAAAGTGTCCATCAAATTGTTAAACACTCAAAATATTACACCGACACAACTTAAATTACTTGCACCTTTTTATTCCAATAACTGTAAGATAATCGATGAAGAAGAAAATACTAACCGAAAAGGTAAGCATCAGGAAACATCAGGAGCCGTTATAAATTTATAAACGAATAGGTACTCGTGCAACAATAAATGGTCCATATTAACTATCGTCACGTCCTTGTTAAAGATTGGCGAAAATGCAAATTAATGTATGTATTCGAAGTCTATTTAGTATACCTTACACTTACACGAGCTTTTTTATGATTGCATAATGCTGCAAATTAATAGCCCGTTTTTGCAGCAACGAGGCAACTTTGTGGTTATTCAACAAATTATAAGCAGTTAACTTTACATAATATACGTCCTGCACCTTAATTTATTGACTCTCGCACAGTCCTCCTCCCTTCTCACATTAAATATACACATCGAGAACGTCGAACATCTACAGTTTGTAAAAATTCCGGAATATTTAAATCGAGAATTCCCATACAGGCAAATCCGATACAAATAACGCTAATTGCACCTGAAAGTGGCGTCACTTAGCGTGGGAACAAATCTGTTGACATTCAGAACTCATTTCTAAACACGAATACATTTTAGAATGCGTTGAAACCATGCGAGTTGTAATAAGTGATTAGCAGTCAAACCGTAACATCGACCAGTGTCTGTCTATCTGTAAACGCAATCTTAACAGAAACACGTAAACTAAAACTAAAATTAATCATTTAATTTGACAACCGCGTCAATTGGGGTATAGGTACCTACTTTTGTCGTATTTTACAATACTTGTAATACTGTAATCAAATATTTTTTTAAAATGAACTAAATAAATGGTAATTATTATGCATAAGTAAATTTATTTCCGTACGTATTGAATTTTAAAAAATTTATAGCATTAAATCTGAATATTAAGAAAAATCCAATTTGTTTTCTATACATATTATCTCACGTAGGACTTCGAAATGCTTGACGTCCATTTGATATTACTCAGGCAACCCGACGAGTAATATTATTATAACTAAAAATGTATTTTCCTGTCTATAAAAGAAATTAATAATATAAAGAGCGGAATCACAAAAAGTTTTAATATTCAAAAATAAAATGTATCTAATAAATAAAACCCTTTTTAAATATTTTACCTAATTGCGCTCGTGAAATATTTCAACATTTTAATTAAAAGTATAATTTACAATGACAATGTTATGGTAATATCAACATTAATTTTTTTACATTTTGAAAATAATTTTTTGAATTTATTTTGTCTTCTCGTTAAGTTGTTTTGTTCAAATACAACTAGTGGTCTAATTTTTGTTTCTTCGATATTGCCATTCAAACGGCTGATGATTGTTTAAATTTGGAAAAGCCGCACTCGTTTGTTTTTTCGTCACAACTACTCTTGCTCGCGACGTAAAATATTATTGAAAACAATCGAACTACTCTATGTATTACATACTTATTACAATTTATTATGCACGACTATGTTAAACTGACAAACATCTGACGAGAAAGTAAAGAAATTATGGGAAAAAATCATCACTATCAACTGTTAAAAGCATAGGGTGCTTAAAAAAATCGTCGGAAAATTTGAGGGCACATAGGGCTGACCAAAAGGAACAAAAAATTCTTAATTAACACGAGTCCGAAAACGATTTTTGCGTTGTAGGCACTTTAACAAAACAAAACAAAAATCCTACTTTTTGCTTGGGAATACTTAAAATCCTTAGTTTGTGCCACTTCAATTTGTAGCTTAGAACACTTACAAGAACGTCCGTCAAAGTATTAGATTGCAACTTGAAATTTCAAAAGGTTCGCAATTCATTTACAAGAAGGGTTGAAGCTTGTCTAGAAATGGAAGGGGGACATGCGAAACACTACTTGTAACTATTCTTTATTTTAAAACATTAAGTACTTTATTGAAACTGGTCTGTTTTTTTTTATTGATCGCGCGGTAAAGTATTATGAAACGCAAAAATCGCTTGATTTTCAGACACATATTAATTAAGAACTCTCTGCTCCTTCTGTACTATATGCCCTTAAATGTTCTAACATTTTTAAGCGCCCTGTATGTATAAAAGTAAATAACTTTGTTGCCAGGTGGATTAAATTAATAACATTCATATTATTAAAATCATTAACATTCACAATATCTATTCGTAAAATAATGCATAAAATTCCAAAATGTAAAAATTAAAAAAGGGGAATCGAATAGACCATGTATTTTTGTAAGTAGCAGCTTTCGCCTTCTCGGAAGGTTTACTTTATGCTCCATTTCTTTCATTAAAAATATAAGGAATATAGTGGCGCCACGTAGGGATCGAGTTTTAGCAATGAAATTTAATTTAGTGTAGACCCTTACAGCTATTATTACTGTTTCTATAATAACCAGAAAATTCCGCTCGAACTGTAACGAAAAAGATTTCAAACCAAAGCATGACAACGGAACGTCTTCCAATTTCAAATTTAATGGAAATGTTAACGTGCAGGTTTTCCTCGGATTAAATTAAAAAGATATAGAATGTACCTAATCACTCCTGCACAACATCGTTTCCCGTAAAATAATGCCAATGAACTACGACGTTAGAAATTGTAATTGTTGATTTAACAGATGATACAATCAAAACATTTTTCAAGGGCACGATTTGCGTACCTACCTACTGTTGTTGAAACGACCTGGATTTTTAATTATACCAAAAGTATTTTTGTTGATTTAGAGTCAAAAACCTAATTTTTTATAATCTGAAAACGTTTACTTCCGTGGGTGCGTCAAATAGTTTTTTACGCAAATATTAATATTAGTTTTTAGTTGACAAATTTTGTTTATGATACCTATCGATCCAAAGACGGCTTTGTAAATAGATAATTTGAAGTCTTTAATGAAACGCAATTTCTATTGAATTAAAAAGAATTGTATTACCCATTTGATCGCTTTCGTGGCCCGTTAGTTACAAATCATTTTTAAACAAGGTTCAAAGACTAAATTATTTTCAAGTATATTTTAATTAATTTAAAGAACAAAGCTATTGTTTTTTTTAATTCATTAAATATCTATTAACACTAATTAAAATAAAAAAGAACACCTTACATTCATGCATTAAACACAAATTAATATTAGAAAGGTCGCGGTTTGCATCTGTACTCCCTTACGTAAGGCCTAACGTATTAGTTAAACATTAATAGATAATTGACTGCGATATTGTATACCCGTTAGCAAATGACTAATAAAAAATAACAAACCAACAAACGATCATAATAAATCAATATCCTTGAAAAATTAAACAAGTCTATAGTTTCGATTGAAATCGATCAATAATATATTCATAATTTAACAAATTAATAGTTCGATATTTTACAATCGCTTACCTTACAAGTATACAAAATGCTGCAAATCAACCCATCGACGCAATCGTTTTAAAGCATTTTGCACAAGAACCCGAAAACCTAACGCACGTCCGCACGCATCAAACTCCAAATTATAACTGTCCATTTACATTTTAACAAAGAATAAAGGTGTAGATCACACAATCCAATTACGAAACGATAAGTTAAAAATGTCGCCGACGACACCTTATCAGCGCGCTGATACCGTGCAGGCGTGAATTATCGAGCCAGCCTTGTAAAACACATGCTTTAATATTCACAGTTTAAATTGTCGAGGCAACAATCGAAACTTTTGTTCGTTAAAAAAACAAATAAATAAACGTTGCTATAGAAATATTTCGTTGTTAATTGCATTATTTGTAAAACTATTCGTACGCAACGAATTCTCGTACCCTCCTATTAATGTAGTATATTAATGGCACGTACAGAATGGGAAAATTTAAATTAGTAATATCTGTCGATATTATTTCTATATACACTAATAAAAACCAATAAATTAAGCAATGGCTGCCATTATAATTAAATTCGGTAGGTGGGTATTATATTGAATTTTCCTAGTTAAAAATATCAATTTAGGTTAATCGAATTTGTATTTTATTTAATCCGACAAATAATAATAAAATAGTTAAGTAGGTTCTATACATTTTAAAAATTATTAATTAAAAAAACAAGTAAAACGAGTACCTAAGATTAAAATATTTTACGCGAAACTACTTTAAAATTTCGTGTAGGTAACACGAAAATTGGATCAAATTAAACATTTACGGTTTCATTTTATGTATGATGATGAAAAATTAAAGTGTTCCGTTGGGTTGCGGTGAATATTAAATATACCTTTATAATTTAATAATATTAAATATATTGACTCTCGACATTTATGAGTAGTTAATGAATAGCGCCAAAGATTAATTCAATGGTTATTTAATATTGCGTTTCTTTCCCAACAAAATTCTGTTGATATTAAGACGAATAATTATTAAACGACCGTTAAAAAGAAAGCAAAAAAAGTATTGTATCACATCAAAAACATAATGATCGGAAAATCGGATTATTAACATGCAGATAAATAAACAGTTATACGATTCACGGATCTAATGTTATGAAAACTAACGTATAGTCACATAACTGATTAAAAAAATCTAATTATTTTATTTTTGTAGTTTGAGCAAACCGGTCCCAAAACTACGTTAAGTATAATATTTAAAATAAGTATAAAAACTTAAAACCGACAAACTTATTTTAAGTGTACGTTACGGCCATCTATCGCGTTAAAAATATCAAATGTATTTGCAGTGCGTTAACATACCGAATTCGACAGGGTGTTCCAGAATAACTATTCCGCAATAATTCTGAGGGCGTGTATTTAAACACTTTTTTGTAATAAAGAAATGCCCAGAAACGCTTAGGAGAGATTCGTAATTTAATTTTATATCATTATAGCACGAGGCCAATGTAGTACAAACCTAGAAGGGACGTGAGGCTTTTATAAACAAAATATGCGAACGTACAGTAACCGACATAAACTTGGTCACAAATGAAAAACTTTTTTATTTGAAATTTCCCAGAAAACTTTATTCTTCGTAAAAACTTCTGCATAGTTTCAATTTCAAATGCACGTGTCAGAATCTGAATATAACCTTTTATTTAGGTGAAAGTAAAAAAGTAGGGCAAAACTTAAACATTTTTTTTTTAAAGCGACAAATAACATTTTGGTGCACTTTCAAAAATCGAGGCACTTTACTCTTGAGCTGATCTCATATTCGTGAACACTCCTCTTATACGAAAGGTTATGTTCAAATTTTAACATGTGCATCTTGAATATGGAACTATGCAGAGATTTTTACGAAAAATAAAATTTTCTCGGAAATTTCAAATAAAAAAGTTTTCCAACTTTATTCCGATCACTGTATGTCCGCATTTTTTGATTATGGAGGCTTCACATTTTCGGTTGTATTATACTGGCCTTGTGCTATAACAATATAAAACTCTAAATTACGAATCTGCGTGGGCGCACAAACGAAGCTCATCTCCTTAATTTCCGAAATACAAAAAACTTACGAAAATAATGGTATGTCGGAAACGAAGCATTTTACATATTTATTAATTTAACTGAAAAGCTTTAGCTAAAAAGAAAAGACAGTTAGACAGACAAAAGATTTAATTTTAGAGCGCCCGCGATTTTTCATAAAAATGAATCGACATACACCTATTTAACGTCTCGCTTAATGAACAGAAAAACTTGTTAAAGTATTATTTAGAATTTTTTTTTCCGAGACAAAGAATCGAGTTATTACAATTTTCAATTTGCCAGCCGCACTGGTGCCCTTAAAATTTTTAGAGCTTTCTGGTCACAGATAGATAAAGTTAAATCGAAAATCTGCAATTCATATTTAAAAAATAAACTTCCAAAATTGAATAAAAAACTAACGCGAGCTTCTGCTATAAACAGAAATTTAAGTTTCCCCTCATAAATCTATCTTATACATTATTTTACTGATTTTGCATGTACATACATTTATGCGGCTTTCGAAATAGGGCGAAAGTCCACATTTATGATAGCATTGGGTGTCATCTCACCTCTCCCTGGCCCTGTATATGTAATATATAGATAAAAATTTTATAAACTTTTCGATCCTTAACCGTATTAAAATGAATTTCGTTTTTTTTTTTAAATTCAAGGAGTCACCGACTTACACAACTACATAATATGCAATGGTCAGGTACTGAAAACTTAAGACTTCCGATTAACACTTTACACATTTTATTGCCACTACGTTACCTACTCATAAATTATTGCACCTATAGGGTGCCGTAAATTATATTTATGATGCGAATTTACGACTTAAGTATACTTTCAAGAATGCACTTTCAATATTTCGATTAATAAAAAATATAACAGTTACCCAGATATAAGAAGATGAACAATTATTATTAATTGAAAGACAACTTCTTTTTTTTAACGACAGATTAACGGTGGATTTTCTTTTAAGTTTTCAACGTAATACGATTGTAAAATAGAAAGAACTAGTGTGCACAAAAAATCAAAGGGGATCTTATTGACTTCTGTTGATGAAAACAAACGTCTGCAATCAAAGACGATATTTGCACATACAATAAAAGATTTTCTAAAAACATTCGATACAAAATTCTAGTCTTGATTGTAGTCAATTGACTAGAAAATTATTTCGCAAATATGTGAGGAACCGACAGATTCTGAGCCCGCCGAAACAGGCTATATGAGAATTTACAACAACTAACGTTATAAATCGTAAATGTATGTACACGAAACCAATACTTTAGTGGAATACAAATCTTACATGGCCCCCGATAAACAACATAAAAGCTACTGTAACAATAACTGTATTCAATTACACGATAACAAAAATTACAGGAATTATAGACATTTGATTGATTGTAAAACTGTTTTTGCTAGGCCAGCGAGGTCGCAACAACGCCCATTTTTGACCGAGAAACATTTTTATTAAAAATTTCCCAATATAACAATTATAAAATAATCTATAGTATAGCTTATCCAAACCTATATGATGTTCACGTCATCAATGAAAGGTTACTAGATGATGACGTTTCACACAGTGCTGTCACCTCGTACCTCGTATTTTGACAGTTCTAATAAACTGTAGTCTTTCCTTATACCATCTAATATGTGCGCAAGTAAATCATATATAGAATATGTCACTTTCCAAACTTTAAACCGATTTACAAATAAACAATCTAGTAACTTTTTGTTGATGACGTGAACATCATATAGGTTTGGATAAGCTATAACTGTCGGAACAGTTGAAAAATCCATAACTCTCTAACGACCAAAGCAATTTATGCGAGCCAGTTATAAACTTTAGACGTTACCTAATAAGTATATAAGGCTTTGATAAATAATAAATAGAATCTAAATGTCCTCGTACAGTTAGTTATAAAAAAACATTGTGTTGAAAAATGAATTATAACGACAGCGATAACAAATTTTTAACACGAAAAGAATAACCACCTACCTACTTGATATTTTTATATCGGCAAATCTCTACAAATATTACAGTTAGAACGCCCGCAGATAGATAGTGAATATTTACCGTAAGGCTTGACGATGATTACCATTTCAATTCATCACGCAGAAATCTTTCTATTAAATGGCAAATAACGTGGCAACACTAAAAGGAAATTCCTAAAACAAGGAACACACACACATTCAGAATTAATTACGAATACGGTAGTCAACCTGTTTGGTAAAATGAATGCCTCGGGCGAGCTTAAGTTTAACAATCACGGTTCTATAATGCACATGCAGATGGAGACAAATTGGATTACGGTTTCATCATATAATATCCCAAGGGTGGGTCACCGACTTACGGAATATACTTATGCATACACAATGAGGCTTATTTACGTAACCGTTTCAGAAAAAACTTACGCTGTAGCGGTGACACTCGTAGCTTTTGCTTTCCTAGTTTCAACGTAAAACCAAAAAAAAAACAACAACAACAAATTAAATAATTTTGATTTCAATCGCAGTTATGGACGACACGCGTTTCTGTTTTAATCGACAACCAAAGGACAAATCTTATAGATATAAAAAGGCGAGTTCTCGAACCGTTATTTAAATCGGAAAAAACAACTTTCGACTACAAATCGTGCTTTAATTTAAACAACTGCCTACTTGAAAAACAAAATCCCAAAGTGGGTAACTATAATAATGGCAATTCTCTTGTGGAATACATCTCAGTTATCATTTGAATATATTATGATTCCGACGTAGCTACTTTGAATACTTAACTATGGCATAATTGTATCGTATGCTGTCGTTATTACTCCGCACGTTGAAGTAATGCATAACGTGTCCGCAATAATGCGATGCGATGCGATAATAAACAAGCGGGATAAAAATGTAAACTTGATTGCCCACAACTGGCCGTCGTAGTCACGTTGGAAACTATTAAAATTGACCATTTTCTGTTGCTCACTGCAAAAGGGAGGACTGGAAAACCGAATAGTTCGACTACGTTCTTCATACCAGATTAGATAAATGTATCCGTAAAAGGGCGGAATGGACTGGTAATGATTCCGTGCTTTCACGGAGCGGTGAGTTGCAAATGCGGATTGTGCCGACCAAAGGATAACTCGTAAGTATTTTACATCGCAGCAACGAACAAAGCAGATTTAAACGTGATATATATTCCGACTGCAATATTTTTCGAGATTATAAATAACGTGGAAACGAAGCACCGCGCGCTTGAATTGCAATATAAACCGTGCGTCATTAACGAAAGCCAAAGTCAAAGAGCTTGGTATTTTCGCACCCCCGGTCTCTTTCCAGAGAAATACACGATAATAACGCACTTTCGTTAAATATTTACAGAATAACGCTACTACGCATTTTTTACTCGCAAGAAAAATAATAAGGAACGCCTACTTGCCCTCATTAGTAGATGGTAACTGCGTGCGTGATCTTACTGCAGGTGCTGAGATTAAGTGCTTGAATCTCATGCAAATGGCATCGAACACCGTGAAATCACGAATAACCCTTTCATTACCTATCTCCTACTATTGCAATTTATTGCCTCGCGGTTTTAAAAACCGACATGTTAAACAAACTAATACCTGTTTGTTCACTTTAACTAGTTCTATGACTGCTGAACGCGATTGATAACGTTGCTGGCGATTTATACAGTTTAATTACCTCGACAGAACGGCACAATTAACGATGTTTACATTTGATATTTACGCCAATACTTAACTAGATATAAATAATCATTGCAAATACCTTTTTATGGACGGATAGGTACCTACTATGGCGATTATAATCGTTTCGAAGTTTTATTTAAAAAACGTTAAATTGTTTTAACTTCGTAGTCCCGTAGAATTAACTAAAATTTATAATTACAAATACGACAGATGATTGTACGGATTCAAAAACAATTAAAAGTTTAATTTAGCCTAGAAGTTTGATCTTTGAAGCTATCGCTTTGGAAAATATTATGCCTCTAATTATTATTAGAAATTTATTTACACGATACAGACATTACGCGATTTTTTTATTATTTTATTAAATGATTGTAGCTTATCCAAATCTATATGATGTTCACGTCATTAACAAAAAGTTACTAGATTGTTTATTTGTAATTCGGTTTAATGTTTGGAAAGTTACATATTCTATAGATGATTTACTTGCGCACATATTAGATGGCATAAAGAAAGACTACAATTTATTAGAACTGTCAAAATATGGGGTGAAACGTCATCATCTAGTAACCTTGTATTGATGACGTGAATATCATATAGGTTTGGATAAGCTATACCTGCAGTTCTGTGCGAAATATCGATCCTTACATAGTTCAGACTTAAAAACCAAAGGAGACCTCCCAAAAATAAAAACAAGACCGATCAATATCACCCCTCGATTGGGTAATCACTTTGATCGCCCGATTTTTATTGCACGAAATAACCGTACATAAGGCCTAATGATTAATGTGGCTCCTGATTTTTCCGCTAGTTATTTTTTAAACTAAAGATCGAAATTTTGTCTCGAGAGCATCAAAACAATCGAACCAACAAATTTATTTCAGAAAAGCAATTGCAATGAACTCATTTAACTCATCAATTCAGATACTTATTGGGAAACAGCCCCTCTTTTCCATTTTGGGTTCTTTTATTAGTTTTAAAATCGTATCAAAACCGCATTATTTTCCTGACCAACTGCAACTTTTCAATGGTTTTTTTTCCTTTCCCCCCTTTACTAAAAAAGGCAATAAAAATAGCTTCACTAACGATCATAGTTCGCACGGTCTAAGTCACCCCATATTGCAAAATTTAATGTTTCCTAGACACTGTTAGCTAAATTTTTGTGACTATGTAGTTAGCAACCCAAAGTTCGTATTAAGCAAATTAAAACCTTAATCTATTGCAATTCTTAACTGTCAAAGGAGGTTTGCGTCGCGTTTCAAAAGAACGTAAAAAGGGTTTTCATACGAATGGCTCCATTTAATGTCTAGGATAACGAACACAAGAACGATAGCTGGACGTGTGTTGTCACAATCAACATATCTTTCAGTGTTGCAAATCTGATAACGCTAACAATAAGATTTGTCGCATATTTTTAATGCTGGACTCCCCCCTTTCCGGTAGTCGAGTACCTTTGGTAACCACCTAAGAACTGCTATAATAAAATTATTATACTTTCAAGTTCACTTTTTTTAAATTCATATTTACTAAATGAATTATTATTTAATGTTCGCGTCTAAAGTGATTATCTTAAAAAGTTTCACTGCCTATAGAAAGTTATTACCTACGATATATTATAAGTAACATATTATGTATTAACGTTCCAAGCGTACGTGTTTATTAATTAAAGAAATTAATGAGTAAGTAAATAGAAAACATCTTAAATAGGCAACTCATTGTCAGTATACACTTCGAACGTCGACCGTTCGACGAAACGCTGCCATTTTATTGTGATAAAATAATTTTACAGTAATTAAAATATGACGTAGGTACCTCTTATTTACCGACACGAGAACGAAACAGAAAAGACATCACAATTAATGAATAAAATGAAACACACTTATTTTACTCGTGCATTTTAAATAATTGGCAATATATAAATAGGTGTATATGAACAACAATTTATTTAAAGTAACTATCGAGATGCAAAATAAACTATGAATAATGAACGTTGCCTACAAGGAAGTGCCTACTTTTGATAGCATCGTAGATATTTCTCACGATTTGTTATAAAATACTGACGTGCCGTTGATAAAACATTTTTCCTTGCTACAATAATCGGCCAAAGGCAATCAGTTATTTCGCAACTGACCCATATAGTTGGGCCGCGTTAAAATATTTTATAATACCTACACAAATTGATACAAACAATTTTAATTATTCCTATACAACATAATTAATAATTCAGTTGGAAATACGTGTTGGAAACTATAACGACATAAACTAATTCGATGTAACTGACAATGAAGAGTAAATTATAAATGGTTTTTCTAAACATAGACCTGAAAACAAATTATACGAAATCTCGAACACATCCGTGCCTAATCAAACGCGTTAAATCAAATACAATTTTATAAGGAGCCCTCGAGTAATGTAATTGTTGTCCAGAATGACTATCATTATGTATTTCACAGAGCGTTCGTAGTTAATAACTAAAGTTAACTTTGTTCCTAGGTTAGGAAACGGAGCTAATTGAGTTATCGGTACCTATACGTATTTAATATTGCATTGTGAAAAATTTCTCGACCGTATAGATACCTACGTTAAGAAATAATAGGCGTGCGTTTCTTAAATCGCTTTCCATTTATTCATTCGGACTTCAATCCTTATTCGCTCGTCGTATTAAAAATCGAGCACCGAGATTTATAAAATACAAGCATGAACTCCTTTGTACTATCGCGTTATCCATTTATTGATTTTAAAGGGGTTTTAGACAATGATCGCGATGAGATACAACAGTTATATGGTACGTTCGAGTTCTTTTTTTTAACTGGCTTCCTTTGTCTAAAGATGTTCAATAAATTTCATACCTTTGAAAACCGATGCAGCCGCCACATCCTATACCGCTTATTATTTTAATTGATTCAAAATTCTATATCGGATTGTCAATTAATTAATTTATGAAAATTAAGCCGTAATATAAACAACAATTTGAAATTCTTAATACCTAAACATATTTCGTGTAAGATAAGTTGTGATTAATTTACCGAAAACGTCAATTTTTCATTTTCAGGTGCACTGACGAAGTCGCAATTTCCAGTATTTACGATATACGCTCAAAAAGCTTGCCTTGGAGTAAAACCATGCGAAAGGGCGTGGTGTATAGATCGCGTGCAGAATTACCGTCTGACGGGTTATCCCAAAAGTCAGCAAGTTGTGAGCTCGCGCCAAGAATGTCTTGAACTTTGCCTGGGAGAAACCGAATTTTCCTGCAGGTGAGTAATCAATCCTAAAGGAACCGTCATTATTCAAACCCAATTACCGTCCAAAATCAATGTTAAAACATATCGAAATCTAACCAAATCTAAAGCGTGCACGTAAGATCAATCACTTGTTCTAAATTAATATATTAGAACGCAAAAATGAATTATTTATATGTATACAACAATATTATAAGCGCTTGAAGTTAAATTATATTATATAAAATACATTTTTGCGAGCGACCTTTTTTTTGTCTGCGGCCCTGCAAACTTTAAAACTGTATTTAGTAGCCCCTGTGCTTAAATATGAGCTTGACACCACCGTTGCAAGGTAGCCCCCGCGAATATTAACTAAATTGCATTGATCGTTGCAATAACTTTTACAAGCTCAAAATATATTTTTTTCACTTTATGCAATACCTCTAACCTTTTTGCAATAAAAATAAAATACTCTTTTCTTTTAACGTTTAGGAAGGTAATAACAATGGAATTGCAGTCGTTATTCATGAGTAAACGAAATGCTTGTATTTACTTGAGATGGATAAGTACGCTGCCACGTGATTACTTATTGTATAAGAATAAGTATCTACGGCCATCGTGCACAGATTGTGAAAAGCAAAAACTAAATAAGTTTGAATTCAACAAACGTTCGACTTTGCGCGACTAATTAAAATACTTCTCAAATACAAACGTGGGAACGTTTCTTTTATCCTCGTCGAAAAAACCATTAATTTGAAAAAAAATCGCTAAAATTTATATCGATTTTGAAAAATGTTAAAGAACGTTTTTAAGTAGTTATCTTATAATGTCGAAATTTTATTTTAAACAGTACACCTAAATAACACTAATACATAATTAAAAATGCCTCGAATCCAGTTTAAAATTGTAATTTTACCTTTAACAAATTTAAATTAAAAAAAAATCAAATCAAAGAGTAAGGAAAATGCCTACTTATCGAAAGAAAATGTCGAAAAAAACACAAAATTTAATTTGTTGCGGTATATACCCAAAGGCATTTGGTATTCATAATACGAACAGAATTAATTAACTTTATATTAATACAATATTATTCCATTATTAACGCTCATTAAAATTCATAAACGAGAACTGATAAATAGGAAAAATTGTAGGTAAATACGTTGGAGAATTTACAAAATTTTAAAAATATTAAGTCGCTAGTTAGCGCGTCTTGTATTAATTAAAAATAATAGTTACGAACCGGTTCAGATGTTACCTATACGTAGCAATCGCAAAAGTCCATTGACCAATGCATATTTATTAATCTATCAACATTGTATTTGCATAATATTTATCTTATAAATTCTTCACTAATTTTTTTTTATTCGCTTAATCAAGTTATTATAAACAATTTTTTAACGTAGAGAATGCAAGGTGCCTGCAAAAGTTAGCTTTAACCGTCGCACCCTTTAACTAGTTTGAAAATCCAAGACAGGCGCGTGTTTTATGCACAATGAAAATTTCCGATTTTAAACACATAATCGTAGGCGTAAAGTTTTAAAGTTTATTTAAAAACGTTTTGGTAAGTATTTGACATCTAATGGCACGGTCCTACTATAACCTTCGTTCGCGCTTGTTCTTAAACAAAATATCTAAGCTTTTTTTTAACAAATTAATAAGCACTCTTAAAAGTTTTTTTTTGAACGGTCGATTAATCAAACAATAAACAGATGCAGGTATTTGTATTTGTAATACAAAAAAAAGATTTTTCTCCCTTAAATTTTACTACTACCACTTTTGACAGCATCTAACTTATTAAACTACGCAATACTCCAAAGTGGTTTCTTTATCTTTATTCAATTTCAATAGAAGCCAAAAACATTATTACACGTTGCCAGTCTTATTTTCGTCTGAAAACTTTCACATGCAACATTAAGAATTTAAAAATCTTAAGATCGCCACATTTCATTCGTACCAACGTTATTAAGCTTATCTATTGCCAGTTTAAAACGATAACTTTTGCATTGTCCGTTTCCTTTTACAACATATAATTTGTCTTGTATTCGAATTAAGTTTATTAATTAAAATTAAGTGTTCTGGCGGATTCTTTTTTAATTATAACTTCTGCAATGGCAATTGCTTAGGTTGTCGTTAATTAAAATTTAAGTAAATAATACTTTTACTTTAGACGTTACGCTAGAGTTCGGCCGGCGTAGAAATAGGATCGGGGAGGTGCCAGCCGTGTACGAACTTGTCCTAGCGACCAATGAGCGCTAAGTATAAATCATTTCAAACCACTCCGAAATCGAGCGGCACAGCACTTTCTGCTTCGAGCTTTATTACAAAATCGTGCTGCACCTACAATAGGAGTTCGAACGGAACGGTTGGCACGACTAGTTCTACACCGGACGAACTCTAGACTTGTTTTAATTTTAAATAAGTCCGATTAGTTAAACCTTACTTTAAATATTTAAATTATTTGCCCATGTTTCTTCAATTAATTAGTCATTCGTGTCATAAATTTGCCTTGTATATCAATCATCAAATTATGAATAATTATTTCCGTTAAAAAATGTTAAATTCATCTACATTTGCTTATGTTGTACATTTCAAAACAATTATTTTTGTTCGAACGAGTCGATTTCCAAGTCTATACAAAACACACGTTAGCTGTGGCTTTTAATTCCAAACGCTTCGAAATTATTCAAGACGGTTAATTATGTAAAAACCAGTTAAACGTTGATTCATTCGAATTTGCCAAACAATTAACATACAAGCACCGTTAAAGTTGACGACATCGTCGTTAGGTCAGTTCAAAAACCGCACGAAGTTAGAAAAACTACAAAATTGCACATAAAATTCAAAAAAAAAATCGACTAAGCAGGTACGTGTGGTTAAGTAGAAAATGATTTTTTGAGAATGTCTACCTGCATCTTACGTATAGGTATTATTTTATAGTTATTAATTATAAAATGGATTAAATCGAAGTAGGTAAGAATTATGATAAGAAACTACTACCTAATAATAAGCAGGTGTTATACTAATAAATCGTTCCTGAAAAGGCACGACGCGAGATACCTACGTATTTTAGCTGCACACACGATTTTCGATATTCATTATTACGATAATGTTTAACGGCGGCCTTTAAAGTAACAAGAACGAATATTATAATTAGGATAATTCCTTACAATGCATAATAGGAAGTTTAAGATGGTAATTTAGATTAGATATTTGAAACTAAATTGAACCATACTGAAGTTAGCGTATGTCGGACTAATACTAGATACCTCGAACTGATTTCGATTGGGAAATTGCAAAGGGATAGAGGATGTTCCAAACTTTGGTAATTATCACAGTTGCTTCTCTTCCGAGGTTGACCAGCGACCTTTCGTCGATCTAATTTAATAGTGTGCTTAGTCGATGCGAACGCCGATAAGCGGTCCACAAAGTGGTCGTCTGTGCTCCAAAACTAATTGCAATTAACTGATACCGTAATTTATTTGCAACACCACTTAAGTCGTTTACACGCTTCGTCAACACGATTCGTTTAACGCATTTTCTATTGCCGTTTGTTGTCCGTTGTGGTTTTCGATCTGATTTGCAAAACGTAAAAATCTAGAATTTCTCATTAAACCGTATTGTGTATGGATTCTGTAATACAGTTTTTATGCGTAACAGATGGAGTTACAATTATCTGGTTTCGCTTAGTATACACGCTTTAACTGCGGTAACGGTATAAAATGAAACGTGATTTCTTGTTTTGCCAGAAGGTTTTTCATGAATATAATGAGAATACCAGAAACTAATGCAATCTTGTTAGTTTTAAATAGTACCTATTTTAACGATGCAGATTGCATAGTGGGTAACAATATTGATTTACGATAAACTAACTATGCGGCAGATTTAATTTATCTAATTTTAAAAACGTACGTACATACTATATAGCTTACCTACCCATTGCTAAGTTGTTATTTGTTAATAATAAATATATAGTACCTATCAAAATTTAAATCGATTAATTTCACCTATTACCTAAGCATTAAACGAAACGTTACGTTTTGAAAAATTATGGATAGATAATAATCATCGTTAAAAATAAACCAAACTAAATTTTTATACTTTTAAGGGACGCAAATTTTTTATCAAACAAAAGATTTAAAAAGCATCAGATCCCCCCATCGGGATAACCTATATAATTTATCCACCAAATACGTGTAATAATTCTATGCCAAACAGAAAAAAATGAGAATATATTAAATTTCTTTAAAAGCAATTGCATTTACGCGCAATGATAAATCTTGCCGAACTTGACAAACGTTTATGAGCAAGCCGTAATTTTTCCAAAGAGCACATCCATTACGATTCCCGATAAATACCGGCCAATGCTTCAGCTAAAATTGATTTCGCAAGAAAACACATCACAAGTGCAAGCCTGCCATTTGTTCTTGCAATCGCGACCGTAAATTACGCTACAGGGACCGGAAGAAAGAAGGGAACAAAATTCTCGATCACTGTTAAATGTAATTACGGCAGTAGCTTGGTCTGAATTTAGGGGAAGTTGTAAAACAGTCTATAATTAGCAAAATTATGAGTTAAAATTGTCCGACAAATTGCTAATTGCCGTTGTTGCTTTTTAAATAATTAATTTTGCTTTTCCGACAAGTTTCATAACTTTCAAAAGTAATTATTGCATTTCTTTAGAAAGAGAGTCGTGTAATTTCTTCAAACGTTTAAAATTATTGTGCGAAATAAACGCTTCTTTAAAAAAAAAAGAACTTAACTAAATTTAAGATAATAATTAGCAAGGGCTGAATAAGCAGCCGTAAATTTGCGCTAAATGTTTTTTTAATCTTAATAAACATTGTCCGGCAGATTCTTTGACTACATTTAATACTTCTGTTTATGCAGTAGAAGTAATTTATAATAAAAATACGAAATAAATAAGTACTCATAAATTAATACTTAATTAGGTATTTTAAACACTTTACACGATTATTGTAATTGAAATGAATAAAAATAATATTCAATCAGAATACAGGTCGTTCAGTATGACAAACAATACGCATTATAAATAAAGAATGTCTGAAAAGTTGCCAATTTGCGCCAACTAATCTTTCACGTCGAAAATAAAATTATACCCCTTTAAACGCATTCGGGTTTGATGGTTTTTGTTCTCGAGTATTAAAAGTGAATAACGAACAGCATATCCCACATATGGCAGTTGTAAAATAATTACAATTCCTTTCTATTAAATAAGAGAACGCAATCGTTCATAAAATACTAAACAGTGCGTTGCCTAAAAACAAATTTAAAAAAAAAATCGATACATATCTAGAAATTTATTTAATTAGGTAAATGAAAGATATAATAAACAATATCGCGGTTATTGTAAGAATCTCTAAAAAATTTTATAAGTATAGGAAAATCCGTACAAACTGTAAAACTGTATGAAATTCTCTTTACAACAATATGTCACATGTTATAATAAACTAATCAATTAGACATTAATCCACAACTAACTAACAACTGCACCCTTATCTAAATTACAATTAAATTCGGGAAAATAGACGATGAAATCAATTAAAATAGTTTCGGATTATCATTCAACATAAATACGACATATGATATGTGGTTTCAGCAGGATGTAGCATCTCTTCACAATGTAAAAAACATCAAGGATATTTTTATGCGTAATAGATAGGAAATGGCGGCCCAATAAACTGTCCAACAAGATTACTCAAGTGCCATATAGAAAAGGACCCGTCGATCATCTAGATTTTCGACAATTATTACCAAATATTTATGTTACATCATTACGACACGAACTATAGATTTTTTGTTTTGGGTTATTTACTTTGTTTCTTTTTGTGTAATTAAAAATAAACAGTTGAACAACTTATAACAATCAATCAGACTGTATAAGGCATAAAACAATAAAAAAAGATAAACAGTGGCTTTCCTCACTTAACAATTAATAGCAAATTACCTCAACTAAAATACGTTTATAACTTAAACAATAAATTAAACCTGAATTTCGTGTGATAAAGGAGATAAATATACACTACGAAACAAACAGAAGTTCCAACAAGTCGACTGGCAAATTTCTGTAATTAAGTCTTTAAAATAAATTAATCCAATAAATATCTAACAGCTGCCGACAGTGTTAGTCACGCATGTCATAATTGATTAAATTGCAGTGTTCGGAGATTATTGACGAGAAATATAACAGGATAACGAAAATTATTATCCATACGAAGTAAATACAAAATAACGACCTATAAAATAACTTGTTCGGGTCGTCCTTTTGAAAAGTCCCAAAATATTAATAACTCAAAGCATTTTAAAACCGAACGATCGATTTTTTTATATTATGTGAGAATCATTTGGAAATAAAATTATGCAATTCCGAATCAATTGCTTTAACAACATTATTTTTTGTGCGAATTAATTAATTAACAGAAATTGTACCTAAATTAGTAATTCATTTAATTTGGATCGGGTCGCTAATTGTTTCGTTTTCTTTTTTATAATTTCACAGTAAACGTGCGGCGATTCCACACGAAAAATTAAGTCCACAAGTTCCTATAACATTTTTCCGAAAACTCGAAAATAACGGAAGTTGCAGGGCCTCGAAGTTTGTTTTTCTAAATCAATTTTTTGCCAGTGCGCCTGATTCTCTACAAATTTGGCATACTTATCGCCAACGTTCTTTGGCGTTTCTGTTCCAAATTTGACGCAAACTCCCTAGTACCAAAGGGCCTAAACTGCTCTCGACCTTCGGATAAAGGCGCAGAACTATTTTGTTTGAAATTTTTTCTAAAGTTTGTTAGCGCACAATTAAGGAGCGTCAAAAAAATCTTAAAACGTCCTTTTATTGGACCACGATGAAATAAGCCGTTTTCGAGAGAAAAAAGACACCTTTAAAAATTTACTTACATCGAATTTCCCGAGGAGAATTAATTTTTTGCGCAGAATTGGAAGGATGTGATAAATTGTTGGCGAAAAAAATGATTTAAAAAAAAAACAAACTTCGCGACTAACTTCGTTATTTTTGAGTTCTCGAGAAAAATGTTGTGGAAACTTGCGGTATTAATTTTTCGAGTAAAATCGCCCTCCCGAGTTTTTTGCTCTTCATTTCCGGACACGCTGTATTGTCGACATCCCTTTCAATTTCCCATTTTTATCAAGATTACAAAATTAAAATATTATTAATTCGTGAGTAAACGTTAGGTAAATTTTAATACTCCTACATCGATTATGAGTTTATTTAAAAACAAAGTTGTAATAAATGTAAGGAATGCAGGTAATTATAATATGTAGATATCGTTCTATGAACTGCTGCAACCTTAACTACAAAAAAAAATGCGTTAATCAATTTCATCATAATATACCTAACAGTTTTCGTATGAATGCATAAACAAGAAACGTTAATGTGGTACTTGGCGGATGAAAAATACCCAGAAGGAACGTACGATGAGGATTACCGCTATACATTGCGCAATAAACTTGAATTTTTAACTACTAAAGATTACTGATTTAATTGCTTAAAATTAATGGTATTAAAATGTTACAAGGATTTAATTCAATCGTAAACAGTTTCGATATAGAGATACGTTATAAAAAAACCTCGACTTTTTTTAATATTTTGTTTTGATAGTTTAATAAATACAATGCCGAATGCAAATCGTTAATATTTATTGTACTTTTTTAAGGAAACGTTGTAAAATTAATTTCTACAATTTTAATTAGTTCGATAACTCAAGAGATTAAGAAACAACTTATTATAAGGTAGTCGACTTTTAACATTCTACTGTATGCGCGCGCTATTTGCTTGTAGGGCGTAATTAATTTTTCTTGTCGGATACTAGCCGATAGTGAAATTGAAGCTAACGTAAATATTATGTAAGTGGGTACGGCGAGTTTCCCATACTTTGTTGCGTTTTCTTTTTTCAATTCGCATTACCTACAATTTTATTACCGACGTTCTCTTCAAAATTCTTAAATGGGTACCATTTTTTTTTTGGACGCCAAGTTCCAGGACCTACCTACGTTGTTTAACTAAACAACTATGCATATTAAATAAGTTTAGTAAGTTGAAAGGAACATAAAATCACGTGCGACAACGTTCATTTCATTTCATGAATTTTTAGTACGAAAATCAATTTGTATGTGGGTATGTATAAACATACTGCCAAACACTACTTCTTTCTATCGAGTTAAAAGGTTCCAACAACGCACCCATTGATTGGATGTCAAGTAATATTTTCACATACAACTAACGTACACCGTAAATATAACGGATAAAATTTAAAAAACAAACATTTTAACTTAGGCACCTGCATAATATAGATTAAGAATTTGATTTTTCAATGCCTATTAAATATATTCGAACTTGCGAAACGAACGAAACATTAATAACCATTGATCGGCTGACCGGCCTACGTGTGGGCGTAGATTAATAATTTTACAATATCGTTTAATTGCGGCGGGTCGTGTATTCCCACGACGTGTTTATCTGGTTTAGAGAGGATGTAATACACTGCGGCCTCGAGACAGGAAGCTCTGAGGATCTGAGTTACACGATACATTACACAGCTGATGAATGAAGTTGCATTAGGTGTTTCTAGTTCAGGAAAATCGACGGTAATTATTATTACTGATGCATATTTTAATCCGAGCACTTCATCAACTTCAAAAATGTCAAGGATGTTATACAGGTGTCCGGCCTTCAAACCTCAAACATCTAACGCTCAAGTAATAAGTCAAGATGTCCTAATTACAATCTCTTCCAACAGTTTCGAGAACGAGACTAACTTAATTAGTAGTAATTATATGAAGAGAGGATTGAAGTTAACAAATTTTGGCTGTGAAAGCTTCCTAATTTAATTGCCCATCAAATACAATACAGTTTGTTACAAATAATGACTGTTTCGCTTAACTCAATTAAAATCTCAGCATTAGAGGGGTAACAAGAAAAACAAAACAACTCCGAATGGTCTCGGTACTTTTTGAATCGTCTCGCACTTACAATGGAAAACAATTTAATCGCACGACCCTAATTAGGCACGTTCAATTTTTTTCGGCTTTTATAAATTAGATGATGACGTTAAAATGCAAGAATCCTTTTTTATAACAATAATCCGTCTTAAGCACGCCACAACATAATGTCTTATGTAAATAGTGAGTGTGCATTTAAGATCTAAATCACGCACGACATAAAGAGGCCCGTCAAACCAAAATGTTAATATCAAATCGATTTTTACCTGTCTTATGCGTCCATAAGGCAGTGTAAAAGCACCTTTACGATTTGAATATATTCGGATTAGGTAACTTTTTTTCGTTTTTTCTTTTCGCAAAGTGAAGTAAACACTTGAAAGTTTTGAAAATCTCGAAACGACTAAAAGAAAATATTCGACGGGAGATGATATTGGGAATGTTTTAAAAAGAGCATTAATTCGTTAACTGGAGAAATAGCGTCGACGTCGTTTGCTATATTTTTTCAACTTAAAAAACTCCGAGAAGCGTGTATTTTACGTTATAAATATAAACGTTATTTTTACAAGGCAAATTCATTTTTAACGAAATATATTTATGTGGAAAAATTCAAATTTTTAGAAAATTCTGTTGATATTGCAGCGCAGCAAGAAATTGATCGAAATAAAAAATAAACAAATCGATAACTGCAGAACTATTCGAATAATAAAAAGAGATCAACGATATTCATTCAATAAGAAGATATTTAATATACAGTAGGTAAATGAATAAAAATTCTAAAACTAATTGTAAACGATAAAACCGTTATATAAATCAACTGCAACGTTTTTAATCATACCGTTTAAAATATAAAGGACAAGATAATAACATGCGTTGTGTGAAAAGATGTTTTTTAAACGTTATGTGAACGAAGTTCTCTCTAAAAGCGAACTTTAATTTACGGTTTTTATAAAAAGTGTCATTACCTAATGTTACGTATTATTTAAAGGTGCGTCCTTTAAAATAAACGTCTTCTACAAAATACCGAGCTTTTATATTAATTTATTATCGTTTTATTAGCGAATATTTCAAAATAAAAGTAAACGTCTTGCATATTTCCGTTTGGAAATTAATTAAATTCTGTTCCTTGTGCCTGCATTATTAGCAATTGCTGGAAATTTTAATTTCTTTAACATTTTACGGCAAAATAAACATTCGACATTAAAATGCGACGAAGCGTGAGAATTGAAATTTTGAGAATTACGCGAATATATTTTAACCTGTATAACATCAAATATTTATAATCGCTTTTATTAAATGTCAATTTTTTCACGAACAACTACTTACGACGTAAATGAAACTAAAAACAATGTACGCGTGAAGCAATAACGAGGAATAAACCGTGCGAGGAAATAATAAGGGTAGGTTCATTGATCAGGGAACTAGGTACGAAGTACGTACATACCAGAAATTAACAAAGCAAGTACGAGGAAGTATTTATTAAAATGGGAAGTGGGTGTGCACTTGCGGTGTAATAATTTAACTACCTAAATTGAATGCGAACTAAAGGGGCTAAAAGTTTCAATCTGATAAACAAGATAATCCCCGAAGTAAATTCCTAACCTTGAATATTGCAAGGAAAACGTCCAAGATGCATAATATTATAGTTCCGCATTGTATAACTCATCTACATACAATAAGTTCGCGAACACACGCTCGCGTATATTATATAAAATAGCACTAATTAACAATCGTATCTAAAAATGTTAATTCCATAATTGTCATGGAGTAGTTAGTATAATAGTTACCTACTACACATTAACGAGTGTACTTCTGAAACATCCTGCATTTGCAATTTCCGTCCAAATATACCTACGTATATTCTGGCATTTACAGATGCAAATTTTTTAATTTTGAACGAGCATAGGTACTAGTTATCGACTTTATTGTATAGGTTGTTTCGTTGAGGACGAACCGGCCGGCGCAAGGTGATGGAGGACCTCAATGCGCATCGATTCAACCCCATACGTGTCAGGCGAAATTTGTTAGTTTAGAAGTTATTTAGGTTGATGTTTGTTTAGTCAGCTGTATTTTTAGCTAAACTGGTTTCGTCCAGAAATTTCGCCATTCTGGCGAAACCATTAGGTAGGGCACTACCCCAGAGTTACTGAACGTGCAGAGTTTCGAATGATGTTTTCCATTAAAATTAAAAAGTGGAATTTTCGCCTTTTTCACCTTGCGCACTATTTTCGATGTGAAATGATGGGGCTGGCTCAATAAAATTCATAGGGCTGATTGCCAGTAAAGTAAAAACGTTTTTAAGATGAATACCTACTAATTTTTTTAATATTTTTCGCTAATGCGTTGTAAAGGTTAAGGAATAATTTTTTAAAGGTTATTTTTTTCGCAATACTTTCGGTCCGAATAAGAAAAAAAATTCGGGATGATGGGTTACGAACGTAAAAAAAATTATGGCATTAATAGGTACTAATAGTTTAACCAAAATAACGAAATGTGGGCAAAACCGGAGTTCAGCTGAAAATACATGAAACCTAAATAACTACAAAAATAACAAATTTCTCCTGACATACATGGGGATCAAATCCCTGGGTGGTCCGTTTTCAATGAAACACCCTGTATATGCATATTTTAAATAAAGTACCTACTGTGCAAAAAAAAAAGAAAGAACTGTTCAGTACGATGAAATAACTATGAAAGTACCTATATAAGTGTCTATGTACAACCCATCACTTAAATAATATTACAGTTCCACAATTATTTAAAAAACAGAAAAAGAATTTACAGCGCAGTCCCGTTAATTCAAACTATGATAATCCGAAAATGAAAAAGGAACAATGCATAGAAAACGCACTGAATTGTTGAAAAATGTTAAAAATACAATATGTGCCGTACTTACATAAATTAATTGCCTGGCTTATTCATAAGGTCAGTAAATTTCACATTATCAGACGTTTTAAATATCAGACACGTAATATGGTAAACTTATAGTTTGCAGCAAACTAAATTACTTTGTGTTGTTTGCTAGTCACTGCAGCATTACAGGAATTAATTTCGGCGAATCCGGAACAGATCTCGATCCCTAATTAGTTCGGATTAACGGAACTCTACTGTATTTATATATTTTTTTTTCAATCACGACAGATAATTACAACTATCTGAATAATAGCCAGGTACACATAATAATAAACGAGCTGGAAGATTTTCAAAATAATCTTCTCGTATTTTTAATTATTAATTAAATACGGATTGATTTTTAATTTAATCCAAATCTCGCCTTATTGAAAATGTAAAACGTGCAAGTGACGAGACTAACCGATTTCAGACGTCAGACTTCGCGAAACATTAGTTCCGCACGTATTATTAGTTTCTGGAAAACTGGAAGTTTTTTTTTATACATTCGCGGCGCGATTTGCACTTTTTCAAAAAAACGATACGACAATGTCACGCACCACGCGAACAATAGTTTAACGTAACAACGGTGGAATAAAATCGTCCCGGAATTTCTAGAAGTTCACAGATTGTTTAACACGTGTCTGATAAAAGCGTTGCGTTGATAAAAGCATGCGTTTACGATCAATATAAAATACTTGTTTGAATATAATTGAAAATTATTGTTAAAAATCTGTTTTAAACGGAAACCGTGGCATTTTCCTTGTAAAAATTAGTTTTAGTAGATAGACCGAAAAAGGCATATTATAATAAAATATTAATTTTTTTAAATTTTATTAAACAAAATAAAAATGTATGTAACCTAGTCGATTTGCAAATATCTTTAGTATTTAACTTTAAATAATTGGAACTAAGCTTTGAAATATCTATGTACTTTACTGTTTTACTGCATTGAAATTATTTTTGAGCAAATTTTGTAACATCGAAAGCTCGAAAATCGCCAATAAAGTAATGAGGGATTGTCAAAACCGGAAAACTAGTCTTACCAGAACACGTTTTAAGAAACGAAACACTTCGACGAATCCGATTTTCAATAACTATGGACGTGAATTAATTCGATAGCACGGAGTTATTGAGCAGTTTCGTGTCGGTGCAGGCAAACGCGTTATCTAAAGCCAAAAGCGATAAGCAGCCCTTCCTAGTCGACTATTTAGAGACAACGAGCGAGCGGTTCGTCGTGCAAAATATCTCTTCAACTGGAACCAATTATTTCCAACAAATTCCGATAAATAAACCATAAATTTCGAGGTTAAATTCGTTACATTTTATTTTAATTTTGAACTTACGTTAATTCAAAATTCCTGTATTTTCGTTTTTATGCGAAATAACATTCTCCTAAAATTTTAATCATCATCATCATCAATTTATCGAAATATTCCGCATTCGTAAATTAATAAAATAAAAAATGTAGGAGTAGGTATTAAATATGGATAATGATTAAAAGAATTCGGATAATATTTCGGAAGGTACTCCGTTTAATTATAAAGTTATTATCTGTACCCGAATATAATGAAATGTAGTTCTACTTTGATTAATTTAGAAGAGACATCCTAATAAGAATGGGGGGATTTTATAATTGTGCACATCAAATTGAAATTGAATAAATTTAATACCTTTAATTCCTCAAAGTTAATGGGTGCTAGCCATCCTAATTTAGTAAAATTTCTGATCTTACAAAACGGCATATTTAACAAGTACAAAAGAAAGATAATCGACAAGCGACTCTTAATTACAGACTTGTCTTGCAATCTATATCTGGTAAACGTGAGCTGAAGATAAATCCAAGACTTACGTAAACCGAGAACACTGCTCTATTTAATTAATTTTGAAGAACTTTAGCTACTATACCGTCTGCGTTGCATTAGTAAAAATCTAACGCCAGAAAACAATTTGTGCTTTTCAAGTAAACCATTCATTATAAAATAATTTTAAATTCGAATTATTAACTTTTTAAAAGTTGGGCGTTATAAAACGACATAGACTTATAAACCTATGATACACTGCTCATTTAATTAGATTTTAAGAACTTTAAAGTATTATACCGATATTGCAGATTGCATTAGTAATATTAATCTAAGCCAAAGAACAATTTATTAGAACTTTTCAATAATACAGGTATTCATAAAATACATGTGTGTAAACGTCTAATCTATTAACTTTTACTAAAAGTTGATTGCGTATATAAAACGACATAGGTACTGATAATAACTACCTTGATACACGCATAATTGTTTTTAAAAATTAAATAATTATACCTTATATTGCAGATTCATATAGTACAGTTTTCAATCTTGAAATTTCTAATCCCGTTTAATAATTTAATAATAAATTTCAGATCTCAATGGATATCTGTAGGAATAAATTCATAAAAAATACATGTGTGTAAGGCGTAGAGCTAAAATTTAATTTTCTCCATCGGAATAAAACATGGGAAGAGAGCGCCTGAAAATCTCTTGCATTATTTAAGGCCGTTGATACCTTTTGTATCATATTTTTAGAATCGCGGGCACCGTTAAACTATATACAGTCAAATATAAGTCTATTTCGTGTTTAAAATTATCGATACAAACTTGTTACCGACATCTCAAATGATGCTGCCAACAAAAAAAAAATATTAAATTTTGATATATATTCCCGAATTCACTGCACGGGGTTTCGATGTTCGCCGACTAAAATTTTAGAGATAGGTATCTTACTTTTTCGTTCGCGGCAAAACATTTTTGTAATCGCGGTTAAAATTTTATTTTATTCTATTATTAAGGAGTTTATAGATATGGCCTATCCAAACCTATATGCAATTCACGTCATCAAGAAAAAAGTTACTAGATTGTTTATTTATATAATAATTCAGTTTAAAGTTTGGAAAGTGACATATTCTATAGATGATTTACTTGCGCACATATTAGATGGCGTAAAGAAAGACTACAATTGATTAGAACTGTCAAAATACGAGGTAGAGGTGACAGCACTGCGTGAAACGTCATCATCTAGTAACCTTTTATTGATGACGTGGATTGCATATAGGTTTGGACGAAGTGTATGTACGGTTATTCGACGTATACTTATAGCTAATCCAAACCTATATAATGCTCACGTCATCAATACAAGGTTACTAGATGATGACGTTTCACGTAGTGCTGTCACCTAGTACTCGTATTTTGACAGTTCTAATAAATTGTAGTTTTTCTTTATACCATCTAATATGTGCGCAAGTAAATCATCTATAGAATATATCACTTTCCAAACTTTAAACTTTTTGTTGATGACGTAAATATCATATAAGTTTGAATAACCTATATGAAGTCCTCGATTGTAAAAAAAACAAATAATTCGATCGCTTTATTACCGATTACCATAAGTTGCTTGACGAGACACAAGATTGTTACTTACGATATGCTTAACCGTAAAAAAGTATTGACTACATAAAGAAAAATGTACTAAAACCATAAAAAACTTTACACCGAAACCGAATTTAATGTGATCCCTCAATGGAGAAAAGGCGCATTTTTAAAAGATCGACGAAACGACGATTGAATTTAAATTACTTATAGTTTGAGAGCCTGCAAGACGCCGGAAAATTAGAAATCATTTCAAATATTTTAAAACACTTTGTAATTGTTCGCTATCTAACAATTTTTATACAATTTATACAATAACGAGTTTTATTCGTTGCTGTACAGAGCGATTAAGAATTAATATCACAATATTCTAACATGTAGGTATAGAGATAATGTAGTAGATAAATATTTGCTTTATGGAATCATGTCCAGTAAGAAATTGTTTGATTATCGTGAGTTTTTATTGGTGTCTTGCGTTAGTTTACCCGTGTAACTTTGTAATATATGAATTCTGAATCACCCTTGATAGCAAACAACTGTCGCAACTCAGCAATAACGCTCGCCTCCCTAAAACCAGCAAGATTTGTTGCAACTGCAATATCTTAAACTATAAACATTTTACTATCGAATAATCTACGTTTTGTACATTCGCGGCATATCTCCGGAACCTATCCCACACGAATAGAGTTTTGATTATACGGGGATGTCTATTAACGAATTTAGTCCGAGTGTCAAGGGCCCGAAATCACGATTTTGGTGTAGGTCGTGCGGACTAAACGTTACTTCCAGAGTATGTTTTCGCATGCCTCTAGATCACAAAAAGCGACGATGGACATCTGAGAAGGGTAGCTAATAACATTTAAACTGTTTGGACTATTTTGAAATTTTTTTTTGTTTAAAAGTCCATTAATTGGAGTGCAGCGTCATATATTTAATGGAATAGCTCTGCAACCGTGAATTCTATAAGAAAAGTTCCTCTAACCAAAAAGAAACTACGTTAAATAAGCTTTAGGTGGGTGAATATATTCTAAAAGCGCGCTACACACGTTCTGTTTAGGTATAGGTAATGTATCGAATGTGTGGTAACACCCACTCCAATTTTTACCATCAATTTTATTCCATTTCCATGAATCAATGTAAAACTTATTTAAAAAGTATGAAAAAGACTTTCGCGATTAATATTTCAGTAATTTACCTACTTGCAATTATTTGTTATTAAAACATCCCCGCCCGACCCCACAGTAAATTTTCAGCAGATGGTACTATTAATTACTAAAATTCCGTACTAAACCCTACTGAATATGTGTCCGTTTATAGTAAAATATTTACTTGTTTTGATTATTTTGTTAGTGACGCGTCTCAAATATATAAGTACCTATAATTAAAAAATTTTTCCTAAATACTAATTAATAACATCGCCGACGTTGGACACAAAACACAAAATAGTAACCTAATGTTATATGATAGGTACCGAGAAATATAGGAAAATACAAAAACTATTGAATCGTCACTACATCACTTTCACCATACACGTATTTCCTGTCAAATTTAACTATCTTCATTTTATTACAAATGATCCGTAGGTATCTATAATTCAAAACTTGCCACAAAGTATTAGATGTACCTATGACTATATTTTCAAACGTTCGACATACAACATACACGAACATCTTGACGAACAATTCTTTCGTATATGTAATAGAAGAATAACATAAACCAAATGTAAAAAAATCAATGGTCGTTCTTTACGACGTACACAACAATCAGTTACCTACAGCATGAAAGATGTATGAATGCATTCGAGAATGGCATTGTTTATGAAGTACGCACCAGGTCGATGTACCCCTACAAGTGTTGACATTTCAAATTCAATATTAAAGCAGGTCAGCTTTACAATGAACTTTCCTTATCAAAAAAAATTTTTTTTTATTATCGATACAATAATTAGATACTGTCGTATCCAAGATCCACTTAAACGCTTTCACCCCAACTAATGCAAAGAACTGTCCCTTTGGTGATTGCATTTAGCAAACAGTGTTTGTCCAATATGCTCCATTGTCGAGAACGTGACTTGCAGTTAAAAGCAGCTTGTGTGGCTCGTCATCGCAAGACGGTGACACTAAACACACACGTTTTGCATCTCAAACAATACAACCACCCCGGCGGTTCCGAGCGAACAATCTGCCCGATACGGCTGATTACCTGCACATCTTGGTTACTGTCTCGCAAATAGACTTTTCCTTACTCACAACCACCACCGCAGAACAACATAGAAAAGCGACCGTAATCAGAATGTAACAAATTAATTTTGCAACGAGAAATTAATCTAATTGGGAACTGGGAACTTTGCATAAAAATTCGGCACTCGCAAAATACCAGTAATAAATTAAACAAGTCAATAAAAATGTTTTTGCTAATTAAATTGCGATGTACATTAACTTTATAATATTAATGTAATAGGTAGATATACAGATATGTAGGTAGGTACCTACATAAATAATTTTATATAAAAATGAATTTGAGCTTTTCATAATAAAAAAGAAAATAATGAGTATAAAGTAACAGTCTCGAGACACTCTCGGCACAACACCGTGTACGCATCGCGCTACAGATGTAATCATTGCCAGGAAATAAATAAATCTTTTTTGCAATATTCTTTTATTGCTGTCACGAAGATGGTGTTCAAGGAAACCCAATTACGTAGGCGTAAATTCAATAATAAATCAATCCTATTAAGTATAAAGGAATTTGTGGCAATTGCGTAGCCGGCGGTGTATTTCCATATCGCACAATCAATCCAATTTAGAATGGCACTTCAATACCTTTGCTTATATTGTGGTATGTACGTAAACCCAGTTCGTATATTCTGCGTAGTCGTTATGTTAAGCGGTATATTAGAATTTATACGAATCAGATTATTATTACAAAGCTACATAAAACAAACTGTTCCTACGTGTGCACACGTGCCAAGAGTGCAAACCGTCAAATAGAAAATACGGTGATAGTTAACACTATTAACACTATTTCGTATTAGTATTACTTTCAATCCGAAAATTAACCAAAAGCTTTCTTAATTGATTTTGACGAGTAGGTAACTACGTATTTATTATAAGTTTAATTGCTTATCGTCATAAAACTAGGTACGTCGTCGCGTCGATAGAATTTTTGAACAACCAAAATTGACGTATGTAAGTATAATTATGTATTTTGTAACTGGTAAATTGATAAATATGAAATCGTGACCGATAACATACCTATACTTTACAGTGAATAGCTGGTTAATCCCAACATGGAAAATACTAACAGGTTCACTTCAGAAATGGAAGATACAATGAGACATGCAGTACCCATAGTATGTTTATAACCGTTGCTATACAGTAGAGTATATAACCAATACAACGCTTATAAATATGAATTTTTTATCGAATAGTAGGTAATCGAATCGAAATGACTAATAATAAATAACTATTTGCTATAATTTTTTGTATAAGAACAGGTACAATTGTACAATACATTATATGAATCTCCATAGAATCCATATTTTTCTGCTTGGCCCAAAAAACAATCCAAAATTGGGGACAAAGCAAAAAACAAAAAAAAAGACAACAAACTTATTCAATAACGTCGCGATCAAAACCCGCGGGAACGTTTTAACCCTGCTGCACCCCTTAGAAAAACTATACACTTGTACTCCTTCGGGTCGTGGTGACCCGATACTCTAAAATATGAAATCTCACAAAAATAACTGCAGCATTTGTGTATTCTTAACTTTATTTTACTAATATGACGTTTTTTTACTTCAACACTGAGAATGCACTACCCAATTTTACGTTAGAACAATAATATAAAACAAACTGTTTAAATTATGTTACGTGTTGCTACTATTTGCGATTTGTGTTTTACACAAATATTTAGTACAAGTTATATTAGTTGGTTTATAAGTTGGACTTGCTTACTATTGAACATTTTAGATACGCGCTCGATAACAGGTAAAATAATCCGTATTTGTAAATAAAATAATTGAATAATAAAATTACATTCACCCTGTAAGTAGGCATATTATAACTACGGGTCATATTGACCCGAGGGGATACATACCTTTAAAAAATTGAAAAGGTGTCCCTTTAAAAAAAAATTCAAACTATGTAATCTCTAATAACCAAGAAACAAAGTCATTAAGTATGGAGTATAAATATTAAATAATACAAAAGTTATTAAAGTTTCAATTTAATTTTGGGTCATATTGACCCGACGAGTACAGCGGGGTTTAAAACGCATGCCTACTGTAAAATCGACGTTGTAACCGACGGTACTTTCACAAAGACACTATTAAATATAAATGAAAAAGGAACAACTTTAGCCTCCTTCTTTTAAGCTCAAAAAACTCGCTGGCAAAAAATCTGAAAATTTCATATTTTGTTATTTCACGTCTAAAATTTAAGTTACTCGAATTCATTTTTCCTTGGAAAAACAATCACAACCTTGACGACCTTAATTTTGAGGGCCCGTAATCTGGCCCAGAACAAACGGAAAAAAAAGCACCCAACGTAATTATAAATCAATTCGAGTTGTTGAACACTTTTAATAAAACCAACTGACTTCGAAGTCTTTTATAAACAAACTAAAATGTTCGTATAGTTAAACTTTTATGGTATTATTGCACAGTTATTGAATAAGTAAGATTAAAAACGAAAATAATTTCGTGATAACTTCGCAGCGTGTCCGATTTGTTTGTTAACAAATTAACAAACAATTAATGGAAAAGTAGGTAATTGTTGTTAGATAAGAACCTAGAGATCATTTTCACTTTAAATGAAAGTAAAATGGAATACGCGTTAGCTCATAGCTTCGTTAATAAGTCATGTGTAACGCCGTGTGTAATGCCATGTGCCAAATGACCGGGACACGTCAAGTTCAAAGCTTTATATTACAATGTAGACGGCATTACAGTAAAAAAAAACAAAACAAGTTACGGTCTACTTATCATTACACTAACAGAAGCGTTAAGTTAAGTTGGTATCGAAATATATCTAGAACTACACACGTAAAACGTGCTCCTAATAATTTTTTTTTTTTTTAATTCTTTATTTAACCAGCTCAACAAATAAATGTTATTCATAGTTGTTATGTTTTATATATTTTTTTGTCTGTTAGTCTATTTGATCGTCCGTGTTTTGCAACAGGTCTTGAGGTAGTCTTCTTTTCAGTCTTGTATGTAGATTAGTTTGTCCCAGGTTGTAATACATGCTCCTAATAATTAATCTCCTCGATAAGTTACCAAACATCATCGTCGCCCATAACCGTGAAAATGTAAGAATAAATCAATCACGATTTAATAATTATTCGCAGATCTGCCAATTATCATAACAACAGCGGAGAATGCGAATTATCGAATATGGACCGGATCACGTTAGCCGGAAGTAACGCTTTTCAACAAGCCAAAGGATATGAATATATGGAAAACAACTGCGTCGAGGAACCGACAAAATTATGCGAGTTCAAAAAGTTAAGTGGGCGTATTTTAAAAACCGTGGATTCCGTATATCAAGACGTTGGTTCGGTAGACGAGTGCCGCGAACTTTGCCTGAACTCTCCTTACCGATGTCATTCATACGATTACGGAGACACCGGCGAAATGGTCTGCCGTGTCAGCCATCATTCAAGGGCCACTTTAGCCGATATACAGGTATAAACGTCGGAAAGGTATTTGTGTTCGAACTATAAAGCAAACGTTCATTTTGTAGGACCCATACCTTGATGTCCCAGAAGCGGCGACATACGAACTTAGTTCCTGCTATAACGTCAGCATCGACTGCCGCTCCGGAGATATGGTAGCTCGCATTCAAACTAGTAAATTATTCGACGGGAAGATTTACGCTAAAGGTAGCCCTAACTCTTGCGTGCGGGACGTTAACAACAGCTTGGAATTTGAATTGCATATGGCATACGACGATCTGGAATGTAATGTTAGAAAGAACGGACTCGGTAGATACGTTAACGACGTTGTGATACAGCATCACGACAAAATAGTAACTAGTTCAGATTTAGGGCTTGCAGTCACTTGTCAATACGATTTAACTAACAAAAGCGTTACGAACGAAGTAGATTTAGGAGTTCACGGCGACATTCAACCAGCACTATCTGAAGAAGTCACCGTCGACTCTCCCAACGTCGCGATGAAAATCACAGATAGAAGCGGCGGAGATGTAATGCCATCGGCAGAAGTCGGCGATCCTTTGGCACTTCGTTTCGAAATAATGAATAAAAACAGCCCGTATGAAATTTTTGTAAGAGATCTAGTTGCGCTCGACGGCGTCGATTCCAGCGAAATAGTCTTGATCGATTCATCCGGATGCCCCACAGATCACTTTATCATGGGACCTATATATAAATCGGCGGATTCCGGAAAGGTACGTAAAATCAATCGTTTCCAAGTCCAAGTCCAATCCAATCCAATCGGCATTAATTACTAATTGGAATCCCCATTTTTATGTCCCGCATTAAATGAGCGGAATAACGCGATCACTTTACAGGTATTGCTGTCCCACTTCGACGCCTTCAAATTTCCGTCCTCGGAGGTCGTACAATTCCGTGCCCTAGTGACTCCGTGCTTGTCCACTTGCGAACCGGTTCAATGCGACCAAGAAGAGGAATCCACCGGAGAACTCCGCTCCGTTATTTCTTACGGCAAACGGAGAAGACGCCGTTCCACCGGCGAAGCGAACGACGATTTAATTTTAGTTCAATCGATCCAAATAACCGACAAGTTCGGTTTCGAACGCGACATGAACACCAGCAAGTCGATGATGGGCAGCGAGGCCGTGTTCATTTCCAATAACGAGCCGGGACTTTGCGTGAACATGGCCGGCTTGATCGTGGCCGGAACTGTCTTTTTGGCGGCGCAGTTGGCCGTCATCGCGGCTTGGACCTTTATTTGGCAAAGACGACGGCTAAGTCAAAAATTGCAATCGGACTCCATGTCGGTAAGCGTGAGCCTACCTTCCGGACTGAGCAGCGGCAGTCGCACGGATAGTCTTTGTAAATTGTACGACGCCGGATACGCCCATTCTCGCAGATTTTAAAATGCCCATAATCGCTGGACCCGTTTTATTATCCCGACAATCATCTGCCAATCGCGTGTGATAATTGTATTTATTTAAAAACAAACGAAATTATCTAGGTTAGCTTACTATTTTATTATATAATAGTGGCATATCGAATACGGACCGCGTGACGTATGCAATAATTGAAATCGCGCGTGTTTACTTACAACCACCTGCATTCGTTCAAAGTCTGCTTATTGCAATTAACGATAAACAGGTGCTATTAGTCTGTATGGACTACAATTGCTGCATGTAACTGTAAAGATAGGCCGTTTACTAAGGTTAACTTTCATTCGGTTAATGCGGAATAAATAAACGGTCTCGCTATATTTCCATTATTTTTTCGATACCGCGAACGTATTAATAGTTAACTCGTATAATATACTTAAAACGTTTGAGCTACTGCTTTCGGGTAACGTTATTCCTTTACTACATACTTGGTTTAAAATGCTCGGTAATTTCCCCGGTAGTCGATCCTTCGGCGAAATTAACTTCTGGTTCAGGTTATATTTATAGCCCATCCGAGAGATACATATAACGTTACTTTATTGATATTTGCGGTTCGGTCTGAAGGATTCGAGGACGATCTTGTGTGTATGTTTGAGTTCGCGTGTGAATATGTTAAACTAATCGTGCGAATGACGATGAACGACATTATTTATAATTGCTTGTCCTCGTTTCCTAATGCCCAAGATGACGATTTTGCCAACGTTCCAGTAGCTAAGTAGTTAGGCAATTGCGAAATCGTCCTCACAAATCGCTTACTACTTATAATTTTATGTCAACCTCTATACATAATTAGATAATTCTGATTACGATTAAGTTATTCATTATAAGAACATATAATATGTACGTATCAATCATTTCAGCTACTTATGAATAAACGATTTATTATAAATTTTTATGATCTATCATTGAAATATCGCATAAAACACCCAAATACACTGCGCGACAAAAGCCTTTACGCACGTAATTATTCTTACAGTTTGTTAAACAATCACAATATTTCGTGCTATAGGTAGGTATATCAAAAATGTTTTGGAAAACACAAAAATAAAGTAAAGAATCCTTTAACCTTGAACTAACAAATAATTTCCAAGTTTAAAACCATAATTTATTAGGGGAAACGGCTAAAAGTGGTTGCAGGCGTTTTATTTGTTAGTAACGAACGGTATCGTTATGTCCTGCCAGCATTACTACCTGCAAACGTCCCTTTTGACCAATTTGGTTCAACTTTTTGCGAAGAACGGTCGTGAGAATATTGAATCGTGTAATCGAATCGTATCGAACACATTTAAATTTGTGACAATGCCATTATCATCAGAACAGGTGGTTCGAATTTTAACGTTGAAGGATGAAGGCGTAACAAACAGGGAAATAGCCCAACGTATGCATATAGGACGAAGGGCCCGTTAGGTATATTATTAAACGACATTTATAAACTGGGCAGACCACTTCACGACCCCGTTCGGGCCGTCCTCGCGTTACTACGGCACGAGAAAAAATCAACGTGCAACTTCAGGGGATGTTGCACACGACCTAAATTTATCGAGGGATGTTCCGATAAGTTCACGAACGGTGCAGCGGCGGCTGCGAGAAAAGGGCTTTCAGGCATTCCGGCCAGCAACAGCCCCTATGCTAAGTGCAAGACATCGCACAGCGCGATTAAATTTTGCAAAACTGTACGAGCAGTGGACCGAAGACGACTGGCGCAAAGTGCTCTTTACAGACGAGTCGCGTTTTAATTTACATGGTCCAGATGGACGGTAAAAAATTTGGAGACGTAAAGGAGAAAGATATTCACAAGGTATGTTCCGTGGAAGAAGCAATTACTTTGGTGGATCGGTGATGCTGTGGGGTGGCGTAGCTTTTGACGCTCGTACCGATCTCCACATTTGTACGCGTCAATCTGTGAATACCTCGAATATGTAGTTCTATTTGCCCCATTTATAGGAGACGAGTTCCTCTTAATATCAGGACAATGCACGTCCTCACGTTGCTGCGCAAACAATATCTTATTTACGAGAAGTGGGCATTCGTTGTATGGACTGGCCAGCTTGTAGTCCGGATCTAAATCCTATCGAGCATGTCTGGGACGTACTTGGAAAACGTGTCCGAGTTCGATTGGATAAACCAAATAATTTAAAAGAATTACGCCGTGCTCTTACGGAAGAATGGGATCGAATGCCGCAAGAAGATGTCCGAAATTTAATATCAAGCATGCCTGGGCGTTGCCAAGCCATTATTAAAGCCCGTGGTGGTAACACCAAATATTAATTATTTTTTACATATTTTTGATAATATCTTTTCATTTATTTGTTCTAATACAAATATACCATAATTGTTGCCGTTTTTCATCTTTCAATTATTTATAAATGGGAAATATAGGTACGAAGAATTTCACAAATACTAATCGAAAGAGGACGACTTTGAAAAGGTTTGTTTCAATTTTAGTATAGTTTAACCAAAAATTGAGAAACTTATCGGACTACATGTAATTGTCTGTGAGGTGCGTAAAGATTTTTGTCGCGCAGTGTATATTAATTTACAGGCACTGGTAATTAAAAAAATTACGAATACACAATTCGTTATTACGCTATTTTTAAAATATAAAATCAAAGTCGGATATGGGAAAGACCACGAATCCACCATAATATAAATTCGAGATAGGAACGATACTGAAGTAAAAACACGATTTGTCTTAAAAATACGAAACAATACAACGAAAGCCTTTAGGATCAACTACCTAAAAATACCTAATACGATAACATAGACACCAGGTCTATGGGGGCAAACTAAAATAAAAACAACATTACATTCAAGACTAGAAATCAATCTAACTTTTAAACAAAAAGAACTAAAACTCAACTCGCATCATTTGCATTCCACATGATTTTTCAGTATTTGCTCTTGTTATGCTGCGAGATCGTCAACGACAGATATGACGATCCTCAATTTTCCGTTAACGAAACTTCGTAAATCAAGTGAAAGATGTTCAATATTCAATAAAATTCTATGCCACGTCGTGCGATTGTATTGCCAATATCGTTTTACCGTTACTAACAATTAAATGCATTCCACCAACAACCAATACTAATTAAATAAATTCTTGATAATACCTACGTAATATTAATCACGATAAAAATATTTAACATCGGTCTTCTAAATTCGCAAATTGACGACACAGAAACCAACTTAAAATAATATAATATACTTTAAACAATAAAAATATTTTAAGTAATAATTTATTTCTCAAACATTTTCTTACGTAAAGTATACAAACATTTTTATACTGTCGTTTAGACAATCGAAAGATCTATCCAAAACGCGCAAGAAAATTCGGGGTTTCATTTAAAAAAAAACAAAACAAAAAGACTTATGACGTCATAAGTTAAAAACAAATGAGTATCTGAAGTTGATTTTGACATACAAACGCGAATTTTTAAAAAAAGTAAGTCGACGCGTTTCAGGATTTTTACAAAAATTCATTTGTTTCAATTTTATTTGATATACTCCATACATATTTGACTTGCCCCATGTAATAAATTTTTGTAGCCCCGTTATTACGCTTCGACTGAACATCAGACTGAGAATGAGTTAAAAATAATCAACAGCTCGAGAATCAAAATTTAAGTTTTTTATAAGTCGTTTTTAAAATTGATTAAACGTTGTCTTTTGGGCGTAGGTTATTTGTCGTCATTTCGTTGCATTTAACGTGTAAACCAAATTTTTATTATAGGTACTTACATAACTTTTTTTTGAATAGGTACTGCATAGTTTATGCGGAAGGCTGACTACGAGGGTATATCACTAACATTTTACCTACATGTTCATAATTATTTTTAAATTAAATTTTACCTATCATCACTTCATGTTCCATTTCCATTCACGTACAATATAAAATAACACAATTACATTATTTAACAATGCGAATCCTCATTTTTTTTTATTTAACCTATATTCCGCAGAGCATGGCTACTGTAGGTACATGAAATTAAAACAAGGATTTTGTCGATTTAATTTTTTTTTGCATTGTATATCGCTTTTTATTTAATTAAGCACAACCTGTTCAACAATATAAATTGTTATGCTAGGTTTTGCTCATGTTAAAAACAATGCACTTACAATCAGATAAATTTTAGAAAAACTTCATTCTTATAAATATCTATCGCTTTTTAATTTATCCCAGAAGGTAAGTCTTTCATGTTATTTATTACTTGTAGTAAGACAACAAATAATCAAAAATTTTTACGTTACGATTATTTTACGTCGACAGTATTTTAGCAAAGACGAAAACAAACGACCTTCTGGCAAATGTGTATTAAGCAACCCCACTTATTTTTCATTGTTCTATCGCTATAGTGCGTTTAAACGGCCCTATATGTGTATTCGGAAAATTCTGGACAAAATTGTTTGAAACCACTGTTCACAATGGTGGAGAAAATTTTCCATTGGAAAAATTAGATCCTAAACTCACATCTAATTAGAAAATGTTATAACAAAAAAAAATACCCACATATAGTTATTTTAGCCTTTAGTGGATAATCAAAAAGAAATAAATTGTAATTTTGCATTATAATAGACATCGTTAAATTATTTATTAGAAATGAATTAAAAGTTCAACTAGTTATCGATTAACGTTATGGTAACGTAATTATGTTCAGATAGCAGTTCAAACGTTTAACAAAAATTTATAATAAAAATCAAATTTCATTCTAACAAAATCAATAATTTATTTTTTTTAATAAAGCAAAGCTTGTTCAATGACGCTGTAAAATATTTTTAAATTTGAAAAATCGACGTACACGGAAGTACGCCTAAACTTTTGACCAATAATTTAACGTAATGAACCCCACCTATAAAATTTTCAATTTAAAAACATTGAAGAAAATAACTATTTAATCGTCTATGACGATACTATGAACATTAAATTAATGTTTATTTGCGCTTTTTTATTTCATTTTTATAGTTGACCTATGATATCAGCTGTACCACGTATTTATCGCAATAGCTTAAGGTCGTTCAGCCATAATCAGCTACTATAACGTAGCGCGTACTTTTCGGCGCTCGGCCCGACTGAATGCGATCATACTTTTCCTAAGTTTGTCACAACCACCTTTGATCGAAAAATGACCAAATTTGAATTAATTGAGAACCTTGAGATTTTATAAACCTTTTACAGACGAGCCATTCGGTTATGTTATTTAAATTTAAAATTCGTCGTATTCCAGGAAAGAGTGCATAGTTAGATTAGGCATAAACTTAGATTTTTAAGTTAAAATAGTACAATTTTAAACATTTTCAGCAAACATAAAAAAATATATAATATGCAACAATTAAGGGTCGTTTAGTCCAATAAATATCTGCGTTTGTTTTCGTAAAAAGACTAAACCCTATACATATTTTGTAACGAATTACAAAACGCGTTACGTCACTACTCAAGTATCTACCAACAAAATGCCTGAATTTAATTTTTAAATTATATTTGAAAATCCACATTTAAGTCCTTTATATAGATACGATTTTCGGATTTGTTAACAATTAAAGTAAAAAACACATGCGGACTTACTTTGATGTCCGGAGAAACCCTAGACCCCCCGACTCCATCCGACCAGTCCCTCCGCTCGCATCGACAGTCCAAACATTGTTTTAAACGAAAAAGCGGATAAAGTTAATTTTGAAATCACTCCGGGGGCGTTTCGTGCACAATTTATTAAAATAGTCTAAAAAACCGAAAAACCTACGGAGAGACACGGACACGTAGCCGCGCGCGTCTTCGTCCAAGAAACACCGATTCGTAATGACGAAACAAATTAATCGTGCATATTTCGTAGGTACTTATAAAGAAATTTAGGATAAAGTTTAACCGGCCACTTTCCAATTTGTGATTGCTTAGTGATTATATCCCTTCTAATAATCGTTATCTTACGAAGGAACGTTTTCGAGCCCAGATAAATAGCATTTTGAGTCGTCGCAGCTCGCGTTATCGCGCACGTGTTCAAGAGATAAGTCACATTCGTTCCGACGATTGTATTGCACTTAATTTTTATCGTCCACATTTAAATAACATGCTTTATAAAACTTTTAAATGTAAAATTTCATTCACTATTTAAACGAAAATGTATTTGAGATTTTAAGTTTTATTTGAGTTTCTGTTTAAAATTAGTCCCCAAAAATTTGATCATTATGTTACAGAATAGTAGGTATACCGTGTTTATCAAGTAATAACTCTCGTATTGGCTGTAAGGCTGTATTTTAATATTTAACCGTGTAATCGTTAACATCTTCACGCCAATTTTTATCGTTTTTTTTTGTTTTGTTGCTCTTCGAATTATGGGGGAAAGTATACCTTTACGGGGGACTGTAAAATGGGGAAAAATATATTTGATAAAAGGACGTTACTTAAATATGTTAAAATGCTTTAGAAACTTAGTGCGGGTATCTACACATTTTGATTTGGCATCAAAACTAAACGCGAGATGGGAATATATATCAACAAATAAACCAAAATTTAATGTCATTTTTAAAAAATGAATAAAATTTTCAATTTCCTACGTACAATGCCAACTGTAGTTCGTCCCATTGTTGGTTTTTGAAAACTAACAAAAATAAAACGGCTAAAACTAAAAATGCCCATTTTTGAGGACCAATAAATGTACCGTAAGATTTTAATATCTAGTTCAAAATCTGTTTATAACTTAGGATTGGAATTTGAAAAAATGCTTTCTTAGATGGTATCTACATCATAAAAAGAAACATATTCTTAAAATCTCACGTTTCTAGGACCAGCGGTTAAGGCTGGGCGTTGATATGTCAGTCAATCAGTCACCCCGCATTTTCATACAACCACACCCCAAGTTATTATACATAACACGCGACTTGCGTAAATTCGCAGTTACGTAACGAGTCAACTTAACCCCCCCCCCCACAAGACGTTTTTTATTTGAAAAATGAATATTTCAATTTGTTTTTGTTTCATACTTTTATAAGTAATCAGAATAAATAATCTACTGTTTTATAAAATAACAATAAATAATATGCATACATACCTTATAGTATATAGGTACTGCAGTTTTCTACAAAGTCGCCCTTAATTATGTATTTAATTTACAAATTCGACTTACGTAAAATTCAAGTTACGTAAAGATTTACGGAAACGCATTACTTACGTAACTCGGGTTATGACTGTATCTACTTATAAATTATCATCTAACGCCTCTATGCTTTTCAATCATTTGTCTTAGGACTTAATTAAAAATAATTATTGTTAAAATTAAAATTATTGTTTGTGTAGGGGAAAGGTGTACAAAATGACAGTAGTTTAATGTTATTCCCCAAAATCAAAGCAGTTGTGGCGTTTATATAGTGATTGTGTCGTCGTAGTTTCAAGTTTTACGTGGCAAACGAATGCTGTTCGTGCAGTAGTTTGTCAGGTAATAAAGTGTTATCTACTGATGCTATCATTGTGGTCTGTATATTACGAGAAACGTCCAATTGTCCATTCCATACACATATATGTACATATTTGTTAGGTATGTTCTAACAAAAAAAAACATGCTTTTCATCAAATTTGTTATTAGTCGGATTCAACTCGTTGACATACAGTCAATAAAATGATACCATTCCGCCTGTGTAAAAAAGAAATTACAACCACCTTCAGATACAATGGGCACCCGAACAGAAGATAGCCACGATACTTGACTGCATTTACTGTGCAGAACAGTACACGATATCTAACCCTCACGAATGGTGGCAATGTTAATCATACAGGGACTAGAGGTACTTACAAAAAAAACAAAAAAAAATAGTTTTTGACATATGTAATTACTGCTCGATTTTTGATGTCATTTTATACACCCGGGTGCACAGTGGGGCAAAATTATTTTTCTGCAATATCCCGTGTTTAATTTTCTTCTAGGGCGTTATTATTATTTCCACATATTTTTTCGAGAGAACAAGACACGCGTAAAGACCGCAACTGTGTTATTTTCATGATTTTATTGTACTTTTTCAAAATTCCGTGTCATTTTGTACGCCTTTACCCTACGTTCAACCTTATTATTAAGTTGTTCATAAATGTAACACCAAACGCACCCTTTAGAACTATAGGATACGCTATGTGTCGGTAATTAATTTTATTACTAAAACAAACACAACATTTAAAGATCTAAAGACAGTTCACATCCCACTACAGCCCACGTTAATCAGTTAATAGCCTTCTCGAGTGTTGAACCTACCGCAGAATTACATTTAGGATCATTAAAAACATATTATACAAAGAGGATCTGAAATTAATCGTTGAAGAATGCAAATTAATATACTAGGACATAATGTAGTAAATAAATACTTAAGGTAATATTTAAAAGGATAAATGCATAATATATCTTTGATTATTGTGCATTAATCGGACATACGATGGTTATGAATTTATCATATATGTAAGTACATATTAATAGGTAATTTCTAAAATCGATTTTATTATAATATCCAATTTACTATTTACAAAAATATATTCGAATTTCAATGTGAATTCTACATTACAAGACATTATTGAATACTTTTTCTTTTCTGATGTACTTTACATTCTTTTGTTTATGCTAGAGGTTACATTAGTAACAGTTTGTGGTTAACGGGTTACGTTCCCGATACCAAATTAAAAAAAAAAACTAGAATCAAAACAGAATGTTATAGAATAAAAATTGTATATATTAAGTTAGCGTTTTTACTATAGTTGTTTCCTCCCAGTTTTTTTACCAACATTATAAATGATTTCGCACGTTTCACACTTATTAACTTCTCTCCAATTTTCGACTGTCATAATTATTAATATAAATTGTGTAAGTTGATAAAAGTATAGCGGTTTTTATATTGAACTAATTGTAAGCTATTATACGATTTTCAACCGTTAGCAATATCTTGATAAGAAAAGTTTAACATAACAGCAATATTAAATAAGCCTTATTAATTTATTCCGACAATACCGCATTTGTGGGTATGTAAATTTACCACGAAGAACTGTACATGATAGTTTTACTAGTGTCACGTTCGCGTCAAATGCCCATTCTTTTAGCAAATTCACTCGCCCCGGCCAAACAAGGAAACGTAACTCGTGGTGTTTGTTGAAATGAAATTTTAGCTAATCCAAATGACAAAGTTCGAAACTTGTAACTGAAGCTGGTGCTGAATATCACTTATAACAAAGTTTTAGGATCGCGGGAAGGATAATACACAAACTCTAGTATTTCTTAGCTAGCATGTTTGTAATCTGTTACACAAATGTTTAGTTTAACCACCAAAAACGACATCTGAGCGGCAAACTTTACAACACATAAGATTTTGAATATAAACGATAATTTTACAAACGACTAGAATACTAAATCGTACGTAAATTTTAAAAAAAAACATTATGTTGTTGAGATTAATACTGATATTAAACATTATTAGATAGATATATGGAAATTATGTCGATGAAATTGCATTTTCACTTACCTACCCGTAATGTTAGAGCAATTCATTTTATAACGTAAATATTTTAGGTTTAAGCATATTTACCCACTATTAATCTCGTATATCAATTTAATTATATTTCCTAATAGCCACATTTAAGTAAAACAATTATTAAAAAATAAATTTCAACACCAAAAATGTAATATATTACCCAATTTGTCACGATTTAGAAAGACTCCTCAAAAGGTTTCCTACTTTAAGTGGCAGTAGTAAGTGTAATTTTCGGAATAAAGAAAACATAAATTTGTGAGAAAAAAGAGAAGCAGGCGTAGTTTCCGTAATATTTTCGTTTTATGTTGTATCAGTAAGTGCTTTTGCGGAGAAAATGCGATGTAATTCAAACAGCCACGCCTTGCGTCACAAACATATTATTATACACATTCTGAAAAACACTCAACTTTACTATTCTAAAAATAAGCTGACATTCCCTCACCAAACATCAATGTAAATTTTCCCCGCGAAATTACACCAGAGGGAACGCATTTTGACGTTTAAACACCCCTACAAACGCTTTCAATTACCGTAGCCTACATCGAATTTACCGGTAACGTACGATAGTCGTTCATCACCAAATCATAAAATAATACCGCAAAGCTTAACTCTGAAGCTTTAAAAGTACCTATCTCGAACAAACCTGTCTGAGAACAAAGCTAACGATTAAATTTTAATTTTAATATTTATCTACTACCTGCCCACATTAATTCCCTTCTGTACATTGTAGAACTTTTAAATGTGAATTATGAATCACTCTGTATAGCAAATCTGGTCGATTCGCGAAAATCTTGTCGGGACAGATGCCAATTAATTTATAACAGAATATAATATCTATAAATAGGTATGTACCTATATAAAATGAATTTCTAAAATTTCTGCTACTACATTTTATTGTTAAAAATCCTGCGATACAGACATGTAATACTCCCATAAAGTTTTATTAATGTATAATTTAATTTAAAATTTTTAATTACATTTTTTACTTTTAATGTAAAATATTTAGTATATAATAGGTATATACAATAAGCGGTTGTTTTTGATAAAAAATAATTATATCTTAAAAAGATGAATCAATCAAAGGTCAATTGACTCATTCAAATCAAGAAATTTCTCATATATTTTTTTAAATTTCATATACCTATTATACTATAGAATATCTTTAGTTTTTAGGCACCTATTAATTATAATGCAGCACGACGACACAACATTGTTATGGTGCGTGCAGACCAAACGAACAACGCTGTTCGCGAACATCTAGCCGACCAAACTGTCGGAAACCGGTCAGTATCGCCGATTTGTCAAGAGCCGATTGGTTGATTAGTGTTCGCGAACAAAGGGATCGTGAACAGCGTGTTTGTTTGGTCCTTTAGGTATAGGTACTACGTATTTTTTACAATTATATTTATAAATCCCAGTAAGCTGGGAAAAAATTGAGAGAGTGTGTCTAAGTACTACACACATAATGTAAATAATATGACTAAAATTCCCAAAAAAATTGTAATCCGATTTTTATTTGTTTTGTTTATTTATTTCACTTCCGGACATTAAAGTAACATTAAGTTAAACTCGGGGGAGCAACACGCGCTGTTCGTAAACGAGCCAGAAAATCTCTTGAAACGCATTTGGAAAATTTCATAGATAGGTGTAAGTAGATGGAATTTTTAAAACACCGTACACCTACTTAATAATTTATTGAAAAACAAATAAAAATAGGATTGCAACTTTTGGATTTTACACTTATGTGTAGGTAATATAAAGGAAGTGGTCCGAATAAGGGGCCCCTATTTTTCTTTACATTTTTCATAATTTTTGATGTTAATGTAAAAATTGTCAGTTTGTTTCTCAATTGAAGCTCTATATCTAATGTAAAACCGAAACGATTAATAATAAAATTTAAAAAAAAATACATAAACACGTAAATCCACATCTTGTGTTGAATTTTAAAAATTTGTAAGCACTTGACATTAAACAAATAAATGACGATAAAATAAACGATTCCATTTAAAAGTCGATTCAAGAATATGTGTAATAATAATCACGCTAATGGCATTAAACAACGTTTAAATAACTAATTTTTTTTTAAATTAATTGTTGTAGATATGTATAAAATTCTGTAATTTCATTTATCAACAACAATTATTGATAGCAATTATAAAAGGCAAACGGGCTTTCGCCTAAAACTTTGTCTAGTCCGTGCAGATCAAACTAATTTTTCAATTTAATTTTTTTCGTGCTAAAAACGTTTTTAATTTATAATGTAAGTAATACGTACATTACTTCCTGCCAATTTAAAGTAGATGACCAATAACTTAATTATATAAAAAAAATACGTAAACTGCACTGCTAAAGATTATTTATTTTCCTTAACCTTAATTTAAATTAACCATTTAAATATTTAATTTATTTGTAGAACTGATAAAATGTGCACCATGTAATATCTATGTAAAACAATACATATGCATATTATTTCGCAACTTATCTGGGTAGGTATAAGGATACGAACAATGAATGGCTAAACATTCTAAGATAAAAACTGGATTTTTAGGTATTTATGCAATAACATTAAATTATTTATAAACATAATTCTAACAAAATGACTTCAGATCTGTCGGGTTATTCAGACCAGTAGTGTTGTTTCAGTGCTTACACTCAAAAAATTATTGTAGATAATATCAATGAACACCAATTATTGACTTTTTGATTATTGATACAATGGAAAGTTCATTAATACTACTAATAGATGTTCATTTTTTAATTTCCATGTTCGTAGTCCCAATGTTATTATGTTCATTAGAAACTGATGAACATATTTCATAATTTAATGGATATCTTGATTGCTTCGACGACTCTTTTTCATCAATCCAATCATTACTTAATTGTATCTACGAATTTCTACATTAACATCATAACTTAAAATTTATGAATTTAAAACATCATATTAATTAATGTAAGGTTGTTTTGAAATAATAACTACATTTATCGTATCTATGACTAAGTTCACTAATATACACTATAAATATAGTTGATTATGTATTTTTTTAATTCCATATATAGAATAATCTAGGAATATTAACGGCTTCGCAGAAACAGGATAAATTCAAGACAGTGCAGTTTGAAAACTCAAACTAAATAATTGCAAAAAAAATTATCACGACGTTTACATTAATATTTATGTTAGAACTGTTATAGAAAAATATTTCTAAAAACGGTTTGTGTTTGTTATTACATATCAAATTCCAGAGAAACGTGAACAAATCGATTGTTTTCACCGGAAAAATCGATTTGTATTTCCTACAATCGACAACATTGAACAATAAAAAACTAATAATCAAATTTTCTATGTAGGTATATTTGAGCGATAATTAATTGAAACATTACAAAAAATAAATTTGCTATAGAAACAATATACATAAACATTGTCCTATTTACAATGTAAAATAGTAACTGTACTCTTTCAATCTGAATAGAAGTGTACATTGTAACAATGCAAGAATATTCCTTTATTTAATAAACACATTCGTCGATACAATAAACAAACTTTGCATTTCAGTGGAATAATTTATTGAATTTATGTAAGAATATTGATAAAACTAATAAACACAGCTATTATCACTATAAATCAAATTCATATTATCTATGTATTAATTTATTAAAACAAAGAAAGCTTGTTCATTGGAGCAGTCAAATTATTCATTAACGTAATGAACTGCATTAGATGTAGCAATGTATAAAGCCATTATATCAATAAACGTTCATTGGGTAATGGTTTTGAATATCAAGTAATCTTTGGACATACGTTGTAATGATGAAATCGTACTTTGGTCGAAAATTAATGAACGCCAGTTCTTAATATAATGATTTTTTATTGTATTTACGTACTTTTTTGGTTGAGTGTATACGTAATTTAAATTTCGGCGCCATTTCGCGAATTAAGTGTTTACCGTAATATTTTTGTATACCTATGTGTGTGTATGTGCGTTTGTTATTTTACGTGTGCTCGGATGATCGTAAAGTTTTCTGAGACAATCTAAAAGGATTTAGACAACGAAGAGGTACACGCAACCAAGCTTTGATGCAAGAAAGAAAGGTAGATAGAACGTTTTCTCAACTAACTCTCTATGTAAGTATTTGTAAAGTGTAAATACGCGACCTTTAGCACTAACACAAATTCTCCGAAAGTCAGATAGAATAGGTTAGGCACTTTGATACAAACTTGATTAGGTCCTTCTTAAACATTCGACGGTCCAATTTCCCGACCTTTATCTCACGGTCGTTTTTGCGAGAATACAACCGTTTCAATTCGCAAAATGCGTTTATATACGTTACGTATCGTAAATAAAATCGAGGTCGCCGCTTTTCTCCATTGTATTTTCGCGCTCATAGTGATTGATGATTAACGTGATATACAATATTTTTGTTCCGACATACAGTTTGTGTATCGTTCATTGAACTATTTTCTACGCATGCTGATTTTAATTGTTTAATTAACTTGTTGTATGTATCCCGCATGCGTACTGGTTTGGAACTAATCAAGAACTGTGTTGTGTTAGAACGGTGCAGAACAGTGATTTGCCAAAACAGTCAAACGTCGTAACAACTCATATTGAAAAATAGAGGAAATAAATCAAATAGAAAATGGCAAGCTTAGTACATGATTCGGTCGAAATTTTCCGAATACACTCTGTACATGTATCCCGACCGTTCGCAAATCGATTTGATGGTGTGGTGAAACAAACCTAATACAATGGTGTTAAGCAGCGTCGAAAACCCGTTTCAGATCTTTCGTGTCAGTGGTACAGAGCGGAAGTGCTTGTTTCAGTAGTTCGAATTTTACATTACGGCGTTGTAATATTCGCGTGTGCGAGAAGGTCTTTTTGGGTGTGAGTGCGCGAGTGTCGGGTGTTATGTTATGTTCTCTAAAAGGATTACAAACAGAAAGGATTAATACGACGAGGAAAGGTAGGATCTTTCTTTGTCGACTAACTCTCCATTTATTTATAGTGTAAATACATGGACCTTTAAGTTCTAACACAAATTCTCTGAAAATAGAGCTTGGTTAGGCTCTTGGATAGGGACTAGGCTAGAGTCTTGGTTAGGGTTTCCCTTAAACATTCGACGGTCCAATTTCGCGAACGAAATTTTATCTTTCGCGCGTTTTCGCAATTACAGTGGTTGGTGAAATACAGTGAAATATGAAGCGTAGGTACGTAATAATATAAGTACGAAGTCAACGGAAGAATCTACGCTCGAAATTGACGATAGAAGAAAAACGATGACGAGAAAAGGGTAGAAAATACAAAAAAAATTTAGAAGTTTATAATTACAAACAATGTAATGTATGTTACAGACAAGTGGCAGTCCTAGCGGCAGCAGTATTAGTTTGCATTTTACGTAAGTATTAAAACAAACATTATTTCAAGATTTTATTTCTTTTTAATGTTTTTTTATTTCAAATTCAAAGTTTTTATTGTCGCAACAATTTAGGCTGACAAGAAGATAAAATTTGATCGATTAACTTTTTATTTTACTACCTCTTTAATTAAAAAATAATATTCTAATAATTCCAGTTTTTTCGTGGCATTCTTTCAATTCTCCTTGTTCTAAATGTATTCCTTTTTTTACTGACTATAATAATACTTTAATGTAATAGTTGTAGTTATTTTAGTAACAAAGTAAAAATAAGGCAATGTGTAAAAAATGTGTGTAAAATAAGGCAAGGATACGGTTCTGTTAATTTCCTGACTACCTACTTTTTCAAAAAATCGACCGCGCGCAAGCCTCGGAATCAAATTTTCACGTCTCATGTCGAAAAAACTCTTTTTTTTTAATTATTATCGAGAGAAATAAATTTTTTTTTAAAATAATATTTACGAGAGAAATGTAGAACAATTAAAAAAAATATTATCACTTTTTTCGATTATTTAGAAAATGGTGCATTCTATCGAAAATTATAAAGAGACACTATCGATAGAGAATTGTATGCCGATTCCAAAACATATTTCACATTACTGTTATTGTTAAACAGGTTTAACATGTTAAACATGTTTTACCGCGAAGACGCTGCTTAATGTTTCAAGCTCACAATCAATGGAAGAGGTTTCAAGATAAAATTACACTCGATACACAACACATACGTTAAAAAAATGCATTTAAAAAATTTAGATGTTTATAATTGTTCTTTAAAGTACCTAAGTACATATTTTGCTGACAATAAAATTTATGAATTGTATAATTAATTTTCTTTCAGTAAAAAATTATTTATTTTACAATAGTCAATTTTTTAGAAGGCACCTTGATCAATTTCAAAAATAAATTGCCGAAATTCATTATTTTATAACAGAGAATTGGCTTTTTTAAATTATTATTTTGATTCACTTTATCTTTACAATTAAGTAGGTAATTTGTTGATAGTTGAAAAAAGGTAAAATTCAAGTTTTTGAGTGTCATACCAAATTTGAAACCGTTAAAAATGAAACACGAAAATTTTAATAGGTTACCTAATAAAATTTTTAAGGGCCGATTTTTCAATCGCCTGTTAACTCGGACCACTAATCAGTCGATTGCTATACACGGTTAGTTAAGATAGTAGCACCCCCCATTTGTTCGTTAAATATTCATATTAGAAAAATATTTTCTTAACAAAAGCTGTTTAGAATGATATTTTGTATATTATTGTATATTTATTTTAATAAAATAATTTACTGAGATTTGAGAAGTAATATGGAACTATGGAAATGTTTTAAAATAACTATCTTTTCTCTATACCCACGTTGTAATTAAATATTGTGGGGTTAGATAACAAAATTACAGTGTTAAACACGATTAAAGTTGAAAAATAACATATGTTATGTACAAATATTTTTTGTTGGCGTTTCTGGTATTGAAGGGATCAAGTTTCACAATACCTTAAAGCAGGGGTAGGCAACGCGGCGCCCGCGGGCGCCATGGCGCCCCCAATCGATTTTTAAATTAGCTGAAAATATGGACACCCAAGTTTCACACTGAATTATATGTATCATTATGTATGACACCAACAAAATAAAGTTATAAAACATCTGTTTTTTTAATGCCTATTTATACCTGTTGATTATCTGTAAAATATGCGCCCTCGGTGATTTTCAAATTTAGTATTGCGCCCTTAAGGACAAACAGGTTGCCGACCCCTGCCTTAAAGTATTCCAAATAGTTCCTCCACTTCGTTCTGGCTGTTATTCTGATTTCTATCAAGAAATTTGTGTAATTATACAAACGTTTCGCTCTCTTAGGCCCGAGATTATAAATAACACAATTTAATTCACCAATTACTAAAATCATGTCTGCCAAGTCATTTTTCGATAAACGAACGTTATTAGCCATTGTAAATGCACTAATAATATTTCAATTTTCACACATAAACAAAATGCGAAAACTACGTATAAAAACGTATTAAATATTTTGAATATTTTGCTTCGTGACTACTAGACGACGGGACATTTTTCAATTTTAATGGTATTTAACACTGTAATTTTGTCATCTAACCCCACAATGTATTTATAACAACGTATAGAGAAAAGACGGTTCTTCCAAAAAAATGTAAGAAATATACAGGGTGTCAATTAAAAATTAAGTTACATATTACTGCTCAAATCTCATGAGGCCCTGAAGTAAAATAAATGTATATTAATATACAATATATCATTCCGAACATCTTTTGTTAAAACAATATTTTTCTAATGCGAATATTCAACAAACTAATGGAGGGGATGCTATTATATTAACTCGCCCTGTATAGAAATGATCATTAGAAACTATTGTTTCTATGGTGACTGGTTCGTGGTCAGAATTAACTGGCGATTGAAAAACCGGCCCTGATTGACTTAATAATTAAATTCGATTCCCGGATTTTTTAAATAAAAATGGCACGGTACGCAGCATATGTATTAATTTAGATTGTTGCAATACAATAAAATAGTAAAATAAAATAAATTGTAATATTTAAAATTTACATACTCTTAAACAGAAAAAATTAATTCGTTACCTACTATAATTCAATATAATTATGATAATTATTCATATAATTTTAATACTATAGCCTATCCACCCAACCTATGCAGTAGATATAAACAAACGCATGCGAAAAACGCGTGATCGGGATGTTGCCTTACGATAACATGTTCGACAGGGTGGATTCTACTCACGAATGTGAGTGCTACGGGTATATACGTATATACCCGCTTATTATAATAAAAAAAAACATGAATTAATACATAAAATTGCTAAAAGAAACAAATTGAAATAAATCGCTTTTGAAATCCGTGACGTGTAAAAATTATTTTTTTAAGAAGCGTTACTAAAATCAATGCTTATTAAATTCGACTACAAAGGTAATCGGGCAAAATCAAACCTGCTACGGTAAATATTTTAACTATGCCGGCTTTTAACGGGAATGCAGAAAAATTGAAATCGTTAACTGATACCCCGCTTCTGGGAAAAATACACAAGAGTGCTTTTATACGCCAATAATTATTATCGATAGCTTTACAAAGAGCATGCTTTATTTTGGGTTATTCGTTACAAATGAAGCTAATAGCACTTACATTACCTCTAAATTTTAACAAACTCTTATTAATGACGCCATAAAGTAAAAACAAGTTAAATTATTAAAAGCTTGCTTTTCAAGAAAATTATTTTGCTTTAGAAAAAAAGTTGTTTAACAAATAAATGTTAAAAACGACGGTTACGACAAAAATTGAGTTGTTCAAATATCACATTAAGAACAGAGGTGAACAGAACAAAGCAAAACAGGCGGCGATTAAAATATGTATGTAGGTATTTTATAGTTAGCTTTCGGTTGTTTAATTACACGTGTATACCTAAGTGAATTGCGGTCTTTCCTCACTATATGGACAATTCGAAGTATGTACACTGGCGGCAAAAATTAGGGAATATCGCTTAATTAGCTACTTAATATGTGCGTATATAAGTTTTAATGCATTCCAATAATAAATCATAAGTATCGTAATGCCATTTTAAATTTTAAGAAGTTGACTAGAATATCATAAATAAAAATAATTAAAAACCTATTCGAACAAATTTCACATCAATTCGTATTCACGTAAGTTGTTGTCTGTAATGAACATTAATTACTTTTTGGTGAGAAAAATATGCGTCTGTATCATTTAACTAACCATGGAAGAAACTAACGGAGGGATTGGGTTATTGCAAGGAGGTATGTGGCAAGTAGATGATGTTGCACGGTTGCTAAGAACATCATCGCAAAGTGTAATCCAGTTGACTACGTGGAAAATTTTGCGAAGTCAGAATGACATGGATAAAGAAGAAACAGATGTACAACCCAAAGACGAGCCCAATTTCTAACCGTGAACGTTAGAATGAACCCGACGTGTGCTGATACTCGTTGTCAATTGAGAGTTCTTGAACTTCCAGCAGCTGCAATATCGGTAAGAAATCGTATACAGGAAATAGTGTTAGCATCTCGACATCTCACGAGAGGCGCTCCCTAACTCCACGACATAAACAGGAACAACAAAGATGGGCAAGTGAACGAATTCCCTGAGGACCCCGGAGTGGCACTCCGCACTTCCTAATAATAAATCGCGATTTGGTCTTCATAACGAGGGTCTACGTTTGTAAAAATACCATGACTAGCGCGTTACATGCTTGTGATATTTTAGAAAATATTGTGATTCCTATGGCGGCAAACGTTGGCCCACAGTTTGTGTTTTTAGACGACAATGCATAACCCCCATAAAAGCGATATCGTGAGAAACACCCCCGCTGCTAATGGTATTCGACATTTGGCGATGCCGGCCCATTCACTGGACCTAAACCCGGTGAAACATGCATGAGATTTTCTGAAGCGGGCTTTAAGAAACCACCAACCTCCACCAAGATCGATGCATGAATTAGTGAATATTTTACCACAACTATGGAAAAATTTCGTATTAACGATAAAATAATTAATAATGAAAATAGCCCCTTTTTGGCGTGCCGTCATTGTGGAAGTGTAAATCATAATAGATACTCAAAATTAACAAAATATGCAAACAAGGTATCAATACCTAATATGTATATGTGTACAAAATAACCAACGATAAAACATTACCAACAAATGTATAAATGCATTATTCATACCTATACGTAAAACGTCATTAACGAATATTTAAATATCGATAAATGCCAAGATCTTTTGGCGACGCGAGCCACTTAAAGCCAAGACATAACAAATCCGATAAATACGTTAAAGTGGTAACAACGTAAACTTGAAGCACAACAGGTGTCAGAGAGGTAATTTATAGCAACGGTGTAATCTTCATTAACTTCTGGCCGGTAAATGAACGAGCTGTTTATTCAGTCATAAGCACAATAAATAATAACCATCACAATTTTTCCCAGTGGTATACGTATGTATTTATAAGCCTGTCCAATGTTAATAAAATATCGTGCATTTAACACTGTAGAATTGAACGTGTATTTTTATGTTATAATACGTAGACGTTTTGCTATTATAAATTTAAAACTTCCTTAAATACATATCTCTAACCAACTAAATTCAATATAGATATATATTCAATATAGATATATTATATATTGGGTTGGGGAATAAGTTCGTAGCGTTTTTATATTTTCTTTTGTTTTACAACGATTTTTTTGCTTTTGACAAAGTGCATAATATTGATTCGATAGAGCTCTTTCTGCTCTACAAAACTGTGCTAATCGTCTTTTTGAGCAATTTAATTTTTTATTACTTTTAAGGCTTAGAAATCAACATTTTCGACACCTGCTCTTCTTCGCTTTTCATCGAGGCCAAAAAGCTGCTGAAGCAGCCCGGGACATTTGCAACGTATACGGAGAAGGTGTCATAGGCGAGTCTACAGCAAGGAAATGGTTTGCAAAGTTCAAAAATGGCGATTTTGACATCGACGACACGCCCCGCAGCGAAAGACATTCTGAATTCAACGAAGAGCATCTCAAAGCACTTTTGAAGGAGGACGGTCACCAAACAAGTCGTGAATTGGCCGAAAAAATGAACTGCGATCACAAAACGATTCTCAATCATCTTCATTCAATGGGATTTGCCGAAAAATTGGGAGCCTGGGTGCCTCACGAGCTTAACGAAAATAACAAAGAAAATCGCCTTCAAATTGCTTCTCAAGATCTCGCCCGCCATCGAGCAACACGCGGTCATAAACAGCGCTTTTTGTACCGAATCGTCACTGGAGATGAGAAATGGTGCCTATACATAAATATGAAGCAAAGAAAGGAGTGGGTGGCTCCAGGAGATACGCCAAAGCCGAGAGTCAAGCCTGACCTCCGTCCAAAGAAGACCATGATCTGCGTTTGGTGGGACTGGGAGGGCATGGTGCACTGGAAAATGCTCGAAAGGAATGCCACGGTCAACAAGGAGCTCTACATAGCCCAGCTACACCGCGTGAAAGAGGCTATTTGACTGAAAAGACCCCATCAACAAGCCCAAACCATACTCCTTCACGACAACGCCAGGCCCCATGTTGCACAAGTCGTCAAAGCCGCACTCCAAGAGCTCGAATAGGAGGTCCTTCGGCATCCGCCGTATTCTCCGGACCTTGCACCGACGGATTACCATCTTTTCCGCTCCCTGTCGAACCATATGAAGAGGACCTTAAAAACTGGCTCAACAACTTTTTCGATACCAGACCGGGCGATTTTTGGCAGAACGGTATCGACAAATTGGTCGAGAGGTGGGAGAAGGTCGTAAACAGCAACGGCGAATACATAATTGGTCAATTTATTGTTATAACTATTGATTTTTGTTGAAATAAAAGTCTTTGATAAAAACGCTACGAACTTATTCCCCAACCCAATAGATATCTTAAAGTTTCTATTAAACTTAACTTAAATCTTAAACTTTCTATTAAATAAAGAAAAATTCCATTAATAATAAAACATTCCCAACAGTGAAACGTTTATTAAAATATGTATTCTAAATATAGGGAATAGTCGAACGCGCGCAGGCCAACGGTAATGAATTTTTAAGTGATGCGCATCGAATAACTTTTTTCCGATTTTCTCAAAAACGGTGCGCTTTACCGAAAATTGCAAAAAAAGACGTTCGATAGAAAACGTTATGGCGATTCGAAAACACATTTCATATTAACAATCCGATAATTAATCACGGAGATATCCGCGTTTGAAATGTTTGTTCGGACGCCATTTTAAAACGTGCCCGTCGATTTTTGTGAGTAACGATCTGCCGTCGGCCTACCTACCTTAAAGGACCACACCACATGGCAATAATCAAAAGTTGAGCCTCGTACAATCAAAATTGCGACCGCAATCGTATCCTACAATAATTGATCTGTATCTGTATAAAGCAAACCGCCTACACCTACTTCTTACTTTGCATTCTTCTTCTTGCATTGACAAAAATAATTAATACCCCTAATTGTTTACGCGTCTAATGTAGAATTTTAAAATTAATACATTTAATAAAAATGTCATTATTCTAATATTAAAAGTGCAATTTAATTCAAGCAACGTATTAACGTTGCTTTGTCTTTATAATCATTGCAACTGCTATATGTACACCAAATTATGTACAATATATGTACAAAATATGTACAACTTTATAAAATATTAATACTTCCCCGTCGTAATTAGACATTTACTGTATTACCAACAACATGCATAAAGTATTAATGACTTACCCTTAATCTCTGGTCCGATATACTCCACACGCGGCTAGCAAAATCGTTAGAGGCTCCTAACAGTAAAGTACCGGTAGAATCAAAATCCACAGACATCACTGCTGCATTGCTACCTACAAGAACACCTCGATTTTTGTAGGTACCTAGAAAAATATATTCAAATTTGTAACATTTATATTTGTTTAATGTAAGATTAATTATGTCTTATTAAACACATCAAAATTAAAGTCAAATTACCCAATCTAATTGAAAGTTTAGCTTCTTTGAAAAAACTACCTAGGTATATTTACATATAATTATCACAACTATTTAACATCAATTTCTACAACTGGCCACACTTTGATATTACTAACTAAATTAATAATTTATTCATATTGCTGTATTTGAAACATGTCAAGTATTATTATAAACTTATTAGTTGCAAATTTTATTTTTCTTTTTGAACTCAAATTTTATGTTCTGAATACTTTGGCTATTGTGATAATTACTTACTTAGTTAATTTTGATACATTCTTTTACCTTAAATAAAATTTTCCCTACTTTAGCTACCGTATAATTGCAAATCAGAATAAGTATAGAAATTCTAATATTACTACTGCATCTATTTTAATAAACAACACACTGTTAATTAGAATAAATACGATATTTAATAACATGCTAGCATTTCATTACCACAGCTGTGGTAAAAGCATTGTTACATATTACATTATAGTTTCGATTACTGTTGTAACCCATTAAATTCTTGTTCTTCCCGCACTGACCTTTAAAACATTATCAATCTTCTATTTCTCCAAAAACTCAACATAGGAAATATTTGTTGGAGGCCGTGGTGAACTAGAGAGCTTGACACTCTACTAATAACCAACGGTCTGGGGTTTGAATCCTCCTGCAACCATGCTGATGGATGTTTGTGATCATCTTACTAACACAATAAATATAGTATGTACAATATATTTATAGTTGCCGACTAACCAATATGTAGCAATATTCAAAAAATTTAAAAAAAAAGATATGTACTTAAATAACTTGTCTTCAAAGTTCTGGTCCAAGTATGCATGGCATATGTGCATATATTTCAAATTCAACGGGTTAAAACAGTTCGTACAAATGCAATTATATAAAGTAAAATAGTGATACCACAGCAACATGAACACAAACAGCAAATTCCTCACACATTTACATTAGATAGAAAATTTAAATCAAGTATAGAAACACAAAATAAGCTATTTAGTTAATTTTATGCTGGAACTATAGCCTAAAATATCAAAACTTCATTAATGAGTCAAATTTATAAATCATAGTTTTAAAGATTCGAGCAAGAAAATTAAAAATTTAATAAAAATAATCTATCTAAACTATGTAATTACATACTGAACAAACAACAAAAATGCCGTAATAAAAAAAAACAAAACTTTATTATTGTAAAATAATACATATAATAAATGATTAAACAAAAACTGAACTGTGCTTATTGAAGGAACATACGACAGTTCTTTAATAACAAGTAATTTTATGACTGACCTTTCGATATATCCCATAGTTGAACTTTTCTATCAGCTCCGCCTGTGGCTACAACGTGAAGATCAGGGCCCCATTTAACTGCGTTAACTTCACCTTCATGTGCATCCTAAAAAAAATTGAAACAGTCATTCAACGGTAAAAAATATAGGTGTCCAATTAATTAAAATTAAGTATTATAAAAATATATATACGGTGGCCCAAAAAAGTATTTGTACACCAGTAACAAATTGTCTAATAATCCACTGAATTTGAATAATTGGATATGAATTACGCACTAGAAGAAACTATAACAAATACATTGTTAAACCATAGATTTATTATTACGAAATTCCAACTAGTTAATGTAACAATTACGTTTATGTCAAAATACAACAAATATTGACCACGAAAAAGTATTTGTACATAGTATATTTTCAACAAATATTGGTGGAATATCCATTGACTCTATGACCGCTTGCAATCGCCTTGGCATGGAATGTATAAGATTTTGAGTCGTACTTTTATCAATTTTGGCCCATTCTTTCAGCAAAACTGCCCTGAGGTGTTCCCGGTTGCTTATGTGAGGGGTTCGAATTTTTCTGTTCAACTCCTCCCACAAATTCTCAATCGGATTCAAGTCCGGAGACTGGGGAGGAGTTTTTAATAAATGTGGAACATTATAGAATTGTCATTCTCGAACGTGGGCAGCAGCGTGCTTGGGATCGTTATCGTGTCGATAATGATAACGATGTGCAAGATCTAATTGGGCAGTACTTTCTTTGAGGTTTGCTTTTAATATGTTGATATATACAAACTGATCCATAATAACTTCATTTATTTGTAACCTTCCTACGAAACCTTCTTCCTGCGAAACACTCTCAAACCATCATGCTGCCAACAATACTTTTTGCCTAACGACCACAATGCGTTGAATTAACTACACTTCCTGTGTTTTTGAATTTTTTTATTACATATCCTATTGTAGTATGTGGTTTATTCATTATTTTACTAATTTCTCGTAATTATTTCTTTTCATTAAAGGATTTAATTATCAATAGTCGCTCTTCTTTTGTAGTTTCTCTAACCTTACCGCTCGTATCGATCTCTCTATAGATAGTTAATTACTTGCAAAATATTTTCAGCACAATTACCTGTCTAAATGCGTATTCTGAAAATTCCCACATCTCCCCTTAAGCATTACATTGATATACTACAGAATTTCCCCAGATATCTCGTCTGTACAAATACTTTTTCGTGGTCGAATTACGGACTAGTTTTTAAAAGCTTGCAATTTTACTGCAGCCCATTGTAATTTGGCTAAACTAAATATATGGTTTACAAGTGGGTTTACATGGTATTGTCTTTTGGTATACAATTCGTATTACATTATTCTCATTTCCTGGATTACTAGACAGGTCTTTACATTTGCTTTAAGTGTACATATACTTTTTCAGGCGGCTGTACGTTATATTTATAAATAAACAGTGATTAAATTTAAGCAGTTGTTACTAAACCATATTTGTTTCTATGAAAAAAATGTGTCTAAAGTCATAGATACGGTTCAGTAACAACTACTTAAATTTAATCACTATTTATAAATATGGCCCAAAATTGTTCAGAAATATTAAAATTAATATATGTGCCTCAGTTACTAATAATATAAACTATTTTTCATGTCTAACATAGAATCTAACACAGAAAAAATGGAAGTACTCATCTCCTTTTAAAAATAAAACCGTAATCTGTATATAACTAATAACAAACATCACTAGGTGGCAACACATACCATGTAAATATTTTTGCTTCCCTTTTTTCTTGATAGCCTTTAAACAGACTATTGTGCTATTTAAAACAAAATAAAATGTTATTGCTGTAATAGAAACTATATTAAATTTCAAAATAAATATATTGAAACAGCCACAAATTAAGGAATACTGAAATTTAAAAATATACTAAAGTACCTATATTTGATTCAATAAAATTAAATGAACTTTTTTATTAATGCAAAACATCAGACAAAAGAAATTGAAATCTAAAAACCATAAAATTGGTATCTAAAAAAGCAAAACGTAAATCTAAAAGCCCCAAGGTATTGACAAAATAAGGATTCAAGTTAGTCCTGTGACAACATTAAAATGTTACATTATTTAATTTCAGGTGCAGGAGATGTTGTTTTATCTGTTATTATAATATAGCAATTTATTTCATATAAAGTTAACTATGTTAATATAATCTCCATCTTATCAAAAATTGATTAAAAATTAATTTCGTTCATTATGTGATATAGCACAATTGCCTATTAATATTAATAATCTATTTAAACTGTTTGATAATTTTTTTGTTTACTTTATTAATAAAATTTATAAAAATTAATTGGTTGACAAACTCCTGCACACAGTCACATTGTATTCGATAAATTCCCAAAAATTTGGTTGGCAATTTTTCTCTTATACAATTGGCAAAATATTTACTTACAAACTTGATCGACACACTGGTAGGTAAGGCAGTATGAAATGATGGTCCAGAACCTTCATGGCAATCATCCATGTTAATGCCTTTCATGTCTTTACAGGCTTCCTCCAACTCTTTCTGTACTTTGGCATGTTTCTTTCTGTAATAAAAATAATAAGTAACATTCTTTAAAGCCATAGCATTGTTTATACACATTTTTAGAAAGAAGCTGTCTAGGTAAATACAAGCCACCCTATTTTAGAAACTACATGTACAGTTTAGCACTGACTTTTATGCGCTCACCTGAAAATACGAAAACTGCTGAACATGACTGGAAGGTGTCTGCTGCCATCACTGCAAATCAAGTGTAAAGAAGCTACGCTGTGTAGTCTATAGACTAAGTAAGTTAAAAAAAAGCTACAAGTCCGAAGAGACTATGAGAACTAGTAACTGAACAATTAAGTTCTATATATAGAAAAACTACTGGTAGGAAGACTAAGAAATTAGTGTTTATAGCTACAGTATAACAAATTGCTGTAATGAACTTCCACTATTTCTACAATATATTACAAAAATACTAGTAACAAATATATTAATTGCAACAAAAAGCAGTACCTACTAATGTGCATGCTAAATTCAATTTAGATTTTACTCAAAAATAACACTTACTTCAGAAAATTATCATTTTCTTCATTCATCTTCTCGGCATCTTTTGTTTTATAATGTATTAATCTTTCAAGTAATTGTCTATTTTCTTCCTACAATATTTATATCGAATTAGTTTTAAAAAAATAGTATGTTTCATTTAGATATACAGTTTTTGATTTTTTTACAATAAACAATTTGGATTTACTCCAAATATTTATTACTAAATTATACGATGACAAAAAAAAATTGAATAGAAGTCTATACCTACCTACATGTAATTATATATTTAAAAAAAAAAAATGTAGGTACCTATACTTTTATAGTTGGATGCCACATACCTACATATATGTAGATATTTAAATAAAAACTAAAAAACACAAACCTGTGCTTTTCTTAATTTATCTTCCAAAGATGCGAAAGCTAACTGTAAGGCTTGATGTTCATCTCGAATTGTTTGATTTAGATTTTGTAATTCTTTTATACTATTTTCATACATTCGTATTTCAGCACGAAGGCTAGTTCCAGATGCCATACTTTCAGCTAAACTAAAACAGAAATATATATTAAAGTTTCATAAAACAACTTACTTATATACTGACTAATAATATAGAAATAATTGTTTATCTAAATGGCCTACCAATACACGTCTTCAATAAAGTTACTAAATTGTATATTTATTTGTAATTCATTTCTATATTTGCAAAATGCATGGCATATTCTATCGATGATTTACCTGTACACATATTAGATGGTATAAAGAAAGACTAAAATTTATTAGAACAATAAAAATACTATGCAACAATGCTATATAAAATTTTATCAACTAGTAACCTTTTATTGATGATGGATACTGGAACCAATGTTGCATACCGTATATAAAAAGTCGCAGTTTAGTAATGACTAAAATATAGTCGCTTATTTATGAATTTAGCCATAATAATTTATGTAGCGATGTATCTTACGATAATTAGAAGTATTAGTTAATGTTTTAAAATTGACAAAACTTAAATAATAACAAGATCATAAAAGCTATTATTTTTTTCTTGTTTAACTATATTCCTAACCTTATGCTCTAGAGCAATTTTGTTCTACCCTGGACCGAATAGAAAATCAAGCACCTACTTGATTCAGGTTGAATAAAAACAGAGACAGAAACAGCAACAATATTATGATTTAATGCTATTTTTTTTACTAATCAAAACAGACCACTGTGGTCCTCACAAACAACCTGAAAACAACCTCACCGCTCTAGAGCTTTTAATAATCGACAAAATTAGAATAGCCTCAATTCAATTCGATTAGTTCTAAACGTGTACCCTCATAATAAAATTAAATAGAGGCCTATTCTTATAATTTAATTACCTAACTTCTTTGGAGGCTAACAACTTTTCCTTTTCTTGAAGTTTAACGTTAAGATCAATAATTTGTTGGGAATTTTCGCCTTTTCTCCTATGCAGTTCAGTAAGTTCTTCTTGTTGTGTAAGTGCTCTGTGTTCTAAATGTTGTATTCGTTCGGTTAGTCGTGAATCGTTTGCACCTGAATTTGTTGCTCCATTATTATTAGTTGTGCCATTAATTCCTTCTACACGAAGTTTTCGTTCTGTAAAGATAACTGCAAATTTTCATTGCGAAGAGTATCGGCATTTTCAAAGAGTTTGTTATCTAATAAAAGATATAGTTATAGGTTACATATTAATTTGATTTATTTTAGAAACTCACGAGAGGCTATAAGTTCTTGAAAAAATTCAGTTTGAGTTCTGTTCCGATATTGCAACTGCGTAAATATACTAATTCTCCAAGTATTTTCTTCAACAGATGCCATTCTTTAAACTGTTAAAGACTTTATTTTACATGGGTATCACAAAAACAAAAATTCAGTCTTAAAATAAATTGAATTCATCATGTCAACATGGATAATTTTAATAAACTTTTATAAATTTACTAAGATACGTGTTACTACAACTAGGTATTGAAAAGTTTGGTTAGAATATTTTGTCAAAACAATTTATGAAAATCGGCCCCTGTGTATATAATTTGAGCTTCGGCTGTAGTTGATTTGCCAACTAAATACGAGGTGCAGTTAATTTATTGACTTTTATTAATGATCTAAGATAATTTATTTAACAATCTTCATCTCTATAAACACTTACTCTTATAAACTCTTATTATAAAACTAAAATTATTCAGTAATTTGTCCTACAATGTATATCTTATCCAAACCTATATGATGTTCACGTCATCAACAAAAAGTTACTAGATTGTTTATTTGTAATTCGGTTTAAAGATTGGAAAGTGACATATTCTATAGATGATTTACTTGCGCATATTAAATGATATAAAAAAAGACTACATTTTATTAGAACTGTCAAAATACAAGGTACGAGGTGACAGCACTGTGTTAAACGTCATCATCTAGTAACCTTGTATTGATGACGTAAACGTCATATAGGTTTGGATGAGCTATAGTATCAATTTCAAATATCTCTCATCTCTTTATCGAAATCTTATATTAATCAAGTTATGAATTCACTCAAACAGTGGATTCTGATAAATTCAGTTTGCATACGATTTAGTTTCGTGTAATTTTAGATTTATACGTAATTCGCCAACATACATTTTTTTTAACCCGTTGATCTTTATCAAAATAAGTAGGTACATAATATACAGGGTAGAGCATTCTAACTAACGTATACCGGGGTTACTTTGTGACAGGGGTTCAAACCATTTTCTTTATCAAATTTCCCTCCTGTTTCGCTATTCTTTAATTTATCTTAGTTGGGAATGCTTAGCTTAAGCACTCAATGTAAACAAAAACAAAAAAATAGTTCGAATCCCCGTCACAAAATAACCCCGATTTACCCCACCTACAAACATATTACAATAAATGCGCTTTTATATATTTTCTGTCTAAAAAATTCAAGTAGGTTAGTAAAACTTTTCAAAATGATGTAATTATATTAAAAATCGATAGATGGTTCCAATAAAGTCAAAATATACAGGATGTTCCATTTAAAAATCGAAAGTTGAGATCATTTCCAGCGAAACCGGAAGTGTAATAGTATTCTGTAGCACTCGAAATATAGCGCCCATGTATACTATATTACTCACACAAAAATTCAGACATATCTTTTTGCCATCGAAAATAAAGGCAGATAGTAAGTAAGACTAGACGAGAATGTGTATTTTGTCTTTTTTGCTCGTTATGGGCTGTTAATCCGATAAAGTTCATTTAAAAACGAAACAAATTCTATTTTATTATTTCACAATATGGTTTATATGTTTAGATTTACATTTTACATATACCTTCACATTTCTGTTGTTTACTTGCGGAAAACAAAATTGAGAAATGAAAATAGATGTTTTTTAAATAACATATTTACGTATTGAAATTTAATAATTTTTGGTTTGCGTTTGTAACAAATGGAGGTATTCAAAAAAGTGTAATATGTGTTTTAATATCACCTCAGATAGGGTGGACAGAGTCCCCACTCCTAACTTTTCCAATTACAATTTTTAAAATTTTTATCTAAATTTTTGAATTCGTCAAACATTTTAAAATGAAAAAGGTACCTACTTCTGTCTACTTTCGATAAAATAGGCTATATTCGAGATAATCGCATATAAAGTTATTTATATTGTTTTAATATAATAATTGTTTCTTTGCACTGCAAAGAAGCATATGGAATTTTATTAATAATTTTAAAAATTTTAATAAATTTATTACAACAATTAACGTCAGATCCATTTTAAATTATGTACGTATGTACCTATACATAATACACAAAAACTATTTATATATATTATATGTAAAATGCATTTGTTTTATAATCACTTATTTATCATCACAAAAAAACACAGTTATGGGTTTGTTGTATAAAAAATCTGTAATTTTTACAGTACTGTTAACATGTTATCACTATGGAAACGTATGAAAACGTATTGTGATTGGTTGTTAATTTTCTTACTGCCCTATAAAAATTACTGATTTGTTACAGAATAAATCCCTTACACTACGAATTAAAAAATAACTGTATTTTGCAATAGTTTGTGTTAATGTTAAAAAAAAAAGATTCTTAGTATGTTGCATGTTTTGCAACCACTGCCGCACATTTTCACGATTTTGAATTGAAATTAAAATTCTAACGTTCTAAAAAAACATTTATTTTATTTCTGGCGCATGTACGTTAATCTCGAATACAATATTACAAAGTTTAATAGTACACTTCAAATTATTTATATGTTGCACATTTGCATCGTGTAGTAGAACGCGCAGCTGTTACATTTACATTTAATAAGTTGATGACAAGTGTGTGAAGTATTTTGTAAGTCGGTAGGGAGTAGGGAACAAAATAAAACCATTATCCAAACCCAATTTTTCGAAGAATCCTTGTGAAGAAGCGTTAAACAATTTTCCAAAATACAGCTACCTTGATAGATATAGTTTTTGCCACATGCTGTTGCAAAGCAGTTTCCGTCGACGGTTATACGCTCTACGTTTCTAGATTTTTTTAGTAAATAAGTATTTACGTATTTACTTCGTTTACTAATGTAAATGGAATTGATTTGTCGTTTAAAATTGAAATAAAATTTTGAATCCATTTTTAACTTGCGATCTGATGGTAGAGCTGCATTTAAATAGTAGTCAATTCTATGAATGTTTCATTTCTATTAAAATTATTTTTTTATTTAATTCAGATATTTTGTTTTATTTATTTCTAAAATAACGTATAATTAAAGTAATAACATTTATTTATTCATTTAATAGCTCATAAATTGAGCTCTGAATTGAATTACCCTTCGTATAGATTTAATTTAGGTGTACTATAGAAGAAAATAAATGTTTCTAATAGACTGAATAATATTGAGTAAATATGCCCATAAAAAGTAGACGAGGAAGTTAGACCTGCCGTAAATGTTTCCACTTTTAGTAGTTAAAATCATGTTCACGCCCTTTTTAGTGCCTACCTGTTTTATGAATCACGTCGTGGTATTTGTCCTCGTGCCATATTTATAAAATGTTCCAAAACATCATGAACTTGATGCGTTTATAGTCATCTGATTTTAATCATCTTAATTATGTTTCAAAACGAAATATGTTAGATAAATAGATAATAATAGATAAATATGATAGATAAGTTACGTAAGTGGACCATTTCTATTCTTATTAGAAATTATTGATTTCAAAGGATGATAAATATCTTTTGTATTGAATTACGTATTAAATTATCGTTGGAGTTTAAAGAATATTTCCTTTTAACCTAATTGCCACCTAAAAAATTCCTAATATGTATTGTGATTGAGTTTTGTAAAATCACACCAGCTCGAATTACAGTTATTATCGAAAAATTATTTAAATATAAACACGTCAAAAACAAAACTGAAAAAACTGTCAAAATTGAAAAAAAACGAAACTCGTATAATAGGAATTTATACTACAAATTTATTTTAGAAAATCACAAAAACTATAGATTAAAAAGGGTCGTTTAACGGCAATTAATAAATATTTAAATTTTTAAACTTCTCAATTTTTAAATAAAAACAACGCAACTAAATTAAATCTTAAATGACTAATTTATTTTAGAAAAATTAATAACAGATAATGACTCACTTATTACGGAACGAAGGTGGTATTTTATTATTTTTTCTCACAATCAGTTTATAGATATGAAAATTAGTTATTCCCGATGAAGTTGATACATTATTTTAGAACACCGTACTGGAGCCTATCTAGACCTATTATTGTACCGTCGCTGTGTATAATTACTTTTATAAAAACACTCTTCTTTGGAAAAATTCAAATTTATTAATCGTCTCAAAAATTTGTAGTTTATAAATCTACGGTAATTAATATTAATAAATTTGTTACCTACATAATATGGCAATATGACATTTGCGACTGGTATGAAAGAAAATTCTATACATTTTATATTATATTTTTGATTTTTTGTTGTTTGTTTTATTTAAAATATTTAAAAAAGCGACTATAATTTCGTATTTAATATTTTCTTATAATTCTAAGAAACTTTTCAAAATCACATTTTTGTGTATTTTCAAAAATAATGGTACTTTACTCTCGAGTCAATTTCATATTTTTGTACGTCCCTCGTACCTTTCCCACCTTTTGTATGAAAGGTTATGTTCAAATTTTGAATTTAGAATTATGCACAAATTTTTACGAAATACGAAATTTTAAAATAAAAGGGACTATAGAAGATAAAACGTATACATATGTCAGTTGTATAGTGTTTTCAGATTAAAACTATATACATAAGTACTTACGTATTACATAGTAGTTATAAGAAATACATACCTATTTTTAAATTATTACGCACACTTATCCTTTTATTGATTATTTATAAATCATCTAATCTACTAAAATTATAATGAGTAAATAAATTTCTTACATTTTTATTCGCCTATTTCGTAAGCAATTTAAACAAAATTTTAACTAAACGACCGCGTTTAAAGCAACATTTCAGTTATTTATATCGTTTATTTTGAAACTTGCGATATAGGTATAATCTAAGGTTAAAGGTAATCTACTTGTATATGAATTATTTTTAAATGATACGTTTATTGCTCATAAAATACAGTATAACCGTTAACTGAAGTATGTCTACTCATTACGAGAAGATCGTCCGCGCCTTCAATTTTTTTTACCTTTAACGTTGTAAACACACTTGATTTCTTTGAAATCTGGTCGACTGACTTTCTTTCGATAAACGTTATCAACCTTGGATAGTTTTTAATTTTTATCTTCTTGTTCACATAGCTCGTAGGTACTATATTGAATAAATAAATACTCCGTTATGTAGAGCTTTTGAGAATTATTTATTTCTGTTCAAAGTAGAGATACTAATAATAACACCTCTTCATTAACATATTTAACCCCTTTCTCAAACACCAGTTCTCGAACTCGTTAAACGTCTTTTTTTTTTTCTTTTGATTTCTCGTGTAACAAAGAATTAAGCGTCAACGCCGTTGGCTCTTCGATGTCAGAAAATGCTGATAAATAATGGAAGAACATTCTTAAGAAAATGAGATAATTTTATAGTATGTATATTTGACATGATGACTTTGACAAATAAAGCGATAAGGATTTCCTTACCAAATTTTGCAAAATTTAGCGTTCAACTAGTCGTTCTTAATAGTCAGCATTTTAGGCAAATTACCTATACATAATATAACACGTTCTTTTCAAAAATGAATTCCAAAAGAAAAAAATTAAATTATTAGGTCATCATACATGTAGGTGTATTTTTCTGTATACCTATTTAGTCTAATATCACTCATTACATACCTACAACAATTTAAAAAAAAAAACATTGTCTAAAATGGTTAAAAATATATATCGTGTAGGAAGAGAAGTTAAACATCAAAAATATTCTAGAATGAACAAAACAATGCAGTACCTACCTACGTCAATTTTCTATTTTAATATTTGCATCTTTGCCCAACGTACATATGTATTTATTACAAACTAAGTTTATTACAAATTTCGAGGAAGTTCCATTATTTTATTCAGAATGAGTATAAGGCAGGTCAGTTAAATATTGAATGAAATGGCGCGAAAGTGGTTTAAAATAGAGAAATAATATTATGTAGGTATCATTAAAATACGTTTTCGTTAACCAAAGTTTTGTTTTTAACGTTTTTTACTAAAATTATTCTATCGGTTTAACTCGGTCAGGTTAACTTGTGATGATAGACTTTGGGTGATTCGAACGAAAGATACATAGTAAACGCTGTTACAAATAGTTTTTAAGTTAAAGCTTGCCATTGCGCGATTAAAAAGTAGCAAACGCTAGTTAAAAATAGAATTTGCATACACTACATAGTGTTTTAGCTTCATTTGTCTAGCGTTTATTGGATTTTCTATAGTGTTCACTTAAAATTATGCGAATAAAATATAGTAAAAGCTAATTTTATCTAGTAATAGCTTCAAAATATCCAAGTCGACAAAAAGGTGCCTTGATAGGCTTGACTAAATTCAATTATTGGGTTGATGTTGTGCGGATTGGCTGCTTTTACATAATAAGAGTACGTAAAGAAAAAGTGCAACTTTGTAGGACGTTTTAGACGATATGGACATCGCCTCCCTATATAGCGTCTGTACGTTTTTCTCTAGTAATCGTTTTCCTACAATCATTGGAAATTGTCGCCAGTCAGATCGTCACAGTCAGATAATTACTTTTTGAGTTTGTTCATACAACATACCTACACGTTAAAAATTCGGAATGTGTTAATTATTCATTTATGGATGAATTATAATGAATATCAATTGAATAACATTTAATCGAGGGGTATGTAATTTTCGTTGAAAGTCTTTAAAAGTCCCTGGAAATTTTTGGAAATCTGTGGAAGTCTTTAGTCGTTGGAAATTTTATGTACATAATTTTTTTGGTGATGTACCCCTCGCCTTTAATATACAATTTGAGTACATAACAACCAAAGATCCGAAGGACTAGTCAGCGAATGTGTGTTGTGAACCGGAGTCTCACAATCAGCCGTGGCCATAGCCATTGAATAAATATTATATAGAAGTACCATCTATTTTTATCTGCAGTCTACTGTACTCAACATTAACGAAAACAATTCATTGGGGCACCTATTACACCTTTGTTACCGACACCTACTTATCTATTTTTTCAACATTTAAAAATCTAGGATTTTACACTTTTGTCGTTTGCCAATTAATATACATATGCTTCGTCCAAACCTATATGCAAACACGTCATCAACACAAAGTTACTAGATGATGACGTTTCACACAGTGCTATCGCGTCGTATCTCGTATTTTGTCAGTTCTAATAAATTGTAGTCTTCCTTTAAACCATCTAATATGTGCGCAAGTAAATCATCTATAGAATATGTCACTTTTCAAACTTTAAATCGAATTACAAATAAACAATCTAGTAACTTTTTGTTGACGTAAATTGCATATAGGTTTGGATAGGCCATAGGTGTTATTAAATTAATGGCGAACGGCCATGGGTTTTGTTTGTTGAAATCTTTCAAATGTATCGACTCTTGTTAAATAAATAAATGAAGGCAAACTTAATCTCTAAATTTACACCATATCGCTTTTTGAAAAACCGATTTAAACCGAAATTTGACAGCTTCAATCTTAAACCGGACGAACTCTAGACTGTTACATTTTCTACCACTTAGCTCTTCTAATTTGAAATGGTTACAATAAATTATAAAAAAAATTCGCACATTCACAAGTCGCGATAATGAATTTCCATCGAAATACGTATAAATCGCTTTCTTCCCGATTTTCTCGAAAATGACGTATTTTATCGAAAATTACAAGAGAGATTCCTCACAATCAGAGAGAATTTTATGGCGAATATAAAACATATTTCATAGTAGCGATCCGATAATAATTAATAACGAAGGTAACGCGGTTTAAAATTTTTGATCGGTCGCCTTTTTGAGGGGGGTCGGTCGATTTTTTTACACAATTTCCTGACCTCCACCCCCTAGATTGCTATTTTTGAAGACTGAAATTCTGTTTCTAATTGCTAAATTGCTTGACTTTCGAAAAATATTTGTAGAATCCATTATGGGTATAGGTGTATGGTATCCAAAATAGATTCTAATGCCCGTCATGAATAAAAAATTAAATTTTATATTTGTAATGCAGTTGTATGTTTAAAAAGCGACATATTTTATAGATGATTTACCTGCACACATACGTGCCGTTTTGGATTTTCTCCGATCACGAAAATATAGGTTGTTCATTTTGGGTCGGACCCATACAAATATAAATATGTTCATATGTTACGTGTGAAATATGTTTTAGAATCATCATACAATTCTCATTAAACATATATCTTTACAATTTTCGATAAAATACACAGTTTTGTGATAATCGGGTAAAAAGTGATATTTTTTAAAATTTTTATAAACATACTCTTGAAAATATTTCTCTAGCAAATCTAATTTTTTTCCGAGAGATGCATTTCTTTCGATAAAAATGAAACAAAAAGGTGTTTTGAGTTATATTACATGGAAAGTCGATACCGAGGGTTGCGCGCGGTTGGATCATGTAATTTGGATGCTCAACCAGACTTTAATAATAAAATTTATTGAACAAACAATATACAAGTACCTATAACTAAACAATTTGCCTATTTTAGTTTATTATTAGGCTTGTTGAAAAGTACATTTTCTAGAAAAACAACATAAGGTTCAAATATAATTATGTACAACACGAATTGTGGGAATTTGTTCAGTACCGCTGATCAATAATTAGTGAGGCTTGTTTAAGTAGGAAAAAAACAAAATATTTTAATCTAAAAACCTTCCAATATGAATGGATTGACTAATTATGTTTATTAATTTACTAGAAAACATAAATAGTATGTATGAAACAAAACTATAAAACATACTTATACATGTTATTAGGTATGTCAACCTACTTTTACAATATTAATGGTATGCATTGTAGTGGGTAGGCGGAAAATAAAGAAATAAAAGGCATTTTCAAGGTAGCTACTTAAAAAACTAAATATCGATGCCTACCTCTATACCTATACATATGGATATTTCCATTTCTTTCTTTAAAAAATTGCTATCTATCTTCGAAAATTGTGAATTTGTTTTTCATATTTCTCGAAGAACACGGTTTGGGGAAAACCTATTTTAATTAGGTAACGTTTAACATTACATTTACATAACACAATACATAGGTACATAACAACAACAAATATTTACAAAATCTAGTAGGTAATAATTATGTAGATAATTAGATAATTATCTACTCGGAAGAATTTTATTTTATTACCTTGAGTTTCTGAACTAGGTAACTACTTGAAATTAAACTGCCTATGTAAATATTTCTGAAAACTACTAATTTTTTTCTGAATAATTATACGTACTTGCCACAGAAAAAATTGGGACAGCACTAGTTGAGAATTTTAAAAATGTTTGGTTGTGAATTGGGTTTTAAGTAAAATGCTTGTATTTTTAAAAGGGATTACTGTAAGCCATAAATCATCATTGTTACCTACAAAGTGGATAGCTCTTTGTCAACAAAATACTTTAGAAGCAATTTGTAGGCAGGTTTAGTTTATGCTTTCTATAAATTAAAAAATTTATCGATCGGCATAATATACGACCGATAACATGCAGATTTATATAAAAAAAAATGGTTACTTAAACACACAAAATTGATGTAGCTTCATCCTCCTTCCTCCTATAATAGTGCTTCCTCAATTAAACTTAATAAATCACATTTTTGATTTTTTGTTGATTTTTTGCCTTGAATTTTCTTTAACAAGCCATCACTTTTCCAAATCGGAAACGTTGCTACAACTTTTTTGCTTAAAATTACTTAAGAAAGGCGCCCCTAACGTTTGGCAGATTCCTCCCGGGACACCTGTATGTATCCTTAATTACTATATGTGTTATTTAACCTACGAACTTTATATGCAAGAACAAGAAACGGTAAATAAAATAATTATGTAAATAGGTATATAATCATTCTTTGTGTGTATAGTAAAGTAATAAAAATGCAATTCTTTGGCTGAATTTAATATATTATACATTCATTAATTGTTTCCAATTGTTTTCATCAATTGTTTGTAGCACTAATCAGAGCCGAAATATATGGTGTTAGTTGTTCCAAATGTTTATATTGGCTTATTACCACAATTTTTAAAAGAAGTATAGTAAAGTAAGCATTCAGGTCACTAGTTTTAATTTTAAGGCGATCCCCTACCTTTCAGGAAGTTCATAAACTTCAATGGAAATCAAGATTTCACACTTTTATGTTTTAGAATTTTTTTATATGATGTTTGGTACCAAAATCATCGGCAAAAAAAGTGTTTAAAATTATCTGGATAATCACTATCTACTGCCTTTATATTGCAGAATTATAAATTTACTCTATTTTTAATTTAAAAACTATTCATGTGCCCTTAAGCATTGCAAATTTTCCCATTACAAACCATAAATCAGATAAAAGTTTAATCGTATTTCTATGCGAACGATAAAATACAAAGCAACTAATAAAACATGTCCACCATGTGGCAAAACCGCTTCAGATCTTTCGCGTTATTGATACAGAGCGGTAGTGCTTGATTCAGTAGTTCGAATTTTACATTACGACGTTGTAATATTCGCGTGTGCGAGGAGTGCTCGTTCGGTTTATAAGGCCTTTGTGAGTGCGTGAGTGTTGTGTTGTGTTTTCTAAAAGGATTACAAACAAAAATGATTAATACGACGAGGAAAGGTAGGATCTTTCTTTGTTGACTAACTCTCCATGTATTTATAAAGTCTAAATACATGAACCTTTAAGCTCTAACACTAATTCTCTGAAAATCGATCTTGGTTAGGCTCTTGAATAGGTACTCGGTTAGGTCTTGGTTAGGGCTCCCCTCAAACATCTAACGGTCAAATTTCGCGAACGAAATTTTCTTGCACGCGTTTTCGTGATCACAGTGGTTTGTAAAATATAGTGAAATCTGAAGCGTAGGTATAGGTACGTAATAATGCAAGTTCCCAGTCAACGGAAGAATCTACGCTGGAAATTGACGATAGAGGGAAAACCACCGATGACGAGAAAAAGGCAGGAAATACAAAAAAAGATAGAAGTTTCTAATTTTTTTTTATAGTCTGTTACAGACAAGTCGCAGCAATGTTAGCCTGTAGTTTACATAAGTATTAAAAAAAAAATATATATATATATATATATATATACGAGGTCTGACCAATAAGTAATGAGACTAAGTCCATAAAATACGTATATTTAAAAATTAAGGTACATTGATGTGATCCCCTTCAAAGTACTCCCCTCCCACAACTACACATTAGTGTCAACGTTTCTTCCAGCTTTCGTAACATTTCTGGAAGGCTTCGACTGGAATGTCCTGGAGTACCCTCGTCACGGCGGTCTGGATGTCAGTTATGGACTCAAAATGCGTTCCTTTCACGGCCAATTTTGTTTGGGGGAACAAGAAGAAGTCACAGGGTGACATATCCGGCGAATAGGGCGCTTGCGGCAACACTGCGATGTTTGTAGAGGTCAAAAATTGCGACACACTGAAGGCACGATAGCATGGAGCATTGTCATGATGAAGGATCCACGTTTTGGCAATCTCTGAACAGACTCTAATGACTCGTTTTCACAGCCGATCGAGTACTTTCAGGTAGAAATGTTGGTTGACGGTCTACCCAGGTCGTACAAACTCTTTATGCACGATTCCTTTGCTGTCAAAGAAGCAAATCATCATCGTTTTCACTTTTGATTTGCTCATTCTCGCCTTCTTCGGAATCTGGCTGCACCAGGAGACAGCCACTGTTGACTTTGCCATTTTGTTTCGGGATCGTACTGAAAATACCAACTTTCAGAATCGCCGAGTTTAACGCAAAATTTAATCGCGTACCTCTGTTCAATATTACGTCGTTCCATATTCGCCTTACAAACACGTTGTCCAAAACACAACACAGCTGGAGAACTAACGAACGTACGAAAGTCGCGAGCACATGTATCGATAGAGGAGGGATGGGAGATTAACTGACCGAAGTTTCAGGTTCGCAGTGTTACCACAAGCGCGGCTAAAAATCTGTCTCATTACTTATTGGTCAGACCTCGTATATATATTTCAAGATTTTATTCTTTTTAATGTTTTTTTGATTTTTTGTTTGATTTTTAAATAATTTAGACTGGCAAGGAGACAAAATTTGATCGATTAAATTTTTATTTTACCACCTATTTACTTAAAAAAATATATATTGATAATTCCAGTTTTTTCTTGGCATTATTTTAATTCTCATTGTACCAAATTTCTTCCTTTTTTTACTGACTATTATAATATTTTAATGCAATTGTTGTAGTTATTTTATTAACAAAGTGAAATTAAGGCAACATGTGTGGGGTAAAGATACGGTTCTGTTAGTTTTCTGATTCAACACTTATTCAAAAAGTCGACCGCGCGCTAGCCTTTTTTAAAATTTTATTCGAAAAAAATACATTTTTTGAAAAATAATATTTACGAGAGAAATTTATAAGAATTAAAAAATAAATTATCACTTTTTTTCGATTATTTCGAAAACAGTGCATTCTATCGAAAATTATAAAGAGACATGATCGGTAGAGAATTTTATGCCGATTCCAAAACATATTTCACATTACCGATTTGATGAGTAATAACTGAGATTAGAATTTTTTTAATTTTTTTTTTTTGAACGGCCGCTATTTTGAAACGGGTCTGTCGATTTGACTGGTTAACGAACTCGTTTTTCGTTTTCGTAAAGACAATACCCTGTCTAAATTTGAGCCTCCTACGATCAAAATTGCGACCAAAATCGTGTCAACAAGAAATTGATTATATATATGACAGACCCAAAACGAACGACCTATATTTTCGTGATCTAGGGGTCGAGATCGGAGATAAGCCAAAAGGACACGTCTGGGTCCCGTCATCAGACAGGCTACAGTAGCTTTATTTTCTATGAAAATTCGGTAAAAGTATCGATAACGTCATAACTCAAAAACAATTTATTGAATCTGAAACTTTGTAAGTACCTATATTTACTACAACATTCAGACAAAATCTCAAAAAACTAAACTTCTCCGCGAATTTTTTCTAAAATTATATTAGCTGCATTTGTTTTCAATTATTACTCGATACTCCCGATTTTATAAACACATTAGGTACAATATTATAATAATAATTTATTTTTATGATCATCAATATATTACAATAATTATTATTGTACTTGTTAATATTAATTATTATAAAATAACCAATTAATTGTTGAAAAAATATTTTATTTGAATCGTAAAGAAATTGTAAATTTATATCTATACTATACATATTATAATGTATTCATAAAATATAAAAATCACAGTTAATTGAAGGGTTCGTTTTTAAATTTTCCTGGACTGTTAGGTAAGGGAGATAAATAACGATATATTTGGGGATCGCCCACGTATCTAGACAGATTTATTTTAATTTAAATATTTAATATTGTTAAGGTCTGTTGTATTTTACGTAGTATTTCTAGAAATTTCGATGTGCGTGGGACATAGCAAGTAATCACTCTGGAATTTTTACTACAATTGTATTAGCTTCGACATTAGTAACACCGTCCATTAGAACTGTTTCGGTTGCGCAAGCTTGTCCCCCCACACAAGATCCACTATATTTAAACGAAATCTAGCTGTACGCCACAGCTAGTTCAATTCTGTACACGTAGATGTATAGAGGTTGTGTCAAGGTTAATTAAGTTTTTTTTTTAGTGTTTTGTTCAATAAAGTGCAATACCTCTACAATGGCTTCAAATTGTAATATTCCCATCAAAATGGGGGATTTCAGTGTCATCGATAACGAATTTGTCGGTATCAAGGAACGATTCGACGCTGAAATGCGTAAAATGGAAGAAGAAATGAGTAAATTTAGATCTGAATTGATGAGCAGGGAAGCAAACAATTACTTCAAATCTACATCCAGGTAATAATAATTATTAATTCTTAGCGATAATTACGTATTTATTAATAAATTAACATAACTAACCGAAGTACATAGTTTATACGATGCTTTATGTGCTATACATACATAAATACCTATCTAAGTAATTAGTATAAGCAATTTCCGAAAATAATTATCTACCAATATCAATTTAATAGTGTCGAAATTGTTTGCTTACAGTAATTAGTAATAAAGTGACAACCGTAATTGTTTACAACGGTCGTGCCGTTCAAAGCGTAATTTATTTTTAGCAATGATTTGAATTTAAACGTTTATGGTGATATCCGTTTAAATTTGCTTGGTTAATAATCGTGGTTAAAAAAATATAAGAATATAATGTAGCTGGCTTTAAAAATACATGGCGAATGGTAAATAGATACTAGATGACGTTTTATTGATATTTTTCAAATCAAACTAGATTGTTCAATTTCGCTCGATTTCACGGTCAACGGGTCAATTTTATTTCAAGAATAATTATTACCTGTTGATCTACTTAAATACTATTTTATTATCATAGTTTCATTTTTTTAAGGGCGATCTTTTCGCCTCGTGATTAATTTAATCCACAAATTGATATTTACCATGTCGACTGCAAAAGTAAAGCCTTTCAAAAAATTGTTCCGATGAAAAAATTTCAACTAAATTTATTTAAAGGAGAAAAGATTATAGGTATCTACCCTTAATTTTGTATATTTTTCTCGGCTATATGTTAGTAGGCTTCGGTCACTATTATTTTGCATTACCCATATTTATTTTTGGGCTGGCTTGTGGTCCTTTACTTATTCGAAGCCCCCCCCTTCAGCAGATATTTATGCAATTTAATAATAAAACAGTTAAAAAACTATGGGTCAATTGTACAATTCATAGTTCAACCTCAGATCAACCGAACTGAAATGTTATGGATTAAAAATCTGTCAAAATTTGATAATTTTTGAATTTTGACAGATTTTCAATCAATAACATTTCAGTTCAGTTGATCTGGGGTTGAACTATGAATTGTACAACTGGCCCTATGAAAATAAAATACATATCGAAATACAAAGAATACGGGTATGTTTTTCATTTGACTATTGCTTTTACAGTTTTACTATTGTATAAAATCTTTTGGGTGCCGCAAGTAGGTAAGGGTCCATAACAATTATTCTTGTGACGGCTTCGAAAACAATTAAAATAATTAAATTACGATAGATGTTATTATATTTGTTAGAAAGAAGATTAGTAGAAAATAAGATCGAAAGATGTGTTACGCAATTAGATATAATGCGTGATGATCATCTTATTTGTTCCTAAACTTATTTGTTCTTCCGCCCCCTTTTCAGAAAAAAAAATTACTCGGTGCCCCCTTGGAAATCTACCTTATTTAAGCGAACAAACAAAAAGATATATAAGTAGTAAAAAATTTGCCTTCTTTTATGTATCTATATCATATCTACTTTTATTTTTAAATTAATAATAATTTAAAATAAAGATGTTTGTAAAGTGTAAATTTTCTTATCTTCTCTTCCCTTTTCATGCTTTCACTCCCTCCCCCTTATTTTTATTAAACGTTCGCAAAATAAGCTTCTGTCACCCCCGATCGTTCCACTGCCCCCTAGGGGGCGGTGTCACCTACTTTGGAAACTAGTGCTCTTGATGATCAGATTGTAGAAGTTACAATGTATGTAAATACCTAAATTTAAATAAACGTTTACTTTCCGTTCTTAAAATGATTTAAAAAATTATGTAGTAAGTGGTACGAAAATGTTTTTATGAAATTATAATTACAAAATTAAAGTAACAGGTTCATGAATCTTATCGGTCAAGTAACGATTTATTTGTGAAACGAGGTGATAAAAGTACTATTATGTATCTCTGCAACGTCCTTATGAAGATTGATAAATTATTGTTGATATTTGAAGTTTTCCATAGTTCTAAAGTAATCGTGTTCTATCCATATCACTTCTTTCACTATAGATATTCACTTGTTTTTTTGGGACAGCCAAAAATTTCATGATTAATCTGTTAAAGATGTTAACCAGTTTTCGACCCATTTATTCGTGGTCTTTCCGGCTCTTTCGTATGTGGTTTTCAATTCTTTAATTCGTCACTTCCTTCCTTCACATAATTTGCTATCTTTCGTAAATGCAATTAAAACTTATTCTTCGCTTACATAGTTTACGCTGTCTGTTTTTTTTACCTGTTTTTGTTTATCTTTATTCGAACTTGAGACGGGCGAATTTGTTTTGTCGTAACTCACCCCCTTCACGGTCAAAATAGACTTCTGATAATTTTTAGGTAAATGCATTTTTTGATCGAAGCGTTTCAACTTCTTTATTTTAAACTACAGTACCTGCACCTGTATGGTCGATTTGTGCTCCTTATCTATTCGTGGCCCCCCCAAACACGATATTTTATGCGATAATAGTAAAGCAAAAAATATACCCGTGTGCTTTGCACGTTGGTACGGTTTTTATTTTAACTATTTTTATCGTTTTACTATTACCGTAAAACTTAAATTATCCGGACTAATGAGCGCTGGTTGTGATCCGGATATGCAGAAATCCGGAAAATTTGGATAGACGAACAAAACGCGAAAACGGCTATACAATCACTTTTGTTTATTTTTATTTCAATAATAAAGTATATTTGAATGATATATTAATAATAAAAAAATATATAAAACAGGCTTAAGTAATATATGTTCAACAAAGTTAGTTGTTATGACGTAGGAAATGTAATTTTTTATTTCTTTATATCGATCCAGGACGACTGTAGTTCGGATGAAGGGATTTCTACTGTACCTATATGCAGAAAATGTTTGTGTTTTTTTTTTATTTTTTCATTTTTCTGTGTCTTCATCAATGCTCTGCAACAGGTCTTGCGGTAATTTTCTTTTCAGTCTTGTGTGTATTTTTGTTTCTCCTAAATTAAAATGTGTTAAATTTAAAATATTGGTTGGGAGTCGTGAAGGGACTGAAGATCGGCAAATCGAACCTATCTTCTATAATTTATTGTCAGGCTAATAATAATCTGCCCATTTTTAAATGTTTGGATTGTTCTTTAAGACCAACATTTCGTATTTATCATATAGGCAATTTTTAGGTAATATGACCGTTTCCGTTTTTTTTATGTACTTAGAGTCAGTTTTTCAACTATAGAGATCGATGAGTAATTCTGTTGAAAATAATTGTGATCAACTAATGGTTAGAGGGAACTCAAAATTCTGATCGACAGACTAACACTTATTATTGTTAAAATGCGCATATTTAATGCGCATAAAAAATTCTATAGAAGATTTGTACTGTATAAGTGTTATACCATGCTTGTTGTTGAGAATTTTAATGTAAACATGCAAGTAATTATATTAGGTATTTTCAAAATATTCATATCTATTCAAATTAGGTAGTACTAAAATAAATTACAATAATAGTATTTGTAATTGCTCCGTTTCATTGATGTCGTGTAAATATAAAAATTGCTTTTTTAACACTTAGGATTTTTTGCACCTGCATTGTAAAATATACATAGTCTGCATGCAATTTTACGTGCATAGTGAATAGTGAAATGGCGATTGTTATTTATACCTTCGTCTGTCGTTATAGTTACCTACCCCAAAAAGGTTTCAGTCTGCACGCAAAGTCATTATAACTTACTTGATAGTGATTTCTTCGTTCATGTTCGATTAATTGGATGGAGGTGTATGTACCCTCTAATAATTTTAATTATAATGTATTGTGTAAACTTAATTAAACTTACGAACCTAATTCTTTTCAAATTTCCCATACCTAACGTTGAAAGCAAAATCAATTCTTTTGTTTCTTTATTAAACGTCTATTCATTATTCAGTATATAGATAGGATAGGGAATAAACATAAAACGCTTGGGGGTATTCCATTTTATGACCATGATTTAGTTTTAAAAGGGCGTTTCAAAAATATTAATGGTTTTAATACAAATAAATCTTACGTCATTGTATTCAGTATAGCCGCAGGAAGTTAACGGAAATAAATGCAACTTGTACGTATATAGATAGATGGAAATCACATTGTCTATTAATAATTTGATTTACATAGACAAATCAACATTTTCGTTTATCAAAATTATTTTCTATTAAATAATAAGCATTAGGTATGTACCCCATGTATGGTTTATAGTCATGGTTTAGTATAAGTAATGAATTATAAGAAATTAAGCAAATTGACACCTAAATGCAGCTTAAATATTATAAGTGCTATAATATATAGACATATATACAATATATAATACGCACGTTGCCGACGACAGTTCTTAAGTCCATTACTGTACCTACCATGGTATTTTTTGAACTTGAACCTGAACTTTTTAAAGCCTGGAACGATTTAAATATTTCAAACGTCTAATTGAATTTGATAACGGTTTATGTAATATGATTGTTACTGATATAATGATATTTAAAAATATGATTAATAAAATTCGTCATAACTTTGTGTTAATCGTTCGATAATTTTACAAGTTCAAGGGTACCTACCGTAAGTTTTTTAGATTAAAAAAGACGATGGAATGTCGAAATGTCGTAAATATTCAAAACCGCATCCTGATTTAACTAAAATAAACATTTGATGTTTCTCAAAATTTACTAATCGAAATAAAATTATTCTACTTATTTGTCATAAACTCATTGTCGGATTATTTCAAATTTTATTTATTAAGTTTAATCATCCGTTTTACATCATTCTGCATTTAAATAAAAGCGGTTATAAATAAATAAATAAATTTTTAAATTATAAATAAGAGTATAGGTAATATTTTGCGTGTTTTCTGAAATACCAACATCGAAATATAAATAAAAATCTAAAGATAAATAATTTTAATTGGATTTATGTCTTAAAAATTATATAGAAATAGAAACTCTACGCAAAAAATGTATTTATCTACCAAAAAGAATTCGAGACTTGGGGTTGTAGGTATTTTGTTTTTCATTTGATCCAGATTATTCAAGTTTAGGTCGTTAAGGCTTGCGTTCTATTTCAGTAACACTTCGCACGTGGCTTTTCTAAATGTTTCCTGTCTTTAGGGTTGTACTGCATCATCATCATCACCTTTGGAATACCACGATAATTATTGCACTGGCACCTTTCCCATATATATTTATCTGTCTACATATTCATGGTATTTTTAGCGTTTCTATCATTTGATTTGTTTGTTTAAAGGTTACACAATAATAGTTTTGAATGGTTTATAATTTGGGAAAAATAATCGCGAAACGATTTCAGGAATTTTAATCAAAAATAAAGCGCGTAAACTGGTCTATACAGGATGATTCATTTTTAAATAAAGAAACTTCACGAATCGATGTACTGAAAAATAAGTGTAAGTCGTTTTTCGAAAAGTTCTTAATTTCCGAAATATTTATTTCAAGAAGAATACAACTTAAATACATATTCTAATTTGTTTGCTATAGGGAACAAACTCAATTTATTCAAAACTAAAAGGAATGCCTGTCGAAAAATTACAGAACACTTATTTTTCTAATAAAACTGGTAAATCTAAAAAAAAAGAAAAATGAACTTCCGTAGGCACAGAAATTGTTTGAGTATAAGGGGTTCTAGTATCTACGCTGCTGGGGACATTTTTAACATTTTGCCAGTTTCGTTCTAAAAATATATCAACCCCCTAACTATAAAATATTTTTATTGAAAGATGCGTAAGTTATGAGACGAAAACGTTTTTTCTTTAAACACTTTTCTAAAAAGTGTTCTGTTTTAAAATTACACTTATTTTTCACTGGTACGTACGTGCATTGCGTTTTGGATTGTTTCTGCGAATGCAAATTTCTTGATTATTGTATTTAAACAGCGAGAGTATACGATGTCAATCTGATTTTTTAAATGCATCTAAACACGTTATAATTTTATCCGAAAAACTTCAATTTTCTTCCTTCATATTTCTAGGTTTATTTACGTTTGTTGCCTTCTTTTATTGATCCGTTATATTTTTATGGGTCTTCTCTGTCTGACCTTTTCGTTCTAATTTCGCTAGATCATATAATTTAGTTGCCCTTTACTTATCCAATTGTCACTCCCTAGATGCAGATAAAATCCGAAAATTTTATGAAATTTCAGAAGTTTTTCCGTAAATTGGTGACTACGCCTAACACTTCTCATTTCCCACCTTTTCAGACGCTTTTTATTATTTCTTATTTTAGGTAGGTAGACCTACATGTTTTAGAAATCGATGTTGGAAGTTTTTAGAAATTAAATTAAATTGTAGGTACATTCCTACCATAGACGTCATATATATCTCATGTCGTTAAGACACTTACGAAACTTCCCCTTGCTTCTCCTGAAGTGATATCAATAAATCTATGAAATTATTTTGAAATACAATCGAACCTCGATAACTAGAATCTGAAGGGAAGAGAAAAAACTTCGAGCTATCGAAAGTGCGAGTAATTGAGATATATTTACTTGAGAATTTTGTTTTTTATTCACACAGCCAGTTCGAATAATCGAGATATTCGACTTATCGAGGTTCCACTGTACTTTATTGAAACATGATTAAAAATAAGAAATAAACGTGTTATATTTAAACAAATTGATTTTTGCCTTTCAACTTTGAAGATGAATATCTCGGTAGAGGGGAGAGCGTCCTGGGAAAAAAGTTTATAGAAACTTAAAATTTTATTTTGACATGTTCAAAACGTCCTTGGAATATTTCTCATCATTTCCTAGACATCATGTTTCCCGATTTCCTGACATCCAACAGGAGATTATTGTGGATTAGGGGGTGGCTCCGAAAGGGCTCTGACAATTAGTATGATCGATAGAATATACCCCTAAAATGTCATGCGTGTATCGTATCACAAAGTGCAGGGTTTATGCACTTAGAACATGGACTAATTTATTAATTTAGCAAGAAAGGAAATGGTTAATTTCATGTATTACAACATATTATTTACATATTTATGTAGGTAGTTATTTATTTTATATACATTCAATTTATTTTTGGAAACAGTCTTTTTATTAAGTTTTATACACTAAAATGTCTAAAAAATGTTAAAATTTGTCATCGTCTTCATCATGAACCTCAAAATAACGATTTCGCTTTATTATCTATACTTATACTGATGCTTATACATGAACGTCTCACCAAAAGTGTCCGCTTAAGAGAGGTACACCTATCGTGAATAAAGCGTATTTAAGTACTTACATACATAGAACTTAAATCCTAGTTAAATCCTATCGCATTTTTCAATTTATAACGTTTGAATGAAAAGGTGCTCACCTTAGTTATTTCGCCATTATTTGTCTTTGGAAAAAACTTGATCTGCAGAACCATATTTAAAAATAAAAATAAAAAAAAACATTTGTCATATCTCAAATATTTCCTTCGCAAACTATTTACTAGCTATTTGCTATATTAGTATCTATCATATAATTTATTTTTAATTTTTTGTTGATAACGTAATTATTTGGTAAACCGCAGTATTATGTGGTAAAAATACTATTTACGTCATTTTATTAGTCATTTTTAAATAGGTAGCCTGTAACAATTCGTCGCGAGGTCGAATATGCATTTTATGTATGTAATTGTTTATATATGTACACATACACGAGCGTAGGCATTTATTTCCGCGTAGGTGGGTACATATAAATGTACCTTATTGACCGAAAATTTTTGATTTTGAGAAAATAAAAATTTAATAAAATCACATTTTTATTATTTTATTTGGTTATTACGTGATAATTTATTATGTAAATACACGTGATCTGCAATGTTTTAGTTACTATTTATAATATCATTGTACTAATCAGTCTATTATGGTAATATTATAATTAGGTGTAAATTGATATTTTCTAGTCGTATAAAATAATAATTTTTATATATTTTATTTTTAATTTTTTGACTGGATAATCTACACTTGTAGGTTTTTTAAAGTATGTATCGATTGTAACCGTAATGTCAGTTTTTTTACCATTCGATAAGCAGCAATTTTTGTTTTTTAATATCCACAATAAAAGCCCGATTGTGCGCATACGTGACGTATAACAATAATAATGCATTATTCTCAAGAGTAGAAGAAAGAAAATTAAGATGACGATAAATTAATTTATAACCATAAATTAAGATTCATTAATTGTTTAAAAATATTCGCGTTTACTTTATGTGCACTTTTTAACCTGGTTTAACCTCTTGACCATTTATAATTTAATAATTTTATTACCTAATTATTGTACTACAACAAATGCGGGCGGGGGTGGGGGGATGCATATAAATCAACGGTAATTGAACTTTTTTTTTCATAATTTTTATAGATTAATTATAATGGGCTTTAAATATTTTATTTAAAAAGCGAATTAGGTAGCCTATTTTTGTTTTCTTCGGCTGTTATTCGGTTATTTTTTAGTTGTAAGTAAATAAATTGATTTTGCCAATTATTATTTTAATGAGACGTTCTAAATGTTTAAGACATCTAGCCAAATTGAGTGCATCATTTCGTTTTACAAAAATAATCACTAATGCACGAGCACGCGTAGAGCTATTAACTAGTGGCATTTTTTCAAAAGTTAATAGTTGCTTTTATCTATTATTATTTTCTCAATATCGAATTTATTTTTACAAAATGTCCTTGGGGCAAATACCTACCTACCTACCATACAATTGATTACGTGTGTGAAATTCAGTGTGCCAGAATCTATGAACAGATTAACCAGATAAAATTTTTGTCATGAGTGTTGAAAATCAATTTGAGAAATTTCGCGGTAATTAGTAGAAAATTATTCATACTTATTTATGGAGGTTTCCGTCTACATTTTGGAAAACGGCGTAATTTTTTATCTTTTCATTTATGTTGTTAATTCTGCAACTATGGTATAATAGTATAATATAATTTTCTATACATCGATCAATTATCGTTGACCGTAACCACATTAAAAATTGAAATACTTACGCGATACCGTATCAAAATTATTTTGATCAAGATTAGGTACCTATATCGTTCTATTATAATTTATTTTCTGGTATCAAAAATGTATATTATAATATACATGACAGAATTCTATAAATTACAATCGGCGCCTGACAACTGTGTCCTTTTAAAGAGTGCATACGTAACTTGATGATGTCACGATCCATAAATAGAATAGTGGTACAGGCACAATTGGCGCTTGGATGACTTGCATATGGTAGGAGTGGCCGTTGATAAAATAGCCTTTTTTTTCTTTCGAATTTAATTTGTCCCCGTGAAAGCAAAACGAAAAGCTTCAGATGTTTATCGATACCGTACATTGTATTAAACCAGCCTTATAGTAAATTCCCGCATTCGTGAAATTGTTCTCCATTTTAAAAACGCCCCGGTTCATTCATGCATTCGTCTCGACGAAAGTTACGTATCTTATTACCGGGCGTGCATTCTAGAAAGTTACGTCGCAGCTTTTGGCCGAGTCTTGGTATGCAACTGGCGGCATTTATAAATAAAGCACCTAGAACTTCAGACTGTCCGATGAAGTAATTCCGGCTTTTCGTTATTTACGCCAAAAAAGATCGAATGCAACATATTTTTTACGTCCCCGATTTTTCTTGGCCGAAGAAAACCAAAATATCGAGCGCAGTTGGTGTAAATATTTTCGCTCGTTTTCCTTTCCTTACAGTTTTAAATTGATAATAGGTATGCAAAAGTCTTGCAATTTAAAAATTTACTCGTTCTTCCAGTTTAGGTGTTGCGTCCTGTATAAAAATTCTAACGATGCATTTTAACTTTGCATGTCTTACGAGTACGAAAAGATTTCTGGAGGAAATCAAACTAAATCCAGCAGGTTTGTATAATTTAACAACCGGCTATAAAAAATACCGATAATCATTGATTTTGTCAATATTTATCTCATTAGACAATTAGATTATCATCTTCACGAACATACCCACCCAACATAAGTACATACTTACTATTGCATATTTTCTTGAAAGTCGATCAAGAAAATTGTTAAAGTTGTATTGTATTTTAAATTACAGCTTTGCATACCCATGGGGTATCATCGCCAAACCATTTTGTTTCTAAAATCTTTTTTATTAGATTATTAGTCGATTAAATAAAGCCGAAAAATCGTCAAAACTTCGGAACCCGCAAGAACAGGATCGAGTTTGATGAAACTTTTTTTTTTTTAAATGTTTGTTATATTACATTATTTGTAATCGAAAACATTCCGGTTGGCGCATTCGGGTATTTGTATTGTTTAAACAATTACAACAACCAAATACAGGGTGTCCAGAAAATTGTAAAAAAATCTCCCGGGAATCATGTCAAAATAGTGCCACGAGTTCCTGTGAAAATTTTTTCTACGGCGCTCTCATGTTGAGATATTCAAAATGCTCGTTTGGTACCTCCTCATGGGAGCCAGGGGATGCACTACCCCTGACCTTTCTAATCGCAAAATTTTTCAGAAATTTAAGTTTTTAAATGTTTAAAGTCATTTTCGGATTCCCCAAACATTATAGGATAAAAAAGGTACTCTTGTTTAATTTCGATAAAATGAACCATATTCGAGAAAATCATACATAAATAATAAGAGATGCAGAGAATATGTGTGATTTTCTCGAATATAGTTCATTTTATTGAAATTAAACAAGAATACCTTTTTTATTCTACAATGTTTGGGGAATCTGAAAGTACAGTTAAAAATTTAAAAACTTAAATCTCTGAAATATTTTGGAGTTGAAAAGGTTAGAGGTAGTGCATCTTCGACTCTCCCATGGTGATATCAAAAGACTTGTTACCCCGTCCGCCGAAAGATTTTTTACAATTTCTTTGACGTTCCCGTATTTTGTTGTAATAATTGTTTAAACAATACAAATACCTACATGAGTGCACCAACCGAAATGTTTCCAATTTCAAATAGTATAGTACTTATAATAATCATTTTAAAAATAGTTTAAACAAAATTGGTTCTATTCAGAGGATTTCGAAGTAAAAACCTATTTTGCCTCGACTAAATAAATATTGGGATAGTATAGTATTATGCAAAAATTAAAATCTGCGATTATACTGATCATATAGATATTTATTTATTTTATTTGCAAAATCACAACTAGCTTTTTTTTATTTATTTGCAAAAAAATAACAACGAATTGATTATAGGTACGTTTCTAATGGCGTTTTTTTTTATGTTATAACAGCACAACACAATCTTCACACAGTACAGGCAGTGATCTTAGCGCCAGACCTAGTGGAGAAGTACGAACATGGTTGGACGATTTAAATTCGCCTCTTATTCAAGGAGATGGAGATTCGAAATGTCTTAAATTGAGATTTGACGTTAGTCAGTATGCTCCAGAAGAGATTGTTGTGAAAACCGTCGATAATAAATTATTGGTAAGTTAATTATATTTACTTAGTTCAATTTTAATTGTCTAAATTGAAATATTTTCATTATTAGGTGCACGCTAAACATGAAGAAAAGACCGACACTAAATCAGTCTACAGGGAATACAATCGTGAATTTTTATTACCCAAGGGAACAAATCCCGAAAGTATTAAGAGTTCTTTAAGCAAAGATGGTGTATTAACGGTCGAAGCTCCATTACCGGCACTTGCCCAAGGTGAAACTTTAATTCCAATTCAACATTAAATTTAAGCAACACATTGGCCCCTTCTACACTTTCCACCTGCTTTAAAGATCAATTTTCTTGTTACATTGCAATATTATAATTTGTTTAACTACTTTTACTGGTACTGTATTGTCTAACTGATATGTTTTATGTGGTACAAATTCACAAAACTGTGCTAATATAAATTCAAGTTATGGAGATTGTGATAGTGCAACGCTTGGTACTAAATTTTATTACGTGTAGAAATGGCTTGTACATCACTGTAGTTCATAAGCAAAAATGTTTTTTTGTAATTTATTTATAAACAATAAAGGATATTTAAATACTTATTACTAACCTCTTGAAGCAGATGTGATCAATTGTGAGCAATTCTTAATAATGTCTGTGAAATTGGTCTTAAAACTTCAAATGTTCTTTTATTCAAAGTTATGGCTTGAGGAGAACAAACTTTTTAAATTATTTCTCAAGTTTAATTACAATCTCGATAAGTTTGTAACTTTTAGCCTACAATCTACTGTTCTTTCATTATTTAAGTGGGTCGCTAATTGGTTTGTGTGTGTGCAATCTGTTAAATATTTTACACTAAAATGTTTGATCTCAGGTTTTATAGTTTTGATTTTTAGATCGTGCGTTATAATTTCATTTGTGACTTATCATGGCGCATTAATCATTGTACGTACTTTTGCTTGAAATCGTTCTAAAATTTCAATTTTTGCCATTGAAGTTGTGCCCCACAATTGAATACCACAGGTCCGATCCGTACCGGTACAGCCAAATGTGGGTTTCAGTTAATTCAATAGAGGAAACTCTGCTAACTTTGTATTTAGCTAATTTCTAAGAACTATTTTTATTATAACATTATTAAAATTAAAGGGAAGTTTGTATTCTGAAAAAGATACAGCCTTTGACAAATTATGAATTGTAAAATCCAAGATTGTTAATTGTGTATTGTAGTGACCAGCCGACTTTGATGAAGGTCTTATAATTTTGTGATTACCAGGATAATTCTGCGATAATACAGCATCATGTATTTAAATGTAAGAATGTTTACAACAGATAAACGAACATTAGCTCCTACTCGAGTGTATCAAATATTTAATGTTTTTGTTAAAAAATAATTGGTATTTGACTGCCCACTGGTATGAAGCATGGTAGCCATCACGAAACGAAACCAGTGTAACTTTGAAGACATGTAGCACATAAACTTTTCAAAAATTGCCTCGTTTAAAACCCATGAATGTACTTATTCCATATTATCACAGAATTAGCCAAGTTTCCCTTATAATTAATTTTAGACGAAACTGATCAATCGAAATTATTAGAATATTGCTAAAATGGACTATTTTATACGAGTAAGCGGATTTATGGAATAAGATATGGACACGAGCAATTCCTGATCTGTCACACCTCCGAAAATTTAGTTGTAAAGTTTTGTCTGAATTGTGACCCAGTTAAGGGAGAGAAAAGAGGTTTTGTAGGTATTTTTGTTGAATATTCGGAACAATTCAAAGGTTTTCAGGTGTGGTTTCTTGACACAAAGATGATAGTTACTTCGGTAATTATTTGAGCCCATTAGCCCCTTGCAAAGTAGTCCAAGTATAAAAAATTTTAAAAAAGGGATTATGCACTTCAGTCAATTTATTATAAAATTTTGCATCAACACTGTTTGATTGCAAAGGTCTAGAAAATTTCGTAGAAAATAAGGTCTACAGTCTAGCACTAGTGTAAGAGAAAACTGTGTCCCATTTTTCTCGGTTTTTACTTAAATGTGACTTGACCCACGTTGCTTCTAATGGGCTCATTTATTTATTTAATTACGTACTTAATTATTTAAAAGTCTTCCATCATAACAGTCACATATGCACTTAAGATTAGATAAACACAACACAAACGTGGTCCCGATGTTAAATATAGGCGACAACAATCTGTAATTGTTAATAATACACAGGAAGCAATTTAACCATTTTAAATTTCTAATGATGTATGTTATATTAACTGTAACATTTGATTTAACAGAACAGCACATTTATAAAATAATTAATGCCAAAGCTACGTTATATATCTAAATTTAATAAAATTGATGTGATCATATGTCGCCTATCTTAACCAAAATTTGGGTGGCTATGTAACAAAATTATCAAACAAAATTACAAACATTATACAATTGTATTATACAAAATTCACGCATCATATTTATACATACAAAAATTTTTGTTGATTTTTATTACAATTTAAATCTTTGAAGAAAATTAACATTATATTTTTTTGCTGTTACAACAGTAATTATAAAGATACTTCCATACAAGAATAGCTTCCGCCAAGTACGTTTATTCGCAGAATTTTTAGTAATCAAATCGACAGTTTCATTTTGCCGATCCCACTGCAAAAGAAAATCTATTAATTTTAAATAAATCGCCGTTCAGTTACTTACTTTATAAGTTAATACATTCAGTTGCCGGGATATCTTTTTTAATTTAAATAATCGGTTTCTTATGTTGCTTATATTATTATTCAAAGATTTATCTTCATTTAAATTGACATCATTTTGTAATATATATATTAAACTTGCTTCCATTGTAATCAACTGTCTTATTGTTGCTAATAATGAATTTGAGACATCTATTGTGCTATAAATTAAAAAGAAACAAATACCTATTTTCAATTTAAAAAAAATTTACTTATGTTACCTATAGATCGAATCTTTTGGAATCAGATGTACAGAGCTCTTTTTAAAAACATGCTTATGAAATTTAAATAGCCCTTTTAAAATACGTTTACGTTGAAATGGTAAAAGGACACCTAATTCTATTAATTTTTCATCTGTAAGTGACAAAAAATCCAAAAGATCAATATTAACAAATAAATTTAATAAATTTTCAGATTTCATTCCATAAAGAATGGAACTAATGTCGCAGAAGAATTGTAGTCTAAAACAAAAAGCAGTTTTTGAATGTACGATTTGATGAATGTAAAACCTACTTTTCATTTTTGAATAGGTTCTCAAAATCATAAACGTTTTCTGAAAAAACGCTTGCATTGTCAGTTTCTGGTAATAATAATTTAACAATGTTTTCATAACCAAAAGCAATTGCATAAAATAAAGGTTTATTCCTTCGTATATCGATCTCATCATAAATCGAACCTGTTTCCAACAGTAATTGAACTATTTCTGGATTGTTACTATTTACGGCCCAAAACAAGGCCTGCAATCATTATTATAATTTTTTTTTTAAATCATTAAATATATAATATAGCAAATTATTTACATTCCATCCTTGATTATCTACGGCATTTATCTCACAACAAGATATAAGTTTTTTAACAATTTCAATGTTACCATTGCTAGCGGCACACATAAGAGCAGTTTTTTGTTTGCGTGTTATAGCTTTTAAATTTACACCTTTTTCAATCAACTTAGTTACAATTGCAAGACAGTTGGCAGGCGAAGATGTGGTTGCTGGACAACTACATGCAGCCATAAGTACAGTATATTTACCTAAAATATAATCTTTTAATTTTAAAACTCTTAAATTAAATTTAACTAGGTAGGTACCTTTATCTGCATTTATATCTGCGCCTTTATTAATAAGTTCACACACGATCTCAAAGTTACCAACAGATGCAGCAAATAATAAAGGAGTCCAATCGTCTTTAAATCTAACATTTACGTCTATACCTAAAAAATAAACTAAATGAACATTTTATAAATTATCCGAAAACAGTGTAAACAAAACAAATTTGTAAATTATCAACGGCAAAAACAAAAACAACAAAAATTTAAAATCAAAACTAAAAACTAAACCGTACGATTTCTTTTTAAGTAAGTGTAGGAAAACATAATTACTTTATTTATAATAAAAGTAAAAAATCTATTAATCAATTATATACCTGTATTCAATAATTCTACGACTTCGTTAAGGTTTCCATTAATTATAGCAAATACTAATTTCTCGTTTTTTTCTTCATTTGTAAGCTGTGTAATAGATTTTATATTTAACTGATGTTTTGTTGCTGAAGTTTCTGTTTCGTAGGAATCATCCTGTAACATTATTTCAACAATAAAATAATTAATTGCCCTGCAGAATCACATACCGATAAAAAGCCGGCAAGCTCGTCATCGTCATCATCACCACTTAAATAACCACCAGGATATGCCATTTTCGAGGAAACTTCGTTATTTGTATATTTAAAATTCTAGATAGATAGACATTAGTAAATAATAACAAATGTATGCTAATATTCTTAGGTGATATTTTCAACTTGTATACAAAATTTTGAGTAGAAGACGTTGGCCCGAAAGTTAGGTTACTTTTCAGGGGTTCTCAAATAGTGCGTTTCGGACAAACGTCACGTACATCAATAGAATAAGAAAATACAGACAACTAACATACATATAAATTTTTTCCTATTTGAATTTCAATTTTAAATGGAAGGAGCAAAATATTTTTATATAACTACTACTCAATGTTTAAAACAGTTGAAATACATTACAAATTAAGTTAATGTACCGGTAAATAGTTGTAAAATAATATTAATAAATATCCATAAATACCTATCTCTATAATTTATAAAAAGAACTTATTTTTACTAGAAATTATTAATTTGAAATGAAGTTTAAAATTTACTTTTATTAAATTTAAATTACATTTATTACTAATTTAATTATCATTGTAAAAAAACTATTTAGTTATCATTTAAAAAAAACTTAATTAGTATATTAGTATCATAAACACATTTAAATATGAAAATCACAAGACAAGAAATGACAAACTGCACGCATTTAAATCGCGTTAAAATTTTTGTAAAATCTCGAAAAAAAGACGTGTTATGGTCCATAGTTTTGGCAAAATTTTGGCCAAAACTAGAAAGTTTAGAACAGGTCCGGAACTACTTCAAAACTCATTTTCCAAGTATAATGATAAGAGAAATGACAAACTAAACGTTTTTAAATCGATTTAAAATTTTCAAGAAATCTCGAAAAAAAGACGTGTTATAGTCCATGGTTTTGGCAAAATTTTGACACAACCTTAACTTTTTGAAACATGCCGGAAACTACTTTAAAAATGGTTTTTCAAGTATAACAATGTAAGAAATGACAAACTACACGTTTTTAAATCGATTTAAAATTTTCAAGAAACTTCGAAAAAAAGGCGTGTTATAGTCCATGGTTTTGGCAAAATTTTGGTCAAACCTAGAAAGTTTAGAACAGGTCCGGAAACTACTTAAAAAGTGGTTCTTCAAGTATAACAATGCAAGAAATGACAAACTACACGTTTTTAAATCGATTTAAAATTTTCAAGAAACCTCGAAAAAAAGACGTGCTATGGTCCATGGTTTTGGCAAAATTTTGACACAACCTTAAGTTTTTAAAACATGCCGGATACTACTTAAAAAGTGGTTTTTCAAATATAACAATGCAAGAAATGACAAACTACATGTTTCTAAATCGATTTAAAATTTTCGTAAAACCTCGATAAAACGGTTTATTCTAGTCCGTGGTTTTGCGCACAATTTGTACCGAACACAAAGATGCTCGGTTTGTTTCATTTGCTTAGTAAAGTGTCCATTTCCACCTAAAATTACCTCAAAAATTAATTAATATGCGTATTTTAGTTAAACTGGGCCACAAGGTGTTATCTTTGTTGTCTATCTTTAAGGATTATCTTTTTTAATGAGTAATCATTTAAAATGAGCGTCAAATTTTTTTCGATTATTCATCTTATAATCTTTATCGCAATTTTTATTAAGTAAACTGTTTTTATCGACAGGATATGGGAATCAAAGTTTCAATTTACATTTAAACAAACTTTATGTGATCGTGATTATATAGCGGAATTTTAAACATTGATTGTTGTTCATTTTTACAAATAAACAGAACCTTTCAAAATTTTTAAGTGTGGGTAAAAGATATTAAAAGTTATTTTTTAAGAGGGTCAGGTATTCGTAGGATACGAATTTTTTAAATTTTTATATAGCATTAATGTCCCGATTATATGAGTATACTTGAGCATTCGTAAGAAAAGGTTGTACATTACATATAGCTTTATAGCAATGCTACAAAAATAATAGTAATAAAACAAGTGCCGAGCCTACACCTACCTTCAACAAACAACTAAAAGATTGCGAAGACTAGAATGCTAAGGCGTTCAAGCTGCTATTAGTTAACATTGCAACATAAATTATGATGATATATGTGATGAATTTAGTACATTTGGCCCTTTTCTTGTTAGACATTCAAATATTACCTACTTAATAAATTATACTAGTACTTTCTTATAAATTAATTTTTATTATAATTTATGTCAAAGTAAAAATACAAGTTGTGGTTATCTTGAACATAATTAAAATAAAATTAATTATTGACTTATTAATTTGACATACTTATACAGACAAATTATATCACATGCAGAAATAGGACTAATATATAAACATAATGATTAATATGACACTACATAATATAGCTACCAAATTGTAAAAAAAACGTTTAATAAAAAATGTAAATACTATCAATTATAGGTTTAGCTGCATCATATAGCAACTATTAATATTCGAGCTGCCTTAATATAGCTGCTCTGTTTAGGCACATATTCTTTTTATACATAAAAATGTACAAACAAAAATTACACATAACATTTATAGAAATTACATAAAAAATCTGGTCAGTACACTGTCTATTATACAAATACTATATTTTCACATACATAGTATGTTTTCTTAAACAACCCATATAAATATCTATTTTGCTTGAATCTGCTCTGAACAACTATTATCACAAAACATACTACAAAAATAACATGTGGTCATGATACGTAAAATTCTTTAAATAAAAACTAGCAAGGACTAATTTACTAATAAATTATGCATGGCAGTAAAATTTATAACACGAATTTTAATAAAAAGTTGCAATTACTTGTGTATAAAAAAATAGTTCTATTTATATTTATATATTATTTACATTATATAACTAATAACCTTTTATGATATGCAAAGTCTATGATAATTTAAAAGACGTTTTATTTTACTAATAATTTTGATCAATTCCGTGATCCGCAAAATTTTAGACTGTCTGTTTTCATGGTTTCTTAATTAATTGTTGAGAAATGTATAGCAAATAATAAAAAAAAATGTTATTAAAGTACTTGCAATCACTTAAACACCTATGGGTACCACAAAAATATTTATCCGGTATATCGAGTCTTGTGAGTGGAACCCTTGGAAATTATATGTCAGACTTCTGTTTGATGCACGGCTAAATAATTTAGAGGCTTTTGTTCAGTTTCACATTCTGAATCTTCTATTTCACATAAATTCATAGATACATCACTGTTACTGGGGTATCCTCCTAATAATGAATGACGTTCGTCTGAAATTAAACATTTAAAATTAATTAATTAAAATATACTTTTTTAAATCATAAGCAATGTTTAATTTAAATACCTATCTAAAATTTGCACAAAACTGAATCTCACAATATACAGTATATGTATATGCTAAAAAATTACTTACAATTGGTACTTCGAACGAGTCCAATTGTACCACAGTCGATCACGTTGAACGTCAGTCAATCACTATAGAAATGATTGTCTACACAATCGTTTCTATAGTGATTGATTGACGTTCAGTGGAATCGGCTGCGGTACAACTGGCCCTAAGTCTATCGGTGTGCTTTCCATCATTCGAGATAAAATTGCAGGTAACACTCTCTGATGCTCTAATATCAGTACTTCGCTATGTTACATTCGTTCAAAATACCGATTAGTAAATAATCTTAAAAATACATATATTTACCTAATGTAGTAATAACAGATTCGATATCGTCATCACATTGTTTTCTTCTATTTCTAGCACTAGGAAATCCATAAGGTTCCACATCGTCCGATTCAGCACCAGGACTATGAACACAGTCTCCTTCTGGTTCACTAGGAATGTTGTACCCATGGGTCGGTAGATAGGAATTGGGATGACGCACATAACTATCCACTAAATAATTAATTATTACTTTTTGTGCAAATTTTTTTAAAAAGTTATGGTGCTAGTTAATCGAAAAAGATTTGTTATGTATGTAATACTGAAATGTGATGAAAGATGAAAATCAAAATGCAGGTATAAGTATATAAGAATACTTACATGGTTTATTAATTTTTAAAGGCACTGCATTGGAAAAACAATACTGTTAGAACTGTTAATATATTATACTAACTATGCAAACAATCGTCAAACATTAGAAATGTTAATTAAGAATTCTTAGATTTTATCTCCGACTTACTGAATACAAAATTTTGAGGTTTTATAATTGCGTTTCTCTCCAGCCTATAAAAGTGATACATAAGTGATACAAGTAGTTCTACTTCATATTATTAAAATTTCGTTTTACAACATCTAATCTATGATTTTTTTGTCAAATTTAACGATGGAGTTATTTAGTAAATTTAAAGTAACATTATACCTGTGGTAAATCGGAATTCTTCATTGCCACTATCTAATGCATTTAAGCTGGGACTGACAGTGTTTGGTTCGCATTCGCTATCGGCGAGGCATTCCGATTCTAAATCTTCATTAAGGGTTTCGATATCTCTGCGTGGGTCGATGGGACCATTTACGTGTGGAAGATGATGACAGCGCGACTCGTTGCTTTCGTTACTATGAAAACTAGACGAATCAGGAACTTCGCTACCGGGTACTTCGGTGATATTGGGTAAAGTTTGGCTGTGGCGTGCCCAGTCCGAACAATCCCAATGATAACCTGTGAATACTGCAGTTACAAAGTTTGAAAAAAATACAAATAAAAAGTGTGTTCGATAAAATCAAAAATCAAAAGCAAACTAAAAATGTAGTACTCACTTCCAACAGATCGGTGTTCTTCGTCGGAAGTATTCGAGGACAAAGAGCACGGTCCGTGAGTTGCGGTCCGCGGCGAAGGATTGCTGCGTCCACCATAAAGCCTATTTGGGACATCGCAATTTATAGGACTTGACAATTTAAAGTCTGCAAAACGTGTAATTTTTATTAATAAATTGGTTCGAGTCGAAAATAATGCCTAGCTATACCATTTTTAATTCTTGGTTTTTCGTAAGTCGAAGCTAACTGCATTTGTTCTGCCCACGTTGTTTTATCCGAATCACAATGGTTACCTACGCCGACTTGTTGCGTATTAACATTTAAATTGCGCACATAATCGGGAGGTACATTTTCGAGTTCGTCACCTTAAAAAAAAACGTATAAGTACAAATAAAGCGACTTAATAAAAAAATTTAATCACCTGCAGAGCCATAACTTCTCAACGTGTCCAAATTGTTGAATACAACTGTGTTATTACAGTTGTACAGTGGTTCGTTTTGTGAACTAGGAGTGTAGGACAATGGCCTTGACGAACGAAGTGGAACTTCTCTTTGATTAACTTCTAAGTTGCTGAGTTTTGAACCTCTTTTAAATTCTGTCATTTCGTGAGGCCTCGTCGAATTCAGAACAACCTGATCTTTTCTAGTATCGTTATTTATCATGTTACGGCGTTGCCGAGAACTTCTCGCTCGACATCGTCGGTATATAATAAATGCAAACACCAAAAATATAATACAAGAAATTCCGATTATAAGTCCAATTAATTCCTCCCACGTTATACTATACACGTTCGAAGTTATGGGCGTCGAAAATATTAAATTTGAGCAATAGGGCCCTGTCGTATTAGGAGGACATATGCAATGAAAACTGCCTATTTCGTTTATACAGGCCCCGCCATTTTGACAAGGGGAAGATTCACATTCGTTCAAATCAAATTCGCAAAACTCTCCAACAAAGTTTCTACATTTACATAATGCCGTATCGTCGCCTTCTTCACAAACGCCTCCGTGTTTGCAAGGATTTGGGGTGCAGTAACGACCGTATTCGCATCTTTTACCCGACAATTTCAAAACACATTCGCAAGTAAAATCGCCAACCATATTAGATACGCATTTTCCACCGTACAAACAGGGCGCCGATGCGCAAGGATCGGTATCGATCTCGCATAAAATGCCAGTGAATCTTGTGTGACACTGACAATCGTATCCGTTCGCACTTTCTTTGCACGTGCCGCCGTTCATGCACGGTTGCGAGCCACATAGACCAGGCGGAGTTAAAATTGTAGATGTGTCACAACTAAATTCCACATTAGCAAATCTCTTCAGTACTGCCACTGAATTATCGCCGGTTTTATGTAACGGCACAGATACACGTGCAATTCTAACGTCGTCCATACAGCCAAAGAATCCCTTTTGAATATCTTCGAATCCAAGAATGGAAGGATGCTGATGTACTTCTGCGCCTAAATACATTTCGTCGCTTTGCAAATTCAGTATGTCGCTAATGCCGGGAGTTGAGCCTTGAGCGGTGTGGATACCGTCTATTGTTATTTTTGCAGAATTACGTTCTCTTTCTAAACGAATTTCGTGCCAACGGCCGTCGGACACGTAAACAGATGCAACACGTACCACGCCTTCTCCGCTACCTAATTCAAACCGATATTGCACTGCCCCGTTTATAATCTGAAATAAAAATATTTATGCAAGCTCGGATATTGTAAATTCAGTTGTAGATTAAATTCAATCTATTATTTCATTTCTATACATCGAAGTAATCATTTAAGGCTCCTCTAAACAGGGGATAGACAACCAAACATATTTTAAGAACTTTATTCCTCCGTAACTCGTCGTAAAGTGAAGTCCATGAAATTTTGAAAATTGCTATAATATGTTAGTTACATATACAGAGTGTTAGTGAATTAACATCGTGGAAAAAAACCACGGGTAGGTAAGATTAAAACAAACAAAAAACCTAAATAAAAATTTTTCCTAAAATCAATAATTTTCGAGTTATTGCTATTATTAATTTGATAATCATTTTACTCGAGTATATTCCCTTTAAAGATTTTTAAGAACTCGGAAAGTGAAACTGACTGTTGGGTCAGCAGCTGAAACATCTGTTGCACTCTTTAATTTATGGCCCCCATTGTAGGAGAGTGCCCATTGTTGTGGATATTTTCATTTATGAATGCAATTCCTATTTTCGGTTTACACGTAAAAGTTAGTTTACTTTATTTAACATAATTAATAACATGCCTGTTTTTGGAACAGTTACGTTTAATATTGAGAGGCTTGAACTAAAAGGGGTGTCAGTACTAGTTTTATAATTTTGAGAAATTGAGAAATTTCGAAGGGCTTTTAAAGTATAATTAAATGTAAACAGGCAAGTAGGTACTTTATTTTTTGGTTTTTTACCAAACATAAGGACCAAAAGCAAAATTTAAAAATTAATCATTCCATAATGGACGCAATGAGTGTTAGTAACTTTCAGTGTTATTTCGAGTTTTTTCCCGTACATTTATCGAAGTGCCGTTATCGAAATTGATTTTTATTTCACAAAAGTTAATTAGAAATTTTATTAGAACAACACATGCAGATGTGAAAGATTAAAATAAAATGAATAACAAATAGTTACTTAGATATCTACTTAAATGAGGAAACATTTTGAGTATTTGCTACATTACAACATGTCAATGACCGCAAAAGATATTTACGACTTCAACCCCAATCGTTTCTGTTTACTATCGTAGTAACCTAATGGAATGACAGCTGAGATAACGGTACTTTTGAGAACCCACCAATGTCACTTGTTGAAGTTTAAAGAGGAACTACTGGTTTAATTTCTCGGACGAAAACACCCTCCCCCCATCAAAAGTAAATTTGCTCAAATCAAAAAATGTTACTAAGATTTTTTGTTTTTATTAGTCTCAGGTGCATGTAACTTTCTTCCACGACGTTAATTCACTTACACCCTGTATTTCTATGTTTTATGTTGAATTAGGTAACTGCATATGTAAATATTGAAAAATCTAAACCAGTCGCCCCAAATTCCATATTTAAAATAAGCTGTTCGTCTCCCACTGCTTATCTCTAAACAAGATAATCTCTACCTGACTGGGAACCATGCGTACTTTTAGTATTTCGTTATTCAAGGTCAATGCGAAATTTTCTAGCTTTTCAGAGGAGACTTAAGCAACAAATATATGATAACACAAAGCGTAAAATGTAAGAACAAGTCGTACCTCTAAAATGTTGTAATCGACCTTTCCCATAGCGTACATTAAATTTCCTGTTGGTTGTACAGTTCTAATTCTTAGACTGAGACTTAGTTGATCCTCGATAGATTTCTTATTTATTATGCGATACTGGGAATAGCTTTTTCCCGTAAACGATATTGGATTCCTGGCTATGTAGCAAGTCTCGTCGTGACATTTGGATATGTCCACGTCGCATGTATTTCCGCAAATCCTTCAGGACACTGGCACGAATAACCTTGCATAGAAGCGTCAGGAATGCACAGTTTATATGTGGGGCAAGGTTCTTTTGCGCATTCGTTTACTATTGTATCGCATCGATCACCACCATAACCTTCTTTGCATATACATTCTAATTTTTGTGCATGTCTTGGCGATACAAAACTAGTCACGTCAGTTGAAACTGGCTCAATCAAAGATTCTAGGTAGTAATGATCTTGACAAACACCATACATACAATACGAATTTGTACACTTTAAATGAACTATTTCTTCCACGACCAGTTTTGTGCTCTCCTCTAGTTCTTCTAAGTTATCGTTTAATGCCTTACGTATAGAATCGGACGAATAATATCCATCGGATGGTTTTCGTACTGTAAATAAGACGTCCAAATCTTTATTTACTACAATTTGCCGTTTAAGCCTTAAATTGCCGACGTCGTCTGAAGACGGTTGAACGCTTATAATAATAACATCTTTTAATCTTGAATTCATCGCATTACGAACTGAACGAACAAAACCTTTTCTGTGACTAAGGATAAAAGCTTCGGGGCTCACTTCTCGAAATCTAACCACCACGGCGTTTTCAAGCATACTTTCCGTGACAATTTCAACATTAACTTTAACAATCGTGTGCGCATAGTATTTTCCATCGGTAACAGTGACATTTAAACGATAGTCTCCTACGTCCAAACGAGGAAGGGCCGTTAATGTACCATCAGTGCGATCAATTTTAAAAAGTTCATGAGTAGGATAAGGTATTCCGATAGTAGGCGAAAGTGAATAAGTTAGTGTATCATAACGATCTTGATCGTTGGCGAAAACTTTTCCAACAACGCCACCGGGATATTCGTCCAGGAAAGAATTAACGTTGATTTCGAGAGGCGTAATAATCGGAGGATACTGAGATTCTTCGATTACTTTTACAATTACCCAAGTATCAGAAAACAGTGGCGGTGTTCCATTATCAAAGACTCTGATTTGTAACAAGTAGGTGTCTTGAATTTTGTGATTGAACTTAGTTGCTGTCCTCAAAATTCCGTCTTGCTCTAAACGAAATATGTTACCTTCATTGCCAGAATGAAAATCAAATGTATACGGAGACGTGTTTGGAAAAGAGTCTTCGTCTGTTATTATAAATTTAAGAATCGGATAGCCTATTGGTTTATCCTCCTGGAAAACGTATTAATTTTAGCAACAAATCTGTTAGTAAAGATTGTTTATATGGACAATTTAAAATAATTTTTGCAATGAAACCACCTTTATATAACTATATAGATAACACTCCACAACAATATGGCCACTTTTGTCTGATGATCGACTTTTATCACGTGATGTTTACTAATTTGACGTCGCCGATTTCAAATATACTCTCAGTTTTTTTGTAACAGCTCTTGTTTATGAGATATAGTTTTCACGAAAAAATCGCTGTGTTAGTGTGTTAATTTGCTTGTAATTAAGAAAATATTAAGTTTTCTTAATATAATTTGATATGGCATCGTCAAGAAGTCAATGATCCAAATCATTTTTGTTTCATTTGCGGATAGTATATATTTAAAGAATACCGTTTGAATGTGACAGCGTTCGTGATTGAGGCTTACAAAAATTACTTTGGTCACACACCGGAAATGAAAGACAAGCCTTGGATTCCGCAAAAGGTATGCAAAACGTACGTCGAGTTTCTACGTTTGTGGACAAATAAGAAAAGGAATAGCTTTAGATACGAAACCGCTATGATCTGGACTGAACCCTTGAACCGCCACGACGACTGTTATTTTTGTTTGGCGAACACAACTGGCATTAACCGAAAAAATCGAGCTAAATGGGAATATCCTTCCATACGGTCGGCACATAGACGTATTTTGAGTCCTAAAATATCACTTGAACCTCAAGCTGATGCTTCACAGGACGAGCCTATGCATTTTGAGGCGAAAACTGACAGTAGTGATAGTGACTTTGAATGTGACCTGAAAGCGCCAAAACTATTCAACCAAGACGATTTAAACGACCTTGTTAGAGATCTGGGACTGTCAAGGGCTGCTTCAGAAATTTTGGCTTCTAGGCTAAAACAAAGTAAACTTGGTAACAAAGGAAACGAAAATTTCTTATTACCGCACAAGAGAACAAATTCTTTTCAAATATTTTGCTGAAGAAAATGATTTCGTATTTTGTAAAGATGTACCTGGTTTAATGGCTGCAACGGGACTTCAAAATTACGTTTCTAGTGACTGGCGTCTATTCATAGACTCGTCAAAACGTAGTCTAAAATGTGTTCTCCTACACAATGGGAATAAATTAGGGTCGTTGCCTATTGCTCATTCCACAAAAGTAAAAGAAGAATATACAACTATTGCTCTGGTTTTAGATAAAATTAAATATGTGGAACACAATTATCAAGTCTTGTGAAATAAAAGAAAAACTATACAAGCGCTGGAGAAATGATATTCACAATGAAATTCTGAAAGATGAATACAAGAAGTATGAAAAAAACCTGAATAAAGTTATATTCAAAGCTTAGCAAGTATATGAAAAAAACCAATTCAAAAGGGTAATTACGGACAGTAAGAAATTGTGGCAGCTAGTAAGCATGAAAATCAACAGAAAAAATGCAAGCAAGAATAAACCTCTGGAATACCTGATCAATGAAGATGGAGTAAGATTAGATAACACACGAGACATAGCTAACTGTTTCAACCTATTTTTCAGTAGTATTGGACCAAAGCTAGCTAATATGATAAGAACAATAGATAGTGTACAAGAAAGGAGAATCGTATCAAACAGCAATTCCATTTTTATAAATCCTGTTAGTGCCAATGAAATATCTACCATATTAAACAGTATGAAAGAAAAAACTGGTGGAGTAGATGGAATAAGTGTTAAAGTCCTAAAGCATATAATAACATACATTAGTGAACCTATTGTGCATATTTTCAATCTTTCAATCGAAAATTCAACGTGGCCGCTAGCGCTTAAAAGGGCGGAAGTAATACCAATTTACAAGTCAGGAAATAAAAATCTACCTACAAACTATAGACCAATTTCTCTGATATCAAATATTGCAAAAATCTTCGAAAAAGTAATACATGATAGATTCACGAAATTTTTCGTGAAACATAATATAATATCAGATAATCAATTTGGTTTCATGAAAGGTAAGGGTACTAGCCATGCCTTAGCACGTATAACAAAATTCATTTGTAGCAACATTGATACTTCTACTCCAACAATAGCAACTTTCCTTGACTTGTCTAAGGCGTTTGACACGGTCAACCATTCAATACTTCTAGAAAAACTTGAGCATTGTGGAATAAGAGGTGACGCGTTGAAACTATTGAAAGATTATTTAGCAGATAGAAGACAAATGGTAAAATTCTTGGATTGCAAAAGTAATGAATTACGAATAACAACTAGAGTCCCGCAAGGAACAATACTGGGACCACTACTTTTCCTAGTTTATATAAATGATGCTTTGAAGATCATCCCAGAGAGTAATATCATACCCTACGCGGATGATACGGTAGTTATTAGCGATGGCCTAAGCTAGGCTTCAGCCCAAGCAAATATGAATAACTACCTCAAAAAAATAAGTAAGTGGCTATCAACCAACAAGCTTTCTTTGAATATTAAAAAGACTGTTTGTATAACTTTTGGAGCGTATTGTGATAGTGTTCCTGATGCCATTGATGTTCGTATAAATGAACGAACTATTGGTAGAGTCGAAAAAACCAAATATTTAGGAGTAATAATTGACAGTAGATTAAAATGGAAACATCATGTACAAAATCTGAAGAGCAGAGTCAGGTATCTGCTGTTTATTTTTAAGAAAATAAGTTATTTAATGGATACCAAACAATTATTAGCAATCTATTATGCTCTATTTGATGTGATTAATCCCTTGATCTCGTTACAGAAGAGAATGTTTAAAATTATTCTCAAAAACAATAAACAAAGCACATCAGTGCCTTTAAGCATTACAGAATGTTTCATCATTGAGTCAGTTATACACAATTACAATGACTTGAAAACTAAATTTCTACAATCGAACAGTAATACAAGAAATAAAAACATAATGCTTCCAAGAATCAACAAGACCTTGTCCACAAGAAATAGCGAGTACATTGCTGTGAAATATTTCAACCAACTGCCTCTTGAATTGAAGAATATCAACTTATCTATGAAATCCATTAAGAACAAAGTGATAAAGTGGATAAAGACAAAGAATATAATATTTATATAATTTCGTGTGTTATGAATATAAAAATTCTAAGATTGTTACTTTTTTCTTTTTTTTTTCTTCTGTTAATTATATATACACATTTAAATCAATTATGGGTGATAAACGGGATAAAGTGTTCTTAATGTTAAGTTTACTGTAAAACCTATCTTAATTAGATTTAAGAATTCCAGAACTATGTACAGGTATTTGATTACCTCTATAGTCTTAGAGTTTATTTTGTATATTTTGGTATATGTAAATATAACTCTATGTATATTTCTGGTTAAATAAATAAATAAATAAATAAATTGGCTCAATGTGTTGATTTAAAAATGGTCAACTTACTTTTAGGCCAACAAGGTGGTTATACAAAATATCCCTGTTTTCTTTGCTAGTGGGACAGTAGAGCTAAATATCAACATTGGATTAAAAAAGATTGGCCTCCTCGGGAAGCGCTAGTTGCAGGACAACAGAACGTGATGAACCCCCCTTTAGTATCAAGGGATCGTATAATTTTGCCTCCGTTACATATAAAACTAGGACTTATAAAACAATTTGTAAAAGGTCTTGACAAAAATGGAAATTGTTTCCTTTTCCTATCAAAAAAGTTTCCAAAACTGAGTGCGGAAAAGATAAAAGTGGGAATTTTTGACGGGCCACAAATAAGATCATTAATTAAAGACTCAAATTTTACGGACACTATGACAGAGATTGAGAAAACGGCATGGAATGAGTTTGTTTGGCTTGTTAAAAATTTTTTGGGAAATAAGAAAAGTTCCGAATTTTCTCGACACGTCGAACAACTGTCGAGTCACTTTCAAAGGCTTGGATGTAACATGAGCATCAAGTTACACTTTCTTCACAACCACCTGGACTATTTTCCCGCCAATCTTGGGGACCTAAGCGAAGAACAGGGCGAGCGATTCCACCAGGACCTCCGTACCATGGAGGAACGCTATCAGGGCTATGATGGCTGACTATTGTTGGAGCATTCAGAATAGCTCTCTGCCTTCAGCTTTAGCAAGAAAATCATATAAGAGAAAGTTTTTTTCATTATAAGAATTAAATAAATTAGAATTATCTCTAAATTTATAGTGTTTTATTATAAAAAAACACCCGTGTCATATTTTTTTAACTATAGCTGATACAGAAATTTCAATCACGGAATTGAAATCGTCATCAAAAATTGGACTAATATCATGTAACATAACCCAATCATCAGAAATGCTGTTGTGCAGTGATAATCGATAGTTTTAAAACTTACAATTAAATTTATACTTTAATTAATAAATTTACCTGTATAACAGCTGTATAGTTTTCTTGAGAAAATAGAGGTGGATTGTCATTTGCGTCCGAAACTTCAATGTTTACCAATACTTGTCTTGATAAAACAGGCAAACCGTTATCCTTGGCGAGTATCTCCAAAACGTAACTGGATATCGATTCTCTGTCCAAAAAATCCAAGACCGATATATAACCAGAATCGGGGTCAACACTAAACTGACCATGATTATCACCTCTTAAGATTGAATACGTAATTCTTCCGTTATCATCGCTATCTAAATCTGTTGCCGTTACCTACAGAATAATTAAAAATCGTAACAAAGTAAACTTTTTGTAAAATTAAAGTACCTGCAAGATCTTATCGCCGAGCTGAACATCTTCTCGTATTCTAGTGCTATACGAGACCTGTCCAAAAATTGGGGCATTATCGTTGCAATCCGTAATGGTAATATTAACAGTTGCCATATTACTCAACGGCGGAGTACCTCCGTCGATAGCTTGGATAGTTAAAAAATAATCTTTGGCACGTTCGTAATCTAACATTTCGGCTATTGTAATAACACCAATTTTTCTATCCAATGCAAATTTTTTATGTTCGTTTCCACCAATGATGGAGTAGTAAATATCGGCATTTACTCCAGTGTCTTTAGATGTTGCCAAAACTCTAACAACCTCCGTACCGATCGCGTTAATTTCTGGTACAACTGCGAAGTAATATTTTGAAGCGAATTCCGGTGGGTTGTCGTTTATATCTTGTACGTTAACGATCAGAGTGGCAACTGTTGACATTTGTGGAGTGCCCTGATCCACCGCTTGCACTGTTAAATTATAAACGGCACGAATTTCTCTGTCTAAAGGTTTCGCTAAAGTCACTATTCCACTGTCCGGGGCCATTTTGAAGTGGTTTTTAAACGAATCGATGAACGAGTATTTAATTTTTCTATTGATACCTGAAAGTAAAAATAAAATAAATAAAGTTTAATGTGCACCTATTTTATACTACTATTATTACCAATATCGGCATCGGTTGCATGCACTTTTGTAACAAGCGTGCCGACTTCAACATCTTCGGGTAAAGCAACAGGAATAATATGGAAGAGTAAATTGCGGAGCGTTGTCGTTTAAATCCGATATGATCATTTCGACTTGAGACGAGCATTCCCACGATGGATGATCTTTGTCTTGTACGTGTGCAGTTAAAATGTATTTGGAATGTTGTTCTCTATCCAAATGAACGACAGTCTTAAGATAGCCGGTATCTTTATCTAGTGAGAAATGATCAGAACCGTCCCCAGTAAGAATATATCTCAATTTCGAATTTTCTTGATCGTCCATGTCGCAGCTAGCACATTGAGTACAAACGAACCGGGTAATATACCTTCTGATAGAACTTGACGATAACGATAACGTAAGCAATACGGTGGATTATCTAATGCACATAATATAATTATTACTATTTTGATAATAGTTTCTTAATGATTACTTACCATTTGCATCTAAAATAGTAATAGATACTTTTGTAGTATCAGTAAATAAACCATCGGTAACAATAATTACAAGATTGTATTTAGCAACAGTCTCTCGATCTAGAGGTTTAGCTACATAGACTTCGCCCGTTTGCCTAATTTGAAATTGCGAACTTGGATCTCCCGATATAATAAAATACTCTACCGGTGTTGATAAGTCGGCATCTGCGTCGCTTATTTCTAAAGTTAACACTACGGTGCCGAGAAGGGCATCTTCATTAACGGCACTTTCATAATGTGCCTTCTTGAAAACTGGAGGACTATCATTGTAATCTTTTAGTCTTATTATTACGGTTGTCCTGGCCGTATGTTTAGGACTACCGTTATCAGCGGCGGTTATGTGAAATTTATATTCAGATTTATTTTCCTTATCTAACTGAACTAGTGTCGTGATCCATCCAGTAAAAGCGTCAACCGCAAATATGTTCAGAATGTCTCCAGAATCAGATCCAAAACTATATCTGACTTCGCCATTACTTCCTTGATCTTCGTCATGAGCGATTACTAAAATAATAGTAGGTATTTTTCGAGGGGTCGGTAACTTATGTATTAGTGTGTATTTATTTCTAGAATGTAATACAGAATTACGTTGAATTACTTTGAATTACCTTGAATTACTTTTGAATTACTTTGTATACTTATGAATTACTTGAATTACCTTCGAATTACTTTTGAATTACATTGAATTACGTTGTATTACATTATATTACTTTGAATTATTTTTGAATTACCTTGAATTACTTTTGTATTACTTTGAATTACTTTTGTATTACTTTGAATTACTTTTGAATTACTTTGAATTACTTTGTATTAGGTCCGAATTACTTTGAATTACTTTGTATTAGGTCCAAATTACTTTGAATTACTATAAATTAAGTCTGAATTAGAGTCAACTGTTAAAAATTAATATGAATTAGTATAAGTTAGTGCTAAATTGGTCTGAATTACTATGTATTCCTATTATTTATTGTAAGGGGCATTAATCACAAATTACAAAAATTATTTAAGTTTAAAAAGTATTTAATAAAATATATAAGTATGGAGGTACCATAAGGAGTATATGGATAAGTGCCGGCATCGGCATTTAATTATCAAAAAATATAATATACTTATATAATTGTAGTGTTACTTTTGAATTACTTTGAATTACTTTTGAATTGCTTGAATTACAATATTAATTTAAGTTTAAGCAATTTTTTAATAAAAAAATATAAATATGAAGTAAATATAAATTTAAATATTATATTATAAGTATCGGCACTTAATTAATTATCGAAAAATGTGCCAGAACACAAGGGTTAATATAAAGTAGTCAAAATCTTCAAACAATGTGAGGTCAGTTTAGAAATTGTAAAATATGATGAAAATTCGGAGACTGATCGAGAAAAATTGTAGTACCTATGTATATATTAAAAAATAAGCGAAATCAGAAACGAGTAAATTTTCCGTTAAAGAAATCCGTTACGATTCGTTACTGAAATCTGAGAAATGGCGACCATTAACGATCGCCGTCTTTAACGTGCATTTACATCTTTCTTTGCCATGCCATGTGTCCAGGTAAATCAATGGTAGAATATACCACGTTCAAAACTTTAAACTGAATATTACAAATATACAATTTAATAACTTTTTATGCACGACGTACATTGGAATCTTTCGTGAATAACGTATCTAGACTAAATATTTGATAAAATATATTATCGTTCTCCAGAACGTCCAATTTGGTTGGTAATGCGTCTGTGCAACTCGGTGTAATCTAGGCCATTCAAATTTTATTCCGATGTATATTATGACTATAAGTTAGTAAATGATGCCGTACCACCTTGTAGTTTTACAGTATGAATAAATGGTAGTCTATCTTTGCCATGTGTGCAGGTAAATCATCGATAAAATGTTATTTTTGTGTAATTTTTATTGACGTCGTACATTGAAATAAAATTTGAATGGCCTATAGCTCTTTGTACATTTTTTTTAATTTCTAATAAGGAATCTGCTGAAAAATGTAACAAACATAGGCGAGCTCCTACGAAATCAGAACATGTATAGATAACGCTAAAAATATGTTTCATTTGTTTATGTTTAGTCAGCATCTCGATAACCGTTTAGGAATACGATCTCGTTGCATATTTCTATAAATGTATATTTTTGATCTATGAACAAAAAAATGTGCTCTTTATTTTATTCAACGGAATCGTCACCCTAATTTATATAATACTGTTAATTTCAAAACAATCCAGTATATCTTAAAAATTAAGAGTTTATTTTTTATATTTTAAAATATCTTTTTAAAATCAATTGTACCTTAGTGCAAAGAACACATAAGTATTTATATGTATATACCTACGTTTGCATTTACATATACATATCTATTTCTATGTATTACTTATTTTATATGAAACATTCATAATAAGTATTAGTTTGAATTGGACTGAATTAGTTTGTATTACATTATTACCTTGAATTACTTTTGAATTACTTGAATTACTTTTGAATTACTTTTGAATTACTTGAATTACTTTTGAATTACTTGAATTACTTTTGAATTACTTGAATTACTTTTGAATTACTTGAATTACTTTTGAATTACTTGAATTACTTTTGAATTACTTTGAATTAGTATTACTGTGTATAAAATTTACTATAGTTACCGACCCCTCGGTATTTTTCAAAACCCATCTCAATTTAAATACAGTGCAGTCTCGATTTAATGAACTATCCACTGCAGCGAACACAAAAATAAACACATCGAACACCATATAGTGAACAAATTGAACCTCATTAGAGTGAAGAGTGCAACAGAATACAGAGACTTAGCATTGCATGGTTGCATAGTGACTGCAATGGGCCGAAGAAAATGCAGAATGAAATAGCGTTTTCAAATATAATCGTTCTTCAAGCCCTAAATAAATAGATAATTCAAAAGTGCCGTTCACGAATTAGTTCACCACATCGAGACTCTACTGTATGTATAATTAAATATGAAAATTATATTATTATTTAAATAAAAACTCAAGTGATTATTACTTTCAACTATTACGTGACATAAAGTTAGACTGGAGATACGCTTATTTACCTTTTAAAATTGATGTACCTTCGTTGACATTTTCGGCTAAATTTAAAATGTACGGATTGCTTTCAAATTGAGGTGCATGATCATTTTCATCTAAGATCTGCAACATGATATTAGCTAAAGTCGTCAGTGGAGGACTAGAGTCGGTTTCGGCAACAATTCCGACCACGTGCGAAACGGCCGATTCGAAATCCAACGTACGTGCCAACGTAAGTTGACCTTGATTATTCACAAAGAATTGCGGATTGTCTTCGGAGTCCGATAATATTTTGTACGTTACCGATACATTCGAAACCATCTTTAACCGTGTAATTATGGTGCCTGAAAATAAATTTATCATTACGTCTACTTTCCTCTTCGACATTTAATTAATTTTCTGACCGGTCGGCGAATTTTCCGCTATAAAAAATTTATCATCTTTACGTTCGAAAATGGGGGGTAAATCTTTTGGTCCCATAATTAATATGTTAATAGGCACATCTGAATGTTTAGGAGGTTGTCCTAAATCTGTAGCTCGGACAAAGAATTGAAAAACTTGCCCTTCTAAAATAATTTAAAACGACCGATATTAGATTTTATGAACATTTTGTTAAGTCACGAAAAATTTACCTTTCGACAGTGCACTTTTAACAAGAAATATTCCGCCAGTTTTAGGATTCATGGCAAACAGATCTTTAGCACCAGATGACTTTTTGTCGTAGATCGAATACTCAATTTGTGCTCCGGAACCTTCGTCTGGATCAACAGCACGTACCTGCAAGGACAGTTTACGGTAACATAGATCAATATAATATAATATTTAAACCACCTTAAGAAATGGAGTTGATAAACTATGGTTCGTTTGTATACAACCTTTATATTCCTTTAATAGAAATTTAGGTGCATTATCATTTTCATCGTCTACTTTAACCCGTACTGTTAAGAAGCCAGATCTTGCACCACCGTCGGTTGCCATAACAGGAATTTCGTATATTTTTTGTTTTTCTCGATCTAATTTCGTTCTTGTGATGATCTTTCCAGATGTTCTATCGATAGCAAATGTTTCGCTTAGAAGGTCCGAATGAATGGAATAATTAATCGCGCCAAACTCGCCAAAGTCGGCATCTGTTGCTTTAACAGTAATTACAAATTGACCGGGGGGTTTATTTTCGGGTACATGTACGTTCATAATTACATCCGGAAATACTGGTGAATGTAAATTAGCTGGAAGCAGTTCCACTTTGAGTCTAGCAAAATTTGTATAAACTCCATCAGAAACAGAGACGTTTAAGATCATGCTGCGTTCTTCTCCAAAATTGGCTAAATTTAATAAAGTTATTATGCCAGTGTCCGGTTCCATGGAAAACGTTTGTTGTTCGTTTCCCGCAACGATGCTGTATCGTAGGCGACCTTGATCTACTACGTCGGGATCGCTGCCAGTGACAATTGTAACGAATTGATCGCGTCGTGCGTGCACAGAAAGACTGCAAGAATACGAAGGTTGCTCGAACTTTGGAGGGTTATCGTTCATATCTAATACTAAAAAAAAATATTGTTCGATTAAAAATTTAACATTTCAACAAATAAAATATTAATACCGGTAAGCCATACGTGTGCTGTTGTAGATAAATTCGGAATGCCCTGATCTGTAGCGACAACCACAAAGTGATGTGATCTTGCCTGTTCGTGATCTAAAGATTGTTTAAGATAAATATTTCCATCGTTTTCATCGATATGGAAATAATCGGTGAGTTGCCAATATCCTTTTTTATGGAATACTTAATTTTTTGGTTGATTCCAGTATCGTTATCCTTTGCAAAAACGTTTAATATTAAAGTGCCAAATGGAGCAGCTTCCGATATTGATATATTATAACTTTCTTCCGAGAATTCTGGCGGACAATCGTTAACATCTTGAATTACTATCGATACGGGAACTTCGGCGTAAACTCCAGAAACCGAATCAGTAGCACGAATTAAGAGTTCATATTGCTGTTGTTGCTCAAAATCTAATTCATCTACTACGGATATTACACCTAAAGAAAAAAGGGCTAGTTTCTAAAAACTGATTTTATTTCGTTAATTCGATGTACTTGTATTTCTAAATGCTCGAACGAATTTAATAAAACTGGTTACAAAAATTAAATACAATCGTACGTCTCAAAAACTATAATATTCAGGTAGATAGTGTGCTCGCCTGGTAAACTAACGGTCTGAAATGTTTGAATCTTTTTCGCCTATGCACGTTTGTGACCTTTAAACGCCATCAATTTGAATGGTAAGCATAGGTAATAATGCCAAAATATATCGTAAGCGTTAAGAGACTGAACTTAACGACATCTTTATAAAGATGTTTTCAAAATTATGCAATACTTGTATTTTGTGTCAGGTGAAGTTTAATTTTTATATTAATTTAATTCTAGAACAATATATATTTACATAATTCTAGCAAAAGTGTAATTACTTTTATGCATAACTTGAACTGAAAATAAATTTAACAGAATGAAAACATTATGAATTTGAATAAAATTTAGATTTTAGAATTTACTATCTATGTACTACTTTGTTTTTGAGTACACTGTTAATGAATGCACACTTTAAATAATATTTAATTTTATTAAAATTGTCGGTGTATTATGTAAATTATTTTTGTTGTATTAAAAATGTTATAGAAATACAAATACATATTAGTGAGTACACATAATTTGCAAGCAAATTGGTTATTTACATATTGTGTTCAAAATGCAAAATGCCTTACGTGGAGTTATAGAATATCCCTTTAAATACGTAAACCATTTTTGAAATAAGAAATAAGTTAAATTATAAGTGTTTCGTGTACGAACAATACGCTTTTAATGAAAAATTATACCAATTTAAGTGTGATTAGAATTTACAACAAATAATTAATTATACAAATAAAGATTTCAATTATTCATTTATAAACTTGTTTAATATTTTTTTATACAAAAAGTGTTATTAAAATTTATGATTATTCCAATCACACAAATATAATTTCCTTTAAAAGTACATATTTTGTACAGTTTTGTACATAAGCATTCAGCAGCCAAAACTAGTGAAATTTGTATATTGTTTTACCATCAAAGCATATAGGTACCTATAATTCTGCTAAACATTTTTACAGCACAGTGCGAATTATGCAGCATGTAAATAATGCATGCAACATATTTGTCATGCATATGTTTTAAAATAAATAAAAATATCACAGAAAAGTGAAAGCAAACAGCAAATATAGTGAAGAATAATGAAGTGTTTTTACAATAAATGGAAAAAAGTTAATAAACATGCATCGACAGATAGATTAATTATTTAATAATAAATACTCACAAGGCCCATTGTTACTGTCGGGGGCTGTGAAAAGGAAACAGTATTTTAATGTTCTGTATTTGCAAATAAAGTCTTGTATTTGCAAAAAATATAATTAGAAATCTAAATGGTATGTATGTAAGCAAAAATTCAAATCAACTTTAAGATAAAAACATTATGTAGGTATAATCAAAATTTTAAATCTATCTACACATTTGAACACTTTATTTAAAATTATGTATAATTCATAGGTATAACTTGCACTATGCTTTTTCATTACAACACTTTTGTGTTTCAGTTAATAATATCATTTAATTTGAATGGAAATCAAGTAGAGGTGAAACATTCTAAAAAAATTTGATAACAAAAAATAATTAATATCTTTTATTTTTTAATTTTTGTAAACATAGATATACCTACATCTTGTTTATTTTTCATTTTCATAATTTACAAAAAATTTAATCCAAAATTCAAGTGCAACAATTTTGTTGCTAAACAATTTTTACGATAGGAAGACTTCCGTTTTATTTTTAATAGTTCAATTATTGAAATATTCAAATGTGCACGTATTATAAAATTAATTCAAAAAAATCATTCATGCATTTTTAAAGAAAAATCATTTCAAATTAGCAATACAGTTAATAAGAATTTAATAAAATGTTAAAATAAAAATAAAACCATAACCACTAAAAGTTATATACTTTGTGAGAAGTTTCAAATAGAGCTATTTTATTTTGATCAAGGATTAATATTATAATACTTATACTAATTAGTTATGAGCAGCAGGTACCTTCTGTGATATTTAAATTTCGTCGATCAGGATTTAAAAATTCTTTAAGGAAACTAGAAAAATTGTAAGACATGTTATGGTTTCTACTAACATATCCTGCTGATAAAAATCTATTAAAATTTCATAATCAAAGTCTTCATTTCGTACCTGTATTAAAATCAAGCGCAAATTCTTCCAATTCGTTGCCCTTCACGATGCTGTAAATTAATTTACGACCTAAAGGTGACTCGGCCTGAACCGACAATGTGAGCGGAGAATGTAGTTCCAAGTTTTCCGGAACGACCTCGGAATAAAACTGCTTTTTGAATACGGGCATAGATCTATCGATAACTTTTATATGGACCGCCACGTCTGTTCTGCACGGTGTTATTCCTATAAAACGAAAATAGAATTTAAATCACATTAAATATTTATCGCTCACCTTTATCGTACGCAGCGATAAGTAAGTCGTATTCACGATTGTGACCTTCTAAACTTTGCTTAATTTCGATATCTCCAGTTTCACGTTGGACCTTAAAAAGCTCACCGTGGCCTTTTATGAGTTCGTAGCGGACCTAAAAATAAATTGATGAAACGCTCGTTTTCCCAAAAGTCGATCGGTCAGAGTAACATTTGAAATTATTTTTAAGGGGCTAGTCTAGTTTCTCACTTTCAAAAAATCGATTTTTTTTTGCCTAATTCGATAGTATACTATTCGGAGAACAAGTTCCCAAAGTTTTATAATCATATCATAAATATTTTTGAAATGGGAGGGGTTTTAATCGGAGCTGACCGTCGGCGCGGATAGTTGGTGCGCGTATCGCCGAGCGGAAGCTGAAGGACTCAATATGAGAAAATTCAAGCACGATTATCTGCCATTAGATCCACAAGTTTTAAAAGTTTTGCATCCAATCTATACGGATTTGTCAAGAATGGAATTGCTAAACAGATGCAAAGGGAGCAACACACAAAATAATAATGAAAGTTATAACGGCTTGCTATGGCACTTTGCTCCGAAACATCTTCACAGCGGCCTAAAAACCATACAATTGGCCAATTTTTTTGCAACGGGGATCTTTAATGATGGCATGAAGTCCATAATAAAAATATTTCGCACTATGGACATAACTGTTGGCCGCTAGAATACGCCAACAGTCGCGACGTCGCACGTATACAGCTGGCCGAGAAAAGGCACGAGGAGACTTCAAAGGAGGCTCGGACAGCTCGTAGGAAAGCTGCAGCTGATGAACAGCACTTTTTCGAGCAAGAGGAAGGCGAATTGTATGGCCCTGGAATCGCAGAATAACTGTAAGTATGAAAAATTAAATTTTATAACCGAAAAATCAGTTGTTAAAACTTTAAACGGGTTTTTCTCAAAACTGCATTTTCAAAAACGGCTGCAGCTCTAGCTCAAAGAAAAATTAACGAATCGATTTGAAATTTTGCTCGAATATTCGTAACATGTTTTTACATACCATGAACTAGGATCTTTTTGATATTTCAAAAAATACAAATTTGCCGAGCAAAAAACGAGCGTTTTTTTTGTGAAAAATTGAATTTTTTTTTCAAAACGCTGCCATTTTTTTAATTTTCAATATTTTCAAAAGATCCTAGTTCATAGTACGGGGAAAGTCATCTAGTTTAACGTGAAACAAAAATTTTTCAGATGCTGGCATTCTGAGGACCTCTACAACTGCAGCCGATTTACTACTTCATTTTTGGATGACTCGACGTCGGAGCGTATAACTCGGCTTACAGTCGATATTTTTTCATGAAATTTTGTGAATTAACTTGTCAATAGTATCTAAATAAATCCTTAAAATTTTAAAATATTTGACCGCATGATTTTTTTGTATGAGTCCCGGAAAATCACCTCCATTTTCCGCCCGAGAAACTAGACTAGCCCCTTAAGTCAGAAAGTTGTTAAACAACCGATACCAGTTATAAAACTATTTAAAATGCTTTAATAATCGGACGGTCTTCTTGTAATCGATAAAAGCAGATTTTTTAAAAACTTACCTCACCGTTTTCATGAGCATCCATATCTACAGCATGAACCTTGGCAATGACGCTTCCCTTTTGATCGTCAACAGAAACAACCGCATAATACGGGAGATTAACAAACATGGGACAATTATCGTTGAACATCCATAACGGTAACGTTTACTACGACATGCGCAACTCTTGGTTTTTCGAAATCGGGCATTTGGCTTCTTGCTTCCACAATGAGTTCGTAATGGTCTATACTTTCTCTATCAAATCGAATCCCAGTTGTTCTAATAACTCCAGAGGTTAAGCCGATGCCGAACATTTTGTTTGGATTTAAAATTCTAAATTCCAAATGTTCGTTTAGAGCGCTTCCCAAAACATTTACAACGCATACTGTAGTTATTTTTGTAGAATTTTCGGTAACGGAACCCTGGTATACCGGTTTTTGGAAAATTAACCCGGAGTTTTCCGACTGTTCGACTTTTATATAAACTTTTGCTACATTCGAAAACTTTCCATCGGAAACACGTATTTGAAGTTTATGTTGCGATTTCATGTTATCGGGATTTAATACCACTATTGTCCCAGTAACTGAATCTATTCCAAATATAGAATTTTTATTTCCTTCTATTATGTCGTACTTTAAAGATAAATTATCCGATACGTCTGGATCGGTGGCGTTGACTTGGACGACGGCTACATTTTTATATGTGGGCAACAGCAATGTTGCATTATATATCGAGTGCGAAAATTTTGGAGGGGAGTCGTTAACATCGATTATAGTAACGTCTACTCTTGCAGTAGTTTCAGATGATAATTTAGGTTTACCCTGATCCGACACTTGTACATGAAAAGTGAACGAACTGTAAGTTTCGTGATCGAGAAATCGAACCGTTCGAATTGCTCCGGTAGTTGCATCTATGTGAAAATACTGACGCGGAAGGTGCTTCTATGATATCATAATGTAGCAAAGAATTTATTTCCGAATCCGCATCGACTGCTTTGATAACTAATGGATCGCTGGTATTTGTAAGGATTAAAGAGTTAATCGGAGCGGCTTCGCTTATAATTCCCGAATAATTAGCTTGTAAGAATTGCGGAGCATTATCATTTTTATCCAATACATGTATGATAACGCTACAAGTAGTAACGGCGCTTGCCTAAAAGAAACAATACGGATATTAAGTATAATAACATAGAAATAAAAGCACAATTTACCATGTTGGCGGCTGTAATTGTCAGATTGTAGAATTTATTAGTCTCGTAGTCGAGTTCCTTTTGTGTAATTACAACTCCTGTACTAGGGCCAATCATGAACGCTCCATCTGTATTGCCTTCCTTAATATCAACTGTAGGGACGATGTGCTTCGCACGTCCAAATGAGCAACGTAACTACTGAGCGGTTGGTCCTCGAATATTTCGGCAGTTACTTCTTTAGTGTTACATCGAGGTGGGGCGTTGTCGGCCATCGTTATCATTATATGGGCAGGAACGGTAGAAGACAAAGGTGGATTGCCATGATCTAATGCTTTAATATACAGATTATACTCCGTTGCTGCGGTTAAATCCAATTCTCTAGCCACTTGTATGATACCTAAATCGGCGTCAATATTGAACATGTTTCCGACATTCCCAGATGTTATAGAGTAAGTAATTCGAGCGTTTTCTCCTTTATCGTGATCGATGGCAAATGCCCTTAATACCGCACTACCAGTAGCGGCAGATTCGAACACTCTTCCAACCAAAATTTGTTCAGAAAATTGAGGTACATGGTCGTTATGGTCGTGCACGACTATTAAGACCCTGGCGTAGTTTCTCTGAGCAGGGGTGCCGCCGTCACGCACCATTACGGTTAACATATGTTCATTTAAAGATTCCCTGTCTAAATTCGACGCCAAAGTTATGACGCCAGTAATCGAATCCAATTTAAATATTTGCAAAGACGCCATATTTCTAGCTGCGTGCAAGCTGTATATCAATTTTCCATCTTCATCTCTGTCGGTAGCTTTTAATTGGAGTATTTCGGTACCAACCGCTACCGCTTCTGAAATTTCGACTTTGTAAAGTACTTCTGAAAATTCTGGCCTGTGATCATTTATGTCGATTACTGTTACATTTAATTCTGTATAGGCTGTATGTACGGCATCGGTTGCACTAATGTTTAACGTATAAAAACTTTGTATTTCCCAATCTAGTTGATGCGCCAATAAAATGTTTCCGTTGTCTCGTCCGATGTAAAATGCATCCCGCGGATCTCCATCTATAAGATAATAAACGCGATGGAATTAATTAAATATCGAATCGAAACCTCCCCGTTCCCGACATACCTACAATGTCATACCAAAGCGTATCGTTATCTGCATCCGAGGCTTGAATTAAAGACACCAAAAAACCGACGTGATCGCTTTCTGTAATACTAGCTTTTGAAGGAGTTTTAATTATGGGGTAATGTAAAGATTTTTTAGGTACCGCAGATACAATAATTGAAACCCTACAAGTGGAACTCTTAGATGGTTCTCCTCCATCAGTTGCTTTTATCTAAAATGTGTGTGTGTGTAAGGATAAGTATTTCACAAATGTAAATTAATTTACATTTAATTCGTATTCTTGTCCCGCTTCAAATCCCTTTTGAGCGTATACGGTTCCGGTTAAACTATGAATCTTAAATTTCGCTTTCCCTTTGCCCGATTTAATGCTATAACGAATTTCTCCATTTGGTCCGGCATCTCTGTCAAAAGCTAGAACCTACAAAGAAATTTTAAGATACAACCACTGTCGAGTTTTAACATCGAAACCAACATGTAAGTTAACAATAATTTCGGCGTTTAATTATATTACGATCCAATAATCATGCAACTCAATAAATCGCCCATACTTTTATCAAAAACAGATATGTGTGGTAGTTACAAACAAAATGCATGCAACTGTTTCGGCACAAAATTAAATCCGTTCTCAAATATGCATAGATAAACATAGATAAAAAAGCAAGTCTTAATTTAATCGATGTAGGTAGTCAAGCAGCAGTAGAGCGGTGGTAACAGTCTGGTAATACGCATACCAATTATTAATCAAGTTTTTTTGGGAGACCTAATAAGATTAAAAAACGAGACCAATTTTATTTAAATTAACGAAAAACAAAATCGTTCCCATCTCGAAGAAAATGGTCGGATTTGCGGACCCACGCGTACATTAAGACTTTTCAACTTGTTTTTGCTCGTACCATATACTCTGCATAAATATTTAAACACCCTGTATATGTGTAAAATATTTTAATTACATGCTTACATTTAATGGATATTCAACGCGTTCATCAACGTAGAGAGGGCGTTTCCGGCTAAATTAGAAAAGTTTACATGAATTTTAGTTACCTATCAAACAATACATTAATTTAGGAAGTCCTTTATTTTATTATTGTATAAGTAACGGTTAAGAAATTATTTAATATAGGTTAAATAATTATTATTTTAATGAGTTTTACGCTCATAAATAAACAATTATATTTGACTTCTCGACTTACATTTAAATTCGATATGGTCAAAATTCGATTACGGCAACATTAGGTGTAAAATAGGGCAATCTGCCGAATGAATAAAAGTAAATTTTTTTGGAAGGCAGCTTCGTGAAAAATTACTTAACTCTACGAGCAAAATTAACGTAAGCCGATACGTTTGCCGTGCAGATCACGACCAAGACGACTGTTGCCGGCGAAGACGATCGCCACCATCGAAGACAATACAAATTTTATCAAAATAAATAAATTCCCCAAATAATTTAAAATTTTGTAACATAAGAATATGACCTTATTAACCCTCGAATAACGAGGCCGTGTTACGCGTGTGACACTCTACGTTCTTCTTTAGCGCGTATTTCCGCGAAAAATTTCAATTTATAGACGTTGGCCATTGGAAGATTGGACGCCAGCAGCTCTGAACGCATACACGTTATTTACAAGTGGAATGGTGCTCGTAAAGGCGTGGTCAACTTCTGCCGTTCAAAATTTTTCAAAAATCTAGCGTTCACTTTGGGGAAACCGTACACGAACCGAAGGATATCGAATAAATTTCTTCCTTTCAAAAATCTTCGTGCAGAAATTGCCAACTGTTTGGTTTGTTCAACGACTCATAGTTTGCTGATCACACCGTCATCGGGAACACCAGGTGAATGTGCATTCTGCCACTATAAGAAGAACCGAAGACCAGGTACCACATGTACCAAAAACGTATTACCGTAAGTACTACCATGTTTGTCTTACTTTTTTCATATATCAGGTTGGGGAAAAAGTTTCTTCGTATTTTCGCGGTAGATGGCTTTAAGATCGCATAATTCTGGTACTATTAATCGAATTTAGTAATATTTACATGCAAATGAAAGCTGACATTTCACAGAACAAATTAACTTAAAAAATTGTGATATTTATTCACTCAGTCAAAAGTTATTGCGTTTTGAAAATGAGTGAAAATAAAGAGGAAATTAGATACATTTTGAAATTTTATTATAAAAAAGGGAAGAATGCGACTCAGGCTGCTAAAAAAATTTGTGATAAAATGGACATGATGATCAGTACGCGTTGCACAAAGTTGGTTCGAGCGTTTTCAAGCTGGAAATTTTGATATCAAAGATGCACCTCGCTGTGGTCGGCCAATCACTGAAAAAGTCGATGAAATCATGAGAAAAGTTGAGCAAGACCGGCATATTAGTAGTTATGATGTTAGCAAGGAACTAAAAATCGACCACAAAACAGTTTTAAACCATTTGCAAAAGGCCTGATATAAATAAAACTCGATGTTTGGGTGCGAATATTTGACACGTAAAATTTATGAGATCGAATAATAAATCATCTGCAGATTCATTGCTCAAATGGAACGAAATCGAACCATTTCTGAGAACGGCTCAATTACGGGTCGATGAAAATGGATCAGCGTACGATAATGAATGTACGAAAAAGATCGGTGGTCCGAAGCAAAATGAAGTTCCGTGCAAACGGTGACAAAACCAGGATTGAGCAGCCAAGAAAAGTGATGTCTTGTGTGTGGTAGATCCACACAAAGAATACTTTACTTGCGAAGCCTGCTTTCCACCCGGTTTGCGGAGCTATTGATTCGACCACGATCTCTATTGTACATACAATCTGGATCATTTCAGCAATCGAGAGAAATGCGATCCCTTGAGAATTGATCGCAGATAGGAAAGGCGTTCGTCCATTCAATTCACGACAACAGCCATGTGCACCCAAACATCGAGTTTGCGAACCGGTGCAAAACGGTTGAGAAGATGTTTGTGCTGGTGAAATTTTGATGCTATCCGCCATATAGTCCTGATCTTGCACCATCAGATTTTCACTTTATTTCGATCTCTACAGAACTCTCTTAATGGTGTAAAGTTGATTTCAAAAGAGGTCTGTGAAAATCACTTGTCGCAATTTTTCGCTAAAAAATCACATAAATTTTATAGTGATGGGATTATAATTTTACCTCAAAAGTGGCAAAAGGTGGTCGAACAAAATGGCACATATTTAGTTTAATAAACTTCATTTATAATATAAAAAAAACTTGTTTCATTTTCGTACTAAAATACGAAGAAACTTTTTCCCCAACCTAATATTTTGTACTCATTTTTGATCCATTAATTTTTCATGAATCGTTTTCGTCGTTTTCAATACCTTTTCGGAAACAAAACAAAATTCTTACTTGTTTTTTGGTTTGCAGTTTTAGAATGCAGTCCGAGAAATTGGAAGTGGGTGGAAAAAACCAGAAATAGATATCGTATACGACACCTACTTGTTATATTCGTCCTACGACAGCCTTGTTATTCGAGGGTTAAATAAGACATTAAAAGTTTACGTTTATAATAGTTTTTTTTTTAAATTCACATTATATAGACATATTTATTTTAAAAATATGCTGTAAATAGGCACTAACCTATTTAGGTAAAATTCTTACAATTAGAAAAGGTAGCACCGTTCCTAAAATTATTTTATTATCCATTATTTTCTATAAAATATTTATTAATTAATCCAGGAATCTGTATTTGATATAAATGTCTCTAAAACCTACTATTTTCTTTCGATGTCTAATCTCAACAAGTACATTCTATGCATTTTTAAATTGATTAAAATCAATAATAAATTACTTTTAATTGAGCAATGATTATCGCTGAATTCATTTAGTTCAAAATTTTTAAACAGAACGAATGGTGGGTATTATAGTTACCCACATAACTATTTAATTTGGGCAAAAATTGTAATTGTATGTGTAAGTGCTACACCTTAAAATACGTAGGTAATTCGTTTTTAATTCTTTGGACGATTCGACTATTGTAAATAGGTACCTACTTAGAACGAAAATAAGTCACGTCAAGAGGAAAATTAAATTAATCTTTAAAACGGACTAATAACAAATAAATTAAAAAAAGATGCTAGGCGTAGTGGATTGCGTGCAAGAAAGAAAATGCCATTTTTCTCGAAAGATTTACTGCTGCTTGCACCTACCGCAATACGAAAAATATAGTGCTTAGTGGATGATTTCCATAAAAAATAGATTTTTTTTATGAACCTGTGAACATGCAGTTTTAAATGAATGAACTGAATATGTAAAACAAAATTAGTCCCAATATGTGTTACCACGTTTTTTTTTTAGTATAAATATGACGGCATTCCCGCTTACCCGCAACACGCGGTCAAGACCCAATACATCGTCAGGTCCGAACATTTCCCAAGCATCGTCGTCTGCCGCGGCATCCGCGCCTTCGAAATCATCTTGTGCGTCGTTCTGAATACAATTTAATAAATGTGAGTGATTAAGTTTGAACACAATTTCGAAAAGAATGTAACTCGATGTGAATAAAAACTTTGCCGAAGAAATTTCAAATATTTTTATTAAGAAAAACTTGGCCGAGCTTCGTAAGAATGTCTAATCTCGAATGCGATATTGGAAAAAATTAACTATATAAAGACGAACAATAAAAATTAAAATCGAGAGCGTTTTAATATTTTCGTAGCCGTTTAAATGCGTACAGTAAATCCGAAATTACCTTCGACACTGCATTAACATTTTAACTAGAATCGGAACCCGATGTGGGATATTTAAATATATCCCCTTAACAATTCCGACTTTTTACTAAACTAATTTAAATTTTAAAAGTTTCAATAAACTTTGCTGCATTTTACGTAGCCTTTTACATTAGCTTTTTCCAAAACGAATAAGCGAGCTGGAAATAAATAAGAAACTACGTTGTTAGCATTAACTAGAAAGGGATTTGTGACTAACCCAAAGTTTTCTAATAGATAATTTTTAGTTTAGTAAAATTTCCGCTATTTTCCAGAAAACAAAATTATAAATAATTAAAGGACATTCCCTATCAAATCAACCGATGCAATGAACCTTGACATACTTATTCATCATATTTGGCACAATGATAGTATCAATAACGTTGTAAAATTTATATTTTTCGGGCTCGTAGTTTTTGCGCTGTTGATTTTAAAAGAAACAAAAATCGCACAAAACTGACAACATCTTTAACTCTTTAAAAGCTGTAATTCGAAAACGATTTGATCTAGAGAGCTCGATTTGTTGTCGTTCTCTCGTGTTTTTAACGAGCTTTCATTTGATATGCAACATGACTATGACATTTAAATTTTGTAATTTTTGAACATCTTAAAATCACAAAAACACCCCTTACAATTTTTTTGAAAAAAAAATGTATGTTTTAAAGACATTCGTTGACTACTTATGCGCCAAATTTCATAAGTGGGTTCCTATGGAAATTAATTTTTTTATATTATAATGTACGTGAAATTCGTTAAATTTATCGACTTTCACAACTATAAACTGAGTAATTGTCGTTTGAAAATTGCTATTAATCTATTTTATCATTTTTGCAAACAAATAATATAAAAATTCCTACTGAGATAATGTGCAATGTAATTTTCTAAACATGTTAAATAAAAATCGTGTTATCTAGTGTTACGGAGGAACTGTGTTTTCACAACTTTCCGTGATGTAAGAGGGTTACCCATAATACATATATAGTGGCAAATCCAGATTCAATTTTTTCGAAGTCCGTTTGTGTGATGTAGACTTGTCGTACGTTTAATAAATTAATATTTATTAAAGTAATAACGCTTTAACAGAAAGCTGTGAAATTGCAGAATTATGAAAAAATACCTACATTTTTTTTCAGAAAAATTAAAAGGGGCGTTTTTGAGATTTTCAAAAAAAGTTCTTTAAAGGTATTCAAAAATTACAAATTTAAATATCATAGTCACGTTGCATATCAAATTCAGGCCCATTAAAAACGGAAGGGAACGACTCAAAATTGAGCTCTCTAGGTCGAATGGTTTTCGAGTTATAGCTTTTTAAACAGTTATAAAGATGTAAGTTGTCATTCTTGTGCGATTTTTGCTTCTTTTAAAATATACAGCTCAAAAATTACGAGTCCAAAAATCTGAAATTTTGGACTTTTCGTCCTTTTGATAGATACAATGAATAAATTTAAAAAAAAATACGAATCTGAAACCTTAAGGTTCAAAATTATTTTTTTATTGGTTGATTTCGCACGGAATGACCCTATAGTCTTTACTTTAAAATAAACGCTGAAATAGTTTTAAGGTAGTATTTTATCATGACACGATAATTTAATTATTTCTATTTTATATTATTATTATATTATCTATATTATATTATTTCTATTAATAGTGGAATATTAATGCTGTAATAACGACATTACCTATATAAATTAGTTATCTATAATTACTATTAAAGGTGATTTCGAAATGTCTTACATTAGATGACGAATAAAATATTCAAATGTAAATACAAATTAATGAAAATATACGGAAACTTAACCGTTTAAATAAAGCACAGGCGCACTTTTTTTTTTAATTTACGTAAATCCGATAATGTTCGATAAAGTGCAAACATTCAACAAACGGAAATTGAATATACAAAATGCACATGAAAAATTCAACGAAAAGGTCGGCAAAGTGATAAGTTCAATAGAGCTAACTCGAAAATGGGACATGTAAACATAACCATAAACAACAGCAGGGAATTGTAATTGCAAGTGTCATGTGCATGTGTGCATTGAAGTGAACAACGATAATTACACACTTTCTCTTTTCTTTTTTTTTAAATTAATAAACTGTTTTACAACCGAAAGACACAAATATTTAAATTAATCATTCCAAAGTTTAAAACTGAAGAAAATCGAAGAAACGTTCACAAATTAAAATAGGTAATAATAATTAGGGCACCTAATTAAAGCGCGACAATTCATTAATCTTGACTTAATGAAGAAAAAGAGTCGATTATTTTTTAATAAAATAATATTGGCGACAATTTTAAATCTTAAAGACTGAAGTAATTATAAAGGCATATAATCAAAACGTATCTACTTTTGAAACTTTGTAATTTAAAGTTGAACGAAGTACTTACTTGGAAGACTGGATAATCGAAGTCGACGTTGGCGGGGATTTGAACCTTGTAAAAACTTTGTTCAAATTCAGGTGAATGATCGTTGACATCTTCCACCTGAACAACAACTCGAGTGGTAGAAGAAAGGGCAGGAGTTCCATTGTCGGATATTAAAACCTGAAACCAAACATAACAAATTATCACAAGTTGAAAATTTAATGCTCAATAATATCTAATAATTACTTTAAACAAAAGCGAATGATCAAAAAAAAACCTTATGGTTAAACATTACAATTTTTAAACATTTAACTTTTTAACTTAACGCGTAGATTTTCAATTTAAAATGAATGTCAAATAGGACAATTACAAAAATTAACTTTTAGATGTAACTTTGGATTATTAGAAAACACGATGCAAAATTTAAGCCAAAATCGATTCGGCCGTTTTCAAATGCAACCGGAAATACGAAACCTATGTTTATTTAATATCTATGGCCTTAAAAAAGGTTAAATATTTAAAAACAAATGAAACGAACAAATTAAACAATTTGTTCGTTGGCCAGCGAAATCGACCGACCCGTTGCAAAATGGCGACCGATCAAAACTTTTTAAACTAATTGTTGGTTATCTTCCTTATTAAATTATCGGATCGATAATGTGAAATATGTTTTGGAATTGGCATAAAATTCTCTACCGATCGTGTCTCTTTATAATTTTCGATAGAATGCCACCGTTTTCGAGACAATCGGGAAAACTGATAAAATATTTTTTAATTCTTGTAAAAATATTATTGAGAATATTTCTCTAGTAAATATAATTTTTCAAAAGACGTATTTTTTCGAGAAAAATGAAAAAAAGAAGTTTTGAGACGTATTACATGAATATTCGGTGCCGAGGCCTGAGCGCAGTCGGATCTTTAACTTGTTTTCGATGGTACTTTACGCCCTTTAAATATTTAAACTTTATTTTAACACTCTACATATATATGTCTTCATAATTTTCAAAAACATTTTAAAAACTGCAACACATTGATAAATTATTTTCATAAATGATAAGAAGAGTCGGAGGAAATAATAAAAAGATAAACTATTTAAATAAAAATCCAATATATCGATATAAGTTTTACCTTTCCCTGCCATGTATACAGGGTGTTTCAGGGATAATAGTAAATATTTTAGGAGATAGTAGGTGGTACGAGTTATTTCGAATAGGTTTAGGCAAAAAGTTCATATAAAAATGTGTCCAATTTGTAATGGATTTAGAGATACAGTTGTTTGAATGTTACGCATGAAAAGTTTACAAAATGTACGAAGGAGAAATAAATAAATAATTAATTATTTAAATGAATCTATCTATAATATTCAACGGTCCAAAAATCCCAACGTCAACTTCCAATATACTTTTCAGCTCTTTTGACAATATACAAACTGGTAGTACTTGTAGCTCTTCTGAGGTCGTTTTAACATTTTTTATTAAGGCAGCACTATTTATCATGCAAGTGGGAAATTCGCCTCTTGCGCTTTTACTTGTTTTTTTGTGACCTTCCCTTTTCATTCATCCTCGAGCAAAAAATCTAACAGATTAAAGTTTAACAACCTTTATGGGCAATAAACGTATGATCACCACGGCCGTTCCGTCGTTCGGAGATTGTTAGATTTTGATTACGTGTATTTATTAACATCATTTAAGTATAGTTTTTTTTCTATGCGTAATATTTAAACAGCCGCTCTCTCTGCACCCATCGAAAATTGGGCACATGATGCGTTTATATGAACTGCTTTTTTAATCGGGCTAATCCATACTATTACCACCTAAAATGTTTACGAATTGTAAGTATTTCTTTCTCACGAAGCACACCCGGTATAGTTAAAAGTTTGATAAGTAGATATTATATTACATATTTGAGGTTTAAAATTTTGGGACATGCGATATAATGGATCACGTGAAAATTCACTTATAACGAAAAAGTTTCTTTAAAACATCAAGAGTTTGCTAAAAGCACTTTATAAAGCCATTTGGTAAATTTGAACTCAGATAGGTACCTATATAAAATTGATTTCGAATTATTTGAAAATATATTTCGCAATATTTCTGTACCTAATAATACTGTCGTAGTATTAAATGCGATGCTTACGATTTTGCTTTATTTTCAAATCGAACAAGTTTGGCTTTCTTTAATGTTTTAAGAGATTAATTTAATTTTCAAACAATAATACAAGATTTTAATCAATCAAAATTACGATAAAAATTTTTCTTTGCCTCTTATTTCTAATTTCTAGGATGTAATCTGGGACGTGTGTCGTTGGCGTTATCGATCAAATTAAAAAGATGTCCAAGATTCACTATACGAATATAGGAAATGCATGTTGATGAAAGCAATTTAAACGGACATTACATCCCATCACTTAACACATTAATTACTAATCCTTTGTAACACCCGACAGTGACATGAAATTTGCATAGCTTGACTGCTCCATTAAAAGCTTAATTTAGCATATGGTCCATGGTTCACCTAATAATATTGTTGATCGAGTGATAAATATTTCTACTACTTCGAGAAATACCTATCTCTACCATCTTGAAAATTTTAAACAAATTGTTTATTTTAATTTTTCCGTATTGCCACCGTAACTAATATTTAAACTTATTTTTGAAATGCCTATTTAAAATTTTTGAATATTTAATGAAATGAATTATGAATTATTATAAAAGTAGGTACTTATCTACTGCTATCGTGTGGTTGAGAACATGTAGTAAAAGCTATGGTGTTTATTAATTTTCATTAAATAAATGGTTAAAATTAAGAACAGTATTAAATGTCACGTAAAGCCATACCGATCGTTTTTACAATTGATAATAAAGATATAATTAATTCACTTACTTCTAAAACGTGTTCTTCTTGGTTTTCTCTATCTAATCGTCTAGTAGTTGTAGTTATCAGCCCTGAAATAATAAGAAATAACAATATTACATTCGTTATGCAATACAATTTTGGAGTAAGAAACAGGATTTAATTAAGAAATATAGAACACTAATACTCGGTTATAAGAACACAAGACCGAATAGGAGATTAAAGAGATAAATTTAATTTAAGCTTTAATTAATTCGTGTCCTGAGCAGACCAATTAAAGACTTTTGAGCTTTAAGTGGATTAAGAACTGATATTCAACGGGCTACATTTTAACGTTCCCGATAAAAAACAAATTATCGAAAACACTCAGGTCCGGTGGTTATCCGATTTAAATAAACAATAGGCGATTAATAATATTATCTTACAAAATCTCGGGAGTATTTTGTAAAATAAATGATACAGGGTAAACGATAACATTTATGTCGGATTGGGTAAGATTCAATAATGCTATACAATGTGGTAAAAAAATATTTTATTATCTAATATAATAAATGTTTTAAAGTGTTCACTTTAATTTTAAAATATTTTGTGCGCAGGTATATAATTTTATTGATACACTTATAAAAAATAATAAACTTCATTAAATATATTTTACTTCTTCTTTGTCTTTCGATATTTTTCGTTAAATGCCGCATACAATTTTATAATAAAGGACTCGTATACAAAGGAAAATTAAGAATGATTGAATACCGACTGATGCTTTGTTAGTTAGATTTTTACTCAAAAAAAAAAAAACGACTAAAATATAGCTAGAAAAGATTTTTCTTTGTTAAAAATTTCCCTTTAATATTACATCCGACTAAATAAACCTTGGAGTTTTACGGCATAAGGAAATCTATATAAAATATTAAACGTGGCAATTTCGAGAATTCATTAGGTAGATATATTTTTGTTACATAAACTGAAAAATACTGGGAATCTACACTCTGAACGCAATACCTAAATTGTTAAAAAATAAATTTAAACTTACAAATTCGATTTAAATCAGATCCATATTTAATTGATTAAAAAAATTATTATTAAACTATAGGAAGTTTATTTGGTAACGATAAATCGTTAGATCTTATAGGTATAGGTATTTTATAATATTTATAAAATGAAAACGATATATTTAATAGTTTAACTATGTTAATAATACAAACCACGATCACCACTAAAAAATAATTAAACGAACAAAATTCGAAATAAAGTACAAACGATGTAAAATGCATATAAAATAGATGAGGGTCGAGATGCAAAACTCGTCGAAAATGAGATATTTACATATTCTTCATCGAGCGAAAATAATTTGCAACAATACATATTTTCCTATACTTATTTAGGGTTGAAAATCCGACTTGGTTTCAAATCTAACACAATCCCTGACGCATTTAGCTGCAAAACTCACAGTCACCATTCCAGCTTATGGTAATAATGTTGTGTATTGAAATAATTTTCTTAACATTTTAAATAATTATTATAAATAATAATAATAATAGTAAGGTTTGTGTTGTATTAACAATCCTATTACTTCTGAATAGATCAAGGAAACGGCTATTGTTCGAAAAATTATACAATACGGTAGAATGTCGAGCTAATTGGGGATGTGTTAATTAATTTTAAAAAAATGGTTATTTGGTTTCGTAAGTTTTGTTTTTCTTAGAACATTATTCCTATGGTCTGTGATCAATCTGTTTGTGGAAAAAAAAAGTTCCCAAAAAAAGTATATTAAGGAAATAAAGCAGTCAGAAAAAATTCTCAAAAATCGACGTTATTTGAAAATAGATTGCTTTTGTTTTTTAAACCACGTTATTTCGAAATCGACTAAAAAAGTTCTTATAAAAAAGAAAATTACGTGTATATATCACTATGATAATATATTTAGTATTGATTATAAGATTTGCACTTTTTTTTAATACGAAATCTTCGAACGTTATCTTGAATTGACGCGCTAAAACTTTTTAATTGTAAGTAACGCTTTAAAAAATGAGGAACGGCACATAGGAATATTTATTTAATAATTTAAGCGCTAAATACTGTGAAATCAAAAAGTTTTGTTTCACTACAGTAAACAAATGTTTAGACTGTAATCGTATAGGTGGGTAAACGTTCTAATACCTGTCTCTGTATTAAAAAGTTTCTCGTAAAATTTCCCTTCCCCGCTAACCTTTTATTCAAACATTTTAATATCGTTTTTGTGTCGATTATTCCTTTGGTTTTCCAAGATTCTCATTTATGGATATTTTTTTAACCATTAATGGGGCGTCATGCGCTGCACAGTTAGGCACGGTTGTAACTCGATAATTTTAAATATTAATAATGTTTATTCTTGGTACCTTATGACCTATTTTATACTCGCATAAAGCATTAGTACCGGAAATTGCCTTTCATCATGTTTACGTTTCGATGTAAAAAACAACTTGTTGCTGTCGAGATACCATGAGCAATAAATTCGAAAAACATAAAATATTTAAAGCAGATACCTACTGTTAATAATAATTATTACCTTCACTGGCCCGAGTAAATCTGATTTACACTGGCAACAAAATAATCTGTTCCGTTACGGTTATTACCATCATACGCGCGAACACGCCAAATAGACGAAAAATATGTTAAAAGTTTAAATTGAACCAAATTGCCACCTACATTACGGCTATAAATTAGATAATAAGATTCATATCAATAGCGATAAATGGATAGCTCATAAAAATTCTAACACAATTTGACAACCACCATAACTACATATTTCCAATTTTGTTATGTAATAACCTTTTCAAATAGCGCAATTAATTCATTTTTTTTTGTAATTGGAGAGCAATTACAATAAAGCAACGTAAATGAAATGTGTCCAATAAAATCCGAATCACGAGTTACACTACATTTATATGAAAATAATTCCTACCTCGTATAAATTTCGAAATAGCATCAATGTTAACTTCAGTTTATGAGATTGCATGTTACAGCAATTTATTTGTTATATGCGTTATCTTCATCGACATCCCACTTTTGAAAATGACCTACCAAGAAATAATATAGAAACTTTTATTATTAACGGTAATTATGTGATCGCGTGATTGATAGTTATTCTTTATGTCGAATTTTGCTTTCGAAAAACGACAAGTTATGAAACGACGACTACTTTAGAAGGGAATCGTTATGCAGTATAATGCATTTTTCTAAGACTGCGAAATTTGCTCGTGGATATTTGGCACGGAATGCACTTTAGATCGATTACGTTTCTTGCCAAAGAGCCAATAGAGCTAACATATACGACAATCTTATAAATATGAGAAAAATACTCTTCAAGTATTGTCTTAAATAAATTACGAATGCAACTCAACTGTATAAGTACTTATAGAAAAACGTTACAAGTGCTTTAAAATATTTTAAAGTCCACGGTAGCTTTATAAGCACAATTAATATTTTATCGCCTTTTCGATGCGTCCCAGTGAAGAGGGAAGTGCAACGATAAAGATTATTTCCAACACAAAAATCGACTGCACAAGCGCTTCATTTGTATCGTATTTTGTTTGCTTTATTTGACAGACGCATTATAAAAAAATATAATAACGTGGATTTATTTGGAAAACTTTTAGCAACGTTAATGTTTCGGAAAAGATAAATAACAGCACTTTAACGACGAAGTTGGTAAAGATTTCTGCTTAGAGTTTGATTTTTTTTACAAGTTTCGCGGTGTATAGGGAAAAGTTTAATAAATGAATAGGTAAGTAAACATATCATGTATAATATGTAACTTATTAAAAAGAAAACTACAATTAATCTGCTGGAATTAGAACGAAACGTCTAATAGAAAAAGCAAATTCGCATTTGGACAAAGTAATATATTGTTAAATAACTAAATATATTTATTCAAAATGATATGTTTTATCTCGTTTTTTTTTCGACTTTCATTTATTTATGCAATACACGCGCCGCTGTAGTTAAACTCAACCTTTTTTTCGGGTCATTTCCCAAATTCCTTACACGGTTACACATGAAACAATCTTGAACCTCCATGTTTTGTTTGTGACTGAATGAAAGCTTGCCGAAGAGTTCATAATCGGCGTGTTGTGTATGTTGAAATGCAAATGGAAAATTTGTTTCGTCGGCAATGACTGGAAAAAAAAATATATATATATATTTAATTGTATGCCCCGAACTGAGGCTCGCAACTTAAATACAATTTCCAGAAACACTACTTCTCGTCACAGAAACGCAGGTAAACAAATAAATACGCTTTATTAAATTATTTAGAATTCAATGGGATTTAAATAAGGCAACGTTGGCTTTGTGGGAATAATTTACACACTTGTATATTACAATACTGGCGAGGTAAAACTAGAACGTTAAATTCGGAAATACGGAGGAAGCTACGATTTAACGTTGCGATAAATTAATCGAGCACATACGTACCTATAGTATAACGATTATTAGACAATTCGATTAACAGTTCGATATCTAATTGATTAAACATACACATGATACGGGGGCGGATCAAAAAACTATAATGAACTCGAATTTGTAATCGAATTAAATACATAGTATTTGAGAAATTTACTGATAAATTGTAAAGCTATATAAACTGAATAGGTTCAGTTGTTTTAATGACTGTAAGGCGATATTCAGAGACATATTAAAATAAATCGTTTATTAAACCTTGCGTTTTCTTTACTGGTGCAGTAGAAATAACGAATAAGGCCGAACTAATTCCCAGAAAACGATTTTCGCTATCAAGTGATGATGTACAACACGCCTATTTAATCGTCGTTGCGAAATACGGCTTTTAACAGCAACATTGATAAAATGACGATGAACATTTAAAAAACACACACAAAAGTCGAGTGAAATATAAAATGAAAGGGAATTTTACGGTCAATACGAATGTGGTTTAAAAATCGAACTTTGAAGGACGATGGCAACGAAAAATAGTACGAAAACGACCCCCCCACACACACAAATGTTATCCCATTCATTTGACGTTAACAATAAAAATAAAACAACGCTTCATCAAAAGGGCCATTCCATAATTCATGCAAAATTCGATGCGGGCACGCTGGTCGTTAAAACAGCTTTACGTATTGCACAGGAACAACACGTAACTGTAGTTAGCCGATGACACCGATATTTTAATTTTGCTATTCTTCTGGGAACATTTCAATGTAGTCTGCTACACAACGTAACAAAGTACGTAATATTCAAACGATGTAACGAATCAGTTGGGAAAGACGTTTGCAAAACTCTACTTTTTATCCATGCAATTAACGGACCGTGTGGTACTACTAGTGCGTTATTTGATAAAAGTAAATCTTCTGTTTGGGGGTGTAAGAGGTCCACCAACGCCTAAGGACCTTAAAGCCAACCCCATCTGCACGAGTGGTAAAACTAAATTACCCGGTACACCCTGCTGGATAACTAACGGGGCTCTGGCGACCCAGCGTTGGGGGGTATAACCCGACACCAGCTGTCCCGAGATAACGGGGCCCTTGTCGTTGGGCTAATCACCTACACGAGGTACATCGATTCAGAGAAACAACAAGCGCCTCGGAAAAGGATCGCTAAATAGGAGACGACCGGCGAGACAACGGATACGAAAAGGAACGTGGAACATTAAAACGCTAACTGGGAAAGAAGCAAAATTGATAGACGAGATGGAAAAATATAAGATACAGATCATGGGTATCAGCGAAGTGAAAAAGAAAAGGACAAAGACTTAAGGCATTGGACAAGGGGTACACATTGAGATATAAAGAGCGAAAGAGGGAATAGGAATCGTAACAAGCGGAGCACTGGAAGCCAAGCTAACTAATTGGGAACCCATAAGAAATAGAGAAAAAACAATTGAGTTGGTATGGCCACTTAATTCGCATGGAGGAGGAAAGAATACCCAAGAAAACGTTCAATATGAGATCAGAAGGAAGCAGACGAGGTAGACTGAAAGTCCGATGGGAAGAAACGATAGAAGAAATGGCTAGGAATAGAGGAAAATTGCAAGAGAAAGAAACACCTAAAAGAGATGGATCAAAGATCCAACACCGTGAGGTACAAACGGGGACAACGAGAAAGAAGAAGAAGAAATCATTCTGTTTTGAAGCACATCGTGACATTTCAAACATTGCGCAATTTTGGGCTTCCAGGTTTGGGTCAAAGGAAACCGTTGGTTGGGAAGATTTGAAAGGAACAGGCTGCAACGTTCGGTACGTAATTCGATTAAGATAATGACACCTGCCCTTCGAAAACCGACGTACAATAAATTACCGAAAAAAATTGTACTGCAGACTAAAAAAAAATGTGAATCATTACTATTTTAATTAAACGATTTAAACGTTCACTTGCAGCACTTGAATTCAAATAACGTCAATATCCTCTATTAATAAAAAAAATAATAATTAACAATTACTTATCGTTAGTTGCTATGTTAAATTGTCAGTGAAGACATTAATGTAAGTAGGTGGTATATTGCAAGAGAGACAGGTTTTTCGCTATAAAAAAAACCAACTAAATTACTTCGATTGTGATTAAACTTAATTTATTTTCAATCGTAAAAAATTAATAATTCGGAATTAACTTATGAAGCGCTCGCAAATTACGACCCGCAAAGTAAATGATTTAAATAAAATTAAAACGGCAGAAAAATAAAAACATATTTACATTCTGCCCCGCAGATACAAAAAAAATTTTAATTGATATCTCGGGCATTTATCTTGCACATTCATTTCAAAACAAGAATGGCAAAATAACCCGCTCGGAATAAACGCGGCATCATTCATGTGCTGTACAGATACGTGCGTGTTTGGAAAATTCAATGTAACATGACAATGGCCCGGGTTCGCGTTTTCTAACAAATTGTACGCTAATTGGCACTGCATGCATATTTCGCATACCGTTTACGTTTTACCTACTCGAATTCGAATTACCCATAAATAAAGCATCACCTTTTCACGTAAGAAGTTGCAAACTTAATGAAACTAGAAATTGAATAGTTGGTATTTAACAAAATTCGAAAACGCAGGTAGGTAGGTATTCATTTATTGACGCGTGAACTATCACGAATAATCGGAAATAATTAAACGGCATCGGCACAGAATCTAAACCTGGAACGACGATAATCAATAAGATTAACCGAACAAATTGATAGATGGTGCAATTTTAAAGATCATCTTGATTGAACACTATTCACAAAGAATAAACTATCGAGAAAATCCAATTCTGTAGAAGCAAAATTAAATTCAATTTTTAAGATGTATCATCATATTGATGAAAAAAGTCCCATCTTTCTCGACTGTCATATTGACTTTTTAGAAAATTTGACGACTCGAAATAAATTACAATGAAAAACTCAATTTTACGTTATCTCGTCGGATATGCCCGAAATTATCCGGTATTTTCCTGTTGTAAGATTTCCTTTTCAAATCGGCATCCGCTTGAATAATCAATAATAACTAAAACGGAGGATTGCAAAAATTTAAATTCTCTATAGAAAAAAAATCGATAAAATTACGAGAACGGCACAACACGAACGAACTCCTCACTAAAACTCCTTAAACTCTTATGAAGCTATAACAATAAGGAGCCAGATTCTGCAGTGCCGAGAAAATGATCTTAGTAAGGAATAAAATATATCGCGATAGGTTTGGTAATGGATATGGTTTGAATAGCTGGTACAGCTGCTGTTTGTAATGTCGACTTGAAGCAGCGGCAGAAGGTAAATGTGCCGTCTCTTTCCAAAGTCGTTTACAGCATCAATAAATATAAGCCGCATCAGGGTAATCGAGCTGCAGTATTGAACTGATAAATTTCCACACCAGTTTCCAACAAAGTGATGCCAAAAACAAGTTTATGAAGGCACTTTGCTTTATTTATACCACATCAATAATTCCTCGTTCTAATCGCTGTATTTATCGCAGACGTTTTTTAAACTAGCGAAAGGTTTCGATTTTTGCAATTTTTGTAATAAGCAACACTTTTAATTTATTATCATCGCAACTTTTTATTAGATTATTAACCAGTCAAAATGAGTGGATGGATACCCATGTAAATTTAATTGTGGTTTCAATTCGAATCTTGAATTCCTTACTCCTCGCGTTTGATTTCGATTTTAAATTGAATTTTTGGAATGAACGAAACGTTCGAAGATATTATTTTAATAATTATTAAAATGGGAAATCGAAGTAAAATTCAAAATTCAACAAATACCCACTAACACGTAAATTTAATTGAAAAACTGATTTAAATCAGGTAATTGACGACGTATTCTAAATAGTCATTATAATTTCATAGAAAGTAGGATGAAGAGCCTTTAACGAACAGTGTCTACTTACGTTAATTTTATTAGTGCACGCGATCCCATACCTAGCCTACTAAATTTGTGGGTAATTATCGGGACAATTTGCGTTTTTCACGATGTCCGATAAGAACCGAAAGATGAATAGGTTAAAACAATATTAAATAATTAGAGCTGCCGCTCACAATCAGACCTCTAATCACTATTATAGTCCAGGCATTTTACGAATAAAATACTCGATCGACCTAATAAGTAATTAGATTTGGCACAGTTGTTAATTGCGCCTTGCCGACTAACATGTCGAAAATCTCCATAAATGCAGGCCGTGCTTCGGCCGCCATCGTGAGGAAGAGACGCCAAAAGAGAGTTTTTTTAGCAGAAATTTTTTGCGGTTCATTTTACGACAAAAATACCTATACGATAAAATAAACTAGGAAATATTTCCTACGATTTTTGTTCTTATAATTTTTTTTGTAAAGTCGATAGTTTCGACGTGCTAGCATCACAAAGTTTATTTTAACAAGTAACTCGACGTTAATTAATTAGCATAGATAAATTACCTTTCGATACAAACACGAAAATTTGTACATCGTTAGATCGTAGAAAAATTCTTCCGCGAACCGAAGTTATGAAGTCATAAAGTTGGCAGCGACCACTTAAACTTTTACCCGGTTATACCACAGGAAGCATTAGTTCTCGATCTTAGTTTTATTTTAATTTTAAACGGGAGTCCTTTAGAGTGTCTTTCAAACGGCAATAAAAAAAAATGTAATATGTTGATGAATACTTCACAAAACCTACGTCGCAACTAAAATTTTATTAGCGAATTTAAGAGATAATATAGTGGGGAAAATATCCAACCGGTGGCAGACAATTGAATTGAATTTTTGTTTTAATCACTTTTTAAGGTCGGCATGTTGGTATACTGCTCAACACTACCTGATGAAATTTATTATATTTATTTAAGCCATTGCGGTATAGAAGAAACCCAACACGATTGATTACGCGTTGAAAATGTAACTTTGGAGAAAGAAGAAAACAGCGATGTTGATTTAAGAACACGTTTAGCAGTTATCAAATAAACTATTGAAAACTAGTCGAATATTCAGTTTATTTTGGCCCCTCAAAGCAAAAAAATCGTATATTATGTGCTTTCTATATTTCCAAAGTTTCATATTTTTTTGAATTTGCGAGTCGTACTCGCATACTGGTTCAAATTGTACTCTTAATTCGATATCACTGCTTTCTTCTTCCTCCAGAGTTACATCTATATTTTTCTATTCGTTTATTATCTTCAGCCGGAACTGATTTCAAAAAATGAAGTCTGCCATACATCGACAGACATAATTATATATTCATATAAAGGACAATTACAACTTAAATTTGAAAAAAAAGTTACCTGGTAGAGTAAACTTTGCGAAGCTGACACGTCGAAATTATCGACTTTACAAAAAAAATTATAAGAACAAAAATCGTAGGAAATATTTCCTAGTTTATTTTATCATATGGGTATTTTTGTCGTAAAATGAACCGAAAAGGAAATTCTGGCGAGAAACCCATTTTTGGTGTATTTTCCCCACGATGGCGGCTGAATCGTAGCATGAATTTATGGGAACTTTTGACGTGTTAGTCGGCAAGGGCCAATTAACAACTTTGCCAAGTTTCCATTTACTACTAATTATTTAGATCGAATTTTTTTAAATGCCTCGACTGCTAATCATGAAAAAATACATTTCCAATTAACTATAGGTACATCATAATAAGTAGATAATTAATTTTAATTATGATACCTACTACAATATAATATATTTTTTATCGACATGCCCATTAAATCCAGCTTGTAAGTATGGGCGTTTCCAGTTTGTACAAAATAAACTTTAACACGAGAGATAAAATTGTTGACCTTTAAATTTGAATTATTCTGTCACATGTTTAGAAAATTAAACGGACCGTGTCTGATCCTGATGCGAGTCCGAGGGGCAGATCGATGTTTACATAGAACGGCCGACAGTTTTATTGTGAAGGATAAACGTTCGTTTTAACACATTTAATAAATTAAACATTAAATCTGTGTTATCTGAACGATAACGCGGCTCATCGTTTATCGTGTACGAATCTGTAAGCAAGTTTCTAGAAAATGAAATAAATTTCTAACCGAGCAATTGGGATTTCTCTAACATAACGTCTCTTTAAATAATAAATCGAGTGTGCAGAGTGATACGTTACTTAAATTCAAACAACATAAATTTTAAACGACTCCGATTTAACAAAGTTATCTCATTTGAATTTCGAGCATTAGTAGACACGTTTAATTCAGTTAAATTAAGACGTGGAAGAAACGAAAAGAAATTAAGTTAATTTCCAAAACAAACATAAACAAGATGGTCAAAATTTCGCGTTAAATAAGTACGGTGGAATCCCGTTTATTCGAATTAACGTGGACCGAGCTTACCTCGGATAATCAAAAACTCGGTTAATGCGGGATGACGAGCTATCGATTCATAACCGATACGCATGTATTCGTTTTATTTTCTTTCCCCAATCGGTTCGGTTAATCGAAACTTGGATAAGCGAGGTTCCACTGTACTTAATTTTCAGCCAACAAAACGACCTGAAGTACGTATTATCGAAACTATAATTATTCTAAATACAATATTTTCTTAATTGTTCGTTCGAAAAATCATTTTTTTATATACGAGATAAAAAATTCTAAAGATCAACGAAGCTAAAGCTATAGAAAAGGTTATAGTGTTTAAGTATTGCCGAAGTTACCAAAGCCCAATTTCAACTATATCGAAAGGTTTTATAGTTGACCGAACGCCGTATTGCTTATACGTATTTTTCGTACAAGGTCCCTTTATTGAACTGCGTACAACATAAAAGTTGCTTAGGTACTTATTCAGATTATGCAATGGACGATTTTAAAATTTAAAAGTTTTTTTTTTTCGAAATTCGCCTAGCGGGTTAACGTGAAATTTAAGCTCGAGAATTGAAAAATAAATAGAAAAACACGCTCAGTACCATTTTAATTAAACAATTACACACTAATTATCGAATTAAAGCCACCTTAATTCCTTTAAGGGCAAGTTGACTTACTACGCCGATATTAACAGAATTCTGCACGAGTGCTGAACTTTTATTTAGATCTTGTTCGATTTAAATTAGTCGACAGCAAGATTTACGGCTTACTGTTTGTAGAAAGTTAATTTCAAGAATCTGTTGTGTAATTTATTATTTGAATACAATGCAGTAGCTACAGCTATAGTAACTATTTCCATCTATATAAAATATTTCTTTTTAAACTAGATCAATGCGCACCTACGAAATAACTAGGTAATAAACAAGCTATAGGTAATGTTTCTTAATTACACGCTTTTCACTCGAGTCATACGTTTCGGTTTCGTTTAATAATTTTATAACCTACTCGACGATTTAATTAGTTAAAGCGTTTCGAAGGAAGCCGTATCTCTTCTTCACCTTTTAATTTGCGAATTACAAATTATGATTTTAATCGCGGCATAAATTTTAAATGGAAAATTCCTCTCTTTGCTGTTAAGTCATATTGATGGTGTAAAACTTTTAGGGAGTAACTTTGACGAAAGAAAATCATTCGAAAGTTCTCATTTTACTTGATATTAGTGAGTAGGTACTAACTTTATATTACTTTTATGCAACTCTCGTTAGAAAAAAAAACCCTAATGGAGTTGTAATTATTTTTCCATTAAGAATTCGCTACGTTTCGAAAGCTCTTAACGAATTTCCAACTTACAAGGCCTATTCATTAAAATTCTTCAGAAATCGGTATTAAAATTAATTACGAACGAGTTACAAATAAGTAGAGTAACCTATGTATCTACGGGTACCTACTTTTTAATTACAGGATGAATTTTTCTTTCTGTATGTGAATATATACCTGCTATTTTACGATTTGTATAAAACTTTTGAAAATACACACGCCACGTTGGGATCTGGAATTTGTTTATTTATCGGTTACGAATCTATTTGTAAGTAATTCTATGGTCGTTATAACTAAATTAAATTAACAAAATTCTAACCTTCCGTCACATAAAACCGCACTGCGATTGACTCCCAACCCCAAAGTCTTTCGTTAACAAGCAAGATAGGCACATTAAAAAGCACAATCCAAGTCTAAACCGCACTCGCCAATTACACGGACACACTACTACTTATTGCCGATACGGTATACGATGCACGACTGAAAGGAATTTTTAAAAAACTGTTAACTATTCGAATTTGTCATCGCGTAAAATACCAGACCGTTTTATTTGTTTTAGAAGGTTTATTTTATCGAACAAGAGTTTCTTAAAGTCGTGATAATCAAAAGTATAATTTTAACAGTCGATGCGAGGATCATATTACAAACCATACCGTTTTGTCTTCTTATCAATTCAAATACACGTGTATCATACACGCTACAATATTATTATCTACTTACAAGTGGTGGTAAATAAATACAGTAATACCTCGCATAGTCCGGGTAATCGGTTCTTCCGATATCCCGGACTGTTTGAAACCGAACTAATCGAGGAACTAAATACATACTATAGTGCGATAAAGATTTTTCACGATTTCTACGATTTTTATGTCATTTCATAATCATTTATGTTATTTCTGTTAATTATTTAATAAAAATTAATTAAAGAATTTAAAGAATATCGAAGCACGTTTTATAAAAAAACAATTATGAAAAAGTAAATAAAGGTACGTAAAAAATACGTACTAGATATAGAATTTTCGAATACAAAATATATTGTCGATTAATAAATACCTATTTAAACAAAATTAAGACCTTTAATTAAGTGAGTTTCTGACGCTTATTTCCCAAATGAAACAGATAAAGAAAATCTACATTCCTTTTTTTTTAGTTACATTAAAAGTGTCACAAACTTTAAGGGGTAAAAGTATGACCAAAATATGACGAAAATTTATAATGAACGTTAGTCCGCAAATGGACGGTTTCGGAGATACAAAGAATGATTTCTTTTGCTAGCAGGGGTCAATTTTTTGGTTTTTACAGGTTGACAGTCGATGATTAGTGCCTGATTACTAAAACGTGGAATTAGCCGACATGCATTTCGTGTATGGTCGTGCTAATAATGGGAATGCCAGAGCAGCATTCGAACCCCCTTGATTTCTTTCTATGGGAATATTTGAAAGCGTTAGTGTACTCTACGTCTGTAAACGATCTCGACGAGCTGCAACAACGAATAGATCAGGAATGTCACCGGCTCCAAGTCAACGAGGGGAATTTCGAAAGAGTTCGAATGTCCAAGTGGCGTAAACGAAGAACGTTTTGTAACTCAGAAATCGTTCATTTGCGGACCCACGTTCATTAAAACTTTTCGTCCTATTTTGGATCATACTTTCACTCCTCAAAGTTTGTGACACTTTTTTTTAGCACCCGGTATAAGTACCTGTCTTAGATGTACCTTTCACCTTAAACGCAGAAGAGACAGGGCACAAAAATTAATGATTTTTCAAATAGTGACACGGACTCCCCAATAAAACCTTGTCTTTGTCGATGCTTGATGAAAACCGTCATCGGCTCTTAAACTAGTTAGTTTTAAATTTTAAGTACTGTTTCGTTGCTTAATTCAAGTAATGTGAAATACCTACTTAATTATCATTGAAATGTATAGCTAAATATTGAAAAAAAAATTACAATAAAAAACTAAATTATATCCATGTGTTTGATTACCAAACTACTAAAAATTAAACGGTCATTCTTAGGTAATCAGAGATAGTCCAAGTACCACTATAAGCAGAGTCGATCTGAACGTTACTTGTTAAACTACATCAAATTCGAAAACAACGAGTTTAAAATAGAGGTAGAAATAAAGATGAAGTGGACAGATAATACATTGAAAGAACAAATGTGTCGGTTCAACAGTTTTTGATGTTATATTTGGCGTAAAATAAATTCGCTAAATTTAAGGGGATAGTAGACGGAGTTTTGAAAACTATTGCCGTTGCGATGTCGCTAGTGTAGTTCCACCGATCCTTCGTAGGCAACCAAAATTTCTAATATCTTAACACAGATGTTTTTTAAAAACAGCAGCTAGTAAGGTTTCGGTTAAGCAGGCATTTAATGAAAGTATTTACAAGTACGTAAATGTATTTTTAGATTCTAGAATTATTCAACTGCTGTCGATTTACAAAGTCGACTTCAACGTAGCAAAGAATTTCAATAACTTGCAAAATTCGCTAATAAAAGCTACATTTTTTTTAAATTTATTCATTATAAAAGCAACATGATTGGTTCGAATATTTTATATGTTACGCATTGATATCGCCGCAGGCCGAACGTTCCGTGAAAATGCGTCTTACCTGTTTATTTCACAGGATTATCTACTGTTATGAGTATACGATCGTTAGTATTATACAAAAGTATTACCGAGCATTGGTGCCCATGGTGATATCAATACTCTAATCCAACGGTTCTCGACCTTTTAGTATTTGTGACCCAACTTTCCAAAACAGTTTTAATCGCGTCCCTCTTCCAAAGATTTTTGGCGCCTGAATATTTTTTTATATCTACTTTTTTGCTGCTGATACTTTTTTATGCTTTTGTCTTTTTAAAATATCTTCGCGACTACTCTTGTGTTATTTCACGCTTCCTTAGGGGGAGCGCCCCACTAGTTGAGAACCGTTGCTCTAAATCGTTGTGTTTCAATAAACTGGTCGTTTCAGTTTCTTATAAAATTATAAAACATCAAATACATAATTGAAATTGGAAATAGCTACGACGGAACCATTATACAGGGTGTTCACAAAATGACGCATAAGTTTTCCAGTACGTTGCAGAAGACCCTTCAGAGGATATGGGAAAAATAACTAAAAATCTATTGTTACTTTTAACAAAGTTGTTAGCAAAAAACTATATGTTAGAATTGGCAAACATCTCAAATACTTATATCCGGCAGTAGAGGTCTGCAGAAACACAGAAACTCTTAAAATGTTAATAAAATCAAACTAATCTTTATAGTTTATTTAAATATTTTTGAGGGTCATTTTCTAATTAGGTATGGGACGAAATAACATGTAAATCTAATATAATAAACAATTGGCATAAGTCAATTCAAGTCAAGTCTCTCTCTATCTACTTATAACGAATCAAGTGTAACAGAAAATGTTCAGATTGTATTACTTAATTATTGTGAGATTATCTATTAAAAATATCTTAATTTGTCTAATATCTTAATATGTTAATTTGTAATGTACGAAAAAACGAAGTGGGTAACGTTTTATTTATTTTTAACATCGTTGCCAGATTCATTTTTTGACTATCATGATAAAGATTTTGCAATTTATAAAATACGATTTAAAAATTAATCACCAATGATTATAAATTACTTTGGCACGAAACAATAAAGATATTTTAGGTTTTTTTGGGAAATATTAGTTTTAAAAAAATTGTAGAAATGAAGAAGTTGAATTCTAAACTTTACTTCTTCATATCGACGAGAACGGTCAAGGAGGAACTTTTTAACAATTTTTTGGGATTCTTTGACAGTTCCCTTAGAATATACTGGAGAGCATATACGCAATTTTCTCACGACATACTTTACATTAAAGTTTTATTTTTTTTTCTCTTGAGATGAATATAACAAATTCAAATTTTAGGATTTTTTAAATTAAAACGATAAAGCATAAATTTTAGATAATCAGAAAACAGATAATAGTAGAAACCACACAATAAGTAAGGCAGTTATGAATTAGTATGATATTTTATAATCTCTTTACCTTAAAATTTAAAAATTTTTATAACTTTCCAGATTATTTCAAAAACGGTGCATTCTATCGAAAATTATAAACAGCTATGATGGATAGAGAATTTTATGCCGATCCCAAAACATATTTCATATTACCAATTAAATAATTAATAACGGAGATAACTCACAACCACTTTAAAATCTTTGATTAGCCACTATTTTGAAACAGGTCGGTTAATTTGGCTGATTAACAAACTCGTTCTTTGTTTTCTTCAAGACAATACACTATCTGGCTATCAGCCACCTACGATCAAAATTGCGACTGGAATCGTGTCTACAAGATTTGGTTATATATAGATATTATATGACCGATCCAAAACAAACGAACTATATTTTCGTAATCTAAGGGTCGAGATCAGAGAAAATTTAAAACGGCACGTTTGAGTCCCGTCATCGGACAAGCTGCAATAGTTATATTTTCTATGAAAATTGGCTAAAAATTAATTTTTAAGTATTCAACATTTTTACACATATACAAAATATCTACATCTCAGCTAAGTCCCTACCGACAAAACAAATTGTAAAGCAGAAATTACTACTTAATTTACTATTATTCGTTTCTTTGACATATCCTAAACAATGTCACCTTCGATATTTATGGTTGGGCTAATCTTCTGAAAGACACCTACTTTCCGTTTCTATGCAAATAACTAGAAGTATTATTTAGCAGGTAAAAATTTGACGCCGTATTTTTGGTTGTCTACATTCACAAAGACAATATTTTTAAAATAATAAGAATATACCGATAATTTCTAAATTGTTTTAGATGACCGTTGCCGTTTTAAAGTATGTGTTATAGTTACTAGAAAGTTATATTAAAACTTCAGAAGTTCATCTCTCATCAAATAGTTTTAAACACCGAAAAACTACATTTTTTTATTAACAACATTAATTAAAATCGTTTTAAATACGAAACTGTTGAAGTGTACGTGCTGATTTTACTTCTCAGCCTGAAAAACGCTATCGACTATACGACTGCAAAAAGAACAAGTGAATATTGAAATTATTTTTCAAAAAAATACCGGGAAACCTATTATTTTTGTTTATCGCTTTGAATAAAAATTAATATATGTAAGAGCAAGAATAATCTTTTATAATCACGTTTATAACAAAAAAAAATTTCATTGATGTTCATCTTTTAGATTTATTAAGTTTTAAGTAACACTGCAAATCCGTCTACTATTCCCTTAATACAATAACAGAAACTGTTGAACTACCACCGTTCGTTTCCTCGGCAATGCGGCAGAACTAACAGTTTCTTGAAAAATAAAGTAGATAAATAGAGGCACTTACATTTATCAGTAAACTGAAATTGAAAACCAAAAATACTTAAGTTACTACCCACTTACGTTGATAAAATAGAGCAAAAAATTTTCATTTCAAATTGGACAAAATCCATTCATTTTAGAAATAACAACGGTATAAAAAGTGACTCGTAAAAATTACCTACCACTTAAATTATCTACACTTTACGACCACCGTAATAAAACAATCATCCGAAGTTTACAATTTATCAATTTCTTGTATAAGTAAGTATATTACGTAATAAAATCAATTTTAAAATTTATAAGATTGGTAAAAGAAACACGTGTAACGTGTAAACAGCAACAAACAATAGTATTTTAAAATGTATTTTAAAGTGTAACGATTTTCGTAAATTTTCATATTTGCGATTGTATACATGTTTATTTACAACTCATTTGATATCCCTAACTTCTGGCAATTTTATTATTCGCACGTATTCGGGATTTACATAGGATTCGGGACATTTTCGGCATTTTCTGGATGTAGAACCTTTTCTCATTAAATTACATACCTATTATATAGTGCTTTATGGACATCAGAATAACTTAGAGGTTATTTCGTTTTTAGAATATTTTTTTATGTAAGTAAACAGGTACATATGATGTGTATTAAAAAATTTCAAATGCCTGCGAAGCATACTATCTAAAAAAAAATAATTAAATTTACTAGTTATCATTGAGAAAATCGGATAAATATAAAATTAAAATTTCTTCGACTAAATAATAATAATACAAACTGCGTTTAATTCTTTTTACAACATGATTTCAAATTTTTTTGGCTAACACTTTTCTATAGTTACTATTATTTCCCGGAAACATTTCAGTCTCTTTCTATAGCCAAAAGGGACGACATCTGGAATAAAAGCATCCACGGTTTAAAAATAAAATGAGTAACAATTAAGTGCAAAAATAATTGCAAGTTAAAAGGTTTATTCAAAATTTAGTACTTTAACAGAATAAACAGGGAACCGTGCGATATGAGTACACATGTATGTCGGGCTAGAAATTGTAATTAAATTTTGAAATAGATGACAACGACGTAATGGTTAATGTAGTACTTCAATTTATGTAGATTCACGTTTGTTATGGGACAGAGAATTATAGTAGAATAGGTACGTACATTGCAACAATTAGAGGTACAGGTAACGAATAACTATTCTAATTAACACAAAATAATGAATAAAATTACTGTGATAAGCATTACTTATACAAGGTGACTCTAAAAGATCTGTACAACGCTCGACCGCAGATTCCTGAGCTGAAAATATGCCGATTTATCACAACTTACTTATATTCCAAATCGCATCCTTTTCAAACTAACGTTAAATCACATTCGCGTAAAGAGTTGAACTGAACATTTTGCAACATTTCAGCATCAACTTTCGAAACTTGTTCTGTGTGAACGTGTTAATGGTAGCCATTTAATGTTAAACATTTGATTTAAGAATTACTTTTTAACACGGTCATTTAAATTTTTATCCATTTGCAGCCATTTTTTGTTGTCATCACAAGTACATTATAACGAAAATTGCCCATTTATGGAGAAACCATTACGTTTTTCGTTGTTCATTGTCGACATAAGACGCGTTAGCGACAATCACAGTAACATATCTGCCATTTAAATCATTAAATTATCACCACTGTGCTACAAAATACCGCATGTAGATATTTAACCTTAAATTAATTAAGGGGGTTACATACCTTTCTCCGATCGAAAAAAATAGAAAATTTTATTATTATTTTTTATAATACTACAACCTTTTCAAATTATAATGCTGAAAATTATTTGAAAATTCAAAAAATTGACAAAGTTATAACCGTTAGAAGCCCGAGCGGTCGCCGCCTTGACTCTTCACAGTTCTTCGAGGGACATTTGGCCGCTGGGCACACGCACTGACGTTTGTACCTTTTCAAATGCGTAACCCATTATGTTCGCCCAGTCTCGTTTTCGTCGCTACGAAGGCAAGTGGCAGCGTAGACTTTCAATTTACAAACGGAAAAAAGTATAATCATGTCATATTCGCGAAAAAATGTTCTAGAGCGCAGCTTCTATCGGGAGAATGAAGGAGCCATAACATTGTTAAACATAATGCAGGTCATGCAAATTGACCTGATAGGTGGGTCGAAAAAGAAGACTCGCGGCGACTAGATCTTTCCGAACGCGCTGCGCTTCGTGCGACGAAGGAGATGCGTTCAACGAGGAAAAACATTTCAAAAACCAAATCGGACGAAGCCGCAGCATCCATAAATGAGCCATTCTATGGCCCAGGCATCGATGACAGCATGTGAGTAACAAAAAAATTCTGCTCCATTAATATACCTCAACATGAGAACTTACTATCGACAGGTAAAACTTTGAACGTGTTTTTCTCGAAACAGTGTTTTCCGGATCGGTAACACGAATATCTCTGGAACCACTGGACCGATTTCTATGAAATTTTGCACACATATTCTCTATACAATTATCTAGTCTTTATCATAGGATTTTTTCGATATATCTTTTTTTTGAATTTTTTATAAATAAAAAATAACTCGTTTTTGGGCCGAAAATCGCCTCGCGCTCTATTAAAAGCCGCCATTTCGTTAAAAAATGAAAATTTAAAAAAACCGGCTATGATAAGGATTAATTTCATCTATCTACTTTAACGGTGTTTTTTTTGTTTTAGATGAACCTAACCGGAGTTATCTATGTTACCGCCAAACGCTCTTTTGAAGACAAGATCGGTGAAATTGATTATTTGTAATTTTTTCTTCCACAAAGGAATAAATTATTATATTGCCGAAGAGACATTGGACATTATGTATGTTTTATTTTTTTTAATTTTCCTTTTATTAAATGCAAAAAAAATACAAAAAACATCCTATTTTTGGGTATGTAACCCCTTAGGGGTTACAATAAGTAGAATACTTATTTAAATTTGTTTCAGTCGAAATGGAAACAATTTTATTAAATGCACGCGACATATATCGGTACGACACGCGCCTGCAACTGCGAGATGTTTAATTTTAGTTTATATCTTTCCTTACTACAAATATTTAGGGAATTTCAAGATTAACTCGTCTACACCTAACATGCCGGTTTCTACTGTGTATAATCCGCTTTTAGAAACCGTTTCTATTCATTTTTGTTTTGTAAGACAACTTTTAGTGCATTTCTCGCCTGCAGTCTAAAACGTTTCCGATGCAAAAGTTATTTCTTAACATTTTTCGTTTCAAAGACGTTACGAGATTTCGGCGTGTTTACAAAAGCCATATATTCATTTTAAATGAATTTATTACAACCACAGGCATCTATCCCTTACTCATCGCGGTTTTGTTTAACGTCGTGAAATTTGATTAACGCTGCGAAATTCCCTTTATTCGCGCGGCAAAAATATTAATGAGCGCGCGTAAAAAGGTACCATATAAAGAGAATCATTAATATCAATCGATCACGAACAAATTGTAATATTTACTGTTTATTACATTTGATAAAGCAATTTTGATGTACCTACTCTTTATTAGGTAATTACTAGATACTTACTAACAATAACTATACTTGTGCGTCCGCTTAGATTCGTAATTTAATTTGATGTTGTTATATAGCACAAGGCCAATGTAGTACAAACCTAAAAGGGTTTCAGGTTCCAGCCAGTAGACCGGTTATAAAGTTGAAAACCTTTTCATTTAAAATTTCTAAAAATTTTTATTTTTCAAATTTAAAAACTCCGTCCGCGCGCAGGCCTCGGTATCGAATTTTCGTGTCGCACGTCAAAACACTCCTATTCATTAAATTTTTCTCGAAAGAAATACATTTTTCGAAAAATAATATTTATGAGAGAAATTTATAAGAATTAAAAAATATATATCACTTTTTTTCGACTTTTCGAAAATCGAGATAAAATTGTACTCGACTAATTAAGAAGCACAGATTAAAATAATCAATATATTTGTTTTGCACAACACTTACCGGTAGATGAATTGATTGTAAAAAATCCCTCCGGATTACCAGAAACAATTTTATAGGAAATCTTCTGGTTTGGGTCGTTATCTCGATCTGTGGCTTGTATTTGTACAACTGGACGACCCGCCGGCGTGTCTTCAGGAATGCTCGGATAATAAACGGCTTCGTCGCTAAGAGGAACGTTGTCATTTTCATTTAGAACTTCGATGTAGATCTGTAATAAACAAAATTATTGAAGCGAAATGCTCACGAGTATATAACGTACCTAACAATAAATGAGTAAATGAAAATGATATGAAATTTTATATTTAAAAGGGAATTTAAATTAATCGTCAAGTAAATGGCAGAAGCCTTTTATCCATCTTTCATACGAATCTTGAAAAGTAATAAAGTTCAAAAAGCTTACTTCCTTTTCCTAGATAACAAAGACTGTAATTTCCTCATCTAATTCAACTTGGAAACGTAACTAAAAGCCAAGCAAACAAAGTGCATAAGGGTTTGGGGTGTTAGCATCTATCGCTATAACCTAGTTCCGTCCAGAAGTGAAAAGGTAATTACAGAAATCAGTAAATCAACAGAAAAGGCACTTTCCTAGTGGGCCGTACGTTTAACCGAGCTTTAAGTCTTACCATTTTATTTTCTTTTTAAATTGTACATCTTTTTCGTGTAGCAAGCGGTGGTGGTAGTTGTCGCTGTTAAAAATTGGCAACGCAATTAAATAAAAGTTTAAACGCGACAATATTTGAAATATAAAAACAGGCTACTCGTCGTTATTTGAACGCGATGCGTGTCGTAATTACATTTCGATGACATCAAAGTAATTACATTATGTGAACTCATCTAAATACGAACACTTCCAAAAATATTTGTTGTATTTTTAACCTCCGCCCTCATTAATTTATTCACGAATTTATATTGTTTTTGATCGGTACAACGTGCGATTTTAATTAATTTCTACTTTTACAACATTTTACAACAATTGTAAATATGTGGATGTTGATTTCGATGCCAATAATCTCGTAAATATACGCCTTTTAATCTAAGTTTATTACCAAATGTGCGTGGTTTGATTTTCTTGAAAAGGAAATGATATACACAGCAGATTAAGTACCTACTGATAAGTAATATCTATAATAAATGAGTTATTTGGATGTTCATGCAGAAAAAGCTTTTGATTAATGGTTATAAAATTACATTTTTGTACAAATTTCAAAATATACTCCTACTTTACTACGTATATAGATAATGTTTAAGTAAATGTTAAATATTTTTAATAATATATTACATTTAATTAGTTAAATTAAATACTTATTTGTGATTGGACGTTGCAGTATTATTATTATGCCGATTATGCATTTACGTTGCGCCAATTTAGATGCTACGAGCTCTTCCAATCAAGGTATTACCGTCGTATTAGTGAGATGACCCAAAAAATATTTATATAATCTATTTATACCATATATATCTACCATATATTTTAGGTACGTCCTGTATAATTACATGCTGTTGACATTATAGGTAGACGATTAACACCGAGCAATCTCTTTATTAAAATTAATTTAATTTGGAAACAATAACTTTTAAATTGATATTATTTTGCGAGTAAAGTTCTCCGAAGTAATTAGTAAGTTCAAATGAAATCTTAAAAAAGTTTAGTTTTTAAAAATTGAAAGACACTAAGTGGTAATTACACGACGAAATTTTAAGAATAATACAATCGTGTTATGCTTTATCCACCTGTACGTTGTACTTTCTAAATAATATCTTAAAAGTAACCAAGCGCCAAATTTGAAAATTTCGTGCAAATCACAATCACTAATTTAATAATTGTTCACGTGCAACAAATAAAATCCATAGAATCCAACAATTGTTTTCCGTGGTAAATACCTGTCAGATAAATTTATCGGAAGATGGGAAGATCGGCCCTAAAAGTCTCTTCAAATACACGTGTTGTTTAAGATGTTATTTTAATCGATGTAATCGATAAAAATCATTTTCTAATTGTCGATGTCGATGTCCAAAAAGCACACTTTAGAAAAGATGCTGTTGTCAATATGCGATTTTGCGATATCGATTTGTTTTTTCCCCTTTTATGTGATTCCGATTTCAAACGATTTTATATAGGATTCTGAAAATGTATTAGTTTAACAAACATATTATACTTATATCGAAAACATCATATTTAAGGGGGAATATCTTGGAATTACACGAATTTTTGACTTGCGAAGAAACCTTCGGGACGCGCATAAGTGATTTTAATAAAGTGATTTTACTTTCTCGTTTTATTTAAAAGTATTTAGATAGCATGTTAATGTAATGTTATCAGTGCTACGACGTACCCAAGTGTCTGTACTAATTGGAATTCACAACAGAACCTTTTTTGTTTTTACGTTGTTTTTTTTTAATACTGTAAGAGTACTCTTTTAAATTTGTATGTAGACATTACATATTAGACAACCGTTAAGGGCCGGTTTTTCAATCGCTAGTTAGGAGGAATTTTTAGTAATGTTCTACTAAAGCTAAATCACACGTTCATAATTTATACACTCTGCTACTTTCTATTTATTGATTAATGATCAGAGTTAACTAGCAATCGAGAAACCGACCTTCATTTGTTATAATCAATGAACTAATTAATATCGTCTTGCATATAAAAAACATGTTGTTTTCAATAAATAGGTATATTTACTCAAACTAATTGTAAGGTTAGGATGTAAACGGTAAGTAATTACGCAATTATATAAATATATCTACCTAACTAACGATTTCTTTATAACGTTGTACTTGAATTTCCTGCATTATCGTAAATAGTAAATTGCCATATTAATACTGGAATTAACAAGCATACATTGCGATGATATATTCGAAGCGTTTATACAGTAAATCTAAATTAAACCTGCGACAGAGCCACAACAAATCTACTTTGCTAGTTTATGTAATTAGTCTAAGTGAGTAAATAGGAGCCATGGAATTTACACGATACATTCCCATCTTTAGAACACCGCTCGGATGTCTGATGCAAAGTAAATACGTCGATGTCTCTACGTATATGTCTAAAACACTTCTAGCTTAGTTGCTCTCGGTTTTGAATTATATTGCCCACGTTAAATACACCTCTTGCAAGTGGAGTTGGGAAATTGCTTGAATTCGCACTTCAGGTGCTACTTCACTTGTAAAGTAATGAGAATTTCAAACTATCTACTTGCCTACACGGAGAAAAAGGCACATAATATATTTAAATCAAAACGTAAATAGGTAACTTTGTTTAAATATCGGCAAGAGAATAAAAGGTTTAATTTAAATAATCGTTTGTTAAATTACTTAAATATATATTATTTAGATTAAACCTAACATTCTTTTGCCGATATTCAAACAAAACGTTCGATTTAAATTTACTTTTTCTGTGTGTAAGTCATAAATGTCTCTTTTATAAGGTACACTTCGTCTATAAAGCAATGTCCGCGCGTTCTTATATAATTTGTTTGGGCAACTGGACGACACGACTTAAAATTTTTCGTAGATTTGTAGGTAATGTACCGGTAGAGTACTCGTGTTTATATCGATTACGGTGATAACCAACTACGGGCAGCGGACGATTCAAGTTAATTTTTCCGTTTTTTTCGGGACAATCGTTTATTATCAGTGTCGGCTTCACAACCCTTTCGCTTCTTTATTTCCAGAGATCTCAAGACCACCACTATTTTAACTTTATATCTACCCTTTGACGTTTATATATCTATTTTTGCCATTAGTCGCTAATTAAGGATGAGCTTCACAGACTCAACCTCGCCCATTCGTTCATGTAACCTATTCGTTTCGTGCGTTTCATTAAATTCAGATCGTTATTTTCCTTTTTCGTTTTATAACTAATATCAAACATTTTACTTCGGCCTATCTTCTAAATTTGAAATTTATGTTTAATACACAGTTAGCTACAAGTTAACAATAATGTTGTTATAGCAAAATATTTAAACCGCGCGTATAGTTGAAAGAAACTTGAACCGTCAGCGGTTCTTTAAACAAATTAAGTATAGGTGCATAAATACCTACGTAAATGCAAAATTTTAATTTACCTAAGATAGACATTTTAAATTAAAACGAACTCCACTTTGTTAGACTAACTATATTAGCTAAATTTCGAGTAAAATTTAGCATCAGAAGAAAATTACCATAATCTAGTCAAGTTTAGTCGATAAAAAAAATAGAAAGTTAAAACGACATAAATAATAAAAAAACAATGTCTATTTAATTAATTTCTAGTTTGTTATTAAATTTCAAGGAATTTGTTTTTAACGATAAAGTAGATTATTAAGATATTTAGTTGACGGTCATATGTAGATTAAATACGCACATGTATCCTTTTAAGATTACCCAAGTGGATAATGTTCATATTAAATTTTAAATGACATAATAATAAAGTCCTACATAAAGAATCGAAAAATATAATTAATCGAAATGTATTTCGAAGACCCCTTCTAGGGTTGAAGAAGAAAAAAAATCATCAGATACAATTTTGCGATGGGCTACCTTTTTTCTTTTGCATTTTTTTTAACATAAACTCTTCTTCTTTAGCGAATGATGCAGTTATACCTACGTATTTTGCAGAGGCATTTAAAAATGTTTTACGTATTTTAATCGTTAAGGTGTAATTACAATTATTATATTTTATTATAAATATTTAATATAAAATTTATTTTATTAAAAATATTTATTTATTTTTATTATTTATTTTATTTATTTTATTTATTTTATTTATTTTATTTATTTTATTTATTTTATTTATTTTATTTATTTTATTTATTTTATTTATTTTATTTAATATAAATATTTTATTATTACATTTTATTAATAAATGGAAAATAGTGATGTGTTCTAACATAAATTTGTCGTAATGTCTATTTATGTTCGTATTGAACCGTACACTGTAAAATGTTAATTTAAAAAGCTTGAATATCGCACTGGGAAGAATCTGAGAATTGATACAGTACTGCAGTTATTTATCCATTAATGTATTTTATAGATATATTTAATACTAATAATTAAATCGGTTTCTTTTCTAAACATAGGTACATACCTATTCAATAGATTAAATAGGTAAATTATTTATTTCGAGAGAATAGAACATTTATAAAGCGAAAAACTACCGAATAGTTTGCTTGCAACTTGAAATTGCCACTTTATGTTAATTATAGAAAATAGAACGTTTCCAGATAATACTACCAAGTTATAAAACGAGAATAAGCTGTAAGATATAGAACATTTCGTCGTGCGCAAGACAAAATAAAATCTCAAGTGTTTTATTTTTCGGCATTTTTTAAACGGGCGTAAAATTAAAAATGAGAACGCAAATGACGATTTTGTGCAAATTGTATTCGAGAGCAAACAGAGCGTGGTCGAATATTAAACCGAACGAGAATAAAAAATTAATACTTATAAGGTAGGTTACCTAAATCCAATATGGCCTACTTGACCAGTACGTAATTTTTTGAATCTTATTGAACGCATGTAAAATCAATGCTTTTTTAATTAATAAAAATACAATATTTTCGAATATTTAATTACCTATAGATACTCATAATAGGCCAAATTGAGTCTTTTAATTGGGTTTAGGTACCTTAGATAATGGCCGTGAACATTATTTTTTAAAAATATTTTAATAAAACTAATAATTGTACATAGTTATAGGTAAGTATAGTAAGTACAAGTAATAGATATTACGACAAAAAAACCATTCCCTCTTAACCATATAAATAAGTTAGGCAATGTAAGGGCGATTTAAAAAATGAATAATATTTTGATCAAATATGGGTAGGTAATTACTATAGTTCTTTTTTTAGAATAAACAACATTAGATACGTAGATGCCTAACAATAAACGTATCACTTCAGCTTCAAACAATGATTTCTTCTTTAAGAACATCAAAATAAGAATGGAAAAATTAAAAAAAAAAATAATAATTCAAAACTTCATCTACGATTACCATTAAAATATATAATATTCTGTGGTTTTATAAATTATAGAAAAAGAGGAAAAAATGTACATACAGTCCTCGTTCTTACGTCAGGTTACGTACTAGCAACGAGTGACGTAAAACGAAACACTACATTTCTATGTAAAATCATATACAGTGGTACCTCGATATACGAGTGCCCTAATATACGAGTGTTTTGAGATACGAGCCGCCGAGCGAGCGATATTTTGCTTTGAGATGAGAGCAAGATTTGAGATACGAGGAATCGCACACTACATCGCTGCACACGACCCCAACATGCGGGGCGCATGTTGGTGTCGTGTGCAGCGTCTAACAGTTTCTCCCACCTCAGACTAGACCTCAGTCTGTGTGCTTGTTTCCCTCGTTTTCGAAGCATTTTTGATAAGTTGGGTTCGCGTTTTTTGCTTTTTGTACATTTACAAAACATTATCACATTTATTTTTATAACCATGCGTCCGAAGAAGAAGATGATGTCTATTGAATTAAAGCGTGAAATCATAGAAAAACATGAGCAAGGTGTGCGAGTAATTGACTTGGCAAGGATGTACGGGCATAGCACATCAATGATATGTACTGTGCTTAAACAGAAGGAGTTGATAAAGGGTATAACGCCAGCTAAGGGCGTTATAATAATTTCTAAGCTCCGGACCTCTCTCCATGAAAAGATAGAGAAACTACTGATGGTGTGGGTGACAGAGAAGCAGCTTCAAGGAGGAACCTTAACACAAAGCATCATATGTGAGAAGGCACGAGCGATTTACGGTGATTTGCTGAAGCAGATCCCACACACTTCCACAAACGAGGAATCGGAAGACTCGTTTAAAGCCAGTCGGGGCTGGTTTGACAACTTTAGGAAAAGGACCGGCATTCACTCCGTCGTCAGGCATGGTGAGGCAGCAAGTTCGGATGTGAAGGCAGTTGAGGTTTATATCAAAACGTTTTCCGAACTGATAGAAGTCAAAGGATACATCCCCCAGCAAGTCTACAACTGTGACGAGACAGGGCTTTTCTGGAAAAGGATGCCGAATAGGACTTACATAACGGCAGAGGAGAAGACGATGCCAGGTCACAAACCCATGAAGGATAGATTAACTCTAGCACTTTGCGCCAATGCGAGTGGCGACTGCAAAATCAAGCCTCTGCTAGTATACCATTCGGAAAATCCCAGAGCCTTTAAGTCACATAAGATTTTAAAAGAAAAACTGCAAGTTATGTGGAGGGTAAATCCGAAGGCGTGGGTCACCAGGAAATTCTTTGTGGAGTGGATAAACCTGGTGTTTGGCCCTTCTGTTAAAAAATATCTACAGGAAAACAACCTTCTCGTCCTCGACAATGCCCCTGCTCACCCACCAAATCTCGAAGATGATTTACTCGAAGAGTTCAAGTTTATAAAGGTTCTCTACCTACCACCCAACACCACTCATATCCTGCAGCCCATAGATCAGCAGGTGATTTCTAATTTTAAGAAGTTGTACACTAAGCACATTTTTCGGCGCTGCTTTGAGGTGACGGAGAACACAAATCTTACCCTTCGAGAGTTCTGGAAGGACTACTTTAACATCGTGATATGCCTAAGAATTATTGATCAGGCCTGGCTGGGTGTTACAACGAGGACCTTAACCTCTGCATGGGAGAAGCTGTGGCCTGAGGCTGTAGCTGAAAGGGCCTTCGAAGGATTAGAACCCGAAGTGTCAGTGGTAGAGGAGATTGTTTCTCTGGGAAAATCCATGGGTCTGGAGGTGTATGAGAGAGATGTGAACGAACTCGTCGAGGAACAGTCTCAGGAGCTGACAACCGAGGAATTACACGATCTACATTCGCAGCAGCATACGATGGTTCAACGAAAAATTAGTTTTGAAGAGGAGCCAGAGATGGAGGAGGTTATCTCTACAAGAGATATAAAGGAGATCTTGGGAATGTGGGAGAAAGTTGTAGAGTTCGTGGATAAAAATCACCCCGAAAAAGTTGCAACTGGTCGTGCATCGGAGTTGTTCAACGAAACTTGCCTAACTCATTTCCGCAATATCCTGAAAGGGAGGAAGAAACAAACCTCCTTGGACAGTTTTTTTAAACGATCTGCAACGATCTTTTTCTTATTCAAAAACACTTAACAAAAACAACTGAGGTGGTGTTTTGGGAGCCGGAACGGATTAATGGCATTTCAATTAATTTCAATGGGGAAAATTGCTTTGAGATACGAGCAATTTGACATACGAGCAAGGTTATGGAACGAATTAAATTCGTATGTCGAGGTACCACTGTACTTATTAATTAGATTCTCAGATATTAAAAAAAAAACAAGAATTTTTAAAGAAATGAACTAACTAGTTATATTTAGCATGAAATTGACGTATCTTTAAACAAAATAATACAAACCGTAGGTAAATAAAATAACGCGAATAATTAAGACAACGGTAAAAAAGTCCTTTAAACATTTCTGTTTCGCATTTTTTTATCTTGATGAAATTATCTATAACATTAATGGGCGATAACGATGTTATTGTTGAGTTCAAAACTTCGTTCAAACTTAGAATCATTCGACTCAAATATTTGATATTTAAAATATCAAAATATGTTTTTAATACATTAAATAGGTACATATTTTATCAAAGATTGTTGAATAAAAAATAAGCGAAGGTCATTACCACTGAGCCATAAGTAATTTTTAAATAATACCCTACTGTTAATTTTTTTTTATACCTACTTATAACATTTTTACAAGAACGTAAAATTTAACAGTCTAAAAGATCTCAAAAAAAGAAGTTTTATTGAAATTTTAACGACTCAACGCATTTTGCGATTTGTAGCTACTTAACTACCTGCCATAAATTTGGTGATATACGTTACGACAACACTTTTAGCTAAATAAGTGTCCTAGAATTTGGAGTTTTGAAATTCGAAATCGGACTAATAGTTACAGGAGAAAATGAATTTTGAAACTTCAGTGCTCGGCGCCGTCTCTTTGACGTCGTAAAAATTTTCTGACGGGACGAGAGGGCGATACCATCGATATTCGTAATTTATGAGCTTTTGCGAAGATTTTAAGCTCAAACGCACACTTTTTTACCGAAAGAGCTCACGAAATTACATATGCTGACGGACTATATATATAATATATATAGATAACATCGTGGATTAATAAAAAAGTGGTTTAACTTTTCAAAAATAAACAATTAATTCGAATTAGAAATTACCGTTACTGTACTGTTTTAATAAATAATAACATACTCGGTGCTTTGTATTACCTAAACACAACCACGACACGATGAACATCAAAATTATACCAAACAATGTTCTGTCATTAAAGGGGGAAGTATAATTAGAAATTAATTACAGTAATCATAATTTACATTGTTAATTACGTGATAGACTATTAGAACGGTAACGAGAGTCTATCAAATCGTTTCAGTAGGTCATTTGCTAAGGTGCAAACCAATACCAAGTTACCAGCCACCTCATTTACGGTAATGTCTAGGTTACTTAATGGAATGATCGACTTACGGCCGAACTTCTTAATTACCTAATTTCACCTCAAGATGGGGAACGACCTGGTCTATTCCGATATTTCGCTCTTTCTTACGTACCGACTCGCTATCTGTTATCCTTTGAATCGGTCTATTAGTTTAGGATCTTTTTTATGTTACCGTTCTTTCTGTTACGGAAAGTATTGGAAAAAACGAAAACGTCTCGGCAACGACCTAATTTACTAATTGTACAAACGTTTTTAGGGCTCCGTTCTAGATTCTCGGCCTCCTAATTACTCACAAACGAGAATGCAAGGCAATAACCTAGGGTTCGAACAAGCATTTAGTAGGTACGTTATAACTAAAAATTCCGAATATTGCGTGTCGATTTGTTTTAATTAAGAACTTTCATTACGAAACTCTCCGACTGACTGACTTATTTTAGCTTATCGGTATTTAAATTGTAAATTTGTTTGTAAATTTTTAACAAACTTTTAATAAAAACATGGCAAATTAACTGTTTGAAAATTGGCAGTAATACTTAAATGATGTCGTGGTGTAGGTGTTATAATTTTACATATATAGAAATGACTCGTTAATCATTCTCAAATTAAAGAAAATTGTTTGATTCGAAAATTAGCGGGACGTAAATTTAATTAAATCTCACGGCACGCAAATATTTAATAATAGATATTGTCGCAAAACGATCGTATTACTTTAATTTGTTTCGTTTCAAAAATACCGGGGTGCATTTACTTAGATAACTGACAGATTCTTTTCTATATGATAAGTACGAACTTTAGTCTAGGTTAAGTGGTAGATAATTTGTAATCTCTTCTTTTTATGACAACGTTTGAACAATAATTGTTGTTATTACTCACGGAGATGAGCTCTACACTAATCCTTTTTTTTTTCGCAACAACATAATGTGCCTTAAATGAATAGTAAATTGTTTGAAATTAAATGTTTAATATTTTTTAAATAAAAATAGTCCATTTATTTTACTTAATACATATTTTTAAAACGAAATAAATTGTTAATAATTAAAAGGAAGTTTCTTCAATCACAGGTACGCGTAATATACCTATTTCAAAATGAAAACACATGCTTGCGTGACAAACAGATAAGGGTATGAAGTGCAATATCACGTATCATCAATCTTAAGTTAAATGAGATATCGTATTAAGATATAATCTACTGTTAACTTTGACACGAATACCGTAACAATAGGAAGTATCAGTTCAATCAATAATTCCTTTATTACTTGAGAACATAATTTAAATAATTGAAGATTGAACTAATTATGTAATAACAACGCAACATTATCGACGTGATAAAATCTAAAAATATATGACTGGCAATTATTTAAACAAAAATAATTAATTACTGTAATAATCCGACGTAAGATTCTTATGAACGCGAATATGACGTGCAAGGAGTTTTCGGTTTTAATGTACATTTATCCCACTAATCTTGCGCGAGTAAATTAATAATAATTTTACTTACTCCCAACATGTTTGGGTCACGAGAACGTAATATAACAGATGCAGGCGTTAATGCGCTTTTTAAAAAAAAAATAGGGAAATACCGAGCGCACTAATAAGTAAGTATATAGAGTAAAAGATTTTTTACTTAAATAAAATAGAAACTTAATGAGCACCATTTTGATAAGGAACGTTGGAAACTTTTAATGGTTTCGCGCGAAGCGGGATTCTTTAAAGAGTGAAGTTATTGACAATAGATTAAAAATTAATTTGCGTAGCGAAACGAATACAAAACTCTTAAGTTTTAATTATCGAAATATTCTAATCGTTCAAATATTTCGGGGAAAAGCTTTAGCTTTCGAAAATTATTATTATAAGTTTTCATAAACTTAGTAATAATAAACGTTGAATAAAAACTGCACGTATTAAACGTTTGGCCGTACCCAATAGAAAATAAAACAACATTTAAATGCGGCTTTGTTAACATTATTCAGAATTTCAGTCTACTAAAAAACTAACAATCGAAGGAAACTTACTTCTATGAATATATACGAAGAATACAAATAGGTCGTTCTTATCAAAAGGCTATAAATAACCAGTCACATCCTGGGATTTTTCTTTAAAGCAAGAATTTATCGCTTTTCGAATAAAAGAAACGCCGTTATGTTCTACAAAATACCTACTTATGAAACGCGAAAGCGAAGCTTTAAAATCGGATAAATACGTATGAATATATCGCGTAACGAAAATTATTTGTTCGCTTATTCGTCCCAAAAAAAAATGGCGATTGTAGTAACTATTTTATAGGTCCATCTAATGTTTATTGACAAAAACCTCGTCACACTTCTAAAACGTTTTTTGGGCAGTCGGCACAAACAACTTGTAAAAATTGTATTATAAAATTTTGACCGAAGTGAGATAAAGCGTAACAACTTTATGTATCATCATCATCATCATCATCATCATCATCATCGACTATTTACCTATTAATTACTGAAACTATTTTTTCTTTCTAAATTTTCGATTAATTTCAATTAAAAATAATAAATAAATCGCCAGCATAGAATATTTTTATCATTTAAACATAAATAATAATTCTAATAGTCTAAGGGCCGGTGACGATTTTTGGTACTTTATCGGGTAACGAATAAAGACGCATTTCCCATGAAACCGTACCTTCTCGAAACGTGAAATATTGCTTCTTTGATCCTGCACCGATTGGAATAAAAGGGTTAATTTTTCTTTGCGCATTTATACGTCGCACAGCAGTAAGATGCGAGTTTACCCATTTTGTGGGGGGGGAGGAGGGTTTAAACTGTGTCTCAAACTCGTTCGGTTGCCACCCCTGTCGTGTTCGAAGCCGCGGCAACCCGACTTTAATCGAAATGTTATATTATAGGTGGGTGGCATTTTTGCGCCGTCGAGCAACGAGACGAACTTTACACGAAACAAAAGCTTAAAGTTTCCCGTTTACGAATATGCGACGGTTGCCGGTAAATCATCGATAATAACACGTCGTTTTTGTGCACTTTACTGTTGATGAAGTGCGCCGGAATAAACTTTGAATGGACTATACCCCATTGTATTTTTAAAGCCGTTTTAAAGTTTCTCTTTAAAGACACTTCCAAATAACCGACTTCTTCAAATACCAAATATTTGAAATCTCCGGCAAGCACATACCTGAACGGAAAATTAATTTGACTAATTTCACAACTGACAATAGAAAACATAATAGCAATTACATACAGCCTATTCAAGCGTATAAGCGATCACGTCATCGGTAAAAAGTTACTAGATTGTTTATTTGTAGCTGGGTTTAAAGTTTGGACAGTGACATAGACGGTATAAAGAAAGACTGCAATTTATTAGAACTGTAAAAACACGAGGCACAAAATGATAGCACTGTGCGAAACGTCATCATCCAGTAACCTTTTATTGATGACGTGAATCGCTTATATGCTTGGATAGGCCATACACACACACACATTATACTGCACTACTGATAATAAAAATGTAAGTAATACAGAAGTAAAATTCTTATAACAATTTCTTTTGAAAATAGAGTAAACACGTGAGCCATAACTAAGACAAATACTGAATATTCATAGAATGTCGATGTATCAGGTTATTCAAAAAGTTCATTTCGTTTTTATATAAAATTCAACACACAGATAACTTGCGATGGAACTATTTTTACTGAACGACAGAACCGCCATTTCGTTCGATAACATTTCGGTTTCTTCGCCGTAAATTGAGAATTTCGTCGGATATAAATTTCTGTGGTTTTGCAAGAAAAATTAATTCAAGTAGACATTGCTATGGTCCTATTTAAACGGGACTACAATAAAAATGAAAATTAAACAGTTCAACTTCAGACATCTTCGGTAGATGGCTCATTAATTTCAATTAAGTTTTTCATTTTTATTTGGCCAATAAAAAGTGGGCATTTCGTATTATGAAAGTCTATGAAATCTAATTTAACAAAAAAAAAAAAGTTATTATAACGGATATTTCGTTAGCCGTATTGTACGAGTGTTGTTTTCATCTTTAGTTGCTTATCGTAAATGTGAAACTATAAAAATTCCTAATGATTTTATATCTATAATTAGTTTCCGATTTTAAAGTAAAATGAAACGGGAATCTACTATGAAATCGTTTAAATTTTATTTCCCGCACATATGCCATGATCGATGGGATTTTTTACAATACAGTAACTACCTAAATGGCGCAAGTGATGTGACATCATCGTACATCACTGAACCCAAATGGCCTGAACAAATATATAAAGTACTTATGTACGTTTTGTTCTTTATAAGTTTTAAAAGTAAATATGTCACATTTTGTATCTACTTATACATATAGATACGTACTATTAAATACATTTCTTTTATAACAAAATAATATTTTATAATATGAAATGTATAATTTAATTGACACGAAAAATTTATATTAAGTAACAAAATCAAATTCGGCATTTTAGCGAAAACGCAGTTTAATTAGGTAGGTATTCAATAGGCTGTACGGTTATATCATATTCTAAAATATTATAGGTACTAAAGCAATTTTAGCAAAGGGAATTCATTAATTATGTTTTTGAACGCTCGCAATAAATTCAATTTCGAGCGCTACATTAAGTATTGATTATTACGATATTATTTCCTCGTTTTCTAATTTCGAATACGAGATGCTTGCGTTTACTGATGAGATATTTAAGTGTACCTACAATTAATTCGATCGCTGTTTTCAAACTCGCTTGTGTGCGTTTGTTCTATGGGAACGTTTAAACTAAACCGCGATGTTGGTAACAATGATCTTTAATTATTCCAACTCCTGTTTACACTGTAAACTAATCCAAAATTTATTTTAAAAATAATAAAATACAGATTATAGGGTGTTATTTAAACCATAAACGAATATAGGATACATTTTCAATTAGAAAATCAAATTGTCGTGTAAAATTTCTCGTTTCACTTTATTTTTTAGGTATCATAACGAAATTAAAAGTTGAGCCCTTTGTCTCGAAAAATTACATTTTCGGCGCATTTTCAATTTTAACGTTGAAACTATTATGTAAAAGACAGTTTCGTAGATAACGCACCAGTTACTATTTGATGACTAACATAAGTATAGTTAAAGTAAATGTAGTTTAATCTTATAATTCCTGGAGCGTCTCAAATAAGATATAAACTTTCCTGGAAGTTTTGGAATGCTGCATTTTTCAAGCGCATAAATGTTTCAACACAACAAACTTCAAACTGCGACAGTAACCGTTTCTTTCGTTTTCAGTTTCATCACGTAGAATATACATATACGAGAAATCGTAAAATGGCGAAAAAAAAAGGAAAACAAATTATGACTTATACGAAACTAACAAGATTTGCAAGTCGCAATTCGTTTTTCAAAATTTGTTTATACGCAAAAACATTCAAATATACGTACCTACCTAAATTTTCAAAGTTAAAACGCCTTTAGAACATATCGATACACTTCTAAAATAAATTACCCGGCGAATTTTACTTGAAAATAGGTTCCTTATGCAGTCAACTAAATTATCCAAATTGTTTTACCAAGTTACACAGGTTCCTCGAGTTACGTAGTTAGACATTTAATTTGCATATTGTTGGTGCAATGTTAACATTATCTTGGTTTAGGTTACTTTAATCAGTTTATAAACTAAGGGACGTCGGCTATAAATCGCCGCCGGATATCGAAAAATGAGTTGGGACTGATCATTTGATAATAATGCACGAGAAAGTAAATTTTCTTAAATTAAGTTTTAATATTTTTTTTATTAATCTCATTCCGCGATCGTTCTACAATTCTTGTTCGATTTTTTTATTTGCCAAAATTTATGAAAATAAACAGTTACATTTTATTGCATCTAGATGTTGAATTTCTATACATTGTAATAATTACATCAACGGCCTTCTTGTCGGCATTAATTCACTTTTGTTATACAGGGTATGTCACGACGAATTTTGGTTAGAAGAATTTCTAACCAAATTTCTAATTTCTTTTTTCTCAATTTGAAATTTTGAAAGTAATTAGATTTCGACTTTTTTCGATTATAGCGAAAATGGATGCCAACGTAAATGTCTTAGAAACGTAGTTATTTGTAATAGTCTGTAGCTAACAATTTGTTTTACAAAATCTGGAATAATTCCAAAAGGGAAAATTTTAGAGGCAATATTTATTAGAACAAAAAGTCGTATAATTGTCTCGGAAATACAAATCAAAAATAAAAATTAGGGTGTTCTATTTGAAATAAGGAAGTTGGTATCCATTTCCGGTGTAACTGGAAGAAGTGAAAATCTAAAATTGTTTTAAATCGAAAGGGCGTAACCAATTAGTACCGTTACTTAAAAAATTGCAAATTTCAATTATTATTACTTTCCTATATTCTTTTAACCAAAACTAGTCGCGACATATCCTGTAACAACAGTAAAAATAAAACACTCGCGTTTTTAGCTTTCATTAAGTGTTCAATTGTCCCGCGTAAACAACGATAACTAAGAAAAATCCAACTACCCACCCTTAATTATATAAATTAAGTCGAGCATCTATAACGTTTTATCTTATTTCGTATATTTTCACTTTTACGTTCAGATAACTGATATCTCGATCCTTACATGAAGCTCTATTAAACGGCGAATTTAAATTTCACTTTGCGTGACATTTTAATCTCATTTCTTGTGGCAGTGACTTATTCTTTATGCTCGACCACGTTACTAATTGTAGAATATTACGAGACAAAAAAATTTAATATACTTTTATTAACACGATAATTTTTCAAATTCAGGTTATTTATATTTTAATAATACGAATCTTTTTGTGCAAGAACGCGAGCAAAGTTTATTTTATCTTCTTTTCAGAAAAAAGTGTAAATTTAAGCATATTTTCTTGTTTACGAAAAGCATTTTTACACATCCCCATTTTATTATTTGAATCGGTCAGATTTTTTTAAAATTTATTTACTAATGTAACGTAACAAATTTAAATTCGAATTAAAAATAATAAACACTCACCTCAACGGACGAATATAAAGGTACAACACCGTGATCTTGGGCGAAGACGGTTAACCAATAATGTGACTTCGTTTCTATATCTAACACGGATAACGTTCTTATGACACCTGCAAAAAAGTACACGATTACACTTTGGTTCAAAAAAAAATCATTCTATAAAAAATGGAGGTTCACATAAGTAACCCATTCAAAAAATCTACAAAGAATATTGAGTTTACGTGTCGTTGGTTTGAAATTGGATGAAGGCGTTTCTGAAGATTGCTACATCTGTGCTATGATTCTGCTGCATAAATTCCATTCATAGGACTAGGGAAATGTTTGGAAGGCAAACAAATTTGCCAGTTAAGTATACAAAGTATTAACAAACCCTTTGCCCTTCTTATTTAATAAAAAATAAATTAAGCGAACTTTTTCGCGTGAAATAAATAAAAGAAAAATAGACGTCGTTCCTTTTTAATACGCACAAGTGCCCCACTACCTATAGGTAAAAGAATTTGCATATAAAATTAAATTGAATTGAATTTTTTTAAATTTCTTAATTTATGAAAAAAAGCGTTTTATACTTTCGCGTTCGGCACTGTTAACATAATATCTATCAACACTTGTACTCAGGTTTTTATGTGCGTTTGAGAGTAATAAGACATTAATCGGAAAAGTGCAATTTAACTGACAACATGTGCTCTGAATTCTAGAATACAATGAATTGCTTAAATATTAATTCTTACGAAAATCCTTGAAATAAATAATTATAAATTACTTATGAGGTATAGGTACTAAAATAAAGGTTTAAAGAACCTAAAGTACCTATGTAATTTTATTATATTCTTTAAATTATTGGAATGAAAATATCGGTCAAAATCCAATACATACTCGATTTATCCCTTTTTAAATCGAAGTTATTATGTCAACAATAATTTATCGTAAAATCTTAAGAATCGTATATTAACGTGGCCAAGAAGTTTGACAGGTGAACTGGTTTAAGAGATGGTCTCCCTTTAAGTGTGGTTAAAAAAAAGCTTTCAGAACGCGCTTAAAACATTAATAAAAAGGCAATTGAAACCCATTAGTCCCCGTGCCTTGCCTTGTGAAGCAATTTTAGAGCGTACAAACATGTTAGTTCCGCGCACATAGTCGAGTTCAAAGCAAAATTGAAAATTGAATTAAGTTCGTGTATATTTATAACCGGGCGCCGAATTGAAATCGTACCTTTACGTAAATTTCGGAAATTTATAAAAATCGAAACAATCGAAGCGCGTTTATACCTCGTTCACGTACTTTCTCTTGTCGTGCACGTAGTTACGTATTTTATAACGTCAAGTTTTAATGGGAACCGGTGCTTCGGTTTACTACCGTACATATTCTTCATAATTTTCGTAGTTAGAATTGCTAAATAGAAGCTTTAATACAATTTAATAAATTTGCATTTAAAATTAAGGGTGAAGTTATACAAATTTGTAAGCGGGCGGTAACCTGTATTTATCACAATTTTAACATTTTTATAGATGGACATTGTTCGGTAGTAGTTCGTACGAAGTAGTTTTTGTGAAGCAATTGAAAATAAATTGAAATTATTTGCACGTACAATCGAGTATTGTTTCAGATACGTTAACTTTCCAGAGAAAAATACCACCGATTTTGTATAGCATTTTACTAATTGAATAGAATTAACTTTCCATTTATAATTTTCCACCCCGGTTATTTTGGCGATGCAGTAAATAAGGAAGTTGGATAAACGCACGAACCAAGTTTAAAGCACTAATCACAATAATAAAGTTACTTCGAGCAATTACAATCCTAACAACTATTTTAAATGTTGAACATGTTTCCGTAATATTATGCGTAGGACCGGAAACCTAATGGGAAAATCATGTTATTCTACCAGTAATAAGCGAAAGTGGTCCTATGCATAATTAATTTTATAAAACAATTTTCCATAAAATGACCAGGGCCATGAACATTTAAGTAACTTGTTTAAAATGTGCCTCCGCAACTTCTAAAATTATATAGCAAATTAAGGGAAAGTTCTAAACGAAACAATAAAATGACGAACGCGCCCTCCGAAAAAAAAAACGCGATCCGAGAGAATTCAATAATACGTAACTAAAATATTCTGCAATATGCAAATAATGTATATCAAATAGATGCTTCAGATATAAGTTCCTTTTATTTCCCCCGAAACGTTCGACTTCTGAAGATAACAATAAAACTAATATAATTCTGATCTCGGCCTAATTTACTTGAGAAGGAATGCTGCGAATAAAATTTACCTCAAAATGTAACGTTTAGAAATACGCGAAATTTCGATACTTATTTAAAACGGCACAGAATTCTATTTTCGCGAGCGCTTTCTACGATATTGAATTCGCCGCTTTAGTTGAAATGTGTCAAAAATAAGAAATTTTCGCAATGAATAAAACGGCCTCGCCCGAATAAATAAAAATTAATTAATTCGCGATTACGCATTGAAATTTTTTAATTTGTAATTTATTTTATGTGATTATTCTAATTTTGAGTGTAGGTATGCCGGGCACATTTAATATAAAAGTAGTATTTTTTAAAAAAAAAAAAACGAATTACGAAACTTATTTTTCAATCTTCGTTGTAAAGATAAAATTGCAAATCGGAGCTTCGATCTCTGCTTTATTAATTAAAATTTTCTCGTTTAAAAAACGAGTAAATTTAAAATAAATTGATTTTAAAGTAATTTAGTATAAAGAGACAGAAAGCTTTTCTCTAATTAAAATCAAAATAACTAATTTCTTTGATAATGCATCAAACGAAGATGGATTAATTAATAATTGAAAATATTTCTTTCTAACAATAAATTAGTCGTATCTTACGATAAAGTTATTTCATTGTACAGTGTTCTATATTTAGACATTAATAAGGAGGGATTGTTATTAAAAATATACACTTTATTGTCGTCGACTTGTTTTTCTTTGACGTTCGGAGAATGCGCCTCTCGACTATTTAATTAAGCACACTGTTGCTTTATTTATGAAAATACTAATTTCGTTAATATTTACTTGTAATTAACAATAACACGATCTAAATACATAATCCTATTTCGTATTCGAAGTATTTCGTTAATCCTTTTGTTTCGAGCAAGGACAAGTTGGGCCAAACAATTTTAAATTAAAAAAAAATGTATGTTTTGAATTGTGAGGATTCCGAACGATTAACTCAAGTTATGGGTTGACAAGTCTCGTGCTGGGTTGTGCCAACAAAAATCGACTGACTAATCAACTGTTCGATCGTTAACCAACAGTTTTGAGTTGCACCAACGTCGGTATTAAAAATCAATTGGTTGTTTTGTTTCATCTATTTCAATTACCGGGCGTTTCTAACACAAACTGTCAGTATCCTTTTAGAAACGCGTAACGAGCGGATGCGAATTCTCAAAGAAAGCCAGTAACGCCAATGAACCAATTTATTAATTGCATTACAGTATGCCCCGCTGCTGGATCGATACAACAAGTTCTTGGTGATAACATCAATATTTTCGTTTTACGAGCATAATTTCCAATTTCACTTCATTTGGAAATGATTTGATATATAATAAAACAAACAAAGATTAGAATATGACATTAGAATATCTAACGTGAGACAGTGAAATACTGTGATCCATAAGTTACGACGCACGGTTTGCACAACAAACGGTTGGTCGATGAAACGTTAGTCATTTATGTTGGTGCAACTGATAGTAGAAAAAAAAACAACTGATCATTTCAAATATCAAACAATCACCAATTCGTACACGGATTGTTTTAGGGTCGATTGGTGCAACCCAGTATCCAGTATGTATATAAAACAAAATGTAGACGAAGTTACGATTTTGCAAAAATTGTTGATCAAAATATCATTGCAGTAAAATGGCACGACAACAGTCTGGTTTGTGTTTGTTCTAATTTTGCAGGAGTTAGACCGATTCATATGGTCAAGCGTTATTTTCAGACAGAGAAGAAAAATATTCAAATAGAGCAGCCACATCTCATCAACATGTACAATTCCAATATGGGAGGCGTTGATCGTTCTAATTAAAATATAAGCTTATACCAAATTTTAATTAGAGGGAAAAAATAGGTACATGTCTTTAGTAACACACTGTATTGACATGGCAATTCAAAATGTTTGGCAATTGCACCGAATAAACGGTGGACAATTGGATCAACTTAGCTTTACAAGACGAATTGCTACAGGGTTATTAATCCAAACTAAAAAAGAGTCGACTTACCAAAAAGGTCATCTAAGTAAAGTCAATCAGATTGATTTACGTTTTGATTTTATTAATCACTTCGTAATTCCCCAAGAGAAGCAAACCCGATGTGGCCACTGTCACCAAAAAATCACTACAAGATGTAAAAAATGTGACATTGGTGTTCATATCAAGTGTTTTCTATCATTTCATACAAATAAATAATTTCGATTACATAGAGGTGTATTTTCCTATAGTACGGTCTAAATTACTTACTTTTTGAAAACAAAATTTATAATTGTTTATAATTTTTTATGTTTTTCTTATATGCTAATGAATAATATTTTCAAAAAATTATTTTTGTTTTAATGTCAAAACATCGCTCAGGCATATCTGGGTTAAAAAGGTCTTGTTAACGATGTAATGATTACAAGTGATCTCATGCTGTGCCGCTCGCCCATCGCCTCGGGCGCACGCATTACTTTTTTGGCCGCCTGTACATAAGTATAGCATACCTACTGTACGGTTTTGACGGATGCGTTGAAAACCTGAAAAATTTTAGACAACGCAAGAGTTTAAACGATACGGTTTATACTTGTCCCTCAATTTATGAATAGAAAATTCTACACCCTGGGGCTGGCGTCCGACAAAAAAATGCCTTAACAAATAATAAGTAGAACTTATTAAAGAAGTAAATTATAAGACATATTTATTCTTTGATATGAATAGTCGATGTTGATGACACATGTTTTAGTTAAAATAAAGCAAGTAACAAATATTTATACGCCCCCATTACACTGGAAGAACCGGTTGCTTTTGTAGAAAACCTTCGTTAAATGTAGTTGCAGATATAACCCAAGTCGTTACCTACATCTGCGTCATTTCAAAACCTTTATGGAAGAATACACGAGTTTTATATTTTAATTTAAGGTTGAAAAAACAATAAACGTTAGTTTCATTTGATAGGTTGCAAAAGCAACTTGGCTCAACATCAAATGTGTTGTCAGTTAAAATGTTTAAAACGCTAATAAACAATTAAAATACTTTACTACATTCATACATAGAATAGTTATAGAATGCGATTTGGACCATTTTATAATCGAGCGAAGACGATTCAATTTTACTGATAGTTTCTTATTTTTTTTTATTTACTTTATTAGCATTATTCAATTTTTAAGATCGTCTATTTATTATTCACATCTGATTATATTGTTTCGTTAAACGAGCGGATACCTACTCAAAAATATTTATTGTTAAGGTTAACAAACACTAAGGCTAACAACAAAGGCTAAATAATATAAAATCAAGCGAAATTTGTATTTAGCGATTGATGTAAACGGGTAAAAAAAGAAAGTGCTCAATAAATTAGACTTCGAAACAGAACATCGCTGTAAAGAATTTTTTTTGTAATTTAATTATTCGAAAATTAATACGTCGAATTTTGCAGCAGTATATCAATTTGAATTAGAGACAAACGAAACTTTTCACTTAACGAACGACTTCTACGATTTCGAGAAAAAAAGAAAGAGATTAAAACGTTTATGAATAACAAAAAGAGGAGGAAGCGCGAGTTTGAACCAGAACTGTACTTAAGATCGCATGAGATGTCTAAAAGCAAATTAAGGCACGCACTCAGAGGATATCTGTCAAATCCGAGGCACAATAATTTTTATCCTTCTGGCATTTTAATCAGAGGTAGTGGCGTCTTAGCAAAGTTTAAGAGCGGCAATATAAGAAACTGCAACACAAATGTTTCCATTTAGGAGATGGCAACGCTTGGAAAAAATACTTATGATTGGAGTTTTTTAAACTCGCGTTATCTCCCGCTTTATTTCCTTATAACACAAAATAAACAAGAACGATAAAAAAACTTCAAAAAAAAATAAACAAGATCTCCGAACAAAAGAATCGGCACTTGATATTTTTAATCATTTACACATTTAGGGATGGCTCTGTTTTGGTAATAAATTGGCCTTCGAGTTTTTATTTTATTCCGAGTTTTCGAATAAAAAGTTCGTTGTAAAGTAATAATTTTTTTACAAATCGCGAAACTTTTTTTTATCTAAACTTTCAAAAGTATCGAACGTCTACGAATTATAATTCGCCAATTCAAAATATATCAAAGACTAATTTATTTTTAAGGGTTGTTTGTAAATCGTATTATTTATTTTTGAGCCGTTCATAGTTGTACACTTAAATATGTTAGCGAACACTAAAAAACAAACTTTTTTCGGATTTCAGACCCTTTTATTCATTAGTCTTTATGCGGTAGTTAATTAGTCAATGTTTCGGCATCGAACAACGCCTTCATCAAGAGTAAAACGTTCGCTAATTACTGTCTTACTAAAATTTACGAATAAAGTTTGTTTTTTTTATAATTTACATCTCCAGATGTTCAATTGAAGATCATTAGAAAACACTAAATATAGCGCACTATTTGTTAATTATTTGTTTAGCATTTCACAACCCCAATAAAAACGTCGAAAACGACGAACTAGTTTATTATTTCAAAGAATAATGGAACATTTGGGTTTCACGTAATTTCTAAAGTTTTATTTCTTTTATTTTATAATCAACTCTAGCGACGACAGTATGAATTACCAGTAATGGATTTATAAAATATAAGTTAAACGATGAATACCTAATTTAATACTTTAGTAAGTTACAACTTTGTCTGATGAATAACAAACAAAATGGCTAATTCCTTCGTCGCCGTTAATAGCTAATTCGGTTAAGTCAATCTGTAGTCTAATCAAATTGTCACAAAAATGGCCGAACGGTTGCGAAAATTCGGGTAATTTTGAATAAAATCTTGAATAAAAATCCACCCGGTTACGTTACAGCAATATCGAGATAACTGCGAAATTTTCGGATTTTTTCGGTTTATGCGAAATACCCACACTAAATGGTGCGTTTCGCAAAAAAACTTATACCTTGCTTTTTTAAACTAGAGTAAATTTGCTATAATTTGAACGTAAAAACTATTTTTGTACGCTTAATAGTTTACGAGATACTTCGAAGTTTAGAAAACTTCTGAATGGCAAATTTTTAATAAGAGATATGTATTTTTAACTTTTATATAAATGTAAAATAACTGTTACCTACACTAATACAATAGAGTGGACTAAACAATTTATATATTATTTGTTCATTAGAAACATATAAAATATGTGTTACGTTGTATAATAAGTTAAAATGTGAAATTCGCAATACCTACTAAAAATGATTCTCTAATATTCAAGCAGTTTCGAACAACTCTTCGCATATTGTTTTTTAAATAATTTTTGCTAATACTTTCATAATTATAAATATGTAAGTAGATATATTAAATTTGTGTAGCATCACAATGCATCGGTAGGTTTCTGATTATTATCATTAGCATCAACTTTAATATTATTATGGCCTTCATAAAATTATCACTTTATCATTTGAATTATATCCTAAAATTGGAATCAGATATTAATAACCTCTCACAATTAGTTAAAGTCTCCGTACACACAACACATCAATGTAGAACGGAATGGTAAATCTTAACGGATAATTGGACTACCGTAAGGGTAGGTCGTTTAGGGACCAACTTGCGCTATTAGCAACACTACTCTTCATTAAATATAAACGGCTGCTGAAATTTGCAATATAGCGAAGTAAACCGTTAGCAAATTCTAATAATAGATTTTCGAGATCTTACGTTTTCGCCGAAAGTAAAATATATGTATTTTTAAATGGCCATTCGCGAATATCGTTACAGAAGATGTAAGTTCGAGATGTGAATGAAATCAAGTTTTTTTTTACAGCTTCTAGAGACTATTCATTAAATCATATAAAATAGCTGCGCGAAATATTATTTTAACCAAACTACTATCTCGATACCGTTTTCCATGCAATTCTGTCTATTTTATTAGAGAATTTATTGCAAAAAAGCTAAGGAAATATTAAACGCCGACAACATCATCAAATATTTCGTAGATGTGATCAAATGTATTCTCGATATTTATTTTTAAGAGCGCGTTTCTTTTCATAATAGGTTCCTTAACCGTGTTCATGAGAGAATCGTATGCTTAATATGTAAATGGCGTTCGTTAAATTTATGTATTTAAAAACTCGCCGATATACCTACCCACATAACTGCCAATTAACAAACAAAATTAACAAGTACAATAAAAGTTGAAGATGATAATATAAGATAATCGAAGGAAAAATTATAAGTAGATCTGAATAATGATTTAAATAAGAAAAAGCGGAGATCGAATCATTTTATTACTTAATCAGGGTTAATCGATTAATCGGAACGTCCTTTTGGACCAATTTAATTTTTAACAGTAAGATTACGAAAATGATTTTTCTTGAAAAATTACTGGAGATTTTTATCGCTGGATGATTCAACGAATTGTTATTAGTATTTAAAAAACCAACTAAAAGCTTATAAATTATGGGAAACGCTTGCTTCACTAATGTATGTCCTTGTCAATAAATCACCGAGTACAGTGTCAAGGTGTGTCGATCAGTTTTAATTCTGCACAACAGAAAAAGTTGATAATTGCAAAAACAATATTCACAAATTAATTTACGAGTTTCGTCACCTATATAGTACTAAAAATTAAATTAGTTTACAGAAATTACCGCTAAGAAATAAACCCGTCAGTAATTCATTCGGTAAATCCCATTTACCGATTTAAAATGAAAATTCGCAGATACATTCCACAGGAGTTCATTTCAAATCAACACCGAAACACCTCTAATACAATAGTATCTGATTTTAAGCTTATAATCTCATTCCTAACGATATTTGGGAAGACTTAATACCGATACAATTTATATATTCAACGCCCTTTACTTTTGCTTACTACGCCTTTAGACGTTTCCGAAATCGAATACAACGGCAACGAAGCTTAAAATTACGGTTTCCACTTTTTATAAATATTTTACATTAATTAACGAATTAACAAATACATTTACAAAAATTCCAGTCGATTATACTTGGGAGGAATTTAGTGGTAACAGAATTATTGCGAAACAAATCGCATCATAGTCGACATATTTTGTACCACCGCATGTAACAAGTGTTCGTGCGAACTCAACATGTCCGCATAAAGTAGTTTCGCGAAAAACGTGAAAAACCGTTTACTCGTGGGGCGCCGAATTTAAATTTATACAATTTATATGAGACGTAGTGTTGCCATTGCTTATTACAAAACAAACAAATGTAAATGTAAAAAAAATAAATTGACATGACCGGTTTTGCGTGAACGCAGAGGAGAACGTGCCTGTTTTTTTTTTTTTTTGAAGAAAAGAATGCGATCAGGGTTGTTCGGTACCGATTCTTTCGTTATAATGAAAATCACTCGTAGCTATCGGAAATTGGTTTGTTGAAAACAAAGACAATCGAAATTTTGTGATGTTCTAGGCGACAAGCCGCACTAATATTCATTGTTCGGTCACTTTACACGCGCATAATCCTCAGCAACTTTACTCGACAGGTTAGTAACGTTTAGTGACACTCATAATTATTAAGATCATGCGTAATAGATAACACCACAACAATTATCATATTATCAATTGCATGTATCCACAATGCCAAATATACTCGAACATGTCTTGTTTTGATAGATTCATTTCTTTTTCAGGGACGACAATGTCCGCTTTTGATCGAATTTGCAATACCTAAACGTAAATTATTATGGGAAGGGTCTGGTTTTCAGTGCTTCCGAGTACAGCAATTAATAGAATTGATCGATATAAATCCGTCAAAAAATAATTTTGTCACAAAAGTGCTGGTCAAATATTTAGATATAGGTAATAGACAAAAAGGGTAGGATTTGGCAAAATTTGGCGGATCGTCAATCGCATGTCATTACGAATTCGAGATTTGGCTAACAACGTGTTGTTTGATTTAAAGTTTTAATGTCTGTTCTTATGTTTTAGTTCTTTTTTAATAAATATTTACTTAGCATTATCTACTTATGTGCCTTTAATTAGTTTTTTTTTCTATGAATTTGATTATCCGAATGATATTCGACAATTAGTCTGGATAATCAAGTTTTCACTGTAATTAACAGAAAATAAGGAAAGTTAACAGAGGTGGTAAATAGTTTTTCTTGTATTTAAATCGTTAGACAGTAATGGATCAAAATATTAAAATAAATTTGAATTAGGTACACATTTTAATGTTGAATTACGACAAGAATAAATAATTAGGCAGATATAAATAAATTATCAAATAAAATAAAAGTAATCGTAGTTAGATAACGAATTTTTTCAACACTATTTCAGACAATTACGTCATATAATACGTCCATATAAAACTTTTGCAATTACCTATTTGGCAATTAAAACTAATAGGTATACAAGGCGAAGTGCATGTGTCCTCAGACACGATTAATATTTAAAATTGAAATAAAAGGGAACCGAATTACATCAAACTTCATTTTAATTACGTTATCAATAATATAAAGAAGTAATTAGATTTTGAATTAATGGTTTGAATAATTAATAAGCTCGTAACCTGTAATTAGAGATATTTACTTTATCTTAGTACAAGAGAGCCTTCCATAGGATTTAATCGTGATGCTTAAAATTTAAATTCTATTATAATTTCTGGGTAACAAACGGAGTTACCTTAAGTTCATTAGTAACAATTTCATGACACAGTTAAGAGCCTAACTTGAATCATTAGCGACAGAAGTAGTTATATAATTACAAGTGGGCTGGCTAATGGTGAAAAAGTTACTTTTGTTTTCCAAATTATATTAAATTATTTTGTTACAATTTACAACAATTAACACAATCGCAGATTTACTTTAACTATAAGTTGGTAGTTAAGTATATTTCTAACATAAAATAGTACATGTTGAAACTCAATAATGCAACTTCATTAGCGAACTTTGAGAGTTTGATTATGTTGAGAAGTAAATCATTGTAACAACTTTAACGAATTAACAATAGTTTTGTAGGAATTTGTCTTTCCTAACTTGCCAACTCTGTTATTAATGCAACGCAGTGCTTCTGACGCCGTTTACAAAAATTACATTTTCAAATTCTTATAAAACAAAACGAACTTTTAAAACTATTTTTCCAAAGCGAATACAACTGCCGATACAGAAATGCTGCTGTAGAAAATACGAATAAGAAGGTAACTCCATGTTAAAACCAATGTACACTACGTTTCAAAAGTAATCTCCGTCGATTTAAAATTTTAAATATTTGCTGTTAGTAGAGGAAGCGAATTCTACAGGTTACGACAACCACTCGGCCCACGTTATTCGTGATGGATTCCAGAAAAGTTACTAAATTTTATATTTCTAATACTCAATTTAAAATTTTGAACGTGGCATATTCTACCGATGCACACATAGGACATGGCAAAGAAAGACTACAATTTATTAACACCTAATGTAAAAATACGAGGTTTTATTGTTGACGTGGATTAGAAATCTAAAGCGAATAACATATATTTATTTAACGTAATATTAATGTGATTCATTTTGCCCGTAATATTGGTAACGAATAAGATAAATTCTAAGGTTTTTTTTTAATTCCGTCAAAAATAAAAAATATAAAGTAAAGTAAATATAAAATATAGTTAATCCGGTATGAAACCGTACATTTTAGGTAGGCAGTGATTTTTTTTTTTGAGTTTCGTAGGAAAATCACAGCGTCACTTCCGTATTTCTGAAGCGATCGGTCATTTACTATACGTCTGTTTGGAACGTAGTCACTTTCAAAGCTCGATTATGCCTGACGATGTAAATTGCCATTCTTCTAGATGTTCGTGCAGGTACGAGGTACTTGTTCAAATTAAATTAAACAAACTGTTTACTGTAATTTCGATGATGTTTCGCCCCGACATTCCACATCTTCCGGAATATCTTTATCTAACGTTTTTAGTGCATTTTCCAAGCACAGCCTTCTAAAGCACACGTTTAATAAAACTTACCACCCTTTACAACGCTGCAAAAACAATAAGAATAAACCGAATGAAAAAGTAAATAGGTTCAATCGTAGATAATGATATTATCTACAAAAATGCTCTTTACATAATTTTTATCAGACTCACGGTTACGGAAATGAATTAGAAAAAACGAACTACGCCCTTATTTTCAAGATGACGGCCGAATGACGTCTCCTGTTGCGTCACACTTGCGACCGATTCCTCTACAAAAATCGCTGCCTACCCCCAAAATGTACGGACGCCCATTTTTCGACGCCGGATTGACTAGATCAACAGCTAAACTCGAAAGATGATCAATTAACTGATAATCAAACGTCCCTGACGATAACAGGTTGTCCATTAAATTCAGCAAGTGATTCTAATACCGTTAACCTACAATTTAATCATTTACAATCGGTACAAAATTGTAACAGATCCGTCAAGGGCTTTGTAAAAATAGGTTAGCTTCGATAAAACTTGATCTTAATATCAAATAAACTTTTTATTGTGAAATAATTACCTACACATAATTTCGAAACGTTGCGTATTTCGTTCGTTTCTTTTCTACTTACCTACTTTTATTTTAAATTTATATGAATTTTTGAAATGCTACGTTTTCGTTTCTTTTTATGTTACTTTAATAAAATGTGCGAGCGGTATCGAATTGAATGGGAATTAATTTAAAAAAAAATTCCGACCATTACTATTTTATACTTATTATCGAAATGAAATCGTTAATATGAGCACCCACTGCATATTGTTGATTTAAAAAATATGATGCGATTTCGAGATATCGAAATATACGGGCACTAAACAACTTTATAAACGGTAATCGCTGAAATGTTTATTGGCGGATTTAATTAAATACACCTACGCGGATTATAATTTTGTTTTAGGTAGGTATAATAACGTGCATCGTGTCCAGATGAGACATATTTCATGCCACTCAAAAATAACAACTTTCCAGAATGAGCAGAGCCAGCTTAAACACTTGAACAGAGAGGATTTAATGTTCATTATTCTCAACGACACGAACCTGACCCCTGACCGGGGCGTAGTATAATGGAAAGTAGATAATTTGAATATGAAATGGTTTATAAAATATGATTACTCACTATCGTTTATTCGTATCAGAAGCAACCTTGTCGATATTAAATTGTAGATAGGTGGGTAGGTTGCGTGAAATTTAGTTTGCAAAACGAATTAAAACGATAGCAGGTACCCACCACCTGCCACCACGTGAGAAATAATTTAACAACACATTTCTACTAGGTGTTATTTCCTTACAGCCACATTTAATTTAGCTAGAATTCCATCGAAGTCTTAGATGTTCATAATACGTTTCGATTTTAAATTAATCGAGACGTACTCTGATGGGAACGTCGACCGAATTTCGTAAGTGAAGTTAAAAATGCTTTTCTGGATCCGTTAAAATATAAAGCTTCGCCTTACTTTGTTACATTTCCTTATAAGACTCTATTTACTGACGGACGTAGCAAAAGCGAAACGAAATTAAATTATACAAACAAATGAAGATTAAAAAGGGACAAGTATCATCAGTAATAAATAGTATCTACACACAGTGAAACCTCCTCGTCATAAACTACATTTCCTTTTATTATCATATTTTATCTAACTTGACGTATAAATCTAAAGTATTTTTTCTAAAAAAAAAATCAACTTTTAAGTCGGGGGTTGAGCCTAAAATTTCACATTTTACAGTGTTTCTACCATATATATCAAGGGTATGCGTCAGTAAAATTTCAGGTCTTAAAATCTACCCCTTTTGGCCAAGTTTTGGTGATTTTCAAGTGCGAATATCTTTCTGATGGGGGGAGCAAAAAAAAAATCGAAAACTTACAGTTTTCGATTCTTTCGGTTTACAAACTATGAGGTCGGGAAAAGTGAAGGAAATTATTATATGATTTTCGGTATTTTTTTTTTAGTATTTTCAGAAGTTTGATTTAGTTTGTATTACTTTTAACCATTTATTTTCGTACTAAACTATTTTTTCATGTAACGATAATAATTTTTGTACGGACAAAATGCCACGTTAAACGTTACTTTCGACAGAACGGCCTCTCGGTATTTTTAGAATTAGCTAGAAACCAAACGAGCGGGGATAAAGGGTAAGTAGGTAATACATTAATACATTTGTATTACCTAATTTTTTCCACATACTACCAATTTTGCTAATTTTCTCAGTTCGATGAAGACATTTTTTCCATCGCAACCAATTTTTTATTTGCAATACGTTTGTTTAAGTTTCGTTTGGATCTGATTTATTGTTTAATTTATTTTTATATCTCTTTATTCGTTTTACGGTGCGAGAAATTAACATTTACCTACTCGATACCGTAAACTAGAACGTTTCTTCTACAAAACGGCAAAAAGCTCGCGTTTCTGCTCACAAATTTTTAGTATATTGCAAAACTATTTACAAATAAAGTATAACAGACACTTGTCTATAACGGAGAACCGTATAAAAAAATATATAAAGAAATAGTTGGCCTTGTATAGTTTCGAATTTAAAGATAACGTGCGATAAAGTAGGCAAAAAATGTAACCATTTAAAAAATATATATTTACAACTAATTGCAGGTAAAAACAAGTTATTAAAAAAATTATTAATTTTCAAATTACACGGCAATCCTACCCTTGGCCTTGGCATGCTACATTGCAGCACGCAAACTAGCGAAAACTGTTATGCAACTCTTTAATTTTTAAAACAAAATTATAGTATTTTACATTCAAATTTTTGAGTTAAAAAAATTACGGTGCAGAACCTTTCCTGATAGGTATCTTTACGGAAATATTTAAAAACTTAAAGACAACTTTATCATTAAAAAAAAATCGGCGTAAAGCTTTGTTATTATTTTTTTTTCATGCAAATTCTATTTACAGCAGTAAACTTTTACAAGTTTATCTGCAGATGACACAATTTATCTCGCAGAAGTTTTAATGGAGCAGAGATAGATTACTTCCTAGTTAGTTTAAAAATTATGTTCACGATAAAGCATTTATCCTTCCGCTTTTAACCGTTTAGGAAATAAAATACGTTACCCTATTCCACGAGAAGATTTAATTAAAATTATTTGTGCCCTATTTTAAATTATTCTAATTAATATTAATCTTCAATATTATTTTAATGGCGCTGTTTAAATTTTTAAGTGTTTGAAATAAATTTATGAAACAACTGTAGAAAATCGTTGTTGGTTATTTTTCGTATAGGTTAGTAAAAAAAAAACGAATAAATCAATTAGATTAATTAGATATAAAAAATAATTTAACAAATTTGACACGACAACAAAAATTTTATCTTGAATATTTATTATGATAATTGTTAAACCACTGATTTGAAGAAAACAAATTAGAATTAGTAATGATTATAATATATGTACCTGCTCTTATACTATATGTAGGTATTAAAGGTACTTATCGGTTATTAATGTCTACACAAGAGGTTCATTTTATACTCTGGTAAATTTTTTTAGCGACTCAAACCTATTTCCCCATAAGAAAATTATTCTCTTAACGAAAATAGTCTTTCGTTAGACCCGGGGGTAAAATCAACCTCTTGTGTATTAATACCCTATAAGTACCTACCTTCTCAGGTACGTACATAATAAAAAAAAGCATTTCTTGTGTAGGTGCAAAATCATCAAATGACAAAATACATTTTAGGAATATTTAGTAAGTACACATTTTTTTAACAAAAGTAACTTAGATGTAGTTCTCCAAATATTTATTTTCTACGTTTAACAACCAACCGTTTAACCAATAACCGGAAATGGCATACTTATTAAAAATAAGGAAGAGTTGGAGAGCGTTTAAATAATTCATTAAAGAGTCGCATCGTATAGATCGGCACTACTAAGGCTACAAATAAGAAGGAAAAAACGGAAATGTAATATTTCAGCTGTCGACTCGTAAGCCGCTTTGTCACTGTTGATTAGGAGTTGATATCAGATTATGGTCGTAATTAAGTATACCTTTTTCTATGACCGCTTAACAAATTTTGTCGCTCCCGACCCGCAAAATTAATAAAAGAAATTATGATTAGTCATTATGCAGACGGTTTCAGCAGATTATGAAAACTTTTAATTTGTCATGATTATAATTTCAATTTATAAGAGAATAAAAAGAGTTTTATGTTGGGGAAAGTTTCCAGATTTTAATGAAATTAAATTGTTAAAAAAAGGAACTTCTTTTATATTTCAAGTTTTAAAACAATTACAGTCCACTTTTTATCGAGGTGTTAAAAATATAATAACTTACAATTAAGTGGGGGGAGTTTTAGTTCTTTCGTACTTTTATATATGATACGTCATACTAAAAATATATGAGGTAATTAGTGATAACTGGAAGATAGATTTCCTAACTTAATAAAATATTTTAGTTTGTTAAAATATATTCTGCGCTTATAATGCTTGGGGGCCGCGGTGGTCTAGTGAGCTATCACTCTGCTAGCATCAGGACTGCGTGTTCGAATCCCGCTGCAGCCATGGATGTTCGTGAATGTAATTTTAAAAATAACAGAAGCAACGACTACGTATGGTACATTATCAGTAACGACGTGATTACCTTAAAAACAAGTGTTGAATACAATTAGTGACCAGGGGGACAACTCTCGGGGAAGTACTAACAAAACACCGCATACCGATGTCGTGTGGCTAATGGTCTCAGATCCCGAGACCATAAATTAAAAAAATTATACCAAAACACTATGGGAAAGTTTACACAGTGGCGTGCTGAATAATGTTCTTCTAAACTTTAAGTTGAAGTAATGGTACTTAAGAATTTCATATTATATCTACCTATCGTTCACTTATCGTTAAGCAAATTAATTATAATAATTTTGCAAAAGTAAGAAACTCGAGTATAGCAATCATTGAGAAAAAGAATACATTAAACCTGTTGACGGTTTCATTTAATTGCGAGTATACATGGGTCTTAAAAAAATTAAACAGACGTTGTTAAAAACAAAAAAAAGTTTGTGCCTATCTTTGCCACGCTATCGCATATTAGCATCATAATCCTAAAAAAAAAACAAAATTTATTGTTAAAAGCTCAACCAAAAATAGCACGGGGTATGTCAGCAATGAAACATTTTTTATACTTATCACCTTTTTATCATTCGGACATCGTTTGACCGGTCTCTGCAGTCGTACAGTTCCTGATTTATGCTTTGCTTGCGTTTCAGCAGGACTTTTATATGGGAGCAATTTCCGTTCCAGTAAGCGTGTTCTTGGCTTCCTTCACTAAGATATTTGAATTTCCAGCGTCGTCCCGGACAATATTTACATTGGGAATGCGAGGAACAAAGACGGATCGGCAGAAACTTTCTGTACACCTCAATTTAGAGCTTTCCAATGACTTACGGTCAATTAATAATTTATTACTTTTCGCAATCAGATAGCAGTTTTCCGGGAATAAACGAGTTTTCTAACTCCTTATCGAAAAATTATTTAAACAAGAAAAATTTGAGATAATTCCGAGGCTGTGCCATAATTAAAATTTTTAATTAATCACCCAAAAACTTATAACGGGGGGGTTCGCTAACAGATAAAAACTGATTAATGATATATTTGAAGAATTTTAATTACGTAACTTGGAAATTCTAGTAACAAAGTCCAAACAATTAGGTTCGTCTCTTAATTTATAAGACTAAAGTTTCTGTACGTTCTTTTCATTACTGGAGAGTGAAAATTGTTTCGTTCCATCACAAAGAATCTTTATAACAAATAAGAGAGTTTGCATAAATCTAATTGCGTATTGTCTCGCGAGCCGTGTAATAAAGGAACTTAAAAAGATATTTTGTTTATTTTCGAGTTTCATTCTAATAATCATGAGATGAAGGTCCGAATTAAAATACCTAACGTAAATGTTAATTTTCCACACGAAATCTGATTTATTTTAATGGAATTTATCGATGATTGTAGTGCTTGAAAAGGTTGGCAACCTGTAAGAGCTTGTCATGATTAACGACAACGAGCAAATCTAGACAGACCCTAATTAATTTTGCACCAGTTAAGCAGCTTAACAATAATACTGCGTATTACCTACAGTTTTAGCCTTAAGTAGAAGTAACACATTTTCATAAGTGATGGAATATATTCAACCCGTGTTATTCATTGTGCACGTTAATAACATAGTTTTGGTCTTGTTTAAAAAAAAATAAACACCGTATTTGTTAAATTAAAATATGGACAAAGTTGTTATAACTTATTCTCAGATTAGATACTTAAACTCATTTGGCATTATTTTAAACTTTAGCGAATTTCCCTAAAGGCACAGAACAAATTTCTAGATGAAATAACTTGGCAAATTAATGCAGAAATGGAAGTACTAAGTTTGTCGGAATATATACAATGTGTAAATATGTTCTTTATTACAAACATTACAAACATAAATACCTAATTTCATAAATAAATCTAAGATTTAATCGAAATCTAACTACAAAATGTAATGAAATAAAGTGAAAAATAGTGAGAAAACCGCCTCCGAGAGAATCGTGTCATTTTTAAAAGAAATCGCCCGTCTCGGTTTAATAGGTAAAGCTCGAAAAGGACAGTTTCTCAACAAAATAAGGTAGGTAATATACTATCGGTAACGTTTAAGCTTTGTACTCATGATCTGGCAAGCGAATAAGACGTAGGTAATAGATATGCGTGATGGATGAGTGCCGTCACAAGTTCGGCCCCGCATGTTCTAGGGAAATTTGTCTTTACAAGTTTGCTTCACCGCCAAGCTCCAACTCTGTTCCATTTCGCACGGTGTGTAATCTGGTTCCACCATCCCAGCCCAGAGCATTTGTCAACAGAACGCTAGATGGATAGGACGCAATGCGTGCGTCTATGTCCTTAGGAAACACCTTTTTATTTGGATGAATACATTATTCTAACGTCTCTCTAACGCCATGGGCATTGAAAAATTGTCCCCAAGAAAATTCTTATTTTTAAAGGATTCAGAGATTGCAGCTGCACTATAATTTTTTTTTTGGCGTGTCAGTTTACCGATACCGTTATTTTCGAAAGCACATAATAAATCTTGTCTTGATTTGTTATCGTGTCATCTCTAACTATCCGAAACACTATACGCAGCAGAAAATGAGATTTCTCAATGGTATTGTAAAAAAAACTTCGCCTTTTTTCTAACTATACAGCTACAAAAACTTTAGAGAACTAATCGAGAAGGCAACTTGCGAAAAATTTCAGATGTAAACAGATCCGAGTTAAAATTTAATTTTGTCTGGCAGTATAGTCGTCGACTTACATCGCAATGACGTCACGGTAGATATTAGAACAATTATCGGTTAAATACATTACGTATTAACAATCACTTAACAACATTTGGCGTTGGATCCTTTCTAACAATAAGAGTGACAATCACGATTAATTTCAACAATTTCAAATTAATCGAGATATTAGTTAGTTTTCGGGCACGTTCATGTCTACGTTTTACACAAATGCCGTTGACAATTCGTTGAGAATTTTTCATTTTCGCGATTTTTAAAAACTGAGTGCGTCCTAAGTTATAGTAAATTCTTAAATTGCTTTTAAAATTAAGCGTTCTTGTAACGAACTTTAGTATTTTTATTGAACATTTTTAACAAGCTTTTGTTAGGTGCCTATAGGTAATTTGAATACAACCATTTTATTTCTCAGATATTATTGCAAACCTGGTTTAATAAGGTTCAAAACAAAAATTCAGACAATGGCTAATTTTAAATTAAATTCATACTTTAGGGAGATGCCGAAGACTAAACGTACACATACATACCTATATCTACCTAATAAAATGGCATACAACACAATATACACGCGGATAAAATTAATTTAGACTAAAAAATAATTTGCACATAGGTAGGTGGTACTACAGAATATTACAAAATTTATTAGGCGGTAAAATTTCTCTTGATTAAATTTACTAACTTAGCTTCGGAGGCTTCGCATCGAGGCTCGCGCCGTAGCGTAGGTGTAATTTTAACTTTTAGATTATTTATACGAGATCCAGTACCCATCTACCGTTGCGCACGTTAATATACTCGAGCTGTGTGTTACAATATATACACATTAAACGATAGGTTTAACAACGATCGAAGTACATTCGTGGATAAATACAAACGTTTGTACACTTTCCCCATGAAAATGACAGAGAAATCTAAAGCCTTTTCGTAAAACAATAAAAAGCACAAAAGCAAAATCACTGACATAAGTATCAAAAAAAAAATGTATTTAATTATTTGGCAATACCTTGAAAAGTACTTATTTAATATTTTAAAATATCTAATATATTTCGACCTATCGTTGAGGTCTTTAGTGATACCTACCTATGTGTGATATAAGTATGTTATTATATTAGGGGGACCGGAAAGTAATGTCGTTTCTGCGCACGTCAATATTTGTTTACCATTTATCAGCTTATTGTGTGCTTCAAAATCATGCCAAAGATATTTTAAGGTTAAAGTGACTTGTTTACTTGTAAATCATTAAATCTTCAATTTTGTTGCAATTTTGGGTGGAATGGCCAGCCAAATACCATAAGAGGTACATATCCGGAATTGTATGCTTTTTAAGTTTCACAAGGGTAGTAACGCAACAGTTGTTACCAAAAACATTTACGATGTTTATCCAAGTGCATTAGACATTTGTAAATGCCAAAGGTGATTTTGATCTTTCTGACTCGTATCGATCAGGAAGACGAACAACTTTAGACAATGACGTGTGAAGGGCGGAAGTGGAAGCAAATCCGTGTCAGACAATCGAGGAACTGTCAAACGCTCTTAACCAACCTTGGTCGACCATCTAAGAACATTTGCAGCAGATTGGTAAAGTAAACAGAGCAGGTGTTTGGGTTCCACATAATCTGTCCGAAGAACACAAAGGTAACCGATCCATCACATGCAACTTATTGCTTTAACGGTATAATAGAGAAACGTTTTTTGATCGCTTGATCACTGGAGATGAAAAATGGGCCCTCTATGATAATCCACAACGTAAAAGGCAGTGGCTACAGTCAGGTTTACGTCCCAAAAAGACGTTTTCGTGTGTTTGGTGGAGTATTCGCGGAATCGTTCATTTTGAAGTGCTGAAACCTGGACAAACTGTGAATGCAGACCTTTACTGTGAACAATTGGATCGAGTAAATCGATCTTTAATTGAAAAGTGTTCAGCGATTGTCAACAGAAAAGGCGTTATTTTGCAACACGATAATACAAGACCGCACTGCGCAAAACGAACCCTGTAAAAAATTAATGAATTGGGGCGGGAGGTACTGCCTCACCCACCATACTCGCCTGACATTGCACCATCAGATTTCCATTTATTCCGATCGCTACAACACTTGCTATGTAACAAATAATTTGAAAATTTGGATGATATCCAAAATGCCATTTCTAGATATTTTGCTCAAAAACGAATTAATTTTATCGATCCGGCATAGAAAATTTGCACACCAGATGGCAAAAGATTGTTAATAATGAGCGTGATTACATCATTGATCAAAAATAAAAATTTGTTAAAAATTTATTTGTTTGAATTTAATGTAAGAAAGCGACATTACTTTCCTGTCCCCCTAATATTTATTAACATATATTTATATTAGGGGGACCGAAAAGTAATCAAAATTTTTTCGATGAGCTCATTCACGGTCAGTTTGTGTCGAGACACGACCCCGCAAACACGAAAGTTTTATTGTTACGTTAAATCTTGGTTGTAAATTTTATTTTTCGGTTAAAAAGTTTTTGTTCTACCAAGGAAGAAAGTTGTCAAGGCCAACAATAGAAGAAGCACGCTTACGTCATTGTAAACTATTTTTGTTCGATCAAGGAATGAAGGCAAACGAAGCAGTGAAAAAAATTACCGATACTTACGGGGATGTTCTGAAACTAAACAAGTCTCATTAGATGGTTTAAAAATTTTAAAAATGGAAATAGGAATGTCAAATATGCCGCACGAAAAGGACGACCCCAAAAATTAAATGATGATATCCTGAAGGCGATGGTAGATTCAGATCATCGTCGAACAATTGAGGAATTATCATTAAAGATTGGCCGTCCATGGTCTACAGTTCAGGGATCATCTTCGTCCCATAGGAAAATTGCACAGGCAAGGAATTTGGGTTCCTCATGAATTGACGGAGACGGCGCTCGATCAACGGCGTACCATCTGCGCGTCTCTTTTGTCTCGGTATGAAACCGATCCTTTTTTGTGAGGAATTGTAACTGGAGATGAGAAGTGGGTGCTGTACAATAATCGTGTACGAAAAAGACAATGGCTTTCTTCCGGAGAAGCACCTGTTACGACACCTAGACCATCACTAACAATAAGAAGGTCCTTGTTTGTGTGTGATGGGATTTTTTTGGAATCATAGACTATGAATTGCTTGAACCTGGTCAGACCGTTATAGTGGCAGTGTATTGTGAACAACTCGAGCGAATGAAGCAAGAGCTCATAAAAAATAACAAAAAAAGGATCCTTCAACACGATAACGCGAGGCCTCACGCTGCAAAAATAACACAGGAAAAAATAAGGGAGCTTGGATTGGAAATTTTACCTCACCCACCCTATTCACCAGATCTCGTGCCGTCGGATTACCACCTTTTCAGATCGTTAGAGCGTACATTAAGAGGTAGAAAATTTAACAATGTTGGAGAAGTGAAAACGCACTTGGAAAAGTTTTTCAATGAAAAATCGAAGGACTTTTTTAAAAAGGGAATCGAACAACTGCCTTTACACTGGCAAAAAGTGTTAGAAAATGATGGAAATTATTTTGTTGACTAGTGTTTAAGATTTCTTTAATAAATTAATGTTTTTCGCCAGCAAAAAAAATTTTGATTACTTTTCGGTCCCCCTAATATATGTTAATTGTCAAATACATATCAATATTGTCATTAGATATGTATTAGTTTCAGGTATATAACTAAAAAAAAACCTCATCAAAAGGTCGAAATATAACGTATTGTGCAATAAAAAAATATAACCCAATATGGCCTATTATGTCGCCTATTAAATTATATTATTACCTATATAGCCTCAGTATAATTAAAATTTCCTAAAATATTGTATTTTTATTAATAAAAAAAACCATTGATGCAAAAAACATGCGTTCATTAAAAGCACATTTTTTACATTAACAACATTAAAAAAATTATAAGTTAGGTAGGCCATATTGGGTTCAGATAATATGTTTTTTTTTTGTTAGTAGCACATCCCGAAAGACAACCAGGAACCGCCCGTTAGGCATTACTTCTAGTGCCCTCCGGGACATCCATGTCTAAGGGGGGATATTCCTCCACCACCCGTACCGGGATTCGAACCTAGGACCCGTCGTCAGGCGAGAGGTTAGTCTCTTAACCACTCGACCACCGAGTCGGCAGGTAACTTATGTTAAAACATAAAAAAACAACTTTTCTATTGGTCAAGGTATTAAAATAATTAAATAATTATATAACGGACGCAAAAAATTTCCCAACATTTATTTTATTTTTTAGATTAGCGGCGTCAAAAAACGTACACGGTTGGCAAAATATTTTATGTAAGTATAGGCACCGCATTTTTTGTGGGGGCACGTGGGGGCACGCAGTGCCCCCAAAGGAAAAAACACAGTGGAAAGCGGTGGGGAGAGGGGGTACAAAAAATTATGGACTTAGAACTTTCGAGAATTAGCGTGCCCCCAAAAAAGAAGTGACAAAAAAGGCCTGAGTATAGGTATACTAGTAACTAATAAGTAAGTAAATTGAATGTGAGGATATCGTTCTTCTTTAAAATCGTGATAAATAGCCAATATATAAAACTGGAAACAATAAAAATCCCTATATTTATATATATTGGCTTTTTAGCACAACTTTAAAGAAAAATATCAATATCGGCCAAAAAATTGTTATCTTTATATATTTATTGCGTAGAAATATAGGACACGCTGTATATATATAAAACTAGAAAAACATTATAGTAGTTCTAACGTTAGTTAAAAAAAATCAACGTGCGTAACTAAATAATATTTAAAAATAAAAATATCGCCCACCTATGTTACAATTAAATTCGGCCGTCGCCCGAGCTTTTGAAAATAGACAAACGCATAAGCACAAATACACCTCGTTTCCAATAAACCACCTGTACGTATCATTTTAATTTTGGACATAAAACGGCAAATTGCAATTTATTTCGTAACAGAATTTGTGTGCGAAAGGTTTCTAGCGTATTTCGGCCGAATAGGCGTCGCTGGTCGAATTATTAACTCAACAAAAACACGCAAAATACTACTTGAACTCATTGTAACATACCGCCGTAATGTCAATACTTGAATGTACGAAAAGCACGACGTTAATTTCCTGTATGCGGTAAAATTGCATTTTCAAGTAGTTGCTGTTCGTGACGGTAGTTTAGAGTAATTTCCGATAAAACGGAACCTTGCGCCGTTGTAGTACAACGTTTTCAAATTCGACTAAACGAGAGAAATTCGATAAACGCGCCTCCAACACAGGAACCTTATTGCGATTAATATAAAGTTCGAAAAAAAAATCTCTTCGATAATTCCAGATTTAAAAGCGTTGAAACATTTTGCTTCTATAAAAGGTTCCTATATATTTATAACAAGAAAATTGCCTTTTTACCGCTATAAATGTCTCACTTATATGCCATTTATCAATCTCTATACATATATAAAACCGATCGATTTGTAAGAAAAAAGTTTTTCCCGGTCCTATCAATGCATTTAAAAGGAAATTCATTTCGCGACGTAATATATTAATGTGTGTTCGCGTAGCACTCGATGCTTTTTTTTTATTTTTGGCACACGAAATGACAACAAATTCGGGTAATTAAGGATAAGTATATAGTTTATTTTACGGCGTTTTATTCCAAATGAATAGTTATTCGGAAACGAAGCGATATCGATCAAAATTTCAAAATGTATGGTATAGATTATTGTTTATAAAATGGTCGAAAGGTATTTTTTAAGTGAAAAAAAGTTGATTTTGGAGATTTTCAGCTGATTTTCAATCTGAGCCAAATGTTTGATTGACCTTTACTATTGAGATAACCATATATTTATATGTTTTAGCTATAACTATATCCATTAACAACATAATTTTTTTAAGTTACGATACAATTAACGATTCATTGAACAAGTAGCTAAATATTTAACGCGAAAACAAAGATTCTGTGTATTTTCGATTTCAACAGACTATCTCATATCGACTAAAAAGTGTTGAGTTAATTTAGATTATGGTGGCTATTTTTTCCACACGTCCCATCACAAAATACTAATACTTCATCTGTGGCTTTGACAATTTTTGCACATACACCCTTAAAGGCATTAAAAATTAGGAACACGTAAAATCACTAACACTAAACACTAGGTACGTGTAACTTATATGTATGTATGCGTCAATATTTCGTTTATGTAATTACGATGAGCAGTAATTGTTCAAGTTACGTTATATTATATGAAAAAGAGTGTTAGAGATTGAATTTCACCAACATGTTCCAAACCTAACTAACGTAAGTAGATATACCTGTTATTTTCAACGGTCCCATTAACATGATGTTATTACCATGGAAACGTATGAAAGTCTCGATTGTGATTGGTTGCTCTAGTTCTTAATGGGGTCGTTAACAATAACAGAAATGATACATTACATAGGGGTGATTACCTAACAATAGGTTGGTTGGTATAGGTTTTATAATTACTTTCTTTGCCCGTGAATTTTCTATTGTATTATTTTATTATAAACAAAATAACTTAAATTGGCGTATATTAGAACAACTAACGTAGTGAAAAACAACTTAAAAAAATAACTATAGAACCGGGAGAATTGTTATGTAAAAACGAATAAATTTAAAATTCGTCGTTCATTTTTAAACAACAAAGACAAGATTATTTCTAAACCGATTTTAACTAAATCGAAGAATATCATTAACAGCTAAACTATACTCTCAAGAGTTAATAATGGAATAAAATCGGACGTTTTAAGTAATATCTGTTCCGAAAAACCGAAATTACGTTTTATACCTATAAATTATTCAACTAAATATGTTGCAGTAATGATCCCAGCAATTATTATTTACAAAGTGAATTTTAAATGCAAGTGTTTATAATGCGTATACGTATTTGATGTATAATACGAACGTTGGTGTTAAAAGGGGAGTTTTTATAGCATCTATACGAGTTGCGTCACAAGGTTTAGTGATGTAATAAGTTTTAGAACAGGGGTTCTTAACTGTGTTATAGTATAAAAGCGATCGCTAAAAAATATTTAAACACTAAATTTAATGGATTTTATTATAAGCTAGTATACTGATCAGTGATTGTTATATATATATATATATATATATATATTGTTATATATATATATATATATTGTTATATATATATATATTGTTATATATATATATATATATATATATATTATATATGTTATATATATATATTTATTGTTAATTTTATTTAACCATTAATCGGTAGGCGCCTTTCAAATTACTGTTCGACCGTCGCATTTTGCGTGTCGAAAGAAATGAAATCTGCAGTAAAAACATTTAATACGTCCCTCTGCAACTTACCTACCGTTCCTACGACCGATCCGAAGAGGATCGATGTGTAACTTTATATAAAACACCCAAACTAAAAATAAGTCGCGAGAGAAATTAGAAAAGGATTGTTCACCGACCACTTAGGAATTGGACTCGCACACGACAGTACACTTGGTATAAATAAAAAAAGATTGGTTTACTAATTAATGATTGTAAGTAACTTAAGAATATGTTTGATTCTGTATTATTACTTACTTAAAATTACTGCATAATCTTTAACGAAAAAATACTTTTTTACTTAATTCAATTCAATTCCAACAATGTTTGAATGAGAAAAATGTACCTATCATTAAAATATGCGTTTTAAATTGCTGGTTACGTAATCGCTCTTTGGCATTAGGTAGTGGTGTATTTAATTTTATGCAATATTAAAGAATTATAATTCATTGCAATATAATATAATGGCTTTATATAAATAATACGTGCTCATCTCATAAACCGTTGTCATCAAATCGAAGCATCACACAATCGCACATAAGCTATTGACGTTAACTGACGTTAATAAATAAAAGCCTACTTGTATTTTATCTTTATTATTACCTCCATTGCTATTGTTTCATTTTTATTAGTAGAGATTACCTCTAGATATATTTACGTTATCGAAAATGTCATAGAAAACTTAGAATGTGATTGTAATAATGTAATGTTTAATCGTGTAAATGAAAAGCGACCAATATTTAATTAAATGAATGATACCTATTTAATTTTAAACTTAACCTATTAAAATTATAGTTGGTACGAAGTAATTATGTACTTTATAGTAAGCTTATATGTATAATCACTGCCATTTCTTGCAAGTTTAGAGATTTAATTATCAACTAATATTAAAAAAATCAAATAAACATTCTACGAGTCCAAAAAAAATGAAATTAAAAAAAAATCATTTTGCTACCTCACAAATATTTGTATTGCCTTTCTTTTCGACGACGATAAATATACATAACTAAGTATAAAGGGACCACGCATAAAATTTTACTAAGCAAGTAAACACGACTTCCTTGCCCCTATAATTTGGCACGTCGCTTCTTCTAGACCTTCTAGAACACACTTTAACCGCGGGCATTTAATATCCAGAAGTTTGTTTAAAATATTTTGAGAAAACTCGTTATCGTAACAAGGATCCACGAGGAAGAAAAAAAAAACCGAAAGCTTTATGAGAAATTATACACAATCTTGTTGGTTTTACTGATTATCCAACACGAATTTAATATTACAGAAATTTGTTAAAGGAATCATTTCATTTTGTTTAAGTACAGCGCCGAAAGTCTGGAGATAAATCCTCAAAAGAAAAAGGTTAAACAAATATCTCTTGAACTTTACCTGAAAGAAAATAATGGATTAAACGGGAAAACATCAAAAGGGTATATTTTGAAAGTTGCTTTATAATCCATTATCCCCAAACAAAGATTTTTCCGTTTATTTAAAATCATCTTAAATCTCACTTATGTTTTCTTTTCTAAACTAAAAATTTTTAATACTGAACGACGTTTAGTTTTCCGTAATAAATATCTGTAGCGTTCTCGCATAACGTGTCGATTTTTATGCTCTTAAAAAATTACGCAACTCAAGTTTCAAGATTACTTTTCTATTTCCGATTATCGGAAGGTATACATTAGCTATATTGATTTTACAACGGAAAGTTCGCAATATGTGTTTCAGTTATTCGATATGCTAATGTAAACTGCGCATTGATCACTTAACAACTTTTTTGTTTTCATTTGATAAAAAATACGTACTACGCAACAAATTAGTTCCATTAAGTACCGCCGTAGTACCTACTAAATAATTTTAAATGGCCATAAACATTTACGAGAGTATTTGGGAATTTAAATTATGAAGGGAAATGTATAAAACAAAGAACGGTATCGCTGTTTAATTAATTGATACAAACCTGTTTCAATTTCAAAAAAATTGTGATAACACAGAAGCTGTACAGTGAAAGTAGTAATTTATTCGTTCGCATTTCAAACCAACCTAATAAGTTACTCGTTATTGCCAAATAAAATGTAATAAATTATTCGCTTAACATTAAAAAAAGAACAAGAAAAATTGATTAAACTTTACGTAGTTGAAATGTGCATTTCGCAAGATAATTTAAAACCTTTTAAGCTTGCCATTAAGATTGTATGGAAAATTTACAAGCGGCACTTCCGAATTTTCTCGATAGCCACGTTTTATCTGTAGATCGACTTTTACATTCCAGGGCCGTGAAAAACACATCTAGAATAGTAATAAGCAGATAAGTTGAAGAGAAGCAAGTCTAACAGATAATCAAGTTATAAGAGTTTCATATTTTCCCCTACTGCATGAATCGTGCTCGCGAACATAATTGGAGTAGGAAATATTTCCGATCTCATAAATGTTACTTTTAAAAGAAACTTCTGTTAGGTTTACTCGAATTCGTTATTTCCATATTCGGAAGTCAGTTTTAAGCGTTTATGTCGGAAAACGCTTTGATCGAATTGATTCGACTTTTATTGCAATAATAAGTATTACTTACCTACTTATTTAATATTTCCGTGTAAAATTATGACTATACGTTAATTTAAAGGACGAATTTAGGTATAAATTACGATAACATCGAGATTTTTTTTTTTTTAAAGATAGGTTTAATGGTACGATTTTCAAATCATTCGCGAGTTACAAGTTAAGGGGAGGGTATACTCTATTCCCGGCAACCATTAGAAGTGAATTATATTCTTTATTTTTAAATTCTACAAAATTCTCTCATTTGGAGATTTTTCGCCATCAAATTATCTATCATTTGAGTTTTTAAAATTTAATATAAAATTATTAATAACGAAATTAGAACTTTTGTACACGATTCAAAATTCAATTTAAATTGCGGCTTCAATTTTACAATGTATAATGTTCAATACAATATCTAGCAGATAACAAGTTTTGATGAAGATAGCTGAAGTAGAAATAGATTTTTTATTGAAAAAATGTTGCATATAAGTTTACTTTTATGAATAAAATTCAAAATTTCATATATGCGTCAACATCTCAAGCTCATGTTTTATTATTGCCTAATGAACGTTTTTTTATATCATTTAAGATGTCGATCAAGTTTTCATCTTTAATAGAACATGATAATCGTACAAATGTTTTTATAAAATTTCACAATTAAACAAAAAGGGTTTACAGAAAGAGAAAGAATGTGCAGACCTCTACAGCTCGGCACGTGGTCTTGTTAGAAATATTTATTACCCAAATAATCCTGACAGATATATAAAGGTACCTACCTATATAGGGTGTTAGTGAATTAATATCGTGGAAAAAACTACGGGTAGGTAACATTAAGACGTACAAAAAACCTAAATAAAAATTTTTCCTAAAATCAATAATTTTCGAGTTATTGCTATTATTTATTTGGCAATCGTCTTACTCGGGTATATTCCCTTTAAAGATTTTTAAGAACTCGAAAAGTGAAACCGACTGTTGGGTCAGCAGCTAAAACATCTGTTCTCTTTAATTTATGGCCCCCGTTGTAGGAGAGTGCAGATTTTTGTGGATATTTTCATTTATGAATGCAATTCCTATTTTCGGTTTACACGTAAAAGTTAGATTACTTTATTTAACATAATTAATAACATACATGTTTTTGGATCAGTTACGTTTAATGTTGAGAGGCTTGAACTAAAAGGGGCAACAGTACTAGTTTTATGATTTTGAAAAATTGAGATATTTCGACGGGCTTTTAAAGTATAATTAAATGCAAATAGGTAAGTAGGTACTTTATTTTTTGGGCTTTTAGCAAACATAAGGACCAAAAGCAAAATTTAAAAACTAAACATTCCATAATGACGCAATGAGTGTTAGCAACTTTCGGTGTTATTTCGAGTTTTTTCCCGTACATTTATCGAAGTGCCGTTATCGAAATTGATTTATTAATTAGAAATTTTATTAGAACAACACATGCAGATGTAAAAGATTAAAATAAAATGAATAACAAATAGCTACTTAGATATCTACTTAAATGACGAAACATTTTGAGTATTTGTTACATTAAAACTTGTCAATGACCGCAAAAGATATTTACGACTTCAACCCCTACAATAATTTCTGTTTACTATCGTAGTAACCTAAAGGAATGCCAGCTGAGATAACGGTACTTTTCAGAACCCACCATTGTCACTTGTTGAAGTTTAAAGAGGAACTACTGGTTTAATTTCTCGGACGAAAACACCCTCCCCCCCCTCAAAAGTAAATTTGCTCAAATCAAAAAATGTTACTAAGATTTTTTGTTTATATTAGTCTCAGGTACATGTACCTTTCTTCCGCGACGTTAATTCACTAACACCCTGTATGCATTCGAAACTGCAGGCAAGTTTTAAATAGTTAGAAAACGTCAGAAATTGCTTTTTAAAAATAAAAACGTTATAGGCACCTCTGCTAATACATAATTTTTAATAATAATGATAATATGTGTAATAAAAAATAATGTAGTTTGTAATAAATAATATGAATTATAAATCAGCTATTCAAAATTTAAGTGTTATAAACAGAATGAAATGGTTGCAAATGTTATTAGATTTAAACATAATGTTAAAAATTTCGTTTTGTTTTGTTTTAAATGGTATAAATATACCAAATGTCCACAAAGAGTGGCCTCGCACCATTTTTTCGGAAATTGTTGGGTACCTATATGGAAAAATCGGCGAACACGCACTTACCTACCTATTCCATTATTTTTAGGGCACAATTTTTGGTGGAAAATGTTTAGGTGTGTAACCTCCGGGAGAGGGAGGTGGAGGTCAACTAAAAAATTTCAAATGGAAACGCATTTCAAGTCGTATGTCATTTAAAAGCTTTTAATAAACAACAATTTTTAACGTTGGTCCAAGATCGATACACCAAACAAGTCATGAATGGCGAATACGAGTACCAAATAAAATTTAGAAATAAGTTGAACAATAAAGAAAAAAGGAACGAGGGAAACGTTTATACTTTGCGCGTACCTGCGCCACCCCGAAAGGACCGGTATCCGCTTACTTGTGTGCGATAATAACTAGTAATTAGATATGAATCGTTCTCAAAGACGACGGTCAAAATAAGAATGATGTGGTTTTTCGTTTCCCGTTTATTTAGAATATTTTGCGAAAAATTACTCTCGATTTTAGAAGCGATTTTTCCATCTCTTGGTAAATTTATCGGTAACCGTATAGGTATTTACCGTGGAAACAGTTGGTCGTGCAAAGTACGATTAAAGTAAGATTAGATTCTATGAGAAATACCTATCAGATAAATTCACCAAGAGGTGAAAAAATCGGCAATAAGTTTACAAGTTTTCACAAAATATTTTAAATAAATGGAAAATGAAAAACCACATCATTCTTATTCTGTAATAACAGGGTCATTAGTGAATTCAAGAAAGCGAATTATCGAAACTGACAGTTTCGGGGTGGCGCAGGTACGCGCAAAGTAAAATGCATGTTATATTATTTTCAGTACGGATAGAAGTAGTGTGTTTAATTATACGTTATTCAAGATAGGTTCCAATATACGTCATTAATAAAACCTCGTACCTATTTTTACATTAAGTACTAATAAATTGCAGTCTTTCTTTGTCGTGTTATATGTGTGCAGGTAAATCATCGAGTAGAATATGCCACGTTCAAAACTTTAAATTGAATATTACAAATATACAATTTAATCACTTCTTATTATTGATGACGTGCATTGAAACCTATCTTGAATGTATAGATCAAGAATTCGAACTATACTAGGCAAATCCGTTCTCAGAAAGAACTTCTACCTGCCAAACCAAATGTTTGAGAAGTCGTGAATCAGTAGGTCATAAATAAACCGGGACCGATAATAAGCTTTTAAATTGTCTCTTCAAGGAACTAGTGTTAATATGGTTGTCTGTGGATAAGAAATTTGCTATAGTACCATCTATTCAGACGTTTCGCTAAGTTCTAGACACCCTCCTGCCCTTAAACCCGGCATAAATACGCATGTAACGCATAATACGCAATAGTCGTAATGCAAGACTGAATTCTAATCGAGAACGTTACGGTTTTAAGTCAACACGGCTGATCTACAAACATTATGTGCAGCTGTTATTTTAATAAAGAAGCAAAACGCATCACAACTTAGAACTGTACAGGTAAAACTTAAGGTAAGTATGTGTCTGCCGGCCCTTAGGGTAAAAACACAATGGAGAATTGACTCGAGCTTCGACTGTGACCTCCAAACAAACACATTGTTTCAATAATACACACTTTCGTAGTGAAGCTTCGACTGTAGCAAGGCTTTTCACAGTCGAAGTTCGACCTTAAGTTTCAATAATTGAAATTTAAAACAAAAACCTACCTATTGAATAAAAGACAACAAACAAACCGACAGACAGCACAACAAAATAACGGTTAGATATTAAAACATTTCCATTCATTTCAAATGGTTTTAATCGATAAACTGTTAGGACGTAAAAAGAATAAGTGAAGTTATTTTAAATAAGTATTGGTGGTAGGTACTTACGTCAAAAGCGTTAATCAGCTTATGTACATTATAAAATATTTGAAATACTAATGTAAAAGTTCACTCGGCTTCTTTTTAGTCTTCGTAAGGGGCTTTAAAAACAACAACATTTTGAAAGCTTAGGTAAATCGTGTTATTTTTCAGGAAAACTTGTAATATTATTGACAGATCGATTTTATAACGTTCCATTTTTATTACACAAAGTCTAGATAGTAGGTATCTACCCTATATATTTTGTTAGGAATTTGAGAGCTTTTTATTAGATTTTTAACATCTTTATCAAAAAAAAAAAAATTCGGCGGAGCAATTTTCACATTTTAAACAAACAAGATAATTAAAACAATAAAGTATGTCAACGATGTTACACCTAACACATAAGCCTATTTTAATTGAAATAATACAGTCAATCAGTTTTTGAATATCTACTATTATTTACCTACATCAAACTATTCCAAAAACTGTTTATTTCCGTATAATACAATTCGTATCCCTAATAAAAATTCTTCGAGCTACGTCGCTGGACGATTTGTTCGCGAAGAAATTGATGACTCGCCCTAACTTTTACTAACCGTACGAACTCTATAATTATGCAAACCCTTCTTTACTAAAACATATTTTGTCTCCTTAGTCATTTTTAGTCTGTGATAAAAACAACTTTCAAAATACCTAACTAATAGTTTTCCTCATAAATCTCTATTATCAATTATTACGGAACGTATTTTGTCGCAATAATAAGCAATTAATTAATTGGTCTCCAGTTTGAAGTATAGTAAAATTATAGTACCTAGTAAATTAAATAAACTCGAGTCGATCAATAATGTTTCAATAAGTTGCTTTGACGAAACAATCTATTATTAATTGAAGTTTAAGATTAAGCCGAATAAAAAAGTTTACAAAAAAATTAAGTGATATCCAGTTGAAAATAAAAATATTCTTAAATTAACATCCTTTTTAAGCAACATAGCAACATCTAACATAAAACCGTAATATATATATATATATATATTTTATTTTTTTTTAATTTAATTATCCGCATCAACCATGTCGGTTATTAGCGGTATTTAATATTTACAAGGGGGACACTACATCCAGTACATGGAAATTTGGGATGTCGATTTTTTTGATGCTTCTAGAGGTCAAAAACAAATATACGTGTCTTAGGCGTTTTGTCGAATGCTTCGTAGTTTTCGAGATATAAATTAAAAAAGAAACCAAAAAAGTGAGGTTGCTGTTTAATAACCGACCCCGTTAGTACGTTTTTCGACAATGTTGTGGCGCTTTGAGTAATGTTCTCGCTTCGTAATTAGTATGTCACTAGTTCGAACCCCGTGTCTTCAAACTTTTTTTTTGTTCCAACTTGCTAGTTTCGACAGAAGACAACTCTATAAATTTATTAATTTCCACATATAATGTGAGTTGTATAAGAATACGTAATTTTATTAACAATAAAATATCCCAAAAAACCTTTTGTACTTTTTTCGTCTTTAATGGAGAGAATTCAGCGCACATCGGTGCGATACTCGCTACTGGTTTGGTCGGTATTAATAATGAAGTCCTTATGAATTTAAAAAAAAAATGGAAAACCAAAAAAAGTTTGGAAACACTGGGATCGAACTAACGACCTACTAATTACGAAGCGAGAACATTACTCAAAGCGCCACAACGACATTGTCAAAAAACGTACTAACGGGGACGGTTATTAAACAGCAACGTCACTTTTTGATTTCTTTTTTAATTTATATTTCGAAAACTATGGAGCATTCGACAAAACGCCAAGACTCGTATGTTTGTTTTTGACCTCTAGAATCATAAAAAAAAATCGACATCCCAAATTTCGATGTACTGGATGTAGTGTCCCCTTGTTAGTATTATACAATAAAAATATGGTGTGATTTTCAAATGTGATGTAGCATTTCGAGTTCCCGGAGAAATTCTAGCGTGTTAAATAGATTCTCAATGTTGTTTCCAAGGGCGACTCGTAGGGTTTCTCGTACTCCATTTCGTTCTCTCTTTTTGCATAAATCTCTGCATTTGATCATGATATGACGGATTGTCAGAGGTTGGTTGCATGAGTTACAAAGCGGGGGTTGTTCGTTGTTAAGGATTTATCCATGTGTTAGTTGCGTATGCCCTAGGCGTAGTCTTGATATGATAACTTGATTTCTTCTTTTTCGTGGTAGTGTGAGTCGCCATTGTTGGGCGAGTCTTTAATTTCCTTCAATTTGGTGTTACTGTTTTGCCACGTTGAATTGTTTGCTTGTAGGATTTTTTGTTTAATTTGCCCTTAAAATCAGATGCAAGACATAGATTAATATAATTTGTACGTGGTATTTCGCTTGCGTCCCGGGCCAGGCGATCGGCGCGTTCGTTTCCATGAACTCCAATATGTGAAGCAACAAAGATAAAGATCAGGGTGTTCAGGAGATTATAGGATACTTGCATTTGATATTTAATTGCTTCATCTATTGGGTTGGTTGGGTATAGCCTTTTAATAGTTTGGAGTGAAGAAAGGGAATCTGAACATATTGCGAACTGTTGTTGTTTCGTTTTGTTAATTTGTATCAAAGCCTGTAAAATCGAGAAGAGTTCGGCTGTGTAAACACTGCATGTATGGGATAACTCAAATTTTAGTTCTCTGTCTCCTAAAACGACGGCTGCTCCAACGTGATCTGTTGTTTTTGAAGCGTCAGTGAAAACAAAGTTGTAATCAATCTGAGAGAGATTCTTGGATTTGGTTAAATGATTGCCGTACCACGCTTGGATGTGTCGATTGTTTGTTGTACTTTGCTAGGTATAGGTTTGTGGCTGGTAAGGGAATATTCCATGGTAAGATATTGGAGTTGTGTTTGACTGGGACGGTTTCGGGAAAGGTAAAATTTAGTGCCGAGAGAATTTTTTCAAGTCTTGCGTACAAGGGGAGGTTAAGGTTTGGATTATTTTCGTATATGGTCTTAAATCAATTTGAGAACGTGTTAATATAATTGGGATTATAAGGATTGAATGAAATATTGGCTGCATAATTTAGAGCGAGTAGGGAATCTCTTAATTTGATGGATAGTTCGCCAGCCAGACAGTGTAAGCTTTCTGCTGGACTTGTGATAAATGCACCGAAAACTAATCTTAGTGCTGTATTTTGTATAACGTTAAGTTTTTTTGTTTGAAAACCGTAATATTGTAACGTACTTATAATTTAATTAAACTAACTAAACTACAAAATTTTAATTCGTTTTCTTCATTTTCAACGCCCCATTCCATATTACCCGACTTTGCCCTCCAAATGCAACTTTTTTTTCGAAAGGTATTTTTGAATAAAAGAAAATTTTGAAAGTTAATCTTTGATGAAAAATAACCAATCGCAAATAGTTAAAGTTTGTGTTGATTTTGGTTTTTTGGTTTTAAATCGTTTCAATGCCGAGTAGTAAATACTCACACACGTAAATGGTATTCCATAACATCCGAAGTTCCTTTAACTACTATTTCTTAATGAGTAAGTGGTGCTTATAGACCTACCTGGTAAATGAATTAGATTCGACGAAAGTTTTAACGTTAATATTCGATAATTCGTTAATGCCTAGGTGTTAAAAAGTCAATGCTTATTAAAAAAATAATAAAAAAAATTAACAAATAGCGAGTTTGCGAGTTTATTTTATTCGACATGTTGTGCGTAAACCAGTGGACGCAAAGAATAGGAATGGGTTGCCCGGTCGGCCACCAGATTCATCAATTCTACCAATTAATATTAATTTACAATATGTATAATCGCCCACGTGGTCAAGTTTGAGCGAAATTTATATACTTATCTATACATTATTCACGATACGTTTCAATGAACGTCACATAAAAAGTTACTAAATTGCATATATTTTAATATTCAGTTTCAAGTTTTGAACGTCGAATATTTTATCGTTGATTTACTTGCACACATGGCTAAGAAAGACCACAAATTACAGTACCGTAAAAATACGAAGTTTTATTGATGACGTGGATTGGAATCTACCGTGAATCAACTTATAATTATATATTCTTTTATAATATAAAAATCGCATATACCGACAAATTCTAAATAGTTTGGTTGGTTTTCCATATGAACAACGTAAAATTAGTTCGGTTATAGCGTGGTCGGTAATGGGAATTACTTACTTGATACCAGAAACAAAAAACAAAGTAGAATTACCGAATATTTCGTGTACTTATAGTTAATTTAAAATTTATACAGGGCGTTTCGGGAAAAAACTGTCCAACAGATAGTTGCGAGTTTCTTAAGTAGTTTTAAGCGAAAAAAGTTACATAGTAACATAGGTCGGATTAAGAAAAGTTAACCAGTATGGCATGTTTAAAATAAAAATCGCAAGTTATGCCGATTAAAATAAATGAAATAAGGCATTTCTTTAACAAATAATCGGACCTACGTTTATGTAATTTTTGCTTAAAATTACTTAAAGCTTATTGTTGTTATTGTTAGTCCGTGTTGAGATTATTTACTTGTAAGGTGGGTTGCACCTATATCTGCAACCGTGCCCGAGTCGGAGGACTCGAAAAGCATTCATTTTAGATCTTGCGTTCGTGTTGAACAGTTGCGAAATAAAGTTTTTCATTTTAATAAATCTAGTTTTGGCCCAGTAGCAGTCTCTAATGTTACTCAAACCCAACAGTCCGGATCTACACACTTTTGCCCGCGAACAAACAAATATGTTATAGGTAGTTGTTTTGAAAATACGAAACTTTAAAACAAGTATAATATTCATAAAGGAAAATAATTTTTCATGTCGAGATTATTACTAGTTACAATCGATAGCGGGTTTTTAAATTTAGAGCACACTAAACGAGCCACACTACCGTATCATATAAAGGAACAAAGTATTAAATTTCTATACGTATAGAAAACGCCTTAGCCTTTGTGTAATGTATGTATAATTAAACAAGCTGGCGGCCATTCACGTTCCGGTTAATTAGAATGTAAGACAATAATATCGATTGCTTTTCGCCAAAGTATTTTAAGCCGCAATTATATCAAAAACACAATTTTCTAAATAAATCTGGTAAAATAATCAATTTCTTCATTGGAAAAATTGGTTTTTGTTTAGCGCAACACCTACGTACGTACTTGTTACTTATGGTTTCGCGACAGCATAAAATGCGCGACAAAACGTCATCGATATACTTAAAAAATTTTAGGATCTAATTAAATTCAAACAAATTTTAGTACAACTACATTACCTACATTAAAACAGAATAAGTATCGTCAAATACGATACCTGCGTGAAAAATAGCGATCTTTCAAATTAGCCGTTTAGCTAATAACACACTCGATGTTTAAACAAATATTTTGGTCAAAAGGCAATGCAATTCAAAGAGACAGAAAAACATGAATGTTTATGTAAATGTATTTGTATTTTTATATATGTAACATGAATGTATTTATCCATGTTAAAGCTTTAATTATACTTTTCAATATTAATTCGAAACAGCACATAAAGAGAGTTTTAATTATTACTGATGTTAACTAATTGATTGCATATTTGTATATATGCTTTTGACTATCTGCCGGTAAATGAACAACACAATTAAAATGCGAGTTGTCAAAGGATATAGGTCGCTTAAGAGCAATATGTATTAGCTGATGAGAGCGAATTTGACCTTGTACGTTGTGCTTGTAAAGCTTGTTTCGCGATTGGCTTTAATGACAACACTGTTAGGCATAGCTACTATAAGGTGATAGATACATTATTATCGTAAACATCGGTACTACTTAAAAAGTTCTAGGTATTTCGATTTTAATACTTATAGTAGAGTACTCGAAGCTCTGAGAAATGACTGTCGTGGAGCTGTCGAGGTTACAAGATGAAACCTCGACAGACCGAAAGAACGCATTTTTTTATTTAAAAAGCCAAAAGACGTCAAAAATCGTCCAGTATAAAGAGCACCATCTTCACCGAAAGAGTTATTCAGCGTACTAAAGGTGAACTTTCTTTTGCCGTAAAATTCGTAATTGGTTTTGTGGAATTAATCGTTTAAAAATTTTTGAAAAAATGCAAAATACACGGGCTCTTATGGATAAAAATAACTTTTGGGACCGATATCTCAGTTCGAACAGCTAAAAAATTCACTTCAATTTCGCGTTTTTTTCCGTTTATACTGTCATAACTGCAAAACAGTAGGACATGTCGAAAAATTTTATTCTTTAAAAAAGTTTGGTTCATCTATATAGCATTCGACGGCACAAGAATTATATTTTGCAGGGCTTTATAATTAAGATAGATAATTAATTAAAAGTGAAAACATGTGAAAATTGCATTTTCTGAATCACGCTGAGATTGTGGGTTCGTCGTTTCTTTCAGCGCTCCCATCTCATTTTTTGCCGTAGCTTTCTCTCCTTCTATACGTAATTCTAAAATACATATGCCAATATAATAATATAATTGTTGTAGATACACCTTATCCGTTATTTTAATAATTAAGTACATAATATAAGAAGCGTTTTGTTTTAAATAAATTTACGAGAAGCTCCTATTTCATAATAAAACTACAGTGACTTTAAAATTTAACGTCTGTTATTATTATGACTATTGGCTCTAATTAATTGTAAGTGTATTAAATAACTACAAGTTAATCACCATTGTTCTACTACAGTATGTTAAAAGTGCCTTACAAATTAAGTTCGTTAACAAATTTGGTATTACCTTCGTTAAAAATTGTACTTTTTGCAGTTTAAATTAACAGCTTTGATATTACACACCGTTAATAATTTAACATTCATCTTATTCGTTATACATTGACACATTTGCAATTGTCACTGCATTGGTACATTTTTGTCCCATACATCTACAGGAATCAATGCAACTCATTCGATTTTTCCTACATGTGCACGCTTTGCTACGGTAGTCTAAAAAACATGATGAAACGAAATGTATGAATCAGCAAATAATGCATGTTAGAAGAATACCTTTTTTACAACCACACGATGCTAACACTCTTAGATTATTTGGGAATGATGGAACCGTATAGGTACCAGATTTCCTTACAAATCTATTTTCCACCCAAAATCGGTTACGTCGGGTAACTGTGGTTGTAGTTGTAATGAATTTAGCAAAACATTAGTTTGATAATATGATCTTAAGGTGAGGGTATTACTATTTTTCGAACATCGTTAAAATTAATGTACAAAATAATGTAATGGTTACTTAAATTTGATTTTTAACATAGGTAATACCGAATTTGTTAATGAACTTAATTTGTAAGACACTTTTAACATACTGAAGTAGAAAAATGGTGATTGACTTGTAGTTATTTAATACACTTACAATTTTACAATTATGGCCAATGACCCTAATAAATAGCCATAATAATAATATAATAAGGATACAATTAGTACCTATCAGGAGTTTCCTTCTTGCTCTAAATTTTTGATTATTACTGCGGAAATTATAAAATTTTACCACTTGAAGATAACTCTGAGCAGAGTTGAAATATATGGTGTTAATTACTTGTTATTGTTATTGGCTTATTACCACAATTTTATAAAAAGAATAATAATAACAGACATTAAATTTTAAAGTCGCTGTAGTTTTATTATGAAATAGGAGCGTCTCGTAAATTTATTTAAAACAAAACGCTTATTTAAGCACGCTACTTATATCCGTACTGAAAAGAATACCTAGGTCGCGGGAGCCAGAATAGTAAAGGCGCCAAAGATTAGAGGCGAGGCGGAAATTCTTAAAAAAAACTAGTGCTCGCACAAGTTAATAAATACATCAACAAATTATTCTGAATCAGCGAAACATAATCTCCCGCTATAAATGCAGATATCGCAGTTTTGTTGTCAGATTGCTTATTTTACGTATAGTAGCCGGTATTTATAAAGTTGGAATAAATTTTACTGCGGTTTAAAATTGCAGGAAATCTAAAAGTTTTATCAAAAAATGTTATTTAGAAAAAGTGTTTAGTTCACCGTATGCGATCTCGGAAGGTTAGTAGATTTTTTACACGGCTTTTATAAAAGAAGTTAGCAATTTGTTCTTCTATTTTTTTACTTATTTGGACCTTCCGAGATTTTTAAATTAATTTCTAACATTTTAGAAAAGCAGAATTCCATAAGGTCACAAATTTTATTCGCGTTTTTCCAATATGGACACCACTACTTAGCGCTCTTAAAGAATCCTTCGAAGACAATAATAAAATTCGAAACGACAATAATATTCATTTAAATAAGTAGGTATGTATAAACAAAGGTATGTAAAACGACGGTTCGCCCCAAAAGGCTTTTAATTATAGAAATTAAAATTTAATATAGACAATTTGCTTATAAAATATTTGAGGGAGATATGTTATTTCTAAGTTTCATATAATTTGGTGCAGAAACATTTCAGTTTAGCGTTTATTATATGCAGAAATATTGTGCTTTAAAATTTCGAAAATGTCTTTAAATTTGAACAAATAAATTAGGAAAAACAACAACAGTTAGATGTTTTATACATTACAATTGTTATGTATAAAATAACGCTTAATAATTATTACGATAAAAATGCAGTGCTCACGATGATCACTAAATAGACAAGTTAAAAAAAATGACAGAAGTTTCCACGTGTCACATTTAAAATACACGTTTATACAGCCGTTCAAACGTCTTACAACGAAAGGGGAGATAATCTTATTTTGACAGTCACTGTTAAGTAAAAGTATTTTAAAAATATGTAACAATCTTAATATATTGATAATTTTAATATTTACGTAAGAATAGTATAAAAGTTCTCAACCAGAAAGAAAGTTTCCTCGAACAATCCATTGTTATTGCTTAGTCAGTCGAGCATGAATGAAGCTTCAGCAAAAGCACGCGTAAAACAAAGTGCCGAACAAACAAATATGCGTGTCACATCAGAGAAATCAATTTACGTAGTACTAAAATGACGATAACAGTTTGATCCGTAATAAATATTGTTCAGTATGATGGTTAATTGGATAATTCTACTTTCAGTTCGGAAACTATTCAACTTCCGTTTATTGCGTAATATATAGTAAATAAATTTGTTTTCATTTTATAGACGTTTCTTCATATTACACTTACACCCCGTGAAATATTGCTTTAGGTTCAACGAACTTACAGGTAACATCGTGGTGTTTTATTGTTTTTGAAAAGGCGTCGACAAATAAAATTATTTGATTGAAGAGTACCTACTGTTACTTTCAACTACACTATACACTGCATCGTCTTGAATTAAAAAAAAAATTACTTTTAATCGAAAAGTGACACTTTTAAGTCAAACAACACGTGTTTCTGACTTAAAGGCAAAACTTTTAAATGGCGCTTAAAACTTGAAAGAAATTATGTCATTTGCCTCGTCAGATTTCAATTTTCTCCTTCTTCTATTAGCCTGGCCGCGATATTTTCGACAATTTCTATCATAGAACTTTTTAAAATAACCCGCCATATAAACAAAACGCTGTAATTTTACGGCGGTTTCTTACGTATTATCTACTATTTAACTAAACTAGTTTTCAAATAAATTGGTCATTTAATTTACTGCAAGTTGACAGAGTTGTCCACATTCAAATACCTAAATAATTTACGTTAGACACACGCAAATCGACAAAATCGATTTTGAGTACCTAACCGAATCATGTCCGTTATTAAAATAATATTAGAATCGTTTTTTTTTTTAAACTTTTCCTGCCGATTAACTTTCAAGTAAATTGATCGTTACATAAAATTAACAAAAAAAAACCAATCTATTTCATTTTTAAAAAACCTAATTTAACTTTTCCATCTACTTAGTTATTGCGTAATATTTCGATAATCTATTTGGGTTCCTTCGGCCATTAACCCTCGACATCTAAGTACGTAGTCGTTTCCTAAACCGATCCTATCTGCATCTTAATGTATACCCAATAAAACGTAATTGTTTCAAATCAAGTTCTCTTTAATCCATCGCATCGCCGTATAATTACTTATAGATAGAAATTATTGGCAACGGTCCTTTTCTACATGTCTTTATTTTTGTATCGGGTAAAATCGAGGCAAGTCTTACATTAAATTTGAACTATAATGAACTATGATGTTATTTCTGCGAAAATTCTGATTATGACTCGCTAAACAACGTGAAACCATGTTGTCATTTGATTTATACGCTTGATGTATTTCTCTGGGAAAATAACGAAACGTCGTAAGCTGCTTAGACACCTAACGTATTACATAATTTAGAACTTGTTTACAATGTTGCATGTATTTATTTATATTAAACGTATTTATAACGTGCTTGTTGGCGTTTCTCGTTGTATTTGTTTTCTAGTACTTATTAGTGATTCTCTCGCTCTCTCTATACCGTTTCCCTTATAGCTAAATGTTATAGGTACTACAATCTATCAACCCCTACTGAAATGTGCACGAATTCTCACTATTTTTAAAAGTTGTTGAGAATTTAAAACGAAATAAAAATTTCAAATGTATTATTATAAATACTATTCAGGGCGAACTGCTAATATGTACATTAATGTATCAAATTGAATAAGTTAATTAAAAGATCCGACCGCGCATAAGCCTCGGTATCGAATTTTCATGTTACTTGTCAAAAAACTCATTTTTTTTAAAATTTTTCACGAAAGAAATACATTTTTCGAAAAATAACATTTACGAGAGAAATTGATGAGAATTAAAAAATATAATATCGCTTTTTTCGATTATTTCGAAAACGGCGCACTCTATCGGAAATTATAAAGAGACATGGTCGGTAGAGAAATTTATGCCGATTCCAAAACATATTTCACATTATCGATTAGATGATTCATAACGGAGATTCGAATTTTTTTAATTTTTGAACGGCCGCCATTTTGAAACAAGTCGGTGGATTTGGCTGGTTAATGAACTCGTTTTTTGTTTTCGTAAAGACAAAACACTGTTCAAATTTCAGACATCTGCGATTAAAATTGCGACCGGAATCGTGTCCAAAAGAAATTTATTATATATATATATGACCGATCGAAAATGGAATGGACGACCTATATTTTCGTGATGTAGGGGTTGCGGTCCGAGAAAATCCAAAAGGGCGCGTCTGGGTCCCGTCATCAGACAGGCTGCAATAGTTTTATTTTCTATGAAAATTCGCTAATACACACATAAAACCTTCAATCAAGAAAATGCATATTAAATATTATTGTAAAAGTAAAATTACAAGAATAATCGAATCAGTTATTAAAGTTTATTGTGGTTAGTTTATTTCTAATTTATATTAACAGGAGCGATTTATTTTATTTGGTTTATTTGGGGCATCGTATGTGTATGAATTGTGCAACGAAAAATGTTTAATACCTAAATTTCTCGATTAACTTTTTTTGCCACCTTTTTATTTAAAAAAAAATATTCTAATAATTCCAATTTCTTCGTTTTTATTCACACTCTTTATTCTAAATTTCCGCCTTTTTCTACTAATTGTAAATTTAATACTTTCATGGAATTAATGTAGTTGTTTTACTAACAAAGTGAAAATAAGGCAACTATGTGGGAGTAGTTAGTGGGTGCGGTTAGTTTGCTGATTATAAGTATTTTAGGAAAAAACCTCATATAAAAGGCCCCCCTTAATTTTCGACAAGGAATCGCCACTTCAAGTTTTTCACATTATTTGTGAATATTATATAACTACATTCATAAATAAACGTTCTGATATTTTTTTAAGCTGTTAACAGAAAACTGAATTTGTGATACCCAGTACATTATATAACTAGAACCCCGTGTGAGTGGATAGTCAGATTTCTGAAACAGTTTAATCTTTCAACTTACTGAATGATCACGTTTAGGAGAAAATGTCAAAATTATAAAATATGTACTGTTAGGTACGAATTGTTCATAGTATGTACTTTTATGTATTAGGGGGACGGGAAAGTAATGTCGTTTCTGCACATGTCGATATTTGATTGTCATTTGTCAGCTCATTGTGTATCTCGAAGGCGTGCAAAAGTCATTTTAAGGTTACTGTGACTTGTTCACTTCTAAATAATTCAATATTAAATTTTTTTTGCAATTTGGGGTGAAATGACCAACCAAATACCAGAAGAGCATATCCGGCATTGTATGCTTTTTGAGTTTCGCAAGGGTAGTAACGCAACAGTTGCGACGTTTATCCAAGTGCATTAGACGTTCGTAAATGCCAAAGACGGTTTTCCAAGTTCAGATCCGGTAATTTTGATCTCTCTGACTCTTATCGATCAGGAAGACCAACGACATTAGACAACGACATGCTAAGGGCAGAAGTGGAAGTAAATCCATGTCAAACAATCGAGGAACTGTCAAACACCCTTAACCAACCTTGGTCGACCATCCAGGAACATTTACAGCAGATTGGAAAAATAAGCAGAGCAGGTGTTTGGGTCCCCCATAATCTGTCCGAAGAGAACAAAGCCAACCGATCCATCACATGCAACGTATTGCTTCAACGGCATCACACAGAACCGTTTTTTGATTGTTTGATCACTGGAGACGAAAAATGGGTCCTATACGATAATCCAAAACGCAAACGGCAGTGGCTCTCTCCAAATGAATCACCACGAAGTACTGCGAAGCCGGGTTTACATCCCAAAAAGGCGCTTCTGTGTGTTTGGTGGAGTATTCGCGGAATTGTCCACTTTGAAGTGCTGAAACCTGGACAAACTGTTAATGCAGACCTTTATTGTGAACAATTGGATTGAGTGAACCAATCTTTAATCGAAAAGTATCCGGCGATTGTCAACGGAAAGGGCGTCGTTCTGCATCATGACAATGCAAGACCGCACCGTGTAAGGCGAACACTGGAAAAAATTAATGAATTGGGGTGGGAGGTACTGCCTCACCCACCATACTCGCCCGATATCGCACCCTCCGATTTCCATTTATTCCGATCCCTACAACATTTTCTTAGTGGCAAAAAATTTGAAAATTTGGATCATGTCCAAAATGCCATCTCGAGATATTTTACTCAAAAACCAATTGATTTTTATCGGTCCGGGATTGAACATTTGCACACTAGATGGCAAAAGGTTGTTGATAACGAGGGTGATTATATTATTGATTAAAAATAAAGACTTATTAAAAATTTATTCGTTTGAATTTAATGTAAGAAAGCGACATTACTTTCCGGTCCCCCTAATAAAATAGTGACCGAGTCCGACAGCTGCGTATCCGTATTCACCTTCCTTCACCTATTTGCCTTGCAAATATACCTATAGGAAATTGTATTCTTAAAATAAAATTTATCAACCGATTTTAAGCATCTATACAGATAACCCTCTGACAACACGGTTTCGCTCTAACACGACAAGAAAACAGCAAAAACCTCGTCCAATACGATACTTCTCCAACACTAAATAACACGATTTTCATTTAGCACATTTAGAAAATTACATTGCGCACTATCTCGGTAGGAAATGCGGTAAGAACGGAAAGGAAAGGACCGAAAAAGGGGCTTCATATAACACGGTTTTACACAACACGGCATTTGGTAGGAACTTATCTACCGCGTTACAGGCGAGTTACCTGTATAGTTTTTTATGTGTGTATCGAAAATATAGGTAGATAGATAGGTATTCAATTTTACAATTTATAAAATAAAAATATTAAAAACGTTACCAATCAAATTGAAACAATTTTATTTAACTGGGTACACGTGTTATCGAGCGAAGCCTTTGAATTTCATTTGAAAGGAAAATTATTAATAAGCAAAAGTTTCAATACGGTTTATTTGACCGTTATTACGCAAAATTGTGTTTTAAATATGGAAAAAGTCTCGATAACGATCTACATTATTATCCACCACATTATAATATTTGTCTTGCAATGAAAATAGTCCCTATCGCATTTAAAATTAATTCGGTATTCTAAGAAATTTACTAAAAAAAAAAGAACGGATAATAATAGTTCTGCTTATTTCTGCATTTCCAGTTTAGTTTAGTCTACGATCATTCCAGTCTGATGATTATGAAATCAAATGTTAATTCAACCATTTCTAGCTTACAATCGGTTAATTTAAGTTTAAATTAGAATTATTTATATAAACGAGTCTCGTAGTTCTTGATTTTCCTATTGTGTACGTCATCCAACTTGACTCATAATCTTTTATCTACATTAAATGTTTCAAGTAAGGTCACGAGAACAGCAAGAATATATTTTAATTCGGATTAATACAAATTGTTTTATTGTGCATCAAATATGAAATTTCACAATTTGAAAGACGGAACAGACGTACACTAGAACGAGCACGGCCTATACAAAATATTTCCTGATCGGATTCACATTCACATAACGATTTCTAAAAGTAGCGTTTCTTTAGAAAAAATCTTTTATAACGAAAAAATTCGATTATACTCAAAAATTATAAGAGGTAGGTATTCATAAAATTCACAATTATTTCTGAAATAACCCGAACGATACGCGTTTATATAGATTCGACATTTTCCATAAGCCGACAATTTTTAGAGGTACTGCAAAATTGTTAGATACCCGTTAAACAGTAAGATAATAGAAGTAAGATATAAATACATAAGTAGATAGGTGTAGGTAAATGTAAGTTAATTTAAATAAAATTCATTTAAAATAACTTACATTTTACTGTTTTAAGTTTCTTAATAAGTAAAATGTAATCGTGTCAAAGAAACTAGGTACTACTGTAAAGACCTGTAAATTCTGAAACGTCGACATCTTCGAAATTCAAATTTTCCAGGCTCGTTCAGTTTGCCAAGTTTAAATCCGTTTACTATTGTTTCAAACATTATTCGTGAACGAAACCTATTAATAGAATTATATTATTAGTTAAATGTAAATTAAATTTCCAATTCACGAGGCTAGTTAGTAGTAATGAATGATATGCAGCAGTAGCTAGTAATCAATTGATTAGTTAAATAAACCTTTTTTCAGTCCCGATACAAAACGAGACTAATTTGGTTACATGATGTTATTACGGGATATTTTAGGTTGTTAAAAAAAGTTTGATTAAACGATCCTTTTGTAGAGTTAAACATTAATCTTAACGATAATGTATTGTAGGTGCTGTATAAGTTTATATAATGGTATTAAATAGATTATATTCGAACGATTTTTAATCTTTCCTAAATTATCATCGAAAAGACGAAAATATTAAATATTTAAGGTTCCTAAAAAGCAGATATTAGAAACATAAATGACCGGAACGTATTATGGGAGCTCTTTCGTCCTTTAGCGTTCATTCTAACCCCAAGGGTGCAGGATGTTTTCAGCCAGATACATAAATAAACATAGCTGCTTCTGAACGAAAAGAATGTTTTTTGTAAGTTTCGAAAACTACAATATTTTTCGCAGAAATGCGAAACGGGTAAACAAACTTGCAAATAAAAGTCGCTTTTATCATCTTACAAGTATATCACCTACTTATTTCAAAAAAAAAACAGTTTATGTTTCTAAATATGACTTAGGAAATAAAATAATATCCATAAATCGTGTAATAGATAGTTCTTGTGATTTAGGTTGTTCTGCGACTGATAATAGTAATACCGTCGACATGTCAATGAAGGGCTTACGTACGACGAAATAGGAAAATATTTCTAAATGCTCATTAATGTGAACCGTGTTCAAATTACAAAAAACTCATATGAATATTACAGAATTAAATTACAAAAGTTACTAAAATTTTTTTAAATTTATATTTTCATTATAAATTGGAATCGTGGATGTGATGCCAGACTTTGATCCGTCCATAATTATCACACCAAAATATTTCCTGTCTCCAGAGACCGATATATAGCCCATACTTATATAATAGGCCCAACGACAATATTTCGGTAGCCTGCTTCGCTACCACCACCATCAAGGCTAAAACGCTTAAGACGTCTTGTCCGGAAAAGTCAAAAGGGACTAGACACCTGGAGGAAATAGCATCCACGATTCCTATTTATAATAAAAATATAAATCATAATATGTAAGAGGAAGATACATTTTCTTTTTGAGTAAAAATTTGGAGTTGCAAAACAAAACTTATTAAACTCGTAAGTATGCGTTATTCGCGACGTGCATAAACACGCATAAAAAGTTACTAAACCGTATACCTACAGTGAAAACTCAATTATCCGGACTAATTAATTGCTAATCCATAGATAAAACAAATCAAAAATACATAAGTAGGTAATGTTAAGTAAACATTTATTGAAAATGAACTAAAACGTAAGAACAAACATTAAACTTTAAAACAAGTCATAAATTAAATAACACCTTGTTTAACCGAGGTGCGGATAATCGAGTTTTTACTGTAGTTGTAATATTCAGTTTAAAGTTTTGAACGTGGCTTATTCTACCGATAATTTACCTGCACACATATGACATGACAAAAAATGACTACAATCCAAGTATTAGTACTGTAAAAATACGAGGTTTATCGATGACTTGGATTGGAACCTATTGTGAATAACGTATAATAGTTTTGCAAGTGTAAAATATCCATTATGACGTTAAAAATTCTCAACTTCCAATTTTTACGCAAGACAAAATAATTTTGTCGTATTTCTTAGATTTCCAATTCAAAAATCTTTTTGTGGTTTCTTTACTTCGTTTTATTTTATTCTTTTTAATCAAATCCTATGGCTTGTGGCAATGTCTGTGTTATTTAATGTTACGTTAAAATTGACGCTCGGTAATAAAGAGACAAAAGTCGACGCTATTTTATGTCCATATCCACTGCGAATGAAATTAATCAACTATTTACTTACCTAACTAAAAATTACCAAAATATTTTATATTTAATGGATATGTTTATTTTATTGTTAACCGTAAGGTCATTACAAACAACTTACAATATCAATATTGTGAAATCAATTAGGTAGTAAACCTATTAAAAAAGTAAAGTCTTACTTGTAGATTCAGAATTTCTCGTTTTCTGAAAAAATAAATTTTTAAGAATTCCATTAAGCTAGTTAGCTTGTAATCGTAAGTAAGTGAATTTTTTACCCTTATAAGTTTCTTCTATTCATTAGCAGTTTGGCGTAATGATGTAAAATGCTTATTTTTTCAAGACGAATCGTTTGATATCAAAAAATTCACATTTGAGTGGTCTTCAATTTTACATAAGGTTGCAATTACATTTCCCGAAATTTCCCTTTGTACCTGGGCTTTTTACCCGCAACAGCATCGAGCGGTGACCGGTTTGGCATTCATAAGGTAGTTAGTTATGTGTAGAACAAGAAGCATATTTAGTTTTTACTTAATAATAGTAAAATAAATTCTTACGAAATTGCGTGAATGATATAAAGATGGGAAAAATATTATAACGGTAGCTAGGTATATTAAAAATTATACATAATTAATTAGGTATAAATATCTACCGACATGTAAATATATAAATAAAAAATGTTCGATTTAATTCAAAATGTATTTTTGCATCGGGCGTAATATAGAAAGAAATTTCAACGATAATATGCATATTTTTAACAACACTTAATTAGGTAACGATAACAATGAATAACCTTCGTTTCATACCTGCAAACGGGAAAGCTTAAACAAGAAGGGTAAAAGTTCATCGATCGTCTTCCTTGAAAGTTTTGACCAAAATAAAATGAATAAAACTACGTGATTTAATTTAATTTAACTAACTTATATTTTTATCGAATACTAATATTCTGTACTCATAAATATCTATATTTACCAATTTAATTAAATTCTAACATTACATAATTATGTATAATTGATGTAAACAATAAATTTACCGATAATTATGTTATCTTATCTTCCCCCTAGTTTAGCAAATAATATCTAGTTATAAAAACGAGTCGAAATTAATTTGTAATGTAAGTACCAGTGTTAAGGTCGTTTAACTCCGCCTTCATAAAATAAGGGATTGAATTCTTAGTGGTTTTTGAGTTGCCTATCCCATACGACTCGGTACGCGACACCACTTTTTTACCAGATAGTACATGCCTTAGTCATATCACAATAAAATTACACTATTTACGAGAAAAGGAATTTCGCTCCATTAATTCAGTTATGGTGTTTGTGGTCGTTATTACATATTCCATGTTTATATAGATATTGTAATGAATTAATCAAAAATAAGTTAATACAAAATAAAACATTTCTCCTGAATTATATTGATGCACAAATTGCCCATATAATTGCAAATCTGTAAAAAACTTTCGAAACGAACAATCATATTTTATATCTACAAACACAAAATCGAGTAATTATTTTTCACATTTACACACAGATCCTAGGTATGTTGCAAAAGTAACGCAAAGCAGTCGCCCGAGCAACATTTTTACCTTTAAGTAAATAACCGCGAAAATGTCCCTAAAGCTATATAACTTTCGACGTAGCGGTCTTAAGGCATTTTATTTTTACTGCCATCTCTACGGCAGATATCTATATCAAAATTCGAAGTTATAGGTTATTATATACCTAGATATAAAAAATCATGTTGTAAATGGAGATTTGAATTTTACAAGGACCATACATCTAGAACTTGACCGTTCCAATGGGATATTAAACCGTCATCCCATCATATAATGCCCGTATTTTATGATCAGCTTTTTCATTCATACGCCTTTTATATTCCATATACTCGTATATCGTAAATATCTTTGTGTGCGTGTTACAAACAAAGGCACGTAACGAAGTCAATTTATGTTCAGCATTTAAGCTGGTAAAAGAAAACCGGGGGGGGAAGTTTAAAAAATGTCTATTATGCTTACCAAGACAAAAGGATGTTTATTTTTAGTAAGACATATTTAAATAAATAAAGTCATTAGAGGCCTACACGACCCCCTAAATTGGTACTGGTTTAATTTACTTCGTCAGTTGGCAGCGATCGTGTTGTACTTGAATATAATACGAGTTAAAACATTTCCAGATGCTATCTAATACTCAACTTTGGGGTAGATCATTTCAACAGAAACAAGGTATCTGTCTACGACTTCCCCGAGGAATTTATTTGATACGGTACATCGCGCCCTATAACATTTATTATGGTTGCGACGGTGACACTATATGTATTTTTGCAGTTACGACCTTAGAAAATATATTTCAAGTTTCGCAAGGCGTTTCGCATCGAAACATGTAGGGGATTATAAAGAATTAACTCGCAAAATGTTTGTTTTTCTTCCCAATTCGACCACGAAATACGTGTGGGGTACCTATCGAGAAACAAAATTTCGGAAAAATCCTATTCTAAATCGAAGATGCGGCGACGTTTACTCTTTCGAGTAGGTGTACCGAGTTACTGCGTATTACTTTTTGCGGCGATCTTAAAATGTGTTAAGGCAACCGCACCGATATCAGATATCCAATTCGTCATTTTAATCCTATGCAGCTCAACGGCTCTTTGCTTTCAATGGCATGAAAAGGAAATTTGAAAGCGCGACCCCAATGTTGCTTCCGTGATAAAATATCAGGAGGATTACTACTCGGGTTTCAGCCAATTCCGTCTACAGCGCTACCGACAGGAAATTGACAGTAAAAAACTTTATGTTCGATATTTGAAATAATGTAGGAAGTAAGTCGAGACATTGCGTTAACAGTTTCGAACTAAAATATTCAAGATTAAATTGGATATTGATTGGTCGGGTCCCGTTATACATCTGCATTCGTTCCTAATGACAGTTACACGCAAATGTTGCCTTGGTTGTTTCAAATTACATTTCATTATTTACAGAGCATGTGCCATGAAAATGACCTAACCGATTCTCTATATAGGGCTTTTACATTTTAACGGTCGAACGAAGTCCGTTATCGCAATCCGACCAATCTGTTGTAATTATTCGGCACGGGGGATGACGACGGGGATCTAAACTAATAGAACTAAAAGTATCGACGAGATAACCGAATTAGGAGAGTTCGAACTACAACTTTTACTAATTTATATGTGGCCGACCAAAAATTACGGTGAAATAATTATGGGGTGCCCGCCGTGGCAGCTTTACGTACTTTTTAATCAACGAAAATCGAACTTAAATCGGATCAAAACCGATATAAAAAAACAACGATGTCGATGCAATAATAATTAAAAATGTAGATGTGGGTGATTATTTGAAATAATTATGGTATGTACCTAGGCACTTAATTCTTTAAAAACATGTTTTAAATCGCACTTATTTTAAACTATTCACGAAATCTATATTATTGTGGGTACGATTTTATATTAATATTAAAAGTTAAACGTGAAAAATTGAATTAAATTCAAATTAAATTAAATTTCAATTACCTACTTACGTTATGCAAGATATTTCAAGCTAACGGTGAGTAGGTAGGTTGGTACACGTATTATAAACTACCTAACTGATAAAGGAATATTTACAAACCAAACAGTGCTCCATATCTGTCGTCTTCGTGCCTTATACTGGCGTCATCTATCAATGACCATCCCAGTTTCGCTCAGAGCTAAATCCCCTCATAAGCGAAATTGACCTTTGTAAGAAGTACGTATAGCGTTCATCTTTAACTACACAAAAGAGTTCTTACAGTAGAATAGAATTTATTATATATTTTTAAATTAAGATAACTTTCTATTTTTAACGTTTTCGATATTTCACCTGGGGATTAAAAACGTCAAATATTAAATAAACATACGAGATAGTAACTGGATGTTGTAAATATTTATGCATTTACAAGATGTGCTAGCGAATAATGTTATATTTATATGTCTATCTTCGCCAAATGATTTATGGTAATATTATTCTGTCCGTTTGTATTCTGCATACACTCCGCGAACAATGTTGTACTTTGATGCCGATGTAAAATTTTTGAACGTAGCCTTACGCATTACGCACGTATTTACATAATAATTTTCTTGTTCCAGTATAATTTATTATTTGCAGAACTAGTATTTGTATAGTGAAAAAAAAATCCAACGAACGATTGCGATAAACGTAAATTAAATGATAACACTTAAAAAGTACATTATATTAACGAAAAATTCGTTATTACAATGAAATTTATACAGTGTGTCTTTAAAAATAAATATTTCTTATTGATTTTACGACGAAACGTCATTCTTTATAAAAAAAAATTAGTTTGCCATAAAAATCTCAGATCAAATGTACAGGGCGTTAATAAATTAAGAGAACACGAAAATGCTTCAAGAGAAAAGCAAAAATTGTCAATTGAAAAGGTTACTTAAAATCATTAAACAGCCCGAATACAAAATTCGAAGTCTTAAATTTAATTTTAATTTTATTCCGAAATTATGCAACTGGCATTTTTCCTTGGAGGAAGCCAGTGAAGAATCATAAACGTTTCCACAATCGTAGAAATTCTCATTTCATTTATATTGTTTCCTTAAAAATAAAATTATGTAGGTGATGTTCGAAGAAAAATGTGAGTTGCATAATTTTGTGATAAAATTAGTAATTAAAATGTAGACTTCAAATTTAGTATTCGAACTTTTTAATAATTTTAAGCAACTTTTTCTGAAATAAAAAAAATTGTGTTGATAAGAAGGCACTTCTCTCCTGAAACATTTTCATTAGAATGTCATTTATTAATTGTTGCGTCACTTTGGCTGTTGTGTCAATTTACAGAGCAGATACACAGTTTAGTATTAGAAAAAAAAATTAACCAACATGTCACTCATGTTCAATTGTAGTGTTATTAGGGTGCAAATGTGAAAAAGTTGGATTAAAAAAAAAACTCGAAAACCGTAAGACTTTGTACTAAGGCATGTCTGGCTTAATGCAGTCCAAACGAGCTTTCCCGTCACCACTTCAAGACTTTGCATCGACATTCTAAACTACCCACTATATTCGATATTTAAAGGAAAGTGTTGTACCTTTGACCAATTTTAAGATTTTAGTCTCATCTGAATTTAAGACATTTGCGTTCTTCGATCTGTTGATTACAACGTATATTTCTTTTAGAAATTTTTAACGATCACTATTCAAAATAAAATATCATCGAAATTTTTTCGTCTTCTAAGAATAAAATGTCATTTTCTATTTTTGTAATAGGCCTATAAAATATTTTCGCGAAAGAAATATACGAGAAAAAAATACAGCATGTCGTGAAATTTCAATGTGGTCGAGAACGAAATGTTTGCAGTTCATTTTTTACGAATTAGATGATTTGTGCACTAACGTACTGCTATGATATCGCGATACTAGAAAATTAAAAAAAAAGAAGATCAAGGAGACAGTTGAAATGAGAGGAGTTTGATGGTAATTTAATGAAAAATGTCAGAAAATTAAAAATTGTTAAAAAAATTTAAATTGTGCCGAATAAAAGCGTAATAAGGGAGAATATGGTGTAGAAATAAAGTGATAAATAGTGTACGAAGAAGAGGTCGAGCAACACCGTCGTAGAGTTAAAAAGTTTTGTAAGAGTTCGTGGTGATGGAATCAGATGGTCGGCGGAAACTTGGAAAACCTAGTGAAGAGTCAAAAGGCAGTGCAATTGGGATTGGAACGAAATAGGGACTGGCGGAAGAAACGGACAATAAATGGCGAGGAAGTAGTTTAAGAGTAGAGACAAAAATAAGTGGGGAACCGAGGGGAAAGTGAAAGAGTGTACGGTTATTTATTGTGGGGTTAGATTAAGGTAGGTTAATTTAAGTACTTTTACTGGATTACAAAGGAACGGTTCTGACCAGGATAAAGATTCAGCGTATAAACAATATAAGATGGCCAGGAAATTTTTAAAATTAAAAATTCTTAATTCAAAAAAAGAATGTTGGAGAACACTATGTAACGACTTAGATACTGACGTATGGGGTTTTGGCTACAAAATTATTATGAATAAACTATTAAAAAAGAAATATAATAAATTACCATTTGAGAAAACTTTAGAAACCATCTCCTCTCTATTCCCTACTGGTAATCCTGTCCCGATGGACTTATTATCTGATCTTTCTGATACGAACGATATTGATTACTTTACTCTTTCGGAACTAGAATTTGCTTCCATTAAATTAAATAATCGTAGATCTTCAGGCCCCGATAACACCTCCCCCGAATCAGTAAAAATCCTGGTGAATGAACAACCGGATTCAGTCTTGAAAATAATGAATTTAGCTTTACGTAATGGTACTTTTCCGGATATATGGAAAGTGGCGAAACTTGCGTTAATTGAGAAACCAGGCAGCGACGCTCTAAATCCAAAATTCAGGCCTATTTGTATGATAGATGTATTTGGTAAACTGTTAGAAAGATTGATCCTCACTCGTTTAAATTCGGAATTGGAGGAAAACTGCCCTTTACATATTAACCAATTTGGCTTTAGGAGGAATAGATCTACCATTGACGCTCTAATGAAAGTTACAGACATTATTAGCTCTGCGAAGAATGGCACTTGGAGAACAAGAGAGTTCTACGTATTAATTACTTTTGACATTAAGAATGCTTTCAACTCCGCCCAATGGCATCTAATCTTAGCCGAATTTAAAAGAAGACATATTTCCGATTATCTTTTCAAAATTTTGTATTCGTACCTTAATAACAGACTCCTGATTGTGGAAGGGAGTAATGATTCTTCGTCTTCTTCCTGTATACCGGTGACGTGCGGAGTTCCACAGGGCTCGGTCCTTGGACCGACCTTGTGGAACATTCTATACGATGGTATTCTTGACTTAAAATTGCCCGATGGCGCCCATACGGTCGCCTTGGCAGACGACCTGGCCTTAATTGTCCATTCCAAATACGTTACATCTTTGATACGTAAAATAAACGTTAGTATAAACTTAAACATTGACTGGTTAGACGAGAATCTACTCGATATTTTCCCAGACAAGACTAAGTCCATTTTCATTTCGGGTAAAAGGAAAATTCCACAATTAAAAATAAAGGTAAAAGACGTGATTAATTTTCCGGAAAATCAAATTAAATACTTGGGAATTACTCTAGATAAATATCTAAACTACAGTAAGCACATTGAAAACGTTTGTTCTAAAGGCGACATTTTCTGAAATAAAATATCTAAAATTCTTTGCAACCTTTTTTGCCCTTGCGAAATTAAAAGACGCCTAATCGCCTCAGTTGTAGGTTCGGTGTTACTCTATGCATGCCCTGTTTGGATAAATACTTTAGAAATTAAAAAACGTTTTAAACCTAAGAAAAATTCAAAGACGTTCTGCATTGCAAATCTGTTGTGGTTATCGTACAATGCAGTAATTGTTATCGCCAAATTAATTCCAATCGAAATCTTATGTTCAGAAAAACATTACTTTTTTTTAATAAAAACTAATAGAATGGGCAAGGATGAGATTAGAAGACTGTCATTGGAAAGTTAGAGCAGAGAGCTCGATGAATCGAACAAAGGCTCATGGACCAGAACCCTCATCAACAACTTGGATATATGGTACAACAGGAAGCATGGCCTTGTCAATTATCATATTACCCAATTACTTTCTGGACATGGTGCTTTTAAATCTTACCTTTTTAAAATTTGTAAAAGTGCCGATGACAAATGTCCGTACGGTAAAGACGAAATTGATACCGTAGAACACGCGGTCTTTTACTGTAGTAAATGGTCTGGACTTCGGTCAGAGGTAAATAACTCAGTGGGCGTTATTTTAAATAAAAGCAACATAGTCGCGTACATGTGCTTATCAGAAAACTTTTGGAATATCATTACTTCATACTGGACAGACATTATTAATGACAAAATTCATTTATCGACATCACCTTCGGCTTTAATTTAAATCCTAACATAATTAATTGGAACGTTGGCAGCGACGAAACGGCTGTAGCTCATAATTATATTAGATTTGAAATAGCGGATATAAACAATTTAAATTATAAATCACAGATCACAAATCATCTTATTATAGACCAAAAGTTAACTTAGAAAATTGAGATTTGATAAACAATTTTGATAATACCATAAACACCGCTATAGATCTACGTATTTTCTTGCAGAGCGAATGTAATAAAGCAATAATTAATAAAGGTCACGCCCGTAAAAATGGCGTTTTTTGGTGGAATAATGAGATTAGCGAGGCAAGAAGAGAATGTATAAGAGCTAGAAGAACTTTCACTAGGATACAAAGGAACGGTTCTGACCAGGATAAAGAATCAGCGAACGAACAGTATAAGATGGCCAGGAAACTTTTAAAATTAAAAATTATCAATTCAGAAAAGTAATGTTGGAGAACACTATGCAACGATTTGGAAACTGATGTACGGGGCTTTGGCTACAAACTCATTATGAATAAACTATTAAAAAAGAAATCCAACAATTTATCTTTCGAAAAAACTTTAGAAATCGTTTCTTCCCTTTTCCCTCCTGGTAATACTGTTCCGTCGGATTTATTAACCAATATCCCCGATACTAATGATATTAATAAATTTACTTTATCGGAATTACAATTTGCTTCAAATAAATTAAATACCCGTAAATCTCCTGGACCTGATAACGTTTCCCTCGAAGCCGTCAAAATTTTGGTGGACGAACAACCGGAGACTGTTTTGAAAAGTATGAATTTAGCACTAACTTCTGGCACTTTCCCGAAAATTTGGAAAGTTGCGAAACTCGCCTTCTGCCGAAAATGCCTTCAACTCAGCTCAATGGCACCTGATTCTGGGCGAACTCAAAATAAGACATATCTCGGATTATTTATTCAAAATTCTTTACTCGTATCTTAATAATAGACACATCTTAGTGGATGGGAATACTTGAATTGAAATTGCCCGTTGGCGCCCATTTGATTGCCTTCGCCGATGACTTGGCCTTACTCGTTCATTCTAAATATCTTACATCTTTCAAACGTAACATAAATGTTTGCATTAATCTTATCACTGCTTGGTTGGACGAGAATTGACTTGACATTTGTCCAGATAAGACAAAATTTATCCTAATATTGGGTAAAAGAAAAGCTCCTTTGATAAAAATTAAAGTTAAGGACGTCATTACTATTCCAGAAAGCAACGTAAAATATTTGGGCATTACTTTGGATATCGAAAAAATTTGTAATAAAGGCGATATTTTTTGTAACGAAATTTCTAAAATCCTTTGCAATACTTACTTTATGCGTGTCCTGTTTGGCTAAATAGTTTAGAAATTAAAAAAAATGTTCTAAATTTACGGAAAATTCGAAGACGTTCTGCTTTACGCATCTGTCAAGCTTACCGTTCTACCTCGTATAATGCCGTGATAGTTATAGCCAAATTGATTCCAATAAATATATTGTGTTATGAAAAACATTATCTTTTACCCATAAAAATACTAATAGAATGAGTAAGGCCGAGGTTAGAAAAGTCTCTGGAACGCTGGGGCAAGGAACTGGACGATTCTACCAATGGTTTATGGACCAGAACCTTAAAACTTAGACGTATGGTATAACCGTAAACATGGCTTTGTCAATTACTTTATTATAACCCAAATTCTTACTGGCCACGGCTGCTTCAAGTCATACCTTTTTAAAATCGGAAAATGCGTGGACGAAAAATATCCATATGGTGACGATGCGATAGACAACGCCGAACATGCAATATTCTCTTGCAACAGACGGAATATGTTACGTTTAGAGCTAAATACTCTGTGGGCATAACTCTAACAAAAACAAACATTATATCTTACATGTGTCTCAACGAAATTTTTTGGAATCTTATTACTTCTTTCTGGACCATTGTTATTAAGGACAGAATTGATTTTGGAACGTCAAAACGGTAGTTTATAATTATCAAGTTATCTAGAACTCTTTCCCTCCACCAGTCGAAGTAATGTCAACTTGATGGTTCCGGTTGGTGTTGACACTTCGCAATTGAGGAGGGGTTTAGTTTTGTTGAGGGGCTTGCCGGCGTGAATCCGACACGCCCCCGGCTGATGCTGTGGTTGTCTTTGGAATATTCCCCTCCTCAGATAAAAAAAAAGGTTAATGACATTATAATGGCATAATTAGTTAATATATATATATATAGAAAATAAATAAAAGGTATAGTATCCCATATCATAGCATAGCAAATAAAATGGCGCCCAACGTGGGGCCGTAGCAGTTCGTAATGAAAATATAACTGACACGATGAAACATAATGTTATACCTTTATTAGACCTAAACAGAACAAACATTTTTAACTTTTAATCTATAGACAAATAAAAAAGAACGAATAAGTGCACATAAACTACATATAAGTAGGTACAATGAAGTCAAACAGGCATAATATCCCGTTAATTGGTGAATACATGCCATTACTCCTTCTTATTGCACTTTTGGCCAACAATAAAGTTTCTGTATGTTGTACCTTTGACCGGTCAAAAGTATCGATAATCCTAATGGGCTCTCAGCATTTCTAGGTTGACTTTACCGAACTAAAACTATGTATGCCATTAACAGAACGTGTCCTGCATAATATGGCTAATTGTAAGTTAGAAATTGTGACGGAGTACTTGCAAAATACGTACTTTGCGAACGGCAAATAATTCAAAATTAATTATCAGCGCCACAACACTTTTCATCATTACAGTTTTATGATATAGAGCTCTCCTGGAGAAAAACCTGTAATCTAAGAATGTGTAATTTCGCAAAGATCAATACAAGGTGGTCAAAGGGAAACTGGTTAAAGGAATAACACTTTCCCTTATACTGATTTTTTTATAGATATTACGTATATCCATCGCTAATCAGTCAACATAACTGATATTTAATTGTTTTTAATTAATATTTCATGAAATATCTACTGCTTTTTTATAGAGATTTGTAATCCATATAGTACCTACGCGAATATAATGTTTTGATTTTTTTTTTGAAGCGGGAACTTCAATGAATTTATAAATCTTTCAATCGCTGCGATCGTTAGTATTGCGCTATACCTGCACTCAAACTTTACTAAATAAAATAAATTTCAAATATGAAAAATAATAGAAATAACGTTCACTTCATTTCATCTCGAGGTGGTCATGAAAATAATGTCATTTTCGTTACACAGGGCGCATTCAAAATAATGTACATACTTTAAACTGCCGATGGCTAAATCCACTTACGCGAAATAATCTAAATTATTCAATAAAATTGATAATAGTCGTACACACATATAACGGTCGATTTAAATCACGTCGACGTGACATCCGATGTATGTTAACAAATTTCAGCAAGAAACGACGTCACAAATTCGAGTAATTTTATCAATTTAAAACTTATAGATCCACCGTTTAAAGATAATGCGGTCGTTAAATTGAAAAATCCTAAGTGAAAAACATACAACCATACAGAAACACTTTATCATATCTCAGAAATTGCCTTATAGAAGCCATATATCATCGAATACGATGACGCAATCTTTTCTTCGATAGCCATATTTTTTCGGCATAAGAAAGTAATATGCAGTAATCCTGAACATTACGCGGTAGTTGCAACCGTTTTTTTTTAATACCGACGCGATACGATAACACTTACTAAAATGGGGAATATTCTTAACAAAAAGCTAAACGAGATCAATACGGTAATAATATGTCTAAATATAGCAGCGTTGGAAATAACCATTTTTACGAAAAGCCGTAGATAAGTTAATACCCACATTTCCACCCTTAAGAGTGTGCAATAAATAATTTTGTGGCATTGCTCCCTTATTTATAAACCAACTTTCAGAAACGGTGACCATAAATTATCTTCAAGCGACTTAAGGGGATACCAGCGCACACAATAATCATATTTTTGCAATAATTCTTAATTCCTGTAACTAAACTAAGTCAAATTATATATCAAATTGTTCGTATTTACATAAGCCAGGGTGCTGATCGGTTTATAATAGCGATAAACTATAAATAAAAGTTTGTCCATAGAAAAACTAGTAATTTAGAAATTATTTTTCAATTTTTGCTAGTTAAATGATGTCTGATAATTATAAAACTTTATACAGTTATAAAAAAAAGTAAGATGGAGGGTGCCGATTGATTAGTTTTTTGTATAATTCATTAATTTTTTGGTAACTACTGTTTAAAGAAAACGTTCATTATTTCACAAATAAAAATTATTTACAACTCCAATATTGCTGTATACGATAGGCAATGCTTAGATTAATCAATAGTAAAAAAATAATGTACCTAATTTGATGCTAAATGCGTTTTTTTCGATGTAGAAATATCGTTATTTTGTGTATTTATTGGTATTTAGTTCAGTATTATTCGAAAAGATGGCAGTCTTACAAGACAGGCGTATTCTTTTCAGAAGGCGTAAAATTGAAAGAGAAGTGGTAAATTCTAAATTTAGATCAAGATCTGTAAACTATATCTATCGTGTAGCGAAGTAATTGACAGCGAAAATTTATTTAAAAACTATTTAAACAGGATAATTGATACGAATACTTATACTACCTATATTTATGTATACCTATTATAAATAAATAAATAAAATAAATAATTTGAATAAATTATAAATAAATCAAATAAATAATTTGAATAAATTATAAATTAATAAATGCATAATAAATTCTGTTGATTGCGTTGATACTATGTTTTTACTCGTGTTTTTATACAATTATTAAAATTTAAAAGCCTGCGTAAATAATGTAAAATGAAATTCACGTTGGATTTTTCTAATTATATTAATTATTTATATGCAGTGTTCAATTCTGATAATTTGAAGGTATTTTGGAATTATGTACATTCCCTTAGAAGCGCTAATAAATATCCTGATGTGTGTTATCTACGTGATGAATTTGTCAAATTTGGAGCTGAGTCACAACTCAGCTTGAAATAAAATTCACAAATTTTATTTTCTAGGCATTTTTTGCGTTGTTTGATAGTGTGGAATTAGACCTTTTTAATTGCAATTTAATCATTTCATTGATTTTCTTCTTGCATGATCGAAGTTGATGTCGTTTACAATGCATTATACAGTCTTGATGTTTCTAAAGGTACAGGACTATGATGAATAACCAGCGATACTTTCGCGGTACGTCTTTAGCGTATATTATTGCTGAATCTGTTTCTTATATTTTTAACTCATCGTTAAATACTGGTGTTTCCTAATTTTTGAAAAATCTTATTTTATTCTATTATTTAAATCTGGAGATAGAAAGAATGTTGAAAATGATAGACCTATATCAAAATTATCTATTTTACCTAAGATTTTTGAAAAAATCGTGTTGTCAAAATTGATATACTTCATCGAACCACTGATTTCTCAAGCGCAGAATGGTTTTATAAGAAGGCCTTCGGTAATACAAATCTTTTAATTGATAAGAATGACATTTTTAATAATCTTGAAAGTGACAATCTTCAAGTTGATGCCATTTATGCTGATCTAAGTAAAACGTTTGACAAGTAAATTTTCAGTAATGAAACGCGAACTTCTGGAGTTTCATGGATATTTTCTTGCGTGGCTTGGATCTTACTAATAGAATTTTAATAGTTAAAATTGATAATTATTACTCCAACGACTCCAGCGACTTTGTTGCTACCTCCGGTGTTCCGGAGGACTCTCTCCGGGTTCGTTACGTTTTCTAATTTTTTCAATGATATTAATATATTAATGTTTGTAGATGACTTAAAACTATTTAAAACCATGAATTCCTTAGAACCTTAGATGATGCTGTTATATTTTTAAATTATGTATTCCTAGGGATCATATTAATTATGTTCTACTTCGCAACTACCGTAAATTATTACCTTGTGTCAACAGAAGAATAGTGTTGGACTTATTATTCGATTTAATGAAAGGTAACGTTGATTGTTTTCATCTTCAGAGTTCGGATGGTTTTCGCGTTCCTATTGCAACTATATCGGTTGCGTTATTCTATATTAGTGAGTATAAAAGACACTATACATTGAACTCATTTCTACCCAGGGCCTTACAATTATACAACAAATACTGTTTCGCTTTGGACATATTTTATATGTTCAGAACTACTTTAAAGTGTTTTGGTTGATATATTTACAATTATTTGATATTTTTGTTTTCCATTAAGAAATGTTTATTTAAAATAATACTATAGCTACATTATAGGTATGGCCTATCCAAACCTACATGCAACTTAGGTCATCAACAAAAAGTTACTAGATTGTTTATTTATAATTCGGTTTAAAGTTTGGAAAGTGACATATTCTATAGATGATTTACCTGCGCACATATTAGATAGTATCAAGAAAAACTACAATTTATTAGAACTGTAAAAATACGAGGTACGAAGTGACAGCACTGTGTGAAACGTCATCATCTAGTAACCTTGTATCGATGACGTGAACATCATATAGGTTTGGATAAGCTATAATATGTAAGTAATTTAAACATTGTTTTTATTTCGTACATTCATCTGTAAGAAATAACTGTACATAGGCACCTTTTAAATATTTCAGTAGAAATAGGTACATAATTTTTGTTAATAGGTATTGTATATAATAGGTATTAGTCATGTTCAATATTGTTAAAGTTAGTAAAATACTTGCATATTTATTTCATTTTGTTCTTATGTTTAATAGACTATTATATCAAACAATTGACTGTATTAAATAATACGAACAGGGTTAGAAAATAACGTAAATTAAATGCATTAAACAATAAAAACTTTTAAATAAAGAGTTTCAATGACAATGTCAAATAAAATGCGACGACAAAAAGTATTTATCACATCAACTATAAACCAAAACACTATAAATAATAATAAATAGAGCTTCTCATATGGAAAGAACTTTTTAAACGCAATGTATTTATAGATATAAATAAATAGAATAAAAAGGAAATTCGCTAAGTAAGCTGCGGTAGTATCTAAACGTTACCCGTTTCGTTATAAGAAAATATCTGTAAAAAGATCTTCTATCATTCTCAGCGCGTCGAAATAGCACAAGTATTTTGAAATATTATCCTAAAATGGGATAAATAATATTCTATTGGTTCACTACACAAGAAGGCGGTGACGATGAAAAAACTAACTAATTATTTGCACGGCCTTCTTGTAATATTTGTTGCCTATTTTCAATATTTCTATAACGAGATTTGTAGTTTAAACGACCGCTGGTATCCCTTAATTGTACACGGAAAAGTGATAACGTAATATACCTTACCTACACATACGCGCGCGCCCACACGCATTCACGCACAACAAGTGTATTTCTTATTAACAATTCTACAAGAATAGGTATAAATTAATTTTTAGATGACATAGTTAATTTCACAATTAGGAAAGTCAACGACTTAAAATACTTTTGTTTTTATCTTTAACCGACGGTTTACACGAAACTTGATTTGTTTAACTCTTAACAATGTTCACGTGGTTTGGTAAAACAGGCAAGCTACCTACCGGAGTAAGATTAATAACTAAATTTGAATAAACGCAAAAGTACCCCAACAAATCCGATAATAAGCTATACGAAACGATTTACGTTTCTTTACAAATTAACGTTAATTTATTTTGAGGAACTGTCATTTTGTTAATTAAGCACGACTTAAGATATACCCAATGGGGTGGGTTATCATACGTTGTTTTAAATGGACAATGCACTGCACCATTACAGAAATAAAATGTTCTGGCGGCCGAGTTTGAAAGCTTATATCTCGAAATGTACCTAACGGATTTCACTCAACCAAACGCATGCTAAAGATAATTTATTCCTACATAAGTGTGCGTAATTTAATCGTTTTTCAAAAAGGCGTTAAGTTACCACAACAATATATGTTTTAAAAAACGTGATTTTTACTCGTATTTTAAAAACGTCCGAATTCCTAACTCGATCATTCAAAAACTATGAAACGGAAAGCAACGATATTTATGTATACGAGAGGCAGAACATTATAATGTGATAGTTTAGTGCAATTTTTATCGTCCCCAAAGGCGTATTAGTTATCTGAAAAATTAAAATTCAATATATAGGTACATTCCTTACAACATTATTTCCAAATTTCATATAATTTGATGCAGAAATACAGAAATCTTAACAGTTTTCCGTGAAATACCTGACGTTATAAAATCTCCAAAACGGCCACACGTGCAAAACTGAAATTTTCGACGTGCAATCTCAAATAGCGGATGAATAAACCAGTAAAAATTTTATACAATCTGGTCCAACCGTTTTTAAGCTTTAAAACTCAGTCGCCAGAACGTTTTATTTCAATAATAGTTAGCACAGGATTAAATACGTTTCATTTACGTTAAATAGATTTCACGTTTAAGGGCGTGGATTAGAACATACTTATCGCGTATTTGTAGTTGCATTTGAAAATGACTGAATCAATTTGGTCCAAAGTTTGCATTAAGCTTTCTAAAAGTCCATTTTTGTACGTAATTATCATTAAAATTCAATTTTTTATTTTAAATTATCATAGAATAAAATAATTTAAAAAAACAAAACAAAACGAATGGTGTTATACCTAATTATTCAAAGAGCTTCGTGGAATTATTAAAGAATATAGCTTAAATAAAAATAAAAATACATGCCGAGTAAAAAATGTAACTCGAAATACGATTAATGGGTTTTAAACATAATAAACGCTCTCGTTGGAGTTCTTATGGTCGGCCCACCGTTGCATCAACGAAATGTATAACAAAAGTTATACTAGCGGTGGAGTTTAACAAGCCTAATTTATACCCCTGTATATAACTGTATCTTTTAAATAAATAAATGAGTTGCTCTAAAATTGTAATCGTTTCTTTTTCTCTACGTTTATTACCTACGCTTACGAATTTTTATCTTGATTGGGCGATTTCCGGGTGCTTCGATTTTTTTTGTCAGAATGTACCTATATAAATAACATTGATTTTTAACAGTTCGGCATATTTGCCGAGACGATGATGCTGACGATGAGTCATAGATAGTCACGAAAACGACGGCGCGTTTTTTAACATTAATTTACCACAGTTACCAGGACCGAATTTAGCAAGTTTTAAATAGCCAAAATAATCAGCAGTTGCTATTAAAATCTTTGATTAGGAGATATTTTTTTTTGTAAAATTGCTTAAAAAGAGAAGCTCAACTTTAGAAAACGCGCTGTATAAGTTTTACACATAATACAGTGCGCCTATAATAGAATTTGAAGACAACTTAGTTTACCAAACTGATTCTAATCAGGGTCGTCTATGGTCCTGTAGCGATCATTTACGTAAGAACGAACACTATTAAATAAAAACGAGCTCAGAAAGGACGTTTTGGGAATCTTTATACGACACGAACATAGCGACAATCTGATTACGAGCAAACGAGCCATTTCAATGTACTAAATCGAGAAAGAACTTGAAATTTCTACGAAACAACGTAAAATAGTAATGCAATTTATTATGAGATTTTTAAGATTAAAATCAATGAAATAAAATAAATTAAGTACTACTACTACTACTAAAAGACAAGATGGATGAATTTGAAGAAACAGGCAGAAAACAATGGCCCGATATACCGATTTTGTTAAATTTCATTAAATTCTTCGAGACTTCGGCTTAAGTTTATTACTGCTAAAATTAATTAAATATATTAATTTTTTAATAAAATTAGACTAATTAAAGACTGCTTAAAGACGGTGTAAACGATAATTTCGGCCGTGAACAATTGCAAATTATCCAAAAACATCAACAGCGACAATAGTCGCTAAACAATATGGGCTAAATGAATTTTTCGTTTGAAATAGATTTAACGAAAATCTAACATAGAAACAAGCGCATCCGTTTCTATTTTGCGCTTATTTCTTAGAATAATATGTGACATTTATCAGTTCGAAATGTATTTAATCTTATATCACTAAAAAGAGGAGTAACGCATACAAAACCATTAGCAGTAAAGTGTGGGAAAAACACCAAAGCTATTGGCGCGGCGTAGTTTCCGGATATTGGGTCTGTATATACCAATTCAGAAACTTCTGTGTGTCTCTTCGTTCAATTTATTCTTGCAGAACGATTTGTTGTACGACGCCTTTGGGCAAGACAATTTTATTTTATTCGCAATAGCCTTCGTGTTCGAATACGTTCGAGTTTCGTTGTGGTTTTGTTTTTGATAATAAAATATTTGCATAGTTCCTTGTTAAAATGTCCTAACATCGTTAAACGTTTGAATAACGCGTAAAAACTTTGCAAAAGCTGTATAATAAATCAAAAACAGTTCGTTTTTTTTTACATAAGTGGTTATTCATTTAATCATTTGCATACATATAGAGGTGCACAATCCATTTGAAAACAAATCTGCGTGTGATTTGTAGAAAAAGTTTAGGCAGGACATTAAAAGTTTAAAAACTTCAACAATCAGTCAGGTGTCGTTTTCATATTGAATAACTCGTAAGAGCTTATAGATTTTGAATATTGAATATTTTGTTGGGGATTCGATAAAAAGTTTTCGGATACTTGAACGTACTATAAACTAAAAAAAAAAAATATTAAAATATCCTACCTTATTCCGAAAAACTCGCAGAGTAACGGTTAAAATATGTATTTACCTGTAAAAGAAAATAAGTATTATTACAATTTAAGTACCTGGCGAAATTTTATTTAAAGCGTTCTACGTGTTATGAAAATAGTGGTTGCGCGTAATTTGAAATTCGAACTAATGGCACAGAACGATTTAATGTAGGAACGGGATTTTCGTGAAATTATTTCCTCGCCTCCCGGCGATACACGCATTTCAATCGAAGCAGATTTCCTAAATTAAACTAGAACTGCATTATTTATCGATGTATGAATTACAGAAACTTGGAGAGTTGTTATTACGATAACGATTTACAACTTTATAAACTTTAATTTTCGCATTCGATGTCCGATTATTTTGAATGATTGATGGCGTTTAACGCGGCCCGTTGTGGATTAATCGCGAGAAAGCCTGGCGTGAAAGTCGAGCTTCGTGTGTGTGTGCAAGGAATGTGGGTGGAATCCCTGTTCCCTTGGGTGTAGTAGAAAATGAAATTTCATTTACTAATATTGTTATGACACGAAACTTGTTCATTAAAATATCTAATAATATTTATGTACTCGACAGTTTTTTATTTTTTGAGTTATGTCGACGAATTAATTATGTACTTACTTACTTTACGTCGACGAATATTAAAAATTTAATTTAATCGAAATGGAAACGATCAAATGTTTCCTTAATTAATTGAAGTTTTAAAGTGTCCATTTTTTTCAATTTTTCAAAGTACGAAATATTTGGAATGATTCATTATAAACATCGAGTTTGTAATAGTACATTCGGAATAAATGCAAACATGTAAAAGCTTTCATTCGATTTATAGCCCGTCAATCAATTACCGACGTACTTATTCCAGATCTTTTCGATATTTTAGTATTCCCAGTGCCAGGATAGTATCTACTCCCATTAACATATTATAACGGAACATTGACGGATAGAATACCGTTTGTTACTTTTTTCAAGATTTTGGAATATATGTATACTTTAGAAGTGTTGATGCAAACTATGGGTCGTGACTTAAGGCTGACACGAGCTTTGAAAAGGCAATGTTATCATCAACTCTAGGGCTCTGGGATTCGGGGAGTTGAATATCTAATGAGGCAAGTGTCACACGCACGCTTCTGCATTATGCGAGAACAGTTATAGGCAATTTATGTTCACCATACGTATACGCCCGGAATATGAACCTTTTCACCAAACGCATGCCGAGTTAAGGTAATACATAGTAATTCGAACATAAAACATCATACTTACCTATGATGTAATAAATGCTTAATGCGCCCCTGTTTATACATTTTTTTATGTTTAGCTTCGGAATACTTTATTTTTTTATCGTTTTAAAATTAAATTTCACCTTTACTTTATATCTACATATAAAATTTCGAATACATTAGATAAATAGTCGTTACAAATAAAACACAAACTGTTTTTATCTAACATTCAAAAACTGTTCGAGCTGATAAAGTTTTAATAATTTGTTTCCATTGATTATTATGTGATATTACGTGGTAGTAATAATCGATTAAACGGTACATTAAAATGATGAGTAAAAATACATACAGGGTTGGGCTAAAGTATGGGACGAACCAAGCAAATATCTTCACTATCTTCGGCTTAGCCGGAAGTACCTCGAAGTTTTTAATTTAAATGGGACACACTGCATATTTGTGCAGATTAGAATAGAACTTTTTTTCCCACAATTCAAAGATATCGGGTTTGGCACCTTCATCTCTAAAAATTGTCAAGATAAACCACTCAACATTTACCGAACCAATGCGTGTCAAGTTGGCACGAGTGGTTTGTAGTTTCTAAAAAGAGTTAGTTTGCCGACACGAGTCGGCGATTTGTTATGTAATCGAGAAACGGAATTAAATAGTAAAAAAAAATTAAAGGAAACAATTAAGAAAATAAAATATTTTATTTCTTTTTAACTAATAATGAAAAAAGAAGAATCGACAACAAAAAGTAGATAAATAAAAACATTATTCATTTTGAACGTTCAAAATGCGCGCACGTCATGTCAGGCGTATCTCCCTAGTTTTTAGGAATAAAAATATCAAACCCTATACTTGACGAATTCGGAAAAAGGACCTCTATTCGAAGCTATACAAATATCCAAGGTGTCCCATTCAAATTTAAAAAGTTGCGGCTTCTTTCAACAAGGAAAATATTAAATATTAAATTTTATTAATTAAAAACGTAACAAAACTTAAATAAGAAACCAAGAAAGAACGAGAATAGTCGAAATTCGAACTGGTGTACACGTGAATGTATGAAAAAAAAAACAGTCTCGACTAATATTGATTTTCGCGCCGCTTTATCTAAGAAAGACTATCTAATATTACGAAAACGCACTAAAAAAAAAACGCATAATTAAACAGACCACGCCGGGTTTAATTCAGCGCCAGTTAAAAATTAAAAAGAGCTTTTGCGAGAGCACACCAACTGAATTTACAAACTAAGCTAGAAGCAAGGCCCTCATCTGCTTTTACTGAGAACGTGAGTAATCGTGCTCTCGTAAATCTCTTACTCAGAAGAAGACCTACAAAAGTGAACGACATTTTCATTTGTTTTTCGTGATCCTAGCCGTTGAAAATTTTCAACCGGTTACGTATTGAATGTAAAAAAAATTGTCATTTTAAAAATTGCAGAAATTTAAAATTTCAAGGTATCAGGCCAAAAGTGTTTTTTTTTCTCCAAATATAGATATTACAGAGCATCTCGATAACTGATTGCGAGTATATTTGCTGAACATTTTTAAATGGGAATAATAACCCATACCTACCGTTGGTGTTATTTCCTGAAGTTTAAAGGGGAAGTGCTCAAATAATGTTACGTGCTAAATTCGCTCCACCCCCCTTCGCCACTCAAAATTGAACTTGTTTAAATCCAAAAAAAATATTAAGGTTTTTTGTTTGTATTAGTCTCAACTTCATATGACGTTAATTCCCAAACACCTCTGTATAGGTACTTACCAATAAATGTCTACATTTAAAAATACATTTGTTTAGAAATTGAAAAAAAACAAACTTTGTAATTAGTCGCGCACATTTTTAAACTAGTAGATAAGTATTAGATCTTTCAGATTTAATAATATATTGTAGATAGATCGAGGAAACTTTAGATGTAGCACAGAATCCTAACCTCGCCATTATTGCAACAGCTACCAACTTGCATTCGGAGATACTTGAAAGTTTTATAACTATATGTTTTATAACTATATTATTTAGTATTTAAAGAAAGGTAATAAATTCATACACAATGTTAAAAATTACGTCAGTTATCATTTTTTGGACTTCCAAAGCAGTAGAACATCTGACGATAAAAACGACAACGTTACATTGTTACAAGTATGCTTTTAATTAAAATAGTTCAATTGTCAGCATTACTTTTATGTTCACTAACGTAAAAAGGAATGCTTTAGGATAGTTACTGTTGTGAAGTATGTTGCAACATCACGTGAAAAAGGAATAGTTGAACAGTAGACTAGAGTACCTACCAAATAAATGTATAAATTCGATGATTTGAATTATAAGAAATACGATAATCAGGTATTATTTAATTATGTAAGTTATGGAATTATTTAAGTAGTATTTACAGATTTAAATATCCGTCCGCGTGCAAGCCTCGGTATCGAATTTTCCTGTCGCATGTCAAAAACTCATTTTTTTTTAATTTTTCTTGAAAGTAATACATTTTTTGAAAAAATAATATTCACGAGATAAATTTATAAGAATTAAAAAAACAATTATCGCTTTTTTTCGATTATCCCGAAAACGGTGGATTCTATCGAAAATCGTAAAGAGACATGATCGGTAGAGAATTTTATGCCGATTCCAAAACATATTTCACATTATCGATTCGATGATTAATAACGAAGATTAGAATTTTTTTAATTTTTGAACGGCCGCCATTTTGAAACGGGTCGGTCGAATTGGCTGGTTAACGAACTCGTCCTCCGTTTTCGTAGACACGCGTTCACAAGAAATTGATATATATATATATATATACATATTATGGACCTATATTTTCGTGATCTAGGGGTCGAGATCGGAGAAAATTCAAAAGGGCACGTCTGGGTGCCGTCATCAGGACAGGCTGTTAGGCGTAACAAAAGTTACGCGTATAAAATATAAAACAACCGTGAGTACAAAATTAAGTACCTCAACCAGCCGTTACTATTTACTATTTAGTAAGTTAAGTATAAAGTTCGTATTTTCATAATGAATTAGGTGCTTACCTCATTTTGTAAATGGAATTCTAATTTTAAGGTTAAATTAAATGAAAATTGACCTTTAACGTTTCACTTTGAAAATTTCTCTCATTTTATTTGAAACTACAAAAAGTAAATGATGTAGGTACCACGAACCTAATTATCTTACCGATCGCATCAACGTTTTTTATCCACATATGAATATATACATGTAGATGTTAATTACAAATAATTCAAGTTAATTAGCTATTAAAATTTTATTTCGATGCTCGACATCAATAAAATGTTACTAGATGATGATGTTTCATACGGTGGTGTCACTTCGTGAAGGTTGTTTAGCTCGAGTTTAGGATGACGTCATAATTTCATTAAATATTTTGATTTCCGAAAGATTATAAAGAGATTTGTTTAATACATTATCTCACGCATGTGACGGCGTAAATAAAAATATACCTACATATAGGTACCTAAATGAAATAGAAATAAACATCAACAAATCGAAAATATTTATTGAAATGTGTGTGACGTCATTCTGAATTTAGGATAAACAACCTTTACCTTGTATTTTTACAGTAACGATAATTAATATTTGATTTACCTGTGCACATATTAGATGGTATAAAGAAAGACTATAATCTATTAGAACTAAAAATACGAGATGACAAGCACTGTGTGAAACGTCACCATCTAGTAACCTTTTATTGATGACGTGCATCGCTTATACGCTTGGATAGGTCATATATTGTTAAATATTAACACAACAAAAACAAAATATTTTCGTACCTATCGTTTGTTGAAATATTGCAAACAAGTTTTGTTTTAATAAAAAAAAAAACATACTGACAGAAATTTTAATGTAAGCACATTCGCGTTTTTAAAAAGCAAAAGCGAGTTTTATTTTATTATCGTGTCGGAAAAAATGTTCACACGGCAACTAGCTACTGCTGACGCAACGCTTCGCACACTTTATAGTCGATTACATACCAAAACGTATACAGGGTGATTCGTACTACAAAGCTGCAGGGCACGCAGAAAGTATAGTGGAAAATTATTTGTTTACGAAATTATATCCGGAAATAGACGGTTTATGTGCCGCAGTCGAGGAAAGTCGCCGTGAACATCATAGAATAATGAAAATGAATGAAACGTCTAAACGTTAATAAATTAAAAATGTATTTTTCCTGTTCGCAACATTACTGAAAACGAAAAATTTAGTATTAAGTCACGAACAGTGACCTGAACGTCAAACGTGGCATGTTCATAAAAATCGAGGGTAAGAGTTTTTGTTGTCGCGTCCGGAAAATGCCACACGAGTGACTCGTTGCTGCTGTTAGCGTCAGACGCGAAACAATGTTGAATAGCCGGTCGATTTAATGTCAAAATTGCAGGTACCTGTCTCGTCGTAAAATTAACTGGACCACTTGCGCTTAGGCGCGTATTATTTTAAATAATTTAAAGTAGGTTAGTACCTACCTAAATCATATTCGAAATTATTAAGTGTAGCTTGAAACGTTAGTAAGATAGGTAATTAATTGTAAGATTTCGCTGTTGAAAATTTAGTCACCTCGTTAATGTTTCTGAAATTTAACTTGGCACATAAAAAAGTAACAGAAGAAGTAAACTGGATGTATTTAAATATAACATTAACAAATAAATTATTTCTAGATTAATAGGTAATTAATTATATATAGCTTATCCAAACCTATATGATGTTCACGTCATCAATACAAGGTTACTAGATGATGACGTTTCGCACAGTGCCTCGTCACCTCGTACCTCGTATTTTGACAGTTCCAATAAATTGTAGTGTTTCTTTATATCATCTAATATGTTCGCAAGTAAATCATTTATAGAATTTGTCACTTTCCAAACTTTAAACCGAATTACAAATAAACAATCTAGTAACTTTTTGTTGATGACGTGAACATCATATAGGTTTGGATAAGCTTATAGATAGACGTAGATGCCTAGACGATTTAATACCTACTATAAAGATTATTTCACACATATGAGTGTAAGTACTTCGATAACAAGATTAAATACACTTTTTGTAACTTAATTTATCGGTTAATTTGCGAAAGCTTTGGCTTGCCGATTTTATCCAAATGTAAATCCACATCAAGAGTAAAAAAACCTGTATTCTGATTGATCATAAAATGTATGAATAAAATAGCGGAAGTAGAAGGAATTTCTGTTGTAACCAACCGTTAATCAAACGAAAGGACATTCGTTTCACGTTTAAAAGGTAAAAAATAGGTAAAAGGTAATAAATTGTACTTATTGTTATGTATTATTGATTGTCTAGATTAAAAACACACAAGAGTCAATCCATGTCAAGTGATCAGATTTTAGAAAAACGCTCCGCTCGACCATCTCCGATTTTGATGAAATTTTGGGATGTTATAGATACATCATCCAAACTAACTTTGGTAAAATATTAGCTTCTACAAAGTAATTGTCGTTGAGCTACAGGCGCTTATATGACCCCATGTCGCGCACGACTACATTATCACTAAAAAATTTAGCAAAATTTGAGTGCTAATTTTTCAACCAATATTCAATCGAAAATGTCGAAACTAAGGGTGTTTGTTTTTTGTGCTATTTCCAATGGTGCCTGTTGTATTTGTAGCTTCTCAATATTCGATGAGCTAGAGCAGCTTAAAAAATTAGCTGTGCGAAAAAACTTGTAAGTGTAGCCTACAATATTTCATGATGTACTGTAGATATCCACTTCAAATTTTAACCATATGTTAGCATTACTATAAGGTTTTTATCCCCCCAAATATCATGAACCTAGCTTGCTTATTTCATTCACAATGAAGCTTAGAATTTCTGATTTTTGTGAAAAATGTCAAAAATAGGGTAAATTCAATCGCATTTTCCGGAAGAGAGCCATCTGGGATCGTCTTCAAACCACTTCCATTTGAAAGAGCGTATCTTGAAATACTATAAAATGTGTGTTTAATTATCTACCTCGAAAGGTTAACATACTAAAAATCGATTGGGTAATATTGGATTATGCGTATACCGGACGTGTGCAATGTGCATACATATTTATTATATGTTGGCAATGTGCTATTAATAGTCTTTTAACACTTCAAAATAGACTAGCACTAGCAAGTTTTTGAAATCAAGAACGAACGTTACCAAAATTCACTATTTTAGTGACGGCTCCGGTGCCCAATACAAAAATTTCAAAAATTTTGTAAATTTGGCCCACCACAAAGAAGACTTTGGTATTGAAGCGAAATGGAATTTTTTCGGCATTAGTCATGGAAAATCACTGGGTATGGAGTTGGGGAAACCAGCAAACGTTTAGCTGCGAGAACTAGTCTTCAACGACCGTCTAACGACCAAATCCTGACGTCACCAAAAGACCTTTTCGAATTCTGCGACAATAACATTCATGGTATTAAATATATATTCGTATCGAAAGAAGATATTATCGAAAGTAAAGACATTCAAGAGAAACGATGGCAAAATAGTAGCACGATTGCGGGAACGAGAGATCATCACCAATTCATTCCACTCGATTCGGGCAATATTCGCGTGAGTAAAGTTTCAGACGACACAGTTTTCTTCACTACCAAAGTTGCGAACATGGTCGAACTAGGTCGAACTTTGGTCGAACAAATGGTGGATCGGAAATGTCATCGAGGTTTCGTTGATTGAAAATGATGCACAAATCAACTTAATGCATCCTCGTGGACCAGCGAATTCGTTTTATTGGCCAGAACGGCAAGACGTGTGTTCGCGGCAATGAATAACTAATCAAGCTCCAAATATTTGACTGTTATTCGGACGTCATGACGGCTTGAGAACCATAAAAGCAACCTAAAACCTGGCTTGGGAACCAGATAGAAACCCTCTTTAAAGGTTTTGGACCCTTGACGAAGAAACCAACGACAGGCTTGGGATCCTGAACAAAGAAACCCACCCGTGGCTGTTTATTGCGCGGCTATCAGACGTGACCTATATGGCGATGAGGTTGTCAGATCAGTATCTGATATTGAACTGGCAGTGGATATTCCATCATGGACCAACGCAATACATCTAAGTATATACGAGCATTATTTTACACACAATTTACTTGATAGATTATACTATCTTAAATATAGTTCGTCATAAATGTCACTAACACATTCCATGAACCTACAGTAACCCGCCTATGTTGGATTTGATTTTTAGTAAATTAGCCGTTCGAGGTAGATAATTAAACACACGTTTTATAGTACTTCATGATATGCTCTTTTTAATGGAAGTGGTTTCAAGACGATCCCAGAGGGCTCTCTTCCGGAAAATGCGATTGAATTTACCCTACTTTTGACATTTTTCATAAAAATAAGAAATAGTAAGCTTCACTGTGAAAGAAATAAGCAAGCTATGTTCGTGATATTTGGGGATTAAAGACCTTATAGTCGGGTTAACGTATGGTTAAAATTTGGAAGGGATATCAACAGTACATCACAAGCTGCAGTAGGCTAAAATTACAACTTTTTTCGCATCGCTAATATTTTAAGTCTACTTTAAGCTGGTTTAGCTCATCGAATATTGAGAAGCTACAAATACAACAGGCACCATTGGAAATAGCACAAAAAACTGTACAAACACCCTTAGTTTCGACATTTTCGATTGAGTATTGGCTGAAAAATTACCACTTAAACTTTGCTTAATTTTTTGACATACTGTAATCGTGTGCGACATGGGGTCATATAAGCACTTGTAGCGCAACGACTATTGCTATGTAGAAACTAATACTTTACCAAAGTTAGTTTGGATGATGTACCTACAACCTCCTAAAATTTAATCAAAATCGGAGATGGTCGAGTGGGGAGACCTTGATCACTTGGCGTGGACTGACCCAAAAACTGATTTTTGCAATAAAGATAAAAGGTGTTAAAAGTCCGAAATCGAATCCTTTTGCTAAGACGCCTAAGACTGAACACTTTCGAGTTCATACAGCTGCTATATTTAAATTTTTTAATAACAACATAAATTGTGTGATACATCATTGTAAAATGTTCTTTTTATGGAAAATAATGATAACAGTAAGCTGTATGTATGAATTAGTTATTTATAAAAATTTAATATATTCATTTAAATTGTTAATCATTTACATCTACCGACTGCGGGGCAATGAGCATGGGAAAGGTAAATTCTCGAAAACGAAATTTTGGACAGTATCAAATATCTCGTGTGGCTGTTGTCGGATATTGATTTTAAGAGTCTTCAAGTTATTAGGTCTATTTATACGAATCTAACTTTTTAAATGACTTTAGAAAGAAACATCGACTTGGTTAGAAACCGAAGATCGAGGTAGAAATTCGATACAGAAGCAAAAATTACGCATAAAAATGTTTTTCCTTAGATTCAAAATATGCAGAATAATTCAAAAGTGTAAATTATACCTACAAATTTTATAATAATTATAATAACATACGAAGAGGTGGCGAAAAAATTGACGAAAGTGAAGGATTTACTTAATGTGAATTTTTTATAAATTTCAAAAATATCGTTAGTACGTATGTGTGTGTACCTATATTCTGAAATGAAAACCTTTCGCGCAGTATACGTACATAGATGGATTCGGAACAACGCAATGACAAACGGAACAAAATGTTATCGTTTTATCGACTCTTCATAGCTGTGCTCTATATCTCCAAGCCGATATCACTTTCGTAAATATTTAATCGTTCAATGTTCGCTGGGCGCATTACCTCGTTCTCACTTGCTGAGCCCTAGAGCAACAATCACGCCTCTATTTCCTCTCTACTGTTTAATTAGGGGTTTTGCTTTCGCTAGCTGTAGGATATTTTGTTTGTTTTGTTTTATAGCTTTCCATTAGTTTACGCTGAATCGACAAATTCATAATACATTTTTGCCGTTGGCCATTTATTATAATGTTTAAAAAATACTCCGGACTTTAAATATTTTATACTCGCTTTGTTTATTTTAAGGCGAAAAAATCGATTTGAAGAACACGTTTTAAATAAGTAGGTTACGATACAAAAATACCCATATTTATAAACCGAAACTGGCAAACCCTTGTAAAATTGTCGATGTTTACTATTTCCTTTTTGAAATCACAATCGGAGGAAGTTTATTTGAATTACAGAATTTAAAATGCCGTGTAGCGGCTACTGAATATTTATAGGGTCAAAAATTGGCACTCCTCGATGTAATAAACGGTTAAATGTTCAATAAAAGTACCTACAACGTAATGTTTTTATAGAGAGCACGTCGCTTTACAAGCACGTATACGTTTATGTGCTGAAAAAAAAACGTTTTGTTATAACAGTCAGCAAAAAAAACAAAACATGGAGGGGTAGTTAACTGTTTACTAGATATAATTATTATACCTAATAGATATGTAGTACTTTGGTAGTACCTAGATATATTGTACAACGAGTACTGAAAAGTGGATATTTCGCAGGAGTATCTGGACGCAGTTCATCCACATATTCATGTAATAAAATAATTAATAATCATGGTGGATGGAAAGAGGTACGCCAAAAAATATATGTATTTGATTTACTATTCTAAACCTACAATAGAAATAGTACTTAGAGCTTTTTAAACAATAATTATTTAACAACAATAAAAAGAACATGAACGGCTCCGATTGTTACAAATACAATTTAAATTGAAATTTTGCTAACAAATAATAATTTTCGGCAAATTATCTATAAAAATTAACAGCCTATCGCGTGCGCGATTCGAATTTTATAAAAGGAAATTACAACGTCAGAAATCAACACGTTAAAATACCTACGAAATATTTAAATTCGATGTCGCAACCGATACGACCCTGTATAAGTTAAGATTTCAAGGGTCGTCATTGTTATGCTAATTCGCGATATAGATATTGTCAATAGTTTAGTAAATGGAGCCAAAACGGTTGTCCTGCTTTAAACATCAAACCGTATTTGAATGGAAAATTTGAATTGACAACGGCCGAAAATCCGTATTTTCCAAGGCATTGCGATTTGATTATGATAAAAATGTCGATTTAAAAATAATTTAATGTTAAAATATTTCTTTCGTATTATAATAATTGATTAAATGCGTTTGTTTAAACGTATAGGTATTTTGAACGAATTCATATTTTAACAATCAATACCGATTCTGTCCATTTTTATATCTTCTTGCACATTAATTCTGTATAACCGAGTTCCTCTTCTTTCTACTCCCACAGGATTCATATTCGATTTAATCATGTTACCAACAATATATGAGAGATTATATTTTTATAAACGTGCACAGATTTTAAATTTCTTTTTGACTAATAGGTATTTCAGATTAAATTAAATATGGAGAGAAAGTATGAGACTTAAGTAGGTACCTACTTATTGTTAATTAATATAATAACTATGCATTAAATTCTCTTTCGATTATTTATTAAAATTATTTTCTTATATCTAGACATAATAAAACGTTGCTAACAAGTAGCACAACGTAAAGGATTTAAAAAAAAATTATCTCAATTAAAATCGAATTTATTTTTCTTAATTACGTAACGAAATCTTATTTTCAAAAGAAATTTTTCGGTTAAATTAATTTATCCAGTTTAATTCCCCTAAAAAAGATTTGTTAATATAGGTACTTAACGAAACATGTAAATAGAGCAAAGTAAATAAATAGTATATTAATAATTCATGAATGAAGAAGGTAGGTATAAACTTTAGCAAAATAATCAAGGCGTAAGTTAGGTGGTTAACTACTGCCGACAAGTAGAACTCGGGAAGGATATCGAATTAAAAACTTTGATTACAAGAAAGTTTAATAATATACATCAGTTAAATTGTTTAAGTTGAGTATTAAGCTCGTAATAAATAGAAAATTATGTACCGATTAGGTAATATATTTTACACCATATGTACCTATTTTAAAAATGTAATACATACAATAGTGTATACATACGCAAAGTGCATTTTAAATAATTATGTCCCACACACACTTATTTTATATAACAAAAAGGCAACATAACCGTATATAGCGAAACTTCTATATAATATCGTTTCCAAAGGGAAGGTGGAAAAAACGATAAATGCGGGAAAGCGACAGTTGCTTGAAAGCATTAAATGTGTCAAGAACACGGACAAAGCAACAACACAAAATGAAAATTATACATTTCCCACTTCGACCTACAAAACTAATAAACAATAGCTTAATTCCAGATCTTAATTTATTTTTCAAATAAATCTGCAACTGACAACGTTTTGAAAAAAAAAGGATTATGATGTGGGTGAATTTAAATTTGAAGATATCCGTTCGAGTAGATAAGATAGCGAATAATATCGACGTACGTAAAATGGATTACCATGACCTTCAATGTACGTATTTAGTTTATTTATAATATTCCATGTAGGGAAATATTTCGCAAAAATGTTTCAATTCATCTCAACTTAGAACAAGTGCGTTTTATAAGAAAACTTTGGATAGAGTGTATCAAATAAAAATACCACTAAAATCAACCTACCGAAATTAATGTTTTTAGGTAATATTGTAGATTTTTGATCAATTTTTAGAAAATAAAGGGCTTGTAAGAAAGCAAATTGTTTCACATTAAAAGTAAAAAGGGTTGCAAGATAACGGTCGGAGTTTTTGCACAATGAAAAAGGACTAGGGGCCCGAGCCCGGGCTACCGAGTAAGGGTTGCTCACCATACGAGATGGGTCATTCCAACTTTTTTTACACATTTATCACATGTTTTGATCAAACCTAGTAGATAAAACATTAATTTATTTATTTATGTAACGAAAGTGAAAATGCGAGATAAGTAATTATTTTCTTTCATCTTTCATCGCTCTCGTACATTTATGCAGTTAGTACACATTTTAAAAAATTAACACGTGCGATTCGTAAACGCTTTAGTGTTTTACAGTATTTAAATGGCATTAAAATAGTCTCGATAACTGCCTACGCTTAAATTGAAATGAAAAATATGAAAAAAAAAGAACTTAAATATTTCGCACTTATCATTTATTTTTTATCGCCATATTTTATTTCGGGCGCTTGTAAATATAAATAAATATACCTAATTTTTTAATTGTTATTAATGTCAACTTACAATTTCGAATTTCACACTGCTTAAGTGAGATAAATAATATACAACAGGGTTGTCCAAAGTGTAAGGAATCGAGCTTTTCGCGTCGAATGTATTTATTTTTTTCGAAAAAGTGAAAAACGGCTCTTATGTAATGACAAATTGCGCGTCTTTTCTTGCTACGTGTTAATCTGTATTTTTTTTTTTTGGTTTTTTAATATAACGTCATAACTTAAACGAACGACTTTTATTTATTCTAATTGTAATACGATGATTATTTATGCATGTATGCTTATGTATTAGCATAATTTAGATTTAAAAACACGCAGAGTTCAAACTGCTTCGGGAACACGCAGACATTTTGTTTTTTAAACAAAATTAAAAAAAAACGTGCTCTGTCTCGCGGGGTTTTTACAATAAAGGTTTCCATAAAAAAAATAACTTGTGACAAAGGTACTCAAAATATTAGTAAATTTTAAGTAAATATATCAACGCAGTTTTTGCGGAGTATCTTAACCCACAAAATGTTAATTTTACAGGACAGCACATTTTATGGTCTCGCGTAGCTATAAACAGATACGTTTCACGGAAATACGAATCGATTTTTCCGGGGGGAAAAATCGGAATATTGTTACCAGATTTTAATAGGTGATGTCATTGCCTTAAAAAAAGTGCGGATTAAGTCACTTTGCCGAAAAAAAAAATAGTTCCTAAGCGATAATCGGACGTTTTGTATAGATACAATAATGTTTCAGAATTAATTTCTATTAGCTGTACGTGTAGGCACCTACACTTTTTGAAACGAATTTTTGAAATCGCAACGAATTCGGAACACGAACGTTGCGGTAAAAAAATTAATTATTCTTTCTACGGCGTTTACTTGTTCTCTTGAAAAATTAAGTTTACGGCCAGTCTTAAACGGAATTAAAATAAAATTTCTCTACCTATGGATTCTTAATTTTTTTTAATGAAAACAATAGTGGGGGTACATGGATAAAATGTGCTCACCAATATATAGATTGACGCAACATCTATTTTGTTTTCGTTTGTTATTAACCACTGCGAGGTAGTTATACAAACAAACAAATTCGCGGTAGTGTAGGTATACACGTTGGATCACGTCGAGCGGATAGCAAAAATTTTTATAAGGGTTATTTGATTCCTGTGGTCGATTTGTAACTTTCCTAGGTAAGATGTTTTGTTTTTTTTTTAAGCAAAGACGATGTGACTTAAACCTTTGTTCGTAACCTCATTTATTAAGCATATGTGTAAATGTTACTACGCAAGCATTCTCACTTTACCTCGTGAATAGGGCAACGACCCTCCGATTACAAAATGTTGCTGCATTATTGTTTTGTATGTTAACTTGTTGACTTTGCCCCATGTTCATCCACTTGAAATTAAAAAATTTTAATTCGAAAAGTAAAAGGTAATCTTATAGCTGAAAATAACTATTAGGTACGTTAAAGGTTTTAGAAAATTTAAAATTATGCAACAAGAGTTTCACTTTGTGATAACTATTAATATTTAAAATGGGTTTTTGGAAATTTTCGACAAGTTGTATATTAATAAAAATAATAACGAATTAGTAGTTACTTATAGGTATTATACGGCAACATATAAAAATGTGTGTGTGCAGATTCGTTATTTTTAAATTTATAATATCTATAGGTAAGTTCCTTTTCAAAAACGATCTCTACAAACGCTGTACTACATTAAAACTTTGAGCAGACCTCGCACATTTAAAAAAAAATTATTCCCCAAACTTCCACCTTATCTCGTTTTTCATGTAAATATATAGGCAAATATTATTACATCTATATGTTTATACGAACTCATTCGAAATTTTAGACGATAATAATTACGTTTTTAGGAGTATCAACATTGCTGTATTCATGTATTTTAAATGAACATCCTTCTGTTTCCTAATTAACGTTAACGGACAGTCGGAGAAACTGTAAAATACTACGTCTGTTTTTAAACCATTTTAAATAACCAAAATAGGGTTAAGTTCTGGAAAATAACTACTGCTCCGAGTATTATTTCTACGCAACAAAGGCCGACTTCATTTGCTACATTTCTGTTTTTGTGTTGTTTCTCCATATCGTAATGAATTACATTATTCTTCAGGTTTCCTTCGTTAAGTGAGCGTTATAAAATGTACCTTTGTTTTGCTGCGACTGTTACAATATTCTTTTCAAACGAATGCGACAAGTGCAAACGAGTCTCGTTTTCAGCGATGAATTTAATTCGCGTCTAAATATTTATATAAAAATCGGCAACTAAATAACTACCGCATTTTCAAATTAACGGCCAAAATGCGACTTAACTTTTTAAATTACACGATTCGTAATCAGCCCGAACATTAACATGTCTCCAGGCAAAAGCATGTTAGTTAAACTAACACGATGTCCTATATATTAATAGGAACGGAATGACGAGATAAGGCAAAAAACGTGGACAGTTCAAAAAACAGTTCTTATACATAAGATTCTCGTGAAAAGGATGCGACATACACCTATATAAAATTATATACATTAGACATACCATAGATATATATTATATAATGGTTCAATACGAATTAAGTATGAATAGTCACAATGCGGTCGTTTGCATTAAATACAAATAAAAATTTTAAGAAAACAAAATTCAAATTCAAAAACACCTTAACTTTTTAGTTATAAGTAATAGGTAACTTATGCAATAGCCTAACGAAACCGGACGTTAAATACCGGTAGTGCACACAAAAATATTACGACAGATCTTTGTACATATGCATAAGAAAATGCAAGCGTGACTCGCTGCTTAATCAGTGATTTTTAAATAATACAAAACCAATAAAAATCCCGTCTTAAACTCAGGCACTAGCAATTACAGTCTATTGCCCAGTTAGTTACGCCACATAAAATGCAAAACTTCTCAGAAATTTTAATTGTCGTTGTACTTAAACATGCTTAACTTCCTTTTTTTTTCATTAAAGTATTTAATACATAGTAGTTTCACAAAATATTCCAAGTGATTGAATTAAGAATATGCATTCTCGCCAGTAATAAATACATTTATCGATTAATTTCTCTTAACAGATTTTAAAAAATACCATAAATAGACAAACACAATATATACTTCGAACGTACTTATAACAACTGTTATTTAAATGCAAACACATATGAAGTGAATTAGCAATTATTTCCTATTGGGCACATGCCCTGTTTTACACCCTGTTACCCCTGTTTTTATAATTTTATCATGTGCCTGCTTCTTTCAAAGACAGTTTCACGCGTTCTATTATTTCATTTTCAAGCTATTACAACAGGAATTACAAATCATGAATGCAGTCTCGTTCGGGCGAAATTCCCATAATGAATATTTTGCCTGCCCTCGGCGTTTGACTAACAATGTAAAATGCGAACAAATATGATTTTTAATGTGATCATTATTTCATAGATAGGTAGGTAGGCACACGTAGGCGGTGAGTCTGAAATTTAAAATAATGGAAGTACTGTTGAAATTGGTATGTTCATGTTATTGTTACGTTAATACCTATTATTATATTACGTATATAGAGTCTTATACCAGTGACCGGCATTAAGCTGGATACAAATGAAAAATTTTTTTATTTGAAATTTCTCAAAATTTTATTCTACGTAAAATTTCTGCATAATTCCAAATTAAAAGGGCACATGTCGAAATTTGAATATAAGCCTTTCCTGAACGAGGCGCGTTTAAAAATATAAAATCGGCTCAAGAGTAAAGTACCCTTATTTTTGAAAATACACAAAAATGTCATTTGGAAAAGTTTCTTAGAATTGCAAGAAGATAGAAAAATACAAAATGCTAGTAAGTTTTTATAAAAATATTTTCAAATTAAAAACTTTTACATTTGTGTCCAACTTTATATCGGTACTATATGTATGTATGTAACTTAAGTCTTAAATTAAAATCAAAATAGGCGGACTATCATGAATTATTTTCTGATGAACTACAAAAAGCTTGATCCACGAAAATTGATCAAAAATAATATTTTTTTTCCAATAATTTACAAAATAATAAATTTTACATAAAATTGAAATAAGTGATGTTGCATAATATAAATGGTCATAATGCAAGACAATTGATTGTAAAATTAAATACGTTTAACGATACCTAACTTTTGTTGTATAATTAAGAAATTGTCGAGATTCGCCGTTCAAAGAACGCTGATATTAAAAGGAAATCTGACCTTTTTCCAGTCGAATAGATTTGAACAGAGACATTTGCAACGGCACTAGACAAAAATCAAAAAGACAACCGAAAGAATTGAACATCGTCACATTTGAGAACACCTAACTTCAAAGGAAAACGAAGAAACTATCTTCCATCACATTAACAATATACAAAAGAAACAGGTTCATTACCTGGTATATGTATAAACTTTCGGTAAGTCGCGAAAATTGCCTTATAAAAAAAATTCAAATAAACAAGGTTACGGCGTGAGTTAATAATTGATGTTTGCTATTACGGTCATGACATAATTATTTTTAATTAAAAGAGCGTGAGGAACAGTGGTTTATGAGGAAGCTATTAATTTAGTGTTCGGTTGATTTTAGATGAGGTTTTCGAAGGGACTAGGCAACAATTACTTACTAATCGTAAGAAAAAATCAATTAAACTTTCGTCGAGTGTAGTAATAAGGAGCGTAAGAATTATAATGTATTTTTTTTGACAATATTTTTTTTATAATTTGAAAAATAACAAAACTTCTTTTTAATTACGTTAACTGAAAAAATGTTGATCGTAGTATCAATAAACGCTGATTATACTGTTATTTCGCTGGCACAATAAACTATTGTTTGTTTTAATGAAAAATTATGTACACAGTTTTAATTGCTTTATCACGGGATTCATTAATGTTAAGAATCAGTATTCATTGGTATATTGAAAATTTTTACATTGTAAGAATGAATATTTTTATTACATATACGAATTCGCATAATAATTCCCATTAACAATCGGTCCAATATTCATACGTTGTATTAAAGTTTTATATTATTAACTAAGCAACTACACGTTTTATAAATCATTGATTAAAATCACAATCTCGATGTATGGTTGATAAGTTAATTCAACGTTGGTTAAGATTGTGGCGTAGCGGTAGCTAGGAGACAGAATAATAATAGGAACTGTCGAAAACCAAAAAGAATGAATAAAGCTGTTTAAAAGTAATTACGTTAATTTCATATAAAAGTGACCCACAAGATAATGAATTTGTTCCACGAGCCAAACATTTTTTGACAATATTAATAACTCGCGTGTGTTTATCGAAACGTGTTGATATTTCTGTAAGGTATGTATAAAATAAATTTATATAAATAAAGATACATCTGAGCTACACTTAAACGTTCATATTGGTTTTGTTGTAGCACAAAATGTTTTGAAAGTCATTAAACGACATTACATTGAGAGACTTTCAAAACATTTTTATATGGGAACACAAATTTTGTTTGAACATAATCTCAAAGAATGACGACAGTCAATTGGAATACCATTGATGGAATGATTGGAATGCTTTTCGCAATGAGACTGCAATGAGTTTGAGTAACCCACCATCTTCGAGATCCTCATGTTCATCTATCAGGACACCCACACCACCTGCAGACAAACTGCGGTTCGCACCTTATACGTCTTCAAGTCCAAATGATAACATTTCAATCAAATTAGCAAATATTTTGAATGAAACTGTAAAAGGAACCATGTTGGTAGACTATTATAATAAATTTTCAAAATTCCATGACGATCAACGAAATTTAATTATCACCACAATTGCGCAGTTTTTTGAAGAAAAAAGGTTTACAAATGACAAATGCATGCACTCAGTACCGCTTACAGCAAATTAAAACGCTTGGCAATAATGTTGCTATAATGGACCATTGGCCGTTTTATAAAATCCCATCAGGTTTTAGATTGGTAAATATTTTTAATTCGCAATTACTTCGAACATAATTAATTTTTATCGTGTTACAGATTGATAGGGATTTTAAAATTGCCTTTGAAGATGCCGAAGATGGCCTTCTTAACAAATGACAACATTATTATTGTTATTGTTATTCACCTGTATAGTTATAATTCATTACATCAATAATTTTACGTTTTACAAATATACGTTAAGTCAATAAATTTCGTTGAACATTTCGTTCATGAACATTTGATTGGTTAATAAATCCAGTTATAAGTCGATGAAACATTTTAATAAATGTTCATTAATACAATAAAATATTTTAATTGAATAAATGAAACGAAATCATATAGTCTACGAACGCGCATTTATTCACACAATGAATATTTTATTGGTTAATAAATTCAATTATAAGTAAATCAAACACGTTTCGTTGGTTTAATGAAAGCGATCTTTGGACGAGTTTTAATGTCGTTTTTCATTAATTCAACGTACGTTTTCATTGTATATATGTCAACTTTTGGTTCAGTGTACCTCAAACTATTAAAATTATTATTATTTCTTACAATAGGATATTAGTCGATTTTACGAATTAAAAAACGTATTTTCGCAGGTTAACGTCAAAGCAATCTCAGTAATTGTTAGGTAATTTAGATTATTATCAATCTACCGCCTATGTCAACGTAGCTTTAAGATTTTAGTCGCTTGCTGTTACGTGTAATTCATTTTACATCGCTTAATGTCCCGCGGGACAAAAACTAAGGACAAGTTTCCAAAACCGTAGATGGAATAAAGCTCCTCCACCTGTAGAGAGCTTTTTAGAAAGTAAATACATTTTGTTACGTACAAATCCCTCAACCGTGAACCGCTGATGCTGATTATTAGATTGCGTTCGGGGTTCTACGCAATTTTAATAGCACACACATTATCTACACTTATATTTAAAGAAATATCGTAGCTAGTTGGGTAACAAAATAGCAAATATTGTTAAATTAAACGTGCGTAGAAGTTACTTAGTATCTATTTAATTCTTATTAGCTGTATATTTTACGAAACTAACTACCTATTTGGTTAAAATAACTTAATAAATGCATTCTTTACAAACGAATTTGTTTAATCTAACTATGAATTAACCGTTCGTTGCAATTTAACATTTTTATCGCGAGATAAATCACGTATAAATCACGATTGTTAAAAATACAGGTTTGAGGCCAAGATTAGAGAATGTTGTTTTTGTAATTATGTTTAAAATTTGATTGTCGACAACTATTATCACATTCGGGTTCTCACAACAGCAGTATGATGAACTGCAAATTGTCAGGCCATCGATGCGGACATATTCGAATATATTTCTCAAAACAATGTCCCAGTATAAAGTGTTTTATTTAAGCAAATGACATATGTAAAAGTGTTATTTTATTAACACATGCAAATGTAAATACCTCGTGTAATTTACATGTACCTACGTGAATTCCTAATACCTATACTGTTTACTTTGGAAGCCGACAGAATATTCTATTAAATTGTTAAGTATTATTCAAATTAGGTATTCTAACATGTTTTGTAGTTAATCAATAAACATTCTGTAGTTATACAATTTTTTAGTTACTTTAACTGTTTACACTGTAAATCACAACTAAGTACAACAATTTTTTTATTGTTAATTCGACTATATTCCTAGGTAGACCGCCCAACGATATATTCTTTTAGGTCGATTTTAGAAAGCTTTCCCAACAGTAATGCGATGTGATACAGATAGATTAAAAAGTTTAACACCGGAATATTGCATATTGCTGTTAAACAAGTTTACGATGGATAAAGTAGATGTTACATTAATTTTTGGTAGATAATATGTATTATGCGACTATTAAAGGGATCATAAAACTTTTAATTGAAGCGAGTTAATTACGAAGTTGGGTATGTAGTATAATAATATAATGATATTAGGAATTCAAATTATATAAATAGGTCAAACGTTTTATAAGGGCGAAGGCAGATGAAAAATTTGGCGGTCAAATACAAGATAAGATAGATATTACCGATCATTGCTCTACGATAACAGATTTCATTTCATCACGTAAGCAATAAATAAAATAAAGATTATCATCGGTAGGTGGTTTGCTACGTATCTTTGTTAATTATCTATATAATTTTTAGAATTTTTAATCAAGTAGGTTTATAATAACGATAATTAAAACGTAAAATTTCATAAAGGGATTCAAATTTAATCGCACATTGTGTGAAATTAAATAAACGAGAATAACACGTCGTTTTTGTCACATGGGTTATTTATTTAAATATTTAATATCGTACTATGAAGGATTAGGTAAAATTGTAACGTATACGTAGTCAACGCGTTTCCGACCTAAATGCATCTCGTTGCAAATTCGTTACGGCAAAAAATTACTTTTTTGCATCGATGCCGTTCGATTAATAACACAAATTACCCCCATAAAGTAGCCTTTCCGACTGACCGATTATGCACTAGAAACGAATCTAGATTCGTGACGGTAAATTTAAAATTGCAACACACGTCCAATTTCCATTCGAACGCGACACTATTTATAAAACTAAATGCGAAGTTAATTATTATCAGTTGACGTTTTTATTTTTTAGAGTGTCGTCCTATTTCTAATAAATCAGTAAGATTGATTTATATTAGTGCATACCGAAAACAATAGGTAATATTTTATCGATGGGTAGCCAAGCTTAAAATTTTAATTTAAAACAAGATGAAGTTTAACGAAACAAAAAACAACGTTCATAAGTCGGTAAGGCGACCAAAAAAAAATTAATAAAATCAATGATAGTGCATTTTAGTGCATTATGTAAGTAATTTAATAACAGTTTACGCGATCGGCTAGTTTATATGCAATCCGCAACATTAAGGAGCAGATTATATGCACGAAACTGAAACATAAACTTCCATTAATGTGGGTGCTTAATAATTATCATTTAGTATGTAATATGCTCAAACTCCAGAATTCAACGCCGCCGCTTATATATATATACTACTAAAATCGTCATATTTTGTAAAAGTTATATCACTTGCGGATTAAGTTGAGGGTTAAGTGGATTCGGCACAGCATATAAATTCCAAATTAAAGGGGAGTGTACGAGTTTAACGGCTTTAAAAAAATACGACTCTAAAATAACATTTTATTTAAACTTATTCTACTGTAGGTATATACATACACTCATATACATAATTATGTATGTAACAGATAGGCTTTTAAAACTTGATAGTTATTTTTTTTTATGTTGCAGTACTTCTACAAGTGAGTTTATTATAACCCTTTGTGATATACAGTGAAACCTCCCCATAACGGACAGCTGTGGGGTAGAACATATTGGTCGTTGTTGGGAGGTGTCCGTTAATAGAGGTTTCACTGTTATTGTTATTTACTAATACATTTAAAATTTAAGAATTTAATGAAATACGTCTAAAATTAATAATATGACATTTTAAGAAAGTATTTCATAGGTAATTACATAATTAAAAACTAATGCAGCTCAAGGCGGCATTTCACAAATAAATCTAGTCCACGAATACTTAACGTAAATAATAAATATTTAAACAATCCAACGATGTTTGGGATTTAGTCATTAAAAATCATTCCAAACAATTTCGAGTAAATCGAATAAAACAGTCACGTTCTGTCAATTATATTTTAGAATATAGTTTCGAATTACGACAAATTTCAGACAAATATAAAACTACATTTATGCAATACCGTAAATTAGTGGTTTTAAAATATAACCTAAATCTATTTGACTTGTTAGGTATGTAGGTAATTACATAAGCATCGATTATGTAACGTTACAAATCAATAATTAATCAACTTTGTATATCAACCGTGTATAGTAACGCTCGATGATGAAGTGATGAGTGCTTGTGCGTATTTTATCCTAAAACTTGTTACTAACAATCTCCATAAATGTGTCAAATGTTGCGATTAAATTGGTTCTCCATTTATATTTACTCCGATAATTATTTTAACCGAATTTTTAAAGTAAAAAAAGTGTTTTATTTTCAATATGCAACATTTACAATTAAACATTAAAGGTATTTGTACAGTTATAGCTAATAAAAAAAGATGTTCATGTTCAAATTAACGAATTTAATACCGAAAACGCTTTAATTATAATAAAGAGTAAGATCAATTTCAAAACAATAAGCTATTGCACGGAGTAAAAGTTTAATTATTTTAAAAATATAATAGGTATACGACTCCAATGGTGATTTTTAGGAAATTCGTAAAATTCTCATTTTGGAATATTACATAATAACTGTTTAAAAAAAAAGGTTTAGCATTGTCTATAGCATTTTGGTAATATTTATGATTCAAAAAAAAGTGTAGATTAAAGTAGAGTATTGATGTTTATTGATGTATTGAGTGATGTTTCTAGTGCTGATGAGGCGAGTTTAGACTAGTGCAGACGAGGCGAATTCAATTTTGGAATCGGTTCGCCGATTATAATAAATAAAACCTTGCATTTTTATAATATATACAAATAAATTGCAGTATTTCTTTGCCGTGTCATATGTGTGCAAGTAAATTATCGGTAGAATACGTCACGTTCTAAACTTTAAACCGAATAATATAAATATACAATTTGGTAAACTTTTTATTGATCGGAATAACGGTATAGTAACTATAGCTTTATCTTTGGGCAAATAAATGAAAACGATTAAACCGTTTTAAAGCGTATTTGATACGACCGACTTTAATTTGCTTGGAACGCGACAGTGTTTTCTAACTGATTTAAAACCGGTGGGACGGAACAGTAAGTAATCTGCGGATAGATAAGTAAGTATAACGTTTTTTTAACTTTTAAACTGTATTTTAAATGATCACGTAACATCTACTATCCTATTACTAGTTTACACAAACGGCAAATATGTCATTATTTCAATTGAAGCATAATTATTACACTGACAATGAGAGAAAATTTATTTATCAATTTATTGGCAATTACAGCAGGACCCGATCTAATTTTGTGGGTGACCTTGAGCAGTTTTGGAGTGTTTTTGATGTACCTATAATATTAGGAATATTGGTTTCAAAAGTAAAGACTGCGAAGGTCAGCCGCAAAATTAAATCGAATCATATTATTCGCCTTACAACATAATTTCGGATTTAAGCGAAATTACGGATAACCTGATTATGAGATAATAAGGTGCAAAGGAATGATCCTATTATATTAACATAGATCAACAATTTCTGAATTAGAAGATATAGAAACATCTGGCATATATCCAAGTACACACGCCCCTACAAATATAACCACATCAATGTAGTAAACGTGAAGATGATATACGTTTCAAGAGAAAGCAAGTAAATCACGTACCTAATTACTCGTTTTAAATTCAATACACTTTTTGTATTATTACCTATACTTATATGATGTAGGTAAAGTTTAATGAAGATATAGCAATATGAGATCATTATAATTCAAGATATCTTATTAACATTTAACATAAATATATAGAAATAAGTAAATCGATAGCAAGAGCAGAAAATGTCAAAAAACGAATGGGCGGGAACATAATTTCAATAAAGCTTATAAATAAAAATTAAGTAGGTACTTTACAATTACCGTATTATGTACGTACGCATTGTAAGACCATAATCCAATAAATATAATAGAAATATTAATACCTACCAACAAAGAAAAAATTGTAAATCAAAATAAATTAAAAAATTTGTTAAATTTAAGGTGATAGTTAGGCACAGCAGATGTACCCTTAAGGAATACCATAGATATTTAGGTGTATTTTCGAGATTTTGTTTTAGATCTACGAAGAGCGGTTTAAGAGCTTTATTTACATATCATTACAGTTAGGGCGCTTTTAAGAAAAGATCGTTTAAAAGATTTTAAGATAAAAAGTGGCCTTTGTGTTGATATACACATAAAAAACGATCCCTAATGTTGGAGATGAAAACTTTTAAGCAGTATTCTTTTTCGCGAAGTATCTTAAAGTAGGAAGGTGGTAATGAAATTGGTTTTGTGTTACCTACTAAAAATTATACGATCTATAAATATTATTAAAATGTCGGAGATGAAAAATAAAACTTTAACTAATACACTGTGTGCAAGAATAAAAGCACATTTTTTAGTACGTTTTGCGTCATCTACCTACTTATATTTCAACTACAATTTAAAAATATTAATCTTTAATTGCTCGATTGTCGAAGGTAAATGATTCATTTTCAAAAATATGAAACAAAATGACATCTAAATAACAAATCCTTAATTTGTATATATCCTCCATTACTACGTAAAATTTGTCATCTATTCATTTTTTGTTAAATTTATATAAACAGATGTTTTTGACATTATAATGATGCGAGCCAGAAAAAGATACGAACAAAAACGCTGTAAGGCTCAGGTGACACTAGCAATCCGAATTCGATTAGCATGTGAAAGATAAATATTTACTTACAAATAAAATTGTGAAATGGAAATCTATAGATAAAGAAAAATAAATACGATTTCTATTGAAAAACGAGTGCCTCAAGCTTATAAGTGACAAACACATGTAGGTACGTAGATATACCTAAGAACCCCCAAAAATGTAGTATCCTTTTAATAACTAAAAAAATTAAACCAGAAACACCCTGTACTTATAATTAAATTACATTAACATATATGTTATAATGACATATATTTTCTTATTAATCTGAAAACTAGAAATAACAATAACAATTATTTTTTTTAAATAAATGCCCTTTCTCGGACATTTTTGGCATATAATCTGATCCAACAATAACAAATGAATCTATAAAACGAATTTTGTACTTGTACTCGCTATTACCACAAAAACTTAGAGCCGGTATTCGAGCCAAACGATATAGCGTAGGCTGTCGATGGTTTGCCAAGGAAATAAATAAGTTTTCGATACGTGTTACTATTTCATGTTTTTATGCCATTCTCGTAAAATTTAACTGCAATATCAGTATTTCATATTTTAATCAAGAAACTTCCCGATTTTTGCTTCTCTTTTTACCGCGACTCGGGCGAATATTAAAGCTTTATTAAATATTAATGTACTTATTTTCACAAAGTAGTAGAAAATTACAAAAATTATCAAAGGGTGCAGTTTAATTAAATTCTGTCTACCGGTAGAATTTCGATAACTAAAGGAAAAGAGATGATATTAATTAAATGCGCACTGGAAGCTTCAAACTTTAAGCATTTCTTTAAAATATCTACTAGATACCTATTTATTTTTTGAAAATGTAAAAATATCAAAAGTACAATGAAAATATATCTATGTACGCGTCGATAGAGACTTTTAAATATTTTAGCAAATTGGGTCTTTGCTTTAAGGTGCATAAAATGAACAACAATTGTTAGAACAACCCATTTTCGATATAATTGTGATTTGTGATATTTTTGACAAAAAGGCATCGATATTAATTATATAATATTATATAAAATGTAGGAACATTTTGTCATTTGTAAGTATTTGACATAATTAAATAGGACAATAGGCTAGTCGACAAGAGGTTTTTTGGGGAAATAAATAGGTCCAAGAAAATTGAACAAGTGGTTTTTGTGGTACACCGGTAAAAGTTTAAATGGTGACGGCCAATTTTGTGACATTATAACTCCTGTCCGGAGAGGAATTTTTCTGCGCTCTTTACCTGAAAATGTACATCCTAAATGGGTTTAACGATGTACAACTATTTATTTTTGTATCGAAAGGTAAAATGTAAATTCTCTGTTAATTAGTTAACGTCGAGTTACCTGGTAGAGTAAATATTTTGAAACTAGCACGCCGATACTGTCGACTTTACGGAAAAATGATAAAAACATAAATTGTAGGAAATTTTCTCTAGTTTATTTTGTTATATAAGTATCGTTACCGTAAAATGAACCGTAAAGGAGATTCTAGTAAAAAATCCCTTTTGCGGCCAAATCCGGACTCGGCAGACCGTGCAAAATTAGTATGTCCTTTAAGAAATAAATAGAATAAAATTTATTGCAGCTTGCCAGCATTTATTTTCACAAAGGCCTCTTAAAAACGACTAACCGATTGGCCTACAAAGGGTTTAGAATTAAAAGATTTTTGACAGTAACAATTTTAGGTTGTTTTTAGATTATTGCATACTAAAAGTTGAAACGACCTACATATTATGTATACGTTATTTATTTATTTTCTGTGGCGGAGAATTGCACGTTATAAATTTATAGTTAAATTTATATGTAGGTATAATCGTCAAAATTTGTAGTTACTCGTAACTAATACTAGTAATCCAATAACTAATGAGGATTCCAATGATAAAGGATGTGTGATATTAACAGTGCTAATAATTTTAATGACTATTACAGTGAACAGTGTAATAATTAACGATTGTCAACAATATGAATTATTCAAATCAAGAAAATAGTGTAAGCGCACCCGCGATTCTGGGGTTCAATAATTAAAATAATTAGTTACGATCAGCATTACTGGGATAACAGTAATAAAATTAATATAAATAGATATATAATTAGTGGTGTAGAAATCGTTCTTAATAAAAAAAAGATAATTATGATAAAAAGCACCGTACCACGTTTCCAAACGTTTTCCTATATTCCCATAATCTATATTATATTCGCAAGTCTATATAAAAACTGTATTTTTTTATACCGTCTTTAATATCCATTCGACACCAAATGACCTACTATAAAGATAGTAATAATACTAACGGTCAATTTTTAATACTGAATTAACTTTAACTAGGTACCTATATCGATCGATCGCCATTAAATATAATTGTCCTAATAATCGCTTCTATAACAATTGAAGATTGGCGTTAACTGATGGTCATCAATAATTAATTTCGGCATTGAAACGATAACTTAAAAATAGACAAAAATTCTTCCCAACAAACGAATTTTTACAGGACTACAAAATATTATATTTACACCCAACAATTTTATTAATTAAGTATTTCAGTTTTAAGGGTTTCTCAATCTTCAATTACAAAGTAAATAGGATAGCATTTATTATCTCAAATTACCAAAAATAAGTTTCTCGCTTATTTAGCTTTCCAAAGGTACGGAAACAGTTCAAATTATAAAATTAATGGCAGATAAAATTTAAATTCGGTTAAAGACTGACAAATAAATACATAAGTAAATAATGAAGTTATGGCACATAAATCCCATCTTTAAAATAAAAGATTATTATCCATTTAATGCGAATTTCATTTATCGAACGAAAATTCTTCACGCAACATCCAACTGTTGATTTGAACGATTCGTATTTGTTCAACTCCCCAAACACTAAACGGTATATCGTCATAATCAAATTACAAATTCGTTATACAAATTCCTCAGTATCCCATAGAATACTCTAAATTCCAATTTCTATTGCGCCAGAGTTTATTTCAATTAGCAAAAGGGATTAGGTAGAAGGAAAACAATCTTTTATAAATACCTATTGTCTTAGAGGGGCAAAATTCTAAATTCTCGAGCTATTTTCATTAAGGAACTAGAAACGTTCCATTAATTTAATATAAATTCCTTTCAGTATCGATGCAAAAGCATTTGTTTTAAATCAAAGTTATTCCCGATTATGCCTGAGGGCATTTTATGTAGGTATAAATAATTAACGTAGAATAATATAGGTTAATCGGTTCAAACGTGTTTCTAGAAATTCTGTTATTGTAGGTATTGACTATTAAAAGTATCTGTACGAACAAATGACACGTATCCTATACACTTAATAATTATAATGATTATCATTATTTTTTAAACAAGAACCTTTTGTTCTTCCCTAAATAAAATTAGAAAAAAAACAAACAAATAGATAACTTGTAATTAAGTAGGAACTTATATTATTTTAGTAAATCTATTTATATTCAATATTTTCGCTGTTTCGTCAGGGTGTCCACGGAATTTCCGAAAAAAACATTCCCTGACTATTGACAGTGTAGAATAAATAACAAGTTAAAGGTAGAAAGAAAATCAACCTCCATCATCCCCTACAGCTGACCAGACAACAACCTTAAACAATTCTTGTTTACTTTTTCTTTAACATTGTATTGTTCTTGTTTATAGAATGCATATTTTAATAAATTTAATAGGTTAATATTTAAAAATTCAAGTTTCACTACAATTTAACAAATAAATGCCTATTTTTGTCATCTATAACGAAATAGGCATTAAAAACATTAAAACAGGTAACAAATAAACAAAACTAAAAACAAATTGTTTTATTGGTGTTATGCTTAGGATTTTAATTAAAAATAAAACTACGGAACTCGAGAATAATTTAGGTATATTAACAGAACGACTAGCTCGCTAGACATCAATTGAATTTGATTAGTCTAGTTTGACAAGTTGACTGATAGTGTGTCACGGATATCACAAAGTCGGTTTAATGAAGAAAAAGTTGCCTATTTTAAGTGATATTACAACGCTGCATGGAGATTATTCATTCATCATCAGCAGTAGCACAAAAAAGTGCTACAATAGCCTGGCGCTTAGGGCACCAAAAGTTTCCTCTCAATTTGATATCGTTGGAGAAGTTTCCTCGACTTTCTCCGACTAATTTTTGAGATCCTCGACTTTTCTTGGTCACTTTTAATTTTCCTGACTGACGTTCCAGAACGTGGGCACCTTGTTTATTTAAAAACATGAAAATAGTTGATTGATTAGTCATTATAAGATACCCACAGTTTTGAAAAATTATTCGTTATATATATATATAGAGGTTTAGATATAAACAGGTAAATCGAATTTTAAATACATATAAATGTAAAGCTACATTTAAATCTTAAATGCAGCAATAAGGCCTCGATATCGATATGTATTTCGATGCTTACGTGATTTTCAGAAATAAATAGCAAAGGCACTAACTAGGCGGGTATACATATGAAAATATAAAACTTCTTTAATAGCACAAGACGGGAAAGCTCGTTCGCAGCTCTCAAGGTAATTTTCTTTTGGACGAATTGCCTCCGTCGTATCTTATACAAACGACGATCCCTGTTATATTCCATCATGTTTGATGTAAACCATAAATGTATTCATTCATTGACGTAAGCGAGTAAGAAACACTTTCGACAATGAAAATGTAAATGATCCCAAGTACTTTGTGTTGTCCTAACTAAGTCATTATCATTTCAATGTTCAGTAGATAACGATGTTACATATCATTGACGAGCTAACGTTGGATATCTATTGAAAATATTTTGTGTACTGAACCAACAAAAAACTAATACGATTTATCATACTGAAACTTCCGATGCAAATATTATTAGCAAAAAATTTAAACGGTATTGTTTTGTTTTTTAATTAAAACCGATTAATACAAATAAAACAGTATAGGTAAATGTAAAAGCAGATACAACCAGACTTTCGTTATTATTATGAGTAAACGAAAATTTTTCGGTAGACATAAATTCCGCTTAAAATTAATTAAATACGGCAGGTACACCTACCTATCCCTGCTGAACACACGAATTTTAATGTTTTAAAAACGCGACATACATTTAAACCGTTACATATTTCTAATTCAACCTATAATTATACACTCAACCAGAAAAGTACGTAAATACAATAAAAAAATCATTATATTAAGAACTGGCGTTCATTAATTTTCGTCCGAAGTACGATTTCATCATTACAACGTATGTCCAAGGATTACTTGATATTCGAAACCATTACCCAATGAACGTTTATTGGTATAATGACCTTAATACTTTGCTACATCGAATGCAGTTCATTACGTTAATGAATAATTTGACTGCTCCAATGAACAAGCTTTCTTTGTTTTAATAAATTAATACATAGATAATATGAATATTTGATTAATAATTAATATTTGATAATATTTTATTTATAGTGATAATAGCTGTGTTTATTAGTTTTATCAATATTCTTACAAATTCGATAAATTATTCCACTGAAATGCAAAGTTTGTTTATTGTATCGATGAATGTGTTTATTAAATAAAGGAATATTCTTGCATTGTTACAATGTACACTTCTATTCATATTAAAAGAGTAGTTACTATTTCACATTGTAAATAGGACAATGTTTATGTATATTGTTTCTATAACAAATTTATTTTTTGTAATGTTTCAATTAATTATCGCTCAAATATACCTACATAGAAAATTTGATTATTAGTTCTTTATTGTTCAATGTTGTCGATTGTAGGAAATACAAATCGATTTTTTTTCGAAAAATCAATAATTTTGTACACGTTTCTCTGGAATTTGATGTGTAATAACAAACACAAACCGTTTTTAGAAATATTTTTCTATAACAGTTCTAACATAAATATTAATGTAAACGTCGTGATATTTTTTTTGCAATTATTTAGTTTGAGTTTTCAAACTGCACTGTCTTGAATTTATCCTGTTTCTGCGAAGCCGTTAATTTTCCTAGATTATTCTATATATAGAATTTAAAAAATACATAATCAACTGTATTTATACTGTGTATTAGTGAACTTAGTCATAGATACGATAAACGTAGTTATTATTTCAAAACGACCTTACGTTAATATGATGTTTTAAATTCATAAATTTTAAGTTATGATGTTAATGTAGAAATTCGTAGATACAATCAAGTAATGATTGGATTGATGAAAAAGAGTCGTCGAAGCAATCAAGATATCCATTAAATTATGAAATATGTTCATCAGTTTCTAATGAACATAATAACATTGGGACTACGAACATGGAAATTAAAAAATGAACATCTATTAGTAGTATTAATGAATTTTTTGAGTGTAATTAAACGTTAAATTTTAATTAACTTATTTACGGAACAAAATAATCTCCAAACCGGTTAAATTGGGTTTTTTTTTCTGATAATACCTACGTTTATCTTAATAATAAACAAATAAAGAAGATTAATACAAATGTAGGTAGGTAAGTTTCGATACTTATACGCAATTAATCCTTTTTAAACTGCCTGTAATTTCAGAAAATTGAGAAAAAACGAACAAAAAAGAAATAGAAATCTTTAAACAGAAAACATCGGGCATTAGTTAGCTTGTGACTGATGAGAACGTTAAGCAGGAAGTCGACCGATGCTTATTTCTGCCAAGAGACATAGATACCCGAACATCGATCCCGGTTGGACTTTGAGAAGAGAATCCCGTAAAACCTACCACGGCACGATAACGTTCCAGAAAAAAAAACGAGTTATTAATACGATAGATTAAGCCGAATATTTAATATTTTCTTTTAATAAAGTTGCCATAACAGCTAATTTTTTTTAATGGATTTTCCAAATAAGACCTGTCGAATTAAATATTCAGTCCTATCGAATTTTTAAAAATGTTTTATTGTTAGATACTTATATGTATATCTCGATTTTCGGGTGATCACGAAATACATAAATAATTAAAAATGACGATTACTGATTCAATATTTTGTATCCACTTACTGCGTTGCAGGAACTAAACCCTGTCCAACGTCAGTTTTGTATATTTTACGAAAAAAAAAATGGCCAGACGTGCACTGTAAAATTTATTGCGAAGCCAACGTTGTGTTTGCATGGCAGATTTAGCTTTAAGATGAAATTTTATTTCTTTTTATTCTTCTTCCGAGTCCTTATTACCATGATACATGCCTATATCAATTAAGTATAATGCCGTTCGCTGATTTATCGGTTAAGTTATTAAAAATTAGTATCTCAAATGTAATAATTAGAAAATTATATTTCAAACATTAGGTATAATTGTTTTCGAAGAATCAAACGTACGGGCCATTCAAATCTTAATCCTATGCACGTCATCATTGATACTAGGTGATATTGATGTACTTACTAATAAATTGTATGGTCTTTCGTTGTCGTGTCATATGTGTACAAATAAATCATCGGTAGAATATGCCACGCTCAAAACTTTAAACTGAATATTAAAAATATACAATCTAGTAACTGTTTATTGATGACGGGCATCGGAATAAGATTTGGATGGCCCGTAGATATCAATTGGTGTATATTAATTATTCCGGTAAAATAATTAAACAAACATTAATTATTCTATAGAGGCTTGTCGAAATAAATACCTACATAAAAGCGAAGAGACACGAATAACAATAACAAAGTTAAATATAAACGTAGAAGAGAATGTTTACTTACATTTAGTAGAATACCTAATTGCATTTGCATTGCAGTATCAACTAAAGTTTATATAGGATACTTTCTTATTTCCATCTGTCGAATGATTTTCTTATTTTATATGCAGACATCGGACTGCTTCCATTCATTATTCACAAATTTGACTTTTAAAAATATTTCACGATATTTCATTTAATTGAATTTTAAAGTCGTACGCTAGTCAAGTTAAACGAAAAATACGTTGAAATCTAGTTTGTCAACTTTATAGCCGCCGAAAGTGGAGTAAAAAAGTGCACAAAGGCATAAAAGACTCTTTAAAAATTAAAAATATTATATTCAATTATATTATATTAATTAACTAATATAGGTAAAAAAACATAGTTTTACTTAAGGAAAAAAGTAAAATATCGCCATTTCTATCGTTTATTGTTTGATCGTCATATTTTTCTATTTTTAATTATAAATTGTGAATATTAAAATAACTTTTTTTAAAACTCATGTAAAAAAAATGCGAGGCAGTGATACACCATTTTATAAATTGAAGAAAGTAGAAACCAGCCTTATTGTAGATCATTATAGGTATATATTTTTAATCAAAAAAAAAAAAACAACCAATTTACGCGTTGATGTATTTCATAAAATTAAATTTAATACATCAAATAAAATTTAAAATATCTCCAATTTAACATCACAATAAAAAATAAAGGGGAGGAATAAAACACTCTCGTAGATTATTATCAGAACGCAATATTAAGGCAACGTGCGTAAATAATGAACATGGAAACGAAACAATCAATTAAGTAGGTACCTACCTACTTCATTTTTATTTTATTTCATTTCAACCGTCCTTACGATCGAAGCACATTGACTTAATATCGTGTTCTGATAATAACCTAGAAGAGTGTATTCCTCCCCAAATAATTCATGTTTTATAAAATTTATTTTTTAATTTTTATTTTGTCTATTTAGATTTATTTTAAATTTGTTTTGATCTTAATTTAATAATTTTAAATGTATACTGAAGAAACTGAAATCAGCGAAACGCATAGTTATTTTTTGATTGAAAATATACATATCAATATGGTTTATCAATCGCCCAATTATTCTATTAACAATACCTAAGTATTAGTTAACTGTCATAAAAACGATTGTCAAAACAGGAAAATTAAATGATGGTTTGAAGCAATTGAAAAATCGACTCTTAACGATATATTTTTGAGGATTATTGAAGATTACAATTAGAAATGTTTTTTTTTTACAAGAAACTATGTACTGAAATCAGTCTTACATACAGCTTGATTTTTGTTTTTATCTCGCGAAGATGCATTTGTTAAATTATTAAAATTTTACTAACATATAAATTGCACCCGCTGTTACCAAAGAATGTCTGTGAACGGTCCAAGTTGTCGAGGTAAACCTCTTATTCTAAAGCGGTCCCCAGACAATCAATATTATTGAGCGATTGTACAATAAATGGCCAAGATTGTGTCGCAATTAAATACAATAATTTCGTATTTGAATTAAAAAAACAATGTTTTTTATGTTAACGGCTTTGGTGTCGCTAATTAATCCGTCTAATTTTTTATTGGTTTCTGATTTTGCGTTAGTATATGACATTTACGAGCATCCATGGTTGCAGCGGGATTCGAACCTGCAGCCGTGAGCGCACTGGAAAGGCTAGTACGAGAGCCTAGCTATCTAGGCCACCTAAGAAACTTAAGTACGTCAAAATAACAGAATCTATTAAAAAATAAAGTTTAATTAGAAATGATTAAAGGGCAAAATACGTGATAATTCGCTTGAAATCCTCATTATTGTGCAATAATATTGTGTTGCCTAGGAAGAACTTTGAAAAAAATCTTGCCCAAGATGCAATCATTACGACGAGAAAATTTTGAACATGGCACATTCTACCAATGATTCTATCTATACACACATAACATGGTAAAGAAAGACTGCAATTTATTAGTGTAGGTGTTTACTATAAAAATACAAGGTTTTATTGATGACGTATATTGGAATCTATTTTGAACAACGTTTTAAATGCATTATTTTATCGTTTGGAGTGATTTAAACATATTAAATTTGGCGATACCTACTTATTTGCCTAATAACATTCATTATTTTAATGAATAATATACTTTTTAAGTCGTTTTTAATTTGCTACTAGATATTATTATGCAACGGAGAAAGTAATAATATAAAATTATTCATTTCAACATAGGTACAATCGATAAATAATGTATACTTTCATCAGCAGTTACAAATTGCAAACAAAGAGACCAAAAAAACCAAAAACAATTAACTAACAGATGAAGCTTTAATGTTAACAATTTGTAATTAACATTGTGCAAAGTATCTGACAATAAGCCACTAGCAACAACAACATAAAAGCCATTTGGCCATCATTCTCCATCGTATTGATATCTATTTTACGGAGGTTGGGTATGTCGTTCGACTGACCGGATAATATTTTGACATAACTGACACTACAAACCACTATTATTATGCATAAACGGACATGAATTAGTATGCGGGGTTGGATTTCATGGTTTCAGTTTCCTACTAAACAATGCAAATCGGAATCCACATAGATATTCAAGCTGTCAAAGTTCGGAATAAATACAACTCAAGGGACTGATAACGACAGGTACACAGTATTAATCAAAACGAATGTTTTCCTTTTTAGAACGAATAGAAATTTAGACGCGCCTTATTTTACAGAAATCTAATAATAAATGATCGCGGGAAATTGATAAAACAAAGATAGGCAATTCCCGGGAACGTTATTTTATTATTGATTACAGTTACGTAGAAAATAGGTGGTGTGTTTTTATAACGTAAACTGCATATTCTGTGTGGTCTCTGCCGCATAAGGAAGGATATTATGCAGACTAATTACGTCCTGCGAGTCCAATTTATATTATGCGGAGCTGTAGTTACTTATGATTTATTTCTTCCTACAAATTTTATATGGGTATTATTTACCTGTGTAATTTTTCATGAAAACTACACTCCCTCTTTTGATTATTTTGGCACAATTTTTATGGCACGTAAAATTTTACTAATGAAAACGTATAAAGCTTATTTTATATTAAATAATTTGCAAAAACAAATGCCTTGTCGTTAGTAAAATAGGACGTGTCCACATAAAAAATTCGATATTTATCAGTATCTACTTACATTTATAATAACAAATGCAGGAAACTAGGTAGGCAATGTCGTCGCAGTAGGATGTGTATTTAACAGTTCTGATACCAACCTAAAGTTTCAACATTCTGTTTGAACTAACACTAACTTTAATGAACGTAAAACCCAAATTTTATATTTTCGAAATTGAATTCTGAAATTTAAAGCGCTAACAATTTAGCTTAAATTTAAGTTAGTTCTTAATTACAGTAATCGCGCCTAATAATACTTACGCCCCCGCCCCGTCACATTTAATACCAACATCAGAAGCAGTTCACAACATAAGAGATAAACGGTTTTACTTAATTAATGTTAGCAGATTCTATTGCTTTACATATCTATTACACATATAGGCCTTTATACGCGTTTCATATTATCATCTCGGCGAAATCAATTACTAAACGTTACCGTATAACTTCGCAAGTCGAACATTTTTATTTTTTAACAAAAACAACGACTTAGGCAATTTATTTATATACACAAACATACCTCTGTGGTAACATAATTAACAGTCTACATCAGACAATGTAACACTTGAATTAGTGTAAATGGAAATTATGCCCAAAGCTAGCCAAGCTAATAAGGCCTATGGTTTGCCCCAGATGGCCCAGATGAGCTAATTTACTTATTAAGTTTGTATGTGGTTTGATTCCCTGTAGGATAACTTGAAATGAAATTTTCATCAAATCCTATTCTTGGTTCATTCATTCCGGATGAAATGTGCAAACGCGAATTGTACAAATTATCCAAAATTGAATCCTGTTCCGCAATTAAAACATATACCGTGTGCAACAGAACGATGATACACTTAAATTTTGTTATTTATTAAGATAAAATTTTGAAACTTGTTACGTAGGAATCTAATGTACTTATCAAACGTCACTTTTGGACATGAAAATTGTGTTGTTACCACTTCTGGATTCACAGGAACCGACATCAATTTTCAAACATTAATACCTGGACGGTTATGGCAGTCTAGTTTGAAAAATAAAATGGGCGCTATTTTTGTTTGTTTTGACAGTTGAAGTCACTTATTGGACTTCATTATTTTCTGAAAATAATCTAGATTCCAAAAATGTAATAATATACGGGATGTTTCATTGAACATCGAAAATTGATGTCAGTTTCAGCGGAACCGAAGTTTCCTACCTATCATGCAACTGAATCAAATCAATCTAATCAATAGATATATTGTGTAGCATTAAAAAAATAATGGAATGTTGAAATATTTTTTATTGATTATTGTTAATATAGTATGTATTTTTAGAAGAAGCAATAATAGTAAATTTTGATAATAAAGACCAACGTTTCTGAAACGTCTAGAATATATTATGGAAATTCTATATATTTAATAGTCTTTAATTCGTTTATTTTTAAACATCTAATTAAATCAAATATTTTTAACATCTCTGCGCATTTTTCCGTCATTAATTTGTGAATTTATCCAGGCGCCCCACTTTTCATAAGCCTTAGAATTTTTTTTGGTGTTTTTCAAATTTTTGTAACACCTTATTACGTAGGCTATATAGATGTGTTTTAAAAATAATTAGTAGGAAAAATTCCAACCTTTATAGTCTTTCAATTTTTATTTAAATCCTTATATTTAAATAAGTGAAAAAAAATAGTTTCTTGATAAAATTTAAGTAATTTTTTTATATTATTTTTATGATGTTTTTGAACCTACATTGTTTTGACTATTATTTGTAGTTCATCTACGTATATTACTGTATATGATTTTTCTAATGTCGAGTCGGAAAATATATAGTTTAAATAATTTTCAGATTTAGTCATATCAATTTCGTAACATAAATGTAGAGTGTATTTTCCAAGAAACACTTGGTCTTCAACTGCCGCCGGTTTCTAATAAACGTCAAGTCACAAAAATAATTGACGACGATATTTTAAATAATTTATCTACTTACACATACATAGGTACATAACAATTAAAATCATATTTACATTGCAATGATTAGAATGAAAAAGTTTGTTTATTTCTTCAACACTACATCAGCAAAGTCGCGTACTGTACATACATCGGGCAGCAACTAATATCTATAAAAAATATTTCGATGACCACTATTTACACACATACTTTATACTAATTAGGTATTGTAATATTATATATATTTAACTTACACAAAGTTTATAGGATTTCATTTTTTCTAAGGCCTATATTATAAATATACCTATGTTTTTATTACCGGTAGAATATTCTACAAAACTCTTATCAAGTGTATTTGACATTTTTAAGTAAACCATCCGTAACTTCTGGAGATGATTCATTTATTTTTTCATAGCCACAAATTCAGATAGAAAATAAAACATAAAAGGAATTTTAAATCTGATCCGCTTTGCTTTGCTTTGTTAAAATACACACAACATTAAAATCAAACAAATCGTCTTTTATGTAAAATTTATGAAAAAAAAGTCAAACAAGCATCAAAAATATCGACGGCGTTTTTGCAGAAGGACGTAACCCACAAAAAATAAATTTTACGAGATAGCACATTTTGTGTCGTCGTGTCGTATCTGCGTATAAGCGCAGATATATTTCACGGAAATACAAATCGATTTTCGCGAAACGTATCTTCTTATAGCTACGCGACGACACAAAATGTGCTCTCCCGTAAAATTTACTTTTTGTGGGTTACGCCTTTGGTAAAACGCTATCGATATCCATGTAATACTATTACATACAGTAAGTCCTCTACATACGAACCAACAGCGATACGAACAAAATTTCGCGGTAACGAAACCTACGCTCTTATTTAAATTAGACGTTTTCCATATCGAACCAACTTATGGCCTTGGAAAATACAAACTTCTGATTATTTATCACATTTTTATCACTCACTGCCAGCTCCTACATCGTAGTGCCAGCTATATTGTACTTTTCAAAGTAAGATTAAAAATTTCGTTTAATGTTCATCTAGTATTTTTATAATTTTTTAATAAAAAATGAAGAAAATAATTATAATTAACAAATTTTCACCTTTGTTCAACTTACGAACAATTTCGACTTGCGAACACGCTCTCGCAACGGAACTCGTTACTATGTAAAAGATTTACCGCGTCGATTTTCATCATCACATAAAAATAACTAGAGCATCATACGTATGCATAGATAAATTCGTAATAGTCGACGTTTTCAGTAGTATCAAAACTGCCCCTAGATATTTACTTTGGTCTTTGAATAGACGTATTCGAGAACTTTAAACTTTAGTCACAGAGGATTAAACGTAAACGGTGAGAATCTAACAAACCCAAGGTAACCCTGACATTGTTCTACCTATTTGTATAGGACGATTAAATGACGTATAAGACGCTTTTAAAACTGACCATTAAAGAAAAAATAATTCGAGAAGTGTTAAATAATATGACAAATTGTTAATTTTTTTTGGGCGTTTTTGTTTTGAAACTACCGATTGTAAATAAAATTGTGTACAGTACCTCGATGGAGATTTCATTTTAACATCGGTCGTTATAGGAAGTTGTAGTTAACCTTCGGCTAAAAAATTAACATTTTCTACTTGGGTGCGTACCTACTATAGTACTTATTTTAAATAATAAATATTCTTTGCGTGATTCTTATTATCTACTGGCATTTCTATTATTTTATTTATTTTGCATTTTGTACTCTCAGAGGCCTACAAGTCGATAATTTATTTATTATTATTTTCGAACTTGTATAAAATATCGAATTAAATACAGCATTGGTGTGTGGAGTCATTTTCCCTACACAACTATATTTCAAATATAATTTTACTTTAAAATTAATTCTAGATACATAAAGAATGATTTGCCTATTGAAACGATCAATATTAGGGTCGATTAAACGCGAGAGAAAAATATTTAAGTCGACTATTTTATAAGTAGGTACTAAATCTATTACTTATGTGCTACGTGTAACAAAAACAACTACAAACGCATTTGTACCAAGTTTACCGCTTATTTAAGTTATTGCGTAGTAACACATTTGTACAAATTACAAACTTTTAAGTAAATGTTGCCAATTTTACGTAATTACGGTTCCAGGTGGTTTCCCAAGCTTAACTAGTGTCATTAATTATGCAGTAGTGAGATCTTGGGAGTGGAATGTGACGGATTGCCACTCCAACTTCATTCTCGGTTCCCCGCACGATCTACTTGTCGCGGAATACTGCTTCAATTTTTCAATTTATTCATTAATCCGCGTACCTTTCAATTATTTTTCACACTTAAATCGCTTACGTTATTTAATTTATAGTAAATGATGCGTACACACTTGCAATTCATCGAGATAAATATTTTATAAAATCAACTGAACGTGAGTGAGCTCGTAAAAAATTTACCTGTAGGTCCTTTAATAATATAAATGTCGCAAATTCAAACAAGACCCAGGGTTGCTTTGACGAATATAATTTCCTTAGCCGCCATATTCACGGTTATTCCGGTATTCTCTTTGTTGTTAAATAATGTGATAACGTAGCTACGTAGAAGACCCGTTTTCTAATCTATTATTATAAATTAGATAGGGATGTATCGCTAATAATGGTGTAGATCTATTATAAATAAACATGAGGTAGATATATTTGAATAATGGATGAAAATTTACGTGTAAGATTAACATTTCGTGATATTTAAACTAAGTAAATCACGACCCGACAAAATTAAAATGGAAAAGCTCGAAGAAAACAGAAAAAGGAATTTATATATAATAGATTCATCCACCTTACGATAAGCATGTGCAACAAGAACATAAAAGTTAATAAATAGGTACAGCGAAACCTCTATTAACGGACACCTCAACAACAAACATATTTCTTTAAGTGACAGCTTCTTATTCCCCAAACGTTTGTCCTAGTTAACCCTCCTTTCAGAGGACACCTCCCAACAACGACCAATATTTTCTACCCAACAGCTGTCCGTTGTTGGAAGAGTTCACTGTACACAATAGGTTATTACACAGGGTGTCCCAGAATGTTCACTAAAGCTTCGGGCAATTGTTTTCTTCTACGGTTTCTGAGCAAATAATCTAAGAACAAAATTTGTATTCGAAGCTTATTTTTCGCCCACGAATCAAAAAAAAAAGAAAAAGAAAATTGGCAACTACTTCATTTACTTACTATTTCATTTAAATATTTGCGGCTACTAACCGAATATACGATTTTAAAGATATTAACTTTAAGAGGTCCGCACTAAAAACTAAGCCATAAAGACAAATTCTAGAAAACTAAACCAAACCAAGCGAGAGAACAAAAAAGCTCGGGAACAAATTTCGTTCGTGCGTTTATTTGTTCAGAAAGCATGGGCGAACACTCGGCTCTTTGAAGCTTTAGTGGAAATTCTGGGACACCCTGTAGAAAATTAGAATATTGTAACGGGATTTGTGGACATAGGCGGCCTAAGTATTCGAATTATAAAATTCGTCTTTTAAAAGAATTTTTCTGTTGAAGAATTACTCATTTCTTAACTCTGTATACATTTCCAATACGTATGTTAAAAAGTCTTATACGCGAAAACGATAATTTATTGATTTAATTTAGATAATTTAATGCGCAATTAACATTTATGCAAAAAAAATGAAAATTATTAAAAATTACCAACTTATTTAATGAAGTAGTAATTAAAGTTGTAAAATTAATGATTATATTACGATTATTTGTCTAAAGACAAAACAAATTGAAATAAATAATTTTGAAAAACCAATCTCAACAAATACTAACCCCATATCTACGTAATAGGTATGCATTTACTTTTTCCTAAATTTTTATTCGCCGATTGAATAGCAAGTAACGCGATTCGCTTCTTTTTTAAAAACAAATTACGCAGAACCTAATCTGTTCTAGATACATCAACAATCTAAACTCCGACTTCGTTCTATAAATTACACGACATTCAACCTAACCAAGAAGAACTGGCTTAGGCGCAACTAAAATAGATGTATTGCGAATTTCAAACGTTTAATTAAAATGTAAGTAAACACTGCCAGTTCACTTTGATTAGCTCCTAGAAGTTAACTGGCGCACTTTGAAAGTAATTATTAAAGTGTCTTCTTGTCACACTGAATATAAGTGGATTGTAATTAAATAGAATTCTCATCATAATTTCGGCGATAATATCCTAGCCGTAATATATTCCACGGTGCCTGGCACAGGTATTGTTTTGCAAAAACTAAACAAAACAATGCCCGTAAAATGAATTTCGACGATGAAATGCACTACCCTACATATTTAATAATGAAACGACGCCCGCTGAAGTGACTTTTCGTTGTGATTTAATAAAATCATTCCGTTCGATTGAATAGAACTTGAATAAAAATTACAAAAAGGGAAATTTTACCTGACGTTAAACTGTATATTCTTTCAGCTTTTTTTATACATCCAAGAAAATAAATGACCAATCTATTTCGACAAAATTTATTAGGATAGACTGTCTGCGTAATGCACTGTTCGGACTATCTTTTTACAAAATTAATTGACTTTAATGTTAACATCATTAACCATATTGATGGAAAACATCTTACACGATTGGAAAATGAACAAAATTTATTCTCTCTCGAATTTATCGAACGAACAAAATTCGCTCGGAAACCTACTCAATATGTATTAAGATTGATTTAAGGTGACCTGCTAGGCATAAAGTCGCACGGGACGGGACGGTAATGCATCTACATTTTCAGATGATAGCTAGATTTGGTTTAGTTTAGGTCAAATACATACCACCTACATATAAACCCCGTTACCGTAGTTTATATTACAATAAAATATTTTATAAAACTAAATTGTATGTACGTATCTACACAAATTATTTATTCTCGTGCATTTTTTTTTAAAGAGTATAAAATATTAACAACTTAATAAATTAATTTTCAGTTTATAGCGAACACAGATGATTAGCTGGAGCAGAATAAAAAACAACTTCACTTATTGTAATAATCGAAGTACTTAATAGTTAAAAAAATAATTATAAAATATACATAACAAGAATAACAAAAAATTAATAATTTCATCAGGCAATAATATGAAATAAAGAAAAACAGACGAGATTACCGAAAATATTAAAGAAAAGTTTCATAATATAGGTTTAAAACCAGACATGCCAGTAGTTGTGTTCGCGCCCTTCGGGCGCTACGCACTCTGAAAGACGGGTCAACCTCGCACCTAAATCGTGTGCAACTCGCAGCACCAAAACATCTTTGATTTGTTAAGACAGGCCAGTGATTGTGCTCGCGCACTTTGGGCGCTCCGCACTCTGAAAGACAGTTCGACCTCGCACGTAACTCGTGTACAACTCGTAGCACCAAAACATTTAACCATTTACATTTAACATCAACCAAAACAAAATTAATTTTTTTGCATACCATGAGCCTGAAAGCCTCGCTGCTACTTTTGTGATTTTGAAATAGTTTACTTTTAAGGAGTATAATTTCTAAAATATAATTTAGAACTAACCACTCAACTGCATATCACGGGTCTCGTGAACTCTTTGTTATATTTTCATAAAAGTTGGTGCTTCTCCAAAAACTAAAAATGCACCAATAAAAAATTAAAAATATCTTATAATATCAAAGGGAGATCAAAAAATATAATTTTGGCTCATGATTAAAGTGCCTGTTTGAAAGTGTCGAAAAATGTTACTTAAAAAAGTTGTTTAAAATGAAAAATTATAGAGAAATATGAAGTCACAACCAACTTAGTCTAATCTTATTCTTTTCGGTAATTTTTTCAATTGAAAAATAATGTTGATTATAATAATTCATGGATGTAATTCTTTTACCTTAGGTACACCCAACAATATGAAAATATTTTAAGTTATTTAACATTAATATCAATTTCATATACACATAAACTGAAAAATTTCTTCGATTTTATTATGAAAATATTAAAATTTTGGACATAGGAGAGAAATTTTGAAAAACGGTTTCTATATGAAATACTCCATATCAAAATTAATAAATGTGTCTGTAACGAAAAGAAACATTTGGAAGAATATTATAACCAAATTTTTAGTCGTTATATTTCACCGACGATAAACCCAAACAGGATTGAAATATATGGATACTGTTCGAGTTTTAATAATTTTAATTTAGAAACAATTCGAATTTATGGTAGGTATAATTACAAAAAAAACACGTTAATATATCATTTGAATTAAAAAAAAATGTGTAATTCACATTACAGGTTCATATTTAGTAAAATTTGCTAAAGAAATAAAACATTTCCTTTCGAGTCATTAACATAACGACCAAAACAAATTTTCTTGGTCGATATGCAATTATACGAATATTTTATAAACAACTAATCACTTATTAATAAGAAACATAGTTATTAACGTTTAACGTGATGCACGGACGACTATAATTAATCCTTTCGATGGTTACGATCGATCACTTACACTCAAATTTAAAGCTTACAGTTAACCCCTGCTCTTATAGAAATAATAAAGATACAATTTTTTGGCCGATATTAATAATCTTCTTTAAAATTATGGCGATAAGCCAATATACGCAGAACTTCGAACAATTAACAAACGCCATATATTCCAACTCTGATTACAGTCATCTTCGAGAATTTCACGAAAGATGGAAACAGTCAACAGTTTTCCTATTCTTTCCGGGTTACACCGGAAATGGACACCAACTTCCTTATTTTAAATGGAACGCCCTAATTTTTATTATCGATTTGTATCCCGAGACAATCGTACGACTTTTTGTTTCAATAAACATTGCCTCTAAAATTAGCCCAATTGGAATTACTTCTCGTTTGGGTAACGTCGAAGTATCGTTACATTAATTGTAGCAAACAATAATTATATTTAAATACCACTTTTATTGCCTCGGATGGATGGCGGCGAAACATCTTAAATTAAGTCGACTTATTGTTACCGAAGAAAGCTGTTCCAATTTTATAACCTGTCCGTGAGCTTATACAGAAATACGTGCGTTTCGGTTCGTCATTAATTACCATCCAAAATAGACACCTATTGACGAAACTACATTTGTTGTCTTCGAGGATACGTTAACCTACAAACAGGCTGTCCGGTGTAAGAACTGTCACAACCGGTAAAACGACTTGTTACCAACGTGAAAAAAAATTAATTTATCTCGAACAGAAAATGTCGGGCTGGTCTGGGAAATGGACATTTACATCACCAACTTCCATGTTCATCGAGGCGTAGTCGATAGATTTACTTAATTTTTTTTAGCTCGTTAACTCGTTGGAGGTTCCTCGTTGCCAAAACGGCTTAGATCGAATACGTATTCACGTTCGGTCAATAAGTTAACCTCCGTACCGATTCGGTCTTAAATAGACCGAAAACGTCGATGTTTTCGCCACGATAGTGGAATTAGCATATTATTATAGTAGTAATTAATTTACCTACAATTCATTGTTTTGGTGATAACGTTATGCAGGACCAAATGACAAAGCCAATTGGGCAAAAAATGTTTTAGCATAAGCAAAATATCAGAAACGAATTATTTCATAATAATTATTTCTTTTAAATTTTTCCAATAAACGTAAATTACGGTTAAATTATACGGTTTTTATTTATAATGGTTGAATATCTTCGATAAAGATACCTTATTTGACAAATAATAACAATTTTACTTATTTAAACTATTGCTTAAATCAATTGTCAATTTAATCAATCTATCAATTTAAATCAATATTATAGTTTAAGTCAATTGCTCGCGGTCGTGCAGGTGGTTGATTTGGATATAAATACCTATCTACATAAACAAATCAATTTTCACAAATTACTTCAATCAAATCATTTCACAATCTAATTTTAGAAAACTACTATACATATTGATATGTGTTTGTGGGTAAGTGCAATTCATCTTATTCATCGATTCTTTACATTAAATAAAAATTGTTGGTTCAGATAATATGCTACAATATTGTCAGCAAAACATTAATTTCAAATAGATATGTTATTGAAAGATTTACCTAGCTGATATATTCCAAGTGTCTATTACTTCTATGAACAGTGTTCGATAAAATGTTTATTATCTACATCTAATAAACGAAAATGAGTTAAATGACATACCGTTTGGTTTTCGACGTCTATTCCGATTTGTTCGTTAGTACGACACTTACCTGAAAAAAAAATATATTAATTCACATTCAATTTTTATTTTATAATCGAATAAAAATATAGATAGATACATACCTATACGTAATATTACAATTGCTACATGCTATGTAGCTACTTAAGTAAAATATATAAACGCAATTAAAAAGAGCTTAGGTAAAGTTATTATTTAATTGCTCGGTAATTCATGGACTAATTTGCACTTCCTATATTCAATTTGTTTGGTATTCGTCGACAATTTTGACTTGAAAATTAAGCGAGAGACAAGTTGCACGTGAATGAAAAAAAAAAGTTAGACTAAGGGTCGATCTTTTCATCTCCTCGATAAATTTATTTGACAGATATTTACCATGGAAACAATAATTGTTGGAACAAACGTTTCTATGGTAAATATCTGTCCCTTAAATAATTAAATTCTACCGTTTTCATGACCTTGTTTCCATATAGGTAAACGTTACTACAAGTAAGTACTAATTATTATTATTATTTTATTTTATTTTAAGTAATGTGATTGATTATTTACATTTCGTTCCGTATGCACTTGCACATCCGCCGACTAGGTGCAACAAAAAAAACAAAGGAATTCCTTAACGTTGCTTACTTGAGCCGCTCGTTCGGCTGCATTCATGTGGATACGCAAAAATGATTGTAGATTAATTATAGAATAGGATGGCGCCGAGTTTATATTTTTCACTTAATTTTTAATCACTTCATTAATTGCCATTGTTGAAATTGTCCGGCCAAAATCAAAAATCTAACTAAACCTCATCATAATGCTCTTATAATTTTTATATTAATTTATCTATTTATGTAGATAACCAATTATTTCCAAAATCTACACGCTACTAATTTTTTTTTTATTAATATTCATTCCGAAAAATATTTTGATTAATATTTTTCTTTATAATATCAGCAACAAATTCCAAACTATCATTTTCTAGGAGCAATTAATTCAAACTTTGTGGCAATATAAAAATTATAAGAGCAACTAGGTGTTTTAATAGAATCGATATTCTTTCAATAAAATATATTTTGAGCTATTCTTTACCTTTATAATGACAGCAATGGATCCCAAACAACCGAAATTTAAGAGCAATTAATTTTCAACCTCCTGACGTTTATAATAATCTGAAAAACCTGCTTTTTAAGCGTGTAATAATTGCAATTTTTTCGATACAAGTATTCGATATTTGTTTGTTATATCGTAGAGCAATTAAATAGCAATTAATTCGAGTATATTAGTTTTTTCTTCAGAAGCTTCCATATGTTTTTTGAACGTGGGGGTGCCAGTTTAACGGCAAGCCAGCACCCCTAGTTTTAATCGCGGTTTCCTTCTAAGGCATAAGAGCAATAAATTCGAAACCGAGGCAATAAATTAGCACCTAATTATAGGTTATATACCGAATTTAATTTTTGATAGTAGGGTGCTAGGTTACCGGAGGTCAAAATTGTATCATATTATAGGAGGATTACCTGTATAAAGTTTTTAGGTTCATACGAACTATTGTGTGCTTTGTAAATTGATAAATTTTATACACTAAAAAATATGTGATCTGGTATCATATAACTACAAGCATTTAAAAAAATATCCAAAATATAAAAATGTAGTTATCGATCGAAAATTATACAGGACGTCCCGAATAGGTATTACTATTGCATATCAAAGCTTAATGACAGAATTAAAATTAAGGAAGGCTCCGATAAATTAATTTAGAACGTCTAAATTGGAAACTAGGATAAAAATGAGAAGAAGTTTAAAAAAGAACGTCTAAATTAGCGCGATAATAAACCGAAACGAAAATATATGTCCGACAATTTCGGTTTTCTAATAACTGTATCGCGCGGAAGTAATTTAATTGGAAAATAACAATGCTTTTCTTCGTAAAACTGAATTTTGAACGAGAAAGCGAGAAGTTCAGGTATTATAAATTCCTGTAGTCTTAGGTTGATGTTGCAGAAGCTTACAAAAAGCTCCTCGGAAATTTTACTTGCCGTAGCAAACAAACACCTTCAGAAAATTACACGATGCGGCAATTTAAATACCCCTTGCAATAAACTCTACAACCTAAGTAAGTTTTCGGTACTTTTAGTTACAATTTACATATTCACATATTGCGAATTGTACGGCTTAACCGTAATGTGATTTTAAAGTGGCTAGAACGGCTTGTTGTCGTTTGTTTACACAAGCTTAACACATAATAAAATGATTCAGACGCCGATGACTGTAGTCTCATAATAGTATTTCAATATCTGTCGAAACTTTCTGAAAGCAATCATGGTAAGCAAACACGGTTACGACTTCATAAAGTCATCTCGTGCTTTACGCTTATAACAGTCGTGCAAATATTCGGTGAAGGCGACGTATGTTTAACAACGAAGTTTACAGTATCAGTTGTCGCGGATTAACTGTATTATTCGCGAGTTAATCAATCATAAATTTAATTATAAAGGTAAATAGGTGAACATTAAACATACCATGACGATTATCTAAAACGTATAATTAGGTATAAAAAGTAAAATCGAAATAGTAAATTAAGATAATCCACATAATAATATGTTTGTATCGCAATGTTGGTGTAATGTCGGCGCAATTTGCAATTTTATTTAACTACCTATAAAAGAGAATTTACGTGACGTTCTGGGTCGAACGTAATAAAAAGCTTTTGTTCTTAAAGGAACTGACTTAATTACATATATCTAAATACTTTATAACATAACAAATTGATGAATTCTAAAAGTTAATCTAAGTTTGTTCATCGTTCAAAGAAATAGGTATTAAATAAAAATTTATACTTTTACTTACGAAATGGAATTTTAATAATGGTATAGATAATAACGGGTCGTTATAAATAAATGGGTCATTTTTGTTAAAATTCGACGTTCCTCGAGCTATCGCTCGTCACTGTAAAAACGTTAGTTCCCGTTAATAACTTTATTAGGTACGTACACTTGCCACAAAAAAATCGGGATAGTTGAAGGATAGAATTTTAAAAATGTTTGGTTGTGAATTTTTAAAAGGGATTATTCTAAAAATGTATTGATCGACGTAATATATCGATCGCGTTTTGCCAAAAGGACGTAACTCACACTTTTTGTGAAAATGAATTATTCTGACCATCTTACGCATTTAAAGTAAAGACATCGTCTGATAAAATCTAGTAACAATATTTCGATTTTTTTCATCGGAAAAATTGATTTATATTTCCGCGAAACGTATCTTGTTATAGCTACGCGGCGACATGACATGTGCTCTGCTGTAAAATTTACTTTTTGCGGGTTACGCCCTTTTGGAAAATCTGCGTCGATATGACCGACAACATGTAGGTTTATATAAAAAAAATTGTTACTTACACACACAAAATTGATATAGCTTGAAAAATATTTCGTCTTGTTAATAGTGTTTCCTCAATTAAACTTAATAAATCGCATTTTTGATTTTTTGCCTTGACTTTTCTTTAACAAGCCATAACTTTTCCAAATCGGACCTATACATTGCTACAGCTTCTTTGCTTAAAATTACTTAAGAAACGCGCCCCTAACGTTTGGCAGATTCCACCCGGGGCACCCTGTATGTATCCTTAATTACTGTATGTGTTATTTAACCTACGAACCTTATATCCAAGAACAAGAAACGATAAATAAAATAATTATGTAAGTAGGTATATGCAATCATTCTTTGTGTGTATAGTAAAGTAATAAAGATACAATTCTTTGGCCGAATTAATATATTATATATTCATTAATTGTTTCCATCGTTTATATATTTGTAGCGCTAAAGATGGCTCCAACCAGAGCCGAAATGTATGGTGTTAGTTGTTCCAAGTTTTTATATTGGCTTATTACCACAATTTTAAAAGAAGTATAGTAAAGTAAGCATTCGGTCACTAGTTTTAATTTTAAGGCGATCCCCTACCTTTCAGTAAGTTCATAAACTTTAATGGAAATCAAGATTTCGCACTTTTTATGTTTTAGAAATTTTTTTTTTTAATGATATTCGGTATCGAAATCATCAGTACAAAAAAGGAAATTATCCCACAGCGACGAAATTATCGTAAGACGTCAAAATTATATCAAAAATATTACATTTAATAATAAAATATGGTTACAAACAGAACAATGGATTAAATCTACAGGTTCTAAACGAGAGCGGTATATTGGAGTATCGACAGATATACTGGACACATCTTTCACTGGAAAAAAATATTTTGAAATGTATTTTTAGACTTCACCAGTAATTATAATTGTAGAGGAAGGAAATCAATATATAATTCAATACATTGACATTATTGTAGAAAAATATTTAAAAAGCATCAAAATATCAAGGATGTAATAAATAGTAATATTATAGAAATCATAGTTGTTTTCATAACGATCAAATTCTAAATTAACTTTAGAGAAATAAGTAAAGAAATGTCAAAAATCATAATTCGCAACTTTGTTGGGTGAAGTTTGCCTGTTTCATTCTCGTCTAACAACAAGTAGAACCCGTAAATTCAATACATTGTTCTCTTTGTAACCTTTTTCTATTCTTTTACTACGGATTAGTAAATGTCATATATTTGATATAATTTTGACGTCTTACGATAATTTCGTCGATTTGGGATGATTTCTTTTTTTGTGCTGATGATTTTGATACCAAACATCATATAAAGAAATTATTTTAAAACATAAAAAAGAGCAAAATGTGGATTTTCATTTGATTTACATTGAAGTTTATTAGCTTATTGGAAGGTGGTAGGGCTCGTCTTAAAATGCAAAAGGCTATTTCAACCTTTCCGATACCTAACATCTTTAGAACCTCATCTATGCAGGTAACAATGCTTTTATGGCTTAATCCTTATGTACTTGCAAACAGTTTATTAAAACCCGATTCACAACAAAACATTTTTAAAATTCTGTCCTTCTACTGTCCCGATTTTTTGTGGCGAGCGAACCTACGTAGATGAACAAATTATAATCTAACAATAAGTAGATTCTAGTTAAACTGACATTTAAACGCATTGCTAACCGCTCGGGGAGACCTCCCTGTTTTACGACATATCGTCAAACGATCGAACAGGGTGTGATTTCTCATTTCGCGTTGTGCCGCATAGCGTTTTTACTATCAACAACGTATACGCGTTTGTAGCAATACTACAAAACTAAAAATCAACGAGAACGTCAGGTTAAAGCTCAGATATGTTTTCGATGGGTTAAAACAAGATTATACTGTCACATCGCTCATTAACTTACTCGACATGTGTTTGTTGACGGTTTTAAGTTACTTCGACATAGCAAAACAAATACCTATTGATTTTTTTTAAACGTCCGAGGAATAACCTCTATAAATGCTATTATAATCATATCGATCAGTTTGCATGTCTAATTATACGGTAGCAGTAATTACAATGTTAACATTATAGTCACACACACATTTTATTTACGAACCTAACTAAAAAATAAAAATGATATACTAGGGTACTTAAGTTAATCAAATATTAAAAAGCGAATAGTTAGCAAGATAAAAAACTAACGTGTCAGTAAATCAAACGGGCAATTCCACGTTTACTAAAACTACTATGGTGGATAGCGAAAGTAATTCGTCAAACTTACATGAAAGTTTCGATTTCAATCAATTTTGAGTTAAATTGCTTTTGCAACTTTGTAACCGATGTAATCAGAAACTTCTCAACAGTTTCATAAATGGATACAATAAATTTAATGTTAAAATAATCTGATAAAAAAGATAAAATTTAAATGGTTAGATTTATTCATTAACGCAACCTGAGTAATTCAAGAGGTATATCTCCAGAGAATATGATAATAAATTCTATCCGACGACTTGCTAAAATTAAACAAAAAATATTACTGGATGTTTCGTTGGCCACTATTAAATTAAAACGAAAACGCAGAGAGGAGCGGAAGTTTTTAAAAGAAAACGCATAATTATTAAATATCAACTTGATCCGTTTAATTTAGTTAGATTAAAAATGATTGTTCACCGATAAACACTTTTTAGCGATTTAACGTAAGTACGAAAATTTTATTGTAAGTAGGTAAATAAAAATGTTCAATAAAACTGAAAATATCGTAAGAATCTGTAAATATGTAGGCATTCAGTGCGTAAATAACCAACGCTTATAAATTAAGTTCCTCAACCTAAAAAGAGAAAAATTCCACCTAAAACGAGTTTTAATTAGAAAAATTAATCATCTAAAAACGGTGGAGTTCAAGAAAATTTAACGTTATATTCCGTTATCTTAAATTTTAATTATTTCCTTATTAAAACGTGGTTTTGTAATAAATGGAGTGAATTAAGTTAAGAGTATTTTTAAACAGATTTAAATATTTCGTAATTATTTATATTCTTCGGTTACCGTTCAAATCAAACAACCGTATTTAAGATAAATGAATAATTTCTCGGCAGTATTACTCTAGGACGCAAAATTAATAACGCAGATTCTCCCAGGCATCATTTACAACGCAATGGGAAGGGCCTTTGTGAATTTTAAGCTTGTCATAAGCCATAATCCAGGAATCTGAGAGGTCAAAAGTAGGAACGTCACGTCCTCAACTACTGCCTTTTAAATAAATTAGGAAGAAATTCGTATTTTATTCAAAGTTTATTGCTTTAAATCTTTCACTGGATCGATTTATCGTAAATCATCAATTTGATCAAAATTACTTAAACGTCATAAAGGGGTAATGTTGACCTACTTAATATTAGTTGTTATTGTATATTTACCCAGAGTTTGTGAATTATTTTATCTTTTATAGAAATCCAACACTTATTTAACTATAATAATGTCTATTTTTTCACTGTTAATTTCACGCACGAACAATTTAACCGAAACACAATTAGAAAAAAGAACTGCGCAAATTGTAATAACACGAACACGTTATGCAATTTCGCGATAATTACAAAACAATAGATCATTCGTTTTGACTATTAATGGGAAAACACCGCATTACTAATTATGAGATGACCCAATATATCAATTTGTTGGGTTACTACCTATAGGTAGTGAGTATTTTTTTTAATCCTACAACAATCAAATCAATTAAATTGCCTTGCATTTCTGTTTGGCCCGCCTTTCGTTTTAACTTTACTTGAAAAATATAAAAATATAAAAATACAAAAATACCTATGCAAAATGCCCACGTAACTACGGGCGACTTGATCAACTTTATTCGCAAATTATGCGAGAAACTAAGTATTTATGTTATAAATATTATTTATGAAAATAAATTATAAATCATATATGGTATACATTTAACCTTATCGCAAGGCAACGGCGCGGGCACCACCGCCGGCGCGACGCCAGCGTTTGAAAAGTTTTTTCTGTAATAATAGGTAGAGCTTATGTCATTCTAAACGGCGAAAGAACGGTCACTTTCATTAATAACACCACCCTTTACCGCTGCTATTTTCAGCGACGTAGGCGTTCATCAATACCTACAATTTTACATGTTACTATAGAATTATTATCACAAGACGTAGTAGTGCGCCTGTGTACTTCCCAGATTTTACCCGGATTATGGTTCTCGTAAATATTTTACTTAAAACAGTCCACTTGGTTTACTGCGCAATCGAGGTTTTCACCGTTTTTAATGACATAAGAGCTCTACCTACCTATGATGTTAAAAAAAAAACTGTTTAAAAATGTTATCTAACTATTAATACATTTCAAGTGTACAAAAATATAAATCTAATTTAATTAAACAGCAATTTCAAAATACGATTTGTTAAAAATACAAGTCGATTAGAAAAAGTTGCGAACGTAGCGCCGCGTCGTGCCTGTTGTCAAAATAAATTAATTAACTTAATAAAATCCTGACCTTTCTGTCGTAAAAATTCCTCGGGTAGGCGATGCACGTCTCCAGAAAGTCCTGCGTTTCACAGGTAAATCACAAAATCAAAGTCTAAAGGATATGCACACACTTCCGAAAGCGACGAAAGGCAACACGGAACTGAATTGAATTTTTAAATAGGTACACATCGGTCTGTTATCGTTTGTTACACAAGTAACTGCTTTGTATAAAGCGAAAGTTTCTATTTTATCAAACAATAAACCCGTGCAGGCATACGATAACCGATAATTGTGGGCAGACATTCGAACATCTTGGCAAGCAAGTTTAATTTAATATAATTTCAATAATTTCACCTCAAGTTTTATTTTATTCGTTTAAATTACGAATTACGTTTAAAAAATTCCAAGAAAATTACGCATTTTAAAATGTAAACGGACATTATTTATTTCGTGACAAAATGGCATTATGAAATAACAACATAACGGAGTACAACCACTTACGTATGTTTTTTATAATTATAAAATTATATACACGTTAATAACAAACCGAAATTTGTAAATATTTGTAGGTGGACACGTAATCGTTTGACAGGAACGACGAAAGCAAATTAAATTTAATTTCAGAAGTTCACCTTCTTGTACCGAAAATTATACGGCTTTTAAAACTTCATCAACTTAAAACAAAAAAAAAAAAAACGTTCGAAGATAATCTCGAAAGGAAACGAGTCTTTTAAGGAATTAATTTGAAATTTTGAAAATTACAAAAGCCGTTCAATTTAAATTTCTGATGACGTCTAAGAAATTGAAGTCGCGGGGAATTCTCTTTACTTATTACAAATTTTTGAATAAGTCGAGATACCGATAGAAAGGTCGTAGTTGTAGTAAAATGCACGCGATCGATCTATAACAATAAATATGAAACTATTCCAATTTCTTTGTAACAATTTTATAAAGGACAATAATTTCGGGATGCGGCATAAACAGAAAATAATTAGTGGGTAGGTAAAAATCTTCATTTTGCGCATATCGTATTTAGGAAACTCGTTAATTCATTAATTTCAAGCTTCATTTTATAATACAGTAAAATCCCGTTTATGTGGATCAACTTTTCGTTATTCCGTTATAGGACATTTCGTTAAAACGTTTCAATGTTTCAACGGTAGAAATAATTTAAAAAATAATTCGGTCCTAAAAGAGTTATTAAAAAAGAAAAATGGCATTTAGTTATTTTAATTATGCGTATTTAGTAATGAAAAGTTTCTGTAATTTAGTCTTTGCAGTAAACTTGCCTTTGTAATTAATTACAAGCATTTGGATCAATGTTAATCGTTATATTGCCCACTGTAAATAATCGCTATATTGTATGTAAATCATAAGTACCAATAATAAATTACTTGTAAATGCATGAAAAGTAATGCATCATTGTGTCTGTTTGTTATCCAATAATATTTTTTTCAAATAATTATGAATAATTCACAATACTACAGGGTGCGGCAGAATAGACTCGCACATTTCAATAGGTAGTAGTAAAAAAACGAACGAAACGAGTTGCAGGAAAAAGCTTTATATTTTCGAAAAGTACTTACGTTTTAGTTTTTTTCATTGGGTTTTGAAAATAACATCACTCAGGTGGCGGCGCGACGCACCGCCTAAGCCGTTCCCTAAAGGTTTCCATCGCTCTGTTGGTCATCTCCGGGGGAATCGCGTCAATTTACATACAAAGAGCGTTGTTAAGTGTTGCGAAGGTCTGAGGTCGACGTTTATAAACCTCGACCTCGAGATATCCTCGGTGAAAACCTTTAGGGAGTGCATCGCGCCGCCACCTGAGCGATGTTATTATCAAAGCCTAGCGAAAAAACTAGAATGCAAGTACTTTTCGAAAATATAAAACTTTTTTCCGTAACTTATTTCGTTTGTTTTTTACTACCCTTTGAAATGCGATATAGCCCGTTCTGCCGCACCCTGTATTTACCTGTTTTAAGGGTGTATTATGTGAGAAATCTGTTAATTTTAAAGGCCTGTCAATATGTGGTCGCCATAGAAACGCACGACAATTTCAATTGTGATTGGTCGGTAGTCTTTTTAACGAACCTTTAAAATTAACAGATTCCCTACAGAATAGACCTTTTAATATTTTATTGTTTTCAATTCACTTAAATTTACGAGATTAAAAATAATAGGTGAATTACTCTATTAATAAAACATTTATCTACCTAATATTCGATTTAGCTTTAAAAATGATTAAATGCATTTTATGCTTATTCGCACCTCTCGTAAGCGATAACAACTCGTGCATTAGTACATCAATTTCACTTAGCTTCGGGCTAAAGTTGCCGATGTCGCACCTTCAATCATCTTGGTTTATCGATTATATGCTCCGGTTTTATAATATCAATGAAGCATTTTGCATTGAAGTCACGTGGTAACCTTAGAGGAAGCGCCAAGTGTTCCCGAATCCGGTCTAATATCACCCCCTGCAAGACTAACCATGGCGACTTTCCCACTAAACGAACATCACTTGACGTGACTTAAATAATTAGGTACTTTTATGCAACGTGCGAAATTGAATGTTTATATAAAAATTAAAATTACCCTAATTTTTAAAATATTCCCGCAAACCATTTCGCAACCATTAAAAAAAAACATTTACTCAAAGGCGCGCAGGTATACCTGTGTATTTTTCCAGCGAGTGGTGGCATTTGAAACGGATGGGCAAGTTCGGGTACCTATTGGACGTTGCAGCCCAATTAGATACTGTTCGCTTTGTGCTACCCTCAAAAGCACGCCGCGACGCCAAAGTAATTACTAGCAATACGGATGCGTGCATTTAATCTGTACTGTGTTCGACTCACTATCAACCCCTCGACTGGGTAAAATAACTTTTTCGCATCAATTTAATCACTTTTATAATTTGGCATATTTAGGTAATGTCTAGTATGCGATGCCTAATTAATATTGACGTTCGATTCCGCTGTTTTTAAAAACAAAAATAATTTTACAACATTCATGAAGATAATTGGGTACTTTCTGACTTCGTTATTAAGATAATGCTATAGAAATGATTGTTATATTAAAACAATGTTCCGCAATTTTCCCTCCCTATATCCGTAAACTAACATGGTTCTTCTAATAAGGACTGGCAGGACGCGATTATATTTAATAATGAGAAAATTTAACAATAGACCTGGGCATTGGATACAGTAGAGGTCAGTAGACTGAATAACACGATTAGCCTAAGTTACACAGAAACCCATGGGCATATCCAATAATAATTCGTATTTCAAGAAGGATCGATCGGCGGACGTGTCGAAGTGAACTGCATTTCAAGTTTATTTACTAGAATTAGGTTGGCGAAATTTAATCTTGTTCTCAGATGACCGCTTCGCCACTATCATTATTGAACTTCTAATCGAAATAATACACCAACGCATTCAGACGTTTGAAAGCAGACGAACTCCGTGGTTTGCAAGTTGCATAAAATCAACGAAAGAGAATTCACGAATAACGAAGATTCATTGCAATTTTTTTTTATACAATAACCGCCCGTTTCGTAAATTAAATTACCTAATCATAATTTTCCATGGTAATTGCAACGGGTGTACGCATTATCGTTTTAAAAATATCTGAAAATTCATGTTACGCATTCGTATAAATGGAAATTTCGCTTTTCGCGAGTCAGCGTGGCGACTCATATTCGGCGATAATTTAATAATCGAACTTGCTGTGATTCTGGAACGTTCGATGTAATGAAACTAGAACATCCATCCATAAGGACTCCCTCATACCTCCAATTAGATAAAATTATTATCGTTGTAACTCATAAATAGATTGAAAATTATATAATGCAATTAATCGTGTAGTTTTGTTTACATATTGAGATTATATTGAAAGAAATTAATTCTTTAGTTTCGAGTTAAAAAATATTTAACCAAATATGAAGTACTCAAGTACCTACTCGTTGAAAACATCGATTGTATTTTACGTTAATTAACGGATATTGATACAGAAAACCAACCGTTTTGTCGTGTATGTAGCCGAATTGAACCGTTAAGTCTACACTGCGCGGTTTATAAAAACATGCGCTGCACAAGTGCGAGGCCGACTTACGCTTATCGTTTGTCTAGTGTTCTAAAAACGTGAAAAGGTTAATGGTGACGAATAAAAGTAATTTGTATAAAGATAAAAATGCAAGAGGAAATTTTGATTTTACCTTTAGTAAAACTCTAATACGGTCAAGTCCGATGGGAAAATTCGTGCTGTATGAAGGGTTGTCCATGTTTATTAAGTCGTGCCCTATATGAAAAACGTGCTGCCGCAATTTTTGCACCGTGTTTTCAGAGGGTACCTGCCGCGTTATAAGAGGATCGAGTGTAATTGTATGTTAACGACCTTGCCCGTGTCCGAAACTACACCTTATTTGAATAAGAAAGGTAACGCATTATACTTAAATGCAATTTGAATATCTATTTAATTTTACCTCAAATTATGGTGGCACAACTTTTATTAGGATTCCGGCACTTATAAGATTTTCGCAGCACAATCAGATTTAGGTAAAGTAGATACGTATTGCTATGATACGGGAGACCAACAATAAAAATACGAGAAAATTAAAAGGACAGTTAAAATGAGAGGAGTTTGGAGGGTAATTTTAATGAGAAATGTCAAAAATACAAAACAAATTTAGGGGAATAATAAAAATTGTAAAGGAGAAATTAAGAGGGAATAAAAGTGGCAGAGGAATGAAGGAATTTGGAGGGAACGTGGATGGAAATGAAGATTGTAAGTGTTGAAAGAAAAGAACAATAAAAAGGGCGAGAACTATTGAATAATTATAAACAAGACGTTATATGCATGAAGGAACTGAAATAAAAATAGTATAAAATTAATAGTAGATAAGATAGTTTAATATAAATAATTAATAACTTGGAATTAGTTTAAAATTATGTGTTGATAATATAATATAATTAAAATAATAATAATAATATAAAATAAGCAAAGAGGGTCTGTATTGTGGCAAATAAAAAATGGCGCCCAACGTGGGGCTATAGTGGCATGTACATATTATGTATTACTTATATTAAGCGCTACATTTAAAGGCTCTAAAACAAATATGGTAGATACATATTTATCTGCGCACTTAAAAATATTTCTTTATGTCTATAGACCGTTTTCGCTCTAAATTCCATTCGCGTAAGTTGATTACGTGTGCTCTACGTTCGGAGGCAATTTCTTTTTCCTACGGTGCATTTACGATTGATTTTGTATGCAGACTATGAGTGGACACGGCCGTTTAGTGAAGAGTAAAAGCGTCAAATAGATTGAACGTTACTTTTATTACCGTACTCTCTGATTGGGTTGATACTCGAAGCCCGGCGTAGGAGTTGAACACTACGAACCTACCTACTGTTTCTTGATTAAACGTCAAAATACACAAGAAGCCTAATTTATTTTCGTTTTAATTCATATTCGAGAATTCAATACCTAAATCGTTCGCAATAATAAGTTACGCGACGATTAAGATTTACTTTTAGTTTCTGAAATAGCTTCATCGAAGTCGTCGAAGAATAAAAGATGTTATAAATAAATGCTTACGCCGTAAGTAACAAAATGGGTATAAAATCTAAGACACGCCAGGTTATTAAATGTTTAAGAGGATAAACGGCGCCGCGCAATACTTGCATGCATTTATATTTTACAGTTTTCAAGTTTATGGACTAATGTAAGGTTGTGTATTATCAAAACCAGAAAGTATACGATTTATAGCGTTACATATCCATTTTTATTTTAGCAAATAGCTTTTCTGAAAAAAAAACAGAATTTTTATTTTGATTCGATTTATTTACACATATCGAATTTTTCAAATAGCGACCTATAACAACGATTTACTAACTTGAGTCAAAAACTGTTAATTTCAACTGAACATTTATTAAATTAATCGCTTTATGTAACTTTTGTAATGGGCGTATAGGCATCCTATCCAGCATATAATTTACTTCATTAGGGAATTTATTCGCGGTCCAATAATTATTGCATATAGTCACATACACTGTCCGCTCTTCAACTTTTATAAATAACCTCCCCTTATTCGACGTTATCGCATGGGAAAACAATCTCCTTCGAAACTTTTTCCACTAAAGTTTATGTAAAATATGTATTTTGGTCTTTATTTTAAATAATATATAAGTATATCAGAATAAAAAGCTTAACCAAACAAGGTGATACTGTAACAACAAAGAACAAGAAGAACTTAAATTAAAGTTAAAGACTACTTCAGTATAATGTTTAACAATAAATAAGTACCTAAAATAAAAAGTGATTAGGTAATATTAACAATTTGAGAATTACTAGAAATAATATAATACATGTATTAAAACAATAAATTAAGTAAGCAGCTATCTAAAGAATGCATATAGCTAAATTTTTACTTTACTTTGTTACCCTACTCGCATGAACCTATCATAAGCAATTAGCGTTTTACTTTTAATTCAAACGTGTTACACAATCTATTAATCACCACGCTAACAACAATAAGCTATAGTTTTATGTTAAAATTTTATGTTTTCTCCTTAATCTTAATTCGACTTAACACAAAATGTACCTAAATTTTATTTTGTATCATTTCTCTTATTTTGACTGACTACGTAAAAAAAAACGTTAAAACACTTAATTAATTATAAAGCACGATTTAAAATAAATGAGAAAGACTTGAACATGATGGATTACATGAAATTAATGAACAACGGAAAAGCAATATAATCGAAAAATAAAATTAAAGAATATACCCACCGTCAACCGGAGTTAATAATTCAGATTCTTAGTGTAAAAATTTTAGGGGTGTATTCTATTAACTATAATAATCACCATAACCGTCGGAGCCATTTTGGAGCCACCCTCTAATTCAAAATAACCCCCTTTTAATACTCGGAGGCGCGTCATAATACAGTGTCGAGGAAATTATGGAAATCTTCGGGGGATGTATAGAACACGTCAAAATAAAACAATAAGTTTGCATAAAATTTTCCCATGACGCTCCTTGCCGAAATATTCGCCCACAAAGTTGAAAGGAAAATCAATTTGTTTAAATAACACTTTCATTTTTTTTTAATTTAATCATATTTAGTCTACATTCCTAATAAACGCATTATTTCGAAATAACCTCAAACGTGAAATGCAAGTGCATTTTCATCAATTCGACGCATTATACGTTGGAATATTAATTTACGAGTACCAAATATTTGTCGCAAAATAATTTGCAATTCAATTAACGCTGACCTATTCATATTAAAAAAAAAATTTAAAAATCCAAAATAAAGAAAACCGTAGAATTCCGCACGTAGTTTTCACCGAATATAATTTTAACATAAGATTATTAGAACGAGTTCGGCTTTATTATAATTAAAATAATTTCATCTTTGCCTTAATATTCCTTTTAACGTAATATTGTAACAGTAGATACGTATAACCCTGTATTCCTTTATAAAATCAATACGTAAGTAAGAAAGTTTATAATAATTATTCGAGTTAGAAAGTTCGTATACTCCTTCATTGCAAGTTAGAATTAACGCTTTAAGCAAAACTTAGCGAATATGATATGCACCTTCGTGAGCCGGAGGCTTTTCATTCAAGGGAGTGATGATTGTCATCAGCCAAAATCCCTTGATCTTGAAACCCTGGATATTAAATGATAAAATTCGTGACAAAGGTAGGTACAATCTTACATTAGAATAGATAGGCACCTATATTTGTAACGATTTTAATTGCGGAAAAAACGACGAAATTAATTTTGTAATTTACTGATTAGATTTTAAAACAAATATTGTTGTAAATAGCTTAAAAATAATTTTTTTTAAACAACGTAATTAATTAATGCTACCTAAACTAACCGACATTTGTTTCGAAAACAGCAACCATATTTTTTATTTATAGTGTTAATTGTAATCGAACAGTGAAAACGTTTGTTTTAAAAGTTTCAAAATTCACAGAGCAACAACATTCATATTTCAAAAGTTAAACTGAAATTTTTCGCAGTGATAAATAAAATTTATGAATATCAAAGATAATAAATTTCAATTAACTTCAGGAAAATAAAAGAACAATTTGATTTAAAATGTAAAGACGTCGTATAAAAGCAAAGCATATTCGCGTATCTTCTAGCGACCCATTAAAAGTCAATTTTGCGATATTCTGATATTACGGACATCTAAACAGCCCACAGCAGCAATTTCAACTTTCCCCCGAATATAAGAACAAAAGAGCGAATAATTTCTGATTCTTAAACTTGGCTGAACAAGGGCATGTAATTTAAGTAGGTACATCCCCCGCACGGTCGTTTTCAAGCTTCAAAAAACCGACGATCTCATAGGTATTTTTAGAAATAGTTTTGATGCCCTTAAAATCAAATATTCAAAGATTTCTTGTGGGGCGTTAAATATTTTATTCGTCGACGAGTTCCAAAAATGGCAGTAAATCGCTTTTAAGCAATAAATAACTAATGCGATTTATTAAGCTTTGCGTTCCCGTGCATATAATCATCGTTTAGAACATGTGCGGAGTATTTTACGTAAGTATAGGTGTACCTTATTACTTTAATGAATTTACGTATATTAAAACTCGTATTTTTAGCGCATTTTATGATAAAATTGAAATGTGCAAGTATAAAATTATGAATGTAGTGAAAATACGAATATGTTTGCAAGCACTTAATTTTAACGTCATTTTAATTAATAAATTAACAAAATTCTGACCTTCTTGTTGAATAAAACTGCACATAATTGACTCTCAGTTCCAGAAATTGTTCGATCAATACGAAGATAAATACGCACAAGAGTACAACTTAAAAAGTTTAAATTTCACTACACGTACCTACTTATTGTCCGAACTTTATAAAAGACCATTCGTGACTAAAGCGCGTTTTTAAAACGGTTTTATTCGAACTTGCCGGTTATTACAAAAATACCAAAATGATTTGTTTAAATTTTAGAAAGTTTAGTCTTGCGCTTGCGATAGGTAAAAAGGTATCGGCTATGTAGGCATTTCGAGCGTGATAAGGTCAACGCGTTGTGCTCTTATCGCTACACGTGTAAAAAATCGTACCTAAAATTTTCTGTAGTGTTCGTTTCAATTACGTAATTGCAGAATAATGTATTAAAGTAGCTAACGTTTTATTGGCATATTTATTTGATAGGTATAGAATGCTGTTAAGGTCGATACCTATACAGGATGATTAAACTTTAAATGCGGAAACATCGAGAATCGATAAATGTGTAGATAGGTCCTCACAAACAAACTTAAATATTCAACAAGTACTATCACTTATAATAAGAATAAAATATTGGCACATTTGTACTCATGCGGATTATTTGTTAGTAGTCCATCTATGAAAGTGAAAGCTTAAACTAGTATAAAAACAACGAAAATTATTAATTTAATTAGGTATAGATAATTAATTTCATTATGTATGTTTACGTATTCCTACGTGATATTATAAAAATCATTCCGAGAAGAAATTTAATTTCGCGCATTTATCTCGATTCCCTTAAATGCTAAAGCAATTATGTAGATAGGTAAATATTAAAATTTTGTTTATGAGGCTACGATGATACGTGGTTACCTACTTATGGGGCGCCGAAAACCTTTTGATACAGTGGCACCGTGAAGAATAATAATACACGTAAGGGACTAAAAGAACCTTTATCTTGCATAATGTAAAACGTCGCTGTCACCAACAAACGAAGATATAATCTGTCGCCACCTACATTGTTACTAATATAAAAGAAAATAAATAACCGTATTGAAGTGTCGCACATTATATTTTACAAATAAAATGGGATTTATTTTGTTGTCTCGCTCATATAATTTGAAAAACGTAAGATATTAATTTTGTATTTGACGATTTGCGATTTATCACGATAGGTATCGAAACTTTTAAAAGGGACGTATAATATTTAAAACTTACCAAGAACTGAACCGAAATTACGAACTACGAAGTAGCACGAGATCGTATTATTATCAAAGCGATAGTAACTGCACGCAGAAAGATTACGTGCCGTTGTCTTTAATAGACCAGCAGGAAATTTATAGACCGATAGAGACGAAAGTAATTACAACTATGTATGGAATGAATCTATACGAAGACGTAAAAATTATCGAATATAAAAAATAGATATGATAAGTACTTATACGTAGGGTAAACCGGGTAAATACGCCTCAGTAGGGAAAACGCCCTATCTGTAATAGTACAGTTATCTTTGGTGAGATAGTGTTACGAGCACCAAAAGCCACTATCTTTTATGTATTGTGCATCGTGCATATGTATCTAACAAACTTGTTGTCGTTTGGTTTGATGAAAATAAATAAATACTGCAGTCAACTGTAAATTGAGACCTGCAAAATTTATTAGTAAGTATCTTTTAAAAAGAATTTCTCGCAAACGTAGCTAGATATTGTAAATTCGAAAACGGTGAATTATACCTAAAATTCGCTATGTTTTCAACTCTGTACCGTGTCCATGAAATGTGTTACGATAATGGGGCGTTTTACGCACGTGATTGGAAAAATCGCCTCGCAATTTTTGGGGCAATAGGCCTCACTAAATTATGCGATTTTATTTGCAGAAAATGGGTAAAATTTATGTACGAAAAACAACTAGAGCTAGTTTTAGTCAAGATGTCTCTAAGTCTCTGAAAACTTATTTTTTTCAAGAATCAAAAAGCTGGATGATTCAAAATAAGGATAGGAAGCTATCAAGAATGACAATCGCAATGCAGCCTCAGGATTTAGAGCATGTGGAATACATCCGTTTAATCCCCAAGCAATTGCAGATCAATTCTTTTCAATATCGAATGCATCATTAGAAAATACAGCCAAAATTTCTCGCGAGATATCTAATCAAGACCTGTAGCATCAACTTTTTCAGCAGGTCCTACAACGGTAAAACGAAAGCTGGAACGTACTACGCAACAGCAAACTTTTTTGGGAGAACCTGGACCCTCGAATCAGGAGTACTCTTTACCGGCACCACCCATAGAATCCTGCAATAAGAAGGAAACTCCTTCAAAATATTTAAAAGAAATTCAATCGCTTCCACTAATCCCTAATACTGGCGTTTCTAAACGAAAACAAACGGCTCTCGAACTAACGTCTCCAGCAAATCGTATAAAACGCAGAGTATTTTCTGAAAACAAAGAAGCTAATGCCAATAGAATGAATGAGAAAAAAAAACGTTGTTCAAAGAGAAATCAGGAAAACGCCAAAACTGGTTTGAAGAAGAAGAAGAAAGAACTTGTTAAAAAGAGAAAGATACAACTTTCAAGTTCGACTGGTAGTTCTTCGAATCTCGTTTTAAGCTTATCGAATGAAATGTCGGATGAAAGTGAAGATTTTTGTATCGAATGTCGCGAGTGTTATTATTCCATGAAATCAAAAGTTGACTGGATACAATGCGCTAAGTGCTCTGGATAGCTTCATGAAACATGCACGAACAACAACGACATTTGTAACAAGTGTTCTAAAAAAAACATAATTAGTAAGTAATTGTATGGTGGGGCGTTTTTATTAATGTACTGACAAAAATTCCCCAATACAAGTATTTCAAAATTTATTTATTTTTTTAAATTATAGTTTAAATTAATAGTTGATTTATATGTTTTATAAAAGATTAATATCACCTTATTCAAATTTTAAAATAACTTTTAGTAATAATTTTTGACAATTACAGATTTTTTTCAAAATGTGGGGCGTATTTGCCCGGTTTACCCTATAACAAATAGATGACAATAATTCAAATACGTACCCACCTACCCTAAAAATAAATCAGTTTTAATTTTTTTATATTAGATACTTATTTTTAGTTTTATTCTTTAAAAAAAAATTACTTTTAAAGAGGAAATCCTCTTAATATACAAATAAATCAATTAATTATTGTCAGAAGTTCTTTGCCATATAAAAAGTTAGAACCTACGGAAGCTATCAACAATTAAAAAAAATATATATAATAATACCTAATACCCTCTCAAAGAATTCTAAGTAAATATATTTATTTTCGTTCATTTCTTAAATGGAAATTCTAAATAAATTTCGATAGGTACTTACTAAAAAAGACGAGAAAAAAGTGAAATACCTCTATGCGTTCAAGTTGAAAAAGGTCTATTTTCTCCGTATTTCTCTTTTACATGCGAAATCAGAAAAAAAAGCATTGATTTGTTGTATGGGCATGAGCTCGTGCGTTTATGGAGTCGTTACTTCACTTTCAATATCGTCTACGGATGTCCAGGGTTAAAGGACACATGGCCATAAGTTGTAAGCCAAAGGGGCAGGCGTCGAGGGAACAGCGATAGAAGCCAGAATACGGCAAGGAAGAGCGGCCAATAAAATTCAAAACCAATCTGGCCCTAGACAGATATATGCAAACTCCGGAGTCCGCAGTACACGAGATCCGAACGTCTATCAGACGACTATAGAATCTCCGTTCTCTTTTATAAGAACTTCTCCACTAAACAAGGTTTTTGTCGAAGATTGTGACAATAAAACTTGCAAATCACAACTAGGCAACGATTTGAGCGAGAAATTGGATATTTTAAGCTTGTAACTACAACCGTTATTGCTTTTTATTTTTCGGTAGGTACAACGCTACGAAGGATACGAGAGAGGAGTTTTGAAAACTTTTACTGTTACGATAGGTGGGGGGAAATGCTTGTACGATCGATCTTTCTTTTTTTTATTCAGACCTAAATTATCACCGCCGCCATTTTTAATTGCTTTTCAACTTTAAACCGTTCGATGATCATCGATGGATTTTAACGATTAGACCAATTTCTGGTTTATTTCTGGAAGAGTCGAGTTGACTAAGATAAGACGTGCGATGAATAATAATAATTGAACAAAAGTAAATAATGTTAAACATTTAGTTTAGAACGCGGTAATATTATTTATATTCTTACTCGTATCATTTATTTAGTAATACGTAAATTAAAATTGTTCTTGTTTATATACGTATAATTTCATTTACAAATAGTTGAAAACTTCTGCTGTAAGCAAGGAATTATAGTGGGTGGCCCGAAAGTTCTTATGTTATAGACAAACTTTAACCCTTTCAAGACTGATTTATTATTTTTTAGATAGGATGTTTTTCTTATGGAATTACATATATAGGGTCGTCTGTAACACATTATAAATAGATTATATTACGATCCTGCGCCCAGTTTTTCAATTAGACCCTGGGACATCGGTGTCCCACCAGTACCCAACAGTAACGGAGAACAATTTGAAAAATATTGAAAACGTGCAAAATTATTGGCACATAATATTTGTTTGAACCTTACATATGATATTTTGCAAAGCACATTATATACCGTGGTTTCTGGTATGTGTTACAAATACATTATTCCACCAGTACCCAACAGCAACAAATTACAATTTATAAGTCCCAAATTTATAGGTGCCTGTAATCTGTGTTTGAATCTTACATATATTTTGCAAAGCACAATTTACACAATTGTTTCTGGCACATTTTGCAAATAGCTCTTGTTTCCTTGTTCTTGCTGAAACAAAAAGCACATCGTCTTCTGGTTGGACCTTCTTCAGGTAAGTGTGACCCTACATTTTCCATAAGTTTTGCTCGTTTAGAAGGACGTCCACTTGAAGATCTACGTCGAATCTTTGCCATTTTCTGTCCCTTAGCAATCATCTGCTCTGCTAGGTTGACCAAAAACTGTTTAGTGGCATCTTGTGATGGATTTCCTTTTGCAAAATCCATGCATTTACTACATTAGTTAGCAAAAGTTTGTAAAAAAACCTTCTTCCACCACTTATTAGATTTTCTGTCCAAGTCATAAAGTGTACTCGTCTGGTCAGCCAAGTCTACTCCGCCCATGCGGTGTTATATGTTTTCCAGTGCTACTGGACTTTCTATAGATAGTTTCGATACATATTTTGCTTTTCTGTTCACTGAACATACGTCGTTCCCATGACAGTTACTGAGCACCATTACTTCTTTTGTGTCCTGCCATCTACACCACAATGTACCAAAGGAATTGCAAAGGAACTCAGATTCACCTCTAGCAAGCCACATTTTTTCTGTTCGCCATACATGTCCCTACTGCTGCAAATTGTAGTGTATCCATCAAACGAACTGAGGTAAAAACCTGTCAAATGACTGCATTACATTTTTGTTTGTAATTGTTGATGAAAGTTTGAGAACTCCCCTTGAACTTTACCATAGACTCATCTATGCTTTGTGTTGTGCTATCCGATCTTGCTTTCTGAAATGTACTTTTCAGACAAGAAACAATTTCTTTCATATAATACAGTTTACCAGCTGTGTTTGGTTTTTTCAGGAAAATTGAAATACATTTTGGAGAGTAGCAGTTTGCATCTTTTACAGCAAGATTGATGATGACAGCAAATGATGCACAAATGTTCGCAAACATGTGATTCCCTCCAAATACGTTCTGCCATGACAGTCTTGACAGCGCTACCAATCTTGAAATATAAGGAGGGAAGTTCAAAAGACGATAAAATGGAAGTTTAAGGTTAAAATGGGAACTATTTGTCCCATAAGTCGGTTTGGAACATCTCCTGGGACATATATGTCCCCTCAGGTTCGAAAGGGTTAAAGATAAGTCAGGCATATAAAAACAAATTCGTTTTGCATAGGAACATGTGGCCGCAAACGTCACCATAGATGACGTTGAAGTTAACCAAAACATTTAAATTTTACATAGACGATAAAATTACAAGGGTGGCCTATTTATATCCGGTATCATCTAAAATATGAAATAACCGTATTTCGGAAGACGTTTTGTCGGCATTGGATAACGTCAACATTTAATCCAACAATGAAGTGGTAAAATAGGTGGACTCGGGTCGTCCCCGTTTTTCATCCTAACTTACATCCATATTCACAATTTTCGCGCACCACCTTATCCTTAAAGGTATTTTGACCGAGGTTTCCTGGAGAGTAAGAATTTTTCGGCTGGGTTTAATGAACTATCTTTCGATAAATCTTGTCCAAGCACTCGCTCAAAATTCAATTATTACGAACTTTTTACGCTCGTAAACCGTGAATTAAAGATTGGTTTATACTGCGCATGTTCGATGACAAAAAAATGTGCCGCCATCAATTTAAATGGTAAGCGTTAAATATTTTTTGGAGGTAAAGGTAAAAGGTATGTATTTTATATGCAAATCTTAGCGTACAGTATAAATCTATACCTGTCAAGACTTTGCTACACTAACCTAGCAACTAATTATTCTTGCTAATTTAGTTAGGAACCTCGAGGTCTATATGGAAATAACACAATATCGCCTGTTGATGATACGATCAAACCAATCAGAGAAGCTTAAATATAACTTGAAAATTCCCCTCGATTAATAAATGAAGCAGAAAAAAGTAGATCGACTCATAAAATGAAACACTGCCAAGTGCAGTGTATGAATTTATTTACTTTCTACCTCTATTAAAACTAGTTTATAAATATGTAAATTCAATTGAAGAAGTTCGAAATAAAACTTAATTCTTCGACTACATATTTATAAACTATTATAAACAAAGTTTTCAGTTATCTACAAAACTTTATATGTAATTGTAGAAACCGACGATTGTTAATTTATCCGGCATCCGAGGCAAAACTTTCGACGTTTATTTTCGTATGATTTATTTAAAAATCGAAATGTATTTCACCTAAATCAGCGAAGTTCACGAAATTTTAACGAACTAATCTAAAAACTTTTCCCGGCGAAAACACAATTGACGTTAATAAAGTATAATAGAAACAAGAAAACGCCAATTATTCCACAACTGTCCGAGAACAAAAAGAACGGAAAACACAAAGGCGCATAATTAGAAGATTGTCGCATTCATAAAAAAGAATTTAAGAAACGATTGCTACAACAAAGATGATGGAGAGATAAAAATTGAATCTTAATGTCGAAGATAGGAGTTACGTCAAAATACAAAGCGTCGAAAATATATTTTCTAAATTTTTGTACATCGCGAACGGAATTATTAAATAATGATAATTTAATTTTAATTGCACTTATTCGGTGATATTATAATATGTTAAAGTTCAAATTCACTTTAAAAATATAAGTAACGTTATATGTTAGGGGGACCGGAAAATAATGTCGTTTTTTTTTACGTTAAATTTAAACAAATAAACTTTTAACGAGTTTTTATTTTTAATCGACGATGTAATCACCCTTGTTATCAACAATCTTTTGCCATCTAGTGTGCAAATTTTCAATGCCGGATCGATAAAAATCAATTCGTTTTTGAGTAAAATATCTGGAGATGGCATTTTGGATATCATCCAAATTTTCAAATTTTTTACTGGATCTGAACTTAGAAAACCACCTTTGGCATTTACAAACATCTAATGCACTTGGATAAACATCGTAAATGTTTTTGGTAGCAACTGTTACGTTATTACCCTTGTGCAACTTAAAAAGCATACAATTCCAGATATGTTCGTTCCTCTTATAGTATTTGGCCGGCCATTTCACCCAAAATTGTAAAAAAAATTGAAGATTTAATTATTTATAAGTAAACAAGTCACATTAACCTTAAAATATCTTCGGTGCGACTTTGAAGTACACAATGAGCTGATAAATGGTAAACAAATATTGATGTGCGCAGAAACGACATTACTTTCCGGTCCCCCTAATATTTATACATTAATTCCGAAACGGTTTCGCTTATATTATATTTTTATATAATATTTACTCCTATATTTATATTTATTTATATTCGCAAATATAAGGGAAACCTGTTCGGAATTAATGTATAAATATAAAAGGTTAGTGATGTTTTAAAAATGAATCTGAACTTCGAGGATTATTTATAAATACCTAATATATTCCGACATTTTCTAATTGTTTTCCGAAAAAAATATTAGGTAGACAAATATTTAAAAAAATTCGTTAAATATATGATGTTCTAAACTAGACCATTAAATTCGTAAAGTTACATCGCTTTATGCTACGCGTAACTTCAGTATTTCAGGTGTTCGATAGTTGCCACGCGATTTACGTGGACTTTACTATTGAGGTATTCCCATAAGAAATAGTGGCAAGCCGTTGTTAAATCGGTACGCGTGCAAGCCATACGATATCGTAGTTTCATGAGGTAATATGATATAAAAACAAACGCCTTTTGTCGATACTAATATACACAGGGTGTAACAAAAGTAACTTTTATCGACTACAACTACTTAATTGGAAGCAATATAAGAAAATGTTAAACACGAAAGTTTTCTGATTTATTTCGACGCACGTGATAATGTATTTGTTTTGTTTCGTTGCTATGATAACCAACTTTTTTTTTAAATGGCACCCATATGTTTTCTTTGCGTCTTCGAAAAGAGCATTTTTTCCTCTATTTAGCGTCGCACCGAAACGGATGACAATAATAAAATAATAATAGTTGTAGAAAAGGAAATGAAAAAATTAATCGATCGAAAACGAGAAATGATTTATGATAAATTTAATCAGAAAAAATGGAGATGTTGATGATAATAAAATTGTCTTCCAACAGGATGGGGCGCCTCTACATTTTGCAGCATGTGTTAAGGAATACATACCTGAATGGCGTTTTACTTGGCAGATGGTTTGGCGGGAGGGAACCTATGGAGTGGCCGACCTAATTTCCCGACTTGTCTCCGTTAGATTTCTTCTTGTGAGGTTAGGCACAAACCACGTAACCGTAATCTAAATAACCTGAGGGCGCGAATAATTGCCGCGGTGCGGATGATACCCGAAGATATGATAAAAAGAACGAGAATACATTTTCAATACCGATTAAGTCACTGCCTGGGCAATCAGTGGAGCTCAATTTCAACATTTCATTTAATATCTAATGTGTCATACGTTTTAACAACACTCAAAATAAACAAAGTACTTTCACGTTTCGTTCTTGCGATTTTAGACACTACCAAATAGAGAAAAAAAAACGCTCTTTTAAAGACACAAAGAAAACGTGTGATGTCATTTGAAAAAACAAAGTTGGTTACCATAGCAACGGAAACAAAACAGTATACAAACAAACCAAATACGTTGAAATAAACTAGAAAACTTTTGTATTTGACATTTTCTCTTAAATAATAATTCTAACATTTATTCTGCTGTGTTATGAATGTTTTTTCATCTAACGTAGGCAAGAGCGGAAATTCCGTTAAAAAGGCGATAGTGGGCAGGTTTGGTAATTTAGTTTAATTTCGAGGAGTGAGTCCCTAATATACGCGAAAAAGGAAAATAAGTACCTACAAAAAAGTTTCTAAAAGAAGTGCTAACTTCATTTATAGTTTTTCCAACAAGCTTTTTTTAGTCAAGCTAGTCATGTATGTGTTTACACTACCATTTCTAGCTTCATCGTTTACGATAGGTACTAAAGTTATTTTAAATTATCCTTAAAATGTAGGTGTTGTTTTCAATACATAATTCTATTGCATTACTTAACCGGTAGCTTTTTTTATTTCGTTCGTAATTTTTCTCTCATAAAATTATATCAGATATTTTCTACGTATTTTAAGTTAAACGAAATTATGTAAAAAGGTTCAAATTAGGAACTAACTCGAGTTTATAATTTTCACAATGTAATATAATAAATAATAATTGAGATTACTATCAGTCAAAATTAGTGGGTAATCATAAAAATTTATTTTTTAGACAATCCATCAACATAAATTACCTACCCACTAACAAATTCTGTATTTAAACGGGGTTCTTTAAAATAAATTAGTTTTTTTTTAACAGTTCCATTTAAAATGCGCACACGAAAATAAATAATAGGAGCAGTAGGTATATAAAGTTAGTTATTTTATTTTACGCACGAACGTATGTTTCGCTAAATTAGTTTATACTGTATTACTTTTCTGACACATCTTACGATAAATTAGGACGAAATTACTTTACGAAATAAATGAAAACACTATAGAAACGAGCGCAATCGATTTAATAAACAAGACCGTAAACCTTTTCAATGTATCAAAAAAAGCTCACAATATTTAAAAAAAAATCCGGCATTTTTATTTCGTTATTCAAAATTGTTATAAAATAAAATTAAAACGATATTTTCAAAAATTACAAGCAACGGTCTTTTTGGTATAAACGCTTCAATTATTTTTTTATTAAAAATAGTGATAATTACCTGACAATTACTTAACTTGAACTAGCAGTGGTTTTTTTTTGTAGATATGTGTATGTCGCAGAGGCGTTATATCATATTTACCTCCAAGACAGAAATATTGCGAACTGCATGTCTGCTAGCATATTTGTATTCAGGTTTTGTATCGAAACGAAAAACTAACGATGGCACTTCCGAGAACAAAGTAACAAATAAGTGCGTTAACAAGAAAAGCTGGATATTTGGGATTTCTTTCCCGAAATCGAATATAGGCACGATTCCCGTATATAATACAACCACCAAAAAAGCTTCTTCAAGTAATCCGAAATGAACCGTTTATAAATCCTATAACAAAAACCTACATTTAACCCAAGATTTACGAAAACGTAAGACTTCCAACTTCGATTGTAATGCGCCGTTTACATTGTCATAAATAATGGGCAATTAGTTATTCAATCAAGCATTCAATTTCCGCAATTCGATATCGAAGCGAATGACGACCGAATAAGTTCGTTTCCAATACGAAATTATTAGTTCTATACAAAGAACTTCCGAACGAATCTTGAACATCCAGGAATTATTCTCATTTAGGATATAACCGAAAGATGAGACCTGAATACTTAACAATATTTGGTGAAAGGTTTTATAGGAAACCGTCAAAAATGAATTTATTTTTTCATTACAGAACCTGTCGCCAATATTAAAGACTGTATCCGTAATTCTATTTCTTTGAAATTCCGAAATGACGACGAATTAAAAAGTAAAAATTTGTGTACAATTTTGTGTGCAGGTAAATACGTAAATAAACGATTAAATAGAATCTGATGCCTATCTAATAAAAAACAAACAAACTCAAAACGTTGTTAATAAAGATTCCTTTTAGTGACAACGGAACGTTGTTTGAAAAAGGGATATAAATCTAGTTTTCGCTTTCACAATATCGGATAACGGTAACCACTAGAGTTACTTATCAATTGAATTTCCATTTGGAAGGCAAGAAAAACAATAAAACCCGAACTGCTTCGTTGTCCGTCAGCTACCCTATCAACTTAAATGCGAATTCACACTTAAACCAATGCCTTCAAATTCAGTGTTTTTTTTAACTAATCGAAAAAATGACTTCCAACTGCTTTTAAACGCAGTTAATATAATTCGCACCAACAGTTTGCAGTAAATAAATCGTGGCCGTCGCCTATCGATTTATTGCATTAATTTGAATGTTGCCCTTAAATGTACCCATATTATACAAGGTGTGTAAATTAAGTAATGAGACTGATTTTTTTTTCAATTTTTTTATTCGAATAGAATTACAATTCAATATTGTCTCCCTCAAAATAACTTCCTTGGGAAGCCACACGGCGCTGGAGCCGGTTCTTCCAATCCTCATAGCAGTGCTGGAACTCCGATGCTGGATTAGCCTTCGGCTGGTCGGTTGCAGCCGTTTGAATGTTTTCGAGTGTCCCAAAATGAGTTCCCTCGAGGTGATTTTTCAATCTCGGGAAGAGGAAAAAGTCACAAGGACTCGAGTCAGGCGAATAAGGAGGCCGAGGAGCCACAGGAATGTTTTTACTGGTCAAAAACTCGATTATTGAAATTGCCGCGTGACAAGGCACACGAATGATCCTTTTTCGAAGTTTTTCAAGAATCTCTCGGTAAAAGTGTTGATTGACCGTTTGGCCTTGAGGCACAAACTCTTTGTGGACGATTCCCTGGATATCGAAAAAACAAATCGGCACGCATTTGATCTTCGACTTGCTCGTTCTTGCTTTTTTGGGCCTTGGAGAGGTTGAAGTGTGCCACTCCATGCGCTGGCGCTTGGTTTCCGGGTCGCACTCAAACACCCAAGACTCGTCGCCAGTAATGACACGTTCCAGAAAATGGGGATCATTTTCAATCGATTCCAAAATGTCGAGGCACCTTTCCCTCCTGATGTCCTTTTGGTCTTGCGAAAGGTTTTTTGGAACCAGATTTTTCTCATCTCCCAATTCATTGGTCAAAATCTGATGAACGGCGGTGCGAGTCAACAGACGATCTGAACGCACTTGATCCCGGATTCTGTCGACATTTTCATCGGTTCTTGAAGATGAAAGCCTTCGACTCTCTTCTTTCTGAAAATGCCTTAAACCGCCGAAAAACCTGGGCCCTCGACAAAACACCGTCTCCGTAGACCTGCTGAAGTTTTGAAAAAGTTTCCGTTGCACTGTGCCCAAGTCTGAAGCAAAACCTGATAGCACACCGTCGCTCGAAATTGATGTCACTGATTTTTAGAACGCACTAGAAAAAACTGTTTCACGAAAAAAATCGCTACGAACAACCAAATGACTTTAGCGAGTTCAAATTCGTACTGAAGGCGTATCGCATGTTCACCTGCCGCTCGTCCAAGTCCCGCGTCTCAAGTGTTGCCAGATCGAACGCTACGTTGCCAGTCTCATTACTTAATTTACACACCTCGTATAACGATAACGGTACCTAATAGATAAGTATGTGTATAACTAACGAAATAATGTAAAAATCCATATTAAAATTTTACTATAATAAGTATAGTGGGTACGTAAAAAATATCTTGCCTACAAGTTCTGTAAGTGCTGAATATATAGGTAGATACCTACGTTTAATTATTATGAACGGAATTGATTAATGACATCATAAGATGACAAAATCTGTAATTATCAACCATTCTATAACATGGTTATAATTAATCTACACGTATGTACAACACGTAAAACGTTATTTCTAACATCAATTAAAATGCAAAATTATTAATTCGATATAATGCGTGAGTGGGACACAACCGGGTACCTGGAGATCTCTGCGACTAGTCATTTTATCTATCTCATAACGCCGGAACAAGAGCAACCGTTATTTCATGCAACTACTAGAGCCGAGTTGCGCACGCGAGACTGTTTTTGTGTTAAATGTTTCGATTTCGGCGTTAGCAATCCCGGCTTCATAATTCTTCGAATTGTTTTATTGAAAACAGGCGAACGCATGCTTAGATTTAGTGTCATTTAGTACATTTTTTTAACATATCGATGGCGTTTTGCCAAAAGGGCGTAACCCACACTTTTTTTATGAAAACGAGTTATTCTAACTATCTTATGCATTTAAATGAAAGGCATCATCTGTTAAAATCTGGTAACAATATTCTAATTTTTTCCACCGGAAAAATTGATTTGTATTTCCACGAAACGTATCTTCTTATAGGCTACGCGACGATATAAAATGTGCTTTCCCGTAAAATTTACTTTTTGCGGGTTACGCCCTTCTGGAAAAACTGCGTCTGATTACTTATAAAAGCTAACCTATGATACGTCATGTTTCATCAAAAACTACATCGTCGGGAAAACCGTGCACTATTTTGAAGATGATATAGCTCATCCAAACCTATATGATGTTCACGTCATCAATACAAGGTTACTAGATGATGACGTTTCACACAGTGCTATCACCTCGCACCTTGTATTTTGACAGTTCTAATAAATTATAGTATTTCTTTATACCATCTAATATGTGCGCAAGTAAATCATCTATAGAATATGTTACTTTCCAAACTTTAAACCGAATTACAAATAAACAATCTAGTAACTTTTTTTTAATGACGTGAATATCATATAGGTTTGGATAAGCTATATTTTTATATATATTAGCTATAACATGTTTATATCGCCATGCAAAAATTAGCTGAAAGATGAAGAACAACCGGAAAGAGCAGAAAGAAAAGCGTCAAAAGAAAATTGTACAATAATAATTAAAAGAAACGACATTGGCGTTGGACGTTCAAGCAAGCAAGCAGAAGAAAATAAATCCGAAAAGAAAGTCGAAATAAATTTTTGAATTACCTAAAAATTTTTATAATTACGAAAGAAAATCTGAAATGCTAAAGACTTTAATCGAGACCTTTGACTTGTTCTACCATTAATTGAATTTCTAAAGCTGTAGCATAAAAATTATTGTAACGGAAGGTATTTTCTGTTGTTTCAAATGGGTACCCGCTTTTACCCTATACTTGGAGCAAAACCAGGTTTTGTATCTGGCGAAGTAAAGCTCAATTTTTAATCCAAATACCACTATTTTCGATTTTTTTTAGACGTATAAAGAAGCCTAATAACACTTTTCGCGATAAAAATATTTAAAAGAAAAAAAATATGTAACAGTTTAAAATTTCGGTGCCCGGTTTTGCCCCATTTCCTCCTACTACGCATTTTCACTCAAGGCAAGGAACGACTATAAATACCACTTTAGCAAAGGCCTTATATTTACATAGGTACAGTAGTTAATGATAGGACACTCAGAGGCGGTACCTTTCGTGTGTAAAAGTATGAAAATTTGACCCTGAACATTTAAATTGGAGGTATAGATATGAAAACTACGCTTCCAAATCAGCCGCTACAAAATACGAAACGAAGCAGGTTTTTTTTTAATCGAAACTTCAAAAACAATTATTTAACTTTTTCTGGCATCTATAAATTACGGTAGTGTAGTCAATGTAATGCTGTATACATTGGTCAAAATAGCAAATAGCAGTAAAGCAGGTGTATTTATATAGGTTTAAGAAGAAAAAAAAACTAGGGTGAAATGTTTGCGCTTTCCATTTCCTTCAAATTAAGAATTTAATTAAATTGTTCTCTATAAGGTACTCTTTTCGTTCTAGCAACAACACGCGTTTTATACTTGCTACATAGTACCTTTTCGCGTTTCCTGCTTCTTGATGAACTCTCAAATAAATCCCTTTCCTTTATTGCAAATAGAAAAGTAACGATGCGATAATTTATCATATTTTTCTAGTGTATTATAATTCCGTCGCGCTTTTAAAGAACATCGCGTAGGCTTTGTTTAATTGTTACTATAAGTAGACAAAATTAATTCTGCAAGAAAAAATGGCGTCTTCTGTAAATAATTGCGCTTGATATAAGTAGTTGCTAATTTATATTAACATTTTCCACAAATCGATCAAATTCACATTACACACGTTTCGAAAACAATAAAAAAGTAAAATACACGATTAAAAGTTAATTTAAATTTAATTACGCCGATAATGTAAGTTATGTAAACGTCATCCTAAAGAATTTAAGCAACATAATAGCAAATCATTCAAATTCATATCACAGAAAGGTTTTACTGCCGTGCCATTAATTATAGAAAATAAAATTTTATCGTTCAAGTTTCAAGAATACAATGGCCGAACTAAAAATTTAAGTTATTCGGTTTTTCACGACTTTTATAGCGGAAACTTTCCATTTGTCCCTCAATCAATGAAATTCGAGCAGTCAAATGAAGGCAACGGGTAATCAAAGAACATTATTCATGGAGTCCGCAACGGTACAATCAAACCCCATTCAGTAACGGTTGAAATTCTTTTCGGTCTTTTCAAACAGTTTTTAAACTCGAGCAACATATAAATATAACGAAACGAACATCACAATGTCGAGCTGAAATATTCATACTGCCTATATCGTAAATAATACAGTGAACAATATAAATTAGTTTTAAATCGTAGAGATAGATTCAAAATAAGAACTGAAGTAGTAGATAAAACGTTTTTAAAGTTCAAAGTAAAAAAGTTCAACAAGATTTACCGTTAGCTTAGTAAACGATAAACAAACGACAAATTTAATTAGTAACAGGCTAAACATAGGGGGGATGTTGAGATTTTTTTTTTAGATATTAACTGCGGGTCGTAAAGGCAAGTATAAAAACAGTTTAGTACAAATTCTGATCTGTTTAGTTAAAAGTAAACTATGCTTACATAAACTAACGTAAGTAAATCACAAAACTTTCTATTAACGACTTGTTTACATTATATGTTTTTGTTTATGACTTTTTAGTTATAAGTTTGGTTATGATTTATTGTATTTGACACTCGTAAACTTGCACTGTAATAGTTGTTTTAACTACAAGGGTACGATATAAGAGTATGCATATAATATTTATTTGCAAAAAATTCATAAGAAAAAACATATCATATAATGTATAACTTATCCAAACCTGTATAATGTTCACGTCATCAATACAAGGTTACAATATGATGACGTTTTACACAGTGCTGTCACCTCGTATTTTGACAGTTCTAATAAATTGTAGTCTTTCTTTATACCATCTAATATGTGCGCAAGTACATCATTTATGTATAGAATATGTAACTTTCCAAACTTTAAACCGAATTACAAATAAACAATCTAGTGACTTTTTATTGATGACGTGAATTGCATATAGGTTTGGATAGGCTGTAATCAGATCATAAGTGGAATACTACACGCTTAGAATTAGAAAACTTGCAGTATCGTCATCTTGATAATTTTTTTATAGAACTAATTACATAATATAGGCAGGTGTGTGATAATTTTACGGTAATTTTAATTTTACTATGTCAATAAAGTATATACCGGGCGATTCGGTCAACCTGTTGCAAGTTAATAACTCGATGGATTTTAGAGATACAAAGATGAATTTCTGCATGTAAGTAATTTGGGTTGAAAATCTATCTTCTTCAGTTTTAAACGCCAAACGATAATGTTTAAAACTGAAAAAAAATAAATTATTAACCCAAATGTACCTGTGCAAAAATTCATCTTGGAGTCTCTACAATCTGTTGAGCTATTAGTTTGGGCCAGATTGGCCGAATCGCCCGGTATAATAGCATGTTGCTTATTCTATGTACAATGACACGACTCGAGTCCCGAGCCTGTATAGGTACTTATCTAGGTAATTATATAATTTTTTAATTAACCGATGATGCATCTTATTGATTTGCTAGGTAGACATATTGGAATCATTAGTAATCGAAAAAGTCATATAGAAAACACAGATAAGCGTCTCCAACGCATTACCTGAATTCAATATTACATCAGTTGATATAATAGAGGGTTTATGTTGGGCACATAATCCAATTCCAATGAAGCGTCAGCCAGAATTATATTTCCCGTTTTGTATCGTGTTCCACCACGCCGAAGTTTCTAGATTAAATTCGGATATGTATTTTGATAAGCAATACGATTGCGAATGACATCACATAATATACCTATATGTATTACCTACATATTATATTATTCTATATATCACGAAAGTTATAAAATATACGTATATAAAAAAGAGGATAACTTATATACTTATATAATATCTACGTAAGGCAAAGTATACCTGGTTTCTATTTACATTTTTACGTCCAAAAGATTAAAGTTTTAAAGTCACTAATTATTAGTTTAATGGGTTATTCCGTGCCATTGTTAAGAAGAAATGATTGACAGCGACGTATTTTAAATGGGAAATATGTCAATCTAAAATCGCGAATTGCGGCTATCCTATCAATTTCTCCGTGTTGGGCCGACGATAAGATTTTTTCGTTTTTTTTCTCGACTGGGGTTTAGTTTTCCATTTGAGTAGCTCTTTCGAGTTTCTGCTACATTATTTAACTAAATAACGAGAATTTTCTTGAAAGTTTTGCCGAAGAGCGTTTTTGTTTTCTAACAAAAAATTATACTTGAGAAAATCTAACTTGGGCCGATTTTACTAATAAACAACAAGAAAACTGACATTTTCACGTCATTATTGTTAAATATACGGGGTGTAACAAAAGTAACTTTATCGACTATAACTTCTTAATTAGAAGAACTGCAAGAAAATGTTAAATATAAAAGTTTTCTGCTTTCCCATTTCGTTGTTGTGGTAACCAACTTTCCTTTTTAAACGGCACCCATATATTATTTTACGTCGTTGAATAGTGCGTTTTCATCTCTATTTAGTAGGACCAAAACAAAACAAAACACAAACGTATTCTGATTTTGAGTGTTATTAAAACGTATTATTACATTAACATGAAATATTCTTCGAACAATGTGTCGAGCATCGTCCGCATTGCAACAGTTATTCGCGCTTTTAGGTAATCTAGATTTTTCATTATTTTATTTTTGACGTTGTTTCATTGCCACACAATGTCACCAATAAATTGAGAGAGAAATGTTCTTTTCAAAGACGCAAAGGGGTGAAATGGGTGCCATTTAAAAAAACCAAAGTTGTTTACCATAGAAACGAAACAAAACAGTATATAAACAAACCAAATACATTATCACGTGCGTCTAGATGAATCAGAAAATTTTTGTATTTAACAATTTTTTGTTTGGTATTTCGTCTAATTAAAAAGTTACAGTCAATATAAAAGTTACACCCTGTATTTAAACATGAACAGATTTTATAATTTAACTTACAATAAACCATAAAATCTTTCGGTTTAACTATAATTTGTAATTTAAACCGCACTAAACTGATTTAGGTTAACTGTCACTGAAAACCAGAAGTAATTTATATACCTACCTAATTAATTAAGTTTAGGAAAACAAAGGTTAATAATTAAAAAGTGACAAAAACGTAACACTTCTAAAAAAGTTTCCACGTGTCACTTAAGCGACGTTGCCGGGGTCCCCGAATTAATAATGCCACTCACAAACAATATCGTGTTCAATGATAGGATGAAAATTGACAAAATATATTTTTATGACAGAAAGAATTGATATTTCTTTCTAAAAGTAGGAATTTTTAAATTATAATGGATACAAGTTGGTTATTGTAACTGTTGCGGTTTATATCTGTTCATTATGGAAAAATAAATTGTTCGCGTATAGCCCAATTTATAACGAAGATCGTCGGTCGACGGCTATATTTATTAGATGCATTTCAAAAACATCTCATATAAATTCGATAAATTCAAAAGCCCCCTCGCGGTATGAAAGCAGTCGGAAAACATTTCATATAGAAGCGATGACAACCGAAGTTTATGACATAACTAAGCGACGTTAAAGGAGAAGATCCAATAAAACGGTATCACACACTATATTTGTTTTAAATCAATATAAGTACCTTTAAAATGAAAAAAACAACAAATAAATAAACGTAGGTACGATTCGGCGTAAATTTGGACTGTATTTCGACCGAAACTAACGTTCGCAACGGCAACTTCTTAAATTTCAAAGAAGCGGACGTGTGTAAGACAGAAAACAAGAATTTAATATCGGCATACGAAGAAGTGGTAAACCGTACAAATATTGTCGTCACATCCTGTGGGGCTTACTAGTAATAAAGCTAAAGGAAACGAATCTACAGAAGCTTAGTTTATTAGATCCCACATGCACATAGTTTGAAAGCAATGTCAGAACCGCAGCGGAAATTCTGATATGTAAGAACCGCCCCGAGTCTACACGTGTGGTAGAAATATTCGTCAAAATCCACGCAATAATAAAATATTTCCGGGTTGCGATGTACCAGCAAGCGTTTACAATAAACCAACCGGAAAAATAGTAAAAAAAAAAATATGTAGAAATTTTACGTTTTATGCGAAATAAAAACGTAACGCTATTCGAAATTACATAATAAACGTGTCGGAGTTTTATAAAGATATCGTAGTTTTAAAGATAGTTTTCCCATAAACAGTTTGAAATACAATATAAATATCGTGCAGAGGATGATTTTTAAGAAAATGCAGTTCGATCGAAATAATAATTGAATCGATAATTCTTATTGTTTATACGTGTACCAAATAAGGAGACATTTAATTCGAACCGTATTGTATACAGAATAAGGTTTACGTGTACGTTAATAAAATCGAATCGAAAACACGTTTATGTACGTTCTACATTTACGTAAATATTTAAAAAAATTAAAAACTCACGATTTGTAACTCGTCCCTTTGCGGTCGTCGACGCCGATACCCAGAAGGTAAAGCTCTCAATATTCCAGTACTAATTCCAAAACGTATCGTAAGGTCTTAGAAATTCGATCGATACGACTCTTCCATAAAATCGTCAGTTCAATAACGGGTTCGAAATTGGCCCAAAATTCCGCACACGAACATAATTAATCACAAATCAAACCTGGCCGATCGAGACACAAACGCGAATTGAATACTCGGATACGTATAATTTGTTTTGACACCACTACCGAAGGGTTAATGACATAATAGACGTTTCCCAATTCTTCATTTGGCGATAACTTTCGATTATACCGACGAGACATTTCAATTTTAGTTCGAACAGTTCTAGTCGTTATGCCCTTCGATTATTACACGAATAATTTTAAATATTTTCGATTTTTATATGTTAAAATCGATGGTTGTGGGAGACGATTTAAGTATGCAATTGCAACACGCAGTCGTCGCAACTGGCATGATGACTCGTAACCGGGACGATTAAGCACGAAACGTGTCTGACAATACGACAGTGGCGGAGATCAAATGTAACTGTCTATTTGACAAGTATACATGAACACTTGTTTTGTTCAAATTACATGAGCGTCTGTAGGAGTATACTGTCAAATAGACAACCCGGCCAGCGATTATCCATCGCTGGCAAACCAGTAAGTAATCAACCAGCAATGGATAGCTGATACTTTTTTTATTCTGCGCAAATAATGGCTGGCCAATGTTATGAAAAATAATTATGTTAACATTAATCTTATTAAATATTAATTTGTATCTATACCTAAACTTAAAATTTCTAATTAAATTTATAAATACCTAATCAATTGTTAATTGGGATTGCATAGGTACCTAACTATTTAATTTATTGTTGCGAGCGTTTAAGTAAAAACATACTTATGCGAGCAATTTATATTACGTTATTGTAGTAAAATATTGAAAACGTGAAAAAACGTGATTTTCTGCCCGATCTATGTGGCAGGTGGTAAGATTAAAGGTTCTAACTTGTCGCCCTTTGATGAAATTCTAATAAAAAAAAAGTTGTTTGCCGCGTCGCGTCCCTTCTTATTTTGTAAACTGCAAGAGTGCTAGCAAGTTATTTTATGTGTTAAAACCGCGGATGCTGGACGTTCGTAAAAAGCAGAAGAAATACGATAAACATAATAGCAGATAAAACATGCAGAAAATTCAAAAATGCCTAATATACCTCTATTTTATCTCTTATATATGTACTTCGATAGCTTTTAAAGTGTAAATTACGAATCTAAAAAAAATTGTTTTTAATTTACATTAAATCGATAGATTTAGGTACGTATTTTCTTTTATGTGCCTACATTATTATCTCGAATGCGACAAAAAATAGTTACAGTTACAGTTCACGCTCTATACAGGGTGAATCTGAAAAAGTAGGCAAACTTTACGCGGGTGATAGTACGAAGCTATGCGAGCAACATTCGTCATAGAACGTATGGTCGGTACGCAAACGGCGAGCCGCTAGGTGGCGTTGTAAACGGTATAAAAGGGTCAGTCCTCGCACCCAACGATACTTCTACCGTTCTTCTATGTCTTCTACTCCCTATTACACAGGTGTGAAGCCTGCATTCCTGTTAATAAAATGTTTTCTGAAGTATCTCCTCTCATTCCTGTGTTAATTCTTTAAATGTGACAGTGGAAAACTACCTTTTAACTTCTCACCGCTTGCGTTGCGGCCATACATTCCATGACGAATAACACCCCCCGTAAAGCTTTGCCCACTTTTTCAGATTCATCCTGTACACATCAATTTTGTTTCTAAATGTTTTATTTGTAATGTGTAATACGTTATGTACAAACGCAATTAAAGTAATTTGAATTCTACGAATTGTTACAGGTGTAGTTCGGCAATAACCAGAATGTGGGGACTTAAGGAAAAAATTATTGAAGTTACAACAAAATTTCGCTACGACCGAAACGGGCGGATATAATAAAAACAAAATTTCAAATTAAATTATACCTATATATGTATAAATCTGTAAATATGTATCTATATGTATGTATATTTTTTTCTCAAGAGTTTTGTATAAATATTTATTTGTATTGGCTAGCTGTCTTTTTTTATTAATTGTGGTTAATAAATTTATATAGGTGCATTAAAAACAATGGGTATGATCTGGGTAACGGCACTTTAAATGACGGGCGAGTGCCGGACATTCGTAGAATATCCACAGTACCAGCACTGTACCAACGCTGGGCCATCAAATTATAATTATTGCTGAATGCCGGCATGCCAGCAATGGCCTTTGCCTACCTATAGCGTTTCCATTACCGGGTCACTACAGGATTATTAGATAAATGTTTGCTGGGTTACGTCTGCAACCAGCATAATAATAATAATTTGCGAAACCCGTCGTAAAAAAAATCAGAAAATAAATTAATCGATGTAATTATCTACAATGACAATAGAGAATATGATCAAATGACGTTTTCGGATTTAGACCGTGCCGACGTCGCGTAATTAAAAGTAACATTTTTCCCATAGTTAAAGGAAGTTCTGGAGGACATCTAAAGAGCCCTTAAGACCCCCCCCCCTTAAAATTGACAAATCTGAATTTATTCGATAAACCAAATAATATCTAGAATTTAAATTAATCTAAAGTATTTGTAACACAAAAATTCTGGGTCGAAGAGGAAAAGAAGCTATGTTTTAACAATAGCCGTAAAGGTAGACCGTCTGACCGATTTTTTATTGGATTATTTAATCATTTCTTCCCGTTTCTGAAACACAGAAAAGACGTCCGGGACTTTTGTCCCAGGATCATTCAAGACATACCGAATAATAACAATTTAAAAGAGAAATGTTAAACTGATCGAGCGAATTTTTAGGTAGCTCGTCAAATGAAAATCAAATTTCGTTCAATCACTTGAGAATTATTAAAAATATGACAGTCGTTCCACTTCAGTTAAAAATTTCCTTTTAACGAAACGAAAGGTAAGTGTAGGTAATCGAATATTTTTTGGTATTTATTGATAGATACTACATCGGCACGTTTTAAGTAAAACACGTAATGCGAGTTCAAATGTTTGCATTTAAAATTTACATAGATATACTTCGTCCAAACCTATATGCATAATCCACGTCATATTAATGACGTGGATGGGTTACTAGATGATGACGTTTCATACAGTGCTGTCACTTTGTACCTCGTATTTTGACAGTTCTAATAAGTTGTAGTCTTTCTTTATACCATCTAATACGTGCGCAGGTAAATCATCTATAGAATATGTCACTTTCCAACTTTAAACCTAATTACAAATAAACAATCTAGTAACTTTTTGTTGATGACGTGAATTGCATATAGGTTTGGATAGGCCATACACGAACCAATAAATTATGAGAAAATAAAATGTTTTGGCGGCTTGTTTAGGACTGACTACCAGCTATTAATTGTATTTTTATTATATAATTGAAATTCATATATGTGAAGCGAAACATTAATTTTCAATAATTTATGTGCTAGTGTGTGGTAAATAAGTTCTGGGCGAATACGGTGGTTGAAGTACTTAGTTGATATGTAATTAATATCAGTAAATTAACAGATGGCGAAATATCAAATGTAAACATCCAAGTTTCAGTTCAATTCTCTAGAGTAGGTGTTCGAGTTGAACAAATAATAATTAAAACGGGGGAGGTGGGAGAGATACGTGCAAAAGAAAAGATTGCACGATTCAGACGAAGAAACAATTAAAAATAATTAATAGGATTTGTCGTTTATTAACAAACGAAATGATAAATTTTTGAAAATTAAAAGCAAATAATGCGTAAAATATAAATGTTTTTTAATGACCCTATAGGTGCACATATAAATGTTCATAATAATCATTTCATTTTCCACACATTCACCTTAATTATTAATTTAATTAAAGGAATTAACTAAAACAACACCGTAAACGTTAGTATTTATGTCGTAATTTATGAACCACAATGAACCGAAATAAGCAACAATTATAGCAACCCATGACCACAGTACGTTGGTATGTGACCCTCGAGTTCAATTAAATATCTCTGGACTATTAAAATCTGAATTAATGAGGTAACTCGAATGTATTTAAATATCGTACTGGGCAACATTACCGCTTTATAAAGAAAATTTTCAAGCATCGAAATAAAATAGCGTATTCCTCGATATTCTTGGATACCGTCTGAAATCAAAACTTTATGCCGAAATTGTTATCTCAACTAATGGAAGAGATTTGGTTAATTCGACGAGCGTAATTGATCGAAAATTGAATTATTGAACTCGAAAAAATACCGTTATTTTAATAAAAATTATTTATTAACGGAAAATATATTTGTTTGAATCTGTAATATAATAAACCTAACCTAAGTTAAATTAAGAATTTCTAAAATAAAACAATTATTAAATAGATATTTTGCCAAATTAAAATTATATATATTTTTTTTATAATTTTGCACTTTGTATATTGTGATAAATAATTCTCTCAGTTAATTTGTTTGTCGCAAAGTAAAATAGTAAAAGAACTGTTTTATAATGAGAAAAACGTAAATCTAGTTAGTATAACTTCAAGGGGTTCGGTTTCACAAAAATACTCTGCACGAAAAACATGATTGGAATCGATAAAATATACTAGGTATTCGTTTTTTTTTCTGTAAAAATGTTAATAATGTAGGTTGTATTACTGAAAAATAAAACGAAACGTTTTATTTCAACAATTTCTCATAATTAAGTCAATTAAATGTTACATTGCGTTATCTACTTCATCATCGTATAATAATTGATTTCACTTGAGCATAGTAATGAATGGTGTGTCGAACTGACGAATTTGAATTAATTTTAATTCTGTGTCTAATAGAGAAAAACGGGCGTGAGGTTATTATTTAAAAGAGTAAAAAAATAATTGTGTAAGCGAAATAGCAATTCAAACTTTATATTATCACCTACTTAATACTAATTAAGTAAGATCCCGATTTTACTAATTTCATAGCTAAGAAATATTTGATTCCATTTCTAGGGCAGCGATTAAATAAAATAAAATACATTGTTCTCGATTTGTAAAATTCCACTTTCGAAGAAAAGTCGATCGATATATACCTACATTAGTTGATTGGTTGTATATTTCCATACTCAACTTCTTTTATTAATTAAGTAAAAGTCTTCCTGATTAAGTGTATTTATAACAACATTGTCAACAAAATACTGTGATTTTTAAAACATTTTTTGACGGCACGAAAAGTAACCCGCGCAAGCGATTTAAGCCTTCGAAAAAGAAACGGCACTAATTAGCTTGGTAAAACTACTTTTTTGAATTTAAACCGATCGAATAATTTAAAAACCACGGTCCGTGGTGCAAATAGCTTTCTGTCTTACCTCTTTTCATCCACCAAAATTATGAATTATTTTATTATATGGATACATTTTATTTTATAAGTGACCGATCATCACCGGTCACTTTGGACAGGTCCTACTGTATATATTTACATATGTATGTTCGTTACAGAAATTCGATCGAACATGAGGAACCACAAATCCAATTACAAGGTCTACGTTTGTATTACCTATTTGTTATATTTATGTAGGATACATATACTTACTGTTAATTCGCTTTTATTTCTTTTAACTATTTGGCACAACAAGATCGATTTCTATTCAACGCCGTTTTTTTTTACTTTTTAAATTAGTAAGAATACAAGGGACTGACTGCATCCAATTTTAATTACTTTAAATGTAAATGAAAAGGAATCTATTACTTACACGGCAATTACAACGATGAATTTGCCGTGACTTGATTTTAATTAATCAACAAGTTCTTCTAATAGAAACTTTTAACAGGGCAAATCATCCAATTGTTTTTATATACAATGTCGCAAAATAGAACGAACACGATAAATGTTGATCAATTATCTACCTACTTCAAAGGACCACGCACACTTTATATGGAAAAATAGGAACCACTCAAATCGATTTTTTTTTATATCAATCGACTCGTCTTAATGTGAGGAATAATTATTATCATTGCGCCAATTTTGTTAATTTATTAATAAAGCCGCAATCTTTAATTAACGCTGTTATGAGAATTTCGTGAGAGCAAAAGAGAACCTACTAAAATCAAATTTGTTTGAGTTCATAAATCAACTTTGTTATTTATTGCGGAGTACTTAACAACGACGGGTCGGTATCTACCTTCTTAAACTGGCCTGGGATTTAAAACGATTGAAATAATTCTTTAAATGGCTTAAAAATTCTTGGCTTTGTGCACATTAAAAATGTGTACAAAACTAAGAGATTATTTGTACCTATCTATAAAAAGATAATATCGATGGCATTTTGTCAAAAGGGCGTAACCCAAACTTTCTATTAAAATGAATTGTTGAATTAAATGAAGACGTAATCTGTTAAAATCTGGTAACAATATTTCGATATTTTTCACCGGAAAAATGGATTTGTATTTCCGCCAAACGTATCTTCTTATAGCTACACGACGACACAGCATGTCTTCTCCGGTAAAATTTACTTTTTGTGGGTTACGCCCTTCTGGAAAACCTGCGTCGATATTTATATCAACTTGCTTTTATAATATAGTTGCTGTTGCTGTTAACGCTAATAATTGGAAATAGAGTAATAATATATTAATATATTAATAACATTAACAAACAATTCAAATAAAAAACAAAACACATTCACGGATAACAAATCAATAAAAAAATAATTCTTCAATATTCAAAATTGTGACTCAAATAAATAAATAATAAAATAATCCAATATAAGACAAAAATACACATAATGTAGCTGTTTATTTTTCTACCTCTATTAAAAATGTTCACCATAAAATATCTATAGGTAACTCCAAATTATTAATTTTATTTTAGTGGGGGTAGTAGTGACCATCCTCATTAGACGTCTCTGTCAAGTAAGGTTAAAATAACTTAACGTAATAAATAATTCAATAAATCATTAATATTGAAAAATCGGCCTATGTATATCCGCCAAAAAAGCAATCTTCCACATAAAATTGTGGCTATTATAACAATTACGGCTTATCCAAACCTATGTATAATTCAAGTAATTAATAAAAAGTTACTAGATTGTTTATTTGTAATTCAGTTTGAAGTTTGAAAAGTGATATATTCTATAGATGATTTACTTGCGCACATATTAGATGGCATAAAGAAAGACTACAATTTATTAAAACTGTAACAATACGAGGTGACAGCACTGTGTGAACGTCATCATCTAGTAACCTTTTATCGATGACGTAAATTGCTTATAGGTTTGGATAAAGTGTAACTAACAAAACTATTAGTTTTTAGGTAATTCTTTTATTCCAGGTTTTAAGCTCGCTTACAGTAGGTACCCTCCTAATTCTATTCTAACGACTCTAAAATAGTAGGATTGAATTCAGAATTTAAATGCTAACGACAATTCAATATGAATACGGGTTTAAAATTCTTAATTACAACAAGGAATCGAACAATATAATATTCTATGAGCACTTTTTTACTGTTTTCTACCTACTACTTACATTTGTGCCGTTTCTTAGGAACGTATTTACCATGACCCCTCCATAAATAAGGAGCAACAGATTTATTAACTTCCGACATAATTTAAAGCCCAAATTTTTTCAATGAATTGTTCATTAACGGGTTTAATAATGAAGTTACAGATTTGGCGCAATGGTAATAATTATTCCTCACATTAAGACGCGTCGATTGATATAAAAAAATCGATTTGAGTGGTTCCTATTTTTCCATATAAAGTGTGCGTGGTCCTTATGAATTATAATATTTACTAATTGAAAAAAGGTTACTTATTTATTTCACATTTTTGAAACAAAAGCACTTTAAATAAATTTTTAGCAGTAAAATACGCTCGCGTTGCACTTTTAACAATTATAAGTGCTATCCGGTAATTAAGCGTTGAAAACTACCCTAATTACATACATATAAATAAAATCGTCTCCTACCTTTGTTGTCGATAGAAAAGATGCCTATTCCGTCGCCTCCTCGTATAGAATATTCGATCCTGCTGTCTTCTCCAGGTGGATCGTTGTCGGTGGCGTTTAGCTGCATAACCACTGTCCCAATTTGTTTATTTTCCAAAACCGAACCCGATAACACAAAATCACCAAATACGGGGGCGAACACGTTTTCATTCACGTCAACTACATTTATCGTTACCGACGTCTCCGAGGATAACGAGGGATTGCCCCTATCGTTCGCGAATACTATCAAACTATGTACTTGGCGTTCCTCGAAGTCCAGAGGTTTGGTTGTACGAATCGTGCCCGACCAACCGTCAATTTTAAATGTGCCGTCGCTATCGCTGTCCTCCAATGAATACAAAATCTCACCGTCGGGCCCCAGATCGGGGTCTGCGGCCGTGACAACTGCAACGACGCTCCCTTTCGGGGTGTCCTCCCGTATTTTCACCGAATAACTAGGTAAACTGAATTTAGGGGCATTGTCATTGATATCATCTATTGATATTCTAACCAACGCTTCGGAGTACAAAGGCGGATCGTCGGGGCCTTTGCCGCCGCCATCCGTCGCCCTAATTCTCAATTCGTAAAGGTCTTGACGCTCCCTATCTAAATTGTTGGATACAGTTAACGCACCTGTTATCTTATCCACCGAAAAATCTCGAGTGTCTGTAACTAACGAATACGTCACCCGAGCGTTACTTCCAACATCTGCATCGGTGGCGTTGGCCCTGAATATCACCGTTCCGTTTAACGCGTTCTCCGTCACCCGGAAGCTGGCTAAGGTTTTTTCGAATTTCGGCGCGTTATCGTTAACGTCCAAAACCGTTATCGGAAGTACACGAGAAGCCGATTTCTGCGTTTTACCTAAGTCGTAAACGGTAACATTCAAGAAATACTCGTACTCCCTTTCCCTATCCAAGTATCCAATTACTTTTAGTTCTCCGGATTCCATATCTAAACAAAATACTGAATGCTCGTCGCCTCCCGATATCCCGAAGATAAGCTTTCCATTATAACCCAAATCTCTATCTCGAGCTTTTAATTTAACAAGTGTTGTTCCGAGGGCGACCGATTCATTTACTTTAATTTCAACCGGAAAGTCTATGAATTCGGGCGCGTGAACGTTCTCGCCATATCTAGTTGGCATCATTGCGAATTCTTCTTGAGCATGAGGTTTGTTATTATTCTCGGCGGCGGCAAGCACTTCCGTTAATCTCCTCGCAACTCCCGTATCTTTACACTCGAACGCTCCGGCTTCATCTGTTAATAATCCACTTGCGGATCCAGAATTTTTCTTCGCGTTCACAAGTTTAAAGTGTACTCTTACTATGTCGGCAAAGTGCGTTCCGTCGGTTGCGGTCACATTAATTTCCCTCTCGCCGACCCTCAGATCGTTCAAATCGCAACTTACCGTCAACGTTCCCGACGTCGCGTCAATATTAAAACATTCGTCTTCGTTTCCGGAAACAATTCGATAACTTATAATATTTCCAGCGTCGAAATCGATCGCCGAAAGGGTAATAATTTCTGATCCGATCGGCACGTAACGGGGTATGTAGCCGGTGCAGTCCACTTTTTCGAATTGCGGCCTATTGTCGTTAACGTCTTTAACTTTTATTGTCAGTTGCATCTCTTTTTGTCGTCTATAAGGCAAACCCCAATCGGAAGCTCTGAGTCTCAGTACGTATTCGCGCCTCATACTTTCATAATCTAATAAAGCTGTAGTCTTAACGACGCCAGAAAAGTGATCCACCTCGAATGGCACTTTAATCAAGTTAGCTATAAGGTAAGATATATAAGCGTTTTCCCCGGAATCTATGTCTTTCGCGTGAACGGTAGTGACCGACGTTCCGGCGGGCATATTCTCGTCCACCCAAACGGTCATCTCCGACTGGTCGAATACGGGGTCGTTGTCGTTAGTGTCGACCACCGAAATTTTCACTTTTGCAGACGATTGTTTTCTAGTTCCCGCGTTACCCTGATCGATGGCCGATACGGTTAAGCTGTAGAACGCCTTGGTTTCGGCGTCTAAGGGAATGGCCGTGTACAACATGCCCGTTTCCGGATTGATATGGAATTCGTTATTTTCGTTGCCTCCGACGATTTCGAGGAAAACTTGAGCGTTCTTGCCTTCGTCGGCATCGGTTACTTTCAGTCTTATTAGGGGAGTATTTACCGGTGCTGTTTCGGGCACTTTAACGTCGTAAATTTCTTTATTAAAAACCGGAGCGTTATCGTTTAAATCTGCTAGGTGAACGGGAACGGACTTGTAGCTTTCGCGCTGAGGAACGCCGCGATCGACCGCACGTAATTGTAAGGTGTATCCCTGAGGGGTGCTTTCTCTATCTAATAATTTAAGTACCTCGATGTTGTACTCGCCCTTCTGCTTTGTGGGACGGATGCGAAAATGGCCGTCCGGATCGCCGTCGACTATTTCCAACGACTTAATTTCCCCGTGAATCCCGTTATCTCTGTCCGAGACGTTAACGATCGCGTATATGTCCGCATTCGAGTTTTCCACTATTTTCGTGTGACGCCGCACGTGAATTTCGGGGGCGTATAAATTAACTTTCTTAACGCGAATGCGTACTTTGGCCTGATTTACTGTCCACGAAGTCGGTCTGGAAATGGCGCCGCGATCTTGTCCGAGTACGGTTAATTCGTGATAGGTGCCGTCGTTATACCTTAACGGCCTAGTAAGGGAAATTACGCCGGTCATCGGATGAATTGCGAACTGGTCCGTATCGTCCGCGAAACTATAATATATTTCACCGTTCCTTCCCAAATCTGCATCTTCCGCAACAACTTTAAGCACGCTTTGGTGAATGGGCGTGTCCTCGTACACTGTCGCGTTGTATTCCGTGGGGTAAAACAGGGGACTGAGATCATTCGCATCTAACACGGTTACTACAACGTAAGTTTCGGTTTCTAACGTAATTTTATTTTTTCCGTCTCTTTTAATGGCGGTCGCGCGCACTTGAAGAATGTACTTGTCCTTTCGTTCCCGATTTAACACGTCGTTATTGCCGGTTCTAGTCCTAATAAATAAAAAACAAAAATCGCCCACTAGTCTATCTTCGGCCTTAAAAAATCTGTCCCTATCGCCCGCCACTATCTTGAAACGGATATCCGTAAGCGAATTTCGGGGTACGTATATTCCGATTCGTTCTCCTGGCGCGGGGGCGGCGTAGGTTTTCGCCACGCTGTTTTCAGGTATGCTGACATTGTAATTAGATCGGGTAAACCTGAAATCGATGCCGGACGTTTGCGCCTCTTCTGAATCAACCTGGGTAAGAAGTATCACCAGGAGACAACAGGCGAGAGCGCTGCGACTCATTTTTTCAGCTCATGTCGCCACCACCTAAAAAAAAAATAAAAAATAAGTATTTGGTATTATGAAATCGATTATCAATCATCGAATCGTTAACCGAGCGACAGTGGCCAAAGAGCAAACACAAAAAAAATGAACTATAGATATATTTCTGAAACATCGAAAATCATCTAATTATTTAGCGATAATTTAAAAGAGCTTTTATTGCCGGCCTTTACTGGCACGAATGAATTATAAAATAAATATATTTCGGTAACCCGCTCGTTATTTTTTAACTTAGATATTTTCATTACAGTTCGTGTTGGGCATATTCCGTTGATAAATTACATCGGTCAATTCGGCGATTCAAATTAATTCATCCTATTTTTATAAATACTTATCTACGTATTCAAAAACATTTCCAGTCGAATAATTGATAAGTACTATTCTCATAACAGCGTTCGATTTTATTTAATTTAACGTTATTTTACCATTATGAAAAAAAACGCGGATAAGTTTTATAATGCAGATGTAGAATCAACATGATATATTTTCAAATTTTGTCTTAATAACCTCTCATATCTTATTTAGTCTTAAATTAGAAATTTAAATTTAATTTTCCATAAAACCAGGCGGCACACTGACGTCATAATGTCGTCAATTATTGGTAATTGTTCGTCGGCGACGTCGTGGATACAATAAGTGACGTACGCATGACAAACATTTGACGTCATTAAAGAACGTCGTCGAGACGTCTTTGTTTGGTCATTCCAAAGTCCCGAATCCTTACTGGAAAACCTGAAGTTTTCATGTTACGTTAATTGAATTTGAGAAAATAAAGACGTTTTGAAGCGTTAATTTAAAGCGTAAATTACTCGTATTTTTTTTCTAACATGTTTATGTTTTAAACCAAAATTTTAACTAAAAAATATATAAATCTATTTTGGAATTATGCCATATCGCGTCTATGCGATTAATAGTAATAGTTGTGTACGTTATAAATATGCTAGTATACAACTAATCTAGTAAGGAAACTCGCATTCGGTTATTTATTCTAATTGTGTACGTCAATGGGTAGGACTAGTTCCTTTAAAGTGTCACGCCGCTGTGCATACCGATCGCGCTTTGGTTTACCGTCAGCAGTTTTGTTAGGTTAGTGGTTTTACTTTGCAGTGAGTTCTACGTTATAAATTTGTAAATTTGGATATAATTTCTTAACGGTAAGTGAAAAATTAATCAGTCTATCGCCACCTAAAGTTAAAACGAATAATTTTAAATATTTAAACAACTGGAAGAAATATTTTTTACAATAATTTTATAAATTACGGCTTAACAAGAAACAGACAAACTGTACTTATTTCTATAGGTTTTAACCTTTAGGTGACTAGGTTATCTTTGTGGCGTGAGTGACCCCCATTTTATTATTAATTTATTTAGATGTCTTTTGTTGGCGTGGAATTTTACATTGTGCGACTCATACAATCAGAAAGCTTTTATCTAAAATAGTTTTTTTCTATTGTGCTTAGTTTAGGCTCTATCAAATGATCCTAGAACTCGTGGACACACTGTATATCTTATATTATATTTACCGCTTACATTTTATCTTAAACATATTATTGTATTACTCGTATATAATAATAATAACGAAATTTGTTTATTAAGTAGGTAAATCCAAATAATTTTGTGTTCCTTCTTTGCTATATTAACATACTTTGTTTAATTTCTTAGATTTAAGTTCTTTGTTTGTACCTTCATTTTTGTAATAAAGTAATAATTATACTGAATGTATTTGTATTTTTTTCACCTTTAGATGCGTCATTAATGCCTTATGATTACGTCAATAGGACGTCAAATCGACGTCCCATTTAAAGAAATTAGGCATTAATTAGACGTCTCAAGTAACGTACTGGATTGGTCATAATTTGACGACGTTGGGCTGTGACATTAACTCGTCATATATACGTCATTTACGACGTCCCCATTGGTCCCCAAACGGCCAATAATTGACGACATTATAACGATTGTGTGCCGCCTGGGTTATTCCGTGTGCAACTGTAAAACTGGGATGCCGTTCGATGTCCCCACCGGATATATTTTTGATTACGTACATATTGATATACCTATATAGGTATATTTAAACAAATTATCAACTAAAGCTCGTTTCATTTTAAACGAGCTTGTTGGTTAATAAATTAAGTAACTTCCTTAAATTTTACTTCTATATAATTATAAATTACTTTCATACGTAATCACACAGATATATACATTCTTAGTAAAAACAAAAATACAAAATGACATTTTTTTATAATTTGATTCTTTTGTTTTCGCCTGCTTTTTCGTTATCCACTGCATAACCCCCTCGCCAGTGATGGGAGTCATTCCTCGCGGAAACGTAGAGGAAAATGCACATTACGTCCCGATCTTGTCTTCTTACTATTGATAATTTCAGATTGTCCCTGAAAATTAGTATTTGTTGGGACGTCTTGTGGTGTATTTGTTGCGAAGTTTGGTTTTGTTCGATCGACCGATACGTTAATTTCTTTTCCTTTGTGGTGACTTTGCTATTGAGTCGTTTTAAAACTTTATACGGTCCTGTGTAGGGCTGTTGTAGTAATTTTCTGACGCTATCGTCGCGAAGGAAAACGCGAGAACAAGTTTGTAGATCTGGATGGACGAAAGTTGTTCTTGTGGTCTGCCGAGAAGTTTATACCGGTTGAAGGTTTTTCATGTGCTGTTGCAGTTTTGCGGCGAAGCTTTCCGGTTCATATTTTGAATTAAGCGTAAAGAAAAATTCACCTGGCACTGTGAATGTTGTGCCATACACCATTTCTGCTGTAAAACTCTTGATGTTGTCTTTATACGTTACACTTAAGCTTAACAAAATAATTGGAAGTACTTCGGTACAGTTTTTTGTTTCGTGACACATTATTGCAGCTTTTATTTGTTCGAGGATGGTACGCTGTCGATTAAACGTCCATAATAGACAAAAAAAAGAAAATACACATTCTTGTCTTGTTTAATTCAATTTAACTTATTTAAAATGAAATAAATTTTATCTACCGTCAATGAGTATATCAATAGCAATTCAAAAATTTAAATAGGGAGGTACTTATGTTATAAACACCAAATGGTTTTAATGTTTTAACTATTACTTTTAAACCTTTCACAAGAAATCGATTGAAAAAGCACCCAAAGTTATTATTTCTAATAACAAGCAATAGCGGTTGCAATAGTTCTTTGAATATTTTCGACTTTCGCTTACGTGTGAAATTGTATACAATTCTGTTATGTTTATGATTTGCAATTTAAAAAATGCAAGCTTAATGCAATTTATATCATGAAGAAAAAAAAACAATTAATGGTGATCACAAAATCAAATATAAAATGTAATTTTTTTTAACAGCGAACTAAATATACAATAACATAAAATAACGCTCGACATTTATTACCAATAAAATATTTAACGATCATATTGCAGTAGCCCGGAGATAATAAACCTCCTTTTTACTTCATCAGTTTCAGTTTTCATTCGGCATATGGAACCAAACATAGACGACAAAATTAATTTTTAAAATATCCCATTAAGGAAGCTTTTATTGGATATATGAAAAAAAAAATAAAGCTTAAAATGTAAATATAACATTATTTGATTTCGTATAAATATATTTACCTAAATAAACAAAAGAAATGAAATGAGCAAAAATTTCCATTATCCACGTGTTTAAATTTTCATCGATGTTAGAGTGATTTTCTTATTTCCTTTTTAATAAAATTTATATAATTGGTAGACATTCTAATAGATTATATTACTATTTATTTTAGAGAAAAAATACTCCTAAATTAATGGTTACTATTAAATAACTGTAATAAATCGATTTAAATTGTAGGTCAACAATAATACGAGATTTATTCCATCATAGAGATACGTAATACTAGAATTTTAATTTTTCCATTCTTATTATCTTGTTGTTTTTATCTACAGAAAAAGATATTTCCTATAATTATGAAACGTTTATTTACTTTTAACTGACAAAAAACGAACGGCTACTACTACACACTTAAAAAAAATAATCATCTATCGGTCATAGATAATAATCGATAAATTAAATTTTACTTTATTATTTCCAACAACATCACGTTAAGTTTGTCAAAATAAATTACCGAATTTATCTAATGTGTATGTTTTTGACATAAAATTACAAAAGTCTGAAATCTTTAATATGTTTAATTAATAGTGATTGCGGAGTGTATTATTTTGTCCAGAGAATTTTAGAAAAGGATTAGGTGTTAAAGAGAATAACACAATATCTATGTTAAGTAAGTGACACGAAGTTAGAAAACTTGAATGATTACATAGGTAAATACATAAGTAATCGTTCCTCTTCTACCTTGCTGTGGGTGTATGAGAGGAATTTGAGTGGTATAAATATTAACAATGCTTTAAATTTCTGTACAGATAATTAAGAGAGAATTAAGTAAATTATCTAATTATCAATTAAATTCCCAAACGGTGCTCGATAAAGCACTCGTTTCATAAGGCTTTTATCGCACTCGTCCTTTAGAAAACTCGGCGCCATGCGGTTCGTTTTCTAAACTTGGACGCGCCTTATAAAACTTGTTGTTTAATATAGGCACTATTTTAGTTCAATTATTTCTTTTAATTGCCTACTTAGAATTATACCCGCGCGTACTTCATTAAAACAAAATATATTTTAAATCATATACGAGCCAACCGATTTTATTATGTTTACTCCGTCATAATTAGCAAGATTGGATAACTTTAGATAGGTACTACCCTGTATAACTAAGAATATGAACAAACAGAAGTAATAAAAAACGGCAAACACAACATTAGTTTGAAGCTACAAGATATTTCGTTTAATAACTTCGAAGGAATTTCATTTTGAATTGGAAAAAATTTCAAATGCGAATTTGTTTGTACGACTAGGATAAAAATAGATTGAATAACGTATCGCAGTAACGATTCAATAAATCAAATAACATTTATGTCGTAAATACAAGAAAACAGTCCATGTAAGTAAACGATTTTTCTAGTTTTACAATATTAATATTATTTGTCGTTAGTAAAATATTATTGTTCATATATACTCTTTATGCACATCAGAACTTCCCGCTTATTTTATCACAAACTAATATTTGTAAGGGATTAGTATGTAAATATTTACAAGACACGTAATACGGTAAAGTTTCTTAATGTCTGTTGATGGCTACGGCGTTCTCGTCCTTCTTTAAAACATTATTATTCCGGGGAAGTTGCAAATTTTGTGCTTTATATAACTACTTCCGCTAAAAGTTGTCGAACACTATGCAAAGAACAACAATCAGAAGGTAACTATGGCACTTTACAAATAATCGTAAAAGCAATTAAATAAATCGCCGTTTTAAAATGTACGTAACTCGAAAAGCGGTTGATTCCTCGTCTAATTTCGAAGAAGTACTTTTACATATACAGCGCGTCCACGGATGGACCTAACTGTACTTTAAGCAAAAATGAAAAATGTTAGAGGAGAAAATTGCTTCTAAGAGAAAAGATCAATAGAAATTTAAATATAAAATATTAAAACTTTATCTCGACATATCACACTTTTGCTTTGAAGGGGACGTTTGAGCGAGGAACTGGCTAGATACAAAAAATTTCTAATAAATGGATTGGATGTTCGGATTTATAACACGGCCTGCACGCTCACCTGATATCACCCCACTTGATTCTTATTTATGGAGATACTTAAAGCAAAAGGTTTATGTGAATAATTTTAATAATGATGTAGACCTTTTAAAACAAAAACAAAACATGTGCGACCGATTTAGTTTACGAAGAATTTAGAAAAACGACTAAAAAAGTGCGTAGAAACGGAGGGCATTATGTAAAGTAATATTAAATATTCGTGTTCGTTTCTGTTATTCAATAAATTTATGCGTTTTCTGTAATTTTGTACAGCTGCATTAATTGTAATGTAAACAAAATTTTGAAATTTCACACTTGAACTTCTATTCGCATTAGGAATAATTCTTTCCTCGAACAATTGGTACTTTACTCTTGAACAATTTAGTGTTTCATTATCTTCAAACAACCCAATATATTATATCGACATTCTACGGGCTTTTCAAACTAAGCAAAACTCTTGATAAAGAATAACTTTTTATCTAAAAACGAGAAATAAAAAAGTTTACAAGTATGATGTCCATCCGTGGACATGCTGTATAAAGCGAAACGCGTATAAAACAACATACACGGAATTTTTTTTATAAATATGATACAAATATTAAATATGGCCCTACTTTCTACTTTAAAGAGAACGCTCGAGCATTTTACTAATTTTCTTTTGTTTGTAATACACTTGGAATTTCAATACCTATTCAAAGGAGCCCTGTATCCGATAAAATACGGATTTCCCCTAATATAGCTAACTTATAAGCTGACAATGGAAGTCTCGAAAGGTCTCGTTAATATGTATATATAGATAGAGAAAATCAGTCTCAATTTTCAAGCTGAATGATCACGTCTTTTCGTCACCAACACATAAACAGCTAGACTACCCTATTGTGCGAAACGCTTTTAGAAGTAAAGATATTCCTAGAGGAGTAAAGCTCGTAACCTCTTTTAGACGGGTCCGGTGACACCTTGTGAAACCGTATGAATAATGTATTCCTCGAAGTAACAGGTTTCCGCAAAAACAATCAGACAATTTCTAAGAGCTTTTTGTGCTTTCAGACAGATTCCTTTACGTCAAACTTTCTAGACACTTTGCTAATGGATTGACGTCCTAACTTTATTTAAAAATTGCAATTATAACATGACGTAAATGGTTCCCCAAAGATGATGTCAGAATTGATGATCTTTTGCCTAAAAATCAATCGGTTTAGATTGCAAACACTTCATTCTATTGCGTGACATTCTTGACTCGCAAAATTTATTCCTGTTCAAATTGCTTGGAAGTTTCGAACGTCGTCACGGATATCTGATTGATAGCCAATTCGCCGCCTTATAAAACTTCAACCATAAAATTGTTTACGTTTTATTCAAGATAATCGGTAAACTTTCGACTACTAGACTTTACAGGATAATCTATTAATTCGTTCGTGGTAAGCTTAAATACGTATGACGATGCGTATCGTCCAATACTTTATTTTTATTAATTTCGGCGTTTAGTGGGTAATTGAAACACTGGCGGGTAATAATTTTAAACGCTATTCTTATTTGGTAACGTTTTTTTCGTTGGTCGTTTTTAAAGTTCTTATGTTTCCGTCGCCTGTAGTAAGTACGTAACGTACTCTTTACTTTTTACTTTGTATAGGGTAGAATTTCTATTGCATACACGATATTTACAAAATTTCCTCGATCGAGAAATTTAAAAGAAAACGTTTATCACAATATTTTTTAACGAACTAGTTGTAAACGAAAAAGTTCTGAAAAATATATATCCAAAAACACTTCGTTAAGGAGCTACAATCTCTTGAAGTTGGGAGTCCACTAAGCACTTCTTTATCGATAACTTTTAAAAGAAGAATCGCGCCTTAAAAATGTTGTGCGTTAGCGTTATTCGCGTGGTTCTACCAGTTATTTTCATCAACAGGATTTTATGGCTAATATTCGAAATGAAAAAATCGCTACATATTTAAAAATACAAGGATACTATAGGTTTAGGGACACGTTGACTTATTTACATTAAATACATCACAAAAAGGCGCTTTGTAGAGGTAAAATTTTACTGCTCCATTACTTCGTTATTTATATAATATTTGTAGGTGTAGTAGTAATGCGGTAAAATTTAAAATGCCATACCGAATAAACTCGAAGGGAATTGCTAGAAACGTTAGCAACACTTAGAAACACTTTATTTGCGTAGAAAAATGTTTTCAGAATTTTCACGCAGCAGTATCAAATCAATGGTATTCGCAAACAGTTAACAAATATCGGATGTTCGAGGCTACCAAGAGATTTAGATTAAATCGAGATTACCGTTTTACAATTTAAACTAGTTAATTAAATTGGAAAAATTTGCAAATCAAAGGAACAAGATACGGTAGAAGGACAACGTCTACCGAGCAGCTTGTGTATCCCGAACAATTTAAATGAAGGGTGTTTGGTACATCGATATCAATACTGAAACGGATGGTGGAGAAGGTTATTTGGTCGCATATCTGACCACATAATACTATTATACCTACAAAGTGTTACGAATTTCGAAATAGCAGCTTTGATTGCTATTTTTCCTAATAACAGGTTTTTATGGAATTGAAGGATGACAAATACTCTATTAATAGGTGTTATATGTTTGAATTGTTTTTTCCTGAATCTAAAATGTGCACTTCTTGAATACTATACACTATAAAAGTTTTAAATGTGATTTAAAAAACAATAAAGACAAATTAAAGTGCCAAAGTTTATTATTATAAAGAACGTTTCAAAAAAAAAATCTCTATTCGACACTCTTTCCAATGATATATCACATAATAACATAATTTTTTTTTCACATGTTTATCAATTGGGTATTTACAATCTGTTATGGATAACATTCAGTAAATCGTTTGGCATATAATTCATAACATGAGGAAGTAATATCCAGTGATAGTACTTCGCAATCCTGCAGCAAGTAAGGGTTAGTTGAGAACATAATCTAATTAAGTTTCTTACTTAAACTATAACTAAACCTAATCTAAAAATCGTTCAGGTAAGTCTAACGGGTTACATTTTTGGAGTCGAGAGATATATTGTCTGTCTAATAACGCCACAGCTAAATCATTAAGATGCACCCTAAGTTTCACTTGATATTTTTCACTAGCACTTTGGACTTCCTGCTTAATTGTAGGTACCGGAACATCCTGTTGTAGTAACTAGTTAGGAACATACCAAGGAGCATTTGTGATGATCCTGATTATTTTGTTCTGATATCGTTGTAGTATTTCTAGGTTTGTGTTACTGGCAGATCCCCAAAGTTGGATGCCATAAGTCCAGATTGGTTTTAAAATGGCCCTATAGAGTAGAACTTTGTTTTCCAAGGATAACTGGGACTTTCTCCCGAGCATCCAATACATGTTTCTTAGTTTTAATCCAAGTTGCATTCGCTTTTTCATGATGTGGGTTTTCCAAGTAAGCCGTCGATCTAAGTGAAGTTCTAAGTATTTTACATTGTCGTTTTGCGGGAGCAGGGTATTATTTAATGCTATCGGGGAGCAGGTTTTTTTCCGGAGGGTAAAAGTTACCTGTGTGGATTTTGTTTCGTTAACACGTACACGCCATAGTTTCAACCAGATTTCTATTCTGTTGAGGTTTCGTTGGAGTAACAATGATGCTCTTTGAGGATCGGTATGGGATGCCAACACTACGGTGTCGTCGGCATAGCTAGCTACTAGTGTCTGTGGAGTGGTTGGTAAATCCGCTGTGTAAAGTACGTACAGGATAGGTTCTAGGATACTTCCCTGCGGTACGCCGGCTTGTATTGGATGAAGACTCGATTGCGCGTCTTTGAATTTTACTTGAAATCTTCTTTCTGATTTCCATGAAAAGCATTGTCTCAAGAAACGTTTCTATAGCAGTTATTCCAAGAATAGCTTATCTGACGTTTATTTGATAATTGCAAAATCGGCCCTAAATAGAGATATGGACTAACATAAGATGTTCAAGTGACGTAAAACAATAACACATTTTAAAATTGGAACGATACATGGTTACAAAGTAAACAATAGATTCAACAAATGAAACATTTAATGTTTGTAGTGTTAAATACAGGCACATGCTCTTCGTCGCACTTAGGATTTATAGTGTAAAGGCACCTTTAAAGTGTATTGCATTCAAGAAGTACGCATTTAAGATCCAGGAAAAAATAATTCAAACAGACAACATGTATTAACAGTGTATTGTGATCCTTGCAACTCCAGAAAAACCAGTTACTAGGAAAAATAGCCTTCAGTATTGACATCGATGTACCAAACACCCTGTACATTAATGTAAAGAATATCGCAGAATCTAAGTAAGTATAGATCGAACTAAAAATTTAGGTCACATTTAGGTTGATTTTTATTCCACAAAATTAAAATTAACCAATAAAAAATCATGGTAGAGATATTTTTGATAACTACCTACCTAATATAAATTAAAAAAAAATAGATAGGTTGGTACCCACATATTAGTTACATTGCTGTTACGTATCTTCAAAATGACATGCAGATAGTCCGCCGTAAACTAGTAAATCGCCGGTATCAGCAAAACAATAAAAGAAAGGGAGCGCCAAACATTAAGATGTGACGTAGGATATCCTAATATCGAAATATAAAAAATTTATGAAAGATAAAATTTATCTACAAAGTAAACAATTCAATAACTAAAATAGCAATTACGGCATCGACGTTACCGATATAAAAGGATTTCATATCAGACATCTGTTAAAATTCTGATTACATTAATCATCGCGACCAATAATTTAGGCGCCACGCTTCGATATAGAGATTATTTGCAACGTTAATGTTTGCAAATAAAACGGAATATATCTAGTCGTTTTCCGAATGTTGTTTTGTAAATTATTGGAATTGGGGTTCGTATAAAAATGTAATAGAAATCGAGGATTTAATGTTCGAGACCTCAACAAATTCAAGAAACGAATGTTCAACTACTGGAGTAAATGCTAACAAAGAACACTGATTGAAAGGGCAGAGATTATCTGATCTGATTCGATTCTTTTAATACCGAAGTCTGATAATTTTTCCGTAACAATAGCATTAAAGGTAGAAAGAAGTTAAATTGATAGCGTTTTCAAGTTATTAACCTAGGACTTAAAAATAAAATGCCTATTTATTAAGAGAGAGATTACATTTTTTTTTCAAACGATCGACCCTTTAAATGCGCAATAAAAGAATTTTATTAGTTATTTCTTGTTTGAAGTTCAACTCAACTGTTTATTACTACAGTAAAATCTATTGTTAATGAATGTAAAACGAATGTCCTTTTTACTAATAAATACAAAAATCTTAATATAGCTGGAGTAGATACTATTTATTTGAAAAAAAATTACTTGCACCGTCGAAAATTGCTTTCAATGGGGCAATAAATACGATTGTTTAAAGACAATCGCCGTGGTAATTGCAAAAACAATTTAAAAAATATTTTTAGAAGTTCAGTTTCGCCGTACAACCTACGTGGTATTTACCCCCGAGGGGGTATTTCACTGACAAAATTGTATACATCAAAATGTCGAACTGCCCATAATTTTATGGACCACGCTACCCCGCACCACACCCACATTAACAGTAACAATACAAAATTAAAATTTTTAGAAACGTTAGAAATTAAAAACATTTAAAAGGATACCTATATTTGCATATCTGATTCTTGACAGATAACTGAAAAAATATAAAAAGAAGGGTAGCGATATTGTTTAGAAAAATGAATCTGAACATTAATATACGTACCAGGTCTGACCAATAAGTAATGAGACTAAGTCCATAAAATACGTATATTTAAAAATTAAGGTACATTGATGTGATCCCCTTCAAAGTACTCCCCTCCCACAACTACACACTGATTTCAACGTTTCTTCCAGCTTTCGTAACATTTCTGGAAGGCTTCGACTGGAATGTCCTGGAGTACCTCGTCACGGCGGTCTGGATGTCAGTTATGGACTCAAAATGCGTTCCTTTCACGGCCAATTTTGTTTGGGGGAACAAGAAGAAGTCACAGGGTGACATATCCGGCAAATAGGGCGCTTGCGGCAACACTGCGATGTTTTTAGAGGTCAAAAACTGCGACACACTGAAGGCACGATGGCATGGAACATTGTCATGATGAAGGATCCACGTTTTGGCAATATCTGGACGGACTCTAATGACTCGTTTTCGCAGCCGATCGAGTACTTTCAGGTAGAAATGTTGGTTGACGGTCTGCCCAGGTGGTACAAACTCTTTGTGCACGATTCCTTTGCTGTCAAAGAAGCAAATCATCATCGTTTTCACTTTTGATTTGCTCATTCTCGCCTTCTTCGGTCTGGCTGCACCAGGAGACAGCCACTGTTGACTTTGCCGTTTTGTTTCGGGATCGTACTGAAAATACCAACTTTCATCACCAGTAATTACACGATCGAGAAGAGTTGGATCGTTTCATATTCGTGACACGCCTTACAAACACGTTGTCGAAAACACAACGCAGCTGGATAACTAACGAACGTACGAAAGTCGCGAGCACATGTATCGATAGAAGAGGGATGGGAGATTAACCGACCGAAGTTTCAGGTTCGCAGTGTTACCACAAGCGCGGCTAAAAAATCAGTCTCATTACTTATTGGTCAGACCTCGTATAGCTTATCTAAAGCTGTATGATTTTCACGTCATCAATACAAGGTTACTAGATGATGACGTTTCACACGGTGCTGTCACCTCGTACCTCGTGTTTTGACAATTCTAATTAATTGTAGTCTTTTTTTAAGCCATCTAATATGTGCGCAAGTAAATTCATCTATAGAATTTCCAAACATTGAACCGAATTACAAATAAACAATCTAATAACTTTTATTGATGACGTGAACATCATACAGCTTTAGATAAGCTATACGTATATTAATGTTCAGAATCATTTTCTAAACAATATCAACAATTCTAACAATATAATTTTTATATACAAAGCATTTTATAGTCAATTGTATAACATATTTCGAAGAAGAAAAGAATTTCTATCTTTACAGCGTGTTAAAAAACTCAGTTATTATTAGAAGTATATATATAAAATGTATTATCATTATTATATGTAAGGTATTGCGTTTATTTATTACTCCTATAGCAGAATAGTAATGCAACTCCTTTGAATATCACTAAAAAAAAATCAGAACCAACGATCGGATCGATTCTGCCACAGAATGTAAAATACCGTTGTACACGATATATAAAATCCCAACGCGAGATTAATGCGTGCTTTTAAAGAATATGGGTCGTATTCGGGGACAGGCGTGATTAAACTGATTCATTACTAAATCATGTTTAGTCACTCAATCGTAACAATTATTTCTAATTGTAAGGGAAAAGGTTTAATAACGACTAAATTTTAGCAGCGCAATATGAATACGGCTATAAATTATTAATTTATTGTTATATAAAGAAAAAAGTTATTAAGGTGGGTTGTTCTTTATTTGCAATATTATCTAAAGGAGAAACGTTCTCATTATACGTATTACAATGGTAATAGATACAATAACAGGACCTAAATTCTAATAAAACGATGTAATCCTTAAGCTTCGTGTGGGGGGCAAAATATTGCAATATTGTTGGTGTGCATTAATGTAGAAGATTTACATAGCAATCAATACTAACTTCACTGCAAGGGTTTATATCTGGGCAAGTAGATGAAACTTGGATTTTTGAGATAGGATCGACGCGACAGTGAAATCGTGACAAAATTCTAGCATCAAGTGTCACAAGAAAAACGATATTCGCGAGAAAAAATATTTGAGCGGATCGTTTTCTATTTTACATAGATACCATTATGATTTATGCTTCAGATTTATAAGCAGTGCGCATTCTGGTATAGAAAATTATTTTAAAAATAATAATGTAAATATTTATTGTTTTTAACAACACGGTTAAAAAATCCTTACACAGCACGACACCGGTGGTAATACCTATGTTTCAAGTTTTACCGTTAGTGTACGATCGCTTATTTAATTTTTTTTATTCAAAAACTGTAGGAAAGTAAGCCTTCAAAATGAGATTTTCTAAATTGCAAAAATTTTAAGACCAGAAGGCCTTTAAAAAAAAAACCAACAGCGGTTGCAATTTTCATCTGCTTGTCGAGATGGGAGCCGATTGGAAATATTTAAAGCTTTTGAAAAGTACACACAATCATTAATTTAAACTGAATTGGATCAATGGCGGAATATTTACATAGGCGATCGATCAGATATTTACATGATCTGTAAAAAAAAATTATAAACGATGCCATTTACAATTTATTAGTTAGCACCATCGAGCGCTCCACGACTATGGTGGAATAAATATAGCAAATAAAATGAACCACATAATGCTACCAAAATACGAATAACCATCAACAAGTTCATCTGCATCACCTACTCTAATATTATTTTTCCACCCGTAATAAACACTTTTGGCTGTTTCTTCCCCTAATATTAGTTAAGTACTACAGCTGTTTTGTTGTTTGCACGAAACTTTACATTAAATGTAAGCACCTTTATCCTTGAAGATACTTCGGAAACTTTTGAAAGCTACTTTAAGAATAAAACTTTTAATATTGAAGTTCCTTTGAACATTATTTTTCTTAAAAAACAACATCAAACGGGAAATTTCAGTAAATATGCGATTTCTATGAAGAGAAAACTAGGATCGAATTCGTTTTTGTTAAAATCGTTACTTGCATAGAACACACAAGTATTTACACAAGATGCAATAAAATTCGTAAAATATTGACGGCTATAATAAATAATTTTGTCTAAAAATGCATGAATCAATTTTTGAGAATTTAAGTAAACGATAATTAAACAATGGAGTTTAAATTTTGTACTTAATGGCAATGCAATTTCAATTACTTATACGACAAAATTGCAAATGCGCTAACGTTATAATTATCGTGCTCGATGATGTTACGTAAAAGTTGTAAAAGAATTAAGTACATATTTATATTCATAAACTTTACGGATAAACTACGCGACTTCCTTAAATCTGTGCGTCCACATTTTAGGCAAACAGTTTAAAAACGAACCTTAGTTAAGCATGGATGTTAATTTTCTGGTTATTTTAGTAAAGCCAATTGGAAAATTTGAACCTCCTATATTACCCCGAGCAAAACTGTGGCCACCCATTACGGGGAGAGTTCAGCCGGGTAAAATGCAGCTTTTCCTCGGAATAACTTTATCGACGTTCCCATTACTGATGCCTTTTGTTTATTCTTCGTAAAAGGTCGGATAAGATCTTTATTAAAATAAATGGAATTTATATTTAGCACTATTTAACAATTTAGTTTCCTAATTTATTTAAGTTTTAAAATTTATCAAATTTACTGCGATATATTGCTAAATTAATTTATTATATAAATATATAATATATCTAAAATAGTTCAACATTAAATGAAAATAATTGATATATAAAGACAATTTTAATTGGTTTACTTGTAGCGTGCATAAATTTGTAAGGTTTTACTCGAGGCTCGTGCATCTGTCGTATTCTCCCGTGCCTTTAAAGCAAACAATTATATTTTTAAATCATACTCTTTACCTTAGCTTGCCTCGTGTTTATGACACATGGTTTCTGTTTTGGTTTAGTGTACGACACGGAATGCAAGAAAAAGGGGCATATGTTTTCTGTATTATTTATTACGCATCGTATATTTTCGTTGCTTTACTCTGCTTTTTTTAACAGTATACTCTACATAAACTATAAATAAGTTTGATCACCTTTAATCTGGTTTATTATGATTACATTTTTGGCGAAAAAATAATTTTGCATATAGGTAAATTATACACGAATTAGGTATAAAGCACAAAAGGAAAGTAGAGAATCTCGGATATAAGAAACTTGACACGATCAAGAAAGAATGTCGTGATATTTTTAGAAAGACAAAAGATGTTCAACGATGAGTCGTCCATGTCAACAAGTCTTTTCTCCAACCACTTCCAACAACTGGAAGATAGAGAACCACATTGTATCTCGGAAAGTGACGAAGTTGCTTAGCCTTCGGTTCACTGACGAGTGAAGATCATCGAAGACGACGCTTTCCAGTTTGTTCATTCCAAACGACTGCCAAATGGCAACCGGATCGATTCAATCTCTGGATCTCTTTTTCAATCGACAATTCAAACATTTTGCGAGGAAGTTCCAAAATCGCGTTCGAGTTGAAAGTGTTGCTCTTCGTCTCTCCAAAAGGGACGCATCAATTTCGAGTAAAATATTTTGTGGACGTGACCAAATTACATTCTGGTAAGACCTTCCCGATTTGAATCTTCTGCCACTGTTTGTTTTCCGAGATCATTTAAAAATTGCCAAAAGGACATCGATGGCGAGCAATGCAATGCATTGTTTTTCATTGCTCCGTTTAAAACACTTTTCTGCTGTTAACAGTAATGACACTTCTCGTATTATGCATTATTCTTGAGGGGTATACTTTGATACGTCACATATCGTACGTCTTTGGTCGCACACGCATTCATTACTCCGCAATATCTAACTGTACAACAAATTTCCTTGTGATCGGTGCAGAAAAACTGCACGGCGTTCCTTGTTAGGTGGTTGCCCATAGTTAGAAAGCTTGCGACTTTTAAATGACCCGTTTATCGGAGAAAGGTTAAAGTCGGACGCTGCGCGACCTTTGGCTTTAAACGAATCTTGTTTCTAAAAATAAAATTAAGTATTTCGTTTTTTTTTTCGTTTGAAACCGGACAAAGTTCGTACAGAAACTGTTGTTGCCGACATTGTCCACCGCTGGTCGGGCAGTGTCGACTTTGCTCGCATTACCTAAATCGGGCCAAATTACAATAATAATTCAAAACACATTCTTCGCCAGTTACGATTGAATTAATAATAGGTACTTATTAAACTTTCATAATAGTTAATAAATGTCATGAGAATTATTGAGTTTTCCTCGGGAATTTTAGTAAGTTTCATATGTAGGTAGGTATATGAATTATACCAAGTAACATATAAACGGGAACAAAGTTCTTCCATGAAATAATGACGGTAGGACGTTAACAATACACAAAGGATCGAAACCTTCGTTAGAACTGAAACTAATGTATCGAACGGTTGCCATGGACGACTACAACTTTGTAGTTATACAATACATCCATCATAATATATTATAGATCTATGTACGATATCTTTATTGAAAATTTTTGATCCAAATAATTTAAAAATCTTTAACTTTCATTTGTTGATATGGCTTATCAAATAGCTACTACTTATGTTTTTTTACCATCTAGCAATAAACTTTATATGGTGTCGCTTAATTAATCTATAACAATGCAAAGTTTACAAAAATTACTATCCATACTTATCAGTTTAACGATAAAATAATTGAGTGAAAAAATGTTTTTTTTAGTTTCTAAGTAATAAGAGAATTTATGGGCTTTATCTGCTTACAACTTAGATGGCGAGGGGTAAGCTGCGAGTAAAGATACGGGAAATACATGGAAACGTTTTTGTATAGAGAAAAATATAATACTTGCATGAACGAGAAGTTTTTACGCACTGTTGGTTCACAATCGTTCCATTTCAAAATTTACTGTTGAGTTGATCGACGATGATGTATTTATTAATTATGGCGACCGTTATGCTACGTTTATATGCAGTACTAAAATTTCTAATTACACAAATGATTTTAAACAGAAATAAGGGCATCGCTCACGAATTACGACAATATAACATTGAATTTGGGTAATAAAAAACTGTACGAAGTTAAATTAATGTAATTTAAGTACATCACAAAAATTATGCTACTCCGATGTTATTAAGTGAATGAAGAGCTTAGGAATTTAAAAAAAGGACATGGCCGATGGAAAATGTTTTCATTCAAATCGTAATTTGATTAGGTAAGGTATTCCGCTTTGGTGTAAATATTTCTTTAAACGAACGAAAAAACGAATTAGATAATTTTATTAGACTTAAAAAACTGTAAAATAATAAATAATGCGATTAAATTAGTATTAATATCGAATGGAAGGAAGTTATCGCTATTTAACTTTATTTTTATAATCAATACCGTTAATAATTGTGAAAAATTTTCTTTCGTGTCTTTTATCGTTTCACGTTCAAATTTTTATTTATGTACACAAGCAAAAAATAATTTACAAAACAAATGCTTGGTTGTTTTAATAAAATTTCGCATCTTGCAAATGTATTTTTCGTAGGTAGGTTTTAGAAAACGCGCGTAGGCGTCGGATAATTGTACAAACAAATATTGTGAAATTTATAAAAGTACGTAGAAGTACAATATAGGTTATATTCGCGGTGCGTTTACCTTTAGCGATCTACACACTGCGTTGTTGTATTCTTTTAAAAACACTGTGAACAAAAATATTAATATCTAGCTTTTTTGAAAAAAGAAAACGAATCGAAGGAATGTTTAATGTTGAATTGTAAATACGTAGTTATTATAGGTATAAAGATTCATAAAATAATTGACGCTTAAGAGAATAATTTTGGGTAATATTTTTGGTAAATTAGAAAACGTGCATAAAAAATAATGTAGGTAGGTGTATTACCAAGTAATTTGAACGTTCATAGGCGTGTTCCTAAAAAATCTTATCATTTTCATCCAAACAAAGTAGATAAAATCGCATTTCTAGCTAATCGAACATCAAACACATACAAAACATAATTTTAAAGTAAATATTTGCATTTTCGCTTTTTGCAAAAAAAGCCAACAATGGTTCAACTTGAATTTTACATCTCTGATGTTTATTATGTACCTACGTGGTAGGTATTGTAAATTTTAATCAGGCGCAAGTTTTTGAAGTAAATCGCGAGGTTTAATAATTATCAAAGCATATTTCATATATTTTAATGGAATGGAAATGATGAGGTCGACAGGTGAAAATATTAGGAGTCGATATCAATCTATTTATGACTGAATATAACGCGTAATCCCGTTTCGATTTAAAAAGTAAGTACTAAATGCATTGAAGCAAATGAATTAATTGTAGGCGTAATTAGGCCCTTTTCCACAATATCCTAGCATTGCTTCCGTCATTGTTCACAACTAATTTTAGCACCGATCGGTAATTTTATTCGACGTAACTATTTAATTGGAAAATAAAATTATAACTGAATTCTAATTATTGTTGAAGGTTTCGCATCGAAACAACGAAACCCTTTCAGTATACTTGCAACTTTATTTCGACACCGAACACTATCAGGTGGTGGTCATAATGTACGCGGGGGAATTTGTTTCTTTCGCAAACTGTCGACTGGCTGCTACAGTTTGATATATGTGCAACTCTTCGTTTTCAGTTCGCAACAAAAATAAAACGAGGATCAGTTTCCAATAGCTTTATTACTATCGATTTCCGCACAACAACGAGTACGAACAAAGCAAAAAAATATCGGTTAAAAATTATCGTGACGTTCCTCCGTTACCGTTCATTAAGAATATTCCGCGCTAGAATATATAGAGCTATTCCACATTTAAATGTAATGAAAATTACAGTATCTCGAGACGTTATCGCATTTTTAATTATTGCTTCTAATTAGGTCACGAATAGATAAAAGATTTTCCGGGCCATTTAAAACAGAGAGCTTTATCGAGAGGTTCCGTGAAAAGGTCAATGCAGAAAGACATTAGAGTTTTTAGGTACTACTTACTCTGGTTCCGACAAATTCAACAGAAGCGCCGATATAAATTCGATGTTAATTACACTATGGAATATGGAGAAGGTTACGTATTATACCTCGAAACAAAACGTTATGATACCTCTACTTTAACGTTTTATTAACTTATTTGCTAAGGAATATAAACCGTTATTTATTGCAATTTATAAATATCCGACCCGATAAAATCGTATTTAACGCTCGAAATATTTCCAAGTAAATAGAATTTGATTAAAAACTAATTTATCTACGTTCCAGTTTATTTATTTATTTAAGAAAACGGTTAAGCGGTACAACACATACCTGTCTTCGATGTAAATGTTTTATCTTCACTATTGGACAGCGCACCGAACTTGACAAAGCGAAATACATTGCATAATTACACCGTGCGCAAAGGTGTTTCCCATTGAAATAGCCGAAGGCGTCGAGCGCTCCTAATCAGAGGTTTATCAGCTGTCATAAGCATAGAGGACCCTTTGTTTTACTATCGAACCGACTGAGAAAACAGCAGCAACCTGCACAGGTAGATAAGGCTAAAGCGTTTCCTCGCCGAAATCACTGCTTTAGGTTAAATTTGGGATGTGCCCGTATTCGTCCACATACCAAAGTAAACTTTGGCGTTGTTACAGTTTACGTAACTGCAAAATGCGCAGAGATAATAGAAGAGGAAATTATTTAGATAGGTAAAGTGGCGGCCGGTGATGTTATTTACTTTTGTGCGGAACAAACCCACCTTATTAATACACGAAAAACCTGGCGGTAATGTAAATAGTGTGCATGCCACCCCCCCTCCCCTTTTTTTTAAAACAAAGATGATATCACGATCATATATTTAGACATTACTAATTGTAAGCAGAAACACGTGTATTTCTCAAAATACTTTATCGCTACGAAATTATTATCGCTTAATGACACGCCTTTCAAGTGCCGATTGTTATTACATTCAATAAATATTTATATTTATTCAATAATATTCTGGTTTTTCTTATAAAAAGATCGTTTAAAATGGAAATTCCTTAAAACGGTACAATAAGGCAACAATTAATTGGTTTAACCTTCCTGTTATCCTAAAGTAGTTGTCACACATGTGGTCAATGGGTGAGTTTGACCCAGACTCTTTTTGATGCCATTATTATCTGCATATATAATTGTTATTATTATAAATTGGTTTATTGGCCTTATACAACATCAAATCTTATTAGATATGCTAACAAAAAATAAACAAACAATAATATTGTATTATTTATTGCAAAAAACAAAAAAGGAAAACTCTATTATAATAAAATGTAAATAGTGAATGATGTATATTATTCAATACAATTACCACAAAATATATTGGCATGTTCTTGACATACAAACATACAGCAAGATTTACACTTTTTGCTGGATTTATGATCCTGTTTAGGGCCGCATTGATGACATCTTCCTCTTTTCAATTCGCTCGTGGAGGTACTTGGTGCAGCAACTGCGTCAAGCTTCTTTCTAACGCTTAGTTTTACTTTCTTCGTAGTTCTTTCTTGGCGTAATGCTTCAGTTAATTTATAACCCAATTCTTTCAAAAATAAGCGCCTTTTGTATAAATTGTTAGAGTGGTAATTTGGATGAACACATGAATACAAAACGTAAGCGTTTATACCAGTTTATACATAGCATATTATAAAATAGGCATATTGGCCACCTTTTAGTCTTCCTTTTGCAAGTATACGTGCTAGCTAGCTTATCTGTTGTATCTATCTGCACCTCCTTTTGTTTGATTGTAGTATGATATTATCTTAGGTTTCTTATGGTCTTCGTCTGAAACTTTGTCATCATGGTGCATGGATGATAGCAATATAACACATCTGTTCTTCTTTGCGACGTATGATGTAATAGTTACATCGCGTTGGAAACCAAATATGGAAAAAAACTGAACTTTGTCATGCTGTGGGAGGAATTCTCTTGGAATATCTGCCTTATTCTTTCTAAAAGTGCCAACTAAAGTTAATTGTTTTTTCAAAAGTTCAGTAGCTAATGTGTAGTCGGTAAAAAAGTTGTCCGTCGTAATGTTTCTACCACTATCTTCCAAGTTTTTTACCAATCTCAAAACTACATTTTTGCCTTGATTAATTTCTCGTGGTCCATTTTCAGGCTTTCCGGTATATACCTCTGCATTATAAACGTAAGCCGTTTTCCATATTTTCCTCTCAGTTTGGAGGGCATATACTGCCTAAAAGGGCAATTTCCTCGAAAAGGAACCAACTGTTCATCAACAGTTACATCTTCATGTGGTACAAACATTTTTGGGTACTGGTCCACGCACATGTCGAACACTGATCTGATTGATGTTAGTTTGTCATGACGACGTCTGCTAGGCCTATCTTCCTTATTGTCGAATCTCGGGAATCGGCTTATAACTTAGAAACGCTTTAGAGACATGGTAGCTCGAAAAATTGGTCGACCATCTTTATCGTCCCACAATTCCATTAGGTTCCCCTGCGGATCTAAATACTCCAGCCAGCAGTAATAGTCCTATGTATGCATTTATTTCTTGAACAGAAATTGCATTGCAATTTATGTCTTTTAGTTTACATACTCTTTGCATTTCATTATTAGTTTCTTTTAGAATAAAATCTATTATTTCCTTTGTGAAAAACAATCTAAAGGATGATAACTTTGTGTCGTCAATTCTATGTAAGGCGTAATTAGTAGGGCCAGGGGCTGGTCTAAGGGGCTGGTGCCCTGTAAGCGAGATGACAACGATAACAATTTAGCAACAATAAAAATATATATTTAACTTGCACGAGACGTTTTTGGCAGTATTCGAGACCACTCAGTTCCATTACGAGATATAAAACTATCATTATCCTGAACTGTATCGCTAATTACCTCTTCTTCATCATGTTCTGCTTCTAACTCATCAGGTTCTTCACTAACAAAAGAAATATGATCGCCTTCCTCAGAGTCCTCCACATCACTAAAACCCTCTATCTCTACAGTATCACTTTCATACAACAGAGCTTCTAGTTCAGCATCACTCAAGCCACGCCAAGCCATGTTTTTTTACATCGAAGTTCACTTGTAAATGGAAGCGAACTGCATAATACGTAGCATTCGGGGAACCCCCTGCATATGATAAACGCAATACACAAAATAAGGGAAGTCCCCAACGACAATTGTGGCTCTGTTCACAATTATTATGTCATGATTTATGTGAGCACCGGCTCTGGGTCAAATCGACCCATGGATCATGCATATGACTCATTGATTTTATTTACAAACCAATGTAATGAATGACATGAAATTTAAAGGAATAAAGTGTTAAATACATTCGAGGATTAGATGTAATATGAAGCCATAATTTTCAATGGTTTCAAATAACAGCCTAATAATAATATAAAAATGGGCCAGTTTGACCCAAAGGTAACAGGAAGGTTAAAATCAATTCGTTAAATAAATATCCGTACCTACGAATATAAATTCATTATAATCGTATTAAAAAATTAATCCTTAAATTATACGTATTTTGAGAGAACGAGAAACGGCGGATTGCAATGCACGATAATCTCCGGGGAGAAGCGCGACTAAGAAAATTAATAATTCAATTGTACTTTTTAAAACGCCCGGAAAGCAATTTCTGTCGCTTTTATATGAATTAGGCTTTATTGGTTAATGGTTAAAATCGAAAGTGCGACTACTGTAGATTCGTGTTAATTAGTACAGATATCGGAGCTTCGTGATATACGACAAGATCAAAAACGTACATTAGTATCTAATTTTTGGTTCAGTGACGGGCCGTTAGTAACAGAGACTACCCGGAAGACCGTTCTTAGGAACTAATTGATCTATAAAATAACTCTACCTGAGACCGTAAAAATAATGTGTTCCATCACAGAAAATTCTATGGATTTATTTCCAAAAATAAAACAATTTTAAAGATTTTTCGATATCCCCGTCGGTGGGTTTGGTAGAGGTGAACCAGTTCCGTGGCCTCCGCGTTCCCCGGATTGCAACCCTCTAGAATTCTTCTCACGGGGACACTTAAAGGACTCTTGTTTAAGAAACTCCAATCAATAATGTACGGGAATTTGGGAGATCGAATTTTTAACAGCTGCGAAATGATTAGACGTATGGGGATATTTTCGACAACTTTTGTAAATAAAAATAAAATAAATTTTATTTTGTTTTATGGCTCACATTTTTCTTTGAACCGGGTATTAATAACTAAATGAATCATAATTCCAGAGGGATAATTTTTTCGACCAACGTTTATTGAAACTTTTTTCATCCTTGAGCCCTGCTCGATCACTTATTTTGGCTAACTATTTCAGGTATATGTATACAATAATAATGACAATATCTACGCTGCAATTTTTATGCTAGAATTTCTTAAAATTGCCACTTTTTGTTTTGTTTAAATATCAGATCGATTTTGAAAATAAGATAGGCAATAAAATCATTAGACAAAGATAAAATTGTAAATGTTTGGTAATATATTTTTCTAAACATTAGCTATCTATAGATGCAATTAATTAAATAAATATTTACCGTTTAACGTTATCTATAGAAATCTCAACGTCAATTTAATTAATAGATAATCTAGGGTTTTACTGGCATTAATGAGCTAACATTTAATTTTAATAATACAGTTTCGAAGATGCGCCACCCCATGTTCTGAATACAAAGAATCTTATTTACGTTCCCACATTCATTAGAGCGAAACGACGGTGTGGAGGTTTACATGAAGTTGTTAGTAATTTGAAAGATACGATGGCGTGCATCTCCGCGGAGTTTTAGCTAAAAGGGCGTGTTGGATCATTTATCATCAACTTTTTATCAGGAAACCGAGCCTTATAAAAAGTGCAGTGATTCGAAACAAATGCTTAGCTATCAAATTGCACTCAAAAGAATGAGAGGAACGACTTTAATTTACGTTATATTCGTACAACGATGAAACTTTATGAAAACTTTGAAACCGCGTTTTATAAGCAATTAAAATATAAATTCGCTCGAGTTTTGATGTAGATATAAATTAGGGGTTATATATTAGTTGTTCAATTTAAAAGTTTATTCGTACTACTCTAAATGCCTATGTATACCCAATAGTTAAAAATACTGTAAATCAATTAACCACCTATAAAAAGCAGTAAAATATTAACTTTATTTAGTTTTGGGGAAAACGAATACTTGTAATAGATAATAAACAGAATATAAGGATTTTTATCCTAATATACTTTAAATTAGATGAGTTAAATAGGTACAATTACCGTGCGGGCTTAAAAAAAATCTTCACAAATCGCGAAAGCATTATAAGAAAAAGCACTCCTCTGACCTTAGCTGATAAGGAAGTAATTACAGTTCCGAGCTAACATAAAAACCGTTATATACCATTCGTACAAGCAATAATTTTTACGTAAACGATTGCTCTAGTTGCCCTGCGAATAGAACGAAAAAATAATAAAGTTTAAACCGAAATACAATAAATTAATAAAAATTCTCGAATAAAATAATGAAATAATATTACAATACGTACAAATTATTGTTCTCGATTTAATACAAGAATGTAATTTACAAACATAAAATAATAAATATGGGGGTTAAAGATTGGTATTGGTTATGAAGTCGATAAAAAAAAATCGAGATCACCGGGACCAGGCAATAGTCATAAAATTAATAAAATATGGGGACGAAGAAATTATAAGTCGAATTACAAAATTATTGAATAAATGCATTACATCGATCGGCGCATCGGCACGGTGTATCGATCACATCATTGGCGATCGGCACCAGATCCTCAAGGAATGGAAAAAAGCCTATGGGTTTTAAAAACGGAAATAGAATAAACACTGGTCGCTGCACAGATCTTATCGTTACCAGCAGTAAATTGCCGCGGGAAAATCAGAGCAAAAAAATATTCAAACTTGTGCATAAATAGTGAATGCATGCGCATAAAGAAATAATTAATAATCAATTAAAAAGCTAGCAGGTAGAATTGAACCCGGCACCTCGCACTTATGAAGCTTTCGAGCCGACCGCTTCGACTGAATTACCGTGGCTTCCAACTTTGAACTTAAATTGCACTTTTTGTTGTCACACCCCTTTGTTTCTAATGTCCTCGTATTTTGTTTAAAAAAAAAAACAATTCAGCGGTATATCTTCAGTACCATTTGCTACAGTATTAATCTATTCATGTAAGTCCTTTGAAATATCTGAGACAAACGTAAGTATTTCCTCTTATTTCTCTTAGGAAAGTAACCGTAATAACTTTCGATATTTCTGTTGAAACGGCAATCGTAATCTTCTCATTTTCAGACATTAATCTAATTGAGTTTCCATTTTCGCTAATATTTCTTATATATATAGATATTATATTTCATCAATTTAAGGAAACCTTGTGGTATTTTAGTATCTGTGATATATTTCAGGTAGCTATGTGTATACGAAGGAGTAATTCGATAGAAAATCTATAAAAAAAATACACCTAATTTACATCTTAAATTAGATGTATTTGCTTAACAGGTGGGTGTTATTTTTACTAAACTAAATTGACCGAGTGAAAATAATTGATACACGATATTATTTTTATTGTATTTACATAAATTATGCAATTTAAGATGTGTCTATGTATTGTATTTACAGGCTAATACAGTTCCTCGCAATTAATGTTAAAAATGATTAAAATGTGTAAGTACAAGTTAACATTAATGGATAGAATAATCATACCATCCTCTCCCCTAGCTTAAATTATTGCGGTTGCTGTTGAGCAATTAACCCTTTCGCTACAGCAAATCTGGCCGCCGCGCTGCGTCGGAGTACTATAACTAATCGAAACTAGTGCCACGAGTCCACGTTTAGTAGGCAGGTTAAGTATTAATAAAGTTATTTCGACAAATTTTGGATATAATGATTATTAAGATAATCATTAATCTGTCGACAAAGGACACTCAATTAGTGATACATTTTTCAAATAGATAAGTACATTCTATCGAAATACGCGATATGGTAGGCGTATATAATATTCGTCCATAATATAGCTATAGGAAGTACGCTTCACAATGATGCTTCACATACGACGATCATTACTTTAAATTACTTAAATTCTTATTTTATACATAAGTGTATATATTTTCGATTTTAAATCGACTTTAAATCTCATTCCATCTAATTATGTACATTAAACAAACTTAACCACCTACATATTATTAAGTAGGTATGTAGCAATAGAAATTAGAAAGTTATTTAATTGTAAAATATTTGCGGAGCAGTACCTATTTGCTAGTCGATCGTTAAGATGAGATGTTTTGTTCTAGTAGACGTTAAAGGGCGACACCCATTTAATGATAACGAGTCCTATTCGATTCCTACGAATTCATCAATGTAATTAATTTACCCCGATTAAAATAATACGGATTTTTTTTTCCGCATTGTTAAAATTAAACGCTCCGTTAGTACCGAAATGTGGAAAAGGTATCAATAATTCGGTATGGATAGGACGAGCAATTTGTGGATTCGAATTCTAAATCTTGTGGTTACAATTTGATATGGATCCAAATAGCAACCCTAAAGTTTGACTAAAACTTAAATCCGTAGTAATGTTCTAAATGGCTTCTCCGTGACCGTTATACTAGTTAAACAGATAAAGAATAAAACTTCTCCAAGTGTTTTTAAAGGTGCCACTAAAACGGTTACGGTCGACGTAAATTATTACTTATTACTTATTTTATATTTAATATTACACACGTGCAATAATACCTATGCAAAATTAATAGGAATGCGATAACAACAATACAGGCAACGTTCCATTATTATTATTATTATAAACCGCAAAACAAGAAAACGAGTATCTAGCAAATATTATTTGACCTTAAATTGCCTTTAGACATTTATCTTTCATTTATGCCCCGTTGCACAAAATACACTTAATTCTTGAGTTAAAGTTTGAACTAACTCGGGATTAATCCTGTACTAAAACTTAACGTCCGAGTTATTTTGTGTGAGTTATGAATGAATATTATGGATAAATGTCTTTTTCTTTGAATTATTATTAACTTATAATTAATCTACCTAAATGTTATGCAATTATATAATGATTTCCAAATGGCAGACTCGCAACGAACGATGTTTGTTGCTTACTCTAAATCTTTAGCTTTTAAAATCAAGGTCATTGGGCGCTTTGGATAAACAAGAATTTTGAAATTTCGTTTGTAACGAGGGACTGACGCGCGATATTGCGTACGCAACTTAATATCCAAATTTAGTTATTACGCATAATAACTAGGCATTTCAGGAAATATCAAAAATAACTAAAAATGTGGTTATAAATGGATACAAACGGATTAATATTATGCTTGCCGTGTGTATTGAATGAAGAAATTTAGCGACCATACATACCTACTTAATTTTAGATACGTATCAGGTATAAAATAAAGAATAATAACAAATTTTTAAACAAAACAAAATTTAAGAAAACATAAAAATTAAATAATCAGTGTCGGCGACTTGTTTTCGACAAAAATTTATTGCAGTGACTCTCGATCTTGTTTGTGGGTCACGCGTACCACCCAAAGAATATCAAACCCGTTTCGTACCGCGACCCTTTCGGCGTCCAAATAAAAAATACAAACTATCCAATACCTACCAATTTAAAATTATTTGAATAATCACTATCTTTAAGCCTTTATATCGCAAAATTATAAGCTTACGCTATTTTAATTTAACAACTATTCGTGTGCCCTAAAACACTGAAAATTTCCGTATGATAAACCGTAAACCGGATAAAAGTTTAATCGCATTTTTATGCGACCGATAGAATACAAAGTAACTAATAAAACATGTGCGCCGCCTACTTTCATGTGATAACTTATCGGTGTGCGAACAAACTGAATGTTTTTAAAATAAAAGCGGGATTTCCCATAATCCACGTATAAACTCGAATGCATTTGTATATAGAATTCTGGCAAAACCGCTTCAGATCTTTCGCGTTAGTGGTATAGAGCGGTAGTGCTTATTTCAGTAGTTCGAATTTCACATTACGGCGTCGTAATATTGGTGTGTGCGAGGAGTGCTCATCCGGTTTATAAAGCCTTTTTGCGTGTGAATGCGCGAGTGTTGTGTTCTCTAAAAGGATTAATATGACGAGGAAAGGTAGGATTTTTTTATCGACTAACTCTCCATGTATTTATAAAGTGTAAATACATGGGCCTTTAAGTTATAACACAAATTTTCTGAAAATCGAGCTTTGTTAGGTTCATGGATAGGGACTCGGTTAGGGTATCCATCAAACATTCGACGGTCCAATTTCGCGAACGAAATTTTATCTTACGCGTGTTTTCGCGATCATAGTGGTGACTGAAATACAGTGAAATATGAAATATGTAGGTACGTAATAATGCAAGTTCGCAGTCAATGGAAATCAACGCTCAAAATTGGCGATAGAGAGAAAACGATGACGAGAAAAAGGTAGGAAAATAGAAACAAATATTTTGAAGTTTCTAATTTTTTCTTATAGTCTGTTACAGACAAGCGGCAGTCACAGCGGCAGCAGTGTTAGACTGCATTTTACGTAAAAATTAAAAAAATATATTTCAGGATTTTATTTTTTAATGTTTTTTGAATTTTTGAATTTCTCTTATTTTTAGAACTTTTACCTTTTCAATGTATTCGTCTACGGATAAAAAACGAAATTCAAATTTTTGATTGTCGCAACAGTTTTTAAACAATTTAGGAGACATAACAACCAGACAAAATTTGATCGATTAACTTTTTATTTTGGCGTCTCTTAAAAAAATATTCTAATAATTCTAATTTTTTCGTGGAATAGTTTTAATTCTTCTTGTTCTAAATTTCTCCCTCTATTTACTAAATATTATAATACTTTAATGTAATTGTTGTAGTTATTTTATTAACTAATACAAGTAATATATTTTCTTTTACCATAAAATAAAGTAACACTTATACTACATATGTATACGATACATTTCCTAAAATTTCGTTAATTTTAAAGTCGAACATTTTTGTAATTTTGGAAATTACTGCAAATTGTAAATGTGCGTTTAAATAATTCAATTCGGAGGAAGAAGCCAAGTTATTACTAAAATGAATAACCCTTAATAATTATGAAAATGTACTCGTATATAAATCAAGAAGACGCATTTCGAGAAACAGCTCAAGGGCAATCCTACAACGGAGGAATCCTCTCCGTAAAATTTCCAATATTTCTTTCTTTATTTTAGAACTTCCTCAAGGTTATTTAAAATATTCAAAAGTAAATATAGTCGAGATGTAGTATCTTAAAAAAAAAACTAGATTTAAGACCAATAAGTACAGATCAATTTTTGTTTAACTACAAGTTTTGCAATTTTTAATTATGTCATAAAACACCTGTCATAAAACTTTTATTGTTTCTTTGATAATCGACATTTGAAAATTAGATGAGGTCAAATACTAAAACGCCGATTCTAAATTTAGCATTTTAAGCCTTTAACTGTCCGAATTGTAATTAACTAACAATACTTATTGAAATAAACTGTGTATAATTTTCTGCAATCCTAAAAAACCTTTTCCTTATTGATTTGCAATAATCAAAATTTCAATCGGGACCAGGATTTCAGTTTTTGAATACGATTTAACTACATTCCATAACCTAAAATATAATAGTAAATTAATTTAAATAAATAATTAAAAATAAAGGTGAACTTGTTTTAGATAACTAACATCTTTGATATCCTAAATGAATGCGATTATCCTTAATATTCTACACATCTTCTATTATCTTAGTATGCACACGTCGCACCCTGTCCATTATTAAACAACGGAAGGGTTTAAAACCACAGTGATAACATGAGATTAAGCAACAGATCGTATAAAGCACCTAAACCCTAACAACTACTAGACTATGGTAAAAGCGTAATTCCAACAACTGTAGGTAATTCGGGGTACAGAATGCTACCTGCGCAAATACACCTACCTAATTATTTTTGTACATTAGGTACGGTATTACCTAATGGTTTCAGTAGCTATCTTTATAAATTATTAAGTATACGTTATTCAACATAGGTTCCAATGCACATCATCATTAATAGATAACTAGATTGTCATATGCACACATATGACACGACAAAGAAATACTACAATAATTTATCAGTATCGTAAAAATCGTATCGTTTTATTGATGACGTGAATTGGAAATTATCTTGAATAACGTATAGGTAGGTATATTAAATGTTCATGGTGCGGCACAAATAAAGCTTTTATCAACTAGAACATGAACGTCTGGTATCAGAAAAAGTATTTTTTATAAATATTGTTCAAAAGTGATATCCCAACAGTTGATACTTTTTTTTTAAATTATATTAAACAAGAAATAATGATTTATACATTTTTATAATCACCTAAATCAACAAAATTATCAAAAATTCTATCAGTTATTAGTAATTAAGAAGATAAGGGTGTTTCTTTTCTTAACTAATCTACATAATACCGATTGTATCAAGAACTTCAAACATTAATTGTAAGAAACAATTCTTTACCCGCCATTTTTTGCTTGCAGAAGTGTTAGTTTCGATTTAATAGGTATAAATGGTTACCGCAAAAACATTAACATTTATAATTTTATTCATTATTTACATAATTACAATTTTTTTTTTTTAATAATTTTTTTACACGATCGGTATTTGTGTACATTTATTTACCTACTGACATTGTTTGTAGAGATGAATGTAAATGCTTGCTACCTAATTTAATCTTTTTTCAAACAACACAAAAAGCCTCAGGGTCGAGCGATAAGTAAAATCAATGTTTTTATTTCACTTCGGTATTATTGCACTACGCACAACTAGAATTCTCTCGTATACAAAAAAATAGGTTTACCTGTATTTAATAATAAAATAAAATGAACGTATTGACCTTGACACTGAAATAACTATTTATAATAATTATAAACAAATGATCTATAAATTATTTCGTCCATTTGCACCATTTGATCAAAGTAAAAATTACTTTACACATTTCTAATATGAAAATTAACAATAAATCCTAACTCTGATAAAAAAGTTGTTATTCTTAAGTTGAAATCATCATAACTAGTTAAATTAAAAGCAATTTCTATTAATTGAATTATGTACATCCAGCTATTTCACAATATAAATAAATGATACATTCATGCTTACTTTTAGAACCTATAAAATCAGTTTCGGCGATAATAAACTTCGCTTAAGCTCACCCGAACAAATTATGAAAGAAAGCGCGGACATTATTTTCCGGCTAAACTGTACAACTAATATTATAGAACATATTGCACGTAGTGTTAAAATTCGTCAAGTAGTTTAACACAAATTCGTGAAGATGGAAACTAAATCCAATTATGATTACTGAGAGATTACAAATCCCCTAACAATAGAGACAGGTGAACAGATAAAATAAGGTGAATTGGATTCTACTCAATATTCCGTGTCTGTGATGTATGTTGCCTCCTATAGTATTTGTTAAACATAATTTAACAATAGTTTTAAATGAAATCAGAAAAAGCTGCCGCAAGTAATTAACTATTTACAATTTATAATGTTGATATTAACAGTAAAGTAAATCTACATTCCGAATATCCATATTTTCATCCTGGAAACTAAACAGGATTCTTGGTGCTATACACTTTATATAGTCGTTACCGATAATATTTTATATTATAAGCAGTACCCATCTCTTATAACCAAGATTTTTGAATGTCTAAAAGTACGCGTTCTTTATAATAAATATTTAAAAAAAAATGTATTTATCAACACGTTTAATAATCGTCTCTGAATTATAGTATTATTTAATGTTAAGCTAATAGTCCAATTATACTTCACTGATGACTGATGTTCCTTGAACCACCCTTCTGATATAAATTTAACGTTAACTACCCCCAGGGAAAATTTAAATACATCATGCATAATCTACAGCTGCGTATTAAATCTCTTAGTGTTCTCATCTTCCATTATTATAAAGATCGAAATGGAACGGAGTTGCTAAACTCGGTGTCGGGAAATAGTTATCGTCAATCTATTAATCATAATTACTGCAAGTAGATATACCTACATATTTACACTTATATATACTGCTTATAAGATAATAAAATGCAAAAATGCGTAAGATTGCGTATGTGCCGGAAAAAGTCGATTTCGATACGACGTAGATAATATAAAAAGAAGCTTTATATTTTCTAAAATCTGACGGATTGATTAAGTGCCATATGAAAGATTAAAACATCTCGTATAAGAACAAAGTAAAATGTTATAAATTGTCTTTTGGGAATTCGTTGGGTGAATCGAAATTTCGATTATCAAATTCAATATACTTAGTATAAACCATTTTTTAATAGATATTATTCAAAGGTGGCAATTTAGATATTGTTTTCAAATAAACAATATTAATGAATGGTTAAATAAACAATTAAAAATTCCAAACGTAATATAGAAATTACCTAATTAGCATTAAAAAAACATCAAGATTTCTTTAGAATGTTATTTAAGAAACCTAAAGTTTTGTTTTACTGCGCAATAAAAATATTAAGAGTAAAATCAAACAGGTGTCTGTAAGTAGGTGCTTTATTTTTTTATTACATTTTAAAAGGGTGTATCTAATTAGGTTCTCCAATTAAAATTACATATTAGTAGAGTGATGATACCCTGCCCCCCCCATTGAATTAATTCGCACCCCTCCCTAAATACGGTGTTTGATATCAAACTGCAGATTAAATTGATTCACTTTTTGATTGAGTGGTTATTGCGTAATTCGTCACCTGATTTTTCCACGTATCGTGTAATTCGGCGTTTAATTCGCGGTTTTATGTAATTTCGCGGGTTAATACCCGCAATTTAATTTAAATAACGCTTCAACTAGATTGATTAATTTAATCGGAGCACCAATTACGTATTTTTTTTAAATTTTGATTAGCGATTTAATTCCCGGAAACTTGGGGGTTTATTTTAATTCGACGTTTAATCGGTTATTTTATTTTAATTAACATACTTTTATTTAATTACGCGTTTTTTGGTTTTGATTTTAAACGTCGATTTAAAATAAACCCCCAAGTTTCCGGGTATTAAATCGCTAATCAAAATTTAAAAAAAAATACGTAATTGGTGCTCCGATTAAATTAATCAATCTAGTTGAAGCGTTAATTATATTAAATTGCGGGGATTAACCCGCAAAATTACATAAAACCGCGAATTAAACGCCGAATTATACGATACGTGGAAAAATCCGCTAAATCAGGCGACGAATTGCGCAATAACCACTCAATCAAAACGTGAATCAATTTAATCCGCAGTTTGATATCAAACACCATATATGGGGAGGGGTGCGAATTAATTTAATTGGGGAGGGGGGGCAGAGTATCATCACTCTAATCATATTCACTATAGATAAGTAGTTTTAAAACTCATTTTCACTGTCTTGACGTTGGCGTTGTGTAGAAAAATTCTCACTACCTACATATTGAAATCAAATCCTATTAAATAAATTGACTCAAACACAACAAATTAGGTATATTGTTATGTATAATGTATCAATATTACAACAAGTATTTACTTCTGATAATAACCAGTAAAGTAGAAAAAGCGATTATGTCTACGCATAAAGCTTTTCACCAAGAAAGCGCCGGTTTCCCTAATACGATTTTCGTTAATAAATGCCCCAAGGGTTGCCTATTCGAAGGGGTTTACTAAATTATAAATTAATTTTCCACGTGCACTCATTTCGAACTGAGCAAATATGAAATTGTAGGTAGCTATCATAAAGGCAATACAGAGGTACTTACGGTACAAGCCTGTCACCGCCTTGCCTTAACGACTTATCCTGTCCGAACGTAACGGGTGAATTTCTATAAAAAACGACAAATGAAAGTTTTAATTTCTGCAATTAAAGATAATGCCTTTGTTGTACCTATAAGTTTTCCGTTTAATTTCGGTTAAACAATGCAGTCGAGACGGCAATATATAAAACCAATGCATAAATCAACGGCGTCACCATAAAAATTACAATTTAATACAGGAACAAAGTCGAGGTTTACAGCGTACCTTGTTCTACGTAAAAGCCGAAAATTAGTCGAAGTTGTAAAGTTGGCCTTAGTATAAACACCTACACGGAGACAACTGTATGTGTATATTTAAAAAATATAGTTCGTTACATAGTACATTTTGTTATCAATAGATTATGAAAATTAAATGAAAAATATTGTTATTTCTTTAAACGACTATCTTGCAATTTAATTTTTTTTATTATCTAATTTTAAACATTTTAAACATAACTATTTTGTTACATCGAACAGTTAACCTAATAGATAATTTAGTGTAAGTATTATAAATTTATAGTTAGTCTAGAATTTTCCTAACAAATATTCGTTAAGCGTTATTAACGTAGAATTTATTTGTTTGCGCTTCTAAATGTGCTTCTCAACTTTGAAACCGAAAGGACTCACATTGTTGTACTCGGAGAAAAGTGTCGGTAAATGATTTCGCTCGGCGAATTAACGAAGTTAACTTGCACAACTTAAATTAGTAAAAGAAAGTGACCATTATCTAATGGAGGTAGATAATAAGTATGTTAACTATGTATCGGGCATTTTTATACGAATACTAATCTACGCCACCAACATCACCGATATCATTTTATTGTTTTATTATTAATATTTTTTAATTTAGCAAATAAACTAACTAATATCAATTTTTATTGTAAAACGTTGAAGCGCTCAAAAAAAAAACGTAATTAAAGTGAAAAATAAGATCGCTTTCTATTGGCTAGATATTAAAAATCATTAAATATTTACCTATAATAAAATCCGATTATAATGAACCACGAGGGACTTGCAACACGAGATCGTTATACCAATCTGAAGTTCGTAATAAACGATAAAAAAGCTCTTTCTGCTTGAAAGTAATCTGGAAAAATAAAACCAGGTACGCAATTGTCTTGTGTATTGATAACATTTAAGGCTATTGTGCTTGGTTGCCCCTTGTGTCCCTTATCTAAACTTGCTTCGCCGTGTCGAGTCAGCAAGCAACGATAGTACTAATATGTAAATATGTAATTGTCGATAAATTAGATTTAAGTTCCACTGTTAAACAATTATGGGTATATTTTAAAAATGAGTTCTACAAATTTAAAAGCCGCCCGTGCGAACGTTGCAAAACGATATTCATATGAAAGTGTTGTCGCTTGCTGACTCGACGCGATGATGTAGTTTACAAAAAGCTTAAATATTCGCTAGGAAGTTCAATTGATAAACATCTTCACCTGCTTTTATGAAAAGTATTGACGTACGAGAACAATTTTGTCGAACGTTATATCCGAAAGCTCGTTATAACCATCAACGTTTATAAGGGATCTTATGGGTTGTATGGCGGGACTTTTGGAACGGTTCGCTATAAGCAACTTCAACTGTAATAGAATCACGTGTCTATTTGTGAAATCCCAAATGTCCCATCTTTGTTTGAAGAAAAACGCGAAAATATATTTTACGTAAAACCGTTGTTTTCAAGCAAAACTTTGCTAGGTGCTAGAACTATGGCTAAGAAAATATTTCTTAATAAAAATTGTTATAATTTCGTCTCTGTCCTGAATAGGTAAATCTTTGGAATTTTGTTATAGATATGTGAAATTACTCAAGAATATAAAATAATTTGAAATAATGCTGTTAGCAAATCGGACGGTGGACATGCATGATTTCTTTATACCCCTAACATGTAGAACTGTAGGCAAGAAACTATTTTTTTGTAAAAAAAAAACGCATGTCCAAAATGTGGATATGTGGGGATTCTCAAATAAGTGATTCAATAAATTATGAAAAAGTCAACAAGAATTTCCAACATTATTATTATTATTATTCTTATTATGTAGGTATCTATCTAATTAACAGTAGAAACGTAAACGTAATTATTGAATGATATGCGCAATTCACCGCTGCTTTTTACCAATTTTAATAATAATAATAAATATATTTTTTTAAAATTATTTTTAAATTTATTTTTTTTTATTAATTTGTAAATATAATCGTGAAAACGAAACATTGTTTCATTTGTTTTAACAGTTCCCGTCGAGAACTGGAGTTAAAACTATGTCGAAAACTGGAATTGGGTTGTCGCTGAACAGTCTTGAGATTTTTATTATTTTAATTGTTGCGAGAAGGGTCAGTTCATTTTTAAAAAGGTTTTACGTAAAAACTAACATTTAAAAAGTATTGATCGATAGTTTTCGATGGTCAAATTCCGCATTTAAGGTCCTTCGGGACAACAAGATGCATTAGATATTAAATACTAACCGTTCGCAAAGATTTTGCGTTTTTCATTTTTTTTTAATGTAACTAAACGCGGTAGTACGTGGGTAATTATCTTACTTTTAATATTTATACGGCAAAATTATCGCGGCGACATAAATTACGAATAAACATCGTCCTTGCAGTTATTTTTCGAGTAAAATAATTCGAGTTTAATTAAAATTAAACATGTCTTCAGGCTGACTAATAAATCGCCACAACAAAAAACAGAGTTTATTGTCATCCACCTTATTTACATCACACTGTTGGTCATGGGGTCGTTATTTTAAGCCGACACTAATCCTAGCACATACACCATTAACGGCAGATGCTGTTATAACACTGTACCCTTTACCCTTTGCCCTGTAAACTTTATAACTGGGAAATCAAAATCGGACGTTCAATAAAGTTTCCAGTTCTTGTCAAATAACGCACGATAAATAATTAAAACTTTAAGTTTATGGCGATGCGATGAAATAAAATATTTACAAATTTAAATGGTAATTTACGGGTATTTAGGAAAAAAACGCATTATAATCTGGTGTTTATTAGGAACAATAGTGTGTACCTATAATTTTCTTTTGTAATGCAACTAAATGTAACTACATAAAGGGATTTATGTAGTAAGACTTTCCAGAATTACATTTCCTACTAATTGCTTCATTACAGTTGTAATATTTGTATTTAAAATTCCTGATTTCTATTTTGTTTTTTGAAGAGCAAGTACACATAAAGTGTTAAAATTTAAGAGTATTAACTTATCGATTTTTTATAAAATATTTAGATAAAATTAAAATTGTAAACCACTAATTTAAAGAGGGGAAAAAAAACGGTCGACGGATAATAAAAAATTTTAAAATTATTTTTAAAAATACTACTATCGAAAACGTTAGGAAAAATTAGTGAAGTGTGTAAATATTTAAAAATTTACTCAATTTCAAACATAAAACGTTATTACTTCTATCTTACGTAGGCCGTTCATTCAAAATGAGAGCTACAAGCTTATCATTATCACTATATCACATTGTTGAAAAAGACATTTGTATGCAAATAAGATCGGAAACCTTTTTACGATAATGTAAAGTACAAGAAAACTAGAAATCGATTTTATATAATCCAACGTTAAATAATCGGCAATAAATTTAAAACAATGGCGACAATATGGTTGTATATTAAATAATAAAAATTGTTCAGTTAAAATTGTCTTTAATACTTATATAATTTAAAATAACGATCATTCCGTATACCTCTAAACCTGCTAAGCTACAATATCCTACAGGGATAATAAAATATTTATTTACCTACTTATAAAAATAACTTTCTTTTAGGTAGGTATGTTATATTTTTTAATAGTAACCGCAACTCAAATATAATTACAGTGAAAGTCGTAAATAACGACGACGAAAGGACCCCAAGATTTGCGACGATATACCCCCAACCGTCGTTACAACCGAAAATATTCATTTCTTTTTATAGTGCTTCAAAATTCGCCTATACGGAAAATAGGATGATATTATACAATAAAAACTAAATGAAAAGTTCCTCAACGATTTTTCGATCAGATCAATATTTTTCTAGTTACTCGTGCAGTTACCTACAAACGTGCCCCACACGTTATTATACATTTAAAATTAAAAAGAAACACTACGAGTCAACTTCATAATGGTCCCTTTTTAGCTACTTTTCAAATTTTTAAAGTCGCGATAAAAAAAAAGTATTGGTCTAATTGAAAAATCGCAAAGGAACTTTTTATTCCGTTTTTATTGCATAAAATCGTTCTACTTTCCTTATGCGCGAATTTCGAAACGCCCCGTATAAACTTATTTTTACAATAATTTAAGAGCATTGTATTACAATAGGTAGTTGTATAAATTTTAAATTACACGAAATACGCACGGAAGCGTAGAAGGGTCACGAATTTTTTTAAGTTTTTATTTCTCTTAAATTTCGAGTCTAAACTCGGAATTAAAGGTAAATAAAAAAATCTGCGACCCTTCTACGCTTTCGTATAAATACTCGATAATTCTAGTTAGTTTTTTTTTTAATTTTGTTATAGACAGCAAACGATAACTGGGTCAAGTTATGTTGGATTTGATTATATCAGACAACTAACTTCGTATAATAATTAAATAACTCAATTTTGTAAAAAAAATGTCCGAAAGAAATCTAAGCTATATATCTGACAATGCAAATGCCTATTTTGATGTTATTGAATAAATTAACCATTATTATTATGTAGACTAACCAACCCGAGTGAAATTCATATTCAAGATGAAAATAAAGTTTTATATGGCAGCCGTGAAACTGCCGTAAACTTCGCGAGGGAGATGTTGAAATGGCGAATTAACTGTAATCTTAGAAAAAATAAAAACGTGTACCCCGGGCTACAAGAATATTAATAAAATCTGTTCGAGCTGCACGGAACGAAACAAAGGCAGTTTATTGAAACAAGCCTAGTTTTCTCAGTCTGAATTCCAAATCAAACGTTTGCTATATTACGAATCTTGATAATTCGGGTTTTAGATATGTAGATATGTAAGTATATATATATATATATGTAAAATACATAAATAAACGTTTGTTTATTAGTATCGGTATTTTCGCTTTTTAATAAAAACCAAATACCTACCTACCTTTTTAAAGAAAGATAACTTATTGTAATAAACAAATTAAATAAATGAAATAAAATTGGAAGGTTAATTATTAATAAGTATTCCACGCCAAGATATTGATTGTTGAATGTACTTTTTCAAAAAATTCGATTTGTAAGTGAAGATTCAATTTTTTTTTAAACTTTCATTTAAAAATTATAGAAGTATGCGCCTATTAAAATAACTTTCGTACGGTTTTTAAAACAACTTTTAATTTTAACGAGGGACTGCACAACCGAACGCCGGTTTTTAATTTGTCCGCAGACAAATAAGTTTTCTGGAAAACAATTTTTAAAGTTTAAATTAATTTTCGTTTCATCTTAAAGTTGCAAAAATAAAGGCAAAATGAAACATTAATTGGCGTCGATACACAACAACCGTAATTGTACTCATTTGTAATTGGTATTTATATGTTTTTTTAAATTTTTTATTATTTACACAAAAACATTTTTAGGATAGTGAAAGATGAGTAACTATACAATTACGTTATACAAATAATAGTAAGTATTACCTATATCAAATGCAGACATTGCCGTTTAGGACTGTTCATCGAAGTGGATATAATATTATATGAACTTGCTTCAATACTGCGTCAATAAATTCTGCTGTCTAACAGGTATATAAATGAAGTTGTTTAAAATAACTTGTTGATTTCCACCGGTGACCAAGTAATCTGTGCACAACCATATTCATTTTATCATGTTGAGCATTCTAAATTTTTTTTTCTGTTTAAATTGAAAGACACGGGTCCGAAAGTATTGTAATAAATTATTGTAAAATTGAAGAAATTTAATATTAGTTTTATATGGCAGCCCAGTATCGTAATATACAAGGTGTGATAAAAAAAATCACGCATGAAACACCAATACCAAGGTACTTAATTCATAATATTTTTTCTAAACGTCATCTATATACTTAATAAATAAATAATTCAGAATTCTTACGATTTTAAGGTGATCTTTGTATTGAAAATTCGTACCTGCAATAAACAAAAACGTATATTAGAAAACACATTATAACAAATCAAATCCTTGTAATTAAATTATTGCCCTTACACAAATGAGATAACGAATGTTATTCGTTGCAGGCGGGTGGGCAAATCAGAAGATTAATTATTTGATTAAAGATAACGCATGCAACTCGGGCCTACGTTCTCAAACATATTGGTCTGTTTTTTAAATGCATAATAATAAGTACCTACCTACTTATTACATTAAAACGAATACCTATCAAAGTAAACGGATATTGTAATCTTTTTGGCGTTTTCTTATAACATCGAGTTTTCTTAACAACAGTTTAATCACATAAAAGATTCAACAGAAACAAACTTGGATCTGTTAGTTTATTAATTAAAGTTAGCGTAAACGTCGCAGTTCACATAAAATTTTCGAAATTATTTTAAATAATCTAGGTAAGTTTTAATATTACAGTAACTATACTTAACAAAAAAAAAAAAAACGTGAGATATAATTCCATCGGTCTAAGCTAATACCTATTCATTTCAGACGATAAACGATAGATTATTAAGTACAGTGCTCTTCCTCTACAGTTCCGCAGTTGGGCATGAGGGGAATAACTTTTCTTAGAAATTAAGTCGAACAGAGTTCCCCTACCAAGCGCCTTTCGTAACGCTCGAACGAATTCACTTGCGTCTTTCTTAATAGTTCCATCTTACACTCGTCCTAATAAAATGTTTTTCTTTTGTTTTGATTTCCTACTGATGGTTTTCCTCTGTTCGACAGTTAGTTGTTGTTCGTACGCTCGTGCTAATCTATATCTTTATAATATAAAATGTCACAAATCAACGTAATATATTTTGTTTTTATACTTCTTTTAATAAATATAAATAAATAATAATAATAAAATAATAAATACAATATAAATTACTTAATTTGTGCTATATATATTGGATACACTCGATTTTTCAAGCCTTACAGCGCGCGGAACTGTATAGAGAGAGCCATTTGAATCTCGAGGTACGCGCTGATGTCTTAAGAGTGGGGGTACTAGTCGAGTCGAAAACTGGGGGAAGCGGAACTGTTGAGGAAGGAACTATAGAGGGAGAGCACTGTACTTACAAAATAATAAAATCGAAATTATTACAAGCATAACTGTATAATAAGGAAGTATAAACGTAAATATAATATTTTAAAATAACTACGAGAAGATTTACCTGTTATTCTTTAGTATATAAATATCTTCCCATATAATAATGCTTAAATAAAACGATATATACATAGTTCAGTAAGTCGAAACCATAGATATCATTTTTAAAGGCACAAATTAAATTAAAAACAGCGTGTTCCTAAAATCGCTCATTAATTAGCGATTATCTATTTCATTACGGCTTTCAAAAGCTAGTTTAAAATTGTATATGAACGTAAAAAAATCTATTATATTAATAATATACCTACGGCGGAATTAATGTAATTAACGTAAATACGTGTCTTAATGAGTTACGAAGATGATTATTTTCGAACGTCTATTTTTAGACACGTATATTATTCATCAACAAGTTATATCTTAAGTTTTTAACATAAGTTCAATTATTAGGTACGTCCGTCTAAAACTTCAAAATGAGGAAAGAAAATGAAAAACAACACGCCATACATCAATTAGTCTAGACGGACTGTTGTTTAAAGTAATACATCATCTTGAGCTTTGTAATTTATAAAAATTTTAATTTCAAAACTTTATATAATATTTATTAAAGTGGACAATTTTGTAATCAACGGTAAAACTCATATAATAGGGTAGGTACACACCTAATAAATTTTAAATAAATCTACCAAAATTAATCAAATCTATTAAAGCAAAATATTTAATATTTTACCGTGTGTTTATTAAAATATTTTGCAAACAATGAATATTATAAACCCAAAGAATTGCACCCACGTATCCAGAACAATTTACTTACGATATGCAAATTACCAAACTAATCAACAATACAAAGTAAAAGTTCTTTAGCTCACCTACGTTGATGGAACGAGCTCTTAAATTAAACATCCGCTTTATAGCAGCCATAAAAAATTAAAGTGGAAGAATATAAGAAATCCTTTTTATTCGTATTTCCTTGCTTCCTTTTCACATTTTTCCACATCCGGCCATTTGTGCGATCGCGAGTTTTTAAGTTATGTTTGGATAAGTCCCGAACCCAAGTTTCTTACAATTTTTAAATAGTATCCTCGTGTAAAAAAAAGGTTAGACAATTATTTAAATGCGACGTATACCTACTAACGTTTAAAAAAGAACGCGAACGCCTTCTAAACGGATCAAAATGCGAAGCGTCAACTGCAGCTTTAGAATGGTAATTATTCAAAGTATAATGCCTGTAATTTACGTCAATAACAATTATAAGCACAATACGTGCCTTGCGATGATTGCATTACGATGCAGCGATCCCTGGTTATATCTGCAGGAGTTAAGATTCCCGTGTGATCCGTGTATAACAAAAACCGCGCATAATAAACCGTATTGTAGATAATTATGAACGGTTCTAAAACAGTAAGTGTAAATGAAAGAATAAATTGTTGAACTATACTCACCGGTACAAAATTCGATCCATCTACAATTTTTAGTAAAAAATTGCGATAAACATTTGTTTTATCTAATAATGGGGGAAAATTCATAATCCAATGACATGTTTACTGCGATAAAATTTTATTCGTTTGGGGAATTTAGTTAGTTTGTTTATTTGATGATATCAAATTGTAATAGTCAAATTCTGAGCGTACTTTATTATTAAGTTTATTACTTTATTACGCGTATTAGTCTTAATTGTTAAAAATACAATTGAATTTACTGTCTGTAAAAATTAAATATGGTGTTGAATCCAACCGATACTGCCAGAGCAATTGCTTGATTGATGGGCGCTCGCAGTACTACGCCGCTCGAGTGCGGTGCCTTGGTGTTTCAAGGTGTAGTATTCAGAGAGCTGCAGAAAGGTTTCGAGAAACTGGAGGCTATACCAGGAGAGTGAGATCAGACAGGAAAAGGTGTACAACTGCTAGGGATGACCACTTCCTTACATTAAAAGTTCTGAGAAACAGAGATACTACTGCAATTAATGCACGTAATGAGTTGCAAGAAGTACGGGGTGTAAGTGTTAGTGAAAGAACCGTAAGAAGGTTGCAAGATTGCTAGCAAGAAAACCCGCAAACGGCCCACAATTGACCAGAGAACATCGAGTGGAGCGGCTTCACTTTGCACGTCAACGCCAAAATTGGGATAATGATGACTGGGGTCAAATTCTTTTTATCGACGAGTCAAGATTTTGTTTAACATCTGCGGATGGCCGTCAAAGAGTATGGCGCAGGACTGGAGAAAGATTCGCCCAATGTAATATTGTGCCAAAGCTTAGTTTTGGTGGTGGCTCGATCATGGTATGGGGAGGTATTAGCATTGAAGCTCGCACCGAATTAGTAGTAGTAAATGGAGGGGCGATGAATCACATGTCGTACCTTTCGCCCCATTTATTGGTGACAACTTATTGCTAACGCATGATAATGCCCGTCCGCATGTTGCCCGAATTGTTTGTGAGTACTTGAGAGAAGTAACAATCCACCGTATGATGTGGCCTGCAAGAAGTCCCGATCTAAATCCGATCGAACATGTTTGAGACGAGTTCGTTGCCGAGTTCCTGCTCCTTCTAACTTACGAGAGCTAAGTGTAGCAGTAGTCCAAGAATGGGACGAAATTAGCCAAGATTACATTTGTTGCTTTATTGAGGATATGCAAGGCGAATAGAAGCTATAATTCGAGCACGGGGTGCTACTGCGTGCTACCGATTTGTTTTGCTTTTTCGTTTTTTTGTGTTTACTTGTTATGCACAATTAATGTTGTTTATCGTTTTATCTAGTTACAAGATGTCGCCGTATTTTTGTTATTAGAGCAATAAAAATGTTCCCGTCGGTTTGATTATATTTCAACATTTGTTTTACACACCCTTTAAACTGTATATAAATACAATCAAATTATAAACTAAAGTAATTACATCAATTAACCGCATGGATCGAATTTTATGCCGGTGAGTGTATTTAATATGATAATTTTCATTAAAATATCATTTTACACAATAATATCATAATGTTGTATTAATGCAAAAACTAAAAGCAGTCACTTCGTTACCTCGTATGTTTACAGTTCTAATAAATTATAGTCTGTGTTTATACATGAATTAGATTTCAAGTATAAATTGTGTTATTGTTTAGTAGTTTGTCGTTTCTAATGAGATCTAACTTAAAATGTCATGTTGTTGTCATATTAAATTGATTAAATTAATACGGAAATGCTCAATTACAGCTTAAGAAATTTTCACCTATTTTATTTTAAAATTTAACGCCTATATTTACCGTTAACGGTGTGATAAAAGTAGAACGATACACGACGACGAGATGCACGCTATACCTACATTTTTTTTTTTACTAAACGATCTAGGAATTAGACTTTTACGACTAATTACTATTTTGAAAACGTTCAAGAATATGTCGCCAATAAACTACTAGTTTTACTCGCCAGAAATTCTAATTTATTTCCGCAATCAAATTTACTCGAAATAGGATCGTTCGTTCTTGGCGTTTCGTTTTCCATTTCCGAGGGTTTATTTCTATAGTTCCATTAACGACAATTCAAATAGAACGTTTGTTAGGATTACGTATCGTGTATCTACACAATACGTTTGCACGGCTGTTAACATTGTAAATTATATCTAGCAACTATGTTATGCATTTATGAATAATACTAGCGGCGCAGAAAAACCAACGAGTTTTGTAATCAACGATATTAACATTAATCTACATAATCATCGCATGGAAAAATTGTTACCTATATAGGAATGTAATAGCAGAACAGTTAAACACCGAAAAGCGTATATGTATGTATATGTTGACAGGCATGCAAATATAAATAAAACAAAAAGCACGACGAAAACGTAGCGCATTCCAAAATTAAAGTTTCAGAATTTGTTAAAGATACTGCAGTTGAACTTTCTTTATTCGAAACAAACATCATAAAATGTGACGTGTGTACCCATCTACATTTTTACAGTAGTTACCTACAATGAGCGATTATATTGTACATAATACACTCGTAATTTAATTTTAGGTAGTAGTTTGAAAACTTTAGCTCTATATATATACAAACGTTAAATTGCGTTGTCCTCTAATTTAAGCACCTCGAGCGGAAAATGTGTTAGAACAGCCGAGAACTATGTATGAATGCGCCGAGAAAATGATTCAGGATAAAAGGTGTATAGAATTTATTGTTTTCAAGAATCTCCAACAATAACAACTAGCCATTTAATTAAAATTCCTAAACTCAGAACCACAATACTACGTCATTCTGCAAAAGTAAATTAAACGAACATGCTAACAATATTGTGCACGTGGAAAATAATTGGGTATAACTCTACGTCGTCGTATTAAAAAATTAATGAGACGAAAATATCTGCAGTATTTGCCTAATAGTTTGTTGGCAAGGAAAGATTTCTGCTGAATTCGATCATCCAATCAGCTGACTTAGCTAATAATACGTTAATCACCCATTCTAAATGAAATTCACTTAAATCGCAATTTTCACACGAACGCTTACAAAGCGATAGTAACATGACGAAGGTAGGGCACCTACATAATAATTGTTTCATAAAAAATTGAAATTTATTATATCTACAATTTCAGATTCAAGACAATTTTTAATCATTACTAATCACTCACCTTAAAATATCGCGTTAGTCACGTCAAGGAAAAAGTTTCAGATAACTAATTCGAAAAAACCGGATAAGAATTTTAAATTCTGGAGTTAATTAGAAAATTAAATACTCTGGAATCAATCGGAGTAGCGCCGGATTTACGACTCGACTATACACAAAAGTGCAACATAAAAAAAAGTCGCCAAACATACCATAGGTAATTATTTTTTTACGGTATCAGACGGAAACGCGATTGTCTTCGTCAAACCGAACGCGATAAACTGGAATTGAGTTAATAGGTTATTGAAATATCTTAACTATCGGCAATTTTTATTTTAATAAAAATAAATTCGCGATCTCTATTTTAGTGAACAAATGTTAGTTTTTTTGTTTCTTTTTAACTTCAGCACTGCTTAAATATTAGGTTTATATATAGTACATAGTTATAGTTTATATAACATGCGACGGCTGTCTGCGAATTTATTGCACGTAGTTTCTGAATATATGATTGTATTAACTCAATATTAATGCAAAGTATTTTATTTTAATACGTAATACATAGGTACAGATATTCGAATTTTCTTGTAAAATTGTAGATAAAAATATTAAATTAATTGATGATAATATATGTATTTATGTACTACATATGGCTTATCCAAGCGTATAAGCGATTCACGTCATCAGTAAAAGGTTACTAGATGATGACGTTTAGCACAGTGCTGTCACCTAATTAAATTGTAATCATTCTTTATATCATTTAATAATATGCGCAAATAAATAATCTTTTAGAATATGACACTTTCCGAACTTTAAACCGTATTACAAATAAACAATCTAGTAACTTTTTAATGATGACGTGAATTGCTTATGCGCTTGGATAGGCCGTATGTACCGTATTATATCTAATAAGTAAATAATTTTTTTAGCGCTTTAAATTTTTTTTGGAAGCATTTGAAATTAAAAAAAGCATAAATAAAATTCGAATCGTGTTGTGCTAAATTGCAAAATTGACCCTTCAAATTCTCCATTTTTTTATAAATGTACAGTGAAATTTCTATCAACGGACACTCCCAATACAGTAATCCTTAAACCATAGTTGGCGAGGGATACATGATTTTTCACTGTGTACATACAATACATTGTATTACATAGGAACATAGGAAACAATAAATAGAAGAAGTTACATCATAAGCTTTAATGAACAAAGAAATGTATAGTACTATTGAGCACATATGTACGTATGCATAGAGAATCTACAACATACACAAATTACATACGTACAATGTAATACATGTATAAAAAAGAATTACTCACGAAAATACGAAAGAATAGTTGGCTGTCTCGTTTTTTTCTTGATTTCCTTTTGGACCTCTTTATACGGCTGCAACAGACCCTCCAAACCATTTTTAAATTTCAGACTCCTTTCTAATGATGGATCTATGCCAAAAATCAGACCTTCCAGTTGTTGTGCAGATGAAAATATTTTGTTTATTTTACTTAAATTCAAGGATGTAATTGTCGGTATCGTGGTCGTTGCTTCCTAGGGGTCGTCATCGTCACTTGATTCAGCTTCCAGTATTTCTTGAAGTTCAGTTTCTGTCAGTTCATTATTATGAGAGTTTAGAATTTCTTCAACATCAGAGGACTGCAATCTATTAAATCCCTCTCCACGAATTTCGTGCAACATCCACAGAATTTCTTCGATTTCAGGTGCTTTGTCAGGCGCACCTGAATTAACCATCACTATTTCTGACCATAGTTTTTTCCAGCATGCATTCAATGTAGATGGAAGTAACTCATCAGTTGCATCCTTGACGATTGCTACACACCGAGTAATGTTAAATTGTTTCAACTCTGCGTAACAGTCAATGAAGGTTCTATTTCCATTCTGTCCATGATATGACTGAAAGTTCGTTTCGGGTAATATAGTTTAAATGCAGCAATTATCGCCTGATCTAATGGTTGTAGGAGTGAGGTGGTGTTGGGAGGCAGAAATCGAACTTCTACATTTGTGACGATTAATTTCAGGGATTCGAGATGTCCGGGAGCGTTGTCGATGATAAGAAGCGCTTTGAAACTTTGAGGTCAAATATTGCTAACACTAGGAACAAAGCAGTTCACGAATCGGTCTGTAAATAATGATGCCGTAACCCACGCTTTTCGATTTTCTCTCCAAAACGCTGGTAAGCGATTTTTGTCTTTATTTTTAAAAGCACGTGGGTTAAGACTTTTGTATGGGTTTCACCATATGATCACTCGAAGCGTTACACCGAAATAGAAGGGTTAGTCTATTTTTAGCAGCTTTAAAGCCGAGTGCAGATTTCTCATTTTGTGATATGAAAGTTCGAGTAGGTATACTCTTCCAAAATAAACCTGTCTCGTCGGCGTTAAATACTTGTTCTGGCTTATGCCATTCACGTTCGATGAATTTTTTCATCTCGGTCGAATATCGATTGGCCGCCTCTTGATCCACTCGATCCCGCGATTTTAACATTATGCAGAGAGAACCGTTTTTTGAATTTCTCGAGCCATCCCTTACTTGCTTGGAAACTTAATGTTTCACATTCGGACTTTAATTGATCAAAAAGCCGTATCGTCTTTTCTTGAATGATGCGGTCACTAATAGGCACCCCCTTTTGTGTTTGATCTTCAATCCAAATGCTAAGAGCTTTTTCCATCTTTTCCTTGGTTTGAGATCGTGGAAAAAACGTTACTTTGTTGATAACACTAGTGCCGCACTTAACACTGGACCGAATTGATTGTTCACACTTTTTAATTGTTCTTACGGTCGATTCGTCGACCTTAAAAACTTTTTCGAGACATTCGCAAAAGTTTCACCTGCAGCTGAACAATCCAACAACTGAATTTTTTTATTTAGAATCACGACAATTTGCTTTCTTTTTACTAAATCTTTATCGCCATTTTTAGAAGACATTTTCGAAAATTCCGAAACGAAACGTGCAGCGTGTAGGAATAACACCGAACAACTGACGGTGTAGACTGGCGCGTAAACCCGCTTTTCCGGCTATTGACGATTAGGCTAAAATAAAAACAAACCGTTTCCTACCCTTCCTTCCCGACTGCATGACGCGAGTGTGCAAGGTTATTGCACTACGATTTTACCCATTTTTTTCCGAATATTTTGCCTTAAAAAATTAAAAAATAAATTTAAAAAAGTGGACCGCGGATAAGCGAAACCGCGGTTAGCGAGGGATTACTGTAACGATCTCTTCCAAATATCGAACACTTTTTAAATTTCTAGCGTTGTTTTATAGAGGGTCAGTTTCATAATCAACACTAAAGCTACTTTAAATTTAAAGAGACTTTGAGTCGTTGTTGCATGAACAATATGCCACCACAGTAATAACAGACTATAAATTTTAAAGTCGCTATTTTAGTTTGATTATGAAATTGCGGCTAATTAAAGAAGAAGAGAAGATTAACTAAGAGAAGACATTTAAATACAAAAAGTAAGCATCGTTAACTTATATCTAAGAACGTTTAAAAATCTAAAAGTAAGTTAGTTCAACGTGTCATAAAATAAATTAAGAAAAAAAAAGGGAAATAATATTTTAATGTTCGAATTAGTGGGTGGTACAATGAAATTTTGGTTTTTACCCAAATTATTGGAAAACGGGTCTATAATTTTCACTACAAAACACCACTGAAAATACATTTTGATTTAAATTATTCCTTTCACCGCAAGGCAGAAAATTTGCGATAACGCATTCGAATGCGTTACCGAAAGCACGCGTGGTATTTTGTAGGTAATTAGGGACCGAACGATCGACGTTTCCAATCAGTATATCGTTTCCGCTTAGCTTACTTTGCTTTGCCGGTTTCCTTGGTTCTAAATTCGTAGTAGCTCAAGTGAAACGGCACGGTGCACTTGGATTTTCTTTTAATACACATAACCAACTAATGTCACAATTTATACCTATACCTACGTAAAATATTCATTCTGTGTATAACTGTTTCGTATATAAAATAGTTAAGAATTACTTAATGTAAATACCATCCCTTAATGGGATTACCCTTAATGTAATACCATGAATTTTTGACAATCTTGTAAAATAAATAAAATACTCTCGCATATAAGTACTTGACTTGGCTTGACTAACTGCGTTAATTAGAATGGTATATTAACGTTACGGTAGAAATATTTCAGTCTCTGCGTTACCCTTATATTATGTATTAACTTGAGCTACGTTTTCTCTAAATAAAGTCCCTTTCACGTCGTATGAAAGGGCTTCAAGCAAAAAGGATTTATTAAAGTATAAACAAAACATAAACTATACGATAAAATTGTAGTTACGAGATTGCGTTTGATTGTATACTATAGCGATGACAACGTAATATAAAGAATTGTAAGAAAACGTCCTCTATACACAACCTGAAAAACGAAATTTAAAATGTAGCGTACGTATGGGAACGGGAGTAATTCATCGCTAGTTACAGTATTTTATATATAGTAAATGATAACTGCAAGAATATCGAATACAACTGCCCACATCAACCTCTCAGGGTAATATATTTAGTAGGAGTAGTATAATAATTGTTTAATAGTTGCGAAATGTAAAAAAACACTAACAGAACTAACCTATAGGCTGTTTATGCTACATGGGATGCAGGTTTGCAAAACATCTAACGAGTAGGTAGATTCGACTAACAATAAGTTCAGCCAGAACACACGACCATTTACATAATTTCTTCATGTTATAAATTATATTGGGCAGCGACAAATTATACACATTCGGAACAGAAACGAATTTAGAGATCCCGATAATATTTCACGAAAAAAGTTTAGAAATATTTCTGAATCGATTACAAAAGCGACAATTACATTACCCATACAAAGATAAGTTAGGCGTGTATTACGTTAAGGCATTTCGTAGAACTTCCGGTCAAAATTTCATCGCTTATTAATACGTCCAGACCAGGCGATCCTAACGAAACATTTGCAATTTACGCAGTTGCCCTGTCAAATATATACAATATATCAGTCAATTATAAACCTAGGGTTAGATTTAAATTACAAATGTGTCGGATAACGTTAACGGACAATTTTTATTTCCAAAATTTAACTTTTGAAGCAGAAAACGTTTCCGATATCCAGGTGGTCTCGAATTATTTTTAATTTTACCTTCATTCAAGTCTTTTATTTGATAACGTTTACGTAACAATTATTTGACAACAAATATTCTCATATATACCCAACTATCATATAATGTAATTTATGCAACATTATTAACAGTTAATCGCAAATAATTGTTTTTATAAAAATAGTAACCAATCAAAAATGCGAATCTTTAATAATAATATATGTAAATATAAATGGTAAAATAAACCATTAAAATACATATAGATAATTGCTAGTGCATTTGTAATTTATGATAAATTTATTTTTAATAGCTTTTTAATCGTATTTTCATTGCTCGTGACTATTATTATACACAACGGATAATATTATTAAAAACAAACAGGCGTACTATGTATTTATATTAATAAACTGTTATTTAACGACAAAATCGTCTATCAAATAAAATATCGATTAATTTTTATCAAATAAACCGCAATTGAATAGTACCTACTTAATATTCAACATTAAATGACATTTGACTAGTTTCATTTTATACCTACAAGAAAATATTAAATTAAGACGCTTTACTTATAAGGGGGGACACTACATCCAGTACATCGAAATTTGAGATGCCGATTTTTTTGACGATTCTAGAGGTCAAAAACAAATATATGTCTTGGCGTTTTGTCGAATGTTCCGTGGTTTTCGAGATTTAAATTAAAAAAGAAATCAAAAAGCGAAGTTGCTGTTTAATAACCGTCTCAGTTAGCACGTTTTTGACAATGTTGTTGTGGCGCTTTGAGTAATGTTCTCGCTTCGTAATTAGTGTGTCGCTAGAACTTAGCGAACGGGGATCGAACGATCCGTGTGACTCCCAAACATTTTTTTTGTTCCAACTTGGTAGTTTTGACGCAAGACAACTCTATAAATTTATTGATTTCCACATATAATGTGAGACGTATAAAAATACGTAATTTTATTAACAATAAAATCTTCCAAAAAAACTTCTGTAGTTTTTTCGCCTTTAATGGAGAGAATTCGTCGCACATCGACGCGATACTCGCAACCAGTTTAGTCGGTAGTGATAATGAAGTCCCTATGAGATTTAAAAAATATATTAAAAAACAAAAAAAATGTTTGGAGGACACGGGGATCGAACTAGCGACCTACTAATTACGAGGGGTCGGTAACTTATGTATTAGTGTGTATTTATTTCTAGAATGTAATACAGAATTACGTTAAATTACTTTGTATTACATGTATTACTTTGAATTACAATATTAATTTAAGTTTAAACAATTTTTTAATAAAAAAATATAAATATGAAGTAAATATAAATTTAAATATTATAGTCTAAGTATCGGCACTTAATTAATTATCGAAAAATGTGCCGGAACACAAGGGTTAATATAAAGTAGTCAAAACCTTCAAGCAATGTGAGGTCAGATTAGAAATTGTAAAATATGATGAAAATTCGGAGACTGATCGAGAAAAATTGTAGTACCTATGTATCTTCTATTAAAAAATAAGCGAAATCAGAAACGAGTAAATTTTCCGTTAAAGAAATCCCTTACGATTCGTTACTGAAATCCGAGAAATGGCGACCATTAACGATCGCCTTGTAGTTTTACTGTATGAATAAATGGTAGTCTATCTTTGCCATGTGTGCAGGTAAATCATCGATAAAATGTTATTTTTGTGTAATTTTTATTGACGTCGTACATTGAAATAAAATTTGAATGGCCTATAGCTCTTTGTAGATTATTTTTTTTAAATTTTTAATAAGGAATCTGCTGAAAAATGTAACAAACGTAGGCGAGCTCCTACGAAATCGGAACATGTATAGATAACGCTAAAAATATGTTTAATTTGTTTATGTTTAGTCAGCGTCTCGATAACCGTTTAGAAATACGATCTCGTTGCATGTTTCTATAAATGTATATTTTTGATCTATGAACAAAAAAATGTGCCCTTTATTTTATTCAACAGAATCGTCATCCTAATTTATAATATAAATTTGACTATGCACATTACTATTCCGGGTATTATATTATAATACTGTTAATTTCAAAACAATCGTGTATATCTTAAAAATTATTTATATTTTTAATTTTATATTTTAAAATATCTTTTTAAAATCAACTGTACCTTAATGCAAAGAATACACAAGTATTTATATGTATGTATATACCTACGTTTGCATTTACATATACATATCTATGTACATGTCTATTTCTATATATTACTTATTTTATATGAAACATTCATAATAGGTATTAGTTTGAATTGGACTGAATTAGTTTGTATTATATGTATTACTATGGTATTAGTTTGAATTAGATCTGAATTGCTTCGAATTAGGTCTGAATTACTTTGAATTACTTTTGAATTACTTTGAATTAGTATTACTGTGTATAAAATTTACTATAGTTACCGACCCCTCGTCGAAGCGCCACAACGACATTGTCAAAAAACGTGCTACTGGGGACAGTTATTAAACAGCAACTTCACTTTTTGATTTCTTTTTTAATTTATATCTCGAAAACTACGAAGCGTTCGACAAAACGCCAAGACACGTATATTTGTTTTTGATCTCTAGAATCGTCAAAAAAATCGGCATCCCAAATTTCTATGTACTGGATGTAGTGTTCCCTTGTTAGAATATTTAGAATATTAAGCTAAAACACGTTAGAGATTTTCAACATTAGCAACAGAAGTACTGGTCATTTTTAAGATTATTTATTCATAATGTTTACTATATAAAAATTACTTTATACCTTATAACTTTATAACAAGGCTTACTTGCAGAGATACTTAGATAACGTAATTCCACATTCTATAAAAAATGTTGAAATAAATTCTACAGATAGAAACATGCTTTCATATTTCAACGATTCATAACATCAGTCAAGGTTTTGGAAGACCAGGGAAAGTCTGGCAGGATGTTTGTGAATGTAAAATTAGAAATAGGAAAAGTATCGGCTACGTATGCTACATTATCAGCACCGGTGTGTGTACACGGCTAGTAAACAAGTGCTGGACACGATTTACTACTCAAAGGGTACCTCCTGGGGAACAACACCATATACGCATACCGGCGCCGTTGCTAAAAATAAACACATAGCTGCTGGGCGTATGGGTACAGATCCCGAGTCCATTAAAAAAGTTTCAGTTAACAGCGACGCGCGTGTTCCAGTTTACGTTCATAATGAACAAAATTATAATTATTACTACTGTCGGAAGAAAAAAATCCTACCAGAAGAGCAACGCAATTGCAAATCAATGACCTTCAAGCAGGACCTTCTGCTGGAAGCTCCCTTTCGGCAGGACAGACTCTGACGTCATTGGGAAACGTTGGTCAAATCGAACATTTTACCATTATCCTTTTTACTCAACATACGACGTTTAAATGAAATTAAATACAAGTTTAAGGTAATTTAGTTGTCTATTAAAATAACGTGCACTTACTTATGTTTATTACTACTATAGTGTTTATTACTTTTCTTTATAATCATGTTTCCTCGCATAATATTTACATTATAAAAGATTCCGCAATAAAACTTTTAGAGAATTCGTACTTAATATGCCACATAAGGAACGTTTGAACTTTATTTCGTGTTTGACACGACAGGAAATTAATACAGGTACGTATTATAACGTATAGGTACGTGGAAATGACGCTTTCAAATAGTTCCCCCATTTATACATCATAGCTATCCTTATTACCTACTAAAGAATATAACTAATATTATAATCGTATTGGTGTTGAAAGATTTAAAATTGTCCATTACTAAATAAAGAAATTAAAAATTATGAAAGAACTTTAAATTACCTATCTATACATATATGGAAGAAAAACATTAGTTTTATTTAATATATTTTTGACATGGCTCCTTGTCCATTCGTTAATTTAATAATATATTGGGAAAAAATATATATTTTTTAATTAAGGAATACGTACTCGCTTTGTTAAAAGGAATTTGGAAATATGTTAGTAGATGCTCAAACGTCAAAGGGAAAGCTCTCGAATATAATTTAAACAAAACAAACGCTACACGTTCCTCCGTCAAATAACGAAAAATATTCATTCGTTAGAAACTAACTATATCTACAGGGTATCGGTTACATTGCCGTACAACGCCCGCCGCCGTCGAAACAAAATTTCTAAGGTTAAAAAGTCGAAATAAAATCCACTGAAAATGTGCAAACTCCTTTCTGAAGGGGGCGCTCTTCATTTACACGTTTCGCTCGAAAAACTCGCTGGAAGGCCGAAGTTACCTACTTTCCGTCACCAGAACGGTAAGACAGAACGTGGCGAAATTGCGCGATATAGTCAAAGCTTTAATGAATTTCCTTCTGCAAACACCGCGCACCGAGACACGCTATTTTTATTTGAAAGAAACACGAAGGCAGTTGCACAAAAAAAAATACGCATACAGATGCGTCGTTTCGTCGCAGCGTCAAAGAAGTTTTTAGAGAATATCCGACGACGGGAACCAACAGCGTAAGTGTACTATATAAAATACACATTATTTTTATATTTACAGTTGGAATTCATTCGGGGGGTGGTTACAGGGTTTTTCTGTGCCGAAAGTCGTTGAAAAGTTAACAAGTCAATTCCTGATGAAGAATTAGCGAAAATAAATTTAGGTCGTATTAGGAAGATTTTATCGTAATCCCATAAAAGGCGCATAAGATAATGGGCACCTATTTCCGTTAATTTAAGTATAGGGTAGCGACTGCATTGGGTATTTTGACGGTGGCTACCTATTACAAAGCAGGGGCTCGTAGACGAACGAGGTTTGTCAGGCAGTTTAAAGCGATATTTTGTTTAAAAAATGTGACTTCGAGACAATAAAAGCACTGGTTTAGCCTCAAAGACCGCTGTAAGACACTTGTTTGATTACTCAAAAATTTAGATAAGGTATAACTTTTCCATATTTAAGTATAGCTATTAACAATAATGACAACGAACAATTCAAAATACATATAGGAAATGAACAAAAAACTATAGAACGAGTTAAGTTATCAATTACCCATTTGACGATAGTGTTAAAGAGCACGATTTACGTTCTCTATTTATAAATTATATCATTTATAACAAATTAAACATTAATAAACGTTTTAAGCTAGAAAACTCAATATGCGAATTAAAACGATTGTTGTAAAACGCCGCCCACTTAATCATCAAATATTCTCGTGATAGATAAGCAAAGTTTATAGACAGATGAGTATTTATTATTTAAGTAAGTATAAACTGGACATTGATAAATACACCGTCGGTTGCCGTTTTTGTTAATTTTCATAATAAAACGGCAAAAACTACGGAAATTGGTTTACTGCAAGCCTGCGGCTTAGACAAGAAAAACAATCCGTGCGAAATGTACTAAAGCCGTAGATTAAACTAGACGAGAGAGCAAATTAAAGCTTCTCTAGCGTTGGTAAACAAAATGTCGTTCTAATTCGATCAAGTCTCTTTGAAAACTGGTTTAAATAGATTTCAATTTCAAACGAAAATATAAATCCCTTATGTAAATAGAGATTTTACCGAGGTTCTCGTGTTATTTAAAGTAAATCGCTACAACATTACATGCTCCTTTTTAATTTATCCGGCCCTTTATTGACATCGATGTTTAAAGGCTGAAAGCGGCCAAGTTTGGCATTTTGCAAATATATGTACCTAGACGTTAATCTCGTCATCAATAAAACATCGTATTTTTACAGTACTAAAATAGATTGTAGTCTTTCTTTATCAAATATATAAAATCAAATATATAATTTAATAAATTTTTATGCCTAACAGCAATGGAACCTACCGTAAATAATGTAAAAACAGAAAGAATGAATTTAAACAACTGTATCAATATTATCAATTTATGTTTATCATAATAATTATACAGGGTGTTTAGTCGAGGCGGAAAAACGAAACCCCACATGTAATTTTTAATTCTAAATCGAAAACAAAGAATACATTTTTTTTTAAATTGGCCTGAGATATTTCACTTTAAAATTTTGTCGAACAAAAATAAAAAAACAATTTTGTACGCTTTAAAATATGTATAGCGTTCAACATTAAATACAAAAAACAAGAATTACAATAACTGTTCAAAAATACCACCATTTACCCGGATACAAGCTCGACATCTCTTTACTAAAGAATGGTATACCGCTGCAAAATCTGTTGTTAGTTGAATATGTTGCACCGCATTGTTAATTCGTTCTTGGTAATCATGGGATCATCTTGGTAATCATCATCTTGGCAATCATTCTAATTCGTTCGACGGTATTTATTTATTCAGCATAAACTAATTGTTTTAAGGTACCCCAAAGATAGAAATCCAGAGGGTTGAGGTCCGGAGATCTTACAGGCCAACGTACGGGACCATTTCTACCCATCCACCTTTCATTAAAATTGTTATTCAACCATGCTACCACATTCCTTCCAATGTGTGGCGATGCACCATCGTGCCGATAGTAGGTTAATACTTACCTCATCTAATATTTCGTCCACATGATTTTCTAATAGTTCTAAATGGGAGTTAGCGTTCGTCCGTTGAGGCAAAACTTGTAGAGGTAGTAATCTTCCATTAAAAATGCCACACCAACTGTTAATCGAAAATCTTCGTTGAAAAGAACGATTCCGCGATCCACGGGGATTTTCTAATAACCAGATATGGTGGTTAGGAAAATTGGTAATCCCGTCCGTAGTAAAAATGGATTCGTCTGACCACAGCGTCTCTCGAATAAAATCCCTATTTCGATTGTGCTGTTCTAACAGCCATTGGCAAAAAGCTAGACGGCGTTCTGCATCTCCTGGTTCCAAATTATGAACGCTTTGCAAGTGATAAGGACGAAGAACTTCTTGGTGTAATGTTTTAAAAACAAAATCCTTGGTCAACTGCAAGCGCGTCGAAATCCGCCTAATACTCTGGTGCTTGGTTCAACAATAACAGCTACTTCTTGTGCAACTGTATGAATTGTTTGCCGATCCCACATTCTCGGAGTCTTTCAAATGAATCCGAAAAAACTCGACGAGAAGGTTGTCGCCTGTTTGGAAAACGTAGCCGATACTCGCGACAAGCAGCAAGAGGCGTTTCCATCACAAAAACCGTATACAAAAATAATGTTGCTACATTCTTCGTTGCTAAATTCCATACTTTCGGCATCAAAAAATTCAAAAATTTTAAAAAAAATTTTAAAATGAAATATCTCGGAAATGAAGGTCAATTAAAAAAAAATGTATTCTTTGTTTTCGATTTAGAATTAAAAATTACATATGGGGTTTTATTTTTCCCCTCGACTTACCAAACACCCTGTATACAAAATTAATTTTAAACGTAAAAGTAGCTGCGAAAAAAAATCGTACCGGGTAATCCTAAAAATTAATGGAAATTCACATAACCTATTGATTTTGATGAATGAAGGTTACGTAAGAAATAACAGGAAAATTAATATATTTCGTGATCAGGATCTTAATTTATGGCTCGCTTATCAACTATAATTCTTATTAGAGCTTAATAGGGCTTTCGTAAAATCTACCTTCATGGAGTAAAAGCTAATTAGTGTTTACTATGTATTTTCACGAAAACGGCAGTTTTATTAACGATGACGAAAATTATAATTTAAAACGAAATTAAGAGATTACGCGCGAACGTTTTCAAGGATCCAAGAATATATGCTTTAATTACTTATACCAAATTAAATTAATTTAAAGTAAAAACATCGCACTTGAACGCGCATACCCGTTTGTAACTTGAGGTACCCTATGTACCCTATCGTGAAAATTCGTTTACGAAACTTTACATATTTAAATAGGTAGAGATCAACTATATTGCAGTTATAGGTAACTACGGGAATCTCGACATGTAATTTATAGTGGATTCTGAATAAAAATACCCTAATAAGCGTGGGCTGCAGTTCAACGAGACGTAGACGAGGTGGTCTCGCCTACTTCAAAATTTAAAAGTTAAAAATCAAAGAAAATAAAGAAATTAAACTTCAACCGAAATAAATCAAATCCGTCGATTTTTTTTTAATTAGCACGTTTCTGGTTAAAAATAACGCACATACTAATTTAAAGCGATCGCAAAAAAAATAAGGACGAAAAGCTAGTTTTTGATTATGATGGATTTAAACGAACGCATAAATGCTCATTTAAAGATAAACAATAGAAATGCAGTCAATGTTTAAAAAGAGGGCTTATATTTATTAAATAAACGAGTAATCGTAATTACGAAACGTTTTGAAATCGCGTTTCTAACTGAATTAAAATCATATACCTATAGGTACACGTATTTATTACTTAATAAATTATAAAAATCCGCAAAGGTTTTTGGTATAATCAACTAACAAAAAATAATTAAGTACCTACGTAAAACAGGTTATATCTCTGGTTGTTAAAGAGAAGTCCGACAAACTATACCTGCACGTAGGTACGCAATTAAAATACAAAAGTAATAAAGTTTTTAATGAAGCCTTCACTTTTTTTCAATCAATAATAAGTTGTAAATAGGTAAAATTATGCTTAATTATTAAAAACTTGGCGGCCTTGAGTAAACAAAATAAATTCTTAATGCGGCTGTTTTCTATTAATTTTTGTAGAAAGGCATAATACCTATACATGTCAGCGTATTGATTTAAATTATATCCAAGATAATCGTTTTCTGTTCCCATAAAGATAATTTAACACTCGGAGACGAAAATTCGGTCGAATGACCAGATTTCAATCGACCATTTCGCCTAAAGCCAGTCACATACATTTAACTGTTGCTATATTATCTGCGTTTGGCCCGCAGTCCCCGTGATCGTTGATATAATCGTGCAAAATCCAAGCCCTTACAAATAAACGAATCCTGTCCTACTGAATCGAATGCGGTGTATTATTTACGTTCACGCACTACGAATACTTTGTATCTTCGAAAGGTTTTGAATTTTAATCAACGTATGACGGTATGTAAATCGGAGCGAAAGATATTTTGGAATGTAGTTATCCAATTCCCTTTCTTCCACTTTTCGCTTGCTTTCTAAGTAAAGAAAAACGTGCAATACGTTTCGCTATTTATGCCACGAAATCAAATGCTAAACAAGTAAAATTTAAAATAAAGGTGGTTGTACCAAGTATGACCAAGTTCGTAACAAAACCACAAGAAAAAAAACATTAGCCGAAGAAAACTAGCGGAATGCACGAGACGCTGGTTTTTCATCCCTCGTCGTTAAACTATAAATAAATTTAATAACATTTTAATGGTTAAATTCATTTTTTTTTGGTGAAAACTACAAGTTTCCTAATGGGATCATGACGAATCTAAAGGTGGTCTTATCGTTTAAATACGATTTAATTACCTACTTATTACGGTGCTATATTATTTTATTTTCCTCTTTCTTCTTTTGTAACTTAACTTCATTGTTTCGTGTTCATAGATTTAAAAAAAAATGATTTACTTGTTTTTCGCCTTATAATTAGATTGATCCAAAAAGAGCTCAGGCCTATAAGATAAAATTGATTAAGCCTCTTGAAATAAAAATTATAAAATTTTTAAGTTTTTTTTGGAATTTTAACTGACGTAGGTAATTGAGATAAACGTTTAACTTTTTTTTTATACCTATACAACATACTTGATGGATAACGTGCAACCATACTGATTAAATGTTGCGTTATAGCATCTATCATAGAGAAAGTTATAAATTTTCAAACGTTAACTTGATTAGTACACCTACCTCATAAAAAAGTGATAGAGACAAAATTAACGAACTGATAAAACGTTAAATTCAAAATTGACAGAAGCAAATTATTTTTAATAATTTTTAAAAGTAAGTAATCGTGTCGTTTCATATTCTCAAAAAAAATAAAACATTTTAGGATAATCAGGAATTAATCGAAAATAATAGGAACATGCGTTTTCGGAAAAGTGAAGAAAATAAACGTATTACTGAGATATTCGCGACAGTTTTGTTTCAGTTTTTAACGTCGCGTAATAGATATGCTATGTTAAAACAGCAAAATACGACAATAATAATTGATAAAAATAGAAACTAACAAAATTCAGTATTATTGTTTTTTAGAGAATATAATAAGAAATAAACAATTAATCGATTAAGTTCGATGTTTATAGAAGGGTCCCTAGTAGAAATTAATGTTGTGATAAGGTTGATATTGCATCAATATTTAAATATTATAGATTAAAAAAAAACATTAATACAATATTGTGTTTACAATATATAAATATAGACATATTTTGAATATTGTTTTAAAATCGTTTTTAATGTGTTAATCAATATTAAGAAAATATTTATCACACAATATTAATGTATGGCCGTAAACGCGATATTTGCACAATATTGCGATAATGACATTGAACAGCGACATCTTGTGCACATTTTTTTAATCCTTTAATTAGGATTAGTTAGTTTGTAGTTGGCGGTTATAGTTGTGGCTCACTTGTTATGCTACAGTCCTTCCGATTTTAATAGAAACTACAATGTCCAGAATTTCATTACTTAATGTAGGGGCTACCGTGATCAACGAACCGATTATCCAGGATAAGGCCCTTTCATTCTAATAATTCTGATTTATGCCAACGTTGACGTAAGCTATATAATACAATTATAATAGGTAAATAAGTAAATATGTTACCTATTAAATTGTATTATAGTTTTGGTTAAAATAATGGTTTAAAAAAAAATTAAAGATTCTTAAATTTATACAAAGTCACTTTGATGTGTTGTTTTTACGATCATTTATCAATTTTGATTATATGCCGCTATAATTTACAATATTGACGAAATATTTTCGACAATATTTAGAACAATGTTTACACAACATAAAAAACGTAAGCATTTAATATTGCACCAATATCGTTTCACTATACTTATACAATAATTCAGAATATTGCACCATTATTATGCAAATATTGCTTTTTAAAGTTTGCATTATTTCAACGTAGGCACAGATGTGCCTACTTGCAATTTTGCACATAGATTTAAAATGATAATCTTATCGTTGGCGTCATTGAATTCAAAACGTAGAAATGTAATAGGCAGGTATTAAATATCGAGGAAACTTTTTACATTCTCTTCGCATTACCACCTTTGACCCGATAACGGAAGATATAAGAAACTGGCGCGCTTCGATAAATAAAACAAATTGAAGCCTGAATGTTTTACAATACACATACCTTTCTATAATAACAAAGGTTATAGAACGCTCTCAATATAATAGCAATGCTTTCATCTCTTATCTGAATATCGAACATTGTATAAAGTTCGTGCCATAAATTGCTTTCAATTAATCTGCCATCGTGTCTCGCTTTATTTTCTCAGACCTTCCTTCAAAACTGCAACGTAATTTTCTAACTGCCGATACGGCGTTTACGCAAATAAATATTCAAAACCTATTTGAGTATTTTTATACTTTAAACTACAGAAACGCCCTCGAAAGAATTTACAAATAGATACGCACGGTTAAAATTATAAAAGACATCTTAAAATAGAATATAGCTTTAACGTGCCGCTAAATATATCAAAGCTTTGTAAGAATAATCGTCTTCTTGACTCTGATGGTTGGAAATGCTCCAAGGAACTTTAACGCGAGTAATCCTATCATAATGACTGTGTACCAATTATATGTCTTTGGCATCTCTCTGCTCTAGCTAAGAAACATTAGCAAATACGAGTTCTTAATGGCGGTGTACGAGTATTAGTTGAACTGAAGAGATTTTAAATTCGACGTAAACCTTTTACGTCGCCGGTATGGTTTAAATTTGATGTTTATTTGTAAGAAAATTAAATATCTACCTAATCGATAAATTAAATTATTTTATAAATGACACTTGAAGGATAATAGGCATAAGTGCTACACATAAATTTGGTATTTCAATCTACCCTTGATTAACGAAGTGGATGTTGTCGCCATTCATAACCAATTGAATTTGTGTTTTCTGTAGATGTCTCACGATTTAAACAGTCAAATGACTTCCACAGAACCCTTTGTTCATAATTCACGGTTTTTATTAGTTGAAGTGCTATTTATCAACAACGAATGGCGAAAATTGAAATTCTATTCAATAATGTACATCTACAATAAAACATACACCTAATTGAAATTCTTCATTTATACGGTAGATTGATTATAAACAAAATTGTTTAAAATCAGAAAAACAAACCTGTATCATGTACAGATAGTTATCAGAACCGAATTAAATAAGCACGTAAAAATAAAAACACTTTTGTTCTCTAACTCGTGTTATTTCGCAAATCGTGTAAAAACCGAATCGAGTGTACAGTCGGATGAAAAATTAATGTCGCGAAGGACGCATCGGACGAGCACTAATACACGGCACTTACGACGAGAGAGACGAATTACATTACAAATACAAAATTGAACTTTAAATATTTTGATCAAAATTTGTTCGTTGTGTCGTGCGTGCCCGCACAATGTTCGCGACCGACGACATTAATTTTGCACCCGACCGTACGTACTTACGTAGTACCGAATATTTAATTTGTTTTTTCAATTAAAGAAGCTCCAGGTTTTATAGTATCTACGAGGTCTGACCAATAAGTAATGAGACTGATTTTTAGCCGCGCTTGTGGTAACACTGCGAACTTGAAACTTCGGTCGGTTAATCTCTCATCCCTTCTTTATCGATGTGCTCGCGACTTTCGTACGTTCGTTAGTTCTCCAGCTGTGTTGTGTTTTCGACAACGTGTTTGTAAGGCGCGTCACGAATATGGAACGACGTAATATTGAACAGCGGTACGCGATTAAATTTTGCGTTAAACTCGGCGATTCTGTTACGGAAACGTACGGTAAATTGGTCAAAGTATTCGGGTGATGAAGCCCTGAGTCGTGCTCAGGTGTTTCGATGGCATAAAGATTTTAAAATGGTCTGAGAACGTCGGGGATGAACCGCGAAGTGGGAGGCCGGTTGAAACTCGAACTCACAACAATGTTCAGTGGCATCTCGTGCATCAAGATCGGCGGCTAAGCATTGAATTTGGCCGATGAACTTAATTTGAAACAGAAACCGTCAGAAAATTTTAACTGATGATTTGTCCATGAAAAGTTGTGTGCAAGACTGGTACCGAAGAACCTTTCGGCGGAGCAAAACACGAGCGAATGTCCATTTCATAGGAGTGTCTGCAACAGGTTGAAGCTGATCCAACTCCTCTCGATCGTAATTACTGGTGATGAAAGTTGGTATTTTCAACGATCCCGAAACAAAACGGCAATCAGTGCTGTCTCCTGTGCAGCCAGACCGAAGAAGGCAGAATAGCAAATCAAAAGTGAAAACGATGATGATTTGCTTCTTTGACACAAAGGAATCGTGCACAAAGTTTGTACCACCGGGCAGACCGTCAACCAACATTTCTACCTGAAAGTACTTGATCGGCTGCGAAAACGAGTCATTAGAGTCCGTCCAGGGATTGCCAAAACGTGGATCCTTCATCATGACAATGCTCCATGCAATCGTGCCTTCAGTGTGTCGCAGTTTTTGACCTCTAAAAACATCGCAGTGTTGCCGCAAGCGCCCTATTCGCCGGATATGTCACCCTGTGACTTCTTCTTGTTCCCCCAAACAAAATTGGCCGTGAAAGGAACGCATTTTGAGTCCATAACTGACATCCAGACCGCCGTGACGAGGGTACTCCAGGATATTCCAGTCGAAGCCTTCCAGAAATGTTACGAAAGCTGGAAGAAACGTTGGAACCGGTGTGTAGTTGTGGGAGGGGAGTACTTTGAAGGGGATCACATCAATGTACTTTAATTTTTAAATATACGTATTTTATGGACTTAGTCTCATTACTTATTGGTCAGACCTCGTACTATGAAAGTATTTTTATGTATTAAGTTGAACTACAATAAGTTAGTTTGGAAATAACAATATTCCAACTGCAAGGGTACTTTTGTTTTGATGAAACAATCGTGCGTTTCATTGACAAACCAGGTATAAATAGGTATAAATTTTACTACATCTTCCATTACAAATTTTAATATAACTTACTTGCAATAAAGTAGGGCGTCATTCGTTACTCAAAAAAGAAACAATACAATTGTTACCTCAAATAAAATAAACTTAGGTAATTAGGAGTACACATATACATATGGAATTAATCCTTACAAAAAAAAAACAAAATCTATATGATTATAAGGTGCCTTAAATTTTTTTAATAACTTTTAAAACGTTTCAACAGTTGCTAAATTAATTTGCATAAGGGCACGAAAGCCCGTTGAATTATTTCGAAGTTGCTTTTAAAACCTTGTAATAAAAACATTAAAAACATAAAAGTCGATGAATTTTAAAAAAGCACTTTTTAAATTAGCGAAACTTAAAATAACGATAATAAAACGGTAATTCATGGAATGGATAATACCTAAATAAAAACAGCACGTAATAAGAAAACCACCGAAATGCCGTATAGTTGGCTTTAATAAATGTCACTCCACGGAGTAACAGCTGCAACTTATTGGGTGCAATAACGATGAAATATAATTTATACGTTTCCTAGATGCTATCAACTAACTCAAAAAGTACAACCTACTGAAGTTCGATTAAATCTTTGGAAGAATACTACATATAGGTACAATTATCTGTACGTATGAACAAAACTAGTAAGTGACGGATCGCGACCGCGTACTAGTCTTCAATCGATCCCTAACGTTACGATTCAGTTTTATGCTATGACTTCAACGACTGCGTTAATAGCAGGTTTTTTTTAATTTTATTTTTTACGTTTGCAAACTGTCGCCTAGTATGTACACTTCGTCCAAACCTATGTGCAATCCACGTCATCAATACAAGGTTACTAGATGATGACGTTTCACACAGTGTTGTCACTTGACAGTTCTAATAAATTGTAGTCTTTCTTAATACCATCTAATATGTGCGCATCTATAGAATATGACGTGAATTGCATATAGCTTTGGATAGGCCATACTTATACACATTTAATTCCAGCTACTATAGAGAGGTATTCATAGTAGAGGCAGTCCTCGTTTTACGTCAGGTAACATTTTAACACCATTCCTCACATTTACGTTCTTGTAAAAATGTGATAGGTATGTATAAAAGAAAACCAACAATAAGATATTACTTAAAAATTACTTTTAATGACTCACAATCAGTGGTAATTACCTTCATTTATTTTTTGCTCAACAATCCTTGATAAAATATGTATTTAATGTATCAAGAAATATTTGATATTTGAAATATCAAATAAGTATTTGAGTCGAACGATCCTAAGTTTGCACGAAGTTTTGAAGTCAACAATAACATTTCGCTCGCCTATAAATGTTATAGGGAAATTCATGAAAATAAAAGGATGGAAGCGTTTAAGACGACTTTTTAACAAATGGGCATAATTTTATTGTTTTAATAATTATTCGTGTTATTTTATTACTTACTCTGTATGGATTATTTTGTTTAAAGATACGTCAATTTCACAAATAAAACTAATTAATTTCTTTAAAAATGTTTTTTTTAGAATTGTAAACCTAACTGCACGATTTTACATAGAAATGTGTGAAAAAATGTGTCTCGTTTTAGGTCGCTCGTTGCTAGCGCGTATTCAGCCGTAAAAACGAGGACTGCCTATATTTTAATTTTAAAATTAATAAGTGCCAAAAGTACTGAAAAAATCACGATTATTTACGACATGGAATTTTGGTTCGAGGCACAAATAAAGATGAATTATAATATTATAAATATTTAAATAATATGGATACTAAATAAAATTTAAAAATCAGGTAACAAATTTTAAACTAACACGAGTTTCGAATTTATTAAAACTAATAAGTTTTATTCCACGGTACTTTATAAAAAAAAACCTCGAGAACGAAATAATAGATAATACATATCATTATGCAACATGTGTGTGACTGTTAACATATTTTATTGGCTAGGTATTTTAAATACAAATTATTTAAAGTGGTCCATGTATACCTAGAACTATAAACTTCAGATATTCGATAAACTATCCGAATTAATTATATAAGCGCAGATTTGAACATGCGGTTAACAACGTTAGTAACCTCGATAAATTTTGTCCACGGGGATTATGCAAGTAGGCATACTATTACTGTCTTTAGTCTTTCAAGTAAACGAAATTGGAAACCGCACGTTAAATTTGAAAAACTAAATTACATTTTAGACAATTAAAAATACAAGTAAATCTATTAAAAATGAGTTTTAAAGTTTTATTATTAGTAAATATATCTAATAACAGAAAACTGTTACGTAATTCAATTATATGTAAAACGATAATTACATTTTTCACGAAAATGTAATTATTAAAATATAAAGTAAGCTGAAGAAGTTAATTAACTGTAAGTACGTTTACGTAATAAAAAGTAGAAGTTGGTGCAACGTTGCCTACTTTATCCTTCGTTACCTTGAAATTTGTTTTTATCAGATACATACGTATACGTAATTTTTATGTTGAAAATTGACGCGCTTCCACATTTTCAGATTTCTTTATATGAAAACACATGATATAATATTTAATAATTTCCAAATATAAAGACCACAAACTTATTCTACAATAGTTAAAAATGTATCACATTTTTCATTAAAAAAAATACGAAAACATAAAATTTAATGAGATCGTAACGGATTTAAAAACGCGGTTGTTTTTTTTTAATCTAAAATTTTACAAATTTTATATTGTAATGCCTTAAATAAGTGATGTCCTTGATTTTTTTGGATAGATAAATATCGGTAAGTGCCTAGAGCTGTTATTCCTTATAAGGAATTTCGATAAAATACTACCTATATATCTATCTACCTAGGTATATTATTTATTATACGCCAATTTTCATTTTCGTTTCATTTTTTTTATAGCTAGATAAAAGGCGCCATAAAAAATTCATAAACACTTCATTTGCAAATAACTTCGCAATAAATGTCGAAATTTTACTGCTACCGAATTTGAATCTACATTCGCGTTATTTTTTCATGTATTTACTAAAACGTCGGGTTAAAAGCTATAGGGTAAATAAATAATTGCAAATTAAATGGTAGATAAATATTTATGTACCTAAGTAATTCGACGATAACCTAACTGTATTTAGTTCGTATTTAACCGATTGGTTACTATATTATATTTGTTAAAATATAGATAAAACATGAGAAGTCATAATAATTTGCTGCAAATTAAAACTGGCATTAAAATACAACGGAGTTACTCGATTATTTTCGTTTAAATTCAATACAGAACGAGATCATCGGCAACAAGGACCCTTTGACTGATCGTTCCTCTTTAAGTAAATTATATATATAGGAAACAACATTACGGGTCCAGTTCAAAAATTAGCAACTGCAAGCGCAGTTTTAACGAAACAGGGGTAAAGAAGATCAAAATAATAATCTTTGGATTTGAATCCGTGTAAGTATATTAAAATTTCGAATTCAGCGCTTACGATACGAATAATATCGGATTTAGGTTCGTTCTCCATTTTATTGTTGCCCATAAATCCGTATTATGTACGTCTTTTATAAAACATATTGGAGATTTTTTATGAACTTTAATCGATTTAAATTATGCAAAACATTTAAAAACGTTAAAATTTATTTAAAACTGCGTATTTAAAGGACTTTTAATTAAGGGCCGATCTTTCCATCTCCAAATAAATTTATTAGACAGATATTTACCATAGAAACAATTGTTTGAACAAACGTTTCTATGGTAAATATCTGTCAAATAAATTTATTTGGAGATGGAAAGATCGGCCCTAAGTGGGTGTAGCTTATCCAAACCTATATGATGTTTACATCATCAACAAAAAGTTACTAAATTGTTTATTTGTAATTCGGTTTAAAGTTTGGAAAATGACATTCTATGGATGATTTACTTCCGCACATATTAGATGGTATAAAGAAAGACTAAAATTTATTAGAACTATCAAAATACGTGGTACGAGGTGACAGCACTGTGTGAAACGTCATCATCTAGTAACCTTGTATTGATGACGTGAACATAATATAGGTTTGGATAATTTATACTTATCGCACAGCAGCTATAGATTACCAGATTACAAATTAATGTTGAATGATGTCAACATTTTATTATATCTATTCAATTAACATAGATACTTATATTACGAAAGTACGGTCTATTCAAACCTATATGCAATTTACGTCATCAATAAAAAGTTACTACAGCCTATCCAAACCTATATGCAATTCACGTCATCAAAACAAAAGTTACTAGATTGTTTATTTGTAATTCGATTTAAAGTTTGGAAAGTGATATATTCTATAGATGATTTACTTGCGCACATATTAGATGGTGTAAAGAAAGACTACAATTTATTAGAACTGTCAAAATAAGAGGTACGAAGCGACGGCACCGTGTGAAACGTCATCATCTAGTAACCTTTTATTGATGACGTGGATTGCATATAGGTTTGGACGAAGTGTAGATTGTATATTTGTAATTCGATTTAAAGTTTGGAAAGTGACCTGTGCACATATTAGATGGTATAGCTTATCCAAACCTATATGATGTTCACGTCATCAATACAAGGTTACTAGATGATGACGTTTCACGCAGTGCTGTCACCTCGTACCACGTATTTTGATAGTTCTAATAAATTGTAGTCTTTCTTTATATCATCTAATATGTGCGCAGGTAAATCATCTATAGAATATGTCACTTTCCAAACTTTAACCCGATTTACAAATAAACAATCTAGTAACTTTGTTGATGACGTGAACGTCATATAGGTTTGGATAAGCTATATAAAGAAAAACTACAATTTATTAAAACTGTAAAACAATCGTCACTAAATAATCTAATGAAATGGAGCAAAGAAAACGGTCTCACTTTCTCCCCGGCAAAATCTAAATGCATCACATTCACCAAAAAACATAAGATAATCAAACCAAATTTATTTTTAAATGAAAATCAATTAGAATATGTAGATAATATTAAATATCTAGGAATCATCTTGGACACACGCTTGACGTTTGTACCGCACATCAAAAATCTAGTAAACACTTGCAAAAAGGGTATAGACATAATAAAAATCTTAGCGCACCACGAATGGGGAACAAATGAAAAAACTTCTCTTACCATACTCAACGCGCTTATCAGATCGAAAATAGACTACGGAAGCCACATATATAAGTCGGCAAATAAAAACATTAAGAAAACCATTGATGCAGTATACAATACAGGACTACGTATAATTATAGGAGCTTTTAGAACCAGCCCTACCCTCAGTTTGTATGCAGAGACAAATCAACAACCTCTGAAATATAGACGTGAAAACCTAATAATAAATTACGCCATCTATCTAATACTATCTAATAAAAAACACTTAAATTACAATCTAATAAAAAATCCACAGGACCCTATGACCTACCAAAACAAACGAGAAACCCTAATCCCATTCAACATTAGAGCAAGAAACATTAAAAAAACTAAATATCAACAATATCACTATACTACCAACCTCGTTTGGAGTTCCGCCATGGCGCACAAACATCCCCAAAATCAATCTTCAACTTACAAACCACAATAAATTTGACACAAACCCTAAAATTTTCCAAAATAGTTTCAACCAAATAAAAGAAAAACTCCACAAATATAAATACATTTTCACGGATGGCTCAAAAATCAACACAAATATGGGCTCGGCATATTCTATCGATCAAAATAACAAACAATACAAGCTCTCACGCTACAGCTCTATATACAGTGCGGAACTTTTCGCCATTAAAGAAGCGCTCAACGCAATAGAAACAAATACAAGCAGTAAACATGCCATTTTTAGTGACTCCTACAGCTCCTTAATGGCAATTAAAAACTATACAACAATAACCCGTACATCAGGAAAATTCAAGAAGTAGTATCTAATATAGAAAAACAGACCGAAGTCGTCTTCATCTGGATTCCATCCCATTTAGGCATTCCAGAAAATGAAAATGTGGACAAAGCAGCAAGACAAGCAGCGGAAAGCACTACAGTAGACGAGAAGAATCCCACCAGTGACGATATTAAGATCTATATCAAGGGAAAAATTCAAGACCTCTGGCAAGAGGTTTGAACGGAATCCCAATAACCACCTAAATAAAATCAAACCTAAACTGAGCACCAGGTGGACGCCAAGACAACTACTCGAGCGTAGGGAAAGAATCAAAATCACAAGACTTCGAATAGGACATACCAAGGCGACACACGAGTACCTGATGAGGGGAACGGAAGCACCAATCTGCGACGCGTGTGATGTGAGACTAACAGTCGAACACCTCCTCATTGAATGCCCCAAATATTCCCTTGAAAGATCAACAAGTCGGATAAACAGTTTACAACTGCTTGAACTTCTGCAAAACCATCCGACAAAAGTGCTGGATTTTCTTAAGTCGATAGGACTGATTCACCAGATTTAAAGTGAAAACAAATCATGTAGTAATTATAATAATATAAATTTAACCTATGCCTAAACCCAATAGATGGTATGGCATATTAATAAATTAAATTAAAAAAAAAAAACTAAAAATACGAGTTACGAGGTGACAGCACTGTGTGAAACGTTATCATTTAGTAACGTTTTATTGATGACGTGAATTGCATATGGGTTTGGATAAAGTGTATTGACAAGAATTATAGACAAGTGATACGGCGTATTTTAATATCGTATTTATTCGTCTATTATAAACATCGACGTGCTGCAGGAAATCTGGACAAAATTGGAGTATTGAATTGACTTACGTCGTGTGATACGGGATTCGCGCATCGGGAGTTAGCGAGGTAAGCTATCAAAGCTTCCAAAGCTTTTCGTAAGAATGACACATATCATTTGTATTTGCTAAAGTTCAAACACTTTACTTCGTTATAGAGGAAAATGTCAATTTTAAGTAAAATTATGTCCTAAGTAATTCGACGATAACCTAACTGTATTTAGTTCGTATTTAACCGATTGGTTACTATATTATATTTGTTAAAATATAGATAAAACATGAGAAGTCATAATAATTTGCTGCAAATTAAAACTGGCATTAAAATACAACGAGAGTTACTCGATTATTTTCGTTTAAATTCAATACAGAACGGGATCATCGGCAACAAGGACCCTTTGACTGATCGTTCCTCTTTAAGTAAATTATATATAGGAAACAACATTACGGTCCAGTTCAAAATTAGCAACTGCAAGCGCAGTTTTAACGAAACAGGTAAAGAAGATCATAAATAATAATCTTTGGAATTTGAATCCGTGTAAGTATATTAAAATTTCGAATTCAGCGCATACGATACGAATAATATCGGATTTAGGTTCAGTTAACTCCATTTTATTGTTGACCCATACAGCTCCGTTATTATGTACGTCTTTTATAAAACATATTGGAGATTTTTATGAACTTTAATCCGATTTAAATTATGCAAAACATTTAAAAACGTTAACTAATTTATTTAAAACTGCGTATTTAAAGGACTTTATCTAGGTCCGATCTTTGCATCTCCAAATAAATTTATTGGACAGATATTTACCATGACAACAATTGTTTGAACAATACGTTATACTATGGTAAATCATCGTACGAATAAGATTATTAAGGGAAAAATCAAGACCTCTGCAAGAGGAGTGAGCTTATCCAAACCTATATGATGTTCACATCATCAACAAAAAGTTACTAAATTGTTTATTTGTAATTCGGTTTAAAGTTTGGAAAATGACATTATTCTATGGATGATTTACTTCCGCATTTATTAGATGGTATAATGAAAGCCTACAATTTATTAGAACTGTAAAAATACGAGGTACATACGAGGTGGCAACACTGTGTGAAACGTCATCATCTAGTAACCTTGTATTGATGCCTTGAACATCATATAGGTTTGGATAATTTATACTTATCGCACAGCAGCTATAGATTATCAGATTACAAATTAATGTTGAATGATGTCAACATTTTATTATACCTATTCAATTAACATAGATACTTATATTACGAATGTACGGTCTATTCAAACCTATATGCAATTTACGTCATCAATAAAAAGTTACTAGTTTGTTTATTTGTAATTCGATTTAAAGTTTGGAAAGTGTCCTGCGCACATATTAGATGGTATAAAGAAAAACTACAATTTATTAAAACTGTAAAAATACGAGTTACGAGGTGACAGCACTGTGTGAAACGTTATCATCTAGTAACGTTTTATTGATGACGTGAATTGCATATAAGTTTGGATAAAGTGTATTGACAAGAATTATAGACAAGTGATACGGCGTATTTTAATATCGTAGGTATTTATTCGTCTATTATAAACATCGACGTACTGCAGGGAATCTGGACAAAATTGGAGTATTGGATTGACTTACGTCGTGTGATACGGGGTTCGCGCATCGGGAGTTAGCGAGGTAAGCTATCAAAGCTTCCAAAGCTTTTCGTAAGAATGACACATATCATTTGTATTTGCTAAAGTTCAAACACTTTACTTCGTTATAGAGGAAAATGTCTTCTTTTTAAAAAGTGTCTAACGCATGTTCGTTATACTGTTCGCTTTTATTACAACATAAAACAATTTATAGCTTCTCGCAATTTATCGAAATCTTTTAATAAGGAAAATTGACTTTGTAACTAATTTATGTAGTACTTACATGATATTTTTATTATCAATAAGCGTTGGCAAATAGTTAATATTTAAACGTTAAATAAAAATGAATTCGTATGTACAGATTACCTTAATATTTATGCCTATAGATAAACAATTAAAACTGAACAGAGTTTTTTTTTAATACATTAGCACTTTAAATATTTTATCAGTAGCGCAGCAGTGAAAAACTAATCAAGAAACATTTTTAATTTTTTGAGTAAGTAATAGGTAGATACCTAACTTATTTCGTTTTTTTTTTACAAGATATAACTTTAGTTTTTTAATTCTCTAGTTCTAGTACTACTTTAAGAAAGTAGGTCATTCTTAAAACGAAAAAAAAAGCTTAATTCGAGTATAGTCACGAACTAATAAACTGGTTCAAACTATAATTATTATTATCCAACCTAGACGTTTCCTCGAAAAAAAAACAAAAAACTAAATTTCCTGTAAAGAATGTAGTGAATCACGCACGACTGGTATGATCGACGGTTAGTCAATAAACCGACTTCCAATAAATCCAGAGTAGAAAGTAGAAGCTTATAATGGATAAAAATGATCCCCGTCAATCTTCCCAAAATCTGTTTATGTCGTTTTATAAATGATAGATTATTTACTAGCTTGAAGATATAAAGGGTTAACATTATAAAGAATCATCTGATTGAATATCTTTTGTGGAATATACTCGTATAATATGCAAACGTTTTGTTCGAGTTTGAAAGCAAAATAACATTCGCGTAAGAGTAACTGACCAATAGATTCTCCTCTATTTTGTTAATAATATTTATTTGATGATATTTTAAGAGAATTTCCAACTTGATGCCGAAAATCAATTAATAATCACACATATTCCCGTACTTAAGGTTATTCCTATTAAAATTGCAAGTTTCACAAATAAAAAAGTAAAATATTAATAACAAATTCAATTCAAAATTTATGCACGATAATATTTTGAAAGATCAAAAAAAAAAGATCTAAAACTAAAGACTTAAACCGTTCTCGCTAAAATTTCTTAAAAAACAAAAAATGAACCAATAAAAATTAAGCATTTTATAATAATTTATTATTGGTACCTACAGATTAATAAATTAATTAATAACGATACAAATCGTCCTTCAAAACGTGGCTCGTGGCTTTAACTTTAGAAGTTAAAATTTATAAATCGCGCGGTCCATAAAAATTTGACCAAACTTCGCGTGCAAAAAAGTTCTCGCCAACAAACAACTGGACAGTGACATACAATTTTACATTAAAACTAATTCTCAGTTAATTTAATCTCAACGGGACTATAAAGCTTACTGAGAAAGGTTTCCGAATCGCGTAAGCGGAAACGGCGACACTATTAATTTACTTTTTTTTTATCTTAAAAATCTAACTAAATAACTTTTCCCGCGAATAGCAAGTATTGTAAAGAGTTCGAACAAAATACTGTTTCGCTTAAATACTCGAAACAATTGAAATTACGAGGCATGTTTTTGCTTCCTAAGTGTATCACCTATAGACGTATAATAGGGAACGACAAAAAATTAAAACAAAAAACTTATAGGTAATGTTTTAAACATTCGAGAGTTAGGGGGGGGGCAAATATTTAATACTTTTACTTGTAGAATCGCATAGGTAATATTCATTAACAATTATTTTTTATAAGATTTTTCTAAATGAATTGTCTACTTGCATTAATATTTGTAGAATCCTAACTGTTTATTTAAAATAAATTTGAATTAGGACCTGTCTTGAAAATAAAACATTAGTTAATAACATTGTTATTATTAGATACTATTAGATACTATACTTCTAAGAGGTAATTAATTAAATTAGCTATGTAGTTATTTAGATACTACCTATAATTAAATTTGAAGATCTATTAGGGTTTGTTTAAAGTGTACTGTTCACGACATCATACATATTTATTTTAATTAATATTTGTTTAGGTAAGTAATACATTATCTCGCGCGAATTTACAGGTGTAGGTAAATAAAAACATATACATGAAATAAAACAAACACATATTAAGAAATCGAAAATAGTTAATAAAATGTGTATGACGTAATGAGCAACAAACTTTAAACAAACCACAAATGTTATTTCAAAAAGATGCTCGAAAATAGTTGTTGATATGCAATTTGTTAATAAATCTGGAAGTTAAACGACCTAAAAAAAATGACGTGCCAAATTCCGGGATGCTTCGAGGAATAAAGCAAGTTAATAATATACGTGCTGCAATATGGAAATCTCGTGCAGAGTTAATTCAAAAGTTAGAAAAAATAATTTAATTTGTTACAATACATCATAGTTTGTTATGAAATATATTTCCGTGATAAACATAGGTATAATTATATGACTGTCGGTGTAGTATCAAATAACAATGCGTGAAATAATATCTACATTTTACGCTATAACCACGAGTGAAAATACTTAAAAAAAAATTATTATGAGACTTGAAACTTGCTTTACGTTTAGAATAGGGAGGAGATAGGTGATAATTTATCACTGATAATTTCATGTATCTTTTCTAATAGAATTTAAAAATTGATCAAAGTACTTTTAACATTTTTGCTCTGTTTTACAAAAAGTTGCCGAGTGTTAGAACGTTCCGAACGCACAACGTCAATCTTTTATAAGTGAAACACAAAACATGTTTACAAAATTCAACAGAAGATGGATAACATGAAGTCAATCAAATATGCAAATCGTTCTCTCTGCGTATTTCAAAAGTATATAAATGTAAAATGATACATTTTTGTTCGTAAAAGCTAATGAAGTCAAAAATTAAGCTGAATTAGAATTCAATGTGGACACAATCAGTATAAAATGGGAATTCAGTTTTACGGGCACAATTATTGATTTAGGTAGTACTTATATAGGCACAGTCGAACATTAAAATATAAATCCAATTTACTTAATTATAAATGCTTGATTTCTTACAATTAGTATTGTTGACTGTATAAATTAGTAGGTGTACCTAACTATTTGAGCAAAAATCTAGGTTCTTAAAATTACTCTAATTAATAAAATAGGAAAGCCAAACGTGATTAATCAAAAGCGATTTCACTTTACAAATCAAAAAAAAAGAACTCATCTCGAGGCTGCATATTTACTTTTGATCTACATAAGTTAAACGGCTGCGGACTAAAACATTGTGAAAATTGTACTTTGAGAATTTCAAACTAGAAATTATAAAAAAGCGAACAACTTACGTACAAGCATTTAATTCATATGGCGAGTCGAATAAAGAAATCAAAACACGGTAACTACTGGTTTTTGGAAAGCTGTCGAGTAGATATCCATCTGAAATGTCATGACAGAAGCGGAAAAATGCGAAGCAATTCAAGCAAAAAACTAATAATTAAATTAAACAAAAACTGTGATAAATATCGCATTTACTCGCGCACCCCTCCCACCCGCCAAGCTTTATAAGGACATATTGTTAATTTATGACCAGTTCGCAACCTATATTTTTAACCATCGCATAATTTCCTTCGTCGAATTTTTGTCACTATATTTTAAGGAAAAAAAAGGGGAGGGGGAATTTTTCCGTCAGAAAAATCGATTTGTATTTGCGTAAAACGTATGTATCTGCTTATAGCTACGCTATAACACAAAATGTGCTTTTTGTGGGTTAAGTCGTCCCGCCAAAACTGCTCGATGTTATAAATCGTTTTGTTTTAATAATCAAATTCAACTTGGACGTAAATTCTTAAATGATGAAACGAGGAAAAGTATATTCGAGCATTTTTGAAGTGCTCGGTGGCTACAAATTAAAAACTGCATACAATTCTTTCACGAAAGCGATTTAAAAGTTATACGTAATTGAATTTAAAATTGAATAAGAAACAACTTGAAAAGTAGTTAAATGAAGATAAATTAAATTGAATGAAATGTTGCCGTATTACTCGTGGACTATAAAATATTCTTCTTGTATATTTTATGAAGTTAAGCAAATTTACAATTTTATTTTAAAGACGATCGGCGGCACTATTGGCGATTACAAATAACGATGAGAAAACGTTCGCTACTAGAATATTAAATAGGTAGATACGTAACTATTCGAACTACTGAATAGTAAAAAAAATAAACACCTTTCGAGTTTATCAGTTTTCCTTTTAGATTCTTACACGTTTCTACATTGTTATTCAATCGACACGAATGCCAAAATGTAAGTATAGATGTACACACACGACACATGTGTTTATTTAATTATTTTAAAATTTGTTTTAATTTTTATCATTTAAAATACCGACCAGGCAACAGTTTGATAATGGAAAAATACAATTTATTCATAAACTGGTAATTTCTAGAAGTAATTCTCTTGAAAAAATTGCTACAGAATTAATATTCGGAAACGACCCGCTATATACACTTATATTGAAAAGTTTTATCCTACACCGAGACAAAATTACAAATAAGTTTTCGTAAACTTTAACTGCTCGGCTAAGAAATAAAACCTACACCGCGCGTCACGAGTGTAGCTTTCGGAAACACCCCGATATTACGGCACAAATTGAGACAGCAGTGAACGGAAACGTTTCAAACAGTAAAAACACGAGTGTAGCATATAAATTTGGGAAGGGGATAATCTCCACATACAGATTAAATACAGCCTTGTAACAAACAAAACAAAACGGGGAAGTTTATCCGGAACAGATTTCTGACGGTAGCCTCCTGGGTGCTCGTATTCAAGCTACAAAAGCTTTACATTATTAAACGATCGTGATAAAAACTCGTTTGAAAACAGATTACTATTGATTTCAAAATCACTTTATAAACAGAAGACTAGTCGCGATGAATTTTTGTATGCCGCGTACGTGTCCATAATCCGTTTCTGTGAGCGGTTTCGCAAATAATCGAGAAAATGCAGTTGTGAAATATTAACGGCATTAGTTTACGAAATTAGTTATTTACGTAAAAATTGGTATGGCGACCAAAGTGCACACTTAGAAATTCCATTGTTATTAAAAGGTATAGGCGAGGTACTGAATGTGAATTTGAAATTATATCATTGTATAGATAAGCCTCGTCTAACTTACAATTAGCGAAAACGTTCCAAATTAAATTTGTATGTGTCAATTATACCCTAAGTAGAAAGTTTTTAAAAATTACTTTATTAGATTCACAATAATTAGTATAAACTATCGTCGTCGGTAGTTTAACTGCATATAATTGTACATTTATCTATTTTGTTTCCTTGTTTTCTTATAGCAAGAAAACCGTGAATAGGAAAATAAATTATGTTTGTCTAGGACGACGATAAATAGTTTCAAGGATCATATCTGGAAGCCGGTTTTCCCGAAAGAAATATTTAATGTCGGCAACATTTCCATTCTTGCGATTGTAAAAGAGATATAGTGACGATATACACATGTATAAACGCAAAAATAATAATAATAAAGAGCTTTTCAGGGCCAAATAAGCTCATATAAAAGAAGGAAAATTATAAACATACATCTTGTAGTTTTTTATTGTTATGATGTTTGGAATATAAATAAAATTTCTAGTTTTAAGCGACATTAAACTGTTATAACATTTATTAACTTTGTTGTTATTTACTCGTTGTCAACTGTTGTGTATTTATATATAATATATATGTTGCAAGCAAATAGCTTTTGATTAGGCAAATACTATATGTCTGGGCAAATAGATTCAAGTATTATTAAATTTCTATTTGACTAGGTAAATATTACCTGAATTCTTTTTAGGTAAATGCAACGTAAATATTTTATTGTGCAAAATACGTGCAATATGTATTGTAAATTTGGATTTAGAAAACGGGATCTTGGAATCGGTTCAGCGATTCTGCACTAGTCTAAACTCATCTCATCTACACGAGAAACATCACTCATTTACACTTAAAATCCGTATTCAAACAAAAAAAAAACATAATTAATCGCGCATAAAAAGAACATACAACCAGAAAATCATCTATAAGTAAGTACTTCTTCGTAAAGTAATTATTCAACATGCCGATATTTGGCGACAACAATCGAAAAGAGCCGAATGTTTCAAAGTGTAGCTCAAAAAAACAAGCAGTCTCCTCTATCTATTAACTTAGAATAAATTAGTACGAATTGAAAACCTGCATTTGCTAGAAAGAAAACACCTTTCTATCGTATTCATTTAAATTATAATTTTTGTTTTGTTTAGGTAATTAAAATTCCAAAAATCTAGCGTAATTAAACGAACTAATTATACACAAAAAATTTAGTTATAAAAGGTAGGTACATATAGGCACTACAGCAGGCATTTATTTCATTTTCAGTTTATAAGAAGAAGGGGCACAAAATGTGGAAATGTGCGACGAACTCGTTAAAAATGACCATCAGACCGTACCTATATTGTGTGGGCGATAAATTTTAAATTTAACAGTGTCAACACCTTTTTCAAAGAAACAATGTTCGTAAAGCCTCTAGCTTTCTTTTATCTAAAATTGAAATTGTGAACGCATAAATATGTAGATATAATAGTCAATTAATTAATTAGGTAGGTAGTCACTATACTACCTACCTATTTAAAATAATTTAGTTATCCGCAATATATTCATATAGGTACCTAATTATAAATAAATGAAAACTAAATTGCAATTAATTTAGATCCCCGAATTTAAATATATATATATATATATATATATATATATATATATATATTCGTAGATGAAAAATAATAATTGTCGAAGTCTGTCTAATATTGTACCTAAGTATTTAATTAAGTTTTGATAATCAAATAATTTTAAGTTCTTCAAAAAATACCTAATATTTTGTAAAATAAATAACGTATTGCGGAAAATTAAAAATTGTTACAATAACTTTTTATAATAGATATTTATATTTAAAGACTGGAACATATAAGCAACAGATTTTATATAAAATAAATATCGGAATATGAAATGAATTCCTACGTAGTGTGTATATGACAATTAATAACTAGTATATGTATTCGATATATAATTAGTTAAATTACTATAATATCACGAAATACGGGCATATAGCAAGGTATAATTTAATTAATAGAATGTGAAAAACTAATTCGGGGTAAATTAACGATAATTATATAAAATTATTTAATAGATACTATTTAAACGGTTATAACAACATAAACGTACACGTATAAAATAATTAGGTATAAAACGACCTATTAAGATTAGTTATAGGAGCAGTTTTTTTAATTTGATAATGATACCACGTACGAACCTATTTATACTTTCATATACAAATAAAGAAGGTACCCAAATGTAAAAATCTAGGAATTAACTTTTAATTGTCTGCGCAAGGTGCAGATAAACCAGCAATTTTTAAAATACATTTTGTTATCATAAAAAATGAACTTATCATAATAATTATTAACATCCAGTCATAAAATCGTCATAAAAGAATTAAATAAATTTATCAACATATTGTAATACAATACCTAGTTACCTAATTAGATTCATTTTTACCTATATTTCATCCAAATTCAGATTACTTAACCTTAATAAACGAATAGATATTGTGCAGACTCCACCGCCTCGACTCAAAAAAGGCGATTTTTGAAATTACAGGTACCTATGGGATTTAAAATTTCAAATCGCTTTTAAAAAAACAAACGTGAAAAATGAGAAGCAATGCCACTTTCTCAAAATAAAACCAAGATAATTTAATTTAATTTAATTTCGCCGGCGATAAAAGTAAGGAGATAAAATACGTCATTAAATATTAAAAAAATAATAAACGTTCAAGCGCCCGTGATAATTAAATAATATGAGCATCGATTTTCATTGGGAAAACCTGTACCTGACGGCACCGAAATAACTGTGCACGTAGATTAATTCGCGTGAAATTTAATTTATTGCTGCTAATGGTTAAAACAAACGTGCCTAACTTAAATTAAACCATTTAATAATGTATGACGCTTATGTGGCGTCGATTGTTGTTATAAGATAGCTGCAGTTAAATACTACATTTAGGTATACTTACATAGATCAAGTCGATAGCACTTAAGATAAACCATATTTTGAGAAGATTTTGCAAATTACATTAGGAGGGAAACTCATAGGTAGTTAATTAACGGCGGTAGTTGACAGGCATAAATAGGTCCCAAAGGTAATTATATTAGGACTCTTAATCAAAAGGAGGGCATACCTTAATTTATATTAATATTGAAACCACTTATCCATCGTTCTCGTTTTACAATTCCGTTCTTAATGAATTAATCGATGACTTCCAGCTCCCGCAAAAAAATTAATCTGTGGATTGAATTACGTTAAAACTGTGATAAAAAATTTGTCAAACGTAAATTAATATTTAATATAATACGAAATACAGAATCAATTTGTTGTGTATATTTAATAAAATTTCCAAAATTGATGCAATTGTTTACTGAACGTTAACAAAAAAATTTAAGGAATTTCCGAATCTAGTACAACCGACAAACTATAAAAAGTTGTTTGTGGAATACAAATTGCTTGAAAAGCATGATGGAAAAATCCACAATGGTCGATTTCCAAACTTATTTTACATCTATACCGAATCCTTCCTATTTGGATCGTAAAAAACGTAAATTTCGTGGCCGCGCTCCTCATTATTGCTACTTCCAAAATATCTTTCTCTATTACTAACAATAAGACCTAAATTTAGCAACGAAAATATGTATTTTACATTCAACCAACAAGACAAGTAAAACATCGTTATACGGTTTTAATTTTACGCTATCTATTTATTTTTATTGTGCATTTTGCAAAGAATTATATAGAGTCTTGTTGGTTTTTATGACTATTTTTTCGATTACCACGACGACTCACTTGGTAATACCAGCGGCGTCTTGCATTATTTCATTAGTTTTGCATCTTTAGCGCGTGAATACATCAAAACTATGAATTCCAATAAATCACAAATAGTTAACTAATCATAAATTTACGCGTATTAAATACACAGAGCGATTCCGAAATGGCTGCACCAATTCTATAGTGCGTTGTACAAGAAACTGTTAATGGAACCTATAAGAAAAATAATATAAAATAATAATCTGCTGTATTTTTGTAGTTATTTGCCAAAAATTGAATGATTTTGGCAAAATATCTGGTAACTGGCTGTGTATTAAGGTCGTTATTATTATTGTTTTTTTTATAGAAACCAATAAAAAATAAATAAAACGTCAAATTACTTTATCTGTCATTAAATTGTCATCAGAAATTACTCTGTGGACTGATTTTTCAATCGCCAGTTAACTGACCATCAGTCAATCGCCATATAAATGATCAGATATTAGAAACAATTGTTTCTACGGTGATTGACTCACGGTCAGAGTTAACTGGCGATGGAAAAACCGGCCCTTGTAGGTTAATTTCATGGTTTTTCGAAATTTTAGTACATCGTTGCCAAATTCATTTTTATAACGCCTTCATAAAGAAATAAAATTGCAATTGCCGTAATTAAAATTACGCTTAAAACAAGCGTTTTGAACTTATTTCTTATCGGGCACAAGAAAGGACACGTTACGTTTATAGAAAACGGCGACATGTTTGAAAATTACTAAGAATGAAAAAGTTAAGTCATCTACTTTACCTCTTCGTTTCTCACTAAATTGTTGATCAAGATGAAAATTTTGGTTATTATTTTTCCTGGGTTCCATTAACGGTCCCTTACAATGTACTGTAAAATTGGTGCACGATTTGGAAATCACCCTGTATAATGGATTTAGATATTCTTGTTTATAAATATGCGGTATTATTCGAAGAAACTTATACATATAAAATATTACTAATTTTATTTAAATTAAATATTTTATAAACTTAGACTTAACTAAAATTGAATATGAAACAGGTGGAATGGAACTTAATAAACGCGAAAAAATGTATATCTAGGTAATACTTAGTAATTTAACGTTTTTGTACGAAAATAACCCGATACGGAATTCTAAATATAAAGAAATAAATACAGGAAAAATACTAAAGCTCCCCGAGCGCTCATTTTTAAACGTAAAAATGTTTTTCTCCTCTATTGTGTAGATATTGCAAACTTTTGTGTAACAATTCAATTCTTCCACCTTTATTCGGGACACGATAAATCCTTTGTGTCTTCTATCAGCAAACTTATTTCAAACACTTATCCTAAAGTGATATTATATTTTAAGCCTTAAGTAAATTACTAACCGCGAATCTACACAATTACTGTTTGGATATTATTTCTGTCTGTTACATTCTCAAGTATAAAGGGTACGAAATGCGAAGGCTTTCTTTTGATTAATTCGAACAACGTGGGCATAACGTTGAAATGTAAAATGCGCTAATATGTATTAAAAAGCAATAACGTGGCGTAATTTTCTATTATGAAGAAAATATAAGGAGTAGCTTATTCACAATATTTGAGCTTTTAGGCGTAAGCTTCGTATATAAGGAACTCAGTGTTATCATGTAAATTTCTGTAGTGTAAGCTGCATGTGGTAACCCCGTAGTGTAACAGTTTCGAAATTAAATAGCAAGGAAAATTTAAATTCTAGAAAGATCCACGAAAAATTGCGAAACAGTTACGGCAAAAACGAAAGCCAAAGAAAATAAGTGCGCAGGTATTATAAAACAATATTTTAACAAAATTTAAATGTAACTACTTACCGCAAAAAGAACTGAAGAATCTAATTAAAAAGCGGGCGAACTTATAGAAATAATAAACAACATGAGCTTCAAACAGTTCCTACCGAACATTTATAAATACCGGGAGGTGTCTCTTTTCACAAAATCGGGACAGGAAAAAATAATTTTTACAGCCCGGACACTGTAAAGGATGTTATGTGTTTGACAAGGTAGATAATTGTATCGATATGAGAATTTTTAATTCTCTAAATCTTTTAATTGCAGGTAGCTACTGTAGATGTAAAGTGTGTTGCATACTGTTGAAATTGAAATTCGAACTTTTTTTAACATTTATGCACTGCAGCTTATCCAAACCTATATGATGTTCACGTCATCAATACAAGGTTACTAGACGATGACGTTTCACACAGTGTTGCCACCTCGTATTTTTACAGTTCTAATAAATTGTAGTCTTTCTTTATACCATCTAATATGTGCACAAGTAAATCATCTAGAAAATGTCATCGCTTATCAAACTTTAAACCGAATTACAAATAAACAATATAGTAACTTTTTGTTGATGACGTGAACATCATATAAGCTTGGATGAGCTGTAGTGCACAAAATTAAGTAAAAACTGGATTACTCGCTCGAAATGAATATTCCCTCCCCAACTTTATGTTTGGTTGACAAAGTGTTATATATGAACAGGACACTTATTTAAGCGTAAGTGGTACATAAATCAGAATTTCTACAAGTACTTGTTTCTTCAGCTAACGCCAAGACTTCGTGTGATAAATGAACTTCCTACAAAAATCCACCCGATGGACGTGAAAGGTTCACCCCGAGCGTGACTATCGTCGAGATCGTATACAACCACATGTAGGGAGCGCGCAAAGAGTAAAGAGAAAGAAGAGAGTAAGCTTTCTCGAACCGGCCGCCAGTAAAATTACATCGAGGTCATGAAAGGGTTAACTGCAATAACAATAAATTCCGGGCATTGCGAGCAACTCGGGCACTACACGCCAAGGAATTTACATGAGACAAGGGTGTAACAAAAATAACTACTTACGGCAAAAGGACGCGATTACACGATGCCTTGTTTAATAATATTGCTTGGACTATATAAAGGAGAAAGGAGAACATAATTAATGTGTCAAATATCAGTCTTCGTGTATTTAAAAGTTCTAAAGGAATTTAATTATTTGTTTGTGGTAATTGATATTTTATTTCAGTATTATTGTTGTTATTGTCACGCGTATTGTTACACATAAAGAATAGTGCGATGTTCTTAAAATGTTTAAATACATGGATAATATTAAGAATGTTTACTGTTATGTATTATATTAGTTGGTAGAACGATCACCCTTAGTTTGGTTGCAATTTAAAGTTTGTATAGAATTTATGATTCGAGTAACATATATGTATATATACTTTTAATTAACCTGCTTGTATTATCTTTTGTTAAATCTAGTGTTGATCTATTGTAATTGTGTTTACTAACCCCGTCGACGATAACCCTACAGTTATCCGTCTATCTTCTAAACCATTCTTAACATTTTATTCGTAACAAAGCAGAGTAAAATCTAAATAACCACGTAACCATGTTCTCCCCCAATAACGATATTTGAACTAAAATAAATAGGTATCGAAAAAAATAAAGAAAAGAAAGTAAAATAACTAAAACTAAATTGCTTACGTTAGTGGGTAATTATACGATTAAAAATGTAAGTAAATTCTAAATATCGAAAATTTACATAATGAAAACACAACAGGATCGCCCTACATACACGTATCATAATAATTATTATAAAATAACAAAATTCAATTACCTAACAGCCTGTAATTTAAAAGCAATATTTCGTTCTCCTCTCACACGAAAATGATGTGCTTATGTGATATAATGCGTGATTTTACCTTATTATTTGTTAGATATTTTTCGGGACCCTTATGATAATATCTTATACGAATAATGCGTTTCCTACAAATAGAATAATATATGTGTTTTCGCTTTTCCACTTCGCTTTTGACGGAAAATTGTAAGAAAAAAACATGACGCTATCGGGACCGAATAAAAATTTTAAGCGTTTAAACATTATCTATATGATTTATTGTTAAAATTGTTAAATGAATAGAAAAAATACCTACTAATAATATAATCGATGTTTTATGTAAAAGCAGGAAGTCGAAAAAAATCTGTGTGTACACTAATAGAAGGAAATAAAAACAAAAGTTTTGTTCGGAAAAAAACGAGCAACAATTGAGCCAGTTTTAACATTAAAATAATCACACAACTCTTCCTCTGACTCCTTGTGCAGACGCTCAGACAGTGTGTTTTGCGACATTGGGACGTTGTCCCTTCCATTTTACTTTGAAATGTTCACGTGAACAAGGTGAACATTATTGTTGTCGTACCATTCCAGCGCACTCTTCGCGTAATGCGATGTTGCTAAATTCGGCTCTGCAACAAAGGCAACGGCCTCTTTTGCAGACAGACGCTATTCCTTATACATCTGATGAGTTTATTGTTCCCCAAATCACAAAAGAGGCACCACGATCTCCGCAACATCTCCACGATAAATATTTCTTGGAGAATTTGCCGTGGTTTTCGGTACTTAAACCTCAATGTCGTCGAACTTCCACAATCCAGCAGTCGTATAATATTCTTCGTCGGGTTAGTTACTCGAAGTTTAATATGACATACGCTCAAATTTTCGAAAGAGGTACGTTTTTGCGATTATGTTCCGCTCGTCGATATGATGAGTAACTTTTTTTTTACTTTCCTATTGTCAGTCTTCAATCCGCGTTGTCTTTTCGCATTCTGCACGGAAGTTTGCGATACACCTATTTATTTCCTATATCTCGCAAAGATCAATTGGGGGTTCTTTCTGAAGAGCCGAACAATGTTGTTTTTTTCTATTTTCTGACACGAAAAATTTTACATTTTGAAAAATGCCAATAAGTGGCATTTATTACGTTATTAAGGCTGTTTGACACTACATCAAGGTTGATATCTAAAGACTTGTGACCAACTCCACCCGAAACCTGCCTACGAATAAATACTATCTACAAGAATTTTTCTGTCTACCTACGGATTTTTGCGAGTTCGTGCTTTATTTAGGTAAAAAAGTTTATAGATATTAGAAATTCTAAAAATGATTTTAGATTAAAGCCACAATAACTAATATAAATAGTTCTCTATAGCTTATCCATACCTATATGCAATGCACGTCATCAATAAAAGGTTACTAGATGATGACGTTTCACGCAGTGCTGTCACCTCCTACCTCGTATTTTTACAATTCTAATAAATTGTAGTCTTTCTTTGTACCATCTAATATGTGCGCAGGTAAATCATCTATAGAATATGTCACTTTCCGAACTTTAAACCGAATTACAAATAAACAATCTAGTAAGTTTTTGTTGACAACGTGAATTGCATATAGGTTTGGATAAGCTATAGTTATATTCATTAATTTTACAACACAAGCTCTTATTTTTAGATTTATCGTCAATTTATAAAATACTATGAACTATTATAGTTTTAGAACTCTGAAAATATTTCAGTCGAACACTTTCAAAATTAAATATCGTCAACTTTTAATGGATAGATAACTATAAACTCGATTACTTACTAATAAAAATACACAGCATGTAATGCCCCAAGAGTATTGGAAACCAGAGCTTCAAACGTTCAATTAGAAACTGTCAAAAATTTAGTTGGTCGCAACTATCCTGATATCCCCAAGGACGTCGTCAGTTAACGTATCAGTTCGGAAACGTTGCCAATAAATTAAATGAGTTAAATTGAAAAATACAAATTTAATTAATAGTACTTAGGTGCCTTAATTAGAAAGAACGAGTTTATCTATTGGGTCTATGTATAATTCCGTAGCGAAATTCCGACAGATGTCGTTCGCAGTTGTTTTTCCGCTCTCACATGTGTCAAACGTATGAAGTGTCGTACATTAAGTGAAAGCTGAAATTTGTGCCGACATTTTAAGAAAGTATTCATCGAGATCCGTGACGTTTACGAAGTTTAATTATAGTTTGAACATGGAAGGAAAAAATGCGTATTTTCGGTGCATTTCGCTTTTTTATTTCCGAAAAGGCAAAAACGCGTCGCGAACCCACAAAAAGATATGCGCCGTGTACGGAGAGAATGCCGTAAGCGAAAGTGTGTGTCGGAAGTGGTTTGCAAAATTTCGTCGCGGAGATTTTGATCTCGAAGATGCTCCACGCTCTGGCCGGCCAGTCACTACTGATGTCGATCAAATCAAGACTTTAATCGACTCCGACCGGCATTTGACGACTACAGAGATCGGACATAACCTCAACATTGACCAATCAACTGTTTCGAGGCATTTACAGAAACTTGAGATGGTAAAAAAAGCTTGATGTTTGGGTGCCGCACGAACTGAGCGAAAAGAATTTAATGGATCGAATTTCAGCTTGCGATTCGCTGCTCAAACGCCATCAAAACGAACCATTTTTAAAGCAGATGATCACTGGCGATGAAAAGTGGATTGTCTACAACAATATCAGTCGAAAAAGATCATGGTCGAAGCGCGGAGAGGCTCCTCAAACGGTCGCAAAGGCAGAATTGCACCCTAAGAAGGTCATGCTCAGTATCTGGTGGGATTATAAAGGAATCGTCTATTATGAGCTGCTGCCACCCAACAAAACGATTGATTCCACCAAGTACTGCTCACAACTGGCTAAATTAAAGCAAGCAATCGATCAGAAGCGGCCCGAATTGGCGAACAGAAAGGGCATTGTGTTCCACCAGGACAACGCTAGGCCACACGTTTCTCTGGTGACTCGGCAAAAGTTATTGCGGCTTGGGTGGGATGTTTTGGTGCACCCACCGTATAGTCCGGACCTTGCACCTTCAGACTTTCACTTGTTCCGGGCGCTACAGAACAATTTGAATAACAAAACCTTCAGTTCCCTGAACGTCCTCAAAAACCACTTGGATGACTTCTTTGCCCAAAAATCTCAGGACTTCTATGAAAGAGGGATAATGAAGCTCGTGGAGAGATGGCAGAAAGTCATTGAACAGAATGGAACATATTTAGTTGATTAAAATCGCTTTTTTTGCTTAATATTTTTCGTTTGAAATTTACTCAATTTTCGCTACAGAATTATGCATAGACCCAATACATTTTAAAACTATTTTTTCCTAAACTACAGAAACGTAATGTAAAGATCAATAAGCAACGAACTGAATTAAAAATCGCTTTAGAATGGTCGAGCCTCGCGAATGGAGTTTCAAATCAATCATTGGGCAATTTGGCAGTGCACAATAAGCATTATTAATCAATCTTTTATACCTATAATTGCACACCATTATATCGCAAAATAATAAATAGTTTCGTTGCCCTAAATGGAAAAAGTTGTTATATATCTACTGAACTGAATATATTTTCTATTAATTTAAATCCATCGATTATAAGTGCGAACCGACAAAATAATGAAGATATTAAAAAAATATATATATATATATATATATGAAAGGTTAGCTACTTATGCCTATAAGTAAACGTCTGAATTAGGTATAAAAAAAGATTAGGCGCCAGGTGATTTTCTGAAGCAGTAAGAAACCTGTCTCGCAAATCCGGATAATCGAAAACCCTAATTATACGGAAAACTGCTTACGTTATTATTATAAAATGAGAGGCGAGCAAAAGTTAAAATGTTAACATAATAAATAGAAACTAACTCGCTACCTTTAATCCGTGTCCTTGGGAGTAAAGAATATCTTATTCTGTTGCAAAAAAGCACTTTAAAAAGCTTATACTTTAAATAATTTATACTTGGTAGTGTATGTATTTTAACTGCCAAGTAAGTGATAGATCATTATAAAAGTATTTATAACAAATTAAATTTATAAATTACACGTAATTTACCTCACGTTATATCGATACTTTTCTTTAGGAACGTGCCATTGTTTCTAAATAATTAAACATAGCTTAGTAATGACTAAATTTAATAACAATCTATGAGTAACGCCCTATTATCTCAATACCGTGTCCACTCATTTACATTCCGCACAACATGCCATATAACAGAAATTATAATTTAATATATTTATTATAATACAGTAGTAATATTTACATCACTTCCTCCCCCGACATTATTATAAGAACTTAGCGAGAGATATACAAATTCATATAGTAAACACTATTTTGAGATGTGTTTCGAACATGTTAAGGATGTCGTTACACAAACTGGATTAAACGCTCATGAATCGGAATGTTTAATTCAAAGGTAAAGTGTTTTGATCGTCTTATATAAATTTAAGTTGTTATAGCAATTAAGAACGCACTGTTGATTTAATTTATTATAAGGCAAAATTACAGAGACCTATTCAAAAGTAATCTCTACAATTTAAAGACGCGCAACTACATTAATTTTAAGCTCGACTTTCAAGGGCCACGTCTTAGATTTTCACGTATCTATTTCGGTGAGTTGTATTTATTTTAGATGGCGGTAACCGTATCAGTCATTTTTCATCTGCCAGCGTACAGTTTTCTTGTTAACTTTTGTTGCGAGTTACAGTTCGTGCCATATAGAATATGATCAAAAATACCGATGGCGGATTTAGATGATTATTTTTGAAACGAAACAAATTAAAATAACACGCTTTTCGACAATTACAAAATATTGTGACATGTGTCCTTCAATAAAACATAGTTAAATTTTGTTTTTGTACTTGTACACTTATTTCTTAATGGCGCGATAGAATAAAATCTTATTTAATATTGAGATTATTTTATTCCTTATTTTAGTATTTCAATTGTTAATCTTACGCAACGTTAAAACTTTTAATTTAGTAACGTGCGACACAGATAAAATTGGTCGTTGAAATACCAAAATACAGTTTAGGTAGAAGTGTCGATATTTTTGCGATCGAATTTCTACAAAAATTTATACATAATAATTTTAATAAACTTTACAACCTCAGAAGACCCCATCCGACCTAAGTCGGGTGCACCCTACCTGCTCGGGTAGATGTAAAATAAACACCAGCTAGTTTTCAAGTCAAGTTCGCACTTTTCAGTTTTTTTCCCTTGCCGTCGAAATGCAATCAACAACACAAATTCTAGACGCTTCGAGTCTTATTTAAATTTGCGCAGTCTGTACCTACCTGCACTACTAAAAATGTCTTCTAAATCTAAACGTTACATCAAAACATTAATATAGTTAGCTGTAATGTAATTTACTTCCGAACGTAGCGTAGCTAGAATTAATTTTTAATAAATTCAATCGAATAACAGTTCTAGCAATTTACACCGATTTAAATCGAACCGAACATAACTGTCTACGTAAATGTTTTTATACAAGAAGAGTAATAAAAATAATCACAGTCTATTTCCGCTTCATGGTAATTAGTTTACATTGAAGCAAACTCGAGTCGAGTTTACTACCTTTTGCATCCCTCAGGTGCGTTCTACACGGCATACAACCGAACATCTCTCCAATTACCTTAGAAGTCGATGACATCCACGAGCCTTTACCTATCGTTAGAACTTTCTTGACTACATCTGTTAGAAAATATACGTGTAGGATTTAACATGTAACATTAAGACAACTTTTCGTGTAGTTTGACTGGCTTTATTTATAGTAAATGTGGAGGTTAAATCAGGTCATTATATATTATTTTATAGTTATAAAAGACGTTTAAACCGTTCGAGCTTTAATGGATATCCGTGCCCTAATTTTCCATAATTACGTTTTACAGTTTATTTTCAGTTGAATCTAAGCGTAATTTCTTTTATGTCAGTTTTAATTTTAATTACACGACAGAATGTGTACCAACCGCAAGAACTATTAGCTACAAGAGGATGTCGTTTGAAAGTTAGTAGTTACACTCCGACCGAGGCGTTTACACGACGTGAGCTTTGGTGAGGCAAAATTTGTGTTTTGTTTTTTTAATTTTCATACCTATTTAATTAATGATGAAGAATGAAAACAAACATAATACTCGATTTATGCATTTTTAAAATAATTTATAGGTATAAGGTACCAAAATTCAATAGGGCCTAGGACTCGATATGGCCTCAATAGAATTAATTGTTTTTTAAATATTGTATTTTATTAATTAAAACATGATTTTTACGAGTGCTCATTAAAAGCACAACGTTTTTACGTAACATCATTCAAAAAATATATCTATAGTTTAAGCAGGCCATATTGGGTACAGGGTGTATATTCTAATTAATTTCGACTGATTTGGGTCGAAATTGGATGACGTCAAAGCGACTCGACAGCAGAGATTCTAAAGATTTCGACTAATAGTGGAAACAGTAACGTTTGATGTTAGGTTGGTAGCAAAAAGGCATTTTGTTGATAATAACGCCGTAGATTACGGTTTTCTGAATAATTATTACACTTTCGTTAATTTTAATTACATTTGCCCACAAACCAATTGCAAGTTATAATGACTAAAACTAAATAACAAAAATACGCGAACATAAAATAACTAATATTATTTTATTTTCAACGCTGCAAATTTACGTAAATCCACTCTACACAACTATAATATGCAAAACAACGATAACAACGTCTGTTTCACTTACATCAATCTCTATACATCTTTGTTAAGATAACTTCTTACTCACAACATGTCATAATTTCGAGTCAAAATCAAGATTTCAACCTATTTGAAGCTGATGAAATTTAATGACGTCATAACGCTGGTTAATTTCAACAAGCCGAAATCCAAATTAGAATAGATACCAAAGTACCTTATAGCTCGACTCTGAGCGATAATTGTTTCAAGTGATTTTCCTGATTCATATCAGGATCTATCGAAATGTCAATTTAAAAAAATCGACCAATAGAAATCTTTTAGTGACCCGAGTGTGGCCACTTGAAAAATCAAATTTGGTCGGCCATTTTAATTCTACACGTCAATAAATTGGAAATTATGTCTTATATGCACGTTCCATATTTCGAATCAATCGGTTGATAAACGTAGGAGTTTATAAGCATGGCCCGGGTCTCGTGGTCGCCCGGTATGGCGCGATCAAAAACAAGTTAAAAAAAATTGTTAATATATTGGGTTGGGGAATAAGTTCGTAGCGTTTTTATATTTTCTTTTGTTTTACAACGATTTTTTTGCTTTTGACAAAGTGTGTAATATTGATTCGATAGAGCTCTTTCTGCTCTGCAAAGCTGTGCTAATCGACTTTTGGAGTAATTTAATTTTTTATTACTTTTCAGGCTTAGAAATTGAATGTCCAGGAGGTAAAAATCAACATTTTCGACACCTGCTCTTCTTCGTTTTTCATCGAGGCCAAAAAGCTGTTGAAACAGCCCGGGACATTTGCAACGTATACGGAGAAGGTGTCGTAGGCGAGTCTACAGCACGGAAATGATTTGTAAAGTTCAAAAATGGCGAATTTTGACATCGACGACACGCCCGCAGCGGAAGACATTCTGAATTCGACGAAGAGCGTCTCAAAGCACTTTTGAAGGAGGACGGTCACCAAACAAGTCGTGAATTGGCCGAAAAAATGAACTGCGATCACAAAACGATTGTCAATCATCTTCATTCAATGGGATTTGCCGAAAAATTGGGAGCCTGGGTGCCTCACGAGCTTAACGAAAACAACAAAGAAAATCGTCTTCAAATTGCTTCTCAACATCTCGCCCGCCATCGAGCAACACGCGGTCATAAACAGCGCTTTTTGTACCGAATCGTCACTGGAGATGAGAAATGGTGCCTATACATAAATATGAAGCAAAGAAAGCAGTGGGTGGCTCCAGGAGATACGCCTAAGCCGAGAGTCAAGCCTGACCTCCATCCAAAGAAGACCATGATCTGCGTTTGATGAGACTGGGAGGGCATGATGCACTGGAAAATGCTCGAAAGGAATGCCACGGTCAACAAGGAGCTCTACATAGCCCAACTACAACGCGTGAAAGAGACTATTCGACTGAAAAGACCCCCATCAACAAGGCCAAACCATACTCCTTCACGACAACGCCAGGCCCCATGTTGCACAAGTCGTCAAAGCCGCACTCCAAGAGCTCGAATGGGAGGTCCTTCGGCATCCGCCGTATTCTCCGGACCTTGCACCGACGGATTACCATCTTTTCCGCTCCCTGTCGAACCATATGAGGGGCGTTACCTTCGACAACGAAGAGGACCTTAAAAACTGGCTCAACAACTTCTTCGATACCAAACCGGGAGATTTTTGGCGGAACGGCATCGACAAATTGGTCGAGAGGTGGGAGGAGGTTGTAAACAGCAACGACGAATACATAATTGATTAATTTAGTGTTATAACAATTGATTTTTGTTTAAATAAAAGTCTTTGATAAAAACGTTACGAACTTATTCCCCAACCCAATACATAATATAATTTTGTAGTACAAAGTACGTTATAATTATTTATTAACATGTTTGCTACATTATAATTAGTCATTTAGCGAGAACAAATGTAGTTTTCTTAAAAATTTTGTACTATCGCTTTGGGATGCTGTCGACACCCCACTTAAGGGTTAAAAATGCAGTATTTTTTGTAAAAAAATTGGAGCAAGACCCCAATTTTTTTGAAAGGGTGCGGATTTCCTTCCGGAGAAGATGTAGATTCTGCCTTGGATATGGAAGATGAGAATTTCGAACATCTTCTTTGATACCTACTTAATAACTTTTGTGGCGTTAAATTATTTAAAAAGCAAACACTAATTTAGTATAATTTTCTTAAGCTATCGAAAGAGAGGCGTTCTTAACGCATTCAATCGGTTTTCGATCTTCCCTTAAAATCCTTAACTCTAATTGTTAACACCACGTGTAGATATTAAACAAATTTTTGAACGTTCCACGCCTTTTAACTTAATTTTTTAACATTTAAAGCAACACTGTTGCGTGGCGTCGCCGTTATTTATAAAACGTTAGTTGAATGACCAACCTATCGTGATGAATTTGGCTGCGGTTTCTTATGAATAAGATCTATCACGTGTGATTCTTAAACATTACCTGATTGTACGGTATCCGAGATAGGTTCCAATTCGCGTTAACAATAAAACTTCGTATTTTTACGTTCTAATAAATTGTAATCTTTTTTTTTATACCATATGTGCAGATAAATCATCGATAGAATATGTCGCTTTTTAAACATGAACCGAATTACAAACTTTTTATTGATGACGTGCATTGGAACCTATCTTGGATACCGTATAAAGTCGTTCAAATAACATACCGATTCGTAGGAGAATGAGACAATTTACGGTACAAAATTTAAATCGTCGCACCGCCCTTTGAAAGAGTTAAATAATAATCATAACATCAATAAAGCAAAAATGTATTTTTATTACAGTGTATAACGTTTTCAAGTCACGTGCGTCGACTACTACTCATTGTCAGTTTTGCTACTCCATGGCGCTTTGTAGTTATTTCATTGTTTCACGATTCATACTATCTATCATCTTAAAGAATCGCCAAAATTATTAATTAAAGCTGTACTCGCAGAAAGCTACTACGAATAATGAAAAAACCACATGTACGCCGTATAATAAGGTCAAATTTAATAAGAACTCGATTAATTTATTTCTTGCATCGATTTTCGATTGACATAGAGGTACCTACTCGCAATCTCTATTATTAGTGATTTAATAAATTTCTCGAATGTTTATTAATGACGAAGTCGCGCAATTTATTAACGATTATTATTGCCGTGTTGTCGACTAGTGTTGATAATTTAAGCGAGCGAGAGGTCTTTAGGTTACGTCCTAGGTGTATGTATGCGAGTAGGCATGTGCGTTGCGTTCAACGCACGTACCGCAGACTTCGTCGGGAATTTGAGGGGCGGCAAATGTTAATACGACTTAATCTACAAAACCAAATTAGTGCATGGCGAATTCCATCACCCGCGCCTTCAGTTACGAGAAGATAAAAATACATTCCGTTACTGCACTTCCGTAATTAGTCCGTCCGCATTATTAAAATCGGATAACGACTGCGATACGAAATAAAATCGGACTGAAATTTCAAGCACCATCGCACGAATCGCACGCATGACATATTATTTACTTTGTACGTACACTTTTAATCCAACTGTTTTATCGTAAACCGCACGCACTGCATCGCACGCACCGTAGTGTCCGTGTGCACTTAGGACATGGCGTAACTCATTGTCAGATTTCCCGCAGGACGACCCGTTTTAATTATGAAAATCGACAATATATTAAATTTAGATTTAAGACTACCAAAGTCGTGGAATACCGCACTAATGAACAAATTAATAATAAGCACTTATTAGTCGAACAAACGGTGCAATTATTTCACTATATAGTACCCAACTACAACTTATCAAAATTTACTTAATATCAATATAATAACCGTGGTACAATAACTATTAAGGTAGGATATCGGGGCGGTTCTGCGCATCGAGATGTGACGTCACTCGTGAAAATATCGGAAGTCTGACAGCTTCCGAATAAGTACGTACTCTCACGAATGACGTCACTGCGCGAAGTTGAACGTGTTTAGAATCTATACGTTGTAAATTACCGTCTATGGTACAAATTTAACGCTAAAAATTCAACTACCATTTAAGATGAAATATCCATTGCTCGAAATGTTTAAATTTTTATCATTGGTGTAAAACTAGTTCGTTGGTCATCTTAAATTAACGATCAATACACTCCGAAATGTTAGCTTTTAAGTAAAACCTTTTTAAAAATAAACTGGCCCTTCTCACAACAATTAAAATAAAAAAAAATCTCAGAGTTGTTTTTTCGACAACTTAATTCCAGTCCTCGACATCCACAGAGACGAGATTTTAATTGATAAAAAAAGTGAAACAATGTTTTGTTTTCACAATTATATTTTTAAATTAATAACTCAGGTATATATATTTATGATAAAATAGATTATTGAAGTTGGTAAAAAAGCACGGCAAATTGCGAATATTATTCAATAATTAACTTTAAGTTTGTACTATTAATTAGATAAGTGCGTAATGAGAATAATAATAAAAATGTTGGGAATTCTTTTTGGCGTTTTTTTATAATTACAGTTGAAGTTGCTTATAACGAACCTACAGATATAACTAACCATTCCAAAAGTCCTGTCATACAACCCGTAAGATCTCTTATAAATTTTCGGAATGATAACGAACTCGTAAATAACGAACTTTCGGATATAACGTTCGACAAAGTTGTTCCTGTAGATCAAAATTTTCCATAAAAATAAGTAAAAATGTTTTTTTTCTCGAGAATAACAGTTTGTTTATGACGCCGCCAGCGCACAGACGACTTTGTAACGTTTGTATAATTTTTTTCTTAGAAAAATACGTTTATCGGTTGTCCTTCCCAGCGGATATTTAAGCTTTTAAGCTTTACTAGATAAGGGACACAAAGGGAAACTAAGCGTACCTGGTTTGCTTTTTCCAAATCACTTTCATGCAGAGAAAGTTTTTATTAGGAACTTCGGACGTAATGGACTTATGTTCGTTTCATTGCAACCGGATTTTATTATATTTAATTATTTTTAATCTCTATAGGTACCTATCTATAACCAATAGAAAACGATCTCATTTTTACTTTAACTACATATATTTTTACCTTTTTCTTTGGAATCTTTTTCGGCGTTTTACAATATAAATTGATATTGACAGTTAATTTTTTTGTAAAATTAAAAAAAAATTAACTGATTAAAATCAATTTATTTTGTAAAACGCCGAAGAAGACCTCAGACAACGGTAAAGATTTATGTAATTAAAGTAAAAAATGAGATCGTTTTCTATTGACTAGACATTAAAAATACATAATTGAATAATTATAAAAAAACTATAAAAGTAAACAAAAATTAAAAAATTAATTTCGTTTACTGGTACGGAATGTGAAAACTTATTGCTACTTGATTCGTTCACCCTTATAATTCGGGATGTGTAACTTTTTTTATAATTTGATTAATTTTTATAGAAAATAGATCCTCTTATGGATAAAATTTAGCTGCGCACATACTCCATATCTATAGATATAAAGGGTTTTCCAATAGGTACTTGACAACTTTGAATTTAATTTGTGAACGCACTATTTCACTGATCATCTAACTGTTACTTTCCTTTTTTTCAGTAAACTCAACATTTTCATCATGGTAAAGTACACGAACGAACAACGTATGCAAATTATAAAAATGTACTACCGAAATTCGGAGTCGGTGACCGCAACTTTAAGAGCGTTAACTCCAATTTTCGGTCGTTATTCTCGCCCTAGTAGACAAGCAATAACAAGTTTAGTGCAAAAATTTGAGTCTACATATTCATTGTGTAATGCTGCCGTGTCAGTGAGACAACGGGTTGGTCGAAGTGACGAAAATATCGCTGCCGTTCAGGCGTCCGTAGCAAACGATCCAAATCAGTCGATTCCGCGGCGTTCTCAAGAACTGGGCATCGCCAAGACCACTTTATGGCGAATTTTGCGTAAAGATCTTGGTTTACACTCATACAAGATCAAGCTGACTCAAGAATTGAAGCCGATGGACCATTTGACGCGACGTACGTTCTCCGATTGGGCTCTGGAGAAGATGCGCCAAGATGATGAATTTCATCGCAAAATCATCTTCGGTGACGAAGCTCATTTTTGGCTCAATGGGTTCGTCAATAAGCAAAATATGCGTTATTGGTCTGGTGAAAATCCACATGTGCTTCATGAATCACCACTTCATCCACAAAAAATAACTGTTTGGTGCGGTTTGCATGCCGGTGGCGTCATTGGGCCATATTTTTTCGTCAACAATATCGATCGTCACGTTACTGTGAATGGCGATCGTTATCGCGCCATGATTACCGATTATTTTTGGCCCGAATTGGAAAACATGAACTTGGACGACATGTGGTTTCAACAGGACGGTGCCACAAGTCACACAGCACACGTTACAATCGATTTATTGAAGAGTAAGTTTGGTGAGCGTGTTATCTCAAGAAATGGACCAGTCAATTGGCCACCTCGTTCGTGCGATTTAACGCCTCTAGATTTTTTTCTTTGGGGCTACGTCAAATCATTGGTCTATGCCAACAAGCCGACGACGTTGGAAGAACTCAGAGCCAACATTGAACGCGAAATAGCGGCCGTTACGGCCGAAATGTGTGACCGAGTCATCGAAAATTGGGTCCAACGAATCGACCGCTGCCGACGTGCCCGCGGTGGCCATATGAACGAAGTCGAGTTCCATTCATAAATGTTTTGATTGTATTTCAAGTCGATCATAAAGTTTTAGAAATATCTCAAATGGTTTGCGTTTTATTTAAAAAAAAAGTTGTCAAGTCCTTATTGGAAAACCCGATACTTTTCTTATTGAAATGCGGTACAATAAAAAAGAAAATAGGTACCTTTGCTTTTATTATCAACGACTATGTTGATCGCCATATTTACGGATCCAGTGATCCATCCGAAAATTGGACGTCTTTTCGGCCAAACTGTTAAAAAAAAAACAACTTCGCAATCGAACGCCACAAAAAGTGACAGATAGTCGGTAAACCTATTAAACCACCCCCAAGGTTAAAATTATAACACTGATAAACGGGAATATTATTATATTTACATAACAGTAGGACCATGTCGAGGACTTTTGACCTATCGAAGACTAGTGCTCCTGCCTCACGAACTACTTATGTATTTATTTGAAATCAAATCACATGACATTAAATGAAAACTAAACTTTTGAATTAATTCTATGCGACTTCAATATTAATGACGTTAGCATTATTGTAGAGATAACTTGGACGACCTGTATGCATGTTATCTCTCTATAATAAATTATTTTACTATGGCACAGATTGGAGAGTTAATTAAATAATAATAAAAAAAAAATTAAACAGTCACTATTATTTTGATTCAATCTCTGTATTAGTGGGCTTTTAATTACCTAGTAATAAAGCGGCACCCACTTGGTCGGTCATTCTTTAAATCGCGATTCTCCGTTGGCCACGCAACACGAAATCTCGATCATTTGCACTTAATTAATTTTTCTTTTCTTTCTCCACAAATTCGGACGTACTAACACATAAACAGCAGCTACCCTTAAAGAAACCGTTTTCCTTGTACATAGAATCATAAGCTTTTCCAAAAATTATTTATATCTACTATCGACCCCGTCTCTTTCGCAACTCCCGCTTTTTTCACATTCGCCCACATACTCTTATTGTATAAGTATTTCCTACTCCTACTTGATGCATTTACAACTAAACAGAATTTAAATTATTGGCCGCCTAAAGAATATTGAAATAATTTCGCGAAATTATCGTTTAGAATTTATAATCAATTCTAATGGTAAAATAAATATCGAAGAACGCCAGCTTTTTGTATAAATAAATGTAAGGTAATTTGCCTAACAAATAAAAGAGAAACACATTATACGTTATTTTTCAATTTTCGTAGCTTTTCCGTTCATCAGTTTATAATTCAATTACTTTTCTTGTTTTCTTATTTTCTAACCTAAAACTTCCTTGCGTAATATTTGTTTAGTATTGGAGTTCTTTATGGATTCGATTTCTGCTCCAAGGGTTGTATTAGATTTCTAGATAAATCGTTTTATGCAACATACGTTGATGTTTACTTTCTATATCATCAGATTAAATTTTTATCTCCGAAGATATATTCGAACTGTTTAGATATACTTATATGTCTAGAATTATTTCTAATTTTATTTTTCTCAAATAGGCATTCTATTAGGAAAACGTTTCGGTCTATTAATGTCGTAAAAATTAGTAATTAAAACACCTATACGATAATTTATAAACAAGTTTATATGGACGCATTTTATTTATTTCAATTTATTTATTAGGCACTTATTATACGGTTAAATTTAAATAACACAATGACTGTCGCAATATAGGTAATAATCTAATACCAATAAATAACATTATCCCTCTCGATCATAAAATAAATAACTTTTATAAAAGCTTTGTAGTTAAAGATAAATGTTGATCGAGATAGAGGAGAAAAGCGATATAAATTTTACCGCAAAAAATAAACTGCTATAAAAGTAAGTAATAATTTCTTCGTTATGAGTTCGAAAAACCTTCTTCATCTTGAATTGTTTAAAAGCACTTATAGAGAAATTAATTTATTCTCGAATCTAACGCGAAGCCTTGCATTGGGAATCGTTGAAAGTTAGGAGTAATTTGTATTGTACTTTAATTTACTTATTACTTTAAAGCTTTTTACAGAAGTATTAAAAGTTTGGCTGCCATCGAAGCAACCTTCATTTTTCTGCGCACAAAGCTACATTTATGATCAAACGAAAATCCCTTTTAGATTTTTAGAACATTAGATACTTTTGAAGCACAGCTTTATGTGTCTCGCACTAAACTTTAAGGCGGCTACGTGATATGCATCAAACGTATTTAATCTTCGTTGGTAGTTTAAAGTAATATTCGTAGTTCGTAATTCGTATTCCGTACGTTCGAAACGACAAAAACCAACAAAACTAATTTCTTTTATTGTGCTTTTATCGGTTATTACTGCATCAAAAAAAAAATTAAATTATTACTACGTAGATAATAGTAAAACTTTTTAAATAGTTTAGAATTAAATTGGAACGAAATGTGTTATATATCTTTTACGAGTTGGGCTCATAAACAGATTCATGAATATTAATGGTTATAAAATTAGCTAAGGTAATACTAGTAATTTCAACTTACGCAATATAATGTTAACTATCCCCAGGAGTACTGTCCCCATTGGCTATTTTGATTATAAGTAACTTATTATCATGCAGATACAGCTTAAGTTTTCCTAACATTAAATAATCATATGAAATTAATTAACCCATTTAACGACAGTTAATTCGTTATTCATAAACGTATAGATGAATACCTAAACTACCTAAACTATGCTGTTGTTGTTTATTAATTTGCAATATTTTTAAATTGCATTTGTATGTCATTAAAGCGAAACAAAAACAAAAATCAAGTTAAAGAAACTGCCAATAAATCGATTTATATTAAAGTAATGGTCGCGTCAATCGATTGTACCTACTATTTAAAATTACATTCGAATGAAATATTCAAATTCTAATAACACGAAATCTTTAGAGTTAATAAGATTTTCAAATACCTAAAAGCAAAACTTTGCAAATTTTAATAATGTAATAAATGAAAATATTTAAATTAGGTAGCCAACATAAATTTTATTGTGCTTGTATACCTACCTCGTTAGATAATTAAAAAAAAAATACGATAAATATTTTCATTTCAACTGTCACAAAAACCACTTTTGTTATTAAGTACGAACAAGTTATAAATACATTTTAAATACAGAAAATAAATGAACGACGATAAATAAATTTTTAGCGAAAAGAAATATAATGTATATTTTAGTAATAAAATGATTAATTAAGAGTTGATTTGTTACTTGTTTGTAGAATGTATTTAAATTTATTCTTAAAATAATTATTAAGAAGAGTGTAACTGACGAGATAACGATTAAAAAATCACTTTTTGTTTAGCTGCAATTAATTATGTAAGCATGCGTGCAATATGAATTAGGTATCAAGAAAAAAACGCTGCACTTGAGAGAATCAATTGTAAGTAGACAGGCAACGGTCATCTTAAATTATTATTGATAGTAATATTTTTCCTTGCATTTCTATAAGAAAAAAAATAAAATAATTGAAATAAAAAATTAATAATTTCAAAATATGTTTTAAATACTTAAGTAATTTGTTTGTTTGTTTATGATTTAAGGTTAAATTATTGTGAATGTGTGATTATTTAAGAAGTGCCTGTAAAATTGTACCTTAATTAATGCTGAACGTAAATATAAGATAGAAAAAGAAACTGTTTTAGTTTTAGTTATTAGTATATAGGAAAAAGGAAAAATCAATTGAAAAATAATGTCTGCGGTAATTATACAATATTTATAATCGCATCATATTTATAGTTTTGCAATTAATCATCGCAAGAAACATAACTTATATCTAAAAATATCAACAAACACAATATAGATGTATAAGAACTTTGATAAAATAAACGAAGGTTAAAAGTTCAAGTATTTTTGTAATCTTTTGCATTTTTAAAATCCTTTATTATGTTAATTTTGTTAAATCTAAAATTGTACTTTTAAGTAGCTGTACCTATAATAGTAATTAATCTGATGTGTACCTATACGTTATTCAAGATAGGTTCCAATACACGTCATCACTAAAACCTCGTATTTTTACATTACTAATAAATCGTAATCTTTCTTTGCCGTGTCATATGTGTTCAGGTAAATCATCGTTAGAAAATGTCACATTGAAAACTATAAACTGAAGATTACAAGTATACAATTTAGTAACTTTTTATTGATGACGTACATTGGAACCTTTCTCGAATAACGCACACGTAGATAATAGTTGCGATCTAGTTACGCGATCTGATTGATGATTTGTTAAATTTCGATTCAAATTTAAACTTAAGAAAAATTCTTTTCTTTCTTATAATTTCTTCATCATCTAACAATAAGTACTTCGACTTGAACGTTCTATAAGTACACTCAACTCTTTTTTTACTCGGGTCTTTTTGCACGGTTTTGAAACAACACGGTCCCGAAAAAAGCCGCCTCCCTTCCTTTTTACACGGTTTATTTCCTTTAACGCGATTTCAAAATCATTTTCCTCGAACCCGTTCGCTTCATTAAAATGTATTCGACGAAGGAGAGCCTTCATTTGGGCGACTCCTGAATGTTGTGAAAACTGTTGCGAGTTTAGTTTCAGTATATCCACAACGATTAATAAAGCATTACAACTAAATAAACGTTTTTCATTCAAATATATATTATAATTACAAAATTCATCAATTACATTAATAATTATTATTTCATGCTATATTATGATGCATTAGATAGTTCAATATCGATTAAAAAATTAGAAAATTACATTTCGCAATTAATAATTCATGAAACATTCGGACAACGCAACCTAGTTAATGCGTAGAGAATGGAAGTTTACGTAAATATATATATGCGTTAAAAGGAACATGTTTGATAAAATAATAGTATATTATTGCTTTACGAGTGACGAAAACACACAATTTCCGAAGCGAGACGAGAACAGTTACCGACCGAGGAGCAGCCGAGATTTGGTAACGTTCGCGGGCCTCAAAAAAAAATAGATTTTCGACGAGTGAAAACACTATCACTTTTTCTACGACCCCGCTTATGCCACAATACCTACTAAAATGAAAAAAAAAGCAACACGAACAAATACCGACAGGTCTAAATAATAAACGGTAAAGGTCAAACTTCAAATAAATAAAAAACGACACCGAGCAACTAAATGTGAGCTGTGTGTGTAACGTCGCAGCCTGTTAAAGTTAAATGAAATTGGTTCAAGTATTTAGTTGAAAATCTGACTTTAATCGAAAAATAATTTCCAGATAGATATATATATATAGATAGATACCTACATAGCACCTTATGAGAAATTTATAAAGTTTCAGAAGCAAACATCATCAAACGTGCGTCAAATTAATATTTAATGTTTATATAATCAAGTTTAACATTAATTAAATCGGCACCTACCCACCTACCTACCTATGTTACGTTATAATGTGTTATATACTACGCCCATATTAGATTGCAATTAGTTGATAAATGAGATCCTATACAAGTACAAGTCATTATATACAAACAAACGCAATTGGGTCGGTTGATAGGGTGGTAATTTTATCCTATACACAGCACTGGATCTATCTTGAGGTACATTTACGAGGCTAGATGTTCCCAGTTTTGTAAGGAACTTGCATGCAGTCTTTGGCTAACCGACAAAACCTACATTCACACAACTAATACCGTTATCCGGTTCAGTAGCATTGAAAGGACGAGTCCGCAAACTTAGCGAATGTAGTCTCTGCAAATTAAATGTAGGTAAGGCCTGTCCAAATCTATATGCAATTCACGTCATCAATTGTCTACCAAAACCGTAATATGAAATTTCCTAACAGTTCCGTGTAAAAATGATGCGATAATTTAAAAAGTAATTGGTAATACAAGGACCCCTATCCGACCGCTACCGATATCTGCGTAATCTGCATTCTTCGACATATCTGTATGTTGGTATCTTTATCTAACACGTTGATAACATGCTTTGCGTCCGTATGTCTATTTTGCGGCATATGCGTACGAGAAATATATCAGAAATGCGACGCTGCCAAATATTTTACGCCCATTCTAAAGCACGTGTTGCGCCTTAGTATGTGCAGGGAATCCACCGCGAAATATGACAAAGATATTTAATTTAGTAGGCTATTTTGAGAAAGGAACGGCAAGAAGGTGGTCAATTACTACCATTAAATGCAGTTCAAAAAGTATGTAGCGCGTCCACAGCTACTACACGCAAGCCACGTGCAACAAGTGTAGTTACCATCGACTCTGTTACCAAATGCAGACTACGAAGTGTTATCATTTTATGAGATGTATTACGCACGTAAGTTGATGTAATGACTTGTAAAAGTGATGTTATCGTATCTTATTGTGTATAGGGATGAGTGTAACGTTGGACTCGTTATTGGCAAAACTGAGGGACAAAGCTTTTTACGATGTAGATCGAAGCAACTTAGCAAAAATCCTACATAACTGTACCGTATTATAATAGGAAGGAAACTATAATACCAACTAGGAGCAGATCAAGGTTATCCTTTGTGTGTGTAGAACTAAAAAATATAATTTTAGCAAGATATTTGTATTATTAATATAAATACATAACAATAACTTGGCATTTAAGTGGAAGAAAGACTGTAATCGTAGAACATGATTTCAATTGCATCATATCGCTGACACGAGTGAGATTTTTACAAGAATATGAGGCAAATCCAACTAGTGACATTCCATTACAATATGTGTATATTTAAACGAAACATGGATCGTTAAAATGGGTTCAACGATTAAGTCGTGGCAACATAATACTGTAAAGAGGTGGAAAGGATGAAAAAGGTAGTTTAGAAACATACTGTAGTGATTATTCTGTGTCAGTTATGTTGTATGTATATTATCGTAGTACATGCACGAACAGTAAATGGGTTTGTACCTGAGGCAAAATTACTATTTCATTCCAAAACAACTAGCAATTACCACAGGGGAAATGAATACTAGTAATTTTCTGCAGTGGTTTGAAGAACAGCTATTAAAGCCCTTGGAGGAACCATCCTTGATCGTCATGGATAATGCGTCTTATCACAACGGTTTGCTCGACATGAAACCTACAACGGTTCTAGTTATGTACATTGTTTTGTGTGTGTAGTTTAAGTTTACAAGCTGTTGTCTATGTATATTTTCAAATTGGTTGTGTTTGTAGTATTTGTTGCTTTTCATTTATGACATTGGTTTGATTTTGATATATTTTGGTACTGTACTTGTAATAAAACTGATACAAATTGTACAATAACACTTTATTATGCTATTCCTAATTGTCATTAGTCTGGTTCTGTTTACAAATAACCTGCATGCATATGTTTGGAATAATTCACATGTAAACAAGTTACATGGAGTTTTAGTATTACATGAATTATTATAAGAGACCATGCATGACCATTCAAAGATTTATTGCTTTATATTAGTTATATAACGTTCAGTGGTACACGTTATCTTGCTTTTGTACTGTAAATGTGAGCTTCCTGTGTACATACGTCTAACATGTGCATGTCTAACATTGTCGCTGCAAAAGCACAGTACACTTATTCAGGAACGCAATATGTAATCTAACAAGCGATTATCGATGATTCTCGATTGTCGTCGGCCATTATGTATTTCATTTCTTTTCCATGCTCTGGTTAATTAACGGTGTAATTATTACTCGCTGAGGTGTCTTGCTTTCGTGTTACATTAATTCACTATGCATTCATGAACTTTCTGCATGTTGCAAGACTTCAGTTTGTAACAAGTGAAGATCCGATGGCTTTAACCTCTACATACGATCACCCTGAAACAAAATGCATTGCAATGTTTGTCGGTAGGAGAAGCAGTCGCTCGAGTTAGTGATAAAAGTGTCAATTATTATCAATAATATTGATTTGTACTTACATGTTCTGGTTTATCAAAGGTGACGATTGAGGTTCTACTATAATTGCATGAATACAAGACAGCCCATCACCCCGAAAGTAACTCGTCTACCTAAACATCAATTCAATTATTGTATTATGTTTACAATGATTAGGACCTACGTACCTTGTTAATCTTTCTTTGGCATGTAAACAACAAGTGTAAATAACACATCGGGAAATCCACACTACGCACTTATTAAAATCAAATTACAGTTAACACAGCAACAGCTACAATTTGCAGTAACGGATTGTCTGTATATCGACTAATAATTTGTATCGAAACTTTAGCATTGTTTACGAATGTGAAAATTTGAGGTTAGATCTTTTGTTTACAAGCGTTAGAACAATCCGACATCACTGCCTGTGTCGTCAGCATCTAGTAACTTTTTATTGATGACGTGAATTGCATATAGATTTGGACAGCACATACTACGTATTCCGCAGAGTATAACTATACCGAAGTCCGGTGGTCGCATGGTAATTAGCCACGAACGAAAAATAGGGATTTCCTATAATACCTACGAGAATATATTCAATTAAACACTGTATCGCCATTAAATTAACGCACAAAGTGAAAATACAGCCCTTTACAGTTATCTATCATTCCATTATATATCAGAAACACAATAGCAATCAGGAAGTTATGTTCGTAACTAGAAACATAAATCAAGAAAATTACAACTATGTGATTCTAATGTTATCCCATTTCTTCATTTATTACTCTCCTTAATCTTGACCTTTTGGAAATTGGCCAGGTTTCATTTGACGTGAAAAACTGTGGTATCTATATATGTGAAATAGGTATTCTGCTTGAATTATAGTTATTTTTGTATAGGTACTAATATAACATTTAGTATGTTTACATAAAATTCGCTTTTGGCGTTTTATTTCCTCATTCAACAAAATTTCTTATAAGAAATTGGAAATATTAGTTGGTTATATTAATAAGTAGGTGATATAATTCCATCTAATACGTGAAACATCCAGGAAATATAACCATATTAATATACTATAATATAATATACTAAATGTCTAAAATTTTGACCTACTTATAATTAAAATCAAAGCCAGCTGTCCACTTTCGCGTAGAGAACAAAAGCAATCCTTATCAAACTGCAAGTAACATAAAACTTCAACTGCACGAAACTATTGTGTAGAAATAAGAGAGAGAGAGAGAAAGAGACAGGTCTGTTTTCGTACGCCGTTCTATTTACCAAATTAAATACATACACCAATCGCACGGTAAAAATTACTTTGTTCGCATAACTACATAATTTTTGTTGAAAATATTTCTTTCGTTGAAGTCAATTTTACGTTGGACGTAAAAAAATTTAAAAATAATAATAATAATAATTTAAAATAAATAATAATTAATAAAATAAAATAATAATTTTTTAATAAATTGATTCGTGCAACTACGCATTATTTTGTTAAACGAACTAATTGTCATAGGTGGCCAGGGATCGCCTGGACGACGAGATATAATAAGAAATAATAAGGGTTGTCACATTTATGTTATCACCGATAAACTAATAAATACATACTTTAGTCTTTATAAATTCTTAACTAATACACTAATTCAATACATTTAGTTGAATAACGTTTAATTTGTTGTGTGGCAGAGTGAAATCGGTTTCGACCAACTCTATCCAGAAAATCTGAAAGTGTTTGTGTTAATTAACGGTAATCAATTAAGACGAATCGGGAACATTCGATTACTATTTTTATCATAAAAAAGGAGTTGAATAATTTGTGACAAGTCGCCACATTTGTGGCAAGTCTCGTCGGAAATCAGTTCGTAAAGTACAAAGGTTCAAAATTTCTAGCGACTGTTATCACGTTAGGAGAACAAAAGTGAGAATTTTTTTCAATATTGTGAAGGTAGGTGAAACGTGAGTACATGTTTATAAACTATGGGACTAACCATCGGTCTAATAAATGATACTACAGAGTCGTCGTCGACAAAAAATTTACGACAGTTTTTGAAACGCAGATAATTAATGCTATCCACAACGAACGTCTTGAAAGGCAAATGGGAAGATGAATCCTTATCATCATACCATATCGTCCAAAATTAATAATTCTACTTGGATCTATCGATGTACAGGGTGCGCCAAAAGTTCTGCAACTTTTTCAATTCGTCGATTTTTCTTCGTTGTGTGTCAATTTTCGCGCTTTCTTCGTTTAAACATGTTATTTCAGTCGTATTCATGCTGTTTATCTGTTATTCTAGTCGATCCGCTTCCATTTTTGAAGTTTGCCATGGTCTCCGAAGAAGCTCGCCACGACGTCGTTTCGTTACACAAGCAGGGATGGAAGAATTGCCGGATTTCCAGAACGCTGAAGTTGAAGAAATATGATGTGTCACGGGTCCTGAAGCGTTACAAGGAAACTGGAAGTGTTGCAGATCGTCCTCGAAGCGGAAGACCCGTCGAAATGCGTACAAAAGCTATGAAGAATCGAATTCGATGCCGAGTGAAGCGAAATCCGGAACGATCTCTTAGGAAGATGGCAAAAGAGCTGGAAATTGGCGATGGGAGCGTGCGGCGGATTGTGAAGGAAGATCTGAAACTCGTTTCTCACACGAAGATTGCTGCTCACGTTTTGACCGACAAAATGAAGGAGAAACGGCTTGAAAACTGCAAGAGGATGTTGGACGTGGTCGCAAGTCGAGGTTGCCAGAAAATTCTCTTTTCAGATGAGAAGCTTTTCAACCTGGAACCCGTCCATAATCGCCAGAAAGATCGCATACTGCTACCAAAAGTAGCCATCGAACAGTGAACATCGAAAGAAGCCACTTCAGCAAGGATTCCGTGATGGTTTGGGCCGGAATCACCGCGAAAGCCAAAACGAAACTGATCTTCCTGGAAAAAGGCGTCAAGATCAACTCCGAAGTGTACCAGAACGCTGTTTTGAAGGCTGAAGTGGTTCCTTTCGCCCAGAAGCACTTCCCGGACGGCAACTGGATCTTCCAACAAGATTGGGCCCCGTTCCACGGATCGAAATCGACGATGGCTCTCTGTGCGGAGATTTGTCCTGCGTTTTGGGACAAATCGTTTTGGCCTTCAAACTCCCCCGATTTTAATCCGCTCGATTTCTCGGTTTGGAGTATCTTGGAGAGCAAGGCGTGCGCTACAAAACACGCCAATGTGGAGTCCCTGAAGTGCGCTCTACAGAAAGCATGGGACGATTTGGACCAGAAAACCCTTGCGAAAATCGCGAAAAATTTCAAGACCCGTTTGGAGGCCTGCATCGAAGCTGAAGGCGGCCATTTCGAACACTTGTTGTAATTGTGTAAACTACATGTTGTTTCCATTGTTTACACCAAATTTCGCATAAATCCGTTGAGTTTTCGAGAAAATATGGCAATTTTAAAAGTTGCAGAACTTTTGGCGCACCCTGTACTTTAAATGAAGGAAGTAGAATGGACATTTATATGGATACCGGTCTACGCCACCGACAGACGTAAATATAATATCAGTGATATCATTAATACATACAGTACCGGCCATAAAGATATCATAATTTGATTTGTTCAGCATAATATGATTACAACGATGTTTTAGCTTAGGAAACTGTGTGTGTGGGTTACATTTAGTGTTTTTCATGATATGTGCGGCCACAATTAGATGGATTCCAAAACGTTTCGAAACTACGGGAATATATTCGTTTTTCTGGAAACACCAGTTTTTGTGGTGTCTCTTTTTAAATCATTTTTGAAGTGAATTAAATTTCACGTCTACGTCACCTGATATTTCTTACATTATATTCATTTTAGAACATGGGTAAAACATTTGGAGCTATGAATATGTCTTCTTTGCTCCAGGAAGCTATCGTTGAAGGACGGAGGCAGGAAAGAGCGCAGGAGGAGCTCGCGAAGCAGTTTAACATCTCCCAATCAGCGGTATGTCGGATTTTGAAGAGGAATTCGGTTAATGGAGGTGTTGTCGTGAAGAAAAGCCCCGGAAGGCCTCGTTTGATGTCACGCGCTTGAACACCGCGAAAATCCGCGCTTGAACACGAGCGACATTTCTCGTCAAATCTCCACCCCTGGAGAGCACCACCCATCTTTGCGCACTATTCGACGTCGCCTACAGTCGGTGGGACTCAATGGACGCCGTCCTGTGAAAAAACCTCTAATTTCGAAAAAGAATAGGAAGGCGCGAGTGGAATGGGCGCGCGACCATCTTCACTGGTCTGCGAAGGAGTGGGCAGATGTCCTCTGGTCGGACGAGAGCAAGTATTTGCTGTTTGGAAGTGATGGCATAACTTGGATTCGACGTCCTGAAGGCACTCGATTCGATGCGAAGTACCAGTTGCCTACCGTGAAGCATGGTAGAGGCACGGTAATGGTTTGGGGCTGCTTCTCTGCGCGCGGAATGGGCCCCCTGCACCATATCAAGGGGATAATGGACCGTCATGTGTATCAGAACATTCTTGAAACGGTAATGCTACCGTTTGCTCGCCAGAATCTCGGTCGAGGGTTCATCTACCAGGAAGACAACGACCCGAAGCATCGCTCCAAGGATGTGCAAGAATGGTTCCGGAGGCGAAGAGTGACTCGAATGGACTGGCCAAGCCAGTCACCTGACCGGAATCCCATTGAGCACATGTGGAAGAAACTGGAGAGTCGTCTGGTCGGGAAACATGATAAAAATGTGACTGAAAAGTTCAGCCAACTCGAAGACGCTTGGCGCGCCATCCCACAGTCCTGTATCGACAATTTGATCTCCTCTATGATCAGCAAATGCCAGGCTGTAATCGATTCGAAGGAATTTCCGACTAAGTACTGATCATTAGTTGTTGTTTGTGCAGTTTTTATGTTGTTTCTTATCATGGGTGAAATGTATTGCACTTGCCCATATTGGTGAATCAGTCAAATTGCAATGAATTTATTATTAAAAAAAAATTGTGTGTTCTATCAAAACGAACGTTGGTTTTGCGTTTCTATCCATTAATTTTACTATACTTCTCAATATCATGTGTCAAGCGCATAATTGATTCGAGGTATGTTGAAAAAACTAAATTATGATATCTTTATGGCCGGTACTGTACCTTATTAGATATTACATGTCAAAATTCATGGGGTTCTGGTTGAAATTAATTGTTGAAAGTGTTGAAGAATAGTCTTTGAAGCAAGTGGAGGCTCAGAAACTAAGGTTGATAACTTAAAAACAATACCAATACCTCGCGTCTCCCACACATCTGATCTGCGCTCCCATAATAAAAATTTTACTAGGTAATGAGATCTTTCAGATAACATGAAATCACATTGCTGTTGTTGGTATAGACCAAAATTCCCGTTCTCCTCTCTTTGTCAAAGAAATTGATTTATCTATCGTTGGTAGAAAAGCACATAAGTATCTATGTATAAGCACGATTACGAACTCATGTTCCCTAAGAATTATCCTAAAGATTACCACAGCATTCCGTTTATTGAAATATTCAAGTAGAAGCGATTTAAATAGAAACATTAATTCAATTCTCGTGTACAATAACATCTATCGATTTATAAGGAAAACTGGAATAATATAGATTTAAAAAAACTCGACTCATTTAAACAAATTAATTTTTAGTGCTTTCAGATCGATTTTAAACCGAATGCACGTTTTATAAAACGATAATAGGTGTGTGCGCGAGTCGACTTCGCATTTTTTATTTTAATTACAGGCAACTGAAATAATTAAAGCTAAACCTTTTAAAAACTTGATATTACGAATTTGCTCCAACTTGCTGGGGTTATTTTACTTTAATTACTCCTCGGAGCGTAATATACAAATAAGTTAACTGTAAATGTAATGTGTACACATTAAAAATTTAAACAATTAAAGTAAAGTTTTAATTAATATTTTCCGTTAAACGAATATATACACTATTACATAGAATGGAATGTTCGTCTTTGAACACTTCTTATTTACTTTTACCCAAATTAGCAAACTTTATTATTAGTTAAAATGAAGAACGTACGTTGTTTGTGCTTGAACGAGACCAGATTTTATTACCTTAATTAAAAATGAAAAGTACCTAAGTACCTACTTTTAAATTTTAAAAGTTTAAGTCTTTAAATATTATAAGTATAAGTATGTTGATCTAAGCAAGTCTACGATAATTATTGGAAATATATATGTAATGTCTGTTTTTATCTAACTACGTATCTATTATAAATCATTTGTTTTAAAATGTAACTTTCATAATTCACTTAATAATTTATTTTTCTATATTTTATAAACTTATAACAAGCAAATGCCTAATACAAAAAGATGATAATCAGCTTCCACGTTAGTGGTGCTAGTATGTAAAATATTTATTCACAATTAAAGTTCCATCTTTAAGGTGGCAACGGCAACGCTAAAAATATAAAGTCAATCTATCAAATACGTCTCGTTTTCGAATGATGTTAGCAGCTATTCAAAGAAAACGTGATTTGTGTAATATATTGAGAATCGCTACGCGGTTAAACATTTCTGTATAGGTTACCGTAAGAGATATTTAAAAGCTGCAGATTTTTTTTGGAAGTATAAAAAGTGCGTTGGGTGGACGTTCTCTGTAATATTTGACCAATAAGAAATTGGGTGGACGAGTTTAAACGCGGTCGTACGCTCGACGAATTAAAAAAACGTGACGAGTCGTGAGAATAAAATTTACTTCATTTTAGTTGCTTGAAACGGGCCGGTCGTCTTCACCGTCAACTGTGTGTCCTTATCCAACCGGTCTGGCGACACGTGATCAGGAAAAAGGTTACTAGATTGTTTATTTGTAATTTGGTTTGAAGTTTTGAAAGCGACATATTTTATTGTTTTAACTGTAAAAATACGAGGTACGAGGTGATAGCACTGTGTGAAACGTCATCATCTTATTGACGATGTAATCGTCAGGCCACATGAATGTGTCATAGCATTTCTAGAAACTGCACTCTTTTGTTAACCTAATACGAAAGCCATATTTACACTGCTCAACTAGATTCGTTACCTTTTTATAATTTTTCGAGTGCGGAAGCATCAAAAATGAACACTGCTCTGGGCGCCCAGAAAATGTCACTACACAAGAAATGAAATCCAATCCTACAATATAACGTTGAAGGACAGACTGTTGAAATAGTGAGTGTTAGTTAAAGCTGTAGGATATCTCGAAAAATAGGGTGCGCAATACTTCAACCCAAGAATTAGGGATAAGGAAGCTGTCCGTTCGATAGGTTTACGATTGCTTACGTTCGATCACAAACTTGTTCAGAAGTGTTTTTCCGTTTTGAAAAAAAAAAATGCAACAACAGTATATTGCATAACTAGTGCCGAAAAGCGGATAATTCACGCGAGTGTGAGTGTACTTTGATGCTTTAAAAGCGATGTCTATTTACAATTAATAATAAAACTGTTTGTGCGTAAAGACATTGCATGACAGTCTAGAAGGCTTTTCGTTGGCCGAGTACCGTGTGCAATGATTACACACGGACTACAACATTTTCGATTGACTAACGAGTTTCTTTACGCACGGTCATCTTGTTTGTTTAAAAATGGTCAACTTTTCGGTAACATTTATTGATGTGAAATTATGCAATTTTCATAGTGGTCGACGAAAAAACCGATTTTGTCGTCGCAAATAAAGACTAAGTTTACTACTGTAAGTACCTTAGAGACAAAACTGTAATCAAAGTAATTTATTAGAGAACCCGATTATTCGGTTTCAAAGATTCGGTAAAATCAGCTCGCAAGCGTTAGTTTTTTTAGGGTAGAAAAGCAATTTTGATGATCGACAAGCGCAAACGATAAACGAATAACTATGTATTACGTTAACCTTTTAGATCAATTGTAGCACCAAAATAGGCCACGTTTAACGCATTAAAATATAAATTTCCCCTTTTGCACGTCCCTTTTGCCAGTATTGCTTTAATGTCTAAAATCCACGAATTAAAGTAAGTACGATTTATTTCCGCGCCCACTTTATTTATCAGAGTTGTTACCTTCTGACTTACGCTTATTCCCTAAATATAAAATGTTCTTAAATAGATACAGATTTTCGTCTGATAAAAGTGTAAATACGCCGATTTTACAGGTTTCGAGAAAAAAACCTGTGTTTTTTGCATTTAGATATCTCATAATTAATCTGTGCGTGTTAAAATATATGTACTTATCTAATAAATATTTCCTTAAAATAGTTAACATCAAAATGTTAAATAAAATTACATTTCCCTAGATAAAAAACGTATTTCAATTTTTTTATAAACATAATAAATTGACGTCGGTGACATTCGAGTTGAATAACCTACTTAAATGAATATTGCCTCGTTTTTAATAGAAAACAAATTTTTCGTCTCCAATTGATGAACATAAAAAAATTAATTATTTACTACTTTATTTCGTGCGTACAATGGTTACCTATCGAATATAGATAGTAAATAATATCGACGATAATTCGTGCTTAAAAACGATAAAAGCACCTACCTGTACTTTTCGAAGACGATAGATTAATCAGAACGGCACATCCGACGTTCCCATTTTGGCGATTCACACCCTACGTCTGTTGTCATATTCTGAAAAATTAAAAGTTTAAATTCAGTCTATCTCCAAATTCAAATACAGAATGGCGAATGAGACATAAAATCAATCGAGCAACCTGAATATTTGCACGTTAAATTTCGTATATTTCCGCACCAGTAAAAGCTTCCCTATATAAGAATGTCTTTCGTCAAAAAAATTTAAAATTCAAATTAGAAATAATAATGTCGAATACGAAAAAAAATACATATAAGTACGCATACAATAAAATGAAACCTTATAAATTTTTCGAGTCAAAAGTAATTGACATTTCTAAGAAGTCCTCAAACTATTCTTATCGTAATCTCCAAAGCCGATTACGTACGTACTTCACGACAAGTAAGTGTCTTTTTATTGGTGTTGGTGCCGATAGTGCAATGTAAACGTCGACATTTTCACTTAGGTACAATGTAAGCATTTTGTGTACATAATAGAAATATAAGTTTAACTAATACAAGAATAGATATATCTTATTATTAACAACAAAATTAGAAGTAGATACATACAATTTACACAACACGAAAGAATAAAAGAAATAATGACGATAGTAAAAATATGTAGGTAAGTGTAGAACATTTAACGAAAAAGCGGATGAAGGTGTTTTCACAAAAGTATTAGTACTTATGTTATTTTATTACGGAAATCGGCAGCAACATAAAAATTACGTTACTATTAATAAGTAATTAGTAAATACTACTGTCAGTCACGTCATAAAAATCATTACGTTTCCATTATTCATTTTAGTGTATACAAAAATGTAAATACAAGTAACACTCGTTGATACCGAGGGTTACGTTTTGGGCAAGGTCGCGATAAGCGAATTTTCGCCATGAACGGGGGAGATATTAAAAAAATAGATTAAAAAACAATAAAACAAACCATTATAATTAACAAGAAACGATAAACAAAAGTAATTTAATTAAACAAGGGCCGAAACACAGTTGCGATTGTAATCCTGCGATTTTTAATCCTTGTGTTCTATTTTTGCGATTAAAAATCGCAGGATTACAATCGTAACTGTGTTTCGGCCCTAAAAATGAAAAAACTTCATTTTTGGCACGTTGCAAAGAAGAATTAAGTGCTCCTTGCTTTGTCAATTTGCGATTTTTATCCAAAAAATTGTCGGTAACAAGTAAATAGTCGCGCACAGCTCCAAGGGGAACCGCCTACATTATGTTGAAAAGCATTCGGCGCGTAAAATAGAACAAAATTGCGGCTTTTTAAATACCACTAAATCGATTGCGATTTAACGAATCCGTACTCGACGGGGCCGCGAAGAGCAAGCGTTACCTGAACTTATATATACGGGATTAATTTAAAAAACTGGTATATATTACTCCCTCTGTCCGAAAATATGGTATACATTTGAAAGAAAATCTTAGATTATCTAGAGTTTCGAAAGCAACTAGCAATACTCATTATATTGGTATTGTTTACATTGATAACTAAATAACCTAACATATTTGACAGGCGTTGCTTTTTAGTTAAGTTGGAATTTGAAGACCAAAAATTAGTTTTAAGAAAAATAAAACAGTCACCGCTGCAATTTCAAAATGAAAAATTTTAACCCAAATAACGTGAATTTACAAAGAAGAGATGCCAAATCGAAGCAATTGACTAATGAACAACGTCATGGTATCTTGCAACAGCTATTACACTATATGAAGAACAAAGAAAAATTAGAACACGGTGCTATTAATAAAGTTGCAGCTGTATTCCACGTATCCCGTCTGACCGTAAGTAGAATCTGGCATACAGCACAAGCTCGATACAGAGAAGGTAAAATTTGTGCCGATGTTTCTTCAAAAAAGAAGGAAAAATGCGGAAGAAAACGAAAAGACTATTCTGCCAATTTGACTGAAATAAAGAAAATACCATTAAATCGTCGAGGAACGATTCGTAGTCTTTCTTTCGCAATTGATATTCCAAAATCAACACTGTTTGATATCTTTAAACAGCGAAAGTATTTTAAGCGAATATCTTCTACAGTTAAACCTACTTTAACAGGTAAAAACAAATTGGAAAATTACAGTTTTGCTTGTCAAAGGTAAATCGTACCAGTAATGGAGCTTTTCTTTTTGATGATTTATATGATTACGTTCATATTGATGAGAAATGGTTTTATCTTACTAAAGTTAAACGCTCCTATTACATAATGTTAGACGAAGAAGAACCCCATAGAAACTGCAAAAGCAAACGGTTTATCACTAAAGTGATGTTTATGGCTGTAGTGGCTCGACCACGCTATGACGCACATCGAAAGCATTTTTTTGACGGTAAAATTGGAATATGGCCCTTTGTATATCAAGAACCGGCTCAAAGAAATTCCAAGAATAGAACTAAAGGAACATTAATAACAAAAAATGTGGAATCCGTTACAGCAGCGCGCTGTAAGAAAATGATTGTAGAAAATGTTATTCCAGCAATTAAATCAAAATTTCCTCAAAAGTATAAAAACAAAACAATTTACGTACAGCAAGATAATGCAAAACCACATTCCTCTGATAATGATACAGATATTGTTACTGCAGGTTCTACTGAGGGTTGGAATATTCAGTTTAAGTCACAACCACCAAACAGTCCCGATTTAAACGTTCTTGATTTGGGTTTTTTTAACTCTATTCAATCACTACAACATGAAGCTTCGCCAAACACAATTGATGAATTAATTGAATGTGTTCAAGATGCATTTAATAAATTAGAGAGAAATACTCTTGGTAACGTTTTTATAACATTACAAACGTGTATGGAATCAATTATGTTGACAGGAGGGGGAAATTCTTATAAAATTCCTCATTTAAATAAGGTAAAACTTCGTCGCGAGGATCGATTAGCTGAAAAGCATATATGTTCAGAAGAAGCGTTCAACAAGGCTAAATCTCACTTTAACTAAATTTGGATTACACTAAAATTATTTGTATTTCGTTATATTGTGACAATAAAATGAATTTAATTTTTTTTTTATATTTAATTTTAGTTTTATTGATTTTTTCGCAAATGTATACCATATTTTCTGACAAAAAAAATATTAAAATGTATACCATATTTTCGGACAGAGGGAGTACAATATAGTAATTTTCTAATTTTTTTTCTAAAATTTCCCGTCTATCGTTTTCGGTACATATTGAACCTCGATCGATAATTTTTTACATATTTACCATTCGCGAGACTTGAAAATGACACTCGAAAACGGCTTGACAGGGAACATGTTAAAAGTAAAGGTTACACGTTACAAGTAAAGTCTCTATTTAAAGCAACAAGTGGTAGGACTCTAGGCGTTTAAAAGTAGTAAAATGGACCAAGTTTCATTACAGTTCCTTTTACTAGTTAAAAAGGATAACACCGTTCAAATTCCAACGTATATGCATTTCACGTTTCCTTAACAAAACGACAAGAAAAGGAAGTAAATTCAAAAAGCACGTAAGGATCGTGTTTTGCATCTAGGTAGTGCAAGATGAAAAAGTTATTACGTACTGTATTATAAAACAAGATGAAATATTTATTATTACAATAAATAATAAAATGCTTTTATAACAGTAATTGTCATTATATAACAATTTTGCTCACGTGCCTAAAACGAATGATTAAATTAATTTCTACTACTAATCAATGTTCAGGTCATATTATGGGGTAATATCAACTATCCACTGTAAACTGTTTACCTCAAAATCAATTATATCACGCTTTAATTGAAGGCTGTTAATAGTGAAATAGAATTAAAGTTACTGTATTTTGTATGCATAGTATGTAGGGTAAGTACCTACACATTTAGAGACCTCAATGCAATATCTTGTTGTTAGTTGTTACCTAGCTACATGCCTATTTAATACTTTTATCGAGTTCTTTTCTTTAGCTAAGTTTTTATTTGCCTCCAAAGATTAACAATCAATATCACGATTATAATGACTATTTAAAAAAAATGCCTACAAGAACAAATTTATATACTAGTAGGTACAACGATGTGTCGAAAAAATTACGAGAAGGGACTTAATTAACGGATACAATTACAATTTAGCGTCGACGTTAAATGCGAATTTATTTATTCTAAGTATAAGCGTTTTAAAATGCAAGCTTTTGCAAACGAACGTTCCGGGTTTCTTTTCCAGTAAATTTATTTTATCTATATTGTTACTACGCTTGACACATTCTTTGATCGATCGTTCTTTTGCTTCAAAGCTGGAACAACCTTTTCCATAGAAGACGCAACCCCTGATTTCTAAATTTGTTTACAGAACGCGGTTTTTAAAATGATTTGGTACTAACATAGTAGAAAAGATGCTATAAATCAAATACGAATGTAAGTGCTAACGAGAAAAATAAAAATAAAATCAAAAGAAGCTCACGTTCGCTTCGCTTTAGCGCTAAATTAAATTTAAATAGATAATAAAAATGCAATGATACTGCACTTGTGACTTCAAGTGATAATCCAGTTAACTCCGAGGCTTCTTGTAAGGTAATTCCATAGAAATATAATAGCCTAAAGAAATTCTTTGTTGCAGTCGTGAAATTTGTTAAAAGAAGATTTGTTACAAGTTCGATAAATGCTACTCCTATTTTTTTAATTTTATTTTAACCAGAATTTTACCCTTTGAACTTTTGTATTTTTAATGTAACATTAACCCAGTTATGCCCAGCAAAAAAAATCGCCAATATCAATTTTTTTATCGTAATATTGCTTATATGGACCATTAAGAACACTTAAGATCACTTGTATGTTCGAAAAAAACTACCGTCCTTTGAAAAGGACAGCGAGTAAATGTAAAAGTGCCTTATAAATCAATTAAATACTGAACAAGCATTTATACCGTCGCTAGAGAATAAACTGCATATATCGTCATGTCTTCAAAATTGTTATAATTTGCGTTAAACGTTATTAAAAAGAGACTGTAACGTGTCCTTTAAAAAGGACAATGGGCATATCTGGGTTAAACATTAATAAAACATTGAAATTTCGTAGAAAAAAACTGAGTTTTTATATTACGATACGTCGGTCCAATTTATGAACCTTAGTGGTCCAAATTAAGAAACCAGATGCCTATATTGAACCGTTTGCAGGATCTACTTTTTATTTATCCTGACGCAAAATGTTACTAGATTGAACCATTAAATTTATGCACTTATATTGGTCAAATCCCCAACAAACTGCACATAAAATTTTGTAACAATCAATCAGATGGTTTGGTGGCAAAAAAAATGAAATTCTGATAGTGGTCCAATATAGGCGACTTTCCCCTATATCCCGTTTAAACATTTATTTGCAAAAATACATCAACGTGGTTTCTAACTCTAATTTAGATTTTTATCTGCATGTCAATTTGAAATCGTTATTATCTTTCGTTTTATCAATTGATCATCAAACAGCAAATGAAACAATTACCTACGTTTAGTATGGGGTAGGTAGCGAAAAAATCGACGATAAATTTTACTCGATTGGCCTCCAGCCATAAAAACATGAATAGTCTATTCGGAGTTTATTTTCCCAATAAAGAATTAACCCTTTAAAAGTTGAATTGATAAAAAAAACACAAATGGCAATTTTCTACTGGTTCATTTAAAATAATTTTCAACGATTATATAAAACCACCAATTGCGTCACCGATAGGTGACTTATTAATAAAATCAAGTAAAGCAAAGAAAACAATTAATTTTGGTTCTAGTAAAGCATCTTAATTTTACGAAGTTAACTTTGAACTATTCAATAGTTAAAGTTAAAACAATAACTTATCATTCGACGTTCAATTAAATAATCAACGACGCCTGTTTTGGAGATTTTTCTATTTATATTAACACAAATAACATATTTTTTGTACAGTGAAGTACAAAAACTAAATGTTGTGCAGTAAAACGAAACGAAAAAACGAATATGATTTCCACAAACGTTCTCTTAACGCTAAAATTAAAAATTGCAATAATTTATGTAGATAAGTAAGTACCACTTAACAAAATCACGATCTTATATATCGTTAAATTATATACACATCTAATATCAAAATTTAGAAAACCGTTAAACTGTTCGGAAAATCAATACGTAATACCTCCATTAAAAAAAAAAGATGCCGTTTTTAACTGTAAAAATCCATACACAAAAGAACAAATCAAAGCACGAATGAAAAGTAAATGCAAACAAAGTTGCTGAGCTTTCTACGGTGTACTTTACTCGTGCATGTCATCCAACATCCAACCTTCCGAGACGCTACGCAAACAATACAATTTTTTGCAGCAACTTTTCCGCTGACAAGTTTTGTACAAGGAGAATGTATTTTATTCGTCGGTAAAAAAATATCTGACAAAAACACAAAACAACTCTCCTAGAGTACACTTAAGAGACCTCGGTTACCTCTGCTTATTTGGAGTCCCTTTCGTACAGTCTTTGATGTTTTATTGGAAAAAGTCTTTTATTTATTTGTTATCCAACTCCATAAAATTCTAAATTAGAAATGGCCCATTTTTTTCCGGGAAACTGCGACGTTTAACTTGTGGGTGTAATTAAATAAATTCAAAATTGGAATAGAGAAACAAGAGCCGAGGTAAACTACATTTTATTGGAATAAATGGAGCTTTGTGCAAACAGAAGTTGCGCACATCAAAAGAGCGATTAAATTAAAGCACGTCGGGTATTCCGCTTGCATTGCAAATAGATTAAATTTCGGTTAAGCCGAGTTGCATGTCTAATTCAAATTTTAAGTTACGCCCCGAATTCCAATTCTTATTAAATTCAAAAATCGAATTCTTACAAATATTAAATGTATTGTTATGCGATTAAACTTTTGAGAAAAGCGAGTAAAACAAGTAATTTCGCAAACTCTGCACAGACCCATCAGTTAAGGGCCGGTTTTTTAAATCGCAAGTTAATTCCAATCAATAACTATTATAGAAATAATTGTCGAAACAATTGTTATGGTGATTGGCCGACCGTTAGAGTTAATTAGCGATTGAAGAACTGACCCTAAATCTAAGGGATTTGTAGTGGCTAGAACAAAAATATACGAATCTAGAAAAATCAATTTCGATTCGTTAACGTAGAACATTTATAACACCTGTCGCCATTACAAGAACCTCAATAAGTAAATGATTCCTTTCAAAATCCCATTTAAGGATCACGAAAAGACCAAAGGTAATAAACGTTATGCGAGCAGGTGACGTCGATTTTCCTTAAAAAGGAACATTAATAAAAATTAGTAGGCAGAACCACGATCGCATATTTCACTTTTATACATGCGATGCATCAAATCGCTATTGAAATTTTCTCTATACATGCACACTTTCGGCTCTTTAAAGCGGTATTAATATGCGATTTATGCTAATACTAGTGCGGGAGCCGTCTGTTACTGAAAAAAATAAAAGAGGTAGTTCGAACTCGACGGCTTTTATTAATAGGCCTATTTGATAAAAATAGATTTAGATAAAAGGTCACTTCCAGAACTTTAATCGATTCTGCACTTATTAATATAAACGCGCGGAACTAAATTCTTTACTTTATTTTTTAAATACATCAAGTAACGCAATTTCATCGATAAAGAAACGAATCGAGAGGAAATCAATAGACACTCAAAGCTGATAATGAATGTTATAGGGAGTAAAAAAAACTACTTAAAAACTGATAAAACCCGCTTTCTCTCTTTTTTATTTAGAAGCGATGACAAGACATCTGTAAGACATGTAGCAATTAAACTTATGGAATGTCCATTAGAGTCGTAACGTTATAGGTATAAGTGAAGCAACATTGATGAAACGAAAGTGTTGGGGAATTCCCTGTTTTCTACGTTTTTTTTTTGTTTTAACATAATTGCGTCGTCGTATTAAATTTTATAAATATTAATAATATTAAGTGTTCGTACGTTATTATCTATAAAGTTTTAGGTGATTTTTTAGTAGAAAAATAAGAAAAAGTATGTAAAATTGATTACAAAACTGATATTTATCTATTACCTAATTTATTGTAAGTATGCGTTCAACCAACAAACGATATTAAATATTTAATAAGTACCTGATTTATTTCATATACCTAAGTACATAAATTTATATTTAACATATTAATAAAATAATATCACGTATTATATTTCACAAATCGATCACTATAAGTATGGAGAAGTGCACAAATCGGTAATTTTAGATATTGCATAATTTATTTACCTATAAGAATTAAATAATATATAATCCCACGAATGTCTCGAGAAATAATCATAAAACGTGCCAATATAGAAGATAATGTAAAAGAGAGCCTCGTCGTGGAAAGTTGAAGAAAAGGGTCACTTACTAAAAAGAATTTTGTTAAACAATTACTAATGTATTTTGTCTCCCTTAAACTATAAACATTTTAGAATTATTTTTTCTTGCAAACTGTTAATATCTATGATTATTTATTTTCAAAGATGTAATAGATAAGCAATACTTACTAAATAATAAGCGTGTTAGTTAAACCACATAACCACAGTGCCTGATTGTGAGGTGTATTTACGAAAGGTAATTACGGTACCTGCGTTACATTAATTATTGTAAGGAAGTTGTGCGTCTAATCGCCCAAAATAACAAACACGAAGGAGTTACGATATCTGTCATCGTATCTCTTTCAAGGATAGTAACCAGTCACTGTATCGTAGAATAAATACTCTTATTTGATACAAACGTGCCCCCGAATTAGCCATTTACTTGTAGTTAAGCTACAACACAAAATGTGCGCTCCCGTAAAATTTGTTTTTTTGTCGTTTACGATGTTCTGCCGGAACGTCATCGATATATAGATATAGAAGATCGAGACTTGCATCATAGAGTAACAGTACGCAGATCTTTCTCGCAATCAGACGATCTTATTCTCTTATCAATTTTATTTAAATGAGCGATGCCACCCTATATAAAGCCGGTTTTTAATTAGATTTTTATTTTTGTTAACACTTTTTATTTAGAATGCTTCTTAAAACGGAACCATATTAATTGCTGGTGATCTTTAAGCATTACTAAGTAAGCATATCTTTAGAAACGATTTTGTTGCAACGATATTGCTTTCGTAGAAATAAACGCGGACGAGTAAAAACTAATTTTAATCGCCGACCACGAATTTATCATAACTAGATTAGAATTGCAACATAATATAGTAGACAGTCATAAATTACAGCCGAGGATAATTCTATTAATCCTTATAAAAGCGTCCCTTGACCCTATGGCATCGTAACCGAAGTGACGATGTCGGTTATGTTTTCGATACGAGTTAATTCATAAATTTATTTTACATCCACCCAAATTATAACAGTCACAAAGAAAAATAAAAAATACGGCTTTATTTTTAAAGAGCACCAAACAACGAAACTTTGTAATTACTTAATACAATGCGAGACCACATATTTACTGCTCTAACAGCGGGGTTGGGTTTAAATAACCAAATTTAATACAAAATTATTAAACCGGGGCTAGGTAACGCACTCACGCATTATTTTACAATAAAACCAACACCCGCACATGTTTAATGTAACTCCATAAAAGTAAATATTTTACCTACCTACTCTAAAGAATTAAAATTTTGGAAACATAACCCTAAATATTCATCAATATTCTTGGTAATCTTATAATAAATTGTTGCTAGTTTTCAATTTCTCTTAAATTACTATTAAGTTATTTACGATGTGACCGTAATTGCAAAATTAATTAATGCGACCATTATCTAAAAACTAATTTTAGGGCGGCAAAAGAAAAATGCATATTTACTACACTGGCGTAACAAATGATCAACAAATAAAGTTTATTACACCTTTCGTACTTTTTATATATTTACAATCCACGGACCGGCTTGAATTTCGGCGAACATGTATTGTCGCAAGTGGGCCATTTACGCCACCGTTTCTTCTTCGAAGATTTTCGCCGCATCTAGTGCCGCAAATTCTATGTAATAAAATCTGACATACTTTAGAGGGAAACGAATCGCACTAACAGTTCCACAGTTAACTACGAACATTTAATCGGATTATAATTATTTTAAACAGTAATTATTAGCGGAGTTAAATTAAGCGGCACGCAAAACACACAAGTGCGTGGGAGCTAACCGAAAATGTGCCCATAGCAAGCGGGGCTTTGGCAATTCAATCTAATTGTACGCACGAACATTAATATTTGGCTAGTTAAATATTTAATACGTAGGTGGTTGTAATGGGTACGTGTTTTTAATTGTAAATTGACGTAGTCGTTAATCAATAATCTAACAATAGGTAATAAAATGTAAAGAAAGTTGACATTTTTGTAACGAAAATAGTATAAAATAATATGTATACTTATAAAATAATAAAATCGATAGGATATTATTTAAGGTAAAACGAATGCCCAATACAAAAGAATGCTAAGTAAAATGTTATTTAATGACAATCTTTGAAATACATTTCGCAGAATACTAAATAAGTCATTAGTGCCACTTCACTTAAACAACTGCGGCTAAATCCGTTTTTAATCGAGAAACGTTATCAACGAAATAAGTTTCCCGTTGTTAAATTGCGATTATACAAAATACGTCTTCTTTCCATTGCAATATTGCGACGGACTTTATTGTAATAAAAAAAATACTTATTTGCAACCGATATGATTTTAAATAATAATCAAAAATCCCATCGACTTTTACTGGTTATATACGCGATTGTTGGGTCTACTCTTGAAAAAGTATTTTGCGGAGCAAAGGTTGCGGAAAGAAATGGAATTCGGACATTTGCCCTTTTGTGTAGTGGAAATGAGCTATAAACGTACCGGTCAATATTCCGGAAATGAAAATTTAGGTAGAAAATTACTCGAATAAAACTTCAGCGACAAAATTCAACCGAACACGGTCAGTTCGAACATTTTTTTTCGAATTTTTTGCACCTACACAAAAATAGGTATTACCTAATATGTATTTAATATTTTATATAGGTACAATTAGATAAAAAATAACTAATATAATTTTAACCAACAAAATATGCAGTAGGTAATCGAATATCAAAATGCTTTTGCCTACATATTGTGAAATCTTAAACCCAAAGATTAAATTTGAAAATAAATTATTTATCGTAGGAACTGAGCAAGAGAAATATAGAGCGACTATAAAATGGACATGAAAACATAGAAACGTTATATACTTCAGTTTACAACTTAATAAAGTTGATGTGCTAGACAGGACGTTTCACCTATTTACAAAATTGCTGCACTTTACAACAATTTTCCGCGCAAATATGATATTACTTTAACAACTTCGAGCCCTGTAACCTAACAAAAAGGATGATAACACCTATTTAGACTACTTTTGGTACTTATCCCGATAAATTGTTTTACACTTATTATAATAAACTTTGTTACGTTATTATATTTTTCATGACTAATAACTCTACAAATAAATAAATAATAAACGAATTAAAGCAAATTCTAATCTATAAAAGTAGGATAGAAGTTAAAATAACAAAAAAAAACAACCCCTAAGAAAAGTTATAAATACGAGGAGACCATTTAAATATGCTATTTGTAAATAATAAAACGTCGCAGAATGATGAAAGATTGAATAGTTATGAATATTAAATTATCAGACCTTTCATCTGTGCTTATTCAACCAACTACGCAAATATTAATATAGACTCGAGTGTGCAAATAAAACTGTACTGTTTCATGTGGTAATATTAAAGTGACTTTATTCAGTCAAGGCTTTTACGACTTAACCGAATTTCATATGTAAATAATAAATCGAAAAGACCGATTTAAATAAAAAGGGCAAAATATATTGTTGAAATACCTTACAAAAAACTAACAATAAGATACCTATTTAATGAAAAACTACCCAACCCTTTTTTTGAACCTCAATAATTCGACGACAAATATTTAAGTAACGTGAACTGCTCTGTATTTTTATAATAAAAATCCTCCAGGGTGAATGAATATTTGATCACTCCCGCGAAGGTGTAAAAATGCGCGTACCCTGGGCGTCATACAAATGTGGTACACTTCGATTTTATCAATATATAAATCGGACTTGCTTTGTCATATTGACAGTATGAAAGATCTGTTACAATTTCGTAGTACTTAACATTGCGACGATGCCAAGACACACACTTAAGTAATATCGAAAAATTGCGAATTACTTAAAATGTTTCTCATAAACAAGTTTATTTGTTTATTCAACAATCTACGGAAATTTACGTATAACTAGCATCGTTGGTCCTAAAGCGTATAATCTACAAAAGTTGTTAATATGAACACGTCAAACAAGATCAACTTACACAGCTAAAAAAAACACGATTTTCGACACATAAGACTTGTACCATATTAATGTGTATGACGCGCAATGTACAAGGTGACGCATCATCATCTAATAAACCTTTTATTGACGACGAGCATCGGAATAAAATTTGAACGACCTTTATATATATTTAAAACAAAAAAACAGTTCTCTTCAAGCCAACACGCGATTCTTTAGACATGTTAGCTAAGTACTAACAATTAAATTTAAAGCTACCGAAATCGAGCTTACAGTTCCAGAGGTTTATATAACCTGGAACGATTTTAGAGCCCTCCGGCGACCTCTAAAATTTTGAATAAATGAATATTTTCTCCCTTGTCCTGTTTGTTATTACGTGAGATGCCACGTAATCATCAAGTTTGTTTAAAAACCCCTTTTATTTTACAATTTCAGAAGTTAATTTATTTATGTAAATAGAAAATTTAAACCGTTAGGAGTTTAATTAAAGAATGGTCAATAATAAAATAAAGAAGAGTGAGTCAACATTTCTTTAAAACAGGTTTTTTTTTTTAAACAAAACTCTATAGTTTTCCTCTCGTATTATCGGAATAAATGGTGCGGGCAAACATCGCGTGTTTTATTATTTTAAAATGTGTTCAGAAGACATGTGTTAGTGGGTTGAGTTTGGTTTATATTTCCGTTATCACGTGGGCGAACACGTTGGAAAAGTGAATGCTGTAGTAATAGTTCTTTGGTATGTGCACGTTAATATTTTACTGGTACGTTGCGGCCGCCATATGAATGAAACGATGCTTGAAATGTTCATTATTAATATAAATATCTATACTTTTAAACTTCTAAATGACGATGCTCATATTTAAACACTTAATTAAGTACATACTGTAGATATTTTTATATTCTTCAACTACCCAATACTTGCTAAATACTGCTTTACTTTTCAGTAAACAATTCAGCAATTCAAATTCACCTCGTATAACGATAATAAATAATTGCCGCGTTTTATAACTTAATAGTACGGAAACAAATTTAATCGGTGGTCAGTTTAAAGTCCTAATCCTAAACGCTCTAGGGTTAAATTGGATTTCGCCACGTATCTTTAGTGCCCTTCAATCTCGTTAGTGACTGCAAATTGCCAGTAAAATTTTATAATAAAAGTCCGAATGCCCGGAGTTATAAATAAATAACACAATTTATAAGCTATGTTGTTGTTTTTTTTTTCAAAAAACGTCTCCAAATTAGGTAATATCCACATAAGTATCTATTTATAACCAGCAAATTAATATTTACGGCCATTTCCAAAAGAGTAAATTACAATAAAATTGCTGTTACATTAGGGAATAGGTGCCTACATTAATTTCTCTAATAGGTACAGTCATCGACATAATTAATGTCGTCAGCAAGTGCTTCGTAAGCGTATTTTATATGTATATATTCTACGTTTAGGTATCAATTTGCTTAATTTCTGATTACTTATTATTCATATTGAACGTTGTCGGCGACATTAATTACGACCATGCCTATATATACATAGATGTTAAACACATTTTAATGAGGTGTAATTACTCCACATCCAAGCTGGACTTAATCACGTCATACAATGGGCGTTTTGCATTCGACCGATTTAATCGATTTTTTTAGATAGCACACAATCACGTGATTACTTAACGGAATCTTTCTTAACTATGCAATGGATCATCTGATTTTGTATATTTTGAAAGGGAATGTAGGTCACGATGAGTATCTCTCGAATTTGATTTCCTTCCACTAACTTCGAGAATAGGGGTTCGAATTACAGCAGTTAGAAAGTGACCTACAAATGGCAGTTTTACTCAAACGTCCTTATTTTCCATTTTGATTGGGGTGCTAACGAATGACACGTTCGTTTTCATCGGTTTTATGGAATATTTACTTCGAGATTCTTTCTGTTAGCATTATTATTATGAAAATTGTTATCGAGAATTCACTTATAAAATTTCAAAAAAAGTTACGATCGCATTTTTCGCTTTATTTTTTTTATGCGCAAGATCAGGGTCAAATCGCGCCGAAGTACACATTTTTCAGTTTGCTCACCGAAACAAGAAAATTTCTCACGAACAAGAGCCCGGAAACGCTTCGTTAGGAAAGTACAACCTTTGAAAGTTAGCGAAAGATCAATTTAATTTTTATTTTTTTTACTTATTTAAGGCCTTTAGGCCTTAAATGCGCACTTTCCGATATAAAACGTAAATTATCCTGAAAAAAAAAGCTCAACCAGGAGTCAGTTTTGATTTGTTATTTTTTTATAAGTGAGTATACATAACTCGTTCATTTCAATTCATTTTAAATAGGCAATAAACGTAGGAATGTTATGTTCTCTAATGCTTTACGTTGATATAATTCTATAATTATTTAAACTCCCAATAAATTCTTATACATATCTATAAAGAAATTAGACTGAGGATTATCGTAGATAGGTATGGTTCAGTTGCGAAGTGACAACATCAATTTGTTAGTTACTGTCAATATTCGAAGCAGATAAGCATCAAAGTTGGTCAGTTTTAGTGATAACATTCGAAATAAAAGAACATCGATAGAATGTTTTCAGATATGTTAAGGTGCTCAATCAAAACGAATAAAATGGGATGTAAAATATAAGTTATTGTACTGCTGCAACGCGTTCTTGTGCAATTTTCAACTTGTCATTTATATTAATGTACGTACTTAGTTAGATATATACATTTTATGAAAGTAAGTAAACTTTTTTTTAAACAAAGCACATAAATAAAATGTAATTAATATTTTGTTAGAATCGGTTATTGAAAAATTCTATTTTTATTTAAGGAATAAAAATGAAAACACAACAATTCTTGGTTCATGTATCATTGTCGCGTTCAATTGATTGATAGCCGGCCCCAAATAATCCCAGCTCTGGAGAACACCAACACATTGTAAAATCTCTGATTGTGTGTACTCTGGTATATTATAGAATTTTGAACGACATTTTTAAATAAAAATTACACTGGACAATATAACAAAGCACATAGGTACCTATTAATAAAATGTTAATAACGCTGAAACTAATAAATAAATTGTTATAATTATTTAATAGATAACTATTTACATAATATAAAAATCGACCGATCATTTAAATTTTCTCCAAAATACAACAAATTCCCCGGAGTAAAATTACATAAGAAAAAATCAAGGGTTACTAAGAGGACATTTAAAATCTAGATATAATTCGATCTGAAAAAACTGAAAATAACGCGCTCTTGAACCTCTAATGGAAAAACCATTAATTAATGTCTACTACGTTGGATTTCTGCCAAGAAATATTTGTGACACTACTAAATAATTCTTTTTTTTTGCTATAGTATTGAAATGAAGTTCAATGTCCTTGTATTTTTATCGGGAGTTCAGAAATAAAATATAGTTTTTTTATTTCCACGCTCGCGTCTTACTACACGAAGAAACAAGTAAAGGACCCTTTTCAGCATGCCTATATTTTTTATAATTAATTATACGTCAAGTTAATATATTTTTAGTAATTATTATGTCGAGTAATTGATTAAACGGAAAATAAAAACCGTCATAATTAAGATAAAAAGACATTGTTGCCTGAAACCCCCGCACAACTTACACAATATACAAATATCGATGGGTACATAATTATGCATTGTATTTTGCAAAAATACGAATAGGTGCGCGAAATTTCAAAAGTGAGATACTAATTATTTTAGTTAGAGTAATTTTAATATCGACACTTTTTTTTAGTTGTATCGTTGTTGACTTTTTGTGGAATTTATTGCAAATAGAAGTAAGTACGTGAACGAATAAGTCACGTGGGTCATTAAAATTATACGGCAGGTATATTTATGGATATCGCCCCATAAAACTCGAGCATGATCGTTGTGGCTTTCTCTCTATGCGCAATATTAATTGGTACAATTACATAACAATAACACTTCTTTAATTAGTTCGCGACGCATTTTTAACACTGCCTTCTAATTTACGAGTTTAGGAATTGTATTTTTCGATTAGACGTAGATAGATATTATTTCATGATTATACCAAATACAGCTGAAAAACATATAAAATATATATTAGATAGGTTAATGCCTACACACCTACTTGCAGCGCACTTTAATAATAATTATTGTTATTTTGAAAAAAGGACAATTTATCTAACGATAACTGTACGAGGTAAAGAACTTAAAACAACAACATTAATATTTCATCGGCAGTGGTTGGTAAATACATTTAGTCGTATCGACAATACATCTTTTCTGCCTGTTACTTGTCAAAGAATTGTAAATTATATTCAGATCGTAAAACAAGAACCCCGTGATTTATTTGCGGCAGAATTTATTTACCTAACAACTAAAAACAATATTTTATTGCCAACAAAAAACCTGTTATTACCCAATAATTTAAAAAAATCTATAATAACGATGAAAATTTTAAATTCGGCACAACGACAGAAACAGAAGCTTATTGTACAAGATAATTATACAATACCCCGGAAAGCAAAACCTAATTAATGACGACCATTAATTTAAAGCACGTTTTTGTGTCAACTTGATGACATGGTAACAATGAATAGTGGACTGTGAGCTCCTATTATAAATGTAAAAATATGTGTTACTGATAGGTGTACTCTTTAAAATAAACTTTTTACAGAAAATGCTGTATCGAACATTTACAACAAAACAACAACCTATATAAATATAATTAGTAATTGTAGAATTCGCTACATTTTTTTTGAAGTAAAGAAGAGACAGATATTTATAAAAGTACCTACCCACCAATATCTAATTTAATATTACCCTAATGATATGTATTTCTAACAATAAGTATATATGTAAGTACCTACTTATAGTTTTGAACAATCAAAATAATTGCCTAAATGTTTCAGAACCTATTCAAAACCTTATGTATGGAATAAAATATGTAACAATTCGAATAAAATCTATAACGTTGTCGCAATTTTCCTATTCTATTGCCATATTACTTTTACCATTTACTACAGATTCCTTAATAAATAAATTAAAATTGTATGCAAATTCAAATTGGCAAATTTCACAATACCATTTTACGATAATAAGCTACACAGTAAAGTGCTTTAATAAATTCATTAACAGTTATTTAATAAATATTACATAATTATTATGTACAGCAGGTAATTAGCAGGTTTTATTTATTTATTTTTTATTTGGTAACAGATGCTTTAATTCACATACTGAATGAATTTACAAACATTTACAGATTAAGGGTAGACATATCTTGTATAATTTTAGTTATATTTTGTGGCCAATAATTTGTTCGTTTATTTCAGTAATAAGATTTTATGTAAACCATTATAAGCCTTCTTAGAAACTATAGTAATTTGGACTTTGCACATATACACTTGTACTTTGCAATATTAAAAGTGGTAGAGTTGTGAAGTCGGCGTTCGTTAAGCGAGTAAACGACCTGGCGGTGTTTTATATTACAAAAATATGATCGTATTTATTACTGCGGTACTTTATATTTACGATTATAGTTAGCTAGCTACACAGTTCTTACGAATTTATTGCAATTTAACGCGAGATAATTCAAGACGTACTAATAATACTAGTTTACAGCCAAAATGCGTCAGAAACGAAATTGGCCGATTCTTATTAAATTTGTTGGATTAAAAGTAAGCGGGGCGCAGCGCAAAACTCCGCAACCAATCGTTGTTACGCAACAGAGATCCCGGTATAGACTCACTTAAAATGTACCTCAGCAATTGGTTGCGCTGCGATGCGACCCGCTGCGTCCCGGTACAATGCACGCTTACCTTAACCAAGCGACCATATTAATCGAGCCAATTAGGGAGAGAAAAAAAAGCGAATAGGTAACCGAGTGTTTTGAATTTGTTTTTTCTGGTTTATTAGTTATTTTAGGTATGTATTACGTATATTGAACTACAATAACTGCTTTGTAATGTGCAATAAATTCGAGTTTTTAAGTATACGTTAAAACAAGATTATTACCTATATATGATTCCAATATAGACTTTTTTAACTAGTTTTTTGATGCGATTACTTTAACGGCTTTAATCATTGCAATGTAGGTTATGGATCAATGGGCGAATTTAACGAACTTCAGCGGCCGAGCACTGTCACGCGACAGTTACATTTGATTGGAAGGTTTAAATAAATTAAACCAATCGCGTGCATTAACGCATGGCAGTGCTCGGCCGCCGAGGTCCGCTGAACTCGCCTAATAACTCGTAAACCTGTGTCAGACCGTATCATCCGAGGTGAGCTCGGTCCAGATTAACTCGGATAAACGAGGTTCCATTATATATAAGTACTCGTTTCACAATCAAATTATATTGTAGATATCTTCTTCTGAAACTTTTTTGTCTTTAGATAAAATTAAGTATTTATGTAGGTGCTTCTAGTTTCAATGTTGCGGTAACACACACTAATTTTCTTGATCTTATTTATGTTTATATCTAATGTAGCTTAAATTCTACAATTATCTCTTAATTTGTTATGTTGCGAGTTTTCGATCAATTATCGAAAGCAGAAAAATTTACACAAGCGATATCGGAAAATTGGTAAAAAAATAATCAGAATAGATAATTTAACCTTATTTCAAACTCTAAACAACACTAACGAACCTTTATTACTGCATTTTTATATTAAAAAACACACAGTTGCAAGAAGTTACTAGAAAGTTATTTAATAAATATAATATTTTCTTACTATCAAAAACATCGATAATAGATACCTTTGTATTTCTTGGGTATAGAAGGTAAACAGAAAAGTGAACGACAATCAACCTCCGTCAAACTTAAACTAGATAGGAAGAGAGAAGAGGTTCCTTATTCTATTGTACATCTAAAACTTTGTTACCCAAATCTAAACAATTTCTAACAATAAAGCTAATACTTATTAAGCCAAACTTTAATTAATATCTACCACGAAAATAATATTATCTACATAATCCCTTCATTAATTGCTAATTATTTGATAGATAACTACTTACTTAAAAAATTCCAAACATTTTAGATATACTCTAAAAACAGAAACTTATTTTTATTTTATTATTTTCCAATCGCTAATTAATTTACATTTAATTGTTGCAAGTAAAACTAAACCGTTTAGACGCATTTATCTTTCAAAAATGTTCGGACGGAAACGTTCAAAATAGATTTAACTGCAACTAACAAATATTTCAAGGGAATTATTTTCCTTATCTTATTTCTATTCTAATAATAATTTAAATTATTACCAACTATTCAAAAAGAAAAGAGGAGAAACGCGGAGATAAACACGAGTTGAAGAAACGCAAAGTTATTAATGACACGGTTTTTAAAAATAACTCTTAACAAACAATAGTCGATTAACGCGATTTGAAAGTTTGAACTATTTATAACTCTTTCGAAACGGAATTTTAAATTTTGTGATAGATTTTTTTATGACGCCAAAATTTCCTTTAAAATAAACAATCAAAAATTATTCATTTTATTCCTAAAAATATTAATTATATACCTACTTGAAGACATAAATTTACGATAGGTAATATCTACGCATTATATTATATTAACATAAATAAAGGTTCCAAAAATATTTTCCCAGAAACAGTTATAGTATAGGTTACCTACTAATTTAATAAAACGCTACATCCGTGTCTCTTTGTTTAACTCTGACATCATGATTTAAGTAAAATGGGCTAACTAGTAGTGACGTAATGTATAATATATTCGTAGCAATATAGGAATGTGCACTCTTGAATTGTATTCGTACAGAAGATTCTGTAGTACATACAGGGCGATTTAAAAAATGTGCACAACTTTAGGGGTTGAATAATCGTGCAATTTGAAGTAAAAAGATAACAATATACCGACGTTCGATTCTCAATGGTTACTGATTGTGAGATAAATTAAGATTTAATAAATTTTTATTTTATTTTATTTGAACTTTAACATCTGGGACGGCTTAAAATTATTCTAATGCAACTGACAATGACAGGCCGAAAAATCGGGACATGTCTTAAAGTAGAATTTAACGAACATCTAGTGGTGCAAATTAGGCTTAACTTGATAAGTGTCAGAAAATCGCATTAGAGCGAATGTGTAGGAAGCACGCAAAACACTAGATTCGTATGATAAACTTGGTAAAAGTAATTCTCCGAGTAAGACAAATAAAAAATTGTTCACAGTGGCGAGTTATTTCCGATTTCACCAACATTACGTTATCCAAAATAAATTCCAATGCACGTCATCAATAAAAAGTTACTAAATTGTATACTTGTAATTCAGTTTTATGTTTAAAAGGCGTCATATTCTATAGATGATTTACCTGTACATATATTAAATGGTATTAAAAAAACTACAATTTATTAGAACTGTAAAAATACGAGGTTTTATTGTATCTTGGATAACGTAGTACGCTCTCTCCTTTACTTACTTTCATTTAAAATTGTGAAATATATTCATCAAATGTGAATAAACAACTAAAATTCTTATATAAAATAAGAAAGATTGCCGAAAATTCTCCCGCCAGGTAATAATTGATTCATTTTAATAATGTAAAAAAGAAAAATTAAAGGTTCTTGTTTAGATTGCTAATGAATAATTGGAATTTAAATATATGGTAGAAGTTCTAAGTATACCTAGAACACTAATTAACACCTACACCCCTAGAAATAATTCAATACGTTCCGTGATAGTCAGTAATTTAGGAAATGTTATTACGATGCAGGGGCTGAATATATTTGACTATAAAAAAATGGCCTAGATCACAGTTATAGAAGGCTAATAATATTTTATTACATTTTAATTTTATAATTGGATTTTGCGTTACAGAAACTGGCGCTATTGTAAAATCAAAAATAATGTCGCGATATAGGTATTTACCGTATTAAAAATATATGTAGGTACCTATGTATTTGTTAATATCTATTTAAAAAATATATATATTTCGATGTTAATTATCTAGTGGGAATGTAATACATTTAACAAAATTCAGCAGTTCAAGATTATTTTTTTATAATTTAAAAATTGAATCTTACAATTAATAACTTACAGATACATACACACCGATTAATAACGGTATTTATGTATTAATATTATAATAAATTAACTACCCACTTAAGGGCAGGGGTATGGCTTTAGCGGAATAGGGAATTCAATGCTTAGCTGTCAGCTGTTTTCTGAGTCATTTGATAAGATATTTACATAAAACTTTTTACTTAATAAAATTTAACCAATTATCTGTGTTTGTGCCTCAGAAATTTAGAAATATCTATTATTATTTACAAAAAAAAACGTATATTAAAATCGTAAAAAGAAGGCGTTTGTTTAGACCTGAATAACTACATTATACATCGAGTAATTTAAAATGTTCTTACAGAGGAACACGGATCTATCCTTCTTCTTCAAGAAAATGCTTAATTTGAACTGCATAAATTTGTTAATAAAATGGAAAATAGCGTACAACCGAAGTACTACAATGTTTTGCGTATAGGTAAATCATCAGTACAATATACAACTTTCGACATTTTAAACTGTATTACAAAGGTAACTGTTTAGTAATGACGTGCATCGAAATAAATTTGGATGTCATGTATAGCTTATCCAAACCTATATGATGTTCACGTCATCAATACAACGTAACTAGATGATGACGTTTCACACAGTGCTGTCACCTCGTACCTCGTATTTTGACAGTTCTAATAAATTGTAGTCTTTCTTTATACCATCTAATATGTACGCAGGTAAATCATCTATAGAAACTCATCTACTTTCCAAACTTTAAACCGAATTACAAATAAACAAACTAGTAACATTTTGTTGATGACGTGAATATATAGGTTTGGATAAGCTATAGTTTATTAATGATAGTTTATTTATGAACCACCTGATTAGGTAAATACGTCCGCGAACTACCCCTAATCGTTTAAAATTAAAATATATTTGAAATTTTCATTTATACCTCTTAAAATTTAAATCATCTCTATTTCACACCTATTATGAAAATTTTTACAGGAAGCATGGCGATGTCTATGACGGGCCGATATGCCTTCGATATAAGGCCTCTCTCGCACTCGCGCGTCTACGTAATGCTCTCTCCGCCACACTATGTAAAAATACTTTTTTTCCGTTTGTCTTTTTGCACGCTAAGGCCGTCAGATTTGTCTGGTTTACGACACTTTTTTTTAAATATCATTAACAAGCTGCTATAAAAACGACAAAAGGTAGAATGCAATTAATGCATTATTTTAAAATGCAACTTTAACACTGTCTGCAACTAGGTTAAAACCGGCCTGGACGTTTGGCAATTATTTTTTCATACTTCAATAGGTATGAGATGATATAAATTTCAAGAGGTACCAATAAAAACTTCGAATATATTTTAATTTTAAATTATTAGGGGTAGTTCGCAAACGGAGTTACCTAATCAGGTGGTTTATTTCTCTTCCAGACTTAAAAAAAACCTACCTTTCTACAAAATTTCAAGAGATGCAAATTAAAATTTCACACCCCTTTTTGCAACTTTAAACGACTAAGGGGTAGTTCGCGACCGGATTTGCTTAACCAAACTATCCATTCCTTAGCCAGACTTACAAAAGCTACCTTCCTACAAAATTTCAAGAGGTACGAATGAAAATTTCGAATATATTTTAATTTTAAACGATTAGAGGTAGTTCGCGGACGTATTTACCTAATCAGGTGGTTCATTCCTCGAGCAGACTTAAAAAAAAGACTACTTTTCTATAAAATTTCATGAGATAGAAATCCCACTACAATTCCCCTTACAATTTCACATCCCCTTTTTTGCAATTTTAAACGATTGTGGGATAGTTCGAAACCGGAGTTGTTTAGCCAGTCTTAAAAAAACTACCCTTCCTTCAAAATTTCAAGAGGTATAAACGACAATGTCTCACCCCTTTTTTTTGCAATTTTAAACGATTGTGGGCTAGTTCGAAACCGGGGTTGCTTAACCAGACTGTCAATTCCCCAGTTAGTGGAAGTAGGATGCAAGATACACGGCATTTTTCCTTGTTGTATCGGTAGTGTTTTACATATGTCTGTCTGTCTATTGCGCTAATAGTGCCGTTGATTTTATTATCAAAGGAGTGAGTAGAGGTTCCCGCCCATACCAGCGTACCTCACCTTGCTGCCGGACCCCGCAAGTTTTCAATTGAAGCGGTACTCCTGCCCTTAATAAATTATGTTGTTAGTTTATTTATGTAGGGTACCTACCTAATACGATAAGAATAAAATATTAAAATATGCTCGTATGTAAGTATGCCTATATTACTCCTAAAAATAAAGTACCTCGAAACACCACGACGTTGGGGTGTAATTTTAAATTTTCCTACTCGACTGTAGTTTATTTTGTTTAATAGCGTTTACACGGTTATCGATAGACGAGAAACATATGCGTCCCTTATTTAATACCTCGTCTACGTACATATTTTTCAAGATCACATTTGCATTTTTTATCTCAAGTGTAATTTAAAAATAGAAAAGGTCACAACCAACCATAGACAAGTCAGATAACATTTTCAAGGGGGGGCGAGTTGCGCGTATTCCTCTTGTTGATGAAGTTTCGTGCTTGGCATATTACTCCATCGCAGCACAATATTTTATTTACTAGCGTTAACTAGATACGGTCATAATAATGACCTCTCGGTCGCATGTGTTTCGTCAAAATTAATAATAAAATTAACTTAACCGATGTGATCGAGCAACGTTTTGAAAAATGGTCGTTTGCAAAATCGACAAATCGAAACGATTCAATAAATGGAAACAAGTATATTCAAAAGGTCGGAAATTCACAGAAAATTTTATAAAGTGGAAAAACATTTGCCGTTAAATTGAAAGTTGTGTACGCTGTTTCAAATGAGCATTTTAAGCATGCCTTGCCGAGTTTTCCTGAAATTCAATCGGAACGACGAGCGTCCAAAAACGGATTTTAGAGAATGTCTCGCTTCTCGTTAACTTTAAAGCACTTTTCATTATAAAAATAGATACGTACTACATGTGAAGTCGAATGCGTTCACGTAAAAGTACCCCCACGAGTCTGCACTGTACTGTTGAATTTCTATACAAAAACGTTATTTTAGATGTAAACTAGGTGGTATAACCTAACGTAAGTCTCGTATCGGTAACACAATTTGATCGGCGTAAAATTCGAGTTTGTTAGTCATGCGACGGCCTCTTTAAGGCAGAAATATATTTAATTCATTCAAATGATACCAATACAGAAGAGTTTCTTTGTTTGGGAATTATAACAAATTTCCCTTTCGCGTAAATAGGTACATAGATATGTTCGCGTGTTGCCAAAGGATCGTTCAACACCTCGACAGTACTCCGACGATTCAGGTTTGTTTGAAGTAATCTAAATAATTTCTTCCTTTCACATTTAACGGATTATTTTTATAGTCCACTTTATTATATTGTTATCGATGCAACGTGCTCTTTTCAGCCGATTTCTACCGGACAATGTTTGAAAAATACAGGCATTTTCACAAAGAATTTGTTAAAACGTATTTGCAAGTTATACCTACACAAACTGAAATACTTCATAGGTATCTAGGTACCTACGTATTTATTTCAAGTTAAAATTAATATTAAAATCGAAACTTATAAATAAAAACACTAATCGCCCTAAGTTAGACTTTATTTAGAGCGCAGGTAATTCAATTCGCTGTGGTAATAGTTTAACCATCGAAACGTGCATAACATTAGAAATTTTTAGTTTTTTTTTTAATTAATGAATGCATACATTTTGTAAAAAAAAATAAGAATATGTACCCAGGCGGCACACTGCCGTCAATTATTGGTAATTATTCGTCGGCGACGTCGTGGACCCAATAAGTGACGTACGAACGACGACACTTTCACGACGAACATTTGACGTCATTAAAGAACGTCATTGAGACGTCTTTGTTTGGTCATTCAAAGTCCCGAATCCTTACTGGAAAAGTGAAGATAAAGACGTTTTGAAACGTTAATTTAAAGCGTAAAATATTCCTAATTTTTTCTAACATGTTTATGTTTTATTCAAAATTTTAACTAAAAAATATATCAATCTATTTTGGAATTATGCACTATCGCGTCTATGCGATTAATAGTAATAGTTCTATACGTTTTAAATACAATAGTATGTATACAACTAAACAAGTAAGTAAAATCACATCCAGTTATTTATTCTAATTGTGTACGTCAATGGCTAGAACTAGTTCCTTTAAAGTGTCGCGCCACTGTGTATACTAATCACGCTTTGGTTTACCGCCAGCGGTTTTGTTAGGTTAGTGGTTTTACTTTGCAGTGAGTTCTACGTTATAAATTTGTAAATTGTAAATTTTGATATAATTTCTTAACGGTAAGTGAAAAATTAATCGGCCTATCGCCACCTAAAGTTAAAACGAATAATTTTAAATATTTAAACAACTGGAAGAAATATTTTTTACAATAATTTTACAAATCACAGCTTAACAAGAAACAGACAAATTGTACTTATTTCTATAGGTTTTAACCTTTAGGTGACTAGGTTACCTTTGTGACGTGAGTGACCCCCATTTTATTTTTAATTTATTTAGATGTCTTTTGTTGGTGTGAAATTTTACATTGTGCGACTCTTACAGCCAGCAAGCTTTTATCTAAAATAGTTTTTTCTATTGTGCTTAGTCTAGGCTCTATCAAATGATCCTAGAACTCGTGGACACACTGTATATCTTATATTATATTTACCGCTTACATCTTATCTTAAACATTATTGTATTACTCGTATATAATAATAATAACGATATTTGATTATTAAGTAGATAAATCCAAATAATTTTGTGTTCATTCCTTGATATATTAACATACTTTGTTTAATTTCTTAGATTTATGTTCTTTGTTTGCACCTTCATGTTTGTAATAAAATAATTATTATATTGAATGTATTTGTATTTTTTTCACCTTTAGACACGTCATTAATGCATTGGGATTATGTCAATGGGACGTCAAAGTTGACGTCCCATTTAAAGAAATTAGACGTGTCAAGTAACGTACTAGATTGGTCATAATTTGACGTCACTGGGCTGTGACATTAACCCGTCATATTGACCTCATATATACGTCATTTACGACGTCCCCATTGGGCCCCAAATGGCCAATAATTGACGACATTATAACGTCAGTGCGCCGCCTGGGTATAGTATTAGAAAACACGGGATTATTTAATTTATTACAAAAAATCTAGAATTTCGAGCAAAAATCACGAATAAAATATTTCCATCGGATGCAAAAACGTCAAACGGACAATTTATTAGAAATTTAATGATATCTAAAATTATTTGTCAAATGTTATTTAAACGAAAATTGTCGAGAAATTGTGAAATTACTTTTCCTTACAATTAGTAATTTTGCCATTAACAATCTTCAACAGTATTGGTTTGATTAAAGAAACCGCACAAGTTTCCCCCTAAAGATTTTCAAAAGACCCGAAAGCGTTGTCTCGACAAAAATACACGTAGAAAATCGGAGGTTTATTTTTTAAATATGATTTTACATTTTGATTATATTTTATCGAAAAATAGAAAAGTATCTACCGAAAGATCTACTGCGAGTTCTCAAGTGATTATAACGAATTGTAACGTAAAAAGTATACGTAATTTGATTTATTGTATCAACTAAATTACTTATAGCGCAATTATTTACACACACATATATATATAAATCAACTAAAAAAAAAGGTGAAACATTGGAGGTGCTACAAAACCTTAACAAAAACAGGTGAATATTATTTATTATAAGAACTTTTTTGTTCGTATACGAACCCGCGCGAAGCAACAAAAATGTAAATATATTTATATGTAAGGTATACGCCTCTTGATAAATACAAATGGCGAGAAAAAAACGACACTTCCAACAAGCAATTTTCGTGAAACCATCTATCAGCACTTTTACAAACTAAATTTGTTGAATAAACATTTTTCTTCGCTAAGGTATAGGTAGGTATATGTGATACTAAAATAAATCTTCATACGTGTTGGCACAATAGATTTTCAAACTGTTATTTTACTACCGATACTATTACTCCTGAATAAAAGAAAGTTAGCGAATAAAGTTCGCAACTCTTTACGAAAAAGCCCAGTTAAGTTAAACACTAATCTTAATAAAACGACCCATCGGCTCGGGCACCTTATCAATTTTAACACGTAATAGAATAATCAGAAAATAATGAAAGTAGCTAAACAAGCGATTTCGTTCGCTTCTAAATAACAATTTAAAATTCGTCTTACAACAACTGCCTAAACGTTTCTATTCGAAAACTGCCAAAAAATCGTAAATTAACAAAAATTACTTTCCTAACGCGCATTGCCGCGTTAAATTACGAAAATCTTAAACGTGACAACTGTTATGTTCGCTATAAAATACGCCAACACCGCTTTTCTACTTAATCTTCAAAGTGTTAGCTTAGTATCTTGACGTGCCATTCAAAATTCTCATTTATATAACTGATTACTAAACTTATTACAAGCTTACAACAAACATTTAATTCCTATCTCCAAAACAAAATCTCTAAAGTAAGTATTTTCTTTGATAAATTACTAAGTTAATGAGGCAATTAACACAATTTTAAACATGCAACAATCAGTATCTTTCCATGAAAAGGTCGAGCTTTCAATAATAAATTTTAAGTAGATATTGTATTGTATTGTGCTATTGTAAAATTATTTCCACGGCCGATAAACACGTAAGATCGACAAAAATAAAGGAATTCCTTATTGTGATTAAAAATGATAGACGTACTTACGGCGAGTTTATCAAAGAATAATACCCGTTCTATTCACACATCTTGTTGTTAATTGAAGATTGGACTTTGTAATTTATTTAGTTTTATATCATCATAATTTATAGGTAATAAAAATCGATCGGTCGTGCGCCTTCTTAATATACAAATTAGCTAATTATAACGATGGTAAACTAAATAAATTGATATCGAAATCAAAGAGTACGCTTATACCTACGCATAAAGCAAAATTAATTAGTCGGTTTTCAACAACTTAATAAAACTAAGAAACAACATCGGATTAATGGCGAAAACAGATTTTACAAGAAGAAAAAAATAGTTAAAATAAAAGGAAATATTAGAATTTAAAATGATCAAAATGATTTATCCGGAAATTGATTTTACGGAACGAACGGAACGGAGTAAATAATCCCCTTAAGTACTCCACGCCATTTTAGAATTTTAACCCAATTGACTTTTATTTGTAGAGTACATTAAAAAATTGTGTTTACGCCAGTCCTGGGAATACAGCGGAGAAACTTTGAAATTAAATTTCGCCGATGCCGCTACAGGAGATTTTCATCATGTTATTATTGTGCAGAACTAAGAAGAAAATTCTATATATTTGGCGAAAGATGTTATGTAGGTGGGTATATTTTTAAATAAATTTCGAAAATAAAGTAGAAAATTAAAAACTGAAATACCTAGTTGAATTGAAAAGTGTAGATGTACTTATTTTATAAACAATTTAACGTAGGTACCTATTTATCGAGTTGTTCAGTTTTAATCGATACAATTTCATAAAACAAGGAAGGGTGAAATTCGTGTTGATAAAAATTAAGAAAATTAAAATTCTGGAAGTAAATTAAGACTTGAGGCACGTGAAATTGTCAATTCGAGTTAATTTAAACGTTTTGGGAGAGCTTTAGCGCATTAAAAATTACACTTATTAATCATATTTATAAGTTACATTGCACGAATTACGTGGATAATTAAAGATAAAATATTTAATTAAAATTCTAAATACGGTAGGCTGTTCTTTTATCATTTTTGTCGAGTTTTACATAAATAGTACAATTATTGTAAAAGTTATGTTTAATTTTTGTAATGGTAGTAGTATAGGTACAAAGTGCATTATGTATTAAGAAGCACACTTATTACTTTATTATCATTGTTTTGTTGAATTATGCCAAAGGTCAATGAATGTATCGGAAAGTACATAACGAACTGGTATCCTTCAACCACTGGTCAATAACAGTAAACCATTTCGATTGTAAACAAAAGTTCATCTATTAGTACAGACCTACTCGTAGATATCCACCTACTTTCCAATATGAGAAACAAACTCCGTTTCTTTAAAAATAAAACACAAATAAGTACAGGGTCATTTCATGTCAAATCGACACACTGATTTAACCTCGCCATCTCAAATATTGATCAAATTTGGCACAGAAGGTAGTCCTCATATAGATTAAGAAAAATACAAATTTTTATTAAAATATACGAATCCCCCATATTATATGAATTATTATTCACTTAAGAGCTGCTACGACAATTTAAAAATATGTTGGTGATGCAATTTTTAATGATCTATTTTCAAAACGGGTCGACATATTTTAATAACATTTTGTACTTTTCTCCTCTGTGCCTTTGTTCAAATTCCGAAATGGCGAGAGTAACATTTTTATTTAAAGTTTATCGAGTTGACATGGAATAAACCCTATAGAATTTTAGATATGTCTAATTCAAAAATTCTAAAACACTCGTTTGCAAATTTGACAAAACCGTATTTTACGATTATTTCAAATGGAAGTTAAATTTCAAATGCAAACATTAGTAATATAAAGTCAACTAAATATTTCGTTAATGAGAAATACAAGACCTAATTAAAATTAATTATCGTTAAAAAACTTAAATAATTTAATTTAATTGCAGTTAAGCTTAACAATGCGATAAAAAAACAAGAATCGGTCAAAGGGATTCATTAGGATTTGTAAATCAGAGAAATTAGTAACGTTCTGCAAATGCATAATTTTCTGGAATATCCGACGTTATTCACGTGGTTCACGACCACCGGTGATAGATAAGAAGAGGAATGCGTTTCTACTGCAAGAACTAAATTAGTTAATTTTAAAATCTACGAAATTATAAGTGCGAATAATTGTTTAGTTTTATCCGGTGCTCTTAAGATAAGATTTACTAATAATTAATTATGTAAGTGAATGTTTGCTCGCGAGTACGAGCTGCGAGCGAGAACGAGCAAACATAACCGAGCACAAATTAATGTTTGCTCTCGTTCGCTCGCTCGGCGAGTATACGTAGCTTAACACTTCTACATCGAAACAATTTTCAATACATAAGAAGCGTTCAAAACATAAGTTGATTATTTGTATTGGGCGATATCAGTTTAAATAATTTCCTCCTCTAAAAGCGCTTCTTCTGGATGTTCCTATTATTGATTTATATTGAAATACCTGTAGAGCTGTAAAATTAAATCTCCAATATTCCTGATAAATTTTTGCTTCCCATGAGTAATTTAACACTATTTTCTGGCAACATAATACCTACATCGACTTCAACGTCAGTGTAGTATCCAATAACTTGGAACTACATAAACTGTGCCGTTAGTTGCACTGAAACCTCAAATAGTCGGTCACCTAAACTTAATTTAATTTAGTAGCTATATATGCTGAAAACTTTAGCTCGGCCCCTATTGACTTTTGTAATTTATTGATCACAAGATGCATTTCGCAGTAAAATGAATTAAAATTGCTTTTATTATGTTTACCTATTACATATTTTTAATAAGTAATTGAAGAAATTAGATAATTTTGATTAAATCTGAGCAACATTTTCTATTTGTACCCAACAAAATAAAAGTTTATTCCTTTGATGATGTTTACTTGAAAATATTTTAACGCATGCTTTTAAGAATCGACACGCTATTGGATCTGAACGTCCTCGAGAACTATAACATTTTAGAATCACATAAAGCCACGAGTATACCTGATACGAGCAGCGCTTCTTTGTGCCTCTTGATATACGGGCAACATCCTTTTATCATAACACTGAACCCAAAAATATCTATTATAGGTAACGGTAAATGGACGACCCTATAAAAACTTATACACATACCTACGTATGTATTTATAATGTTATTCCCGATGTTGCTCGAAAAACTATTTATTTATGCTATACTGCAGCTAATTACTATTTAAACAAAGATTTCAAAAAAATGATCGATCGAATAGGTCCAGTAACGTCGATACGCGCGTATTTTTTGTTAGATATATTATTTGTTATGTTTTACATTTTATTAAATTTTAGTCGGCGACGACATAATTTTTTTTAAGCAGGTACCTGCCTATCTACTTAATTAGAAAGAACAGCTCATCTTTAGCTCGTGTGCAAGTTTTCGGAAAAAGTTATTTAGGTACTTTCGTGATGTCAGCATGTTGCATAGCGCAATAAACGTTTGGCGCCACCTAAGTTAGGACAGCATGCTGAGATCATTTCTCTGAACATTTTTCTGAAAATTTGCATACCAGTTAACTGCAAGAATAAGTTGTTTTTTCCAACGACTTGAAAAAAATTTCGTGTCACCGACTAAGATTTTTACCGTAGGATTTACAACGAGTCCTTTGAATTTATGTTCGTTCATCGGCCGAGAAAATGCAGAGCTTACTTTTCAAATAGGTATATTTTCTGGTTGTATTTTAATTAACTCCACGATCGATAACATCGACACTCACTTAAAAATAATATATTAGGGGGACCGGAAAGTAATGTCGTTGTCTTACATTAAATTCAAACGAATAAATTTTTAATAAGTCTTTATTTTTAATCAATAATATAATCACCCTCGTTATCAACAACTTTTTGCCATCTAGTGTGCAAATTTTCAATCCCGGACCGATAAAAATCAATTGGTTTTTGAGTAAAATATCTCGAGATGGCATTTTGGACATCATCCAAATTTTCAAATTTTTAGCCACTAAGAAAATGTTGTAGGGATCGGAATAAATGGAAATCCGAGGGTGCGATATCGGGAGAGAATGGTGGGTGAGGCAGTACCTCCCACCCCAATTCATTAATTTTCTCCAGTGTTCGCCTTGCACGGTGCGGTCTTGCATTGTCGTGTTGCAGAATGACGCCCTTTCCGTTGACAATCGCCGGATACTTTTCGATTAAAGATTGGTTCACTCGATCCAATTGTTCACAATAAAGGTCTGCATTAACAGTTTGTACAGGTTTCAACACTTCAAAGTGGACAATTCCGCGAATACTCCACCAAACACACAGAAGCATCTTTTTGGGATGTAAACCCGGCTTCGCAGTACTTCGTGGTGATTCATTTGGAGAGAGCCACTGCCTCTTGCGTTTTGGATTATCATATAGGATCCATTTTTCGTCTCCAGCGATCAAACGATCAAAAAACGGTTCTGTGTGGTGCCGTTGAAGCAATACGTTGCATGTGATGCGGCTTTGTTCTCTTCGGACAGATTATGGGGGACCCAAACACCTGCTCTGCTTATTTTTCCAATCTGCTGTAAATGTTCCTGGATGGTCGACCAAGGTTGGTTAAGGGTGTTTGACAGTTCCTCGATTGTTTGACATGGATTTGCTTCTACTTCTGCCCTTAGCATGTCGTTGTCTAATGTTGTTGGTCTTCCTGATCGATAGGAGTCAGAGAGATCAAAATTACCGGATCTGAACTTGGAAAACCATCTTTGGCATTTACGAACGTCTAATGCACTTGGATAAACATCGCAAATATTTTTGGTCGCAACTGTTGCGTTACTACCCTTGCGAAACTCAAAAAGCATACAATGCCGGATATGCTCTTCTGGTATTTGGCTGGCAAAATTGCAAAAAAAAGTTTAATATTGAATTATTTAGAAGTGAACAAGTCACAATAACCTTAAAATGACTTTGGCACGCCTTCGAGATACACAATGAGCTGACAAATGACGATCAAATATCGACATACGCAGAAACGTCATTACTTTCCGGTCCCCCTAATATATACTGGATGTATGTGGCCATGTTCTTCTCAACAAAACAAACGAAAAAGTTCCTATAGAGTACGATCTTAAAGTGAATTGTTAAAAATTTATACCAAAATAAGTTAATTAATGTTTATTTAAACAAGTAAAAAAAAGGTGGAGAAGAATAAAAATATTAAAGGAAATGTTCAAAATGCCCGCCGCCCTCGTTAATACGATGTTGGACTTTCCATATCATAGACTGTTTTATTCGTTCGAATACTCCTGATGGAATGTTACGTATCGTTCTGCGTCTAATCTTCTATTTTTTCGTAGAAGTTGTTCTTCACTTTCGATCCTAACGCAGTAAACTAATGTTTGCAAATGGCCCCACAAATAACAATAGAGGGAATTTAAATCGGGCTAACATGCGGGCCAAAAATGTGGACCGCCACGACCAATCCATCGACCAGTTGCGTGCAAAAACTGTCTTGCAACAAAGACTCAAATGTGGAGGGGCACCATCGTGCATAAACCAACTAATTGCTCTTTAAAATCTAACGAAAGAGGAAGATCGTTTTGTAGAAAATTATGATATGATTTTCCATTTAGTCTTCGCGGTAAAACGAATGGATTGTCGTCCGACCAAATAAAATAGATAATAAGTGAAGATTATCTGCAACCTGTCTGTTTAACCACATGCACAACGCTAGGCGCGGTGCAAAGTCATTATCTCTCGTAATGCTCGAACTATATGCGGGAGATTGGTCCTTAAAATTCGCCAAACAGTGGCATCGTTCGAATTTTCCTCTGCAGCAATTTTAACTTAACCCGGCATAAAAATTTAACAAGTCACTTTAGGACCGTGCTCTATAGGAACTATTTTGTTTGTTTTGTCGAGAAGAAATTCCCTGTAAGTAGTATATTTATCAAGTCAATAGTCGAATCTTCAAATGTAACGAGGTTCCCGACATTATTTTATTTATCGGTATAAAAATGTAACGACAGAACGATCTATATCAAAACTATGCCGATGTAGCCCGGTTTACGGTAACACATAAAAATACTCCTTAATACAAAAAGATCATAACACCTGAAAACGAATTTACATAATAAAGCTACTCGATGACAGTTTCGTTCGTATATAGGTTAAATAAATTTTCAAATCGTATTATAAACACGTAAATGTCGAGACAAATTTAATTAATAAGTATCTAACGTTGCACCAGCCACTTAGATGGCAAAAACGATATAAAATATTTGCATAAACTAATGATAAACTACACCATCCTCATTTATCAACGGTTCAAAGCAAAGTTAAACGGGAAAATTACTCTAGGGCGAAAACCGTGGCGCACTAAAAGACAAAGTTGACGATTTCAAAAGTTCCCCTAAACTGCAATAAACGAGAAACAACTACAGCGACTATGTATGTAGCAGGAAAAATTTGCAAGTATTTTCTTAAAATATTCGTACAGGCTTAAATTACGAAAAAAAAAGATTAAATAGAATTTTTTATAAGTAAAATAGCTACTTAAAAATAATATTTTTTTAACGAATATTTTGTTATTAAATGTAGTGATGTTTTATTTAATTTGCAAAAATTAAGCGCCATCTGGCTAGTTGATTTTTCTACAAGGCCAACTTGATTTGATGTAGGATGTAAGTGCGAAAGTTCAACGTGTGGTGACCATTTACTTTGGGTCAATGTGCAAATAATTATTATTTATCAATAAGACGTGTTATAATAATAAAACTAACGTACAATCATAAAACACGCTAGTTATGGCGATTTCAAAGGTTACATAAACGAATGTAGTGAATAAACAAACGAATTGTTATAGTGCGGAAAATTTTTAATCATAAACTAATTACAAATGCTAGATGACTTCATAAAATAACTGATGAGTGCAGGTAATAAAAACAATATCTAATAAAAAAGTAGATCGTATATTTTGTATTGAATTGATAATGAGCATAACCGGGCGCGCACCTACCTACCTATTTATGAATGAATTTCAAATCGGGTTCATTTACATTCTGTCAAACGCCGAATAATTTCTGCCCCTACTTTATTTCTTTTTACCTTGCATAAAATAACAGTTATTTTTGTTATTCGGCTTTATTGTTTTATAGTGTCATAAAAGACTTAATAATGTTTTTAATTTAGTATCCAGTGCAACCGATTTTATCAACAAAATGAACAAATCAAGTTTAATAAATTATGCATCTAGTTTTATTTATGCTCGTGTTACGACAAACTTGTTTGCTACCTGTTGTATTCTTATCTCTAAATTTATGTCAAATCGGATAACGAAAATACTTTATCTGCTTCTTGAAAATTTTAAAACTGTGCATTCGTATTTGTACGGTTTCGCCCTTTCGACTGTCAATCTGCACATTTTTTTTTGTAGTTGTATTAAGTTCTTATATTTAAAAAAATATATTTTTTCTAAACAGGACAAATCTGACGAGGTTACGTGCAAGCAATACGTATGTATGTATATCTAATAGGTACCTAAACTCCTTCGTGCACATTGTATTCAAATTTATTTCTATTCCTACGTCGTTTACGTATACTAATTGTAAGTGTGATCTCATCGTGAACTTGTAATTATGGTAATTAAAAAACAAAATTTTGGAAACATTTTTATACGAATGTGGAACAGTGTACAAACGCAGGACATCTTACAACACGCAATAACTTCAAAACAGACGAATTTTTAAGTATGGTTATTGAATATTTTTGGATAGGCTCAAATAATTTTTTCTGCGCCTTCGACAAAGCAATTGAAAATAATTGAATGAGGTTCGATACTTCACAACAGATATAGGTATATTTTAAATAATTAGTTTCTTTCTGAAACTTATCCATTAAACAAAATGATGGAACGATTATTTTAAATATAAACGAGAAGCGGTAATGTGGAATACAAATGTGATTATTCCACACTGCGGAACATAAAAAACCGTATGCCGAAAATTAAAAGTATGAAGAAATTATTATTTTGTACACAAATATTTGGCGTCTCTACCAAAGCGATAACAATTGCTGGTCGACGGATAAGATGCAGAACGATTTTTCTATTCCACATTAGCAAACCATTTTTTAGCCTAAGAAAATATGCACTTTTACTAACAAACACGCGACAACGACAAAATAAGAAGGGCTATTTTCAAATTTATATAATCGTTAAGAAACAGTTTTATTTGTCAGATCTCTATTAGACAAAAAAGCAAACATTAATTGTTTTCTTTGCAAAAATAAAATGTTATTTCACATTCACCGACTTTACTCCACATCAAATCGCATCGGTCAGGTTTTACTATAAAAAAAATACACGTTAAATCAAATTCAGAAGATAAGAAAATTTATGGCAAATAGAAAACTATCTTACATGTACGATGTTAAAAACTATCGACGCGCAGTAATAATTAAACTTTCAAATGAAAATTCTTATCAAATTGTTTGAAAAACTGAAATATTCCGATTAAATTTCTCTTGCTTCGTTAAATTTTGTGGAAACGGTTGTTATTCAATTATATCCACGCTAAATAAAATACACATCGATATTAAACGCAACCTTCTCGCCCGCCAGCTAATAAATAGAGAGCATATTGTATACACAACCAGATTTTACGGGGATTTAAAAATGAATTCTCGTGGCGAATATTTCCTTCATTTGCTTAAAATAAATTCTAAATTAACATGTATTTAATTTTTTTAAAGCGTGTATATATATCTAATACCCAGTAGCCAATGACAAAAAAACTTGCGCAAGCATTTTGTTTGCTTTTTACCAGAAATTGTTCAGTTTGCGATTCAGGGAAGGTAATGTGTGATACCGTATGCTGTACCTACCCGCTTTCAACACTTCAGTTTATTATCAGTAAATCTAATTGCCATTACTAAAACGTTAAAATACACCTACTTCGTTTGAGAACGCACAGTTAAATGGCGTTATTTACTCTGAAAGAAGTTTATTTGAACGGATGTTGGTTTGGTGTGTGCTTTAAATATCACGCAGTTGCTAAATTTATAGTGGGTAGGTACCTACCACCTATAGTAAATGAAAAAATTAAGAACGGAATTTAACTAACGTAAAAATACACATAAATATATGTATCTATCTATCTTCTTTTGGTTTTAATTGAGAGAAATTCCTATTTGGATTTATGCCATAAATAAAAATAAAACTATCCAATAACAGTTCGAATTAACTGAAACGTTAAGCGGTTTATTCGAAGGGTTAACCGAATCATATATTTCGTGTAATTCGATTACCCCGGCGGTTCTCTAATGGTTTTCACAGTTACTTTTTTAAGAGTTCTACATTATTATTTAGAAATATTTTATACAGTGCCGTTCAACGAGGAATGGGACATCGCAATGTCGCGAAAAATATTTAGATAAATTTCACAATCGCTTAGGTGTAAATATTTTGTGGTAGGAAAATGTAAAACTACGTCCACCGTCGCCAGGTGGCACTACCTGACTATATATATTTTTTTCATTTTTTGATTCTGACGTATTCGTAATAACTTTTATTAAAATTTCTATCGGCCTATTTTTCGTAGGCAGTTTTTGTGAATAATTAATTTTAAAAATGTTTAAATAAAACGCAACTTTAAGAAATTCGCATCAACACGTTCGCGGACAAAGCGGCACATGCCGCCCACGAATTCTCGATACTGTCCAAGAACGTGTTAAGATTTAAGCAATTAGAGAGATAAATTAATAAAGTCTTTTCTCACATTTACCATTTAATACATAAGGTAGAGCGGGGCTAAAATGGCCGCGGGCAAAAAGATCCGCCCTGTTTATTTTATAAACTAAAAGTCCGATAATAAATTGCATTACACGGTTAGAAAAAGAAATTCGGGAGACGAGTTCTCTCCTAGCAGTCGCGGAATAATTACAATTAGGCACTGCGAAGAATTACAAGTGGGTAATTTTTTTCTAATCTTGAATATTTTGGTACAGTGATTATGTCGATAGTGTTTCGTGTTACTTACATAACCATAACAGCAAAAAGCACAACTTTCGACTGCACCGTTGAAAGAAAAACAATAAAGGTGTCTTAAGGCACCTATTGATTGATACCCCCGAGAACAAGAAAAGAACGTAAAATAAGTAATTAGCAACAAAATTAAGAAAGTTAAAAGAAAACCAAACAAGGATAAATGAACTTCGATTTAAAGGGCCAGCGCTCAGTGCGCAAACGCAACTCTAATATTTAAATAACCTGCTTCATTTCGTATTCTGAAGCAGCTCATTTGTAAACGCAGCAGTTGTGTCATCTACACTTGCAATTTAAATGTCCAATGTCAAATTTTCATTACTTTACACGTCAAAGCAACCGCCCCTGGGCGACCCACCTTTAAAACTACTGATCAAAAATTGTTCAAGTAAAACCAATAATTTTGTACATACCTACCTATAAACTGATAGGTCGCCCTTTTAGCCCCCGCTCTACCCTAGGTACCTATTATTTTACCGTTCCATATCCGCGACAAGACGAAATTTATCGCGGCGAATCATAATTTAAAAAGAAATGTCATAAGAAGCATCATAAAAGAAAAATCGCAGAAAAAACATTGTGGGATAGAGAAATAAGTGAAAATATAACACGCATGTGTGAAGTTGAAAACATTAATACGTGGGTAAAAAACAAAAAACATTAATGGAACCAACACATAAATAGAATGTTGGAAAAACGAATAGGAAAATAGGTCGCAGAAGTGTGGGACGCCCGCGAAAAAAATGGAACGACGACTTATAATGACATTTACATTAAAGAAAACATTTACATTTACATTAAAGAAAAGCAAACAGAAACGCCTACATAAAGAAGAAGAAGAAGTATGATAATTTTCTTTTTAAGGTTTAATAATTTTTTCTTAACTTTACGTTCAACTTGGAATTAGTAAATAATTAAAGTCGATTGAGAAATCAAAAAAAAAATTGTTTGTGATTTTTCCAAAATTTTATGCCCAAAAATTTCCTCGAGACAAACGTGGACCGTGGTCCGCAAAAAGTAAATCTGTAACGACCAAATAAGTAGGTACAAAATTGAAATATTGAAAAAAAAATCCGTTTTTTTTTTAAAGCTTTATTTTCCGAAAGATTGTAGAAAATGCCTCAAAAATTCGCCGCGCGCATTTCACGAAAAGCCAAACAGATATGCCGTGAATTTCAAAATATGTAGTGTCCTTAAACCCTATAATTAGTCGAGTTTAATGGGTTTTTGTAGTAATAAAAGTGTGTGAAAGCGGAAATTGAATGCCGTTCTTCTTCGAATAAAACATTCGACGCGACACTAGCGACGAAAGCGCAAATAAATTAAAAATAAATTCAAATAAAAATCGTAAGCAACTAATACATAGAAATAATCCGAGAATTTGGGAATTTATTTTAAAATAATTAAAAATAAAGATCATTACAAGCCTGAAAAACCGCGATAACTGGACTAGCTCGATTTATGACAATATTATCTATTGTTAAATATGTTTATCTAACAAATGTAAAACGTTATCGGGCTCACGTTCGATGATAAACCGACTGGCCGACATCGAAAGGGCGATAGCACCTCCTATCAGGTAGTCGTAACACGCTACGTCATTTAATTCGAGTAGCCTTCGCATTATGAAAAATCCACATCTATATAAATGTTAAATGCATCTACGTAATTGTTTAAATTTAAACAAATAGGCATTATTTGTGTACACAAAATATTGTAGATTATAAATATAACATAATTTATATAATATAATTTAATTTCGTGTTTTGAAAATCTCCAGAAAATAATTAAAACGTAATAAATACTTGCAGTAAATGCAGCGCACAAATTTCTAATACCTAGGTACTAACATTAAAAATACAAAGGGCAAACGACTTACATTGATCGAGTACGAATTGAATAATGTAACCCTGGATGTCCTTCGACGCACATTTATTAATCGCGAGGACCCGTTAAAACAAAATTAAAAACGCGAGTCGTCGAACTGTTAGAAAACGTTCGTCGTTTTTCCAAAATGGAACGGAGAAAAACCGAAATTTTAACGATCGACCGAACGCACTCCCGTTTAATGAAGACGTCCGCGGCACATTGACTAACAAATACGTTCACCTTGACTATGAGAAAGAGCTCGTTTCGAAACGAGCCAGTCGCCGAAGAGCGATAAAGTCCACGATTTGGGGGCTGAGGTGGTGCCGACCTGTCCCCCCCCGAAAGATTTCAATATCGCAATAACAACTGCACGTGTGTCCAGCCGGCCAAGTATTCTTTTAATCTACGACGATTTATATTTCTCGCATTAAAATTGTTATGCGCAACTTTTAAATGGAACGTTAAAATAAATCAAATTATTTGAAATGTTTTTGTTTTCTACGCGAGGAAAAATAAAATATAAGTAGATTGAGTAGCCTGCACCTCCTAATTCTTTTATAAATTTTTCTAAATTTTGGAATAATTAATTCAAAATTTACGACGTAAAAATTCGACGTTTTTATTGTGGCCCGGTGTTCAAGGTATTTTCCAAAATTATCGAATATAATTTAAATTTGAACATGCCCGTAATTAAATTCAACTTTCAAGTAGATTATTAAACTTCAACGTATAGGGTATACCTTCCTACTCGCACAATTTCAAAGTATATAAAACCAATTCCAAGGAAATTATTACAAGAAAGCCTCGATTAAAGGAAAATATGCTGAGGATTTATTTTTAAATGACATCGAACTACTATTTATAAGATTTTTTGGAGAATCTTCAATTGGACTCGATCGGAAACAAGATTTCTAAAAATGAATTTCTAGAAAATACAATAGCTTAGCTGAACTTTTTCATCGTCTCCATTATGAATTATTTTAACGTCGCCGACGATCAATTACCGAGAGCTTTACTATAAAACTCTAAAGTAATAACTGCCAAAAGAATTCGTTTAATGAATTGCATTTCTCCGCATTCGTGCTACATATCGAAATCGCGTTTTCCAGCAGTAAAAAACGAAAGAATTCGCTCAAACGGCAATTAAAAAGTTTACGTTATAAGAATTTAAGAACGTTAAGCGCAACAACAAAATATATTAGTGATTGTTATATTATTATATTTTAGGTCCGGTTTTACAAACATAATTTACACTTCAGAATAGCTATTCCTGGAATAAATGCTATGGAAACGTTTCTTGAGACAATGGTTTCCATGAAAGTTATTCTAGGAATAGCTTATCTAACGTATAGTTTATAATTGTAAAACCGACCCTTAAGTGAATTAAATGTTACATTAACAATTTCTTAAACCTAATGAATCAAGTCTGATTGTGAGTAACGCAAGCTATTTTTTTTATGTACTTATACTCGGCAAATGATTTACTTATTTAAGCCCTACGTTTTTTTTCACTTTTTCAAAATTAAGACAACCTTCGAAACGACAGATAGAAAGTACCTACTATTAAGTGTCCATCCTTGGGGATGGTAACCGACCTTATCTGGGACATATCGATATTTTCAAAATTTTGAATTATTTATTATTTTTAATATTTTAAGTTTATATCATAACTCAGAGTCCACGTGGATTGAGGGGTTGAAATTATAGGTTATTCGGTGTTGGACCATGAGATATCATGTATGTGAAAATCGGGCCGATATCGCTGGGGACATCCCACCGTAGGAAGACCCTTTAATACGGCGAATACACATTTTTGTTTTGAAATAAAACGAATGCTGTTTTGAACTCTTGATGTATATGTAAAGGTGAATGTCCAAAACATGAAAAAAATCAAAAATGGTCGTGCAACCACCATTTGGGTGATTTGGCATGGAATGCCAAATATTTTTAATTGTTTTATTATTGCTAGATATATTTGGTATAGATATATCAATATTTTTTTTAAATTAAAATAAAAATTATGAAAAATCAAGATTTTTTTACTAATTGTAAGTACCTATATAAAAACGATACGAGCCTATAAAAAGACATTAATTTAAAAATTACGTTATTTTCTCAATTAATGAACTATATATATCTAAACTATTTAGGTAACAGATACACATTAAACACTAAATTATGGCAAAACAAATTAGGTAGAACGTATGCCTATTTATACATATCTACTTATTTAAGTAGATATTACCTGCAAAAATTAACAAACATTATAGTTGCAGTTTAAGTTTTACTATAAGTATTATGTAGTGTAGTTTCATAAGTTTTTACAAAATATAGAGGATAGAATATAACTTCAACCACGATTATCGATCTTATTTAAATTTTATAACAGAACTGATGACCTGCAAAACGGCGAATATTTATCTCAAAAGGGGCAATACGTTAGTCGTTTGTAAAAGTTACTTCGGGAACTATCCAAGACTGATGATTGGTATGAAATTGATCGGATGTCTAAGTCATCAATCAATTTTATCTTCAGAACACCTGTTTTTATTGACATAGCCTTTTAAATGGCCACGCAATAAGAAATCTAAGAATGTAAAAATAGCAGTCTAGTCGATTATTTGGAAATAAAAACCTATACCCTATTCATTTTTGCCGTGCAGTAGACATAAACAATCGTCATGTAGATACATAATCTCGTAGCACCCATATTCGTTAGTATATAGTAGATTCGTCCCTGTCTAACATGTTATCGTAAGGCGACATCTTGACGATGCTTTCTCCGCATGCATTTGTTTATATCTACTGCATAGGTTGGACGAATGGACTATAGATATTTATCTAGCATTCTAAACGTATAATTAGACGGTGTTTTGCTAGGTCTAACCCATACTTTGTTTATTTTCGAGTTTTGTCGTTTAACATTTTCATTTCTTCATTTCAAAAAAAATTGAAAAATTGAAAAACATTAAATTAAAAAAAAAAATACATTCGAACGAATAATTTGTTTGCGTAGGTACATACATACACGTGTCGTAATCTTATCTTAAATAGTTACGTAGCTAATTTGAAACAATAAAAAGTTAATATGTTTAAAGGGAGAATTATTATTTTTATCTAATTGTAAGTATAAGTGGGTACATTACATAATTTAACTGAATGGAACATTCGTTACGGTTAAAAATACCTTCAACGCATAATTATACAACTGAAATCGGATAAAAATAAAAAAAAATAGGTCAATAAGATGTTAAAATTATTTTTTTAACTGTGTGTAAATAATTCATGAAAACGTTTTACGTTTTCCTAATTTTTTACTGGGTATCCGAGAATTGTTAGAGGCGAAGTTTACATTATGAGTTAATGGGAAACGAAGAGAGTGTGATAACATTAAGTATGCCCTTTCAACCGACATTACATTTAATAGCAATCATTTACTTAGATAAGAGTTTTGTAGATTCAAAAATTTAAAAGCAATTTTTAACAGTTTAAACAATTTATACAATATATAGATAAATCAAAATGTACATGTTAATTCGAAATTGAAAAGTTTACAAAAGTTAGTTAGCAAATTAAACAGCTAACAACGCTTTTATTTTTAGTGTAATAGGTAGGTGTTACCTACTAACTGAAACTTTTAAATAAATGATTATTACACACTATATGTATAGGTATATTAAATACAGTCAAAATCATACTCTTTAATCATTAAAGATGAACGGGTTTCCATTTTATAACACGAATAAAGAAAATTATAACGCACGACTTAAGATGAAAACAGACGTCGCAGCTAAAACCGAAAACAAACTTGCGTTAGCTGATCTAAAATTTTTCATTATTTACGGAATCCTTCGATTAGCCAAATCCGATTCATCGAGTGCATAATTTTATTAAATACGGTAATTGAGGTCATATTTACTTTTACGTTTAACGAAAATAAAGTAGTATTGCCTGAAAATTTTTAAATCAAAATTAACAGAAATAGTGGTATAGGTGAACGCTGGAGATAATGGGGATAATGTGGCCGTCAACGTTGTAGGCAATTTCACAAAACGTCACAATCAGAAATTGATGACGGTTACCAAATTCTGAAGCAGCAAATTAATCGTTATTACATTAAATCTGTTTACTATTGCTATTGTTTAAATAAACGTACAGCTATTAATACATCTACAGCAGTGAAACACATAAAGGATGCCCTTTAATTAATTATACTGTAATTTATGAGTTATCGCAATCGCCTTGATTACATTTTCTAGCAAAATTTAACAGTAGGTAGGTAGGTACTTAATTTTGTTTTAGGTTATACATAGATAGATATACTTACATTGGTATCTCTATTAAACGTTGTATAGAATTGAAGATAACATCTGCACATCTAAAATTGTATAATTTATAGCTAATAATAATCTAATAGGGAGGTAGTTAGTTATAGAATCATTTAAACTGTAGGTAACGTATTTACTATTGCAGTCATTACTACGCCAGGTGTATTAATAGAAGGCGAAGATAGTGCTCAAGATGTACACAAGAAAAGATGCGTTGTCAAATAATGAAACTAAATTTTAAAAGCAATAAGAAGAAAAGTTTAGGCATTACTATACAATAAGAAATCGTAGTATAGGTAAATTCATCAGATCTATGTACAACAATTCGTTGAATTAGAAGTTTCCGGTTTTAAAGATCTCAAAGACAATTTTGTACTTTTAAGGAATATCTATACTTCGTCCAAACCTATATGCAATCCACGTCATCAATAAAAGGTTACTAGATGATGACGTTTCACACAGTGCTGTCACCTCGTACCTCGTATTTTAACAGTGTTAATAAATTGTAGTATTTCTTTATGCCATCTAATATGTGCGCAGGTAAATCATCTATAGAATATGCCACTTTCCAAACTTTAAACCGAATTACAAATAAACAATCTAGTAACTTTTTTTTGATGACGTAAATTGCATATAGCTTTGGATAGGCCATATTTAGATGTATGTAGATACTTATAATATATTATATGAAGGTTTTAATGTTTTGTATTTTTATTTATATCATTTGACAATTGCATTCTAATGATAGATTAAAAATAAAATAGGTAGTTAACGTTATTAATGAATTATTCAATATGTATGTACCGTATTACACATCCGCAATAACAACACCTGAACAAAGTTGGTAGAATTCTAAATTGTCGTAATTTGCCTTTAATATTAATTTATCGTTTTATAAGAATTTAATTTATTTTTAAATTTAATGCGCTTCAACTGCTACGGTCGTATAGCATCTTACATAAAAATATCTAAAGAGATTCTTAAAAACGAAATAAAACATAATACTGTAACAACGGAACACAATGTTTGTTCTTATCGACAATCGCATATTTTACTGGCAAAATAAATTGCATATTACTAGCAAAATATTTTTGTGGGATATTGCTTTCTTATTTCTGAAGCTCTTATTTCAGAACTGAAGAGACAACAAACATTAAACGCAATGCGATAAAATGTGTCGTTAAAACTTGAAACAGATCGCTATAAGTTGTGCCAACAACATGAAATAAAATATGTATGCTACACATCTAAAGTAACATTTCCCATCGAAATGTTCGAAAAATAAATTATAACAAACTATGTTCCTAATATATAAATCCAAACGAGTAATAAGTACGTACTTTAAAAATTATTTAAATATTTTAATAGATACTTAATCATGTGACATCTACGTATTGTTTAAAAAGATTAAAAAAAACAAGATTTAAGTAGTATACTTTGAAGTGATATATGAATAAATAATTATTATATAACATTTGCAAACATTTATTAAACACACGTTAGAAGCATTTTTTAAATAAGTGTTCATCGTGTTCATAGAATCACGTGAAGTACAGTAATCCCTCGCTAACCGTGAATTAGCCAACCGCGGTTTCGCTTAACGGCGGTCCACTTTTTTAAATTTATTTTCTAATTTTTTAAGGCAAAATATAAAAGTGAAAAATATTCTGTAAAAAAATGGGTAAATTCGTAGTGCAATAACCTTGCACACTCGCGTCATGCAGTCGGCAAGGAAGGGTAGGTAGTGGTTTGTTTCTATATTAGCCTAATCATCAATAGCCGGAAAAACGGGTTTACGCGCCAGTCTACAGCGTCAGTTATTCGGTGTTATTCCTACACGCTGCACGTTTCGTTTTGGAATTTTCGAAAATGTCTTCTAAAAATGGCGATAAAGACTTAGTAAAAAGAAAGCGAATTGTCGTGGCTCTAAATAAAAAAATTCAGTTGTTGGATTGTTCAGCTGCAGGTGAAACTTTTGCGAATGTCTCGAAGAGGTTTAAAGGTCGACGAATCGACCGTAAGAACAATTAAAAAGTGTGAACAATCAATTCGGTCCAGTGTTAAGTGCGGCACTAGTGTTAGCAACAAAGTAACATTTTTTCCACGATCTCAAACCAAGGAAAAGATGGAAAAAGCTCTTAGCATTTGGATTGAAGATCGAACACAAAAGGGGGTGCCTATTAGTGGCCGCATCATTCAAGAAAAGACGATACGGCTTTTTGATCAGTTAAAGTCTGAATGTGAAACATTAAGTTTCCAAGCAAGTAAGGGACGGCGCGAGAAATTCAAAAAACGGTTCTCTCTGCATAATGTTAAAATCGTGGGATCGAGTTGCGATCGAGGGATGCGTTACAATATTCAATACAAGATCGATCAATATGGTTATAATTACGCAGTGCAAACAATTCGTACCACTACGGGCGAAAAAATTACCGAGGGGTTCATTAAAAATAAAAATAAAATGTATCCATTCATATAGCGCTGCTGCCATTGCCACTAACGGATCCATTCGTGATCCTTTTAACAACTCTTAAGAACTCCAAGAACCTAAAGTACAGCTCAGCCCCCAATTTTTGAAGAACATCTAGTTCGGCATCGGGTAGATTTTTCGCCAACCACCATATCCAGTAGGTATGTCGAGAAACTTATGGCATCTGTTTTGTTCGATCGAAAAGTACTTTCACTTCTCGATTCTTGTGATGCCCGCACCTTTCACGACAAGTTTCCAAATTTTCCCAAGAACTACAGAGCAACCGGAAGAAGCTGCAACTGGGAGATGTCAGAATTGCTTGTCATGTACGTCTGTTCCACACCGACGTTGATATTACCGACAGGTATTCTATTATTCACCATCGAGTCCACATTCGCGACTAACTTATGTCGCCTCTCTTTTGCGACACGATTCTGTCAGTAAACTAAGTTACACTGACATCGACATTGTGCATTTCCAGAGCATTAAAAACGTTTGTTTTGCACATTTAACATATTGGCTCCAGGCGACTGCGTTCATACGACCGTTACCATTCCCCGAGCTTTTATACATTGTAACCATTATCTCGACAGGTTCTGTTTCCATCATTTTTTTGAGATCCACTTTCATATTGTTAGAAATTAATCATCCAGAAACGTTTTCCATCAAATCTGGCATTTAAAATTGGACAATTTATCATTGTTCAACTTTCGTAACATCGTAGCGTATGAGTTAGGAAGTTGGTCAATGGTAAATTGGCCCCATTGTTAAACTTTTGTAACTCCATGGCACCGAAACGAGACATCTTCAAGACAAGCCCCATTAGGGGAATGCTATTACTATCCAAGACCTATCGATTGCGCCATATAACATTCAAATCGGCGCGAGGTCAGTTCGTGCGGTTCCCTCGTAAGATAACACATCGAGCGAGCCGGGAGTAAACTACCCCGTTCCTAACCACGCCATTTTTTTAATATTGAAGAGGTTTTAATTTTGATTCCGATTATTATTATTTCCCTAATTAATGTAGACGGGCGATATGACAGATTTCTAATAATAATAATACGTATGTAGCTACATAATGTTTAGATTTACAATATTGTACCTAATTAAAGATAATATTGGTGGGTAGGTATCTATTATGAATCAAAGCCTACATGATAAACCAATAATTAGAAAGATTTATACAAAGATTATATTCATGTTTATTTTGTAAATCGATAGGGATGAATTTTAATACATAGGTATAACAAGTATTATAATTCAAATATTATTTCTAATTAACTGTAGTCTTTCGATGCCATGTCAGGTGCAGGTAAATCATCGGTAAAATATGCCACTTTTAAAACATTAAACTGAATATTACAAATATACTTGCATTCTAGTACTGATGACGTACATCGGAATAAAATTTTGATGGCCCGTAGGTATAGGTGCCTAGATAATTTTCACACTCTAATATTTTTGTTGCGAAACAACCTATGTAGTTGAAAATGCAGATGGTTGTTACGTTTAACGCTTTTTGTAATATTTTAAATAAATATAAAACATGTCGGTATAAATACCATTCGTAACAATAGTTATACATGGGTAGCTACTTATTTTTTTAATTTTTATTACAGTTTTAAAAATTAAATCGTTTTTTCAACTAAACTCAATTAAGTACTACTTATATATGACGTTATTTAGTTTGCACACGTGGTTTAAAGATTTTAGACATTCAACAAAATTTTCTAACAACGACTAGTTAACAACTTTCACTTTAAACTCACTTGGTAATATATATTTACAAAAGATGAATACTTACAATGGAAACCTCCAAATATGGAGTTTGATCTTAAATTAAATTCCAATGCGAGTCACTACACATGACGTCTACTTTATTAATTCAGTTAAATACGTTTTCGTACACTTCATTTACACTTTCATTACTAAGTAGGTGCCTACTATTTAATTTCATTAAATTTCCGCATTTTTGAAAGGTCAAAGGCACGCCTTTTTATCTCGCATTTTTCGATGACTACATTTACAGTCTCGTAACATGTACGAGGTTATATTCAGCATACTTTACTTGAATTACTAACGATTTTATTAGCCATCCAATTTAAAATTTAGGAGATTTGTATTCAAAGCAACGTAAATTGAAAGAATTAATGGCATCATCAATTGACTGAATTTAATACAGTTGCAAATTTAAAAGTAAACAATAAAATTGCACAACTTATTCTCTCCTCTTTTTTTTCCAATCAGTCGTGCTACTTTTTTCGCAGTTTCATAAATAATTGATGGCAGATCGATACAATGTGACAAATCCGAATATTATGACTTACTGTCGCGTACTGACAAACAGATCTTGAAGCCTTAAGAGGATGATTACGCCAAGCACTAGTATAGGGATTTCAATGTAAATTCGGTCAGATATTACACCTATATTGATAGAAATTTTCAATTTTTTATTAAAGAATCTGAAAATATGTATCATCAAGTATGGGATGTCGTTCTTATTTTCTTAAGAATATATATACTTTTTATATAATAACTATTTGAAGTTGGAAATAATTAGACTAACTTTTCGATGTCACTTTCTTGAATTAGAAGCTATATATTAAAAAAATAAAAACGTGTACCCCTTCTCCCATCTTTTAATTACCTAAAAAAATATTTCTTAATAGATACTTATAAATAAAATAAGGGCTCAAAACATTTTCGTTTAATAATCGGCGAATCGCGGTCTTCGTGCTCGCGCGTATGCTCTATCCTTGTATCGCCGTCTTGCTCACGCTATCTCCTCGCTGCGTAAACTAAACTCGAGAAATGTTTATTTCAAGATATCGGCTTGCATATTACCTCATATAATTAATTAGTAAAGAATGCGTTCGTCGAAATTTTATGTATGGCAAAAGAGGTTGTATGTATTGTAAATACATATCGACGCAGATTATCGTAAACGCCACTTTTGCAAAAATGAGGTATTCTGACTGTCTTATGCATCAAAGGATCTAGGACAAAGACATCATATGTCAAGAACAAGAACATAGTATTTTGACGAAATTAAAGAGTGCGGATTATTTGTAAGTAAACAATATCCATTTTTGGCAGCAAGCCCTGATGGCGTAATAGGGTCTGATGGCATTATAGAAATAAAATGCCCTTATAATGGCCAAAATAGTACGCCACATAAAGCTATTGTTACCAAACGCATAAAATTTGCTACAATTGATAACAATAATGTGGTAAAATTAAAAAGAAGTGATAAGTATTACTTACAAATACAGGGGCAGCTCTTCGTTAGTGACCGCCAATATTGTTATTTCGTCATTTGGACTCCCAAAGGAATGGTATACGAGAAACTTGAAAGGGATATCAACATATGGGAAACTAAAATATTACCAAAATTTAAAGCGTTTTATTTTGATTATTATCTCCCAGCTTTATTGGTAAACCACAATTTGTAAATAATACTTTGCTTAGTGTAGTGTAATTAGTGTAATTTGCACAAATTCTCCCAGTTACATTTTAAAACAATTTTCCTGATTATCATGTGAATTGAGAACTGTCGACGTTTGGAACACTTTTCTCTCTGGCTACCCTTTATATTCGTTACAGGTAAGCTTTGACTTGTCATTTTTGAATTTTATTTTATTTTCATCGATGAAGGCATAGTAATGCTGCGTTTATTCGAATAAAACCCATAGTAATCCGAATTCGAGATTCGCATACACGGGGTTTTATTGTAGTTACTCGAGTGAAACATTCGTATCTTACTTATTAGACTTATTGTTAGGAGTAACTGCAACAATTACTTCTCCAAAACGTATTTAACGAATATAGGTTTAGAGCAAATCTTTCCATTTTTTGATAAATTTATCTGACTTATCTTTTTTATTTACCATGAAAACGATTGTTCGAACAAAAGTTTTACAGGAAATATCTGTCAGATATAATGGAATCTGTCAGTATCTGTCTATAATTTCCATCTGTCAGATGGAAAGATCGACCCTTATTATAATTAATCATATTGATATGTATAAGTTACTCTGGGTTCTTATTGCATTAATTCCATTTTATAAACAAACACAAGGTGTTAACATGACAAGGTATAACGCACTAATACGAAGGGTTACGAGGGTACTGTTATAACAGTAATTACAGCATTTTCCACTAATTATAGAATTATTCGACTGATTTGTTGTGAAAATTGAACAATTGACAAACTAGATACTGTAGAATATAAATCTTAAACAAGTTACTGAATAATTATACCTATTTAATATAATGTCTTGGAATTTAATAGCTAGATGTTTATCAGAATGTTTACTAGATCAGCATAAATATTTTCTGTACTGAAATGAAGTGTGGCGTGGGCAAACTTGTATACTGGGATACTGCAATAACGTGTAGATAACATACTAGTAAAATTGTATTTAACTTTTCCGTGCGAGCGTAATCATCCTCTTAACGTTAAGTTACGCAATCGAATTTTGAGTGATCGACAACAAACAGTTTTAAGCCTACAACGTTTTTCTTCTTTTCTTAATTTCTTTCAGGAAATATCTCCCGAAATGGAAACTATAATTTATTTACTTTTCATCGTCGCGACTCATCTTCGGACGTAATATTTTTATTCGCAGGTTATTGAAATTTATAGATAATTAAGTATAATGGCCTATAAAAATATCAAAAATATACATAAAGAAACATAAACATAAACAAACAAAGTTATTGACAATAACAATACTAATTCGTGATTTATATTTATTTAAATAACTTATAATTTAATAGTCTACACATGATGGAAATCTATTAAAGAGCAATAGTTTACTAAATATAAATATTAGTCTTGCCCTACCACTATTTTATAGCTCCCTTTTATTACGAAATTAAACTAATTCTGTTGCCAACATTTTTAATGTAGGTACATCGCTTTTACTTTCCCAATGTCACAATTTTGCTTTTACACGGATTTCAAATTTAATTCAAGACGTTTCATAATGTCGACAACATTAAACACAGTATCTGCTGTTGACATTCGTGAGGTTACATTCCTGGGGTCCCCGTAAATATGGAAATCTCCGAATTACTTCAACCGTAAAATATAATTTCATAATTTCGTATTAATAATTTTACAAAATTTTGGATATAATCTCCCGTACGATCGCGCAAAGCTCGTAGTAAAAAAAATCTTTCGTAAAACCGCAGGAAAAAAATCGCGAATGTCAAATCCACAAATGTCGAGAGTCGGTAGATAGGCACCTATTTCTAAAGAACGATAAAAATTAAAATCGACAGATCACCGACTAATATCTATCTATAGTAATAATTTATAGAAGCGATTTCGATTTCTCCTTGACAAAGAAATAAAATGGTAATTTTTTTATAAGCTACGTTTTCTCGGTAAACCTACGGGCTCTAGTAAACGTCACGTGAATAATGAGAGGATAGAAAATGTAGGGCAACAATGTTTTTATAAATTGCTACAATAACAAAACGTGAATATCAGATGCCACGATATTTTAAAAGTATTACAAGAACTTGTCAATTTTATACTTTCGGGACTCCGAATTTCTTAGATCGTATTTAACATCATATTGTTGACCTTATAATTAACCTTCTCTTTAATATAGTTTTTTTTTTCTTGATGAGATCATTTAGAATAGTTCAAAAAATTTAACTGGGCACTTTGTTTATTTAATTTATTGAGAAAATATATCATTTAAAGGTATAAAAATTACTAAATTGACACTATGAACTTGTAATTAGGGAAAAGTTCAATCGTCCAAAGTGTTTAATTTATTTTCTTGTGTTTCAATTATGATTCGCTTCCCTAAATTATAAAACCGGTTCCTCTAACATTGAGAGTTTTCAAATCTCAAAAATAAGGGATAACTTTATTAAAAGTTGAATATTAAATGGTAGAAATATAAAGCGCAAGAATTTGTTTGACTTTATTTGCTTTTAAATTTTCCCTTTACTCCCGTTTCATTTTTATGTAGATCACGGATTTCTTAACACACGACCTGATTTGTGGAAAAAATTAAATTTCCAATAAAAAAGTTGTTTTTATACAGATAAAGTAAGCGAATGTAGATGCCGATAAAATATATAAGCGTATATTTCAAACATATTTTGTTTTGCAGCAATATTTTTGTAATTTGAAATAATTATGTACCTATACTATATGTATGTATTACCCATATCGAATAACTTATTAAAAATAATTTTACTAACGCGCATACAGAATTATTTCAACAACCAAATACGAGTCTCTGAATTTTTATATTTAGAAATTTAACTGATTACCTTACTTATTTTAAAAGTTACGCTATTATTGTAAATATATAAACAAAACCACATAAAATAACTGTATATAAAGAGGAAACATCGTGGCATTATAAGCAAGGAGCTCAGCGGCAGAAATGTAAATCCAAAGCAGGACAGGTATGGCAAGAAGTTTTAAAGTTTGCCATCTGTTGACCCTCCCGTTTTCCAGAAAGTTACAACTTTAACCTTTAAACGTTTTAAGGTTAAAATAGGAAAACAGAAAAATTGTTGCTACGAAAAGTTTTAACGATACACTCCGACGGCTATTATGTAGAGAATAAGCTGAACGATTAATAAAATAAAAGTTGTATCGATTGTAAATAATAGATACCTACTTATAATGAAATAGGCCAATAAGAGAAGATAACGGCGATGATTTTCCAACAATGAGTAAAAATCGGGGAAACAGTCTATCGCCGCTATATCAAATAATAATAAAAAAAATGAAGTTCTATAATATATTTCGACATCTAGGTCAACATGTAAGTGTCTTAAAGTAGCACCATCGTTTAGTATTAACGGCCAAATTTTCTATGTGACGGGGAAAGTGTTTTCTTTTATAATTTAGCGTTTATAGAAGTTGATTACGTAACATATACTGCAACGTGTTCCTTAGTTACAAACAAAAATTCTTATTCGGTAAGTTAAAGTAGAAAAGATCGATGGATTAATCGCTAAACAATTTCGAGGGCAAATAAAATATTTAAAGATTATCCTACCCCGAAAATAATAAAACAATAACCAATAACTATATACGTACCTAACCGATAACGACATAGGTATAACATTCTAAAACTGATAAAATTAGATACTGTATATTAAAAAGTTTCTTCTCGAGCGTCAACATCAATTTTATATATACTGCTATAACGAACCTCTTGAGCGTCACCCTCCGTGACCGACACCTTTTGATGTGTGCAATTAACTGAGCATTAACGAATTCCTGAAGTGGTTATTTATTTAAGCACGTTAGGTAAATTAATTTAAAATGTCGGTTTCGGTTTTTATGTGTAGGTATAGCTTATCCTAACCTATATGATGTTCACGTCAACAACAAAAAGTTACTAGATTATTTATTTGTAATTCGGTTTAAAGTTTGGAAAGTGACATATTCTATAGATGATTTACTTGCGCACATATTAGATGGTATTATGAAAGACTACAATTTGTTAGAACTGTCAAAATACGAGGTATGAGGTGACAGCACTGTGTGAAATGTCATCATCTAGTAACCTTGAATTGATGACGTAAACATCATATAGGTTTGAATAAGCTATACCTGCGTGAATAAAAAATCATTTGTGAATTCGTGAAAGAATCCGATCAGAAGAAAATATCAGAAAATAGTATTGCCCAAGAAAAACATTATAAATTTATTCTTCGGTGACTAGAATTAATCGCCTCGGTCTGTTAGAAAGAAAGAAAAAAACAATAGAGAATCGGAAATAGGACAATCATAAACTCACGAAAATGTTGTTTTGTAAATTACGGGCGGTATACCTACTATAAATAAACTAATTAAGAAAATGCTCAAATAAAACTCGCCTTAAAATAAAGTTCTTTTTTACCAACTGGTTTAAAATCTTTTTCAAAATAAAAACTTTATGCACCTGCACTTACTATAAATCAAAACGAATAAATCGCGTTTCTTTTTTGAATATGATATTCAAATGCCTTCTAGGATTTTTACATTCTAAATTGAAACTTCTAGAACGAACGGAAATTAATGAAAAACCCAACTATTTTAATGTTGTTTGTTTTATTGGTTTCACTTCCGTTTTTGCCTAATGCGCAGCTGCCGCGACACATATTTTATATAGCGGAATAAATTGTTATGCTCTTGTAGTACATGTAGTACTTGTAGCAAGAAAAAGTTTTGCTAATAATGTGAAAAGTATAATCATACGTACGTAAATTAATTCGCCATCGACACTAATAGGAAGTTGTACAGTATTCGAAAGAAGTATAGAATAATTACCATTTCCTGCAAAAAAAAAAGAAGACAAATAAGAAAAACGTTGTCGACTTTAGACTTAACGACGCTACCTTATAAAATAATACGAGCGCGGACTGCGACAAACCCTCCCTGATGATTTTTTTCTCGAATCGACAGCTTTTTTCGTTCTTAAATTATCCCTTTGTTATATCAGAGGGTTTGACGCAGTCGCCGCCTAAGCTATAAATATTTATAACTTAACATAAATATGTTATATTATAGCGCAATGAGCATTGAATTAAATAGCAACAAAGCGCGAACAACCCCACCTGTAGCATGTGACTTGCGGTGGTTCGCCATTTATTCGTTTAATATTCGACAATAATTATCTAATACTTATCATAAGCGATTTAAATTTTTAATTACTACATTACTGGCATTACAATATGATCATCGATTAAATTTACAATGCACACATATTTTCTAATGTAAAAATAGACTATGGCAGACAACTTTAATTGGCAGAATATTTCTGTATTAGTCGAGTGCTCTAGATGTTTAATTAAGCGAAAACATTTTCAATTATTTGTTTGACGCGAGTATTTAGTGTTGGCGTAATAAATTATGTGAACTAAGCCCACATTTTTTTTTTTTTAGTTTGAACACGTCCTTTTTTTAAATTTCCGGGTTAATAATCTAGTTCCACTTTTACGACTCGGGACATTTACGCATAACGTGAATGAGTTTAATTTAAATGGTAAAAGTAGATCCTACGGTAATTTTAACAATAATTTATCTAGTAACACGACTAAAACTGTGTAAATATTACGTAACATTCAATTCTCGAATGTACACTCGCCGAAACTAAACATTTAACAATTTCGTACCGGAAACTGACGCGTGTAATACATAGGAACTAACAAGAGGCCCATGCCATTTATCGATGTCCTTTTATGGCAGTTCACAATTTTCGACAATTGGATTGACCCATACACGATTTCCATTGTGTAATATTTCCATAGAACTCCCGAATATCAAATTGCGAACAAAATTTTAAAACGTCAAATTATGGGATTAAAATTGAATACAGGAAATTGTCAAAACGATCACAATTTAACATTCATGATCTCGTGTTGGAAGCTTTAAGGGTAGGTAGTTTTCTGCTTTTACAACATAAAAAAGATGTTCTCTCTTGTATTTCCCAAGCGTCTTCGGCGAGACAAATGCGTTTTTTTTACACTAAAAACATTACGCATAGAAATGAAAACTCAGCGATTCTCAATCCACATTTCGAAAAAAAGCCGGTAAAAGCGTGCGTGAAAATACTAACATTTTCCAAGGGTTATTTAAGTTTAAACGTTCTGTCGCGGTCGTAAAATGTTCGTATTCAATAAAAAAAATATGTTTTATTCATTTAATTTTTATTATTAAAAACGCTAACGGCAGATAGTAAGGAATAACGTGGACATTTTGACGAGTGGCGTTCGCGAAACATCCTGGAATCCTTATTTAATTGACGTGTTATTCTCTACTAATAATGTTATTTGGAAACAGGTAGTGATACTCACGATCAGTAGATGCTAAACAGCTATATATTTTTCATGTCTTGTTGTATTTTAATAAGACATGCCTACGTAAACAACAAATTTTAATAAGAAATTCTGAATTATGGGAAAATGTTTGAAACTGAACAAAACTGTAACAACGTCAGCATTTAGCGGGGCGCATCGCTAAAACAGCGAAAAGTAAGCGCTACTTTATAGTAGCTGGCTACGGCTAAAGGGCCTTAAGCTATTGTGATAAACACGTGGTACGACTGATGTCATACGTCAGCTGGAAAAATAAAATAAAAAAGCGCAAATAAACGGCAGTTCGGTTCAACCGTTGTTTTAGCGCTAAGGCAGCGCTTTTTCGGCTGAATGCGCCCACCATTTGGACTTACGAATCAAATATGAAACTTTACGAATGCTTTTACTTTAATTTATGAAACTCTTCCACTCGAATGAACAACACTATACAAGAAGTATTTACTTTAGCTTGTAATCAAAATAACTAAAAGCACTTCGAGTATTGTTGTTGATGTAAGTTGAAAGCTTTAAACAGTTTTTAAACAGTAAACAGAAAGTTTTGACAGTTTCCCAAGGTATTTCTAGACAAAACTTGATATGCTTAGAAATTAAGTTTTAATAATCAATTACTTAACTTTACCAAACATGATAGGTAATTAAAACTTATTGTTAACAATTGTTTTACGAAAGCAAATTAAGGACCGATCTTTTCATCTCCTGATTATCTTATCTGACAGACGTTTACCATAGAAACGTTTGTTCGAATAATTGTTTCCATGGTAAATATCTCTCAGATAAATTAAACTAAAACAGATAATGCTAATATCGACCGAGGTATAGACGGGTATCTAATAAAAAATATATTCCATTAAACTGACGCAAACTACTTACTTCGAGATAAACTCAAAAATTTTATTAATTTAAAAATATTCGCGAGTTGTAAAATCAAAATAAGTACTTTATTATCAAGAATTTTTATGAAGACGTTTCCGTGTTAAATTGTTTGCACATAAACGGCAAACGTGTGTTCGTGCTTCTGTGCCTACCTACTAAACTCCTATCGTATTTATATTGATTTTCCGTTTTTTTTTTTTAAAGAAAAGTTTAACTAAATTCAACTAACAGCTTACAAAACAACAAAATATCATCCAATTCATAATTTAAAAATAAAAACTAACATTAAGTTAGGATATTTACATTCCTTTTCTGTATTTAATAGTCTGCAGTTTATACTAGATAATTATCAGACTATAAATATTAAGTTAGTTACCTACGCTCTTTTCATTCTACCAATTTATTTAATTAATTTTATTTAATATAAATGATGCTTTTAAAACGGCGCTATTTGGATGTTGAATGTAAAAAAAAAAACGTAATGGAGTAAACGAATAAAAAAACTTAATGCAATGATTAAAACGAATAATGGAAATTTATGAATGCGCATTAGAAAAGAAAAAGATAATAACCGATGCTCGTATAACTAGCATCGATTAATCTTTTGTTTTTACGTCGTTCTTAAAACATCCCCAAAACGTATTCAGAATTTTTTTGTTAACGCCTAGCAAATTGTTTGGAATTCCTGATGAGTGGGGAAAAAGTCGAGTTTACTTGTACGGGCTGAAAATTGTACGTCGTTGAAAATCCTTAGGCACTTCAGAAAACGTTTGTTTTGATATACACGTACATATACGTTATTCACGATAGGTTCCAATTCACGTCAACAATAAAACCTCGTATTTTTACGGTACTAATAGATTGTAGTCTTTTTTCTGCCATGCCATACGTGTGCAGGTAAATCATCAGTAAAATATGTCACGTTCAAAACTTTAAACTGAATATTACAAATATACAATTTAGTAACTTTTTATGTGTGACGTGCATTGAAACCTATCGTGAATAACGTATACATAGCTATACAAAAAATATTTATTAACCTCGGTAATAGAAATACAATATTTCGATCACGATTTAACTGTTATTATTGCAACTTACTAGAAATTAATATAAAAATTGTCGTTATAAATTATCTAAACGAATAGCAATAACGATGACAATTTAAAACGAGAGGTTAACCATTTGAAAAAACTTTATACGCCATCATTTCGCGAGCAAAAATATACATATATTGCATACATATATAAAAATATATTGCATTTTGTGTACGGTTACTTAGTTCCAAGAATAATATTCTCCCATTAACAATAACCTACCTATTCCGAGAATATTTTATGCAACAATAAAAATAAAAAATTACACACTAAAATAATCTACTCGTTGGCGTTGATTCATGATGACAGTATTCTATCTTGCGTTCTAATGGGGTTTTCGAGAACAAAATGAAATAAGTAGGTACATGTGCGAATGTAAATGTTTATTTTATAATAAAATATTACGTAAAAATACGCTTCGCCCTTCATAGTAACATTTAATCATGTTAATAACGGCCCAACAAAAAAAATATTTTTTTTTAATTGCCAGTGGTGTTTTATGGGGGATTTCACAGTATTTTCCAGGCAAGAAATTGCCTCCGCAAAAAAGCCCTATGAACGACACTAGTTGCGTCATATCCGTCAATCGTAATATTTATATAAAGAAAAAACTAAATTTTTTGAGCTTGTTCCGACATGGCACAACGTGTGCATAAGCAGTACCATAAAGCGCACTGCTACCGTCGAAATGGCGTAGCATCTTATTTTTAGTAGGTTTTATTTGAGGTTCTTGCAAAAAGTATCCATACAGCTACTGGACAGAGTGTTGTCTTCACGCTTACTCTATCAGACGTTAACGATTTAAGTGCGAAATATCTAATGCCCAGTCTCTAAACATTGAAATATCGTCGTTCTCTTTAAAATGGTAATCGTTATAGCATAAACTGCGTTGATATCTTGAATATTTGTAACAACAAAAATGTGACAGGCCTTTTTTAATAATCGAGATTTCATATCGACCAACCTTAGTAACGACACAATATTGGGTAGTTGCTTCATAAAAAAAGTATTTTCGTCAAAAAGGAGGGTCTGTTATATCTATATATTATATATTTCGTACATTATGAAAAAAAATTTTACTTTTAATAATAAAAAACTGACAACAATGTGACCCTTAATAAGTAAATTCATTTACTAAACTAACCGAATTATGGGGTATTATAGAGAAAGAAGAGACTTAAAATTAAAATTGCAATTCATACCATAATAACAGCTACTTATACCAGCTAAAAATCGTCAATTTTTTTTTAAATCTTTGACTTTGATTACCTATTAATTCTTCGGAGAGGTCTCGATAAACGGGTTTATTATGAAAAAATTTAATTCCATAGATAACCAACTGGCTTGTATTTTTTAAAATGTTAATTTTATTTAAAAAATAAGCTTTTTCGAGGAAAATTTTAATCAATATATCATTCATCTTTGAAGAATCTAAAGCACGCTAAATTAATTTCTCATCAACTTCCGAAGGATATTGCATGTCAAAAAGGATTCTCGAGATAGACGTTTCAGTTCACAGTCATAAGATTAATATTAGATATCTTTGAAACAAAGTCGAATTTCAAATAAGAATTCAACAAGTTTAATTTGTCAAATTTTTACTATTCGCATCGGTTAATAATGTTGGTGGTTAGGGGCAAATGTTGCTTGTAATTAAATATTTTAATCCGTTTTACGTAACTTACAAGTCAATTGCTAACGTTCAAAACGATTATTCGTCAAAGAATTCTTATTAATTACACTTTTATAATTTCTCGGTTATTATTAATGATCATAAAGAAAGAAATCCTTGCCATTTTAATTAAGCCGAAAGTTGATTATTTTTATTGATTAAAATTGACTTTATTCGTAAAAGCTGATTAATAGCAACGAAATTAATTACGTGACGAAAGCTGATTTTTAATCGATGACTTTAACTGAATTAATATACCTTTCAATAGTTTTGATCGAATTCATTCATTTATTGGTCTTGTAACTTGTATGATTTATTTAGAAAATTATTTTATACAATTAGAACACAAATGATAATTGAATTAGAAACTGATAATAGATTGTCGTAGAAGGATTAACATATTTACGTTGCTATACTAGACGCGAATGAATTATTTAAACGCTCTTGAAATAAATCAAACACGATAGGTTTTACGCACGTGTAAAATTTGACCAGTAAGAACTTAAATTTAAAATTAAGACATGTTCCTAGCTATTTTAAATGCGAGTACGTTGCCCTCAAGACGAACCGCTAGTGAATCATCTAATTTATAGGTAATAATGGTGATCCTATTTTCGAGTGCATGTAAAATAAAAGTGTAGCTTCCGTTAATGTAGCTTGTGGACATAATGACGACAAGATAATCTAATTTGCCGAAAGATCCTCTTTACGCGAGCAACGATAAATTTAAAACAATCTTAAATTACAGGAGAAGCAAATTAAACTCTTAAAATACCTACTTTATAATTTTCCGAACTTTTCGATGCAAAACGAGCAATAAGCTCGTTGAAAATGACGAGGTCCAATTTAATTAGGTCACCTATTGTGTTATTATTTACCTTGGTTTTAAATAAACACGGCCGAAAGGAATTACCTTGAAAAATACACACATCCGCATCATGATGAAACCGATTTCACCTAATTTAAAAGTTTCTTTTTAATATATTTGATGTGCGAGATTAAATTGCAGATATTTTCGTTCTAATTGAACTTGTTTTAAAATGTAAAATAAATTATACGGAATTATCCTGTCCGGTTTTATTATTGGGTTATTTGTAAAAATAACTGGATAGTTTTGCAAACCAAAAAATTAGTATCTCGTATACTTTTCACATGATATAGTAAAATTTAATACGATCAAAATACAGTCGAACCTCGATAACTCGAATCTGAAGGGAAACGAGGAAAATTTCAAGCTATGGAAAGTTCAAGTAATCGAGATATATTTATTTGAGAATTCTTTTTGTTATTCACACAGTCAATCGAGTTATCGAGATATTCGACTTATCGAGGTTCCACTGTATTTACCCAGCTAATATTTAAACATTTCAAAAAGATGTCTACGTTTAAATTCTTCAAACTAAGCTTTATAAAGAGATTAGTATAGCGCCAAGACATTGCTCAATATTATTTATTAGATAAATGATTCCGTTCTTTTATCTACTCAATCGAAATTTTAATCGCGGTTGTTATTCATATTGTTGAAATAAAACAAAACTTAGCCATTTTAAATTATACTTGAATTGAAGGTAAAGGGTGATTGTATAGAACTAACCGACCAAATGGCAACGTGGTTCAGTAACTTTAGTAATTTTAACGTTTTAAAGATTTTAAGTTTTACAAACCATCATTGCCGTCGCTTGTGGTTTTTGCTTAGCTTATTTGTTTTTCGTTTGTTCTATTTTATTACGTTTTCGAGTGCTTTCAAACAATCAGTTCTTTTGAGAACTTTTCATTATGGTTGATTATCAATTTAAGTCGTTGAAATCTGATGACAAATTGTTTCTGCTGGTCGTACATTCTTTTAGGATTTACAGGTGAAATAAGATCGAAAAAATGACAAATAATTGAAGAATTAAATAATAAAATCTTACCATTTTTGTGTGGTTATAATAAATGTGATGTACGTAGGTTATTAGTATGCAGAAAAATTATAAAAGTTTGTAAAAATTCGTTATTTACTATTTTGCGCTCCAAAAGTAACAAAAATTTATAATTTCGTTTATTATCGATGTAAAATTTATTTCCGACACCAATGAAATGTCAGCATATGATGAAACAACGTCGTTGCCAAATTTCTTGCAAGCGGTGTTGTCATTTAGTCGGTCAGTTCTAAACAATCATCCTTTATTTAACATAAAATGCGGGGTCGTGGTAGCCTAGCGAGCTGGACTCTCGACTAGTTTTTCTAGCGCACTCACGACTGCGGGTTCGAATCCCGCTACAACCTTGGATATTTATGAACGTCATACCAACTGGCTAAATTGGCTAGACCAAAGCTATTAAAAAAAAACATAAAATACAAAATAAATTGTATTGTAGATATTTGTTATATTGTATTGTTGATATTTGTATGTATTTGTAAATGGTAGATATTTCTGCTCATTGCCAGTAATAGGAGAGATCATTTATTTACTCAATTTTTTTTTAATTAAAACAAAATAAGTAATTAGTCGAGGAAAAACCGTGTTGGAAATTAGCGTAGGTACACTTACTTCTCTTTTTAAGAAATATAAGTTTCCTCGTATTTGTCTTCTCATCTTTCATTTAATTTAATTGACACATATTTACCATAGAAACGTTTGTTCAAACAATTGTTTCCATGGTAAAAATTTGTCAAGTAAATTTATTGGGAGATAAAAAAAACCGGCCCTTAGTATACATTCTAGTATTTACTTCCCTAATCATGTATATACAATTACTTTCCTACGCGGTTTACCCCTCGCAATTAATTGTATTTCACAATTTATTCTAAAGTTCTTATTTAGGTTGGTATAGTGATTTCGTATTCATAAATTTCGGACTTCGTAGCAAAGATTATTACGTTAAATTTTTAATTTACACCCTAATACGCAAGGCCAACCAAAAGGCAGCAATAGTCATATTGCAAAATTGTTATAAATCGTTAACTAGGTATATTGGAACTTGCCGAAACAATTGAAATTTGAAGCATTTAGCTTGCAAATGAACCTAAACAATTAGCCCCGGCAAGTCGTATAAGGGCAGCATAACTTACCTATCAATTAAGTGGATTTTGGAGAAGTTAGTTCCTCGCCGTGAACGGATACATATATTTTCCTAATTAAGGACGACGTCACTTTGACAATAAATCTTCAAATTCTATTTTAGATATTACAAGATATTGCCTTAATTTTTACTGTTCTATAGGTGGAATACCTCATGTGCTATGGAATTGTAAAGAAATTTCTCCCATCGCGTAAGTCCCCCCCTACCCCCGCCTAAGGTTTTAAAAGATATTTCGAAAATTCAGCTTTCCTCGAATAATTTCACCTTACATTAAAACTCTGAACGCCCGCCCGTAAGTGAAAATTTCGGACATTATTTTTTTTATGAAATTTGAAAAATCCTAAATCATGTCCATCCCTATTTAGAGCAGCTCCCTGTTACCCCAATATTTAGTTATACGTCGTCTACAACCGATATTTTTATAGTCATCGCGCATTTTCCCCCCTCGACTTTTTGTTCATTTTAAGAAAAAGTACATATGGTATACGGTTAATTTCAAACGCAAGATTATGTTTATATTATACTGGTTTACTCATATTTATACTTATCAATTTCTACATTTTATTAGTTTTTATTAGTGTGCTATTGAGGTTATGTATAACACTAGTTGATAACAAACTTGACAACGTACGTATACAATAGTACTTTACAAATAGGAGTTGCGTTTGCGCACTAAGCATTGGCCCTTTAAATCAGATTTCATTTATCCTTGTTTGATTTTCATGGTTCCTTGTCGAGTGTTCCATCTTATAAAATAATCGCTAATTTTTGGTATAAGTGTGGTAGATATTGAAGTTTGGACATAATAAGTAAGAGTTGATTGGAATATAACTCTGTCTGTGAACACAGCAAGTAACAAACAACTAGTCTCTGAATAACAGCGGCGAAGGGGGGTTAATACATACACATAATAATAATCGTTCATAATGAAATAATTTAGAAAAACTGAATTGTATTTAGTATTAATATGAAACTAAATTTTGGAAACAAAAAAAGTGTCGACATAACAACACTATAGTAACTAATAAAAGTCGTAAATTCAAGTAAATTGTCCGTAAATACGTATTGTGCAAAACATAGTACTTACTCTAAAAATGCTTTTACTATTCTCAACATGAAAGAGAAACGATAAGTTTCGTCCAAGTGCCTTTCATTATTTTTATAATTACCCTCCCTTTGATACCAATACAAATTCAACAGACAAAAAGTCCTTACTCAAGAATGCTCAAAATACTTCTACATCTGAACGTAATGAATGTAATTTATAAGATATTTTTTAATGCTCTCGGTAAAATCGAAAAGATTTCAAGACGTCCTCTACAAACGAGCTAAAAACCGATAAGTACCCATTTCAAAAAGTTAAAAGGAAAATTGTAGGTAATTTTATATCGTTCGTATTTTAATAATAATACATAGATATTGAAAGCAGCATTATTTTACATAAACGATTATTAATAATTGATATGGAAATGTTTATTCGTTAGTATCTAACTGATTTCAGGTAAGTCGCGTATGATGTTAAGCCTGCCCTTTCTCCATCTAATACTCGATGGTGTGTTAGGTATTAAATATAAAAATATCAGACAAAAATAATTTCGCGACTATAAATTTATTATTATTGAATAATCAACTGTTGTTTTCAACGTTAAACGCCTGTTTAAAAATTACACACATAAAAGAATATAATTACATAAATTCAGTTAACAAATCTTAATTTAAGAGTAGGATAATTTCCCATTGTATGTACGCAAATAAATGAATTTCTAGTTTAGGAAATGATTTATCCGTTTCCTAGTGTTTATACGCCCCGTTAATCAACGACAAAGATATACACAAAACATTTAGAAAACGAGGAAAGTGGTATCTATATAAATCCTTATGAGAACATAACTAGTTAATTAGGACGTATTATATAATCTCAACGACAAATAAAAAATTAATTACTTACCTATTGGTAAATAAATAAATATCATGGGTCACCATCAACATAAAGGAAATAATGCAGCAATTTTGTCGAGATCTTACATATCGTTACCTAGAAAAACAGTTTCTTTAAGTTTCAGTTTAAAACAATTTTAATTTATGGAAATCCTTAAGGGGGAGGTATCCCACTAAAAAATTAATACTTATAAATCGTTTCTTGTCGTCGGTGACGACTTTGAAAAGTTTCCCGACATTGTAAATAATGTATTTTTTATAATTATTTGATATTTTGCAATAAACATTTATTGGTCTTGCGTGATAACGAAGATAAGTTTTCACCTATTGCCTCAAAATCTATGAGGAATTTGTAACATATTGTTATATTATTATAGAACCTGTATTGGTTTATCTAGGAGCTAATATGAATAAAAATTGCAACTTCCGTTTAGTATTCTCATAATTTTAATTTTTGTAGACATTTTATAGTTATCTACGACGTGTGATCATAAAAGTCTATAAAACTTAAAATTGTGGGATTACTAAATGGAAATTGCAATTTTTATTCGCAGTAGCTCTTAAATAAACCAATACAAGTTCTATAATAATGTAAAAATGTTAGAAATTCCTCATAAATTTTGAGACAATAAGTGAAAACTTATTTTTGTTATCATACAAGTCCAACAATTTTAAATAGTTATTACAGAATATCAAATAATTATAAAAAATACATCATTTAGGTGCAACGTCGAGAAACTTTTCAACTCCCGTTAATGTTTTAATATAAAAAAAAAGCAATTTATGTTCACTGTTTTGTTCATAATAATAAAATAGGCACCTATTTTTGCTGGAAATAATAAACCTACTAATGATCAAATTTATTTGTGCATTAGTATTCATTTCAGCTTCAACAAAATCAATAAAACGTTCCTGTTATTTTATTCGCGCAATTTAAAAGTCATTAACTTAAGTAAAACGCCAGAATGTCTTATTAAACAATGTCCTGTTTACGAAACTCGACATGTTCCTGTTAAAGAGCCGAAAAAAGAAATTTTATACAATGTAGCTATTATTTTAATAGATAGGTGTGCTTAATGATTAACGATTTAGAAAAAGGATTAAAAGTAATTTTTCGACGCAGTAACAATTTTTTGAGTAGGTATTGAAAAAAACATTAAAAAGAAACTGCATTAATTTTCTTTATAATGAAAATTCTTCAAATGTAAAAAGATTCTTTCAATTTAGTGGGATTTTAAAAGAGATTTTCAGGGCTTAAAAAGACAAAACATTTAAATTCGCCATTGTTTTCTTATGTAGTATAATTATTAAGCAGCGCTTAATCAGCTTGACTGTTATAAATTTCTTCTTAATGTCGTTATATAAGAAAACGTCATCTTTTATATTCATTATAAAGTACCTGCCTATTAGAATAAATTATGAATAATATCTACCTAAACGTTAAATGCCCCAATAATTTCAGTAATATCTTTTGTATTTTATAACTTACACAGAACATAAATTCTACAGAAGCATGAAAGGAAATATTATCTAGGTATTATGATAATGGATCTGAGAACAAACATTTTAAGTTTACCTGAAATTAAAAACAACATCGACGACGCTATAACGGTACGTACTAGTGAGACTAGTTAAGTTTTGTTAAAAAAAAATAAATAAACTTTTCGTGAATCTTCACAGAAAATGATTTTTTGTAATTCTAGATATGATTATATATTACTATATAGATAATCACGAGGGGTATTTCACTGACAAAATGTTGTACACCAAAATGCCGCACTGCCCCTTCGCTTGTCCACTAAACTGTCCCAGTGAAAAACTCCTCGGATAATAATTATAATCGCGATAGAAATGTTTGACGTCCGTCTTTACTAAACACTTAAATTGACAAAATGGATAACTTCTTTGGCGATTTTGGTAAGTAGATATAAACTACAAGCCAAAACAATGCAAAAGCGGAACTAAATTTTTTCAATAGCAATTTATAACTAAACCATCTTCTAGTTTCAATAGATTCTGTAAAAACCAAATAATTCAACGAATATTAAGATCGGCAAAACTCATGCATTCAAATTATAGTTTTAAAAGAATGCAAATGGTAGCTCCCCGTAATCTAATAATCTTAAATTGTTTCCGTAAATGTAAAAATAAAAGACGTTTCTAAATTCTCTTTGGATCTCCATGCTACTTGAAATTCATGGCCTCCTTCTAATGGTCGGTTTTTATATTCAATCTAAATTTGTCTTAATTAAGCCTAACATATTTTTGAAGATGCCCGGATTGTGCAATACGCGTTTTATTAGCTATTATTTATAAATGGGGCCCGTCCTTGAAATTAATAGATAAACCTAGAAGAGTTTACGAAAGAGAAACGGGTCGCATACCGTTGCGTCGTGACCATCAGTATGACAGTAGCGAATCGAATAGAAAAAAAAATGTTGTTTGGTCTGGTAATATTAAAAGTAAAAACAAAACAAAAATCGTTGCTGGATTGCAAGTCGCGGGACGAGATTACAAACAACGACCTGCATAACGTGTTTGACGTAAGTAGAAAACGTTTAAGAGTAAAAGTGGTTTTGTGGATTACTTAACTATCTAGCATGTAGGTTTACTTTTCAACTATACATTTCATTAAATATTCCATTTAAGGAAACATTTTATAGTTATAACAGTTATATTTATATAAATAACATCATCGTTCCGTTCTGGCACAAGTTCAAGGTCTACTGTGTATCTATTTCTTCAATTATAATTGAACATTTATGTCTAGATGCCTAGTTTTTATAAGTATATTAATTGATTAAAATTATTTGTTGGTGTGGTATTTATAGTATGCTTAATTAAAATCGTGATAAATGCCATCGATATGAACATCTGTTTATTATGTTTTAAAATCGCTAGTGATAATCATTAAAGGCATGAAGAACGAAGACGTTAAGAAAAAGCGACTGAGTAAATAGGGAGGTACTAAACTTTAATGAGAACAACAGTTCACTGATACGAATCTGGCGAACTTTGAATATCAAAGTTAATAATTGGAAATCAACTGAAATATGTACATATGTATAATGTCAAACGATTTCCAGCTAGCTGAACATTTCCATTTATTTCCATTTGTCAGTTTTCACTAGTCATTGTAATGTAAATTACATTATTATTAATACATAATTGAAGGGTTTCGAGTAAACAGTTCCTAAACGACATTTTTGCCAATTTGAACTTCTTACACTACATTGTGCACAAATGGCTATAATTTCATGTACTGCTCAGATTTTTTCTAAAACGTAGGTACCTACCTAACTAGTCAAATTAATATATCCGTTACTACGCGAATGCCCATATTTTCGTGTAAGATGTACCCAAGTCATAAAAAGCACCCGAGTTTCTTATGTATTACTGTAACATATGCTGGTATTATAGTAACAACGGCTTTCCCCGCGTTTGTTCCTCTTTGTAGGTTATATGCTTTGTGCAATAGTTAACTTTAATATATTAGGGGGGGGACCGAAAAGTAATCCATTTTTTTTGCTGGCGAAAAACATTTATTTATCACAGAAATCTTAAATACTAGTCAACAAAATAATTTCCATTAGGCAGTAAAGGCAGTTGTTCGATTCAATTTTTAAAAAAGTCCTTCGATTTTTCATTGAAAAACTTTTCCAAGTGCGTTTTCACTTCTCCAACATTGTTAAATTTTCTACCTCTTAATGTACGCTCTAACGATATGAAAAGGTGGTAATCCGACGGCGCGAGATCTGGTGAATAGGGTGGGTGAGGTAAAAGTTCCAATCCAAGCTCCCTTATTTTTTCCTGTGTTATTTTTGCAGCGTGAGGCCTCGCGTTATCGTGTTGAAGGATCCTTTTTTTGTTATTGACCAAAACAGATCGTTTTTTTATGAGCTCTTGCTTCATTCGCTCGAGTTGTTCACAATACACTGTCGCTGTAACGGTCTGACCAGGTTCAAGCAATTCATAGTGTATGATTCCAGAAAAATCCCACCACACACAAACAAGGACCTTCTTTATTGTTAGCGATGGTCGAGGTGTCGGAACAGGTGCTTCTCCGGAAGAAAGCCATTGTCTCTTTCGTACAAAATTATTGTATAGCACCCACTTCTCATCTCCAGTTACAATTCCTCGCAAAAAAGGATCGGCTTCATACTGAGACAAAAGAGACGCGCAGATGGTACGCCGTCGATCGAGCCAGTCTCCGTCATTTCATGAGGAACCCAAATGCCTTGCCTGTACAATTTTCCTATGCGACGAAGGTGATTCCTGAACTGCAGACCATGGACAGCCAATCTTCAGTGATAATTCCTCAATTGTTCGACGAGGATCTAAATCTACCATCACCTTCGGGATATCATCATCTAATTTTCGGGGTCGTCCTTTTCGTGCGGCATCTTTGAGATTCCTATTTCCATTTTTAAAATTTTTAAACCATCTAATGACACTTGTTTAGTTTCAGAACATCCCCGTAAGTATCGGTAATTGTTTTCACCGCTTCGTTTGCCTCGATTCCTTGATCGAACAAAAATAGCATACAATGACGTAAGTGTGCTTCTTCTATTGTTGGCCTTGTCATCTTTCCTCCTTGGTAGAACAAAAACTTTTTAACCGAAAAATAAAATTTACAACCAAAATTGAACGTAACAATAAAACTTCCGCGTTTGCGGGGTCGTGTCTTGTGACACAAACTGGCCGTGAACGAGCTCATCGAAGAAATGTTGATTACTTTTCGGTCCCCCCCTAATATTTTTATACATATTTTACTGAATTTTATTTATTTTTTGAATAATTTTATCGCTAGAACAAATTTTCGATTGAGGCATTAAAATAATTTTATTTTTTTATTAATTAAGAATGTTTTTAAATGTTTTCATTTATCGTTTTTGTATCTTACTAGTTCTTTTTAATGTTAAATAATAAACGTGCAGGAAAATACCCACTTTTCACTAAAAGTAAAAAAGTTGTCCTGTGCTAGAGGATATTGAACTCTTTCCGGAGAACGTACTGTAGGTAAGTACTTATGTACTACTTCTCCAAAAATCAACTAGTTAGGTACATGACCCATACCTATATAATATTGCTAATTTTTAAAATGACTACATGCAACCTCGTAAAAGTCTTAGTAAAATTACTATGTTAACACAGCATTTGTATGTGTAAAGTATCGGTTTAATTGAACTAACCACACACGATTAAGAAATAGTGGGATAACCACAAAATGTTAGGACAGCCGTGATAAAGAAACAGCGGCGACTGTTACATACTCACACATTAGAGCTCATTGGCGCAACTTAAGTTGCCATCAATTTGCAAGGCAATGATATTTTTTAAAGTAGGCATCGATTAAATTTTTGGAAATTATACGAAACAGCACACAGGCAATTAGAAAATTCAGATTCGAACGAAACACGGCAGGTTTGTAGAATTCCTCGAGATAAGAACACTGCATAGTTTTTTAGCGGCCCAATCACCGGTGTTCGGGGTACGGCACCCTTTAAACGAAAGACTTCCGTTCACCATTCGTCTCGATATCTCAAAAGCTATCAAATATATCGATTTGAACTAAATTAAAAATTGTTGTAAAAGATGTAAGTCACAAAACATATTTTCTCAATACACTAATAGTGTCTAATAGTTATTGAGATATTGAGACGAATAGCGAATGGTAGCCTTTCGGTTAAAAGGTCAATTTTAGAGTTACCTACTTTCGTTTCATTAGGTATTTTAAGTACCTTTTATCTTTTCAGGCAACATATTTCGATCGTGCCGAAATAAAAATTTTCGTCGAATGCAAATCATCTCATTATAATTGTTACGGTAAACGAATTCTTGCAACAATCGGTATTAGTAAATTAAAATTCAATGCAGTTTAATATGTTTCTAATGGCAGTTGACAGAATAGCTACGAATAATTCTAAGCTACTTACTTCCGTTTATCGTTTTCTAATTCATGACCAAAATAATTTTGACTGGGTATATGGTGCACGTCCGTTATAACCGTTATACAATATTTATGATTAAGTATACATACTATACCTACTTAATTTATTTACAAATATTAATAAACGACATTTAATTTCAAATAGTTAGTAAATATTTCCAACAGGATTGAGTAAATGAATCCAATAATAAGCACCTACAAGAAATTATACCGCTAGTCATAAAAAATGAGAAATAGGCACTGTCCAAAATAAAGGTAAGAGTTATAACAGTTAACCACGAAAAGCCGGGTCTATTTAATTTAATAAATTAAATCTCATGAATACTACAAGCCCCTGTTTAATTAAATTAAGAAGTATAATTATTTGAATGTGTTTTAGGACTACATCATGTTACATATTTGATTAGAGATTTTACTGCACGAACGTTATTTCTGCGAATAGGTTACCTATGTACACTACCGCTCACGGATGTGTATGGACACTTATTAAAATTCGCAAAACGATCGTTTGAATGAATAGTCGTTTTAAAGAAAATGTTTAAAACAAGAGTTTTATTATATTATTAAATGATTTTATATTGTATCAAGATGTAGAGAACATAGAAATGCTGCAAAATTGTTTAAAAAATTATCGATTGTTTGTTAATTGGCTAATGCCGTTATTTTAACTGTTAGTTAACTAAGGCTATGACTTGTCGTTACGAAAACCCGGATTTCTAAAAATTTATCTGGACTTTGAGCGAGTTTATTGCGCGTAAATCATTCCTACACCAAGAGTTTCTCAGTAAACAGCGTAGAATACATTTCCAAAACTTTGCACGTCAAGAACAATAACAAGGGTTGTTTGTTTATAAAAATGCCACGCAGCCAGTCAATCACTAATTCAACGCAATCGGCAGCGATACCGGTACACCATGAAGGTTATTTACAATTAGTAAAAGTCATTGGTCAATAATTAAATGTAAAAAAATCTACAGTTTATTTAACAATTTGCGTTTATCTTTTACTTTTTACAAACTTTTATGTTAAATTGTAAACGGGAAAGTGTCTAATTTTAATAATCCTAAAATAAGTGTAGGTAGTACTAGATTAATAAACCATAATGCACTTTTAAATAATTTATTTAATTTAAAATTATATTTATAAAAATTAATAAGCAAAATAATTTTCTCAAATGAAAATCGTGAGATTATACAGGGCAAACAAAAAAGGGTGGGGCTGACTATACACAAGCGGCTTCTACGACTAAAAAAATAAAGAAAAACGTTTAGTTAAAGAAAAATGGTTCGTTACAGAGTTACAGCGGCGAATTTAAAAAATCACTGGTTACATACGTTTAAGTGATTTTAAATAAGTAGGTAAGTATATTGGCCGTTTATTTACATACGGCCTAACCAAACCTATATGCAATTCACGTCATCAAAAAAAAGTTACTAGATTGTTTATTTGTAATTCGGTTTAAAATTTGGAAAATGACATATTCTATAGATGCGCGATCTACCTGCGCGCATATTAGACGGTATAAAGAAAAACGAGGTGACAGCACTATGAAACGTCATCATCTAGTAACCTTTTATTGATGACGTGATTGCATATAGGTTTGGACGAAGTGTAGTATAAGTATAAAGTCTAGTTCAGATGACGGGCGCTTCACGCGCGTAAAGCGCTCGTTATCTGAACTAGACCTAAGACATTTACGCCCGGTTCCACCACCTCGTCTTGAGCTCTGCTTAGAACTTAAGCTGAACTTGACAGAAAAATTCAGTTCCGCCACGTAAAACCAGACCTTAACTTTGCTAAGTCAAGCTTACATCTGAGACGTGAATAATGAGAGATTAAGATCATGTTTATAACCTCACATTGTTCAAGTCTGTCACAGTGACTAGAATTTGTTACTTTGATTACTACTTTGCCTTTCTTCGCCTCTTGTTTCATATTACTCCATTGTTTCCTCAATGAATTTTCCCCTGAGCGTTGAATAATGACGTTATTTTACTCCACGCCGCATCTTTTTCTTTATTTGTTGTACCGATTGTGGTTTTACATTCTATTACATTTTTATAATTTGAAACCAATGAGGTGAGAAGGTGTAATTGCACCGCTTCATTTTGTCCATAATAATATGGATAACATGAAAACGAGAACAAAACGTCACAAACAGTCGCAACAGTAACGGGCAATTTGTTAGGTTAGATTAGGTTAGGTTAGGGAATTTCATTTTTTTTGACGTTCTGTATTACTGTCGCAGTGCGGGATATTTAAAAACTGAAGAAAAGAACCAATCACGCGCAAGTTCTGCAGTGTTGTCATATTTACGTACAACTTAGCCAAGGCGTGCTTTGAAAAGCGTGGTGGAACGTATTTCCGTCTTGAGTCGTGCTTACATTTGAGTTCGATTTAGGTAAGTTCTAGCTCAAGATGCAGTGGTGGAATCCGGGCGTTAAATTTGTTTACAATTTTATAACAATCCTGTATTTTGTCATGATTTACTTTCGTTTTCAACTTAAATGAAAAACACATATTTCAAATAAGTACATGTAGAAAATTACACGCAATTAATTTCAGCGTTAAAACTTTAAAAAAACAATGAAAAGTCGATTGAGTTTATAATTCCCATAACATGTCTCGTCTATAGAACCTATATTAGCACTAATTTTAAAGTAAAAAACGTTATAATTGGTACCTACGAAAATTGGGAAAACCTAAATAACTACATCCCTGTAATAAAGGCATATCAAAGGAGGTTGTGCAGCTATCAAAATAGCTTTGAAGACCAACTAGGGATCGTATTAAGTTTTCAAAAGCCCTCTTTAAATGCAAGGAAATGTGAGAGTTGCGCCTAAAGTTGAAAATTATGGGGGAAATTCAACTTCTACTCACTATAATAAAAAGTTTAAATGTGAGTTAAACTTATTAATTGAATTCGTACTTGATTAATTTTTATAGAACCCCTTGTAGTACGGGATCGGGCATTTATATGTAGATGACCTAATTTTTGTTAGACCACGCGTTTAAAACCTCACGTACACAGATTACTATTATCATTTATTTTAAAATATCGTATTCAAATTGCAATTCGCAAATACCACATACTAACTACTTTAAGGGTTGTGACAATTAAAGAGAAACACGACGGAAACTGTATAGTAAGTTCTCGTTAAAATACTTGAATATTCTATCACTTACTACCTGTTTTGTAAATTAGGCATGTCTGTCTAAATACTTTTAAAACTACAAGAAAAATTAAAATTAATAATTTTATTTAAGTCTAATCGTAACGTGTTCCGATAAATTTATCTAACAGATATTTTACGCGGAAACAATTGTTCGAAAAACCGTTTCTATGGGTAAGTATCTGTCAGATAAATTTATCGGAAGATGGAGAGAACGGCCCTTAGATACACTTCGTCCAAACCTATATGCAAGCCACGTCATCGATAAAATGTCACTAGACGATGACGTAGATGCACAAGTAAATCATCTATGGAATATGTCATTTTCCAAACTTTAAACCGAATTACAAACGATCTAGTAACTTTTTTTTTGACGACGTAAATCGCATATAGGTTTGGATAGGTCGTAAGTGGATATTTTTCGACAAACATTTTTTCATAAAATAGCTCGTGTATGCTTTATAATCGAAGTGATTTTCGACTGGTGTGTCGGCGAGAGGTTATTTTGTTTAACTATACTTAGGTTCGATAACGCGTCGCGAGAGGAAAAAGGTTGAAAAACACTGCTTCATTTTTCCGACAATTATTTCACTCGTTCATTAATACCAGACATTTCAAAAGTCGAGTGTTATTAATTGGAAGAATCATTAGTAAAACGTCATCGTCTAGCTTTTCGAAAAACACGAAAGCAGCGCGTTCTGCTTAAAATGGACGTGGGGCAAGTGGTTGCAATTGTCTACTACCGTATGCCTTATTTTTTGGCGTCACAAAATTAAATAGAATGACATCTGCAGACTAGGAAAACGTATTTCGCGAAGTTTCAGTTCGTTATTTATGAACGACTGACAGCTATCATTAGAGAACAACCGTTTATTTTATTCACGCTTACATTTTACAACCTGAACGATCACGAATTTTTAAAAACGACATACCTACCATTACAATCGAAATTTAGGACTTGTTTTAATTTACATATTAATTTATTATCATTGTAAGCTTTAACCTACGATTTCTGCTCCTTAGAACATTAACGTTGACATTTAATATACCTATTCTATTCTGTCTCGTACTCACAATCAGTTTAAATGTAGGTAATTATTTATTATCTACTATTAGTGATACACCGATTCGGAAAGAAAAATTATTTTTTACCCATTTTAAATAATTCTACAAGTTGTTTCATCGTAAAAAAACATGTTTGAATAATTCGAATTGGAACTTATTATTAACGTGCAGAATTTTAATTAACAACATGGAACACCAACATTCTTTTTGTAATATTTAAATGTTTAATTTCTATCTACGCCACAAATTAAAATCAAATTAATAGATAACAAAGAAACATAAAATACTGAATAATTATACTTAAAACTTTTTAACAAATTAAATACATAACATATACTATCTAGGCTCTAAAAAATGTTCCATGAAATAACGGCAAAACTGGTTTTGTAGGTAGATGAAAACTAGCTGAATACACAAAAGAATTTGCGCTGTAGACAAATAACTTAATGTGGTAGACAAAATGTTGTTGTTCTGATTACAAAGTTTATTGCTACGAGATTTTTTTTAAACGTTTAGGTACCTATAGAAAATAATGTAAGATACGTATAAAATAGGTTTGGATTTGATTTATAAGGAAAGCTAGTACCCACTTTCAAAGAAACGGCTCGAGAAGTAGTCCTAACACGTCACTCATATTACGAACAATACGCGTTAAGGTAACAAATGCGAATTTACTCATATTACTACTGCCACCATTACTCCCAAGTTTGACAGCCCTTAAAATGGGTTTCGAGTATCGTTTGTTATAATGTTAAAATAACGATACGTTACCGAACCTCGGATGAACGTGGCGACGCATATTATACTAAATCTAAAAAAAAAGCCAAAATGTAGGAAACGGTTTTGGAAAAGATAACGCAGAACAGTTCCCCCCTTTGGTTCGTAAAAAGTAGCACCGCTCATTTACCAGTTAGAAATATTTTAAATCGTTTGATTGAAAACAAACGATAGATATGTACAGTCACGCGCAAAAAGGTATCTGCAGTCAAACTACGGAAGTATCACTTGTCCCGTTCGTTTGCTTACGTACAATAACGAAAATCCGGTAAATACGCCGAATGGGTGGGTTTTATTTTTTGCCTAACTGTACACGACATTGATGAATAGTTTGGTAGTTAAATACCGAAGTGTCTTCGACTACCATTCAACTTTCCACGAAGCTAACAATTTCATTTTCAAACATTTCGATAGGCATGCCTATGTTGTTGTGACCAAATAAACCTTAGGGATCTCTCGTCATTTCTAATTAAATCACCTATACCTTTGTCCCTTTAGTTTGAATTTTTTTGAGACTTAAAATAATCTTCAACTTTAAAAACTTGCAGACTTCTGAACTACATTCTAAAGAAGTAAGATTTTTACAGGAAAGGATCTCGTCAACAGACAAGTCTCTGCCTGTCCGAACCTGCACAAAACATTTTACTCGTTCGGGAATTCGCGTAAAATTTAAAAAACAACCAAACCAACAAATACATGACGTAAAATTATAATAATTAGGAATTGCACACAAATTTCATTTCACGTATTGCGTTAAATTTCGAAATTAAAAAAATTGATATTATAATCGACATCACTGTCGATGTTGACATTTATTACACAATAAAATATGTATAAATTTACGTTTTTGCGTGTTTCCCCTTTATATAAATTTCTACAGATACGAATTTAATGAACATGCGTACGTGTGTACCACATGATGTATAGATTTTGAAGTCGCGTGGTAAAGTGTGTGAAAAGAAACCACACAAAAATTTGTAATAAATCGCTTTGATAATGTTGTACAAAAAAATACTGTTTGAAACTGTTGTACGTGTTAAGCACGTATATGTAAGTGAAATTAAATCACGCTTAATACCTGTATGAGTAATAATGCAAAATAGTATGTTTCATAACATACTAAGTGCTATTTGGATAATTTTAATATTTGGATTAGGTACAGGGTTTAATGTCAACGTACTACTTATGTACCTAATGAATTCCTCAAGATTATGACTACATTTTTCAATTATTTTTTCAACTATGCATCTCGTTATTATTTTACATCGGAGTTTTTTCTTTTCTTTCGTTTTCAATATTAAGTATTCGTTAGGGTAACAATAAAAACGTAATAAACTTTATTTTTATAAGGTTCCAATAAAAATACTACCTATAATTTGTTCCAATCTTGAGATAAATAATTTTTTTTCTGTAGTCGCACTTAAATAAATTATTAAAGTTCATCATAAAATATTGAAAAATGGGGGGCTGTTCGTTGGGGCATTTTAGTGTACGAACGAGGACAGTGCGAGATAGTGCAAGGAAATTATGGGGCAGCGCGGCATTTTGTGTACAATATTTGGTTAGAGAAATATCCCTCGTTAAAAAAATGTATGAAATAAATAAACTCTCGGATCAAAATAGACAAATGTAACAAGTTCGATAAATATTAAAGTAAAATACAGAAAATAAGTAATTAAATTTTAAATGAATGGCGGGGAGTTCGCGTGGTATATAGGTACAACTAATCAAATGGCGAAAATTCGATACTACACTGAAAAAAATGGTACATAATTATTATAATTAAAGTCATTTTATTTATAAAAAGAAATAACTTCTATCATACATATTAGGGGGACCGGAAAGTAATGTCGTTTCTGAGCACATCAATATTTGTTTACCATTTGTCAGCTCATTGTGTACTCCAAAGTCGCACCAAAGATATTTTAAGGTTTATGTGACTTGTTTACTTATAAATAATTAAATCTTCAATTTTTTTATAATTTTGGATGAAATGGCCAGCGAAATACTATAAGAGGAACATATCTGGAATTGTATGCTTTTTAAGTTTCACAAGGATAGTAACGTAACAGTTGCTACCAAAAACATTTACGATGTTTATTCAAGTGCATTAGATGTTTGTAAATGCCAAAGGTGGTTTTCCAAGTCCAGATCCGGTAAAAAATTTGAAAATTTGGATGTTATCCAAAACGCCATCTCCGGATATTTTGCTCAAAAACGAATTGATTTTTATCGATTCGGCATTGAAAATTTACACACTAGATGGCAAAAGATTGTTGATAACGAGGGTGATTACATCATCGATTAAAAATAAAAACTTGTTTAAATTTAATGTAAAAAAAACGACATTATTTTCCGTTCCCCCGAATACAATGAAAATTTTCATTAAAAAATGAGGTGTTTTGTATCAACGAATTTTTGTTAAAAATAAATAAAACTTTTAATAAGTACAATAATTACTTCTTTTTTTTTAAGTTACTATTATTTCTCGCGTGGAACTCTATAGAACTGTGAGACGACTATTGATTTTAAAACTTAATTCTTGCAACAGTTTACCACGCTGCGATCTATTACCATACACATTTTCGGGAAAAATTTGTTTTAAATTAAAAATTTTGACTCTTTACAGAGATTAACCATCAATCATTAAAATTAATTAATTAGATAGGTAATGGGGTACGTGGTAAATACATACAAAGTGGCCGTGTCTGCTTAACATACGTTAATTATATACGTATCGATTTTAAATAAATGCAACTGTATAAATTCAATAAAACTCCAGGTAAAACTTAGATTATTTAAAAAAAAAAGAACAAAATATTTTTGAATTCGTCATAATGTGCACAAAGGAAAACTCCTACACACAAATTCAAAAACAAGTTTTGTCGGTTTACTACACCGCTCGTTTATTTCTGAAATAGATAGGGAGGTATCTACTTAATTATGAATGTTTAAACGTCTACTGCACAGCGAAAATGAATAAGGTATAGTGCAAACCAATAGTTTCTATTAATACGTTAATTTTTTACTATAATACGGGGCCTAATTATTCTGCAATAAATCTATCATTTTTGAAAGCATATTAAAAAAACTAACAACCGAGGTTTTCATACGTTTCCGCGGTGATAACATTTTAACAGGGCGTTAAAATTAACAGGTTTTCACAGATCCCTAATTACACTTATTTTTAACACAAGTAAAGTAGTCCAAAAATAATAGGTGGGTGGGTAATAAATTAGAAAATATTAAAACCATCGAAAACCAATTTTTAATATTATAACAGTAGTAAGTAGATTCAATTATATTTTTAAAAACGATTAGGTAAATTGTTTAATAATAATAATATTAAGCGCCCTACTTCCTGTATAAAATTACATTTTTCTGTTATCGTAAATACATGCATTGCTATCTTTACCTTTTATTATTTATGCATACATTCGTGTCTTATTTAAAATTATAAATTTTATTTATGTAGATATGGTATCTAACAACGTAAACGTGCAAGATAAAATTTAAATGTAAAGTATGTATCAGCGACTAAAGACGTTCACATGACCCTGAATATTTATTTTATTGCCCCACATAAACATAATCGGACCCCTAGGTTAGTAGGTATAGGTATTAAAAATAAAATTGAAAAAGTTAACTGGGCACATATATAAAATGAATGAAAACGACGATTAAATTTAAACGTAATGTTTAGGAAGGGGGAGTTTTGAAATTTTCGCGAACATTGAAATTTTTATTAGAAATAAACAACTACATAACCTAAAATTTCAAAAGAACTACACGGACCTTGTGCGTTGCAAGTTGATAAAGCTGGTCACGCCGATTAACAAAATGTACCCAAAAAATAACCGAGAAAATACAAGATTTTTTTTTTAATAAAATCTTGCATATGGCGCCCGTTATTATGTTCCAGACCGCCTACTAATAATAATAACAACTTTTTGCAAACAAAAACTGTTCGGTGTAACCAAAAACCTCGCGAAACACAAACGATAGGAACGTTAAAGAAAAAATTATCTAATATAGTCGAATTTTCTATATTTTAAACGGAAAGGAGCCGGGAGGACACTTAAAAGTGCATTGTGTATAAAAACCGTTTCTTCCAGGCAGCTAGCTATTCAACCTGCAAGCGGCACAGCTGCTTATTGGATGGAAACGTACAAGTACCGGTCAACACACCCATGCATAAATGACCGTAATTCAATAATAAAAAGCGAAATTCGCTTTAAAAACAAACTCACCGGATGAATTTGACGTTTACTTAATTAACGGACGATATTCCAAAAACTTGTAGCGGCAAACATACACTGTATCACATGCGTCTCAAGATCACGCACATAAAAAACATGACACTAAAAACACTTCGTTTACACGAACCAACCGCGCTCACGATACTAGGAAGGGAATTCAAACCCAGATGGGTAGACTGTCGAACGACACCGGTTCCGCCAGACACTCACGAGTAACGCCGATTTCTCACGAACATTTTCCATACGTGCAGATTTATAAATTGTTTACGTTAGTTAAAATAACAGGTAGGTAAGTACTTTTATTCGATTTTATTACGAAATATTAATTCTAAAAAATCGAAATCTATTCATTGATTCTTTTACGTAATTATATTCGAATCTACAAAAATTCGAAAACACCTAGATAATATATTTGTTTTAATTTGCTTGGTTAGTAACTAATTTCTAAGAACGAAAAAAAACATGAAATTTTATTTATAGATTAACGAAACACTATTGTATATTTCTTTATATAAATAAATACGTATATGTATCTATATATTAATTTTACTTTACAATTTGGTTTATTATCGATTTATACCGGTATTTTTTTTTAAGTAATATAAAACCCATTAAGGGTGTATTTGTAAGCGTGGATCTTATTTTTATTCTCAAGAGTCGTCGAGATATTTCAGTTATTATTTGTGTTTCTTTCACGAGTTCTAATAAAACTCCATTATCTCGTATTGTTTTTCGTACCTTTTAATGCTTTCGTTATTTCCTCATTTTCTACATGTATTATTACGACCTATTCGTCTTTAAAATTAACATTTATAACTTTTAGGTAGGTACTTTGCTTTACTTAATTTTTAATCTTATTTCGTTATTGGAATATTATTGTCTTTAATTTTTTTGTAAATAATAATCAAATTAAACCTCACTCTAACAATAAAAAATTGGGCTGCACCTAGAACGTAGGTAATTAACCGGTTAGGTACTTATTTCGGATAAATATATAAGTACGCAGTTTCTAGTTAAAGGCAAAAACCAACAAAAAAATGTTCGAAATTACCAAACTGGAGACAATTAATTCCGTCAAGACATCGAATTAACCCAGATATGCCTAATGTACTATATTTAGGACGGAATAAACGTGTTCATTCCTGCAAAGTTTAAGATATACTTGAAAGTTTGTATCCCACAAAATCGTTCATTTCCCCAAAGCTTTGCGGGAATTAAGATTATTCGCGATTTCAGAGTTTAAATTTGATTGTGTGTTAACTTCAAAAGTGTGAAAATTCAAAAATGAATGATTACCAAGTGCAATTTGAAAAGTAAGTAAATGTTAGATACTATAAATTTTAATAAATTTTTAAATTAGTGAATAGCGTAACAATAAACATTTATATTACTGGCTACTATTGCCGAGTTTTCATTATTTATAAAATAAATAGTAATTTATTAAGGGGAAAGAGAGGTGTACTATATGTAGTACATTCGGACAATATATGACTACCAACATCATTCACCATTCTCTTTCAGAGGACTATCTCTTTACAATGTTCTAACATTGTTAGAAGAGGATGATGAAGCCATTGATAATGTAGAAGAAATTACACTACTTCCTCCCCTCAATGCAAGCCACTGAGCCCACAGATGAAGATTCTGGCGCCGAAAATGACTTGACCACAAATAATCTGCCTACATCTCAACTACAAGCTCTTGCAGAAATCCAAACAAAATACGACAGTGACTTTTTCTCGGATGATGAAATACCATTATCATTATTAACGGCAAGAATACCAAACAAAAAGCAAAAGAGAACAACACCTAAAAAAAAATTTCACAATTGGATTAAAGAAGATTTACCTTCCTCGTCATCAGGATTTTTTAATGCTGATAATGCAACAAATTTCGAAAATCCATTAAAACTGTTTTCAATGTTTTTCGACGAAGAAGTAACAGATTTCATTGCGAACCAAAGTAATAATTACGCCCAACAAAAAAATCGCAAGCCTAACATAGACAAGCAAGAGGTCAAATCTTTTATAGGCGTTTTGATCCTTAGTGGATACATGCGTGTACCACGAAGAAGAATGTTTTGGGAACGTGAAAAAGATTGCCACAATGCCATGATTACTGAAACAATTTCCAGGAACAGATTTGAGTATTTGTTTTTAAATTTTCATGTTTGCAATAATCATCAGTTAGATCAAAATGATAAATTCACCAAAGTCGGACCTATTTTTGATTTGCTAAATAAAAGATTTTTGAATAATTAATTCACCGGTTGAAGAGATGCATTCAGTTGATGAAGCTATGGTTCCATATTACGGACATCATGGATCTAAACAATATATTCGTGATAAACCCGTGCGCTATGGATATAAACTTTGGGTTGGAAGTACCAGATTAGGATATTTGAATTGGTTTGAGCCTTATCAAGGCGCTGCAACCAATATAAGTAAGAATTTTGCTGATCTTGGAGTTGGCGCAGGAGTGGTATTGGAATATGCCCAAGCATTACGTGAAAAATGGCCAGACAGGACTTTTCACCTATTTTTTGACAATTTTTTCACTTCGATTCCCCTAATTGAAAATCTTACCGAATGGAATTTTTACGCCACCGGTACCGTTAGAGAAAATCGGTTAACAAATATTTCTCTGATCGATTCAAAGTGCATGAAGAAAAATCGTCGAGGAAGTTACGATTTTGCAAAAATTGTTGATCAAAATATCATTGCAGTAAAATGGCATGACAACAGTCTGGTTTGTGTTTGTTCTAATTTTGCAGGAGTTAGACCGATTCATATGGTCAAGCGTTATTCTCGGTCAGAGAAGAAAAATGTTCAAATAGAGCAGCCACATCTCATCAACATGTACAATTCCAATTTGGGAGGCGTTGATCGTTCTGATCAAAATATAAGCTTATACCGAATTTCAATTAGAGGGAAAAAATGGTACATGTCTTTGGCAACACACTGTATTGACATGGCAATTCAAAATGCTTGGCAATTGCACCGAATAAACGGTGGACAATTGGACCAACTTAGCTTTAGAAGACGAATTGCTACAGGGTTATTAATCCAAAATAAAAAAAGAGTCGACTTACCAAAAAGGTCATCTAAGTTAAGTCAATCAGATTGATTGTATTAATCACTTCGTAATTCCCCAAAAAAAGCAAATCCGATGTGGCCACTATCACCAAAAAACCACTACAAGATGTAAAAAATGTGACATTGGTGTTCATGTCAAGTGTTTTCTATCATTTCATACAAATAAATAATTTCGATTAAATAGAGGTGTATTTTCCTAATGTTCTATATATAGTACGGTCTAAATTACTTTTTGAAAAAAAAATTATGTTTATAAATTTTTATGTTTTTCTTATATGCTAATGAATAATATTTTCAAAAAATTATTTTTGTTTTAATGTCAATACATCGCTTAGGCATATCTGGGCACTTTTTTTTTATTATTATCGTAATTACAAGATCGAATAACAAGGATAAGAATGCTCGTTGAAATTTTTTTGTAATTTAAATACGAAGCCCGTAATTAATGTTTAAAAATCGCTATGACGTCAGCGATGTTTAGACTTACCCTTGGTAATGTTGCATAATAAAATGAATAAGGTATATATGGATTCGTATTAGTGTAAGCGAGAAAGAAGCTCTGACTTGTTTAGTAAAACAACAAGTAGTGTAAAGCAACTTTTGTTTTGCAACATTTAAAACGTGGCAAATGTGACGTGCCAGCAAAACCTATATTCAATATTCGTTTGAAGCTGTCTTGCTTTACGTCCCAAATATCGTGAATCACTAAACACAAACGTCAAACGAATATGAAATATAGGTTATGTTGCGATATTCCAGAAACTTTAGTCTTTTTACACGTCCAGTTTTATGTCTGAAAATCAAACATTTGCTTTCTCACTTGTACTGCCGTAACTTGCATGTGTCTTATTCGCTCCTCCATGCGACATTGCCAAATGTACAATTAGGCATTACTGACATCATCGCGTTTAAAAAAATAATAATAATTTTTGGCCTACCACTTGTGTTAGAAGGAAATAAATGTGATATAATGAATCGCTTTTTAAAATTTTATGTATTAGTAATATTAAAAATAAGAAATTCCATTGTAGTCTAATTCCCCCATTAAATCGACTAAATTCCCCATTCCCCATTAATGTCTAATTCTAAGATATTTTATAATATTTGCTTGATAGTGAAAAACATAATCTTAATAAATTATTAAAAATTTATCTTGAAACAACAATCGCGTTCTCGTATTTAATTTTTTCCCTAAATCCTATAAAGAAATATTTTAATTAAACATTTGTTATTATCTTAACCATACACATATGTATTTTGTGGAAGATGTACCCGTATTAAAAAAAAAACTACATTACTTTTTATAACAACGGGCATGTGAATGCTTCGCACACTGGCTAAGAAATGCGTCGACGTCGAGGGTAATATATTGGATAGCGAGGGTAAACTAAATACAGGGTGTTACAAAAGTAACGCCCGTCGTTACGGAAATCGAACCAATAAGTTCAACTCGTCGAATAACTTTAACACAAGATGAAGTCTCGGTGGAAACTTCGGAGCACGCGATGTAGCCGCAACAGTGGCATCGTCATTGCAAGCAACCGATGTTTTCAGCATATCTACATATTCACGATTGGAATAAAATCATTCGAAAACGAGAAAACATAAGAAAACTGTAAGGAAGGCCAATCGGAAATTTTGTCATTTTTGACTTTCGATTTCTTTTAGCTTACCGATTCGACCCTTGAAAGGACGGACATTACTTTTATAACACCCTGTATATCATACCTGCATTACATTAGTAAAATATACGGTTTTTCATCTTACCTTGCATTATGTATGTAGGGGATTTTTTATTTATTTTTATCCATTGAACACATTCTCCAAATTTTAGACCTACTCCACAATCAATTAATAATTAAATTAATGTACTTTTACTTGTAAATTAATTAAAAATAGGCATGTTAATTCTATCCTAAGAATTATAGGTAAACGTCTGGTTCTGTTAAAAGCGCTACTTATTTGCAAAACTTATTATTAATTAAGCCAGCGAATACTTGAACTGTACAAATTTCTGTTTAACTTTAAATGAACAAAGATATCTAATTTTAGAGAAGGAACTGTAATCGGCACATATTACCTGTACAAAACAATATCATAATACGGTTTATCAAAGAGCGTCGGTAAATGCCTTTATTATATTAAAAGTGATTCTCGTTTGTTTGAAATTCCTACACAAATCTTCCAGGAATTTATTCATTTATTAGTAAGAACAATAGAAAATATTCGCTCGAAATACATTTTAATAATAAAACTTGCAATTTTTTAATATGAAATATTTAATTAAAATTATCTCTTTAATTTCTTCAATAAACATTTTTTTTGATATTTAATAGTTGTTAATGATACACATGTTTAAGGCATGTTTATCGAACGAAAGTAACGAGTCAAAATTTGAAGAAAAAAAACGGTGTCGAAAAGTTGACATTTCGATGCGTAAATTTTTCGCACGCAAAGTGATAGGTTTTTCAAATTGAAAACTATGACTTATCGATTGTGAGTAAGAAAAAAATAACTTCATTGTAAATACTACGTAATTTGATCTATTTTTTTATAATTGACATAAAACAATTTAAAAATCGATTCATGTATTAAAAAAATCTTTTACAAAAACAATTCTTATACTACAGGGTGTTTTCGACGTTTGAAAAACGTTCCTTTTTTCATTTAATATATTAAATTTATAAGACGAAGTGAGTAATCGACTAATTAATAAAAAGCATTTTACGCTTTGGATATAATGCTAACGAAATTCGATGTAAGAAAAACGTATTTAAATCCAAAAATAGAAATAAAATTAAAGATAAACATAAATGTATAATTATCAAAAATGTGTAAAACTTACTCAAGTTTTATGTATATAAGGTATGTAGTTACATTTATTAAAAATTTTAGATGATGATCTATTTCACAATAAACGTACAAATATATATGTCATCCAAATTTTATTCAAATACCGTCATCAATACAAATTTGCTGCATTGTGTATTTCTAAGAGTCAGGTTAAAGGTTTGGATGTGACATTCTACCCGTTGCACCTGCACACGTGGCATAGAAAGACTATAATTTATTAGTACTGCAAAAACATGAGGTATGAGTGATGACGTGCATCGAAATAAAATTTGGATTGCCCATACCTACAAACATAATAAATACTCCTAAAATAAAAGTTAATTTATAGTGGAAAAATAGCCATAATAAACGTATGATTTACTTACATATTGACATCATCGTTTCGTATTGTTTATAGATATCTGCACCTATCTATACTTATGTAAATAAATAGTAAATTATAAACGATAAATAGCAACTTTATTCTACTCATTGTCAATATTTAACATAACTTTTTAACATTTAGACATACTGTTACCTACTGAACTTATTGATAGAATTAATATTTCTAACGATATATCGTTTTATTACTACATATTACGTAAAAATTAAAATTATTTTTTTTATTTACCTACCTGCCTAATCTACCAAACGTAAAATTGAAAACCTAATGTTATCTGACAAGATAATTTTGTACAATAGTATTATCTATACCTAAGTAAAACGTTAAATTAATTTTATATCATAAAAGAAGGTACAACAAAATTTAATTAAACTTTATTATAAAATTTATTATACAATGCACAAGAGCCAGTACGTCAATCCATTTTAGTCGATTTAAATTTAAGTAGAATAAGAAGTGAAGTGAAATGCAATTTAAAATTTGCTATATTTGATCGTTTAGCTGTTATAGGTATTTTGTCGGTGTTGAAAGAAGTTTAAAAAGAGAAGTAATTAACAAATAAAAAAGAAGTAAATTCCATTTAGGTATAAGTACCGAAGTGTGGTTTTCTTTTTTTATTATTCAGGCACAGCAACGTCCATTAAAATTGGAAATGATGGAACCTTGTTGCCTTATAATATACATACAGGGTTAGTTAAAAGTATGGAGACGGCGATTTATTGGCGATATTTATTTATTCATTTTAGGAAATTATGTTCAATACAAAAGTTTGTTATGAAATTATTATCTACATTTGAGAATACTTGAATTTTTTTTTCCTCAATTGTTTTTAAGTTACGACGTCATCGATATTTTTTTGAAATGACAACCTATATTTCTGATTATTGATTTCGATAGTACATTCTATTCTCTTTTCAACGGTATACAATTTTCAATATGTTACATTTGAAAAAAATTGAGAAAAAATGCCTAAAAAGGTTATTGTTTATGTCAAATAGTTGACATATTTCAATTGTGTAATTTGTTGCTGTTAATATTAGTAACGGCGAGTTTAAGTGAACGTGAAAGAATTGAAATACTTATGATGCTGGGTTATGGAAATAGACGCAGAAGTTTACAAGACGTTTGTAATTTATTTAATGACATGCATCCAAACAGAAATCCAATTTCTAAATCCGTTGTTGGTAAAACCTTAAAACGCTTTGAACAAACCGGTAGTGTTAAAGATTTGCCAAGGAGTGGTAGACCTAGAACAGCGACAAGCGATGATAAAAAACTGAATGTTCTATTGGCCGTATCTGAAGATTCCCATTTATCAACCAATCAATTAGCGGCCAATCACAATATTTCACAGTCATCGGTCGTTTCAATTTTAAAAAGTGAAAAGTATAAACCTTATAAAGTACAACTTCTACACGAGTTGAGGGAAGATGATTTTGATAGGAGACTACAATTTTGTGAAGAAATGTCAAATATTTGCAATAATAATGCAAATTTCGTCAACAATATTATTTTCTCTGACGAAGCTACCTTTTGTCTTACCGGTGAAGTAAACAGACATAATTACAGATATTGGTCATCGGAAAATCCTTTTTGGTTTATGGAGCACCATACGCAGTACCCCCAAAAGGTTAATGTTTGGGTTGGCATTCTAGGGGGTCATATTATCGGTCCCTTTGTCATCAATGGCAATTTCACTTCGGCTCTGTATTTGCAGTAATTGCAAAATGAAATTATACCTGCTTGTGCTATGCTGTATCCAGATGAAAACAATGAAACCTTGAAACCAATGAAACCTTCCCAATAACAGTATCTGATTCCAGCAAGATGGCGCCCCACCACATTATAGTGTAAATGTTCGTCAATATTTGGAGAACGTCTTTCCAAACAGATGGATTGGGAGACGAGGAACTATTGAATGGCCAGCTCGTTCGCCTGATTTAAGCCCTTTAGATATTTTTCTTTGGGGATACGTAAAAAACAAGGTTTACAAAGATAAGCCCAACAATGTCGAAGATTTAAAAATCCGAATTACCAGAACGATAGAAGAAATTCCCCGAGAATTTTTACAAAATTCTATTCAGGGTTTTGTAAATCGATTGGGTCATTGTCAAATTAGAAATGGACAACAATTTGAACACTTACTTTAATGTAGTTAGTTATTAATTTGTTTTTAATGATAAGATTGTGACTGATAAGTTGATTGCAAATAAATGAGTCTAGTTACCGTGTTAATTAATTCTGCTAATTTAATGGATCTTTAATATTTGAACTTTAAGGCACTTTTTCTCAATTTTTTTCAAATGTAACATAATTGAAAATTGTATACCGTTGAAAAGAGAATAGAATGTACTATCGAAATCAATAATCAGAAATATAGGTTGTCATTTCAAAAAAATATCGATGACGTCGTAACTTAAAAACAATTGAGGAAAAAAAATTCAAGTATTCTCAAATGTAGATAATAATTTCATAACAAACTTTTGTATTGAACATAATTTCCTAAAATGAATATTAACGACAATAAATCACCGTCTCCATACTTTTAACTAACCCTGTATATGTACTATCATTGCTGAGTAAGTAAAATTGTGTTTTGCAGCAAAAAATTATAAAATATGCGCATAGTTATACTAAAATAAATAAAAACACTCCGCACGTTTATTGTTTGAACTTCGGCAGAATATTCATTAAATAAATTATTAATAAATTAATTACCAATATTACAAGAATGGCACTTTAAGTACTTATTTATAAAGATTATTTCTTCAATAAATGGTTAAATGACTTTAATAAATAGTTATTTAGAACAATTTAATAAAAAGTACGGAGAAATTAAGTTAAAACGGACGCATAAATTAAAGACTTCTATAAAATTTCCTTTGACTACTACAACCGCTAGCTGTACAAAGTAGAAAATATTATAATAATTATCTATAGAATTAAAAATCGTCAAATTTACTTAGACATTAGATGCCGGACAAGGAATATAAGTAAATATGTACGCAGCTACAAATTTTAATAAAGGAAAAAAATTACAGTAGGTATTGCATTTCTGTAATTAATACGTAATTCCTTTTTTTAAATATATTATTAGGAGGATATTTTGTTGTGTTTAATTTGATGTGTCTGCAACCAATACAACTTTTGTGCATTTTATTGTACCGCTTTTAAGTTGTAGCATGTGAACAACGTTTCTTATTCTTTCGTAGAGATAATGCATAATTTGACAGCGATATCTTATTATCATAACATATTTATTACGGTCCTAATATTCCAATGCTATATAATGTATGTTTAATAAAAAAAAAGGTTGAAAACAACGTTTTCAGATATCTAAGCGGATAACGAGTAAAGACAGCTTGTCGATTCTGATAGATTCCATTGTCTAAACACGAATAAGGTGCTTTTTCAAAAGAGTTTTATTATACCGTAACTAAATACAGTGCAGTCTCGGTAACGTGAACTAATTACTGCAAGTGACGTTCGCGTTTTCGAGGAGTTCATGTAACCGAATGGGTAGATTCTTAATATAATTGATATAGTTGAAAAATTGTTAAAATAACATTTATTTACGTAATAGGATATAAGAAAGAAATTAAACAATTTTTCTTTTTGAGGGCACATTGACTTGGCAACTCATTACTTGTTGGGAACTTAATTGTACTTGAGTACAAGTATGAGTATAAAAGAATATGTTTTAAAGTATCAAAAGTTTTGCGTTCGCGTTTTCGACTAAGTAGAATGTCAAATAAGTCGTTCACGTTTTTGAATTTTCACACTATGGGACGTTCACGTTATAGATACTGCAACTGGATATTTGAAATTATGCGATACGTAAAATAATATATTGTGTTAATTCGAAATATTTATTGTTGTGATGCAAAGTTAAAAATTAAATATGGGCTAAAAATGATAATTGCTAAACGAAGTTTTTTTAGCGATTTTTTTTCGTATGGACGTTCGAATTCCACTAACAATTATAATTAAGTTCCAACGAAATATATCTGCATTGAGTATATTTTTAATAACTGAATTTACCGCCATTAATCGTTTTTGGGTACTTTACTAAAGACATGTTAGTAGATGGACTACATAAAATAATCTACAATTTCTAACTTAAGGGGTTATATCAGTGTTGAAAAAAAAATCGATTTTTTTTTTGCTTAAATATATCGTTTTGGCCTTAAATAATATGTCTACAAATTTTCAAAGCAATATTCGGCTTAGAAATACTCTAAACTGACGCCAAGCGTCGACGCTCCCAGAGCGTTCTTGACACATACAGACACGCAGCAGCACTACCAGCAAATGTTGCGGAGGCAATCAAGCCAATTTATGAAGATTTGAGTCGTGATGAGTTGCTTGAAAGGTGTTTAGGAGCATTTAATCAAAACAACAACGAGAGTTTAAATTCTTTAATTTGGAAATTTGCTCCAAAAACTCATTTTTGCGGCTCTGAAATAGTCAAAACAGCCGCTAATTTGGCTACTATCATATTTAATGATGGTCTCGTGGCTTTGTTGGATGTTGTTGAGGACTTGGGCATCTCCATAGGCGAAAAATTATTCAATTATTGCCACGAAATCGACCAGAAACGTATCGAGTACGCCGATCGCCGCGCAGCAGCAAACACGCACGAGGGACGCTTGAGTGATACAAAGCGAGATCTGTGATAGACATAATGTTGGATGATGAGGATAAGTGGACAGCGGTGGCTGTGCTTTGGTCGCGCATTATGCGCATAAGATGCGCCGAGGAGGCGTAATGCCCACGGACTGCCCTGGCGGGGGGATATTACTACTATTAGTATTGGCGTTATTATTTGATTTTATTTGATTTATTTATACTTATTCTATTTTATTATTTATACATATATTGATTTTCATTACATTTACCATTAATATTCTGTTACTATTGTTATTTTAAGCCACTGCGGCTGGAATTATATTTTATTTTTTTTTTTTTATTATTTTTTTTTTTTTTTTTTTTTTAGTTACGGTATGATTATCTTTTAGTTCTCTATTATTACTGTTATAATTACTTTTCATTTGTTGTATTTACATATGTACTGTGGCGGTAGTGAAAAGCTTGTATCTCACTGCCGCCATCAAATTCGCAGCCCCCCCCCTGCTGAAGTAATGTCCAACGACGGTTTCCGGCAGGGGTGGACACACTATTAAAGGCTGCGGCAAAAAAAAATAAATAAATAAATAAATAAAAAAAAAAAAAAAAAAGGTTGAGGAAATGATCTTGCTTGATGCAAATGAACTTTTATATGGTCCAGGGATAGCAGACTAATCGGTAAAAACTTGTTTTATATTAATATTTAAATTACATCATTCAATTTTATTCTCTTGAAATTTCAAACGCGTTTTTCTCGAAACCATGTTTTTTAACCTGGTTGACAGCATAACTCTCTCGAATCTTGTCCAATCGACTTGATTCAAAAAGAATTCTCTTCAGAAAACTTATCGCTATCGTCGCATCGTAGAGTTTTTTTTTAAATTGTTTACTTTTTTTTTATTAACAATTTACTGCAAAATTTTGTGTAAAATTCGATTTTTTTAAATGGCCGCCATTTTTATTCTAATCAAAATTTTTCAATTCCCTACGATGCTGCGATAGCTATTCTATTATAATTTAATAATCTTTTTGAATTTTTGAATTCAGATGCTTCATCTGGCAGTTAGGCTGTCAACCGGCAAGGAGTGTTTTTTTTTAGACGACATGTTGCGGCCACTCTTACGGCGAAAAAAATGCATTAAAAATAAAAATTGTTTTGTATAATTCATTGTAATAATAATTAATACACAAAATTTCAAATCATTTGATCGAGTAGTTTTTTCAAAAAAGAATCCCAAAAAATGCTTCATTTTTCAGCCTTCAACACTGATATAACCCCTTAAAGAGTGGAGACTTCGTAAACTTTTCTTACTTTGGGTCTAATTGTAAGATGACGGTTATTGAATAATAGCCTTCAGTTACAATGAATTATTGTAGATAAAATAACTGTTTATAAAATATTCATACGAAAAATTGTTATTTCTGCTTCATATTTTTCATATTTCTATAGCCTCAATTATTGCTTTAAATTTCAAATTTAAGTGTTTGTCGTATTTTGTTCTGTTTTTAGTTTTGAGTATTTACTATGTCTGTTAAAAATATTATACAATTTTACGGAATTTGATTATGTTTAAGCTATTTTTTTCGCTTTCTTTCCAATAAACTCGGGAGCCTAAATCAGTTCACTTTAAACCGCGACACCTAAACCGAGTTTGATTATTGTAAATTTTATTTCATTAAATTTCTAATACCTAATTACTAAATTGTTTAAACAAAAGAAAATATTATTTTTTTATTTATTAAAAAATAATAAATTTAACAACTAGGTAATTTCTACAAATTAATTGCATTAAATACAAATATTAACGCTGTAAAGGGTGTAACTGTTTTCATTCAAATTTTTGCATCGTATAAAACGTTATAAGTACAAAGATATAACTTATTTATCGTGGTTGTCCATTTACTGTTAGTAATTTTCATCATTAATCTTTTCCATTATTAAATTTACGAAGTGTCATTTTATGGATACTTATCTGTAAATCGTAACATATCAATTTTAATCGAAAATTTCTTTGTTTGAGAAATTATATTGTCCTCGAAGTTAAATGTAATTCTATAAATCGGTTTACAGCCACGTCCTTCCCAATCCTAAATTCAATTTAAGACGATTTTCTTCTGAACAATTTAATCAATTACTAAATTCTTTGTAAAAATCTCTTGGGTGACTGTCTTTTATTCTAGTTATGATGAAATAATAATAATTCTGTGAACAGACGGTGTTTCAATTTAGATTTAATATATAAGTGCGCACGCTTTTGTGTTTTTTTTTACATTTCGACTTTTACAAATTAATTACATTTGCTATTTTGTTTGTATCAAGAATGCTATAAATTAGTTGTATCTATAGATAGGTAGTTAGATAGAGTTCGTCCGGCGTAGAAATAAAAACGGGGAGGTGCCAACCGAGTACGAATTCGGCCTAATCGCTAAGTATATATTATTTCAAACCGCTCCAAAATCTGGCGGCTCAGCACTGTCTCCGTGTTTTTCTGCTTAAACAACATCAATGCGCCTGATATTAATAGGGGTTCAAAAAGAATGATCGGCATGACTAATTCTACACCGGACGAACTCTAAACGTTAAAATGATTTTTGAAAATATATGTAGAGGAAGTGGGGGCACAATCGCCCCCATAAGGAGAATGTACTCGAAACATTCAAACATACACGGTATTGATGCAACGCAAACGTCTATAAAAAATATATTAAAAAAAAACATATTATGTAAATACCTATCTATCTGTTAAGTTAAAATCCGCCCTGACAGCTTTTTACTTTTTAAAACGCGTTATTTACTCGGTTTAACAATAAATAATATTGTAAGAGAGTTTCTATTTAAAAATTGAAAGTGTTGAAGGTTGTTGAAATTTACAGGTCTAGTGATAAATATACTGCTCGTTCAATTTCTAATTACCATATAAAAAGCCGTTAAATTGTACCAACCCCGATCATTGGGATAAACGGAATTCTCGGTGCGTATACGTACATTTAAAATGTGAATAAAGAACCCCATCGAAGTTAATCAATACGAGACGTTTAAAAATTCAGTACAGAATGGCAAATGCGCAAAGTTGTTTATTAAAATTGTAAGGGCGAAATACGTGAGGGCGAGATGATTCATCTTAGCGGAATGTCCCCTCGACGGTAAACCTAATTGGCTTGTACTAAAATTATTCCACTTTTAGGACGAATATAGGGTACGGGGAAGTGAATTTCTTCAAATTACTTGCAATTACCCTTACCCCATTTAATTATTATCGCGAAATTTGCACTTTCGTTATTTAATATAACTAGTTAGGTACCTACTTATTTCAAAAATTAACTGATTGCGCGTTTAGTTATGTTACCTATAGCTTTACACATTATTTTTTATATTGTAGTTACTGTTACTAAGACTTATTAAATGTTCGCGACATAAATCGCCAGTATTTAGACAAATCGTTACATTTTAATAACGTGCATTTAATTCTCAGGGTGTCGTGGCTTGTTTAGACAAGCATTTTAACAAGTTACATCAATTCTAATTATTCTGAACAATACCATTTTCACTAAGATTAATAAGGGGTCCATGCTTCTATTGTTATATGCAACTAATCAACTACCCTTGCGCGTAAACAACTTTCAGTCCCAAGGGTTCTTTTATATTGGCACCATACTAGGGGACGAACCTTGCAAAATGCCACTCCTCCGCAATTTCAAACTTCGTCTTTTATTTAATCTTATAATGCACGTGACATAAATTCGATTATCGAGTATAAAATTGGGGAAAACGTTTTTAAATTACCGTTAAGCAAACGTCTAATTTTTCTATTTGTTTATTTCTACTTCTGTCGTTTCAAACAAATTAGTCAATCAAATGAAAGTGTTAATTTAATATTGTATATAATTCTATATAATGTACATAAATAGGTACGTATTTACCTAGGTACTTATTTACTTATCGTTAGGGTTTTTGTTGTTTTCAGTTCAATGAACATTGTCGTATTTTGTATAAACTCGCATTGGATGGTCTTCCTTACGTTACCTGTCAACGCTTCTGACATTAACACTTCATTGATTACATTGTTTGAAAGGGTATGAACACAAAACCTTTATTACAATGGACACACATGACAGAAATATTAAAGTATCGTATTTTGTATCTTTACCTACCCATTTTTGTAGGTATCTATATTGAAAATTTTATTATAGGTACATATTCAAAAAATAATAATTAAATTGAGTTTACACTTGAAAAATTGTCGTAATTAAAAAATAAATTTTAATACGTTTTAGGTATAGGTACTGAATTTTAATAATAAAAAGATTAACTTAAAACTGACCGAGGTATTGTAAATAACAATGAGTTTTATTTATTATTGTCGGTAAGTAGACGGAGGACTTGCGGCTAGCTAGTGAAATTATTTATGTTGCAAACCAATTTAAATATCTGTATTTTTCAATAGAGAATAAAGGAAGTCGTAAAAAAGACATAAACGACGCACCGAAATTAGATCTATAGTAGTCCTTTCAACAATAACTTATGCACGTGAACGTAAAAGTAGTACTGTCTGCACCTCTAAAGTTAAATATAAAGTCCTTTATTTTTAATTTATTTTTGACTGATTTAAAGTAGTTTTGTCATCTTTTTTAAAAATTCTACTGTCTGGAAGCCTGTTAGAAAAAAATTAAATATTTATTCAATGAACAAAGCTGCGGTTTCAGATTTCATTAATCGTGGCAATAGATGACGATAAAGATGATCCATACTATAAAAGAACATCATTTAAAATATAAAATATTTTTAAACCGAAACTATTCAAAATTAAACATTTTTATACTTACTGGGTACTACTACAAAAATGAATTAAATGAAAGAATTAACAATACATACACTTGCAAATTAACATAAATTACTTAACGGCGAAAATTAAGTTTCGACATGAAAACGGGCGACATAGAAAATTCCTTTTCTAGCGTAAAGCTACAAAGCTCCACCGAATGAGTAATGGAAGGAAGCGACAATTACATTTAAAAACCTTACATTATGTTCGGCCAATTTTAAGTTGTTAAGTATTACGCAACGAGTTAACAATATCTAAGTCGGTTATATATTTTTGCAGAGTTTTATAAATGGAAAATAGTCGGATATCGTTCGATGTACGTCATCGATAAAAAGTTGCTGGATTGTATATTTGTAATATTCAGTTTAAAGTTTGGAAAGCGGCATAAATTCTATCGAGCATTTTCCTACGCACATATTGCGTGACAAAGAAAGACTAAAATTTATTAGCACCTACATGTAGTTTCGAGTGATGACGCGTATCGGAATAACGAATGACCCTTAGGTATAAAATATTCGATGCAGTTGTATATCTATTTTTAAATTATTATAAAGTATCTAATGATTAAAAAAGCACTCGCCTAATAACCAATTAATTCCAATTTATGAAGGGGCCGTTGTGGTCTAGAGAGCTTTACGCTCTTTTAATAAACCAACAACGTTCGTGAATTCGAATTTTACTACAGTTTTAGCTTACATTAATCCTAACTAGGTATATGAAATTAATTGTTACCTAGTCAAATTATTTAAAAAATAAATCAATCAATCAATCGAAGGTGCGCAACTTAAACAGTTCTGTTTGTCGTTTTAAACAAACTTAATTTACTGTGTAAAATTGAAAATAAATCGACCATCTCTCATTTTGTGTTTAAATATTGATTACCGACATGTTAAAATTTTAATTGATCCCCGCGAATTCAATTGTGTTTCTCTAATTACTTTTGAAATTTTGATAAAACGGTATTAAATTTAAATCGGATTATCCCTACTAATCAAAATTGAATCTGTATTGCGTACCGAACCGACAATGGATACATAATTTTAGTTAATGTAGCATGAACAAAATGCCCGTTACGACTCAACGCAACGTAGAATTAGATTTATGTTCGATAAAATCTCTAATAAGTATCCTTTGGCGTGTAGATGGAATGCATAGGCGCAATTGTTAACTCGGAATAAATCAGCGAAAAGGCAGTGAGAAGAACGCTCCCCTTAATATATGATCTCTCGTTAGCGAAATCTGCAATTACTTCTTCACTGGTTGATACACACAAACCGAGGAGAATATCCTGTAAAGAGGAAAGCTTAACCTAGTCTAGAAATCAGTCATTGATTACGCGCTTTAATTGAAATTTTCAGAATATAACTGCTATGGATTGGTTGTTAAAAGTGTATTGCAGGTGTATATAAATAATTATACATACTATTGTAATTGTACGTATAACTATCTTGTTAAACAAAGAAAAAAGATCTGAGATTTTGTCTTTTTTATTAAATTTTTTCATTAAAATATACAATTTTATTTTTTAAATACAATAAAAAAATCATTATATTAAGAATTGACATTCATTAATTTTCGTCCAAAGTACGATTTCATCATTACAACGTATGACCAAAGATTACTTGATGTTCGAAATCATTACCCAATGAACGTTTATTGTTGTAATGACCTTATACATTATACCTTATAATGCAGTTCATTACGTTAATGAATAATTTGACTGCTCCAATGAACCAAGCTTTCTTTGTTTTAATAAATTAGTACATAAACAATACGAATTTGATTTATAGTGATAATAACTATGTTTATTAGTTTTATCAATATTCTTACATAATAAATTCAAATTCAATAAATTATTCCACCGAAATGTAAAGTTTGTTTATTGTATCGATTAATGGGTTTATTAAATAAAGGAATATTCTTGTATTGTTACAATGTACACTTCTATTCATATTAAAAGAGTACAGTTACTATTTCACATTGTAAATAGGACAATGTTTATGTATATTGTTTCTATAGCAAATTTATTTTTTGTAATGTTTCAATTAATTATCGCTCAAATATACCTACATAAAAAATTTGATTATTAGTTCTTTATTGTTCAATGTTGTCGATTATAGGAAATACAAATCGATTTGTACACGTTTCTCTGGAATTTGATATGTAATAACAAACACAAACCGTTTTTAGAAATGTTTTTCTATAACAGTTCTAACATAAATATTAATGTAAAAGTCGTGATAATTTTTTTTGCAATTATTTAGTTTGAGTTTTCAAACTGCACTGTCTTGAATTTATCCTGTTTCTGCGAAGCCGTTAATATTCCTAGATTATTCTATATATAGAATTTAAAAAATACATAATCAACTGTATTTAATGAACTTAGTCATAGATACGATGAATGTAATTATTATTTCAAAACGACCTTACGTTAATATGATGTTTTAAATTCATAAATTTTAAGTTATGATGTTAATGTAGAAATTCATAGATACAATCAAGTAATGATTGGATTGATGAAAAAGAGTCGTCGAAGCAATCAAGATATCCATTAAATTATGAAATATGTTCATCAGTTTCTAATGAACATAATAACATTGGGACTACGAACATGTAAATTAAAAAATGAACATCTATTAGTAGTATTAATGAACTTTTCATTGTATCAATGATCAAAAAGTCAATAACCGGTGTTCATTGATATTATGTACAATAATTTTTTGAGTGTACCTACTTATAAGTATTTTTTTTTAATATTAATCACTTGGGTATGTTAACACTAAAGAAATTATTTTTATTTATACAAGTAAAATATCGATTTCTATCAAAACCACCTATATTTAATACAGGCGCCTAAATAAAAAATAAAACGATTCACTATCGTTTCATAATTGTCAATAAATTATCTCACGTTGTTATCTGAAATAAGCTCTTCGTAATTTTCGTATTTTTCAAATGAATTGATTTTTAGCGTTATAACGGATCTTTTTACGCTTATCACTAAATTATGTCAAGTATCAAACTTAAACGACAATATAAAGTACATTTGGTGATTGGACCCCGCACATGTGAAACTCATCTCACTGCGTTAACATTTTGTTTTATACGCATTGCAGAAGCATCCGTTGGCTTTACGACAGCCTGATACCTCGTCCTGAATTACACGTCGCTCGGGACTCCGAAAATGGCAGTAAGAATTTTTATGATTCTTGTATCATGAAACCACTCTCAATTAAAATCGCATGATCCCGCAATTCCGCCCAGTTACGAATTTTTAGACAGACCGTCGAAGTTTAAACGATTTTGTAAACGAATACCGACACGAATTAATAAACTCCTCGATATTAAAAAATGTTTCTCCAAGTTTTAGCCCGAGGACGTTTTTATCGAATTTTTCGATATTCTGGAGAAATTGTTTATTTACTTTATTCCCTCTTATTATTTTAGGTTGTTACGATAACAACCATAATAATAAATTGTACTTATCTTTTTAACTGATATTTTGTCAGTGTATTGATTATTTTAAAAGTTTTGTTTATTAATTAGTTCGATTAAGATTTATTAAGTGTTAGGTAATCCCTAATTACCTACCCTAACAAAATACGTTCAATTTTGTAACACAATATACGCGTATTTATACACAAATTGATGGGAGCAGGACACTTAGGCGCGACGCAGGGCCACTAAGGCGCAGCCATTAGAGCGCAGGGATATTAAGGCGCAGAGACACCATGACGCAAACTATATTATATAAATGCCTGACTTACGTATAGCGCATAGCTTAAGCAGTTACAGTGTATTCAAAATGATTTTACTCGAAAACGGTGCATAATATAAAAAATAACCCAAGGAAAAAATTCTTGAAGAAACATACAGGGAAAAAATCCAAAATGTTATAATATTAATTTTAAATATTTCGGTACTAATACTAATACAGTGCTCTCCCTCTATAGTTCCTTCCTCAACAGTTCCGCTTCCCCAGTTTTCGACTCGACTAGTACCCCCACTCTTAAGACATCAGCGCGTACCTCGAGATTCAAATGGCTCTCTCCATACAGTTCCGCGCGCTGTAAGGCTTGAAAAATCGAGTGTATCCAATATATATAGCACAAATTAAGTAATTTATATTGTATTTATTATTTTATTATTATTATTTATTTATATTTATTAAAAGAAGTATAAAAACAAAATATATTACGTTGATTTGTGACATTTTATATTATAAAGATATAGATTAGCACGAGCGTACGAACAACAACTAACTGTCGAACAGAGGAAAACCATCAGTAGGAAATCAAAACAAAAGAAAAACATTTTATTAGGACGAGTGTAAGATGGAACTATTAAGAAAGACGCAAGTGAATTCGTTCGAGCGCTACGAAAGGCGCTTGGTAGGGGAACTCTGTTCGACTTAATTTCTAAGAAAAGTTATTCCCCTCATGCCCAACTGCGGAACTGTAGAGGAAGAGCACTGTAGTGTTAAATCTGTCAGATCATTAAATCAGATCTGTTAAATCATTATTTTCTCTTATTGATTGCTTAGGTTAGTGTAGATGAGGTGAGCTTAGATTAGAGTAGATGAGGTGACTTTAAATTATTGCAGATGAGGTGAGCTCTGCTAAAAAATACGGTTTTTATACTTACAACCAATTATTATTAAATAAATGTCTTTTACTAATAGTGACATAAATTTTAATTAATTATTTATCGGCGATAAAATAGTCGAGGACAAAATTTTCGGCGATGAACTGGCGATATACTGGATTGTAGAGTTTTCGGCAAATTGTTGGTAGATGAATTGCTTTAGACGAATTTACCTAGATCTCCGTTAGGGAGCATTTTAGGAAAAACAAATATTGCGATTTTCAACATGAATCGTGCCCCCAACCTTTGACCACCTATTTTAGGAACACCTTGTATTTACATAATAACATGTGCCTATATTAATTTAACTTGAAATCGTTAATCACGTCTTCGCAGCATATAGTTCGTGCTTTAATACTGCGTCTTAGTGGCCCTACACTCGTTGTCCGCACGCCCTGGCGGCCCCGTGTCCCTGTGCCCTAATGTCCTCGTGCTCCGCCTAAACGGTCGCATCTAAATATTTCAGAACTCAAATTAATAGATAACAAACCGTTTTAAGAGATCGATATTCGGAATATTAATTCCGAAACATTTTAATTTGAATTTTGAGCCAATAGAAATATAAAAGAGAAAAAACTAAAAGAGAAAATATGTAGGTCCCTCAGAAGAAGATTATAATCTCGAATGGACATTATTTGTAAATTTAAGTACACATTCTTGTTGATCCTTTGAACTTTGTATTTATAAATTTATTATAAATTTTAAAACTTTGCAATTTAAATTTTCCTTGCTTATGGACACTGAAATCTCGTTTTACCGTTCGCCACTTGTAACTTGCCATTCAGATTCGAATTTAAATCTTGTAAATAGGCTTGTTTGCAAGTTTTTATTTTCATAATATTATAGACGATTGTCAGTATAAAACCTGTACGAAATAAAATGGCGATATCTTTAACGCATTAAGTTTCTAAAACGTTTTTCTTTGATAAGCAGCGAAAGTATGCTGGAAAATAATTCCATGAAAGATGAAACACTTTTATAAGTAAAGCAAGCTAAGGTTGCCTACATTCCGTTTTCATATTTCAGTTTCAGTTTTGCAAAGAAAAAGTAATTTTATTTAAATATAAAATAAAAATAAGGTTTTTTAATCACTGGCGTTTTATTTTATATCTATGTTCTAGGCGTATCTAGGACAATTCATTGCCGCCAGTTCATCGCGGCCGTTTCGTCGCCGCCGGTTCATCGTTGACCATTTCGTCGCCGAAAATGTTATCTTCGATTATTAGTTATCGCCGTTTATTGCAAATAAGTAGACACTTGTAATAGTAATTATTGATCATTATATCTGTAAATATACCATAGGTATTCCAAAGGTAATTTAATGCAAAATTCTATTACAACAAAAGGTTTTGTTCCGATACTGATAACTAACATAAACTGACCTCATCTACCCTAACTTTTTCATTGCCTTTTAATAATATAATATGCAATAAGATAATCGGCGATGAAATGGCCAAAGATGAAAATGGGTCGACGATGGGTCGGCTCCCATTCCAGTTCTAGATACATATTTGTAATAATAATAGAAATAGTAGAGGCCGTACTTGCTTATTAAAAAGAACTTTTCTCAACTATCATTAACTACTTTCCATGTCCATTTGTAAACCAAAACGAGCAATACAAAACAATTTATTTGACTTAATCCATAATAATGTGTGTACAACGAGTAATTTGAAACTGATCTACCTACCCTTTTGTTCCATAATAAAGATAAGATGTTGAAGAAGACCATGTTAGAAAGTCTTGACCTAAGATAGCTAAAGGGTGTGTTTTAACGAAAAAGTTTGATACGGTGAGCACTTTAAAGGTCACAGACACATTTTGAGCCAATATCCTAAATGTAAAAGTCGTTTTTTTGTTGTTTCTGAAAACTGGGTTTGCGGACGTTTCAACCATATTTCTAATATGATATTAAACATGCTAACATATGATACATCATGCATAATATGACAGAGAATGTACAGAAGGTTAATGGATTCATTAGATAACATAACTTTTGATTTCATAATCAAATTAGCGCACTGCAGATAATACGAGGTAAATTCAAACATTTATTATAAAATTAATGAATGGTAGAAATGACTGTTTTGGATATGTATTTTACATGTTTACGTAAATATAAGATTTTCCTTTGTTTATTCACCGACTTTATTCTGATTAAATTTTTAACTTTATTTAAACTGAAGGCTATTTTATTAATATATTTTTAACTAGTATAATTTTAATGTGTATAAAATAAGTCATCAAAAAGTCAAAAGTACGGTAAGAACATATGTAAATGGGACTTTTACAAAAGTAATTATGACATACCTAATAACTGATACTTAATCGTAAAAATAAAGCTGTCTTCGATACGGATTAACTTTAAGCAAATTATATATAAAATTAAGAAATAAAATACAGGGATGGATATAAAAAGCATTTGGACTTTGTCCAAGTCGAATCCTATATAAGTAATTTTATCTACTGTAATTTCCATTTACTGAACGGCTGGCTGAATTTATTACGCACTTAAATTATACACATTAAAGAAATTTTCATCATTAACTATATTAAATGTTCGTAACGTTCTTCATTTTTCGTCTAATAAGAAATTATCCTAGCTAAAAATAAAACATACCTAGGTAAGTTGAGCTTACCTACCTACCTTCAAATTATTATTAATTTATAATTTCAAACAATGCCGTTATGGTTATGTCTATAGTAAATGTATTGCTGTAAAATATCTTTAAACATTTCAAACTTAAACCTCTGAAACGTTTTGAGGTTCGAAAGGTTAAGGGTGGTGCTCCCCCGACTTCCCTATGGTGATATCAAAATAACCTATTGCGTCCTTCGTTTATTACGCACGCTTACCAAAAATTATTAAATTCCATCGACAAATAAAAATATTAGGTATTTTAAAAAGTTGATTTTTATTCTTCAAACTTTAGCACCGTAGAAAAAAACTTTATAGGAACTTGTGGCATTATTTTGCTTAAGATTCGTTAAACAGGAAGTAAACAGCTTGTCAAACGGCAAACCGATTGTTCGTTCCAACTGAATTCGTTTTAAATGCAGTTATTTATCCACGTTTAAATACGTTTTTGTCGGGACCTCTCGTATGCGTTCGTTATAACCGTTTGTTCGCTATAACGGACTTCAACTTTAAACGAAACAGGCAAATCGGACGAGCGAAGTTGTGACTCTTTAGCATAAAATGTATTTTGTAAAAATAATTAGGTAAATATTATTAATCAAATTGAGATTATACAAAAATTAAAGATGGACGACACTTAATTTTTATAAGTAATTAAATCGAACTCGAGCTGTAGCGAAAGTTAATATAAATGGGACATTATATACTTAACCATCATTGTTTTTGTTAATTTCCTTCGTTTCTGGCACATTTAGTGCTTTCCCGCAATAGCTATCGCGTTTTTGCCCCTTCTTTCAGAAGCGATGGATACGAGTTTTATTAAATTTATCGTGCTTTGTTGAGCTTGATATTTATGATTTATGTATCTATTTCGTAGTGTTAATTTCGGTGGTAAAAGTTTATGTTGAATTTATTTTATTAAAAATATTAGCGATTATGAAATTTAATAAGTTACGATTTGCAGCAGATTATTTAATTTATATCAAAAATCGTGTTTGTCTAACATTAAGTTTATACATATTATATGATATATATATAATATATATATATATATATATATATATATATATATATATATATATAATATACACAAAGGTATGTCGTCTTTGTTGCATTTTGTTCGTACAATATTTCGTTCTCTTTCAATTTTAAATAAATATTCGTACATATTTATAGAAATTTTAGTTTTTAATTAAGATTCCTTGTTAAATTAAATAGATATTTGACTATTGAAGACTATATTGTAGACTGAATATCGGTTTAGTTATGAAATGTGGATTTCCTGTATTTATTTTGATGATAAGTAGATACTTGTTTGTTAAAGGACACTCCCTAGTGTTTTTATCAGACTGGATTTTACAGTATCAGTTACTTGAAATTATAATTCAGATGCATGTGTATACGTAAAGCCATCTTTTAGATAGCGACAGAATAAGATTGTAGCGCACATCATCACATCAGAAATATTTTTTTTTTATAAATTAACCAGAATTTTATTTCAAATACAGTTAATGAGAAAGTCTTTGACATATAACTCTGTTGATTATATAAAAATAAAATGATAATAAATTGCGAATTTTAGGCCGGTATTTCAAAGTCGTATATGAGGATTTTACATCAAAAACAAGTTTTGTGAGATGCCAGCTCAAATGGCGACTAGAATTTTAAATATAATTTCAGAACGATAAGGCAATCCCTCGATGCAGGGCTGTGTGCCGTTCTAAAGCGGGGAAGCGTAAACAACGGCTTGTTTATTCGCACGTGACTGGAATGACCACGTTAACCAAAATAACCACCGGTAAAGGATAACAAACAATATGGGGGAATTACTCAGATAGGTCTTATTTTAAAATTTAACAAAATCGAAACATAATATTAACATTAACGTACACGTACTATACCTATCATTTTTTTTTTAATGGGAAAATGCTAAAATTCGATAGGTGGATACGGCTTAATTTCTATAAAATGTAATAACCAAATTAAGGATGCAACTCGAAACAATCAAAAAATGTTTGTATATGTTAATTTTTATATTATGTAGGAGCCAAATTTGAGTACTTACCTAAACAAATATTTTACAAAATTATTCATTAACGTACCTACTATTTATAAGATAATTTCTTATCAATTTCAAATTAACCCCTAGTTGCCAATAATATTTTTAGTTAACAATAAATGTATTGAGACACTATACACCCTCCTCTCCATAGAATATTTCGAATAATATATTTATGAGTAAACGTGCAATTGTCAGGATAATATTAATCTAACATTTAATTTAAACAGCCTTTCTATATATTCAAGTGCGAATTTTAGAAATCTTTTACTTGAAAATGTAATTTCAAATTATTCTAACTATATTTTTACGCCAAATTGTTTTCCAACGCCGTAACGAGACGATATGAGGCGCCCGCGGCGAAGCGCCTGTGGCAACTGTCTGACTTGCACCCCTTCAAGTCTAAAATAGCCTAAAACCTAATTACGCCTGTGGCGGGCATCTCTTTTGCCACGCCCTAGTTACAGCGTTGTTATTTTCGTAAAGCAAACAAGATGTCAAAAAAATCTAATAAATCATAAAATAGCTACCATTAATCTTCAGAAGCGTATCTACTGCGTATCTTATACTTACTATTTAAATTGACTCATTTAAAATGTTCGTTCTGAAGAAGGTTTAATTATTATTAGGTATAACTCTATATACAAATACATATGTACATCATTCGTAGATGTTCTACGAGTAAAATTAACTGATTGTCGTAAATTGCGCCTGTACAACGTTATTTCAATAAAAAAATTGAAGCAATTTAAAAACTTAATAAATAATAATGCAAACAGAAAATTTAGCGCAATTATTTAATACACTATCGGATTTCTTATCACGGAAACTGAAGCGTCTTTATTATTCAGAACCTCGGATTGTATAAAAAGGAGTTAAACCGATAACCTTCTTCTTTTAGCAGATCAATGTTTCTGAATAATCTAAGAATACAAATTTGCTCTTAATGCCTAGTTTTATAAAGTTTGATTCCCAAAAAAGTAATTTAACAGGAACCATTATCGTATTTTACGTTGAGTTCTTCTTTCCCGCGTTGAGACTTATTAGTGCAGTTTTATTAATAGCTGCCGTTAAATTAATTTCGTAAACACAAAATTTCTTTAAAAGCGAGAAAAAATATAAATGAGTGTTTTCAGTAGATATAATGTGTATATACAGGGTGTTTACGCAAGAAGATAGAGGACCTGAAAACGCATCGATTGGACCTCCACATGTGTTATATGCGAAATTTGTTAGTTTAGAAATTGTTTAGGTTTTATGTAGTTTTAGCTAAACTTCGATTTTGTCCAAAAATTTCGTTATTCTGACTAAACAATCGGTACTAGTGCCATGATTTGTTTTTATGATCGTAGCCCAATAATTAGCCTATCATCCTAAACAATAAATTTTTTTTCGAACTTAAAGTATTTTGACGAAAAAATAATCTTTTAAAAATTTTATTAAACCAAATATTAGTCCTTACAATTAGCTTTACATAAAAATATATAATAAAACATAATATTATATAATCAAGAATTATTATGAACTCGTTAGAATATTACAATATTTTTTCGAGCAAACAGGTAAGTATCTATGTATTTACCTACATTGCGCCTCGATAACATTAGATATTTTTACGTGTACTTTATCATATTTACCTTTTAGAATTTTATTTACTCCATAGATAAACGCACGTCCACGATTGCTCACGTGTCCATCAATACAAATTTCTAATAATTAAACCTAGATACATTTCATATCTAGCAACATAGGTATTTAGGTAATTTATTTAAGCAAGGAAAACATAATTATACTAAAACAACGACGAACCTGTTCTATTTCTATCTAAATCTAAGTTAAATCTAACGATAATAATGTATTGTTTTATTTGTTAAAATTTGTTTGCAGTTTACATAAAGGCAATTGTCCAATTCTTGTTCGACATTTACAATTCATTTTGCTTACACAAAATCGACCAACGTTACATTTTCGTATTTTCGATATTGCAAATCAAGTTTCTGAGATTTCGTTATGTTCTATAATATCCTTTTTGCCCAATTCAGTAGATTTCTTTGACAATACTTTGGAATCGGTCTAGCATAACAGTTTCATTTTAGGACATTTCTTCAATATAATATAGATAAATACATGTCTATAAATATTCTACGAGTTTCATTGAATTATCACTTAAGGGAGGGTGGGGTTACTTCGGACAAACGCTTAAAAATAGTTGAAAATATTCTCAACAAATGACATATAGTAATAAGTTGGTTGTGGAAAATAAATGTTTCATAAAGTACATACGGCTGTAATCGAGAATTTTTAAGGTATTTTTTATTTACTAACAATTTTAGACTTTCTATTTCTTGTAGGTAGTTGAATTTTAATAAAAATAAGATATTTCATTTTTGTTCAATACGTTGTAGGTTAAAGTAATTAATTGCAACGTACGTTTTAAATATCGATGGCTTGTGCATTTTTATTTGTTTTCGAATAATGTGATGTGGGGTTATTTCGGATACTTAAACTGCAGGCTATTTCGGACATGGTCCTTTTTGTAATTTTTATCGAAAAAAAAAACAAACGGTGGAAAATTAATTTATAAAGCCCACGTGTTGGGGATATTTGAACAATTGATAAAACTCAAATTAAAGCACTTATGCTTATTTATTTAAATAAAGTAACGACAAATATCCAAATAAAGTGCAAATTTTAATGTGAATTTCAACTTATTCGTTGTGCGTTAATCATGCTATTTCTTTTATGTTACGTTTCTTATTTTATTTAAAATAATTTTTTAAAAATTTAATTTTCAACGATAAATTTTAAATAATGTTTATTGATATACAAAATTTTCTGCTTCGTGTTTTTAATATTAATTTTTGTTATTGTTCTTTTGAAAGAATAAAATTTTGTTTTTTCTTTTTCTTTTTCTACGGAATTATCCCACTGACCGAGACCGAGTTAACCACATCGTTGGGACTGTTTCGGACAACATTTTTTAATTTTATTTGGACAGTATATTATACAAGTGTCTTATGTTAAAGGATACAATTACATATTATTTAACAAAGACTTAAGTGACTTCAATATTAGTGCGTAAAACGCATATTTCTGCTTATTGCATTGAAAGTCAACTTTTACGTTAATCTGTTCGGTTCGGTTTAGCAAGTAACCCTTTTCCAATTTTATATAAGCAACTTTTTACATAACCGCTCGTCTTTCCGCTGAAGTTTCGTCTTTTAATGCCGTTTTAATGCAGCAATTTGATTTCACGATTAGCAAGATCAGCCGTTGTCCAAACAGATTTCGACCAGAATACTTTTATTTAACCACGCATTTATAACGCTTTCTCAACCGCTGCTCTATTCATCCGGTCAATTACCTTATAATGTTCGGAACAAACTCAATATCAAATTACAGTCGACTAGGCTTTTTTCAAATAATTACAAATAAATAAATACTCCTACTTATTATAAAAAAATAAATAAATAAAAAACCGATTACATACTAATAAACATAAAATTTTTTAGGACAAATAATTTCGTGAAATACATTTTACACCATTTCGTTCAGTAAGCGGAAAATTAATAAGAACAAAAAGTAATGCGAAAAAGCACAAATGTGCGTAAGCTTTTAGGTACTACGTGTTCACGTTGGTGGTTTGGTTTTGCTTTAGGAATGGGTTGTCACGGCGACAATATTAAGATATTATGACAAAAACTTCGATTTTATACAATTTTTTATTATACCGAAAACCGAAAAATCACGACTAGGTAACAGGTAAGTTAAATTAGAAAAGCACTGAAATTAATTAGAAAGTACTGACAAGGTGTATAAAATTGAAACTTTTTATATGTGTCAGCATATTAATCATTATTGAAACCGTAATTTATAACGTAATAGAAACTAACAATAAGACAATAGAAAAACAATTTTCGTTAGCTGTTTGTTTTAAGTTTAGTTGCAGATCTAACATAAGTTTAAAACAATTATTGGGGTGTAATTTGAAGATGAGTTATACTATATTTATTACCTATGTTACGAATGGGAAGCAAGACCTGCAAAACAAAACAAAAGGTAGACCTAAGAAAACGTGGAACAACGAAACAGAAACGTTACTGGAAAAAAGAGGGAAGACTTCGACCGTGGCCGAGGCGAAAAGGATGGCGCAGAATAAAAGGAGCGGGCAGAGTTTGTGTGTAAAATGGATAGAGAATAAACACCGTGGGTATAATACCGATGTTACGTGTAAATCGCAATATGGCCACCTATTTTGGACAAATCGCGATTAGCCCGGTCATTTTCAGATGTGTAAAATTTCTGCGAGTCCCACTGTAAAAAATCCAGTTCTTAACGTAAACACGAGTTTAGTTGACGCAAAAAATATTTTGGGGGTAGTTTTACAAGTGACCGAATTCAATTTGTATAAACTCGGCAGGTAGGCACTTTAAATGCCATAATCGAGTGCCTATTTCGAGAAATCAAATAAGCGAGCGCGAGGAAACAAAGAAGTTGCAGCATTCTTAAAAAAATGATATCTCAAAAAAAAAATTTATTTATCCTTAGACAGACCAGCAGAAACGAATCTCGTGCTTAAGAGTGATTAAGATAATTACAAAATTAAAAATGCAAAATGCAAAATTCGAGCCAAATCGGTTCAGTCGTTTTCAAATGCATCGACCGGAAATGCGAAACGTACGTTCTGATCTACGGTTTAATGTAAAAAGGGTTTATTGTTAATATGCCACCTTCAAACCGACTGTCAGTTATCTGTCGTAGTAAATTATTAAACCTGTAACACATGCGACATCAAAGCGTATTTAAAATAACGACCCCTATTAATTTTTTCGATTAGCAACAATTTTTATGAAATATCTACAATAATTTTGTAACTTATCTGAAAGAGATTATTATTATTTAAATTTCACTTTATTTACGGTACATCTACCAATTTTTTAGTTGCAGTAATTAATTTAAGAATACCAAACTTCTTAAAATGTAAATTTAATGATATAAGTAAGTAAATCCCGGTATTTGCGACGTTGCGTTTTATGACAAATGAAATATTAAGAAAACAATAAACAAGAAGCAGCTCTAAAGTAGTTCCACAGTAAGTACATAAGTTGGTTGATATTAACTTACGACCTTTTAGGTATAATTCTATATTAATGTATATTATCTGCAGTAGAAATGTTACTGTTTTATTTTTATTAAGATCGTCAGTAGGTGTACGAGTTTATTCATTTCCTTTACAGTCCGATGTGAGCTGTGTAATAATTCAGCCAACGCTTTATCGTAGCTTTATATAGAAATATAATCTCCAGTGTAGGTCAAGATGCGTTACTTTTTAATTGTAAGATAAACATAAGTACACGTAGTCGACGTATACATGAGTAGGTAAGTACCTACTAAAAACAAATTAAAAGGTCAAGTTTAAATGTACAGGGGTACAAATACCTATAAGCGTGACGGTTTCGTATGAAATTAAGATGATGTTAAAACCATAGATAAACATATTCAAAATTATTTTACTTATTGTTTTATATGAAATTTGTCCCAGTGCTTGCAGTTTTACATAAGCAATTATTGTTTATGTAACTTCTTAAACGTACGACGACAGAATCTTTGAATATAAAAAAGAAATGCTTGTGACAGTTTATTATCGAAGAATAAAAAGAATTTTCCACTTTACAAATGATACAAAAAGCTATTTATAGCAAAAACAGTGGCAGGTAATAAGGTAAGAAGCTCAAATACTTACAATTAGGTACCCACATTAAATTTATATTAAAACGAAATTCGTTTACAATAATAAGTATTAATTTTAAATTGATTTGACAACATAATGCAGTATCTATATGTATAGATAAATTAAGTATAGATATAAGTTATTTGTTGCATTAATATTAATATAATAATCTATACCTTAAATTTTTAAACATATACGAAATCGCATTTCTGTCGAAACTTGAACAACCTATGTATTGTGTACTCGTTTATTATTCATTTCTGAAACAAACAAATGTAAGTTTCCTAATACCGCCGTTACGTGAAATGTTTATACGTAATTTAATCGTACAGATCAATCGAGAACGACAAGGATACAAGTTATCCCATTCAATTTATTTCATTAAACCTTAATCATCTTTATCTTTTCGACAATGTTGAAATTGACAGAAAGCTGACATGGTAAAAATGCGGATTTTATTAATTCAGCCAACAACGACCTTTTTCGGGATTTGTAGTATTATCGTGGACAATAAAGTCTAACAAAACGCTAGAGTTTGGAAATGAGATTTTCTCTTTTGAATCGGTTTTATATTTTTGATTTAGTTCTATTCGCATTTTTAAATTCCGTCGCTATCATATTTTTATTAAGTCGTTAATTGATATAAAGACGTATTTAATTGCAAGTATTTTATTTTTTTTAAGATAAACACTTGGTAAAATCTGAAGATAATAAGAGAAATCCTAATTTTCTTGGAAATAATAGGTTTTATAAAGCACCTACACGGCCGTAGTACCCCTAGTAGAAACTTGTCTAGCTTTTCCCCATTTGTGGTGAGCCAGTAGCCAGGTTAAGGCGGGGAAAACCTAGAAGGGAAAAAATAGTTGAGTCCTGCCTAAAAATCAGTCTGTAAAACTGGACTAGTTGTAACTCGACTCTAGCTAACTAGCTCACATCTAGTTTTTTCCTTTGAATCACTAGCTAGTTGTAACTCGACTTCGACTGTCGAGTCCATATCTAGTTTTCCTGATATGAATTTTAGTCTAGGTTTTCCCCGGCAGAAATTAAAATATTTGTTATAAATTTCAATCTTGAAGCAAGCATGGAATCTGATGAGCGTAAAAAGAAATTAATTGCTAGACAAGTGCGTAGATATAGAAAAAAGAATAATTTGTTAAATGTTAAATATCACGGTAAGTTTTAAATGTGTTACTCGACATATAAGTATATTCTAACCTCGAGTTTACGTTTTGTAACCTTGAGTTAACATTTTTTGTTAGACTCAACTTCGGGAGACGAAGATACAGACGAATATGTTAGTACCGCAACATCAATTGATTCTACCTTTCTTCGTGACAATAATGGCACAACAAACGAACTGGGCTCGCCACATGAGGTTATGCCCTGTGAAATAACCGACAATAATTCAACGAATGAAGACTCTGGACAAAATTCCAGTTCTCAAATAAATGTTCCACTAGATTTTGAATTAAATGTTGACGACGAAAACGACTTTTACAGTCTAGATGAAGGGGATTTCGAAGACGTTTTCGACTTTGAGGAAGAAATGGAAGAGATAACGGACGTCGAAAATTTAAAAAATGGACTATTGAATGTAATACTCCACAATCGCATCTCGACAAATTACTTGCAGTATTAAAAAATCGTATTCCGGAATTGCCAACATCATCCAAAACTCTTTTCAAATCGATTTCTGCTACTTACAAAACTGAAATAATGGGTGACGGAGAGTTCGCGTATTTGGGAATACTCAAAGGTTTGCTAGCCTGTGTAAATACCGAGCTTGTCAACCTAATTGTCATAATATATTGATAATAAAAACATTTTAGATTTCATCGATGGACAAAAAAGCTTACAAAACGAAAGACTTCAAGTGAAGGATTATGACAAAGCTTTGACTGACGTCTTGCCAAATGCCAAAGATTGGAGTGGAGGGAGAACTCAAAGGAAGAAGAATGACAATGCCGAACAGGACGAACTGTTGTAAATTCTTGATAATTAATTTTATTAATGTATGTATTAATCATAAATATTTTTTTGTTTCATAAATAATAAATAGTTCTATTTTATTATTCCTATGAATAAATAATATGAATTTAATTTCGCTAGGTTTCTGCTAGTTTTCCCTACCAGTTTTTCCACGCTATTCTCTAGGAGGGAAAAGCGTTACATGGTTAGTTGGGGACTAGTAGGGATTCCTAGTGGGGAAGCTAGTTTAACCAATGGAAAACTAACTAGCGCCCCACCATTTCTCTAATCAAATTTCTACTAGGGACATTACGTCTAAATAGTCCGCTGTACACGGGACTAAACAGTGCACCAATCCCAGGAAAAAATGTTACACTTAAAATTTGTAACGTAATTTCAAATATTTTGTTATACATTTCAAAATCGGCGATGAAAATAAGGAAACTTGTGAGCTAATTAATGAACAACAGAACAAACAATCAGTCGCGTTATAAGGCGAAATTGAAACACAAAGTAAAAAATTTGCATTATTACCGAATTTCATATAATTTGGTGCGGAAACGTTTTAGTTATGACGTCTTAAAATTTCCAATACAGAAACAGCCAGCGAAATTCGATGTTTTTCGTAAAATATCTTCAAGACGGCTTTACGTGCAAAACTGAAATTTTCGCTGTGCAATCTTAAATAGTGGATGAGTAGCTAGTAATAATTTTATGCAATTTGGTTTCGCCGTTTATAAGATATAAGCTTTCAAATTCGGCCGTCCGAACATTTTACTAACAATATATAAGACTATAATCGATACTAATGAATACGGATTTGAACTAATGGAGAAATCAAAGTAGATAATAACATAGAGCTTTTAACGATGATAATAATCAGGTGTTTTTCGTAGCTATTGCAATAATGAAAAATTACGGCAATCTGTGTTTAATTCAATTTAATGTGCTTTATAAATGTCGGTTTAGTGTTGAAAATGCATTTTTTATAATGACTAAAATGCTACACTTGGGTGATTGTACATGAACTGTTAACTCCTTCTATATTATTAAAGAATTTTACTGTTTTGATAACCCTTTAATTTACATTATGAATTACATAATTTTAATTGATTGGCTTATATATGATAGTAGATTACATAATTTATTAACGAATATAATAATGCTTGGAATATCTACCATTGCATAAGAATTTTACCGAATAATTAAAAATGTACCCGATAACGCGATTTCCTAATTTTTGATTTTTCTGTAATTTTTGAATCCAGCGTTTGGTACCTATACGATATTATTTGGCAGCAAAATAAATGCTTATTTAAAATAATTTTATAAGTATTTTTGCGGAAACAGTTTTGTTAATACGTATACCAATTTGAGCTGTAATTTGAGGCCTTGTGGTCGAACGTGTTCGAATAAACGGAAACATAAAGCGGGTATTATAGCTGGAAATATTACAACTTAGAGTTGTTTCGGTGTCCGATAAAATAAAAAGTTGGAAAGAAAAATAAAATCGGGAAGTCTTCAGTGAACGATTAGAACGCTGGTCGGATTGTCAAAGCCAATTATAATTTCCATTAAAAACGTAATTTATATTGCAATATAAGAATTACAAGAAGTTCATTATTTTCAATACAAAAATATTAAAAAATCTTTTATATTCTTTAAATAAAGGATTCTTAGTTAATTATTCAGTTACAGATATTATTTAATAATTATATATGTATAGTTAATGTAAACAATGTATAATGTAATTGATTTTTGTGGTTTAACATGACAATTTAGTACTTACGTACTTACATTATAATTAGATATAATTAATTATCACGAACACGTACTATAAAAATAGCATTAGAATATTCCCGACAAAGCTTCATGTGATATTCGATGTGATTAAAACGAGAGGTGAGCTTTGTCAACCGAATAAGTATTTAAGCTTCTCGTGATGTTGAAAACATTTCTCCCAGGCAAAATTCGTCTTTTCGCTGAGACCTTCCTTTCTGTTTGAAGGAAGGAGATTGATGTAGGACTCGTCCAGCATTTGCTACATTGCCAGGGAAAATTTTGCCCCGTATTTGTAACTTTTAGTACTTGTATATTATTCTGCGCCTATGTTAACTTTTCGTTCATTTTTAACTGCGTTTTGTTTCGACCAATTTAATTAATTATTCAACGTTTAAACGCAAAAGGTGCTTGATAAGTTATGCCGGATTTGATGTGCCAACATAATTAGGGCGCCGTGTTAAATTAACTCTATTTGTTTTGTTACTACTTACATTTTTGCTGTGCCCTAAAGTATTCAGCACAGAGCAAAACGCAAACATAAAGTTGAACGGTTATGTTTCCTCGGCGTCAGGTAAACTTTCTAACGTTTACGTGTAAAGCTACGAAAGGAAAATCATATCACGAATGTTACAAAATGAAAGTTAGTGTTTTAAAAATTGTGTCCAAAATTATTATCATAACAAAACATTGGTATAACTACAATCTAATTTATTTTATATTTACATAGGTTCCCATCTATAAAAAAAAAATGTACAGTAGAACCTCGATTATTGGTGCTAATCGAATAAATTAATAGAATAATTATAATAAAACGACGTTTACGAGTAGTTTGTTTCATGTTGATTTTCCACTGCCGCGAAATACACAAGTAACTAATATTTTTAAACTCGTACAGGTAGAGCTTATTTCATTCTAAACGGCGAAAGTCCCGGTTGCGCAGTAAAGCAAGTGAACTGCCTGAAGATATTTACGAGAACCGTAATCGTAAGTACAGTTGGGCGTACTGCTACGTTTTGTGATAATAATTGCGTAGTAGCAATTAAAATTGTATTTCTCGTGCCTACGCCACTGAAAAGAGCTGCGACGAACGGCGAAGTTGTTAGTGAAAGCGGCCACGTTTCTTGACCGTTCTTTCGCCATTTAGAACGGCATAAGCTCTACTCAAATCACGGATAATCAAGGTTCTACTGTATTTCGTAAATTAATAAAATAACCATTATAAGCGTTCGTTCGTTTAACTTTTTAATATGCATGCGCAGACCGATTTTTACTCAGCTTTTAAATAAGCTACTAACAAGCAGTAGGTGCGAAATAATTTACAATTTCCCGCATATAAAAAAGTCTGACGGTAATAAACGCTACCTAACCTACTTTAATTTTAAAATGCAGGACAAGTGCATATTTAAACCGATTCTAAAAGTTTCGCGTTACGGTTAGCCGAAACTTAAATAATTTTATCCCCCCCCCCCGCCGTTTTAAAATTCGGCGGCGCGAAAGAACCCTAGAAGCGAGCGAATGTTGAATCGCGACCCCCCACTTTAAATATTAAATAACTTTTTAATGGTCTCCGCGTTCCTTTTGAAAGAATGGCGTTAGGGAGTGCGTAAAAATGTATTAATAAAAGAGGGTGCAAAAGACAGGTGTTAACTTGGCACCCTCGGTTTGCGAGAGACCATTATTACTCAATATTATATTTTAGCTCATTATAAGGGCTTTATTTCTAGTATCGTCGCTTAATGGTGAAGGACGTAATTAAACATTTCGGTAAGTGTGTGTATATATATATATATATATATATATACACGTTTATTTTATCAACAATTAGAAAATAACAATAAGTAAATAATGTATAGGTACCTACATAATTAACACTAACAATAAGTACAACACGCAGAAGAATTTTAATAGTCGCTATCGTCATCTTCTGAAGTGTAATGTTCGGATTCTCCATCACTTTCGCTTTCATAGGATGAATATGGTGAACTTTCGCCTTCGTACTCCTGGCTTCCTTCAAAACCGTAATTACCGCCATCGTACCCTGCATTTACAACATTTCACAACCATCCAATTAAACATATACATATACATTAGATAACTACGTATAATTTAGTTAAAGGTAAAGTTGCCAGAACGTTCCATTAATGTATTAGTTTACAGGTAAGTTAAAGTTCGGGAGAACTTTTGATAACTACTATATCTAATTATATTTGCATACTAAAATTTAGATACTGTATAACTTGAAGGATTATAGGTTTAGAAAATCCATCAATGACAAAAGGACTGAAAATATTTAAAAATAAATTAGTCAACGCAGTGTTAAGTGCCTAACTTTCAAGTCTTTCTGGACAAACACGTCATTTTTACCATTTTTGTACTTCTTCGGGTTGTGTTTATATCGTTAGAAGTAGTTTCAGAGCAATACCTTACCTTGTTTATAATTTGCACTATCTCCCCCATCCTCGTAATGTCCAACATCGCCCCCGTAAAAATCTGAGTCACCTCCCTCCGTATAGTGTTCACTAATGGCTTCGTGGTCCCCTACGATGTGATCGCCATCTCCGTCATCTCTAGAAATATTTAGGGAAGGGACGTTAGTTGCTTGAAAATTAGAAATATACCTACATACAATAATAAATTAAATATTTACCCGTCTATATTTTCCACAATTTGATAGGTGTTTTTAGTTTCTTCTTCGTCGTTGTGATCATCTTGATAAGCCCCTTTATCTATCAAAAGACAAAAATTCAAATTTGATAATAAAAAGCAAAAAGAAGAAACGCGTGTAGATATGAAGGGAACGTGTTATGATGTAATTTCTAAACTTTTCAAGAAAATACGAACACTACACAATCTTTAAAAATACTTAATATTTGTTTATCATATTTTTAATACTATACATAACAAAATTCTTTTTTTTCTCTGAAGACAGACGTTCAAACACTCGATTAATACAAAACCACACGTCAACATTTTTTAAAACGCATATTGCTAATCAAGTAATTAAATGAAATGCGATTACATATTTCGCTTTTAATTAAATTACTGATATAACCACGTTTCACTGTCGATTAGTTGCCTAGGGAGTAATGAAATACCTGTTATTTTACTAATTCAAAGAATTCGCCCGCATAGTAAACCTTTAAAAGCCATCCCTTTAATTAAACTACAGCAATGTTGTGATTAAAATCATTCCAACGTTCCGATATATATATAAAAATAAGGACTTCTTGATTGTTCGAAACAAGACAGAAGTTTCACTTGTTACTAATTAAAACAATTATCTCTAACATTGCTTAATAAAGAGGCATCATTTTAGGTTCGCCGTGTATTTAAATAAAGAGATAAACGGGAAAGGTATCGCTCCGAGATTAATATTTATGATTTCGCTTGCGGTTTTTAAAACTGGAGCTTTAAATTACATTTATATTATGCATTTAAACGTCTATCAGAAACGGTTTAAATTTGAATTATACAAAGGAGGTCGTTTCATTACATTTATATTAGGATATAACTTTTATATGGCGACGGTAAAAAGGTTACTACATTTAATATAAAATAATTAACAAACTTTACATTCTTCTTTAATATATTAAAAGTTAGGAAATTGTAGAATTAAGAAAATTAATCGCATTTTTATATATAATAAAGTTTTAGTGCCCACTTTAAAGTCGCCTAATATTTAAAAAGAAAAATAATAAAAACGGAATTGCTATTTAAACGAATTTTCACTAATAGAATTACATGTTAGCGTTTTTTTTTTTTTTAATGTAATCGTTTGTACAAGCACATTGTTTTACTTAATGTTATTTTATATGCTATTATATTTGACTTGTTTTTATTTATCGAACATAATATATTAAAATGTAACAAAACATCAAATTTAATAAAATTAATAGGTTCTTCGATGAATTTTATCAAACGAGTCAAATATAAAATCATAGAAGGCAGTTACGAGTAAGTTTTCCATTAACCTGCCTTGTTTAGTTAACCCCGCTCTATCCCACTATTTCTAGATGTGTGTTTTAATATTAATATATTAACAATTTGAATATTCCAATGATTAGTTTATAGTAAATAATAATAGTGTTTATTGTTACAGTGTTATTATACACCAATCACATATTACAGTTATAGTAGGCAACCTGTAAAACACTTTCACTTGCTAACATAACTAAAGAAATCGATTACTTAGCTTATTTTTTATTAAAACAAATAAATACTTAAATAATTAATAAAATCGTGATCTATCTTTATAATCATTTACCTGCTAAATGTTTTGTAGAAATAAAAGTATAAAAATAATGAGTTTCAAGTTGAAATAATTTTAAAAGTGGGATTTTTTTCTGACTTTCAATTGTCTTCGATTCCTAATTTTTTTTGAAAAACATCATTACAGTAATCGACCAACGACCCAAAATTAATCGAATTTTAAAGCAATTAATTGAAAAGTAAAATATTCATGTTTTTATATGTCGATTAATTTCAATTGATTACTGGAAATAAGTAGATTACTTCCTATTGTTTTTCCCCCACCAAATTATAAATATACCTACGTTAAAAAATTCGATGAAATTAATTTCCGCAAATTACGTTATAAATTAAATGAAATTCGTTTCGATTTACTTAAAAATTATTTTAAGGATTTACCTTAATGATCGCGAATGCCCAACAATTTATAAATCTATTTTACCTAAAGATTTGATTTTTAATTAAATTTTATTTTTTATTATGTTACAAATATCTAGTAAATTGTAACGCTTTAAAACTAACGAAATAACGTTATAAATTTAATAACGTAATTTTAAAAGAAAAACGGGAATCGAATAGTATAATTTAAAAACTATTCTAAAAACATAAATCATTTCGAACTGGACAATTTATGTCTTTTGCCTGCGTAAATTTCTTTGTAATAATTTAGCTGCCACTTTCACTACTTTTCGGCTTCGTTTGCTGCCAACTTGAAATTGCAACGACGCAAAAGTATTATCGGTTATAATTTGAAAAAAAAAAGAGAGAGCCGAAATTTAACGCGCAAAACGGACCTCTTACATTATGTAAGTATATCATTAGGTACTCGACTACTATTTTTTATTCATGATCAAAAATCATTATTTATAGTAGAAAAATTTATTTGACAACGAGAAGATTCTGTATAAAAATATGTTCCGTATCCGTATGATAAAAAAGCTCTAAAAATTTATAACCTGTAAAAATATTTCTAACCCTTCAAGTTTATGGTGCTTCATAAATTGTTACGACACGTATATAACGGGAAACAATAATTACGATTGTAAATGTTTTATAAGCAGAGTATTTCAATGTATTGCTTACCACTATCATTTTCGTCGCTGTATTTTGATTTCTTTCCGTCTTTCTCGTCGTCGGCATATTTTCCGAATGCCGAATGGGTTTCGTAACCATATTTATCGGCATTCTTTTTGTGGTAACTATCAAAATGCTTGTAACCGTCGTTACCATTATCTGACGATTTTTTATAATAACCTCTCTCGTTATCACCGTCAGCACCGTCGTCATAACTTTTTAGGAAAGCTATTTTAGTACCTAAAATTGTTAATACAAAAATTTTAGATAATTTTCAACAAATAATATTTATTTTTCCAATTTCGTTAAGAAAAATGTAAAATAAAATATGCCTATACGTAAATGTGTACCTTACCTAATGGCATATTAATAAATAACATGTTTTCAATAAACGAAGCGGACTTTTAAAATAAAAGTACTTGTTTACCGTAACGTTTATGTGACATATTTGGTACTTTAAAAGTGTAGGTAGCTGCAATATTACTTAAATTTTAAAATAGATTCCTAATAAAAATACGTTTACTGCCTTATTGCAAATACCTACCTCATAAATATTTAACAAATAGGCACCACTATTACTTTATAATGTTTATGCAGAAAAACCTTTACATTTTTTATTATGGTAATAACTATCGCATCGTGACTGTAAATTGAAAATAAATTATTATTAATGAAAAAATAGGCTTCGTGGTCCTACATATTTATTTTTTTCAAATTTAAATTTTATGTAAAGTAGCTTCAGAACTCCTGGTCGTATAAAAAATATCTAAATAATAGTTTTGCGGGAAGATCTAAGTAAGTCATTTATTTTAAACATTTTAAATTGCATTATAAGCGTACTAAAAGGGCTTGTATCTCGGTAAAACAAATTGTATCGTGTACTGACGCTTATTGAACGTTTCCACGCTCTATTTCCTATTATTCTTATATTTTCAAAGTTTACAAATTAAAATATTTGATATATATTTTTTGTAAAATTTGAAATGAAATTTAAACAACCGTCGGAATCGATACAATGTAAATACTTACAACTTTCCAACGAATCAAAACAATAATTGATTTTGGTTTTCTTTACATTTGACTGGTTCGAAAGGGAAAACGATTTAAATTGAAAGCGATTAATTATTTGATTTCGCAATGTCACTTTGAGTACATTTATTTAACAAACAAAAATTGTTACCTTGGTGTAGGAGATCATCTAAATTCCTCGGGACAGCTGTTCGTACTTGTCGAACTATAGATTCCACAACGGAAGCGTCAATATTTTTTAACGTCACTTTGCTGTTGACCACGTACCCTCTCGAAATCACCATTAGCACTAATAAATACAACACGTTCGTCATATTTAAAAATAATTTAAAAAGAATAACGGATAAATGCGAAATTTCAATTTATATGGACGGTCAACAGAAACCGTATTTCTACTTAAAATATACTAAAAAAAAAGGTCGGTTTTAAGTAATTTGCAATTCACCGATATATTATTCTCGAAATATTGATGTTTGCCGTACTCTGTTTTAAGATAAAGAGGCGCTGCCTACTTATAAACTGAGAGATTTTGTCGTCCTTTGTTTGGTAGGGGATAAAATGCTGCTGCGGTTTTGTTATTCAATAATAAGTTTTTTTTGTAATTGCGCCGCAATATCAGTGTATAACTACTGTAAATTTGAAATAATTTCTATATTTGATCGATTTATTACGTTTCATTAAATTTATATAATAAATTTGGAATTTATTGAACAAAAAAAATTATTTGATATAGAGAAACCGAGAATTATTAATAAATTAAACATAATGTTAAACGAAACGAGACTTGAAATTTAATTAATTTCTAATTTTAAACTAATCAATTACCTACTTGTAAATTTAAATTTTCAGTTTAGTCGTTAACGAAGGGATGCCATTTATTGCTGTTATCGCTTCGTATCTAAATAAACAAAAAATGTATCTTTCGCGATCTAACTTATTTATTACAAAAAATCGCCTCGGTATCGAATTTTCATGTCGCATGTCAAAAAAACTCCTTTTTTTTAATTTTTCTCGAAAAAAATACATTTTTTAAGAAAATAAAATATTTACGAGAATTAAAAAAAGAATAGATAAGAATTAGAATAAGAATAAGAATAGAATTAGATAAGAATTAAAAAAAATATATCACTTTTTTTTCAAGTATTTCGTAAACGGTGCATTCTAACGAAAATTATAAAGACACATGATCGGTAGACAATTTTATGCTGATTACAAAACATATTTCACATTACTTATCCGATACGAAGAACGGTGATTACAATTTTTTTTGATTTTCTTTTGAACGGCCGCCATTTTGAAACGGATCGGTCGATTTGGCTGGTTAACTAAATCGTCCTTCGTTTTCGTAAATACTATACGCTGTCCAAATATCAGCATCCTACGATCAAAAATGACCTATATTTTCGTGATCTAGGGTCGAGATTTGAAAAAAGCCAAAAGGACATGCCTGGGTCCCATCGTCGGGCAGGCTGCAATAGCTTCATTTTCTATGAAAATTCGCTAATACGGTATAAATAAAATTAATACATAATATCTACTTATAAGTAGGTAAATGAAATTTTTTCAATTTATTATGTATTGTATTATTAATAACTAGTCAATTCCCGGAATAAGTTATATAATTTTTGTCGCAGTTTAATAATGCTATTACTTTTTTTATGAGCCCAATTTAAGGAAAATGCAGGTGAATCTGATCAAATTTTATACGTTATTTATGACGGTTTAAGAAATTATATGTTTATCGCTAAATTTTATTGAATATGTACTAGGTATGAAATTACCTATTACTTTAGTTACAATCCAAGCGTTTTGCCAATTGGTTTTGGCTTTGAATTGCGATCATTTCAATTTAATTACAATAAAATTCTTTGCCTGTATTTGCCATTGTTTTACCAGCTTCATTTAATTTATATTGTAGAATATCGAACTCCTCTAATAAAGTACGGCAATAAATTAGTTAAGCTAAGCTTTACCTTGTACTTATACGTATAAGCAGTCTGCGACGTTATTTTGTTCGATTTCTTATTATATAAATTAAGAAAAAAATATTTATTATTCCATTAAAGTATAAGAGGCTACTATTCTTATGACAGTATCATGTTAAGAGTATTTTAAGTGTTAAGTGATCGTTATAAGAAATATTATAATGGTGTATTAAAGTACAAGTTTCATAAGGCATGTTTTTATCGTACGAGTTCAAATTTAGAGACGAGTAAAGAGGAGACTTTATACTATTTTTTTATATTTTACCCCTTTAGCCTTTTCTAAAATAAAACATTAACATTTACTTTCCAATAGCACTAATTTCGGTACTATAATCAGCTCATTATAGACGCAAAATATAAAAATTATTTTAATTACCTACCTGTCAAATAATCTTATTTCCATCATATTTTTTATTTTGTCTTTATACCTCGACAAATCGTTATCTGAAACATTTTACTTTATCGTAGCCCTACGAATAACGTACTACGTGCATGTCCTCTTTAAATATTAGATCTATCTATCAGAGCATGCAATGCAGTATTTTAATAATTTATTTCGTCGCTCAAAATACAGTTTTCCATTATTCATTTTCGTGTCAAGAATTTCACGAAACTATGTTCCACGCCAAACACTCACTTTTTTTTTACCAATCGTAATGGTTCTTTGTAAAGTCCACTTAGGTTTAGGCATAACAACTTTATCAGTATCACAGTCAAAAAGTGCGTAGCTTTAACGAAGTTGGTTTCTCACCACTCTAAAACTTATATGTGTAGGTACTTCATTTCTATAACTCGTTTTCAACATTTTTATCGTTTATCTTGAACGTAATATGCGAGCTATTATTCAGATAATAAATCGCTAGCAGTTAATAGCATCGACGCGTAGTAAACATCATTACGGATAATTTAATTAGGCCTTCTTTGTGTTATTTCGAAGATTAGTAGAAAAGTTTTTTACTAATTTTTAAGACTGTTCATGCACGATAGCACTCGGCTTGCTCTTTATTGTTATAATTTATAGGTCACGCCGTTGTCCGAATTTAAAAAAAAAAGAACAAAACGAAACGACGATATTATATTGCAAATGCCTGCAAATAAGAAAATAAGTGTTTATAAAATAAAATAATAATAAAAATATCATCCATATTCATGCTTGGGAAAGTTAAAAATTTGATCAGGATCTATTAATAATTAAAAAAAATAGATTTCCGCATTAGGTATCTCTGTTTAAAAGTGAATTTATTATTAAATAACCGTAAAATTATAATAAACCTCAATACAAGAAATCACGAAATTTTATTCCTACCTTGAAGCTATGTAGAGTTGTGTAATGGTTAGCTATAGAATATTATTGTTTTCTTCTTTTTCTATTTGTATATTTATGGATAAATCTTAAGTTTAATTTTCAAACTTTAATAGATAGGTGCCTATTAAATATTACCTAATAGTAGGATAGTCGGTGATACTTTTTGGTACGTCATCGGGTAAAGACGTATTTTCCATGATACATGTGCGCATCACCTACTCGAAGCATAAAAATTTTAAAAAAATAATAAAAAATAAATTTAGGTTAATTTTTCTTTGCGCATTTATACGTCAAATGGCAACGAAATGTGAGCTTTAATCTACGGGGGACGTATAGAACAGATCAAAATAAAACTTTAAGTCTCTAAAAACTTTTTCGTACAACACTCCCCTGCCGAGATATTTGCCCCCGAAGGCGAAACATTAAAATCAATTTTTCTTTATCTGGCATTTTTATTTTCCGTTTGAATTTAATAATTTTCAGTATACGTGCGTAGGCCTTCAAAATGGCGTAATTTTTAATGTCATCTTACTTAGGGGACCTCTGACCTTTCTAACCTCAAACATTTTCAGCGTTTTAAGTTTTTAAATTTTTAACTACATCGAAAAACCTGAAAATCTTTTAACTAAACCCTGAACCCTACCTTTACCAAAGCGTCCAAAGAAAACTTCAGTTACCGACGACGTTAAAATCGGGCTGCATCTGGCAACCGTCACTTATTCGTAAACGGGAGACTTTCTCATTTCGTTTCATGCAAAGTTCATCTCATTGATCGATGGGGAAAAAATGCCACCACCTAGTTATACTACAACATTTCGATTGAAATCGGCTTGCCGCGGCTTCGAACGCGACAGGGGCGATAATCGAACGAGTTTCGGGCACAGTTTGAACCCCTCCACAAAACGGGTAAACTCGTCTTTCATTGCCGTGTGAAATATAAACGCGCGAAGAAAAACTAACTTGAATCGACCCTTTTGTTCCCATCGGTGCCGGGTTAAAGGAGCAATTTTCGCGTTTCGAATAGGTATTTCATGGGAAATATGTCTTTATTCGTTACCCGATGACGTATCAAAAAATGTCACCGGCTCTTATTGTTAGACTATAAGTATTATCTTATTTTAACAAAGTAAACCACTAATTTTTTTTTAATTAACCGTCGCCAATGACCACATCTTAAGTATCTATTTTAAAAATTAAAATCAAACTAATATCAGGAATAATCTATCAAACTTTCGTATCGTACCTATGCATATGATTGTCGGGCAATACTGTTGGTATTAAAATATATGATTGACGCAACTGACCACTAAAACCTAACCACTAAAAACTGAGAAATTTTACTCTCGATTCACAATTAATAAAAATTTTACCTCCAACGAAAATTAAAGATGACAGAGTCTTTAGTGATGATGTCGTTTATATTTATTTTTAAATTATCGCAGCACCTACTTACATAAAATCTTCACGAGACGAGAGTTATTATGCTGCGGTTTCCAAGCAATAATTCGTGACAGTCCCGTCACATTCAAAATTGATCAAACATGAATTAGGAAAAAATGTCTAAATTTTTAAGTGTTTTTGCTCATTCCGTTCCCAAAATTTACAAACGAAACTTGTTCAATTGCAGAAGGAAACAAAAAGTAAGTATAAGTTTATAAATTATAATTATTTTATTAATGTAACATATTCGCGGACCGTTTCTTTGCTTCGAAATCGCCCAAAATTTAAAACAACTTGGAGCACTGTACAAAAGTACCAAATAAGTAATTAGTATTATCTTTTTGGTTATAATTTACTTGAAATTGAAATAAAAAAATATTGACATATTTCAATTAATATCTATATGATATCTACCTACTTTTATTTGTAAGTCGAGAAAAATAATATGTGTAGGTATGTTCAACTGGCATTTCTCGATTATAGTTTTATGGATTTTATGTTTTCAATCCAATTTATTCTAGCAATTTGGCTATAAATCTAGTTTGGTTTTTTTTATATTAGGTATCTACTTATTTTTTATCTATAAAATGTAGCGACTATTTGAGATTAACATCGATCGTTTTTAACATTCTTTCTGAAAGCATCGTATTAACGTGCCACATTTTTATTAGCGACAGCAGAATCGTATGATTCAACAAGTTCATATTTTGAACAACAATATTTTCGTTAACTACGTCAATTTAAATCGACTTTTGAATTACAATTTGCTAGAATAAAATTAATGTAATTAACATTATTATGTGGCATTGGGTTATGGTGTCAGCACAATTTCTATAAAAATAGTTGTTTTTTTTAAATAGTAAATATTTTTATGAATAACTCGCATGTATTGTATTTAACCACATTAAAAATAAAATATTAGGATTTGTTTTCTTTCACCTCGATATTTTGGATTTTTTTGAACGAAATTTATATTTTCGCGTTACAAAAATATCACAAGTTGAAATATTTTACCTAGTTATATAATTTTTTAAAAATATATAGGTATGTACCTACTAATACACCCACCAATATATTTAATAAATTAATGTAATGAATACATTTTACTCTATCGTTTTGCGACTGTTCGCTTACGAAAAGCTTACTCTTGCAATTTTCGAATTACGATTTTACAATGAAAATGCCAGGCCGTTAAGTTGCCTTCGTTCATTAACTAAATTATAATCGTTCATAAACCGCGGATGAGTTTTAATTTTTTGCGATCATGTAGTATCCTTTTCTTTGCCCTTAACGCTTTCGCTTTCATTAGATGGGTCTAATAAAGGAATTGCCGCGCAAGTGGTTAAATCTTTCTTTTTTGTCAAAGGCAATAAACGCAGATTCGAACAAATTAATGTTTTATTAAATTTTGGTAGAATCCCCTTGGTTTAACGTTGTTTTTTTTATTAAACATTAAAAATTTTCAAATATTACTGTTATTATCCTGTAGCCAGAATTCAGAATTAAAATAATATCTGCATAATTATATACTGCCGTTAAACACAAAAAAAGTTTTAGCTTTAACAATATTATCAAAAAATACTGGTGCTTTTAAAATAGTCTTTTTGAGCTTCGGTTTTACGTTATAATTATATAATAGTTAGGGAGGTGATGTCCAAAAACACTAAATGATTTGTTCGTTATCCACGATGCTAAGTATAACGCATTTTTAGTGCATGTGAATCGGAAAACGTGCAGGAGACGCTTGGTGGCGCTGCTTTTTCGCAAAAACGAATTTCAAAATTGCAAAAAAAAACTCTTCTAATTGTAAGTTGCGTGCTCGCATCTGCCATTTGTTTCACAGTGTTAAAAAGATAGCGTAGATGTTAAAATGCAATAGACCGACGTTTAGACCTACGAATTTTTAATGGGGCTTATTGTAATCGTATTGAAAAAAAACTCTATTAAGTCACGTGTTCGTTGTTCAATTTTAGCTAAAATTGGGAGAGGAAAAGCTCGAACCGCAGCGCACGCCACCGGAAAAAACTATACACCATGCATTCGTGTTAAAACAAACAGTTGAACGGTTTCATTTCGATCCACCGAAGCCCCATTTAAAATGTATCGAAAATAAACGATTTCATTCTTTTTAACTTTAATATTTCGGAAAGCGCGTATTTACGGATATAAGTTACTTAACCGCCGTGTGCATGATTTGGCACCGGTTTTATAGGTAATCGAACCATCTGGCCCAAAGGCAGACGCGAGCACATCATTTAGTACTCAATTTTTTTCTAACAAGTTTAAATTGCCGGTATCGCAGCAATAATGGGCTGGGAGATGTTGTTTTTGTACTTTTTTTGTGACCTGATAAACACAAAAATTATGATCAGCCACATGAGCACATTATTTAATCTTTTATTTATTATAAAATTATCAAAAAACATTAATTAAAAATCGATGCAGAACTCAACACGTCTGCCTCATATATCTTTTTTTGTATTTTTTTTTAAATAAATAATTTAAGCACAGAAACAGACGTGAGCAAATGATATATGGAAGCAATTTTATAATTCTATAAATTTGAAAAGCAGAGAAGTCATAAGGATAGACGTCATTATAACGGTTGTTATGAATGGATCTTCATTAATGACGTTTGCTTTATGAGCAGATGATTAAAAAATTTCGGACCTGAGCTCCCTAACTATAGGAACTCGTAGAAATGATGTATTTTTAACTTATGAGCACTTTTACTAATATTATAAATTACAAAATGATCAAATAATGATTTTTTATTTCAGAAAGTATATCCGTATGTAGTAATGTCGGCCAAACCAGAAGATTATGCTTGTATAATAGACCAGCTATGGCAATATTATTATCCGGATGAACCTACAACAGCGGCTTTAGGATTATATGGCACACCTAACGAACTTTTTGATCAGGAAGTCATGGCAGTTTTGTGTAGGGGACTGTCGATGGTCGCGAAATGCAGATATTCGGGAGAAATTGTAGGCGCCTGTATAAATACAACGAGTTGCCCGTGGGACCCGGATTTGCTCGATGAACTGGCATGTTGCATCAAATGTCCTTCATTAAGACAGTATTATCAGTTTTACGCATATCTTCAAAGGGCGCCATGTTTATGGCATAAATACTGTGCCATGCAAATATTCGAAGTACCCATTTTAATTTAATCAAGAATCACAAATAAATTATCGTATTTATTCTATTTATAGCTGCAACAATTATACGTTAATAAGACGGCTCGAAAATTAGGACTTGGATTTCGATTAATAAAAGCGTCCAAAACATTTGGAGCCGATTGCGGTTATGAAGTAATTAGAATCGATGCCACTAGTTTGTATGCGTAAGTATGAGCATTGTTAATTGCCAACCACAGTTAGACTTATAAATAATTGAATGAGAAATAAGGAGAACAAAGAAATAAACTTTTAAAAAAGAGTAGAGGACTGCAAATAGTCTAGGAAAAATAATAAAAAAAAACAACTCTGTCGGTTGTATTTTTGTAGTTATTCGCAAAACATCAAAACAAAGTTTTGATACTAAGTTTAAAGTTATACCCAAAACTTTTAAAGCAGTTTCGTCGACGATACAGTGATTTCCGAACATTCAAATTCCGAAAATTAAATATACATATATACACATCTATTCGTACACATTTAAGACGGCGGAGCGGGCCGCATCGCAGCGCATTACTCTACAACCAATCGTCGTCACGCAACAGAGATCCCGGCATTGACTCATTTGAAATGCACCCCAGCAATTGGTTGCGCTGAAATGCGACCCGCTGCGGCCCTGCATAATGTACGCTTACCTTAATACTTCCCCTACTTTTTGACTAAATATGAAATGAAAACTAACTTACAACCTGTAATAGCGGTCTGTTATCACAATATCACGGCCTACCTTAAAGCTTATAAATTTATATATTCAACCACAGTAGAGAGAGAGAGAGAGAGAGATCCACAATTTCCACAATTAACATTTTTGTAACATTTGACGGCAGTTCTAGAAATCGCCGCAAGTCGCCTTATTGCAGTTTCTACTTATCAAGTTATAGTCCGTGGTTGTTAGTTACCGGTCATAAATAGCGTAAAGTTCAAAATTAACGCTTTGACTAACGTTTCAAGCACAAAAATATTTACTGCCGTCTATCGACTTCACATATTAGTGCCGGCAAGGCGTCATATTAATTCAAGAATAAACACCAGAATATAATATGTTGTCCTTACTGTAAATCTCCATCTGCTGCGAATCAACAATAGATATTTAGTTATTTTTAAAAACTTTCTCTCGATTTTTAACATTCGTTTTTGCGAAAACTAAGGACTAAGCGAAAACTTGTAGAGGACTTTGATAGCATTTTGTTTGTTAAAGTACCACCAAAAGTTATACACCCTGTATACCTATTTAAAATAAATTGTGACACTAAATTACAGATACGATACTTAATTAAGACAAAGCGACACTGTCTTGACTTTATAGGCTTCGTTTTCAATGACCTTGCGCTATGTTTTGATAATATATACGGCGGCAAATTTAAATTTTTATACACCAACTATTTTTCATAGGTTTTGTTTTATGATTAATCAAAAAATTATTTGTCAAATAGTTTACACTGTTCTTTAATTACTAATTATTGCAATAGGTTGACGGTGACAAGTTGTTACAATGAGCGATTTTCGCGAGTAACCGTTACTTGTAACCGGTTTAGTTACTATCTGGTTACATTGCTTTTCTTGTTTTATTCTATGTATCGAAACTATCACAAAAATGCAGAGGTTACCATTTTGTTACCTTTCTACAACGTTACGAATTGTCACGTAATCACCAGCAACCGTATGATGATGAAGGGTTACCAAATTCGAAATACGGTTAATGACGTAACTGTGACGTCACGTCATTTCCCTCTTTTCATTTTTATGTCGCTAAAACGAAACGCTTAAAAAAATCGCGAAAAATCGCTTAATAGATTGAAGTATGTACTACCAAAAAAATTGCGAATTTTGTCCACTATATTGGCGCCCGATATTATGTTAAGTGTCGCTTCTGCCTTAGTTATATATAATATCTGTCCTCTGTAACTAAACGTTCGATAACGTTTCACATGTCGATCGAAATTAATTCCATTATTAAATTTATATTGTATTATCTTTGTCGTGATGCGAGGTAGTTTAATTGTTAAAATTACATGTAGGTATTGGAATAGATTGTAGTGATCGGAGAGATTTGTACGTTATTCAAACACCTTGCTCGGGAATAACATAGTTCAATGTTTTCTACTAATTGAAATTTGAGATAAGGGCCTCTATTGTAATGTAAATGACGATAATTATTTGGATATCCTTAGCTTACAATCTTCAATTATTACTTAAAAAAAATGTAATCATTTTTTACAAAATCAATTTTAAACATTCCTACAGCCTATCCAAACCTATATGCAATTCACGTCATCAACGAAAAGACACTAGATTGTTTATTTGTCATTCTGTTTAAAGTTTGGAAAGTGACATATTCTATAGATGGTTTACTTGCGCACATATTAAATGGCATAAAGAAAGACTATAATTTATTAAAACCGGCAAAATACGAGGTACGAGGTGACAACACTGTGTGAAACGTCATCATCTAGTAACCTTTTATTGATGACGTGGATTGCATATAGGTTTGGACGAAGTGTAAACAAGTATAGATATTTTATTTCCTATTTAAATATAAGCATAGTACATACAAATTGTACATATTATATTATTGTTACAGCATTAAAATTTGTGAAAAAATGAAAATGATAAATGTATTCGAACTACCTTACTGTTCCTACGTGGGAGATGGACCGACGTACGAACCAGTTATTAAACCTCCACCGCCTCACACTGTTTGCAAGGTATTCGTCGAATTACCTCATTACGAATACTAAGTTATGTATAATGTACTGTAACAATAATTTTTCTTCGCCTGGTCAATTAAAATAAAGAAATAACATTTTAACGAAGTGAAATTGTTCCAGTTTACTGACTTTACAAAAACAACCTTTACATTTTAATTCTAATAACTAAACCGCAAGTTTCACTTTTACTCTTTAAGCAATCTTGGTCGTTCGCGCGGAAAATTATATTTAAAAAAAAAATGTTCAAAAACAATAATCGGTTTCATAAACGTCTTTATTAATTCACGTTCGTTTGAGTTTTTTCTTCATTTATATATAAATAAATACTTATGCAACTTCAAAAATTAAATATGTCTGCGTTTATTTATTTTATTTTTTATTTTTTTAATTTTTAAAAGTGGAATCCGTAATATTTTCCTCCGTGGGAGTCGTTTTCTTTCCGTACCGTTTTGAATTTTTAAAGCGGGATTCGTGTCCTTCTTTTGATTTATACTTATCGTGCTCGTCAACCTGTGAACCTTTATCGTGATGTCCTTTCTCGCCATGGTGTTTTCCATGATTGTCCGATTCAGATTTCGATCCTTTTTCGCGACCCCCCGATTTATTTTCGTAATATTTCTTGTGTTCACCTTCTTTGCTATGATGTCCACTTTTATGGGCATCGTCGTAGAATTTATGCTCTTTTATAAATTCGTCTCTTATGAACTTATTATAGTAACCCTTCGTTTTGTGGCCCTTTTTGTGACCCTTCTTTGCCGCGAACTTACTTGATTTATGTTTTTTTCCGCCTTTATCGTGTTTACTGTAATGATCCGCTTCGTCTGCGTAACCAGATGTTTTCTTTCCTTTCGCTTCATTATAATCGCTATGTTGTTTTTTACCATGCTTTTCGCCATCACTTACGTTATGTTTATCGCGTTCTTCGTAACCCTTCACATCTCTATAACCTTGTTTATCTTTATATTCAGAATAATGTTCGGATCCTTTGCCAGATTTCTGCTTATAATTTTTGTGCTCCGACGCTGACGCCTGCAGGGGTTCTAGTGGATGAGTCGAAACAGTTTCCACATTGGAACTAATATTTCGATGAAATTGTCCTACACTTTCGGGCATTTCAATGTTTTCCTTATCGTTAACGTTTACATTTTTTAAACGAGGGTTATGTATTATCACTTTTCCATTTGGGTCTGTATTAAAATTATGTTTCTCGGCCACCACAAAATAGGTCAGCAAAACTAACCCACCACTAAATTTAATATGTAACATCTTCGAGTTCGCGGTCAACTAATTTTATCTGGGCAAGTGCCGGCTTTATAGCATTTTGTCTACGTATCGTTGCAATAATTTCCGTTCGGAAGTCAATTAGAGGGGATATGCATGTTGTACGTAGTAGATTTTATTGCTAAATCAATCAAACTATTTAAAATAATTGTTGTGTATTATATTGTTAATAAGTCGTATTTTATTACTGCTCTCACTTTCATACTCAATTATTAAAGGAAATACATTAACGAAAGGTCGCATTTGTTGTGAACGTAACAGATGAAGGTAGATATACCTACGAAGAAAAGAAATAAAACTTTTATTGCCTACATATTTTATTTAGCTATCAAAACTTTACAATTGAAATCGAGATAACCCAAGATATAAATTCAATCTGGCTTCTAAAAAAATTATATTTAGAAATTTATAACGGATGGGAAATATTAATTTTTGGTCCACTTTTTAAAAAATAAATAAATTTTGCCGACTAATAAAATTTATAACTATACGCATTAACAATCGGTCAATAATTTGACGACCATAATATTTCGAAAATAATAACTGTATTTTGAGTTTCTACTGAAAATATTGAGAAATAAATTTCTTTTGAAACAAAATACACTAACGCCCGGTTCCACCACTGCATCTTGAGCTAGAACTTATCTAAGTCGAACTCAAATGTAAGCACGACTCAAGACGAAAATGCGTTCCACCACGTTTTTCAAAGCACGCCTTGGCTAAGTTGTACGTAAATATGACAACACTGCAGAACTTGCGCGTGATTGGTCTTTTCCTTCAGTTTTTAAATATCCCGCACTGCGACAGTAATACAGAACGCCAAAAAAAATGAAATTCCCTAATCTAACCTAACAAATTGCCCGTTACTGTTGCGACGGTTTGCGACTTTTGTTCTCGTTTTCATGTTATCCATATTATTATGGACAAAATGAAGCGCTGCAATTACACCAGAGAGGAGAAGCACCTTCTCACCTCACTGATTGCAAATTATAAAAATGTAATAGAATGTAAAACCACAAACTGTACAACAAATAAAGAAAAAGATGCGGCGTGGAGTAAAATAACGTCATTATTCAACGCTCAGAGGAAAATGTGACTAGGAGTAATGATTCATTGAGGAAACAATGGAGTAATATGAAACAAGAGGCGAAGAAAGACAAAGCGCAGAGTTGTACAGAACTGGCGGAGGACTATCAACAGTCAAATCAACCGATGATTCGCAATATTTGATTCTCTCAGTAATAAATGATACGACAGTAACGGGAATTATATTAATAATATTCACTTCCATAATAACTTTAGTAATCAAAGTAACAAATTCTAGTCACTGTTACAGACTTGAACAATGTGAGGTTATAAACATGATCTCAAGCTCTCGTTATTCACGTCTCAGATGTAAGCTTGACTTAGCGAAGTTAAGGTCTGGTTTTACGTGGTGGAACTGAATTTTTCTGTCAAGTTCAGCTTGAGCTCTAAGCAGAGCTCAAGGCGAGGTGGTGGAACCGGGCGTAAATCTCTTATAAATCTATTTGACATTTGACGTGAATTTTACAAACGTATTTATTAAGATTATTTAGCAGAAAGAATTGTGGATTCAAAATTTTAATAAGCGGACGTAACGGTCTGAAGAGCAACCGAAGAATAAAACTGCAATGCTCGATCCAGGACAAAACCATGTCTTCCTACACGTTATTTTCAAAGGCTCTGATAAGATTTCTAGATCAGGTTTGGGCTATAATTTTTAGGGCCGCGTAACTTCTAAAAGCAACATGGGTAGGTGTCGGTCAATTTTTACTACTATCAAATGGCGTAAAATCGTAAAATAAATAATTATATGTGTTTATAATCAAAACCATAATATATGTTCATTGGCGTTAGGTAGCGGGGGGGAAAATGTAAGAAATCTAGAATCAAACTTACCAAACGAAGCAAAAAGTTAGAAAAATAACTCTGAGAAGAACTATTATTGTTTAAGCAAGATAAAAAATAGAAGATGCACAAAACTAATCGCAAAATACAAAGTAGCTATGGTCTATTCGAGCGAGCTGGCGATCGCGTCATCAACAAAAAGTTACTAAATGATGACGTTTCACACAGTGCTGTCATCTCGTACCTCGTATTTTTACAGTACCTACTAATAAAATGTAAATCTTTCTTTATACCATCTGTGTCCAGATTTAATCGTCGATGTCACTTTCCGAACTTTAAACCGAATTACAATTAAACAATCTAGTAACTTCGCCAGGCCGCTTCGATAAGGAATATAACCTCAAATTATTACAATATAAACGACGGGCGGCACTGGATTTTTAAGCAGTTAACAGCTTGATTACAATTAGAAAGTTTTAGACAGTGATCGTCCTCGAGACAATCGCACTCATCATCACCATTGTTAGTTTCTTCAAGAGAAGTTATAGTAACTACTAATTCTTTGTACCTTACCATTGCAGATCTTCGCCCCACGCTCTCCAATTTTTTCAATAGTTTTTTCTCTCGTGAGTACATATGTGCCTATTATCTATTAGGTAATCAATATCCTTATTTTTTTTCAATTTAATTTTCCTTCCAAAGGCAACTTCTGTTCCGCAAGAATTTTCCAGGCTTCAGTAAATGCTTTGGTTGTTCCAAGTCGTTTTTATAAAAATGTTCTATGAACACATTAAAAGCAACTTTTTGAAGGTTTATTATATCCTCTTCAAGAAAAACCTCACCCTTATTCATTAAATAACTCACTTTTGTTATACCTAAATAAAAATAACACGTATAGCTTATCCAAACCTATACGATGTCACGTCGTCAATACAAGGTTACTAGATGATGGCGTTTCATGCAGTGTTGTCACCTCGTACCTTGTATTTAGGGTACGGGTACGGCCTCGTATTTAAGGTAAGGGTACGGCTAAAACAGGATTGACCCAAAATTTCCCATATTTACCTATAGATTGGCCCAAAAATAGTGGAAACCTTATAAGAGACTTTTTACATTTATTGATTTATTTAAATTAAATCCTTAACTATAGGTAAGTGTGTACTTATAAACAATTAAAACTAAAAAATGAAGGTAATTTTATTTTTATATCATAATTGTAAATTTAACAAAATTTCGAAAAGTGTTTAGTTATGCGGCTTTTTTTACATACATACTTATGTACGTACGCAATTATTTTTAAATACATAATACAAATTTCAGTAAAACGATAAAAAATTTCGTAAAATTCAAGCCATGACAGTTTCATAGAACAAAAATTGCAAATTAAATTATTAATATTAATTTGTCGATAATTTTTAATAAATTACTATTTTATACATTTAAATAAATATATATCATAAAAATGTAATCGAAGTCGAACAAAACGTATAACGCCTACATTACATATTTTGTTACATTAAAAATGTAACTCGCGTTGATTGTTTTCGAATAGGCCACTAGATATCGCATGTAGGTAAAACAGGTGTTTTCGGTTTTTGGTAAACGCGTGCCGGTCTTGTAGTTCCGCGCGTCATATTAAGTGATCGTAATATGTGAATAATAAAAATTGTGATGGAACTTTTGTGCGTGATTTCTACATAATAAACTTTATACAATTACTTTTAGGGTAACTATAGAAAAATGGTGTACATATTACAAAATATCTAACGATTTGTTTGTTTCTAGGTTTCTCACTAAAAGCTGCCTTAAATTAATGGGTAAGTTCATTTTCATAAATCATTTACTGTTTAAATCGTTATTATTCGCTTCGGTTAATATTATTCATATATGATGTTTATTACCACTTTGTGTGCCATTAGATTTCATATTTTGTGCTCGATTCAAAAACACTAGGTGCCCACTACAAAATGTTAACATAAATAGTTTAATTCTATTACATAGGGTGGTGATATCCACCTCATGTTAAAGTTCCCAATAAATGTATCTCCTTGTTAAATCATATATCCACCTCACTTATCAACCAGATAAATGTGTCTAACAGATTGATAAATTATCAAGTACTTACACTGCGTAATAAATTTATCTTAAACGGTAATCAAATATTCTGCAGTTGGAAAATTCAACTTGTAAGATGAATTAGATGATATAATTGAAAGGGATGATGAAATTGATGATCTTAGATTATTAAATATACAACGTCCCTATAGAATAGACGAACAAATTGGTAATTTTGTCAAATGAGACAACACAGAATTTGTAAGACGATTTAGATTGTCAAAAAGCACTGTACAATTTATTGTAGCACATGTTGAAGATGATATGTGGCATTGTACTAGCAGATAAACAAAATAGTAGTTCACCATTCGTGAACTACCGTTATTATTTTTCTTAACGAATCGTGCAATACTACTAATGCAACAACTGTTAATTACTCTACGTTACTATTCTTGTGGTAGTTTCCAAATTGTCATTGGTGAGTTTGGAGGTATACATCGAACAACTACTGGACAAATAGTAAGACAAGTAAGATCAGCTTTAGTGGGCCTTAGACAAACATATATTAATATGCCTACAACGGAACAAGAACATTAGTAACACAAAACTTTTATAATGTTTCCTGATTTTCTAAAGTAATAGGAGCAATAGATTGTACCGAAATATCTATTGAAAGTCCAGGTACAATATACAAATCAACTGTTTAAATGTAAACAAGATATTTTGTGTTAAAAATGTAGGCGGTCCACAAGCCAAAAATTTTTTTTAAATATTCAAGTAGTTTGCAATTCATCATACAAAATTAGAAATATTGTGTGTTGTTGGCCCGGATCTTGTCATGATAGTCATATATTTCGAAACTCGATAATTAACAGAAAATTTGAAACTGAGAAAATGGGCGACACGAATGACGTTTGGAATTTGGAAGAAACGTTACGTAATTTTATCATTCGAAATACGAAACAGATTTCCAACGCAAGAACAACATGACATTCCACTAGAAGATAATAATATAGCAAATGAGAATATACTTGATGTGCACAATAGCAACGTTGACAGTAATAGAACCAACTGACGACGACCTTTCATAGAATATTTTGAAACGTTACACTATAAAAGTAAAAAACAAAGAATTCATTATTTAAATGACTTGATAATTTTTTACATGGTTTAGGCACTTACCGATATGAAATTAATAGTAACATTTTCCGTCAACTAACTTAACTTTTTCTAAACAGCATTATAATATATGCATATTGTCGTTTTAGTTAGGTAGTTCTAGCATGTTTTTCAATAAATTACTCTAAACCGTTAAACTTTAGCTTACAACCAAATCTTAAATCAAAACAAACTTTAATGCCAAAACTAATAATTACAGAATATACAAAAAGTAGAACGGATAGATATAAAATATATATAGAATTAATTCCTCGACACCTTTTAGTTAGAACTGATTCTTTGGTAGCAGTACTAATTTAAAAAGTTGCAATTTCAAATGATGCTTTTCTTTCTGAAAAGTAAGTTTTTCATCTAGTAGTTGCTTTCAAAGATTGTCCACATTTTTGCTACTCGATTGCTGCAATCTTCTTGATTTTGGTGTATTTTCGTGTGATTGTGAAGTGGTTACATCTGTAGTCCCACGTACATTATCTTCGATTACAGCACTCTCTATAGTTGATATATTGTTTAATGGGATAATTGGAGCTGGTTCCAAAACGGTTTCATAAGTATCATTTTCGCCAATCTCCACTACAGTGGCAGGTACTGATTTTATCTGTGCTCGATCTGTAAAATTTAAATTTACTTTAGAAATCCTCAACGTTATTTATAAGTATGTATAACAATGTTAACTTCGTTTATATGCATTATTATGAAATGGTCTTATTACAACGCCAAGTAAATTATTTTGTTACATATGTTTGGATATTAAAAATCGAATGGCAGAAATTATATTGTAACATGTTGAATTGAGTCAAATTTTAATTACATTTACACACCAATATCAAATAATTTACCTTGCTGTATGTTATTGTCATCATCATTTGAATATGGCAGCCCTTCTGCATGCAATTATAGTACCGGCATTAGTGTTTCTTCATAATCTAATAATTTTGTTGGATTTTGTCTCCTGCCTTGTGCAGTACCTTCGTCTCGCGACGAACACGATCGTTTGTGAAATTGTATTTTGCAGCAATATTATTCTAGGCCTCTTGCTTCATTTTCCTTGTAACTGCGACACTTTTTTTATTTTCTATCGCTTGTTTCGTATTCTGGTGTTATAGCGACTATATTTTTACATTCTTCTTCCTTACAATTTCTGGATCTTATACGTTTCATTTCTATTTTTTTCTCTGATAACTTAATTATTTAATTTTTAGGTTAAGTCAACCGCACAGAAATTCTAAGTAACAATGGTCGCATTCTACGCATGCTGCGATATTGCGTTTCTTTCTATCGTATCAACCAACATAATACGCACATCCTTTTCTTTTGCTATCGAAATTTACAACTACTACCAACCTACATTTTATCCAAACCTATAAGTAATATTACGTCATCAATTAAAGGTTACTAGACGATGACGTTTCACACAGTCTGTCACCTCGCACCTCGTATTTTTACAGTTGTAATAAATTGTAGTCTTTCTTTATACCATTTAATATGTGCGCAAGTAAATCATCTATAGAATATGTCACTTTCCAAACTTTAAACCAAATTACAAATAAACAATCTACATTTCGTCCAAACCTATATGTAATCTACGTCATCAATAAAAGGTTACTATAGTTCAGTGCAATGAGGCTTTTACCTCGGAATCCACTTATTCTGGATGGATTTTCGTAAAACTTGTTTCATTTAGTTTCTAATAATAAGAACTAAAATGTTTATCCACATGATTAAATGATTATTAATCATTTAAAGGCCAATCCACCAAAAGAGGTGTGGCCGAGCTGCTCGAACATTAAAAAAAACAATTTGCTGGTGATGATCCCTATATGTTGGTACTTAAAAGCCAAAATATTTTAATTCTATCGTACAGCTCTAGAATTAAAACAATTATTTTTGGCACATTTCATACTATATTTTCGTCAAATATATTATTTTTCTTATCTTGTCTCCTTACTCCCGAAAATTCATATCAAACACTTCGGGAGCGTGATCTTTATAGAGAAGGATTAAATGACTTTAAATTTCTTTCGAGTAAGACTTAACTTTGGAAGGAAACAAAACTGCATTATAAGGCAAGTTGGCCTAAATCGGTTCATTTTTACCCATAGAAGCCACTGTTGCCACATGGACACCCTAACGTGTGCCAATAAAGTAGCTGGACAAACTTAAAACATAATATTATAGAAATATTTTTCACTAAAGGAAAAATGCTTTATTTATATTAGATTTACATTAAACTTACATAATAATTTTAGTTTTTGTAGAGAACTAAAGGACCATTATCTTCAATTTTCCGCAATTTTGACTTTATACCTCGAATCATGTCTTGGACGACCTGAAGATTAACATTTTTCACACATTTCTTAATTCTTGCAGCAAGCTGTTTATTGGATGTTGCTTCCCAACCATTTTTATACACTTCCTGACACAATAAACTCCAAAAATCGTCAATTGGTCTTGCCTTCGGAATGTTTGGTGGATTTGCATACTTTGGTACAAAATTGATGTTTTTGTCCTTAAGCCAATTTAATGTTTTTCCAGCATAATGGCTGCTTGCCAGATCAGGCCAAAATATTATGTTGTCACTAGAGTGTATGGTTTTAATAAATTTATCAAGTTTAGTAAGACAATTACTTATATAAGTGTCACTTTTTATAGCTGGAGCTTTCGAATCTTGAATATAAAGCTGCGACACTCCTTTTGTCGATATGGCTGCCCAAACTAAAAGTTTTGGTTCAAATTTACCTTTGGCAGCGAATCTTATAGCGTCAGGAGTATTTGCAATATCGTTTGTATAAAATCCCGCATTCTGTTCGCCATTATTCCAAGCATAGGAGAAATATTTTTCATCGTCAAGAATGATCTCAATCTCACCAATGAAGTATTTTCGACGAAGAATTCTGCACTTTTTTGGGATTTCTTGAAGTTGCTTTTCACTATATCTAGGAACGGTCACTCTTCTGTGATACTTTACACCCATATTTATCAAGTTTTGACGAACTGTCTCTTTCGAAACACCAAGTTTTCTACTTAATTTTCGATTTGATGCTCCAACTTTGTTTACCGCAGCTTTCTTCAATTTCTGAAGCTCAGATTTACTTAATTTTTTTGGGCGACCTTTTTTCTTAATTCCCACACTTGACTGACCACTTTCGTAACGTTTAAATATAGAATAAATTGTGGAACGAGCGACATTTTCTTTTAGAAAATGTTCCAAAACTTCTTTCTTAGAACGCTGTCCAAGCAGTTTGTAAACACGCTCTCGGAGATAGTTCTGTTCCGCAACCTTCATGATTACTGATTAGATTTATACTAAATTTCTGTTTACTAAGAAGACTAGATGAACCATAACATAAACAGTAGATGAAATAAACACACCTATACAGATATAATTGCAATTTACTTCTGTCCAGCTACTTTATTGGCACACGTTATACTTATATAATTATATTTTTGAAGATAATCTTGAAATATTTTCTATATTAATTACACAATATATTTTATACGAGGCGATAATTTTATGCATGAATGTTTTGAAATAAAAATAATATAAATTTAACTAGAAAATGTGTAGAATTAGTGGCCTTATTAGGTACGTATGGTCTTAATAAGACCTTTCCAGGGGACCCAAAATAGTTTTTTAATTTTAACCTATACCAACAGGCTTTGGGAATTTAATAAAATATTATGAATGTGTATACCTTTACGGAGATTTCTTTTTTTTTAATATTGCGGATTACTTATCATTTTATTGAAATTTACAAGCGAAATAAAAATTATACGATTTCGGGTTAAATTTTATTATGACGAGTTTAATCACTGCCTACACAACGCAACGCCTCAGCTGAAAGAGCTTTCAAAGATAATTATACCTTTTCGTTCATTCAAACTAAATACTACAATTAAACAACACATTTTTACTTACAATTAGTTATAAATACGGAATCAAAATTAAATCAAGTTTTTGCAAATCTGCTATTTCTAAAGAATTTTTCAAATTATTCGAAAACTTATTGACGATACAGAATTTTAATGTGTTAAAAGTTGTAAATAATTTGCTTACGAATAATTAATTACGGTCCCACTAATTACTTATACTTTTAAAATTTAGTTTAGTATTAAATAGATAGTTTAAAAATTAAATAAAATTATAAAAAATTCATTAGAAAGGACACTTTAACACTTTAACGATATAAAATCTGCACAAATTTTGATTTTTTAACAAGTGCCATAAAAAAATATTCTTTATATATAGGATAATTTAAACGGAAACCGTTCGAGTTTAAGCAAAGTAACAAATTAAACGGTGAATAAATTTTAGCAGGATTATTGCTTTATTTTTATATTGCGACAAAATATCTTTTAAATGGCCGTTTCTGCTCTCTTTTCTGGAACGTTCGAAGTTAAAATGTTCACATCACTGGTTTTTAATTGCTATCACATTGCTTATTGCCGTACAACTTATTATTTGTTTGTTTTATTTTTGATATTTAATCGACGTTTCGTTTGGTTCTTTATGCGGATGGTAAATTCGCAATATTTGTCATTTAAATAAAATTGTCAATTTGTAGCTGAACAAATATTTTTAAACTCAAAGTAAATAACAGGATACATACTAGGTACGAATACTGTTATTACCATTAATTTATGAGTCGATTTAACGGTTTATTTAAACATAAACAAAGAAACGGGATTTTGATAAAAAAAATTGAGACGATGTATAAGTTATCTATATATATATTGTTTTATCGTCAAATTTCAAAGCTTTTATTTTTATATAAGTATTATATATATATTCCTAAATGAATACATTTTTAATAGATATTAAATTTCAGTAGCTTTTATAAAGACATAACTTATTTATCATGTCTTATACTTTATTAGGCGCCTACAGTCGAAGTAAAATGTTCTGGCGGCTGAGTTTGAAAGCTTGTATCTCAAAAAATATCTAACGAATTTCGCTAAAACCAACTGCATACCAAATACATTATATTCCTACATAATTCCAACGTAATTTTCCAAAAAGGCGTTAACTTTCTGCAGCAATATGGGTTTTCAAAAACGTAATTTTTTTCCTCGCCTACCATTATTATAAAGCGGCATTATGAATAATGTAAAGGAAATGATGGGATAAAGTAATCCACTCACGTTAGTGAACGAAAATACAAAGACTAAATATAAAAAATTTACAGTTACGAAAATTCAATAAAACGTCAGACATTATTGTTCTTATTTTTGTTTTGTTATTTGTGGTAGTTACATTTATAATCGGTACGTTTCGACGAACCAAACAGTTACTTCCGGCTATTATCTGGGCGTTTTACACCATTATTTCCAACAAATCTGCGGAAAACTGCTCCAAATTGTGAATTAAACATTAGTTAACGTTACATCGCAATCTTGCACATTTACGTGGTTTACCGGAAAACGACATAATACACCAAATAAAGTTAAATGATAATTTATTTAGAATCCGATGTTGTTGTGCAACATGTTTTTAAAAAAAAGTCGAATCGCCGATGAATAAAGCTTATCGTGTATTCTTCTTGAACTAGAAAAATATTAGGAGCGATGTATTGTGTAATTACTTCGAAGGTGACAGTGTTGATGAAATTTTTTTTTATAATCTGCATCGAATTCGTTGATGTTCGTTATTATTACAGTATATTGACATTCTATTTCTATCCGGCAACAGATAATATTTACCTAGTATGTATTAGGTATCCGAATGTAAAGTGAATATTTGAATACTCAACTTACATAATATTAAATGATGAATTTTGTGTGCTGTTTGAGTAACGTGTAAAATTACGTACTCAAAAATTGATTTCAAATATTAGGGACGTCACCGCGGAAGGAATGCCCAATCTAAGTAAATGAACTATTTTTAACGTGGGCAGCAATGAAGGACTTCAATTTAACAATTAAAAACAATCAACTAACCTTTATTTAGTAATAACCATAACAAATAATTTTTTGAGGGTTGCCAATTTTTTTTTTTGGTTAAGCTCCGAGCCGCGTCCGCATTAGCAAAATTTATGTAGTGCGTCGCATTCGGCACGTGTTTGCCGCATAACTGTGCGCACGAAAATTTTCACGGACCGTTCGTTGTCGATTTTTTTGTGCTGTACTTTGTGCCGAATACGACAACGCGCGAGACGTAAATGTTTGCTGGTGCGGACGCGGCTTTAGGTGTCGAATTTTCACGCTCCCGCAAATAATTTACGAAACATCTACAATTAATTCAGGCAATATTAGTCGATGCGGCGCTTTATCGGTGGATGACAAAAAAAAACGATGTTACGACTCCTTCCAAACGTACTTTTTATTGTTGTAAACAAGCGCAATATCGCACTCTGCAACGATAGGGGTAGTTTTTTTCGCCGTCGGTAATAATGAAGAATTTGGTAAAATAAAACTTGTTCGCATCTCGTGAATTATCGGTAAGTACATACGTATTTGCGAAATTAATTTGATCTTGAGCTATATTTTTTAATAACCACATTTCGTTTTTCTCAATAATAGTTGACAATTCACTTTTATTAGTTATTATTGTGAGTATCAAGTTTTTTTATTTGGCATTGTCGATTTATTTTTTTTTCTCGTTTTTTTTTTAATATAACTTGCGTCATTAATTTTTGAGTAGAGTTCGCTAAATATAGATTCCACGATTACACGAAAAGCGATTACAATAGAAACATACGAATGTTATGTTTATAAGAGAATCATTTTATATCAAAGTACCTAACAGAAGCTTAAAACTGTAGGTACTTACTAATTTCAAATGCACTTATACTTTTTCAATAAAGTTAGAAATTTAAATTCCTGTTTTATTGGAGTTATACGTGTAAGACGTCGACATAATTAATTTAAAAGTTTGTTGAAATGATTACTTCAGAAAATTTTGCGTTTGCGGAATTAATACAAGAAAGACTTTTTTTGTTCACCGCCAAGTTTTATATAGATTTGTTTGTCAAGCAAATAAAGTTTAAAATGAATTACATTATTCATTTACAAAAACATTCCAAACTTTTCGGGCAATATCTTTAATAAGTTAATTTTCTCCGTCATTCTTCCGCGAGTTTTCAGACTATTACTTGCAAATTTGTTTGTCGCCGATTTTGATGTTGCGATGTTATTGTACGTAATTAATATAATTAATAGAGTAGTAAATACGGTATATTGCGTATGATAAATGTAACGCAATAACTTAAATAGCTTATTGTTTATTATTAATGGGAAAAAGTTGACATTTTTAGATTTTTATTATAGGTAGGTACCTATTGTTTTATTTCTTATTATCGTTTCTAAAATAGCATAAAAGCATTTGCTAAAAATGCATAAAAATTGTATAACATGTACGTAAGTACACTCTTCTATAGGAGGGATTTTAAACCCTTTTAATTTAGTAGATATTTAAAAGCTTGTAAAATAAGAAAAAGAACTTTATAAGCTTTTTTCTTAACTTTACAGCTCTATCGAAGTTATTAAGTAAAATGAGACAAGTAATTATAATCTAAGTGTACATACACACCAAACAAACATTTTCACCAACGGTTCTAAAGTTGTTTCTATGTAAATTTTGTTACAATTAGGTACTGCAAGAAATTTCATATACAACATCAGCCAAATTTCTTTTTTTTAAGTTAGTAAATAATAAAAATCCTTTAGATAGGTGTAAAAGCAGCTGAAAATAAGTATAAGTTTATAATGTTGTTATTGATGAACTTTTTATTTCATAATTTTTAGTAAAAAAAAAACTACTGGGACGGAATTTTCGATCAGATAAATAAAGACGTCTTTCAACAACATGACTAACTATAAGTACCTGGTATTAACTCTTATTTTTTCTCATTATTTTGCTGAAATGAATTAAATTGTAAACAAATGACGATTGATATAAATACAGGGTGCGCGGAAAGTTCGCGAAAATGAGAAAACGGCCATATCTCAACACCTACAAAACGAAATTTGATGTACTTTATGCTCATAATACCCGCGAAATACTCGCGAACAATAATATCACATCGACTGTTCGAAATGTCCTCCCTTTCCGGCGATACAGGCTCGGAGACGCTTCGGGAACTGGTCGACGATTCGCGCGGTCAATTCTTGGTTCGTTTGCTTCCAGGCTTTCTTCAAGGCGCGCTTCAGTTGTTCAACGGTGAATCTTGTTGTTGTGAATCTCGGTTCAATCTTGTTCCTGAGATCTTCTCCTCCAGGCTCGACCGCACGGAGTAATCCAAGGGATTGAGATCGGGCGAGTGAGGCGGCCAAATGTTCTTGTCCCAGGCCATTTCTCGGGATTGTGAAGCCAATTAAGACTTGTTTTGGCGCTGTGTGCGGGCGCTCCGTCTTGCTGATAGGTCCACTGGATTCCGGAGGTGTTCTTCTCTGCCCAGGGCTTAACTACGCCTTCCAAAATCTTCGTTTGGTAGCTGTCGGCGGTCAAAGGTGGGCATTTCCTAAGACCGAAACTCCCGCCCAAACCATGACGGATTTGGGAAAGTGGCTTGTTTGAACATCCACGGTCTTCGGAGAGCCCTTCTGTAACCACTGCCGATGATTCTGATGGTTTCGGACAGGTTCAACAGTGAATGTCTTCTCGTCCGTAAACAGGATCTCGGCATTTCTCCAAGCGTTTCGCCTTCATTTCGTCCGTAAGAAGCTGCCCTTTGGTTTCTTTGTAGGGGACGAGCTTCAGGTCTTCTTTCAGAATCGTACGGACCGTTGTCGCGCCGATTCCGTATTCTCGCGTCAATTTTCTGGACGAGCGGGCAGGATTCCGAGTGATCTTCTCCTTGATGGCTTTTCTGACCACGGCAGTCCGGGCGGTTCGAGGGCTTCGAGGACGGTCCTTTGTCTCCCCGTCGCTTTAAATCGGTCGATGACACGTTTGACGTTTGAGGAGTGCAAATTCAGCGTCTTCACATGACCGGTTTCGACTTTGCTTGTCTAAGGCGACGATGGCGGCACGCGTCTCTTCTTTGGCCATTTTCTACTGGAATAACAGGCAAATATCAGTTAATATAACATATTCTAGGCCAGAATGAAGCTGGCACGCAGGTAGAACTAACCTCTGCTTACGGGTCCATGGTTGAATCCGGTACTGGAACCTGTATAATCCAGGGCAAATAATCAGGTTACATTATAATCATATTCTAAAAAAGGCCAGAATGAAGTAGAACACGAATAGAACAACCAAATTGCACAGCGATGCACAAATTGGTCAAAATACAACACAAAGAAAAATTTTCCCGAACATTCTGCGCACCCTGTATACATAGGTAGCAAATATATATTTGTTAACATTATAATTAATATTTAATAAATGAATAGGTGAATTATGAAGTACGTGGGTACAGAGCAGAGGGTGGCTATTTTCTATTTCATTGTTAGGTATTGATTAAATTAGCGAAATTGAATTAAATAACGGCTATTATCACTGGTAAGAGATTTAACTATTTCCTCGGTCTTATTATTAACGTCAGGAAATTATTCGTATTAATCATCGTTTAAACTCGAGTGGGTATTTTACGTAATCGACTATTTCAATCAATTTAATATTAATACATAGATACTACTTAACTGTTATCGCGTTTTGCGATGCAATTTAACATTAATAGTCGCATTTAAAGTTTATAGTATTTTCGAAACTTATCGATATAAGACTTAACTTTAACTTTAACTTTTTAGTTTTTCTTAAAAGTACAGCAAATAAGACATACTTTAAAATAAAAGTGCAAAATTTCTTAAACAGAATTCATTATCGATTGGTTTATTGTTCTTTAATTAAAAGCTGTTTGAGTCTGCATAAATACAGATAAATAAATAAGTACATTTTGTTTCTTTTGAACTCGTTTATTGTACAAGGCATTCGTTTTGGAATTTTTGTCTCTTATTCCTTTGTAAAGTTTAATTATTCCATTTTTAGTTAAGTGCCTAAGGAGATAAAGAGTTTTATTTCCATATTTTACGCTATAAACCTTACCTTATAATTTCTCGTCTTGTGTATTTTGAATATTGGAATGTGAATTATCCTCTAAACAATTCTGGTGGTTTTAACTCGTAAAGATGCTCCCCCTATATTTTAGTAGCTCGTTCGAAATGATATCTTCTGCAGGTGACTTTCTGTTTTACAACTTCGTTATTGCGGTTCTTACTTCGCACCGTGAAATATTAACTTCTTCTTCATTAGTTACCTACAAAATATGACTTCGCATAGTATATACGACAATTATACGTTCGTGTCCATAAGGGTTTCGGTAAAATATTTCCAGTTATATCTGTTTTAAAAATATTCTTAAATACCTACACCGCTTAAATTATTATTTTATATTTTTCCTCTGACGCGATTTCAAAATCATTTTCTTCGAACCTGTTCGCTTCGTTAAAATGTGTTTGACGAAATAGAGTCCTTTTTTGTTAGAACTACTTAGAGTTAGTTTCAGTAATACCCGCAACGGTTAATAATTTTTATTTCCACTTTCGGAACGGTTTTGTATTTTTATTTTAAATATTGCCGTATCAGTTTATTTTTACAAGCTCGTTGTAAGTAGAGGAAAGCGTTCTATTTTTGATTTAATTTGTTTATTCTTTCCTTTTTGCCGTATGTACGCGTTACCGATTTGATTTTATTAAATTTTCGTTATTTTTTTGCTTGTTTTTTTTACGCCTTAGACGGTTTTTGAATAACATCGAACGTATCTTCCATTTTACTACGTACCTTTCTTGCACGGTTTTTTACACGGTTTCTTCAAAAACGTATCTACCGTGTAAAAAAAGATTTGGACGTATCTCATTACTACTTACCTACATATATATCCAAGTATTTATGCTATTAAGGAACAAAGATGTTATATTATTTATTTTATTTTTAGTAGGTAGACGATAGTGTGGATCTTAATCAATTATTCGTGTTTTTGATAGATATACTGCATTAACAGTTAAAATGTATGAATTCGCTCATTTCTTCTACCTGTATTATATTACCTACATTATAAATTATTCGAACTGTCAGTTTTACTTAGAATAAAATTAGAAAAATGTGGAAAATTAATTTTGTCAGGAAACCAACAACAAATGTACCTAGATATCTGTCAGATTTTGTCGGAAGATGGAAAGACGGACCCTTAATAAATTAACTTTGCATCTTAGACGACTTGTCATTTATTAGGATATAACCACAATTTAATTTATGTACATACTTAAATTATACCTCGCCGAGATTTCATAAATGACTGCAAACTTGTTTTCCAGGTCCATAATAATAGCAACGAAAACGAACCAAAATTGTTCCACAAAAGTAAATGGTAGGTAACAAATCAATTTTTGTCGTTTCCTGAAACATTTTTATAAATGGCGCTTTACGTCGGTTATAAGTAAATACGATATTACGGTTTATTTATAAATACTTCGAGTAGTTCGTGAAATTCTAAAGTCGGTGTTCAAATTGAAGAGGTCAAAAAAAATTTTGCAACACAAGAAAATGGCGGTTTTGAAAACATTAATCGAATTTAACATTTAAATAAGCAAACTGCGCTTGTAATAAATAAAAAAAGCAATTTTTTTGATTGATTTTTATGTGGTTTATTTGCATTTATGCAAAGACGAGACGTGGCACGCACATAATAACTTCCAACGTGTGCTTCGCATTCGATATCAAGCGCCAGCCCCGATATTGAATTGAAGCGAAACAAAACAAAATTCTAAAATATCTGAAAAATATAATATACGAAAAATATACTGTTTATACCTAATGCCTAGTTCGCTAAAATTTAAATTACATTTTTTAAACTGTAGCTAACGTTAAATTGCTCTTCAAAGGCTTTCGTAAATGCGATCCCTACTTTAAAAAAAAAACAAAAGAAAAAAATATCCATTTATGAACCAAACTAACCCCAACATTACTCGTAGTAGATAACAAACAAAAAGAAAGCAAGGTTTGCATTATTATTTTTAGATTTTTTTTTTAATTCGTTATCCAGAATCTGGTAGGTTATTACGAATTAAACCATTACTGAATGTACGAAAAGTAAATTTTTATTGGGTGTATGAAAATATTTCTTGCACGTTAATAATTTGAAACTATAATCACTATAATGTTACTTTAAATTCTTGTCTATAAAGATTATATTTTCATCTTTCAATTAACTTCGAAATTTTTTATTTAAGTACTTAGGTAAATTCTTAAACAAGTAGATAACTGCGTAAACATATATAGCTTTTGGAAAATTTACTTTCAGAACGTCACCTTAGAATTATTAAAATAATAGTGTTCCATTGCGTTTTAATAGCAAAACTTGAATTTTTCATAACCGCATATTATTATAATAATGAGAATAATATCGCAATATTCGGAGGATTGAAAAATCTTCTCGAATGACTTTTCGACGCATCTACTGTTTATAAGATTTGTATTTCTATCTTCAATGAATAAATTTGCATATACCTATACCATAAAAAAAAATCATAGTTCCTCGCCAAAATGTTGTTTACCAGAAACGCATAAACGTAAAAAGCAAATATTTTGTTGAATCGCATATTTCATTTTAGAAACAATATTGTTTCAAGGTTCAAACGTAGGTACTTCACAAAAATTGTCAAAAAAAAAACAAACATTTAAGTGGCAAATCAGGCTCGCTTAAATGAAAATTATAAATATCGCACATTTTTAATTTGTAGATTTGTTTCTGTTTGACTGCTTTTTCTATTTTCGAGACTTACTTATTTTTTGAAAGTTTTATTATATATCTTCGATATCTGATCCTAAGGGTCAATTGTTTAAATCGTTCATTTTTTTAGTAACAGTATGGTTTAAACTGTGGGTTATAATTAAACATGCATTGTACAATTGGCCCTAAATCGCTCTCGTTTTAGTAGTTTCTACAAGGATACTACCTATATATTCAATCCATTCGTATTAGAAGGTTTTCGGATTAAAATATTTAACAAAAGCTTTTGATAAAAGCATTTTGTAATTTGGAAGTCCCGACCAGATTTTAATAATCTGATTCAATAATCTCTTTAAACAAAATGCATAATTTATTATTAGGCCTGTTAATTCAAAAGTAGATTTTCTAAAAAAAAAACAACATAAAATTCAATTAATTATTTACAATACTTGTTGTGGTATCTTGTTCAGTACCGCCGATCAATAAGAATTTACAAGCAAAGTTTGAATGGATCGACTATATGTACGTAAGTACTTTTATATATTGCTATATATATACTATTATATATTTTATTCCTTGTTTTTTAAAATGTGTTTTAGTACCTACTTATAAGTTTTCATGTCTCTTACCTTACCTTCTATTCATTATTTTTGTCGTGTTGTTACTTCAAAAATGATTATTACCTATTTAATATTGTTATTATTTTGTTGGTAATTGTTGTTCATAGAAAAATTAATATGCAAAACAAGTTATACGGAAGTTATAAGTTGTGGCTCCACACATTTTATAAAGTACCTATCTATTTTGATTTATTTATCCCTACTTTATTTAAAACATATACCTATATAATTATTTTATTTAGTTTTTTTTAAATTGACGAGGCAATAATTATTAAACAAACATCAATCAAATCCTTTAGTAAAGATCAAAATATTTAATAAAATGCGTATCACTGATTTTTGTAGCTGTCGAATGAGCTATTGACTTTTTTGAAAATTCAAAAATGTTTTAAATTTTAATTGTCGTGCTTATGTAATCGTTTAAAGTTTTTAAAAACAATTAAAAATAACATTTTCTTATTGAGTAAGCATTGTTATTTTTATGAGTATATTTGTGCAAACTTTAAACGTAATTTTAATAATTAATCGCTTGTTTGCCAGACATTATCGATACATAAATTGCACATAGCATTTAAAAATTATTTTATACCATACAACGTGTTGTTTTGCATTTCAATTTAATATTATCTAATAAATATATATATATATATATATATATATATATATATATATATATATATATAAACACACATTACCTATATAAAAAATTATTTAATTCACTGTAAGATAATATTGTTTTTAACAGAAGATTCATTTGTTTAATACTTAATGTTCAAAGGTTGAAGTATTTGTATAAATTTATATAAGTAGTAAATTATAGTAACATAGCAATAAGATAACGTATAAAGGTTTATAATTTCCTAGTTACTCTTTCTGTATTACTGGTTGTGAAATTTATAAGTACTTACGTAATATTGTGATATACCTAATAAACACAACATTGTATTAAATGTATCATTTTATAGTTTTCAGTATTATAAGTAAGTGCACTTATCTGCACTTTACCTTGTTAACCTGAATCATCTGTACACTATTAAATATTATGAGAAACTGCGTAAAAAGCAATTTTATTAAACCATTCAGTAAAATATAATTATGAGTAATTTATGAGTAAAAGTTACATAAATACATATTATAGTAGATAAGATTGTACAATGTTCAGCGAAAATTATAAAATCGCGATAAAAGTACCTATAAACTCGCCGATGTGAGATTACGTATTGTTCGTATTGTTTCTACATTTTCAAAAAATTAATTTCTCCTGAGACCCCTTAACGAAAATAATCGTTCATTCCACGAAAGGGATTTTTCCTACAACATATTTGTCTGTAACTCATTTTCAAACTGATTTATGAGTTACCTATACGTACACTTCCACTATAAAAAAAAATAGGTTACGATTCATTCAGTTATCTATTCATTTACTTGTATGGTTTCTTTTTGTATGCTGTCCACAACTGACTAGCTGTAAATTTTCTTTGTAAAGAAAATCCTCCGATCCTAATGTGTGTTCGTCTTCTTTAAAAACTTAACCACTGTTAAATACGAAAACTGTCAGTCAGTATTAAGAGAAAGGGGTCCTTAATATTATAAATAAACTTTAAAATTATTTACGCAACAGACAACTCTAAAAACTGAAAGTACTCTTAATCGTTTATTCTATTCTTGTTGTAAATGGTAAAAAAACTACTTAAAGAAATAGTTTTCAAACTTTTAATGTGGCGCAGTTAGAAAATTTCAGAATAAAATTGTAGTTATAGTTTTCAATCTACAGTGCTCTCCCTCTATAGTTCCTTCCTCAACAGTTCCGCTTCCCCAGTTTTCGACTCGACTAGTACCCCCACTCTTAAGACATCAGCGCGTACCTCGAGATTCAAATGGCTCTCTCCATACAGTTCCGCGCGCTGTAAGGCTTGAAAAATCGAGTGTATCCAATATATATAGCACAAATTAAGTAATTTATATTGTATTTATTATTTTATTATTATTATTTATTTATATTTATTAAAAGAAGTATAAAAACAAAATATATTACGTTGATTTGTGACATTTTATATTATAAAGATATAGATTAGCACGAGCGTACGAACAACAACTAACTGTCGAACAGAGGAAAACCATCAGTAGGAAATCAAAACAAAAGAAAAACATTTTATTAGGACGAGTGTAAGATGGAACTATTAAGAAAGACGCAAGTGAATTCGTTCGAGCGCTACGAAAGGCGCTTGGTAGGGGAACTCTGTTCGACTTAATTTCTAAGAAAAGTTATTCCCCTCATGCCCAACTGCGGAACTGTAGAGGAAGAGCACTGTATAAAGTGGAGCATACAATGAGAAAATATAAGGTCGTACTTGTTCTAGTTTATGATTCTTAAGTACCCTTATTTCGTCGGCATTTCCGGGAAATTGTTTAACAAAAAACCTTTAACGTCAAATTGTTATAAGGTTATTTAAACCAGACTTGCCCGAAAATACAATTTACATACATCTAAACATAATATTCTTTGAATATCAATTTATCTTACCGATGAATTGAACGCTTCTTAATATTACCAGTAGGTGCCATTATTTTCTAATTTTATTCATAGGCTATAATTATCCCGAGAGTTGTCAATTTTATCGGGTAAACTGCGTGTAAGTAATTGTTTTTTTGCAAAATCGTACTTAAAAAATACTCGAGACTTAATAATTCAAAGAAAAGCCCGAGACCGAAAGTCGAGGGCTTTTCACCATCTGTGAAAAATCAACAAATCGATTAGTAAAAATAAAATCGCCCGACAATGAGATAGATAGGCACCTTTAAATATTTAGAGAAAGATACAAATTCGCAAACATTGCGATCTTAATTTATGTATACTTATCGTTAGATATACATGACATGACGTACTTGTAATATTTTTTTTGCGAAATTATTTTTATAAAATTTATTTATATTTGGACATAAAAAATTATTGTTGCACACATAAAAACAATTGATTTGATCAGTTGTTAAATTTTCTTCTTTCAAGTGTTCGTACATACATTTAAATTACATTAATATAAAATTAAATTAAATTGATCGAAGTTTTCCTTTTAGAATGATAAATTACTGTTTCAAAATTAAACTAGATTACATCTTAAATGAAATTTAATTAGGATAACGATGAAATCAATTTGAATTGCGGAATAAAAATTACATTCTTAAACGTAAAGTTTACATTGTAATTTATTGCAAGTATACATACATCTGTATTAAAACACATAACACATAATAAATATAACACTTCATTGAATATTTATAACTGAACTGTACCTACTGTTAATTAAATTTTTACATGTAATAAAGTAGGTGTAACCTGCAACAAATTCCTGAAAAATTTTCAATTTTAGTACCTACTAAAAATATCTAAATTGAAAATATCTTTTTTAAAAGGTATTTTACTACGCTATTGCACGACAGATGGCAAGAGTGTATAATTTCGTTTGATTTTATTTAAATAAAAAAACGGAGCCAAAACAAAATGTTAACGTAACAAAGTTTGATTTATATCATAACTTCCGTATTTATGACCTAATTTTTAATCGAGTCAGAAGTATGCGTTATTCGAGATGGGCTCCAATGCGTCATCAATCGTATTTTTAAAGTACTCTTTCTTTGCGATGCCATGTGTGCAATATTACAAATACACAATTTAGTAATTTTTTTATCGACGACGTGCATTGGAACCCATCTTGAATAACCTATTGACAAACTTTTTCATTAAAGCTTAATATTACTATATCTTCGTATAAACACAACGCCAACGAACCATCAAAAATTTATTTGTCAGTTTGAACTTGACTTTTGAAGCTATTATGTAGTCGGGAACTATTTTAGCACCATTGGTACCTCATCCTCGCCACCTAAAAGTACTAAAAGTAAAAGAAAGTTTTTCAAAAAAAAATATTTATTATAATTGAGAAGAGGTTTTCTACGGATTACTAACACATTGGTATTAATACATAGGTAACTATTGAATCTCTTTTATACATTTAAATATTTCAACAGATATTTGCCAAGGCAAAATCCATAAATATTGCAATAAATTAATTAATACTGAAAATAAGTTTACAAATGAAAAGAAATCTCAATTAATAAATTTCCTGTGCAGAAAAGTTTCAAAAAGCATTGACTAGTAGTGAGGGACAGTTTAATAAACTGCTTCACGAGTTTGTTTTTCGATACAACTAATGCAGAGCATTTGGTCAAAAATTAAGAGATTAATTGTCTGCACACGAAATAATTATATCATCACAACTTGAATTTAAAGCTCAATATGAGCCAAAACAATAAAAGCTAATAATTAATTAACTTAGAAAAGTAAGCGTTTTTTTTTTACAATATTAGAAATACATAAAAATATCAAACGTTCAATTTTCCTAAATTGTGCAGTTACATTAAAATCACATTGTCTTGAAAGTGTCGAAAGAAGTTAAGACATTACCTAAAATTATAATAGCGACTACAAATACATATTAATAATTATACCTAGAAATATTTACACTAATAAAACAATCGTTTGTTTCTTCGGAGCATGAAGATAAAAAATAGTGAATGAATAATCAGTCTTATTAAGAATAAAGGAAAGCCATTTTGTTATCCTAAGGCCACAATGTTGCTGTTGATATAGCACATTCGACATATTGGATTGAAATGCAGATCTATCGACGGTGATGGGTCACGATAGGTGGCTATCAATACACATATATCGATTTAAGTTGGGGCCTTAGCTCAGGTGGTATCGTGTAAATTTCCGTGGTCGGTTTCCTCTTAACAAGACGTCTCCAGCGCCCGCCGAGGTTCTTGCGGAATCCCTGAACAAATCCTGGCCGTTCTGCGGGTAGATTTTGTACAAGCATTTCCTGTAAAGAAAATGAATAATTAGATATGCCCATACGGTTAGCTTTGTTATTTAGATTAAGAAAAACCAAACGACTTCCGCTGATTATGTGCGGTTTAACGTTCGTTTCTTGATAATTTTGTACGGTACCTCGTTATGAATATAGTTAAGAGGGGCGGGGGGGTACGGTAATGTTTAAAAAAACACCCTTAAATGCGTGAGAAAATCGATGTGTCAACGACCCCAAGTCCCCTCGCAAAAAACACCGGAAAAGGCGGACAAGCTCCCTCGACGATAGCACCACATGTCGCCTATTTATTAGCACAAGAATTAAGACTCGAAATTAATTCGCAAAAACGCCGACTTTCAATGTGAACCTTCTAACAATTGAAACTGTGACCTTTCTTTTCGTTTAAAATAAAAGAGACGCGCAACAAACGAGAGACGATGCCATTATTTTGTTCGCACAACGCGTTTGTTCCCGTACTTCAAGTAGATTCCTCGAGTTTTAATATGGATTCGCAAGGTCTTCAACTTTTCAAGTTAATACCCTCGGAATGCGAAAAACACCTGCGCGCTAAACCCCAAACCCGCTTTCTCTATTGCAAACTTTCAAATTGCAATTTAGGTTTGTTCCCCCCCCGCATTTAGTTTAATTATACCGGTACCGTACAAAATTCGATTTAAGCAAGTGCCGGGTTACCTAATTTTTAAATAAACGTTCCGATTCTTGCAAAACAAAAATAAAATAGTTTCTCGTAACAGTTTCTTAACGGAATTTAACGCAACGTCCGTTACGACATGTTAAAGATACGAAGGTATTTACCTGGTTATTATTACTGTACAGGTATTGAGGCTGCGGCGGGTACTGCCACAGAAATTGCCCACGGTACGGCAAAGGCTCTGTCTGGGATATGACGCTTATCGGTGGTTGAGAAGCTGCTGGCGTTGTCGCTGGTGCCGTTTGTAACACAACGTCCGCGGGGTGTACGCTATTGCTGTGCTCTTCTCGTTTTCGAAGCTTGCTGCGGACAAGACGAATTGCAATCATGGTACCGTTACTCCCGACCATTTTATTTTTGGCGTTTCTTGTTGAAAAACTAAAGATAGCCAGCTTGAGGCCGTTTGATTAACTGATGATGGGAAATGATAAAAAAATTGCCCAGGGCGAACACTCTCGACGTTCACGCAAAAAAAAAGTCGGGGCTGTATTAATCCAAAAAAGAAAGCGGTAGATTTTTCTTCAAACGCACTAATTATTTACGATACACAAATGCACAAAGGAAACCGATGAAACTGCGCTAGGTTTTTCTTCTTTATTAATGCACACAAATGCGAACAATAAATACGCGCACGCCAAGCACGACTTTCGATTCAAAATTAAATAAGTAATACAAATAGGTTACTTTCAAAAGTACCAAATGTAGTCTGAAGCGTTTCCTGCCGATGCTAGGCTTTTATATACAAAACGGTGGCAATGACGTCGAGCTTAGCGCAGTAACCGTTGGCGAAGGCTCGACGATCGGGGAGAAGGGATTTAAACGCCACGTCTAGTACCGCCAATAATGAACAGCTGAGAGTACATAGAAATAATATTATTAACTGGAAAGCGCGGACGACAAAATATCAAAAAACGATAAATTTTCGGAAAAACACTTATTCGCGTCGCGTCGTCTGTCTACGACACTATTTAAATTTACACGTACGATACGATAAAGTAACTCGTCCGCGAAATTTTGCAAATTCAGCACACCTATTAATTAAAACTACTCACGACTACCGCCCCAATCTAGTTAAAACTGATTATAATAAAGGGTTTAGTCCGAAAATCGAATGAAGCAATTGGGAATTTCGATTCCTTACAAATTTCGAATGATAACGTTCGAATATCAGTTTCCTTTGTGCATTGTTCGATTTTTAGCGATTACTTCTATATCTTCTTTAATACGTAATATTAATCTGCGGGTTCGTTGAAAAAAAAAAGATAAATCTACGTAATTAAATGTGTGGCATTAAGTAAAATGAATTGGTTAATATTATCTTGTTCGAAATTAGATACAACCGTGAATTCCAATACTTGACGGGCTAATCGTTCAATGTACATTTTATGAAACGCAAAATTTTAATTTATATCGGGAATTCGACGATCGCGTCGGTTGTTTAAACGTGTTAATTTTATACCGATTTTTTTTTTAATCGAACTCGATGGTTTTTTTTCAAATTTTTTCTTATAATTTTTAACTTAAAGAGAATCGAATAACTTATAGAAAGTAATCCATCACCAACTCCGACAAGGATACGTGAAAGGTATTCCGAATGAAAATTTGCAAATAAACAAACAGCTACATAATGTTGAACTCAAATTCCAATTTAAAAACCCGTTGTAGTAGTAGTACGTGGCGATCGTGGTAAATAAAAGATTATACCTTTTCGTTAGATATTCGTGTATCTCTTTGAAATGTTAATAATTGTTTTCAAAATTTGCAATATAAGTATTAAAGTGCGTTTTGTTTTTCATTTTATTGTGAGTAGGTGGATTTAATTTTCAAAGCACACGTGTATTTAGATTTTAAGAACAATTTCGAATAGGGTTTCCTCTATATCACATACAATAATAGGTATGTTATTGTATCTCTTTTGTTTTCAAAATTCTTGAAATAAGCAAATTATTTTTCTAACCACGTTGCCAATTTCTTAGAGTTTCGCTTCTATAAAGAAAAGAACGATTACATCAACTTATATATACATATTAACTAAAAATCTCGGAATTACTTAACGTAAACATGACAAAACACTGTTTCTATACATTGCACGAATAACACAAACAAGTTAAAAGGTAACAGCGTAATTATAATTTATAATAATTAAATATATTGTTCAAATATGTATTAAAGCGGCGAATAATAACATTTTTAATTCTTGCCAAGTTGTCACGTCCGATATGATTCGATTAATTGTTAAAAATTAAAAAAGACAATTACAAACTACTTCCTCCAAGAATTTACACGTAGTATATATACTTAATTGCAATAATTATCCAATTATTTTTTTATTTTAAATTTTAGTTCCTTGCATTCGATATTTCCGAAACATATTTTACATTTTATGATCCAGTAGAGGTAAATTTTTATTATTTTGTTAAACAATTGTTTAATTCATGAACGGAAGGTGTAAATTAACAAAGACAATTTGGCCTTTGTATAACAGTTCAAAGTTGCATTGGTATAAATTCAAATAAACAAAGAGAAAATAGACTATTTTCATGTTTGTAAGAAACGTGCACATAATACACATAGTGTTTTGTTAAATCCTATTCATTGACCAAAACACTTTTTAAAATAATCAGTACCTATGACGTAAATTTTAACGATAAAATATGCAGATTAGTTAGAGCCAAAATAATAAAATTAATTTACCAGCAGTATTTCATTATCGGCAAAACGATAATAAGAAACTATGACCTTCGCGAGAAAACGAGGATTTCCTTTGCAAATGAACGAGCAATGGGTTATTTTTTAAACTTTCCAAGTAGTAAACTACGTCGAGTCCGTTATCTTATCATTTTAATAAAAATTATAACGATTAATTTATTGAGGCATGAAAATAAAATTATGTAAACGGCATTTGTCGTAATTTACTTCATACAATATTGCAAATAAAAAGTTCAAAGTCGTAAGGACGAGATAACTTCTTTTTTTTTTAATTCACAGTTAGGTACACCGTTCTAAATAAATACATAGTATTTCAATATTATTTTCCACATTGGTACCTAGTAATGAAATGATGGTATGTGGGTATCTTTATAATATTTGATGAAATGATCGGCAATAAAACATAAAACTGTGACGTACCAAAATCTTATCTTTCGCATAATTATGAATGTTAAAATACGAATATTGCTTACAATCGGCGTCCCTTTTCGTTTAAAATAGTTATAATTTTATGTAGTTATGTGCATATGCACATCCATACATAACGTCCAACCTTCTTAAACATTTAACAGAAAAAGGAATAACACAATAATTGTTTTCACAATTATTATTATATTTATTATCGTCCACTTATACGAAATAGATTCAAGATAAAATATTTAAAATCTAATTTCTGATTATAATTGAAAATCGTACGTATCGAGAATATTTTGGATTAAAATGTTCGATAGGTGCGCCTACTTACATTTTTATCTCATTTTTCATTTTAGATATGGGTATATTTACCTACATACTATAAAAATAAAGGGCGAACGCGCCACAATTGGGACACCGAAATTTTTCCGCAAATAAAGAATAACGAGGTATTAAACCTTATTTATTTCAATTGTAAGATGGCACAACTCCAGACATAAGCTCGTTCGTAACTCACTTTGACGCCGAAGTCCATTTACGTCGCAAACGTTCCTTAGTTTCGGCAACTTCGCCCGTTTTCGACCAATACTGTTTGTCGAAGTTGTGGTGCATTTGGTGGATTGTATTTTTTCGAAATACGGTCAACGCTGTTATCCCGATGCCGCTTTTTAAAGTCGTTGGAATAAATGAGATCTGTCCGACATAGGCAAAAGACGTTTTTTAAGCTTTAGGATATGGGTCGTTCCATGTCAAGTGGCCTAAGGGTCCCCCCACTCGACCCTCTCCAATTTTGATGAAATTTTTGTAGGACGTACATGTAGCTTATAAATTACAGCTTCATGAGTAGTAAGGTTGGGCCACTAGCCACCTTTTTGTGAAGGCTATTTTTTGTCATTGCGACTAAAACTAATAAATCATCGAGTTTGTTTGATCATTGCTCGTGATCTAAGGGGCCTGTCATGTCGAAACTTAGTGATCCCTCTTAAACTTTTTGGGTACAATAGCTTAGTTGTAGAACAAAAGTCCAAGCTGTAGAAAATTTATCAAAGTGACTCATAAATCTTGTTGCAACAAATTTGGACTATACTATACCAGTCTGTATTAACTGTAAGAATATGTTTCTCTAGCTGATTCTTCATCCATTTGCAGCCCGTCAGCATGTCATAAAGCTATGCAAGTAACACCTTCATTGTTCAAATAATAACCGAGTTATCTAAGTTCATAGTGTGCTCGTAAATTTTATTAGTTAATTTTGGCTTATTTTCAAGAGGCCATATCTCAAAAGGGATCACTCAAATCTTATTTTTCTTAGCACCATTAAAAAGAGCTTAACTAAATTTAGGCCACTTGACATGGAATGGCCCATATTTTACATTTTTTGCTACATCTCACGAAGAAAAGTTTGAATTTTTTTTTAAGAACCGACCAACCTTTCGCTCTTTGTCAGGATTAGAAATTATCTGCTTACCGCCACCGCAACACTTCCTTTCGATAATGAGCTTAATAAGCTTTTCGAGACGTTTGCAACGGTAGATTTTGGATGTTTTATCTTCTGAGGGAGTTTTCTTATATTAGGACCTGGATTTTGAGCAATTCGCTTTAAACCGATATGAATTCAGTGTACCAATTTTGGCGTGTTCGCCCTTTATGTGCAATTCGATTTTCAAAATTATCGTTGACGAGATCGTTATACACTTACAGAATTGAATTTATATCGATTTTAGGGATGTAAAACAGAAGTCCAGGTAAAGAAAAATGAAAAACTTACAATAAAAGAAATTTGCTTAAGATTTTTTTTTAAATAAATTTAAATACTTTTATATATCTACTTAATTATTATTTTGCATGTTATTTATAGAAAAAGAGAAAGGTAAAAATGTTATTTTCTATAAAAAAAACACATTTAAATACTGATAATAAAACTAATAAATTACTCTCGCGGTCATGCATAATGAAAGTTGGAGGCTACTAATTTTTATTGTTAAAATAAACACCAACTCCGCGAAAAAAAACATTAACACAAGTAAGGTGCAATCGGAAAATTTGTGACAGCTTAAGTTTTATTATAAGATCGGCTATCGACTGGCTCAATAAAGACAAATATACCAAACATATGTAGCAACTAATAGGAAAGTTTCATTATAGATACCCACACCAAAACTTGTTTGGCAAACAGTTTAAAATTTTGACATGTTATTTCTGATGATACGTGCAAATCTTCTTGGTCCGCAACCTGTTAATAATTTCAAAATAAGTTTTAAGGTGCATATTATAAGTATTTACACACTATGTTGCAATTCTTGAAACGTTAATAAAAATAAACGAATTTTCAATCATAATATTGACAGATTGGTTGTTGATAAAAAAAAACGAAGAAAAGGGTGTACGAGGAAAAATACAAGTTTTCTAGGCATGTTTAAAAAAGTAAACTTATTTCGTTGTTATTTATTGCGAAAGAAAAGTTTTCAGAAAATGCTCGTAATTTTCGTAACGAACTTACACGACTCTCGCAACCGAGAAAATTTACGTGTACAGTAAAATTTCGATATAGCGAACCGATCCGGGCGAGGGGCGTCCATTAAAGCCGAAAATCGATCGCATACATCTAATAGTTTTCCAAGAATGCCCGAACGGCCCAATAATAATCGGCTATTATTAGATGATATTTTAAATTGAATGTTACATAACATTAAGCATTAACTTAAGTGATATAATAGTAGGCCGTTTATGGACAATTTAGTATTTCGTTTGCAAGTTTTTTAATAAGTAATGTTAATAAAACTAATTTAATTTAAAAACGAAAACAAAAATATTGAAACTAATAAGTAATTAATATTTTATAACGTCTTGATATGAAACGAATGATTTCGTTAAGTAAACAATAATCTTTTTTTTTCGGCGGACATAAAATATAAACTATAAGTTCAATAAGAAATGTCAATTATTTTGTCCTATGCGAAAACGTAAAACTAAAAGATGAACACGTTTAATTTTTAAATACGAAACATCACCAGACTGAACCACTTTATAATTTATATACATAAGCGTTAACAAGTAGTGCACTGCTCTCCACTGTAGATCATAAGATTTATGGTTCCGAATAGATAGAATTATAATTCTGATGCGGTTTGTACCAGGCACATTGATTATTAATTGGTATTGTCTAAAAAATAGTCTAAAGTCTAAAAAATATTAATTTTACGATGTTAAAGATTCATAGTTTATATTAATATTTATCACTTGCCAATTTTCAAATTAATCTACATAAGTAGTTAGGTACTTAAGTATTTTTAAAAATAAGATCTCTATAAGTTAAATAGATACATATCTATCTTTCATTTCGTTTGTATTCTTTGAAACAAACACGCATGTGGATGCTGACCGATTAAAGCATAGTTAATAATAGCTATTGAGAGCGGGAAATTCAAATTCAAATTTGCCAATATTGGCAAATAGTTAAAAAGTTAACGGTGGAATAGCATTAATGTAAGAAAGTGACGGCGAAAAGAAAATAAAGGAACGTATCGTAATAGCGTTATTTATTTTGGGAAAGGAAAACCGGAGAACGTATATTGAAGTTGGGCTCGGCGATAGCCGACACTGTAAAAAACAAAAATGTAATATAACCTTATTAGTTACTCGGATATTCTGTGAAAATACCTACATCAATTTAAACAATTAGAACAATTTTAGTCGTGATTCACGGTATCATCCTACAAACGGTATTTACGGATACTTAATTAATTTACATACGATAACTACATGGACGTATTTTTTTCTTGGTATTTTTCGAAAACATTTAGTTAACGCTCAATTTATGCAATTAGGCATTTAACTAATTTACTACAAAAACGGTTAGAATAAATATTGGGTAAGTACCTAACTTAATTCGTCATCTGTTAATACATATTCAAAAAAGTATTTAAAGGAAATTAATTTTCTATAAATTTACGATACAAACAAACAAAATTATATTTTACGTACTAATGTATATACCAACGCGGTTAATTAAATTTCAAGGAAACGCAATGAACCTAAAATCCAAGAAATAAAAAAAAAACTTAAACTGGCAGATAACAACACGTAAAAAGTAGAAAATTACCGATCAAAACAATAGCAAAATGGGCGAAAATTAATTAGGAAAGTAGGCGACCAACTGAAAAAAAAATGAAAATCGAACAATTTGCGACCTTTTTAATTTCAACGTAAACTTGCAAAATTTTCCTTTACTAAAGAGTTTAAACAATGAAACAAATTATACTATTTCGATGAAAGTCGGAAAGAATTGTTCTATTGAAATAACCAGTTAAGTAACTCAACCCGAGACGAACAAAAAACAAACGAAGGTTGGAAAATTTGTTTGTCAGCATCGTTAAAAACATTTAAAAAAAAGTAAAAAAAGTCGTCGTCTATTTGTAGGGTATGGGTCCCTAACGCGCGGCAAGTCGGGTTAAGGCACTATTCAAATATTAGCGAGTAATTTCCAAATTAAATCGAGTGTCAGCGACATAACAACTACGAACCTTCTAAATTGAACGTTTGGCAGGCACCCATAATTGCGACTCACCCAAACAAGTGACATTGCAAACTGTTTGCGAGACGGAAAATGCACGTAGGGTAAATATAGACCTCAGCTACATTTACATAATATGTGGTGCGAAATAAGACTAGCAAACAACTGTTTTACCATTTTGCCAACTAGAAAGAATCCAAACTATGTATGGGAAGGCATCCAAGACCGAATTTACATTGGATCGAAATATCTTTTCGCTTTTTTTTTTAATGAAGATCAAAACTTAAATATTATTATTTGACGTCAGTTTTGGTAGTAAGGTAACGGAGTCGTGAAGTTTCGAGAAATTATGGTAGACAAACAGGCACCTTACGTAGATTACCAGAAAATCGTTAAATAGAGCAGATATTAATAATAACGTTTACACCTAAAAATCGCTTACTTAAATACCTACACGTTCGATAAATATTTTTGTTGTATTTAGGGTATTTTTGTAATGAAAATAACACGTGGTTTTTGTTTTGGCAAATGCAATTGTAACTATTACGTTAATAGCTTTTAAATTGAGGTTTTTAAAAAAAAATTTTCCTACATTCTGTAATGATTAAATTGACTCGATTAATTACGAAGTTCGTATCATTCGTATCTGTATAATTTTGACGATGTAGTATTTCGTCATTAACTTTGTTTTAATACTCGTAGAGGTCTGGTATTTAAAATAGGGCATAAAGTGATTTTTCTTAATTACGTAAGTGAACGACTATAAAATTTATTTTTGAGAAATAAGTATTTAGAACTCCTACCAAAAGAAATATAAGTATATCGGCAATAAAAATAAATAATAAAGTGCATTATAACGTAATATATTATTTATCGGAATGTTAGAAATAGAAAGTTTATTTTAATGCGAAACCAGGAAATGCAATAATTATTAATACTAAATTTTAAATGTGTTACTCGCACTTGTGGTATTTTGACTATAGAATGTGGCAATTAATTTAAAATATCCATCAATTAGGCAATACGTTTGTGATGTAACTAATTAAATGTACACTTTTCTGTATTACGATTAAAATAAAACAACATTATTTGCTCGGATATCTTAAATTTTAGAAATAATCAAGCTTACAAAATAATGTCCCACTTTCGAAGTTTCAAAGTTTAAAGATGAAAAGTAAACGATTAATTAGAACGTGAATCATGACGAACACTTAAACTTCAACCTATAAAGTACAAACACCACAGTGTTCCACTGTTTAAACAATTTACAATAACCGGAATCTCTTATACTTACGTCGCGAACGGAACCATAGTTGGTGGTTGTTTCTCCATTAAAAAAAAATTTTATTTTAAAATTAGCACGTCGAACGCGTTTCGTGTCTATGACAAAACTAAACTAATGATCTTCCATGTATGCATCATAAAAGACAATTAACAACGATCAGAAGCGTGTACACAATAAAAGTCTATTTCCAAAAGTATGAGATATGCCAATTAATGGATATTTTCGGCGGGCTGTAGTTAATTTTTACAAAATGAGCAATAATATAAACCGCACTTGAGATTACATCATCTACTTGTTAAACGATCCTGTGTTTGTTACATAAGTTTTTCTTTCCTGGAAAGGAAGCGTGTACTATCAATTAACCCGTTCGTTTAAAAGACCAAGACTTTTGTTTAAAATTTTGTTTTTTTTGCGCTTTTTATAAACAGTTTTGGAGATTCGGCACCTCTTTTAATGTATCTATCTACTTGTAATTTTCCAAAAGGTGCATTTCTTTCGAGCAAATTGAGAAAAATCGGTTTTGAGAGACATAGGTACATATAATAAACCCACGGAAATTCGCTCTGCGGCCTGTTCGCGGACGGATGTCAAGAACAAATAGATGATTTTCGTAAGGAGAGCCTTTATGGCAGTTAATGTTTCGAAACAACGCGGTAGTTATAAAATAAAAATATACAGTACAAGTTGTTTTTTTCTGTTTTTACACGATTTTTCTTAGAAAAGAATTATGCGTATTTGTATAATGCATACGAATACGAAAGAAGTTTATAAAAGTAAGATGAGATCGTTTCCCCATAACAACCGCACGTAAAAACCTTGCAGGCGTTCTTTTAATTTTAAAATTTATTCTGCGTCTCCCCGCATGCTTGAAATGTTAAATATTTATACCGGATGTTAGATGTTTATCAACTTGCATAATTTAATTATAATACTCAATTAATACTGGTACTTTAATCAATTAAATTCGACTTATAGAAACAGGCAATTCTACTTTCTTGTGTACCGATTGTGAGTAAATATTTAACTAGAAAATGTTTTTAAATTAATTTCGCGAATTACCATCATAACAGCCACAGCTATCTATTACCGAGGAAATAAGCTGCAAGTGTTTTAATAAAACAAAAAAAATTGCAATTGAATTGAAAGATGAATTATAGGCGCGGCTATTGTAAACGGAAAATAAATATGTCTGCTGTCGATGGCGATTTAGCATTTACATAATGCGGTTGTGTGTTATCGGCCGTGCCCTAAATTGACTTCTTATTGAAAATTAATGAAAATGAGGTTTTTCGTTTGAAGCACCCACGTGCGACATGTGAGTCAATCGAAAATTAACGCTAATAATAGAAGGAAACCGCGCCGGTGATAATTCCCGCTAAGATAAAAAAAAACTGCGAGCGACCAACATTTCCAGCACGTGATGGAGATGTGACTGCTTTCTATGTTTGCATTTGAAAAGATTCCGCGTGGTTGTGCATTGCAATTTATGGTATCTGCTAATTAATTAATTTTACACTGCCCAGTAGAACGCAAATTAGGTCAATAATCTACGCATTGTAATTTATAATCGCCCGTACGGCAGAATATTAGGCGATTTTTATTCATCGATTCATTTCGTTTCTTTTCATTGCGAACGATACGTTTCCAATTTTCTTTACATACGATTTACTGTTTTATAAAATTAACGTACCAAGTTAAATTTAAACGAAAACACGTTATTTATAGATATTATTGATAAATTTCTATTGAAAATTATTTTACAAATTTGGATTTAGTTTTCATCGGCAATTACCTATGTATTACCTACCTTATCTACGCTACATACCACGAAATTATTAGATATTAACTTGTAAATTACTTATTAATAATATGATATCAATAATAAATTTAGTTATTATATCTTAAGAAGTTGCGAATAGGGAACAAATCGAAATTATACTTAATAATCCAAAATAGAAAGTAAAAATTATTCAGCTCTACTAATCTGCAATTCATATAGATATTATAAAAAAATCTTGTGCTTATTAAAATTTGTTATTAAAAAAAAAAACGAATAAAGATAACGAAGGATAAAGGTTATCGATTCACTTCGGACATGCTTCTCCTTGACATTTACAGTTGAAATAGAATTTTATCGACAGGTAACGGATCTCGTAAAGTAATATAACGTGTATGGTAAATTTTCTGTTTGTTCAGCAGATGAACTCTTTAAAAGTTTTAAATTTGCTAAAATACAGAACGCATTAGTGGCCGATTTCTCAATTCCATACATTTAATTACTTAAAATAAAAACAAAATATTCGAATATCAACAAACGATTTGACTAATTTGAAATGTAATGATCCGTCAATTTTAAATTTTGTTTGAGAAACCGACCAATGCCGTAAATCGGCATTTACGATAATAAAAAAATAAATAAATTTGTTTTTCAACAAAAAACGCTCGACACCGAGTACTTAGCTAACTAAAAGAAAAAACATAGATCCCAATCGTATCGATAAATGTATGATAATGTAACGAATAATAAATAATCGACCGAACAAAACTGGATATTATGTTATGAAGCCGGTGAAAATAATTAAAATTTATAATAACGATAGAAATGAAATAAATAAAATACTCGAAAAATGGTCGATGATAAATTTCTTTTAAAACATAATACGAGGTAACAGTGTGTATTTTAAGCTTTGTTCGATGCTTAGAATTTAAAATTATATTTACCTAATAGTAACCGCCAACAAGATAATAATTACTCCAACTAGGAACATAGCAATCAACACTCCTCCAATCATGTACAAGCTCTCGTTTGGCGCATCTGAAAAAACAAAAACAAAATAATCACTAAAATTAAAGAATGGCACATCAAAGGTTTGTTTTTAAGGTGCTAACAAAATGCAATTACGTTATTTACTTATGTGTACTCGTTCTGGCGAACTAGTAACCTCGTTCTAAAGGTGTTTTACAGCTGATAATTTAGGAATGCCATGTCATTAGCATGGAACACTTTGTCGTTGTAAATTTAAAACGAGTAAAAATTGTCCGAAGTTCTTCTAATTGCACAATAAAAATAATTCTAAAGTGGACACCTAGTAGGTACTTACGAAAATTAATGCGATTCTACTTAAACTGTAGGTAGGTTATTCAAATTGATATAATACTATCTTGTATACTTATTTGATAAAATTAAGTACCTACCTACGAATAAAAAAAAATCATATCTCTAAATAAAGAATTCTTATAATATGCCGCACGTTACAATTACAGAAGACTCTATTTTAACGTAAAATTTTCATGTAACCTACAAATAAAACGAGTAGAATTTTTAAATGTTTCAATTTCGTAAATGAGCTCAGTAATTAATTATCGTTCGATATTAATTATTATAACGTAGATACGAATTATTGATAACTAACATAATCTATTGTTATTCAAAAATCGTCGATTAGGCATTTGGCGCTAAAATCAAGCGACGTTTTATTATACAATAGAGCGTGTGCAATAAATGTATTTTAAGTTGTTTTTAAAAATAACTTGCGTTTACTTATTAAAAAAAAACTAACTAAAAATTTGCCAATACTCCACCACCGTAAAACATCAAACAAAACAGTTTTATAATAGTTTTTAATGTACCAAAAAAAAACAGATAAAAATGAAAATTAAGGAAAATCGATAAAATTGCCCTTTTCAAAATTGAGACACTCCTAAACATTAACAAAACTTATCTAAATTGTCCTCGTACTTGTAATAATTGTGGATGAGTATTTTCATTTCAATAATAATAAGGAAACTCGAGGAATATGCGAGGGTTTCGTTTATTTTTAAATGCGCGGAAACAAATCGAAATAAAAAAAAATCGAAATTTCAGATTGCATATTTTTTTAAACGCAACGACTTTTACACTTTCTTATTTTAATGAATAAATTAATACCTAATAAGTATAAAATCTGATGCCAAACATATATATATAATGGAAAGGTAATGTTAATGACCATACTTATTTAGGCATCGCCATCAGTTTTGAGACAAATTAATGATAAATTATTATTCACATTGATTACCTATTACGGCCGCAAGGCGTTGTTGTGAAAAATGTTCGTATGTAAATTGTAATATCGATAGAGTACATTTTCAACTATTTTTAGCTATAATTTAGGTATCAATTTCCGAATTTCGAGCGTTTTTTGATTAATTTTTGAAGAATTCTACGGTTTTACTTTGTAAAATGTTGATTTATAATAATTTTGAGTTTGATATATTTTTAATTATACTGTTACATAGGTACATGTTATGTTTACGTACGAGTTATGTTTTTTACGATTTTATCTAATACCTAAAAATTTAAATTGAAATAAACTTTGCCAGCATTTGCCTATTATACAGTTATTAATATAATATTTATTACTTATATCTCATATGGAATTTTAACATTTCTTATTAAATTGTAAAAGATAAACTTTTCAATTAATATTGTATTATACTAGCGACACGTACACAAGAAATAGTTATTATAGTAATTTGTACTTTTTTATTGAATCAATATTAACAGTGAGTAGTTTTCTCAAACTTTAATATATATATTATTTAAATCTATGGTTTTTATAGATATAATTTATTTTTGATTATATAAAAACTGGAAAATATTAGATAGGTTAAGGTGAACCAAATTGTTTAATATATAATGCTTTTACTATACTAAACACTTAACACGGCAAAACATTTATTTTTCATAATCGTATGACATACAATAATTAACCAAATATTTGCTTATCACACAATTATAATAACAATATCTATAAAAAATATTTTTGAAACAATAATATTGTAGGTACACATAGGCGGGTAAAGGTAACAAATAAGTTCAATGTCAAATGTAATAATGTAAATATATCGATCTGACTGATCGTACAAGAATATTTAATAATTAACGTTACGGGTGCGTCACGCGTAAATCTATAAAGTTAGAAATAGGTAAACGGTAATTTAGTAAATAAGCATTTAAAACTTATTAAGTAACATTTTCGGATTGCAAACCGTCGAAATTTATTTAATTTACCTGCGCATTTAATATTTCCCTAAAAGAAGCTGTTGCCTTTAAAATAATTAACCACAAACCTATGTAATTTACACTTCATTTTATCCTATTTTCTAAATTAAACATTACATAATAAAGAAAAGAACGTCTATCGGTTAATTTAAATAATGAAATATCTTCAGGCGTCATTCGTTAAGTTGATTAGATTTCATTTCAAAATACATTAGTATATTACTATAGTGTACCGGTTGAGTAAAATATTTTACCTGTACGTATCAGTAAATTACCTAAAAGCTTCATTTTTATCTAATCTCACATTAGCAATGATTCGTTAGTTAACTTCATATATCAATCTAATAAATATAGCATTATATCGAAATAACGACTAACTAAAAGGAAAAACGTATGAGTTGATATATCCCAACTTATATAATTACTTACTATTTTTATATTGTGATATATATGTTGTAAATACACATAAATGATTTTGAAGGACGAATACGAATATTAATTAGTACACAATAGATATTCTATTTTTAATGAAGCTTTTAAAGTTGTTATCTACATTAAAGTCTATATTCCGGCTTGCAATTATTATACATTATTACTTTCCCTGAAAAGCTTTTATCATTGTCTAATATGTCTATATTGTCTATTATTGTCTATATATATATATTAGCCAATGTCCCAAAAAACCACTCGAATAATTACAATATCGCATTTATATTGCCTTTGTAATATAGATATTATGTTTTAACATTCCAACAGCAAATTTGTTTCGGTTAGTATTTATCTAAATTTATAAAATTTACTTTAAACTGCCCCAAACCAACAAGTATATATGTTTGCTTATATAGGTAATATAAATCTCTATTTTATAACGTCAAATATTTTCGTATCATTTATTTCATAATATTATTAGCTAATTAAATATTTATTATAAACTTGGACAAATGACAGTTTTTAAATTTTCAACTACGCCAATGTGCGTTATCATAAAATTTCGGATTTTCTGCTTAAAAACGTTGTGATACCGACTAATCTGCGCGGGAATTTCATTACAACACACGATGCTCTTAAATTATTTATAACCCCAATCAATTTCAATTTCTTTGTTTTTACAGATGGTCGATTGCGCGGTTTGTCTAACACAGATACTTGATTATAAATTTTAAATTAACCGTGTCCCAGTCAAAAAAATGCCGTAATACGTTTTTCGGATATGTTCCGTCAAAATATTTTTAAAACGTAGCAATACGATTAGTATTATTTTAATTTACTTTAAGAACTAAAACAGAGATGCGTTACGATTATAAATTATCAAAACTAATTAAATCGATTTTATCTGGTATAGGTTTTTACGTTGCATTTGTACGTAAATAATGACTTTTATCAATTAATTTTAAGAATTTTAGTACTTGGAGTTTTCCTAAAAAAAATAACTTAATAAGTACCTAATTTATCTGATATTTAGATTATAAATACATTTGATTTAAGCGATAATAATATTAATTTAAACTATAAATTTTAAGTTTTATGTAGATGTTGCAAATAATAAGAAAAATACAACAATATAAGTTCTTATTTACAATGTGCGTAAGCGTAAAAAATATATAAGAAATTATAAAATAAAAACTTAATTATAAAGAATCGGATTATTTATTCCTAACGTTCATCTGAAAACAATACGTAACAATGACATAAAATGTCCTACATACGAAATTGATACATATGGCGAAGGTATTTTAGAATAAATATTGAAAAATTAAAAATAAATAAAATGAATAAATAATAAATAAATTGAAAAAAAAAACGAAATGTTTACCTATAAGGTACCTATCCATTTGTTTGTAACAAATTGTCCAAAAATGTCGACTACCTGTACGTAAATATATTCACTAATCGTAAAATAATCGCAAACAGGTACAAGATACCGGAGTAATAAAACAAGATTTCCCAGTACCTACTTATCCAGATATTTTCCACATGGTATATTTTTAGATTCTTGATGGTTCATTATTATACGGGTGATACTTTCAAATAATATAGGATAGTCCTCGGAATCTTCTAAATTACGTTATCTGATAAAAATCGAGTGGTAACACGCTGTCTTTTCCCACGCTAAAATATTCATAATTCCATATAATCTATTACCTATTGCGAAATTTAAAATTGATTTCGCAAGTAATATTGAAATTAGGTTTTTTGTTTATAATAATACATACCTGTTTTCCTTTTTTGTTTTGAGATTTTTTAGTGTTATAAAATACTAACATTTCGTCAGTTGTTAATTTTCTTATCAAGTTTTCGTTAGGTACCGATCTTGGGTTTGATTCTCTATTAAATGAATGCGTATTTCCTTTAAAACTTTACTATAAAACATACGAAAAGAATTGTCGTCGTTCAGACAATTCCAAAGATCGTCTAAATAATAAAAAGTCGGGGGTTACTGTTCAAAAATAAAACGATCGTTTTCGAAAGCACCAAAATAACGAAAATAATTGCGAAAAAGATGTTTTAAAATTTTTTTTTATTTTTTTTATTTTTTTTTTTCGAAAACTTATTCCAGAACGTAACAATTTCAAGACTAATTTATACCATTTCTATAATTTATTACAAAATTTTTAGCAGCTAATAGTTGATGCAAGTCGACTTATTATTTTCCTAACTTTTTTTTATTTACCTATCTAATAGAAAACGGAAAATTTTTATTTCATTTGTTAATCTATCTTAAATGATTGCGATTTATCTACACGTGGTTAATCGCGATTTATATCTTAAAATATTTTAAATAATAATAAATAATATTAAATAATAATATTTAAATATTCCTTATGACAGCAAATAATTTAATTGACAATTATAGACGTACATCAAATCGGTTAATGCAGCATCTATTTTAACTTGATTTATTTACCTAATTTCTGCAGGCTTCGTGTTATTCGATACGATATTAACAAAACCTTGTTGCATGTAGACAACTAAACGAGGCAATTTAATTCTAATTCAAATTACATTTTATAAATCATCGTCGGCCTTGTTTATAACATACATATATCTAGGTACGATTAAATTAAACTCTATTGCGTGTTGTATAATCGGAGTATAGGTAATTAAGAATCAATAATTGAAACTTCTTCCAGTGCAGTGTTTACCAGGGAATAATCTAATTTTTTTTTATGAGAATAATTAATTCCTTGCGCGAAAATCATCGATAATTTTTATGAAAGAAAATTCACGGCGAAATTATTAAAACAAGCGACACCTCCATTAAACTTGACTATGTTTTTAAGTCATAAAATCGCGAGGTTAAAGTCGAAATCGTTATACTAACAACAATAAAAATTTATTTAAACTAGAAATGAAATGGAAATTTAACATTTATTACTAGGTGGTTCGTGTATTTTAGTTCTTCCGGGTTCGTCTATAAAAAGAAGTCTTCTTACAAAAATACTACGCGATTATTGTTTATTTAACTTAAATCTAAAAAAGTTACGAATAAATAGTTACATATTTGTAGTATATGTTATCATTAAGAGCGCAAAGTGACCAATTGCCGATGAAGAGAAGGGTTTGGCATTTTCTGGAAATCGACAATTTCATTTTGCACTCGAAATGTAGGTACACGAGATTTTTTTACAATCGCAAAAATTAAAATTCAGTACTATTTTTTAATTTTTTCTTTTGTATTAAATGGCGTCGAACAAAGCAAAACAAAGTGAATGTTGTTTGTTGCGTCGGAAACGAATAATGCATTTTGATTTACTTTTATAAACAGACCACCGTTTTTTTTTCTTCTAACTAAATGATGTAAAATAAAAAATGAATAGGTACGTTATGAAAATTGTTTTGCTTTTATCTTTAGACGTAGTTTACTTACTATAAAGAGTTAAATATAAATGTTAAAAGCACAACACGAAGATAGTATTGGAATTATCTAAAACCATAAATATTATCATTAATTGGTATTAAATAACATCGAAATAAAATTTAAAATTCCCAAAGTTACCGACAAAGAAATTGAACGTAAACGTTTGAATTGATAATGAAAATAGTAAACAATCCAGGAAACGTTAATAAACATTTTCTAGAGTTATGACGTCTCTTCTATATTAACGATACTACAATAATTTTAATCTTAATTAACAGGTGAGATCATTTATTTAAAGTTTGTAATACTCGCGTAATTTCTTCTAAAAAAAAGTTTAGTCACGTATTCGTGCTGTAATTTTTGAATACATACAATTTACCACAGTTATTAACACAATTTAATACTTATACTACGTTTTAATACGATTTTAATTACTGTCGATGAATCCGAATGGAATAATGACATACTACATTATTTTGTAAAAAAAAAACACTACCCAACTAGTTAAACCGGATTTAAAAAAGAATGGGTTTTGTATTTTTTTTAATTTTGAAATACGTAGATATTAAAAAAATTACTAAGCTATCCTGTTTTTCCATATAGATAATCTTATCGGCTGAAAATACTTTTTACTTTAATACTAATTACTTTTATTTTTTTAAGGCAATAGATAACTCTTGGACTGCATAAGGAATCGCCTATTTACAATTCGTTAGTTTATATCGGTACTATTTGTATTTTTTAAATCTTTATGAGTACCTAAGTTAACTATTTTTTAGTACGTAAATGCTCTAAATGTCCTTTAATTTTAAAACGCAATGTTTACAATCATTCTACTCTAATGCCAAAGCAAACAAAAAATAATTGCAAAATGAAGGATTACAATACGGTTCATGTATTTATTTACACTATTTTTTTGTAGATATACCTATAGGTGTTTATTTGTCCGTGAGATGCAAATTGTACACAGGCAGTCCTCGTTTTGCGTTAGACAACATTTTGACACCGTTCTTCATATTTACGTCTATAATTCGTTTTACGTTCTTGTAACAATTTTAAATGTATAAAAGACAACTGAATTACTCCTATCAGTTAAAAAGCTATCACTCTGCCAGGTCATCACGGCTGCAGGTTCAAATCCCGCTGCGACCACGGATGTTTGTGAATGTACTACTAACGAAAATTTTAAAATATCTTTTCTACAATTCGTGGTTAATGAACGACGTTCAAGGCCAAAAAAACCAAGAAAAAAAATTTTAAAATTACTTTTAGTGGCTCAGTGCTAATGACCTTCATTTATTTTCTGCTCGACATTTTTTGATAAAATGTGTATTTAATATTTCAATCAAATAATCTAAACTTTGTACAAAGTTTTGAAATTAACAATAACATTTCTCTCGCCTAGAAATGTTATGGAAAAATAATTCATTAGAATAAAAGAAAAAAAACGAAACAGAAGCGTTTAGAGGACTTTTTACAAAACAAACATATTAATTGTATTAATTGTATTAATTATTCTGAATGTTATTTTATTGCCTTGTGCATTATTTTGTTTAAAGATATGTCAATTTCATAATATAATAAAACTAGTTCATTTCTTTAAAAAATGTTGTTTTTTCATACTTGAGAACCCAAACGACATGATTTTACATAGAAAATGTGTGAAAAACTGTATGTAAAAGCAAGGACTTGCCTGTACTTGAAAGATACATACGTAATATAGAATACATACATCCATGAATTAAATATTGCAAATTTTTATTTTAATCGGAGGATAAATAAATAGGTAAGTTTTAGCTTTCGTTTTCATGAAATTGCATATTTATTAACACTTATTAAAAATTAATTGATCATTATTAAATTTTACTTTCTTATACGTATAATTGTGTTCATAATTAGTATAATATTAGATTGTTAACAAGCATGTAACTCAGAGACACTACTAACTGGGGATCCCCGAACAATTTATTTATAAATAAAATTATACATAGATACATTATTATTTAGGATGTGTTAGAATGTACTAGGTATTTCCCGTTAACGTCGCGTGCTATTATTATGGAACATTGTATTTACAAATGAGTAAGGAAACAAAACAGATTTATATTTTTCGTACTTATTAACATGATTATTGTGTACGATATTGTAATAAAACACTTATTTATACCTATAATGAAATACGCGTTACGTTTCATAAAATTCGTGCTTCTACGATACCTATCCAGATTTTAAAAAGTACAATAAACTCTCCATTTCGCGAATGCGAATTCGTCATTCGCGGCTTAGTTGTGTTCCTAATAGATCAAAATTAACCGTACAAAGTTTATCCCACGGATTACGACCTTGCCACGAGCTGTGCGAGATTTTTAGCGAAGCATATCCTTCGATAGAGCAAAAGGTTCGGATAAATAAACCTCAATTAAAATATTTATTTTAATACATAATTAGTTTATTATTAATTATTTATTACCTACATGTTTCGATGTTTCAATAAAGTTCCTTTTATAAAACAGTATTTTTTTTATTGTCCCTCCCCCCGCCTTATTCGCGGATTCGCAATACATTTCCGTATTCGCGTTGTTTCATGGAAACGCATTACCGACGAATATGAAGAATTTACTGTACTTATGTACATGTTGATATAATTTAATAAATGTGCTGATAATCGTGGCGCTGCAGCCAAAAAAAATTTTTTTAATTAATCAAATATCGTTTAACCTAAAGTAATTTGTTTTGTTGCTCAATTTATTAAAATATATGCTATTTAGGTACGTATTTGATACGTTTACTAGTGCATTACATAATAAAAACATGCGGAGGAAATATTAGCTATTTAATTGCGTACAAATATAATAGTCAGCAATATATAAATATACATATGTAGGTTGCACATGCAGCATTCATTTATACTTATTAAATCAGATAAATAAACTACAACGACTTATCATTATTATTGTTAACGTTTTGATAACGAGTTACTATTAGTTTAGTTAAAGATAAACCGATTTTAATAATTTTATTTGCATATTACAAATCAATCGATTTATGTTCGTTAACGTGAATCCCAAGAAAGTCGAGTAAATAATTTTTTTTATGTTGTGACGTTTAGGATTTTCATAGTCATTATTCAAAAAACTGTAAAATACAGGAGAACAAAATAAATTATCGTTAAGTATAATAATTATTATAGATTTTTAAATGTACGGTTTACGAAACATTATCTCGTGTTTTCTTTGCTATAGAAAAGTTCTTCAAGGAGCGTTGCACATATTATGTGTTTACATTTTTATAGTATAAATCACGTAGAAGTAATAGAAATAAAAACATCTCCCATTATAATATAAATGTTATATATTTATACTCGAGATAGAGATTTATTATATACATAAGTATATATAATTGTCTATCTATACGTAATTATTTCACCTTATATGCGTTATGTAATCACTTTATATGCAAATATTCCATCGGTATTTCTTGTAACCATGTAAAAATACAAGTTATCAAGGTTGTCAGTCGATCGCCCTAAATTTTTCTTTAGTTACCAAACTCGGTAACTAATTGTATTAGTTTCTAACATAATTTTATATAATTTAACATTTTTAAACGGGCCGTCCGAAAACGACATTGAATAAAAATCTTCCACCTGTCGGCTTTGTTCCGAAGTTATTACCCCAACAGTCAATAACCTAATAACATACCCAGAAAATTTACCTGTTATTTTTCACCCATAATAAAGAGCAGGTAATAAACCTTGGACACGCGGGACTCATGGCCGAATTCTGAGAATTTTTATTATAACTACATTTAACCTCCAAGAAATTTCTTAAATATAATTTTATTAGGTACGTACCTACATAAAAATATCTATATTTATTCAATTTCGGCATTTTTCCTATTAGGTACCTTATGTCAGTGTTATCGATCGAGTTCTACCTGGCGCCTCGATATCACTAGCTTATGTTAACAGTCTTATCGACGGAGTGCAAGTTAAAATGTACAAAATATACGTCACGTCCTGTCCACGTATATTTAAAACCGTTACAACACAATTGAATTTTGAATCTGTTGCTTCCCCAATGATTGTAGCATGTCTACTACGAAAACATTTTAAAGAATCCGAACAGCCGATATAAGGAAGCGTCGCCCCAGGAAAAATAATTATTTACATTTATGTTAAATGCAACCTTAAATTTATTTATTCTGACCTCTCAATAACGTATTTGACGAAAAATCATAAACAGCACGGCAACCTCATAATTTAACGGCCGGGAAATTACTAATTGTAATAACAAGAAAACTATTTTCGTAGGTATTATTATTTTATGTAACTTTTATGTGGGCAATATGAAGGAAGGCCATGCAACAACATTCAGCGCAAGGATGATATTTTCAGTTTTCACTTTCTATTGCATTGCATTAAATTTACCCGTCGCGTCACCGTGGCAGGTATTGCTGTGACCTCAAATTTAAATAAATAAAATGTAATATTTACAAAATTAAAGTTTAAAATCACAAGTCGGATTGTTCTAGTGAAGATGATTGTTTATTTAAGTAACCTTTCGAATCGTAATAGCTAATTAAGTAAATCTGGTTCGTTGTAAGTAAACGTTAAATGCACCAGCTATTGTTTGTGAAAATTAAAATAATAATAATACTAATAAACATTTCTCTTCGTAAAAAGTGTGCCAAAAGTGAAACTTACTATTCTGTATGTATCCTATTAGTAGATAGTCTTTTAATAAAAAAAAACTAATTAACTATTTAATAATAATTAACTTGTTGTTGTTGCGTATATTTAAAAACGGCTTAAAAACATTAAATAAGTCGATAACCTTTAAGGAAACAACATTACAAATATAACTTTTCGATATGATTATAAAAATGATATATACTATATATATATTATAGGTGCTTTCAAATGTATAAATAGGTATGATTGTGATTTAACATACCGATTCTAACGTTCAATCAACAAAAATTTTGAAATGCATAAGGATAATAGCAAGTAACGAACTTATTTCAATGGACGTTTTTGGAATTAAATAAGGCTACATATAGGTGGGCGTCTTTCACAAAGCGGAAGAAACGAGTACACTTCGTCCAAATCTATATGCAATCCACGTCATCAATGAAAGGTTACTAGATGATGACGTTTCACACAGTGCTGTCACCTCGTACCTCGTATTTTGACAGTTCTAATAAATTGTAATCTTTCTTTGTACCATCTAATATGTGCGCAAGTAAATCATCTATAGAATATGTCACTTTCCAAATTTTAAACCGAATTACAAATATACAATCTAGTAATTTTTTTGATGACGTGATTGCGTATAGGTTTGGATAGGCCATATCATGATTTATGAAAACTCCAACTAAAGATCAGCAATAATTCAATCTGTATATTTTTACGAAAGGATTTGGCAAAGTAATAGAAATTGACGTTTAGAAATTATACTCAAAAACGTATTCTAGACGTCGCGTTACTCGCGTAACGCTTTTTGTGTCATATTTTTGAACGAGGCTGGAAACTGCTCGTATCATGTTCACGATTACCTACAGTTCATTTTCAAGCTTTTACAAAATAATGATGAAACTCGTCCCCAAAACCGATAATCAACTAACCACCACGGTTTACTATTTAGTTAACGTGCGTATACAGTCGAACCTCGATAACTCGAATCTGAAGGGAAGAGAAGAAAAATTCGAGCAATCGAAAGTTCGAGTAATCGAGATATATTTACTTGGGAATTTTGTTTGTAATTCGAACAACCAGTTCGAACTTATCGAGGTTCTACTGTATCTAAACATAGAAAGTAAATAGAATGTATTCGATAGTGTAAAAGGTGGAATAGTATTTCGAAAACTTTTTAAGAACTTTCTTAACAATAAGTAAGCATTAATATTTGTTATTGGTAATTACTTAATGTTGATTCGACAGCCAACGTAATGGGTGTTATAAAATTATTTATAAGTACCCAATACCCAGTATTGGATAATTGTTGATAATTAATCGAGATGTCAAAATGAGTCTAAGTAATTTCAACTAATGAACTATATACTGTTAGTATCACGTTTTATGTTTGGAACTTTCAATAACTAACAAATTGTAGAAACAAACCGCTATAAAATAGAGTACCTAATGCATATTTTTGCAAATAACTGTCGGTCTTGCTGATGTAATTACAAATCTTGAAACAACGTGGGATTCGCCTTGACCACACGATTTATTTATTATAGTATTACGTTAAAGTATTGCATAATAATCAATTTATCTTTTTACTTGAAACTTATCGAATACAGGTACATACTTATTTTTAGTATTCCCGGTTTTGATATTCGTAAACGTGATATAACCGGAAATCTCTTTTTAGAAGTGTGATTCGACAATGTCAGTGAATAACCTTATACTTTGCAGTGAGGTCGATAAGACGAGGATAGATAATATTTGTCGAAATTAACAAACGTAGTTTACAATAATCTGCACACACCTACTGATAATACTAATGAAAAACTTATCGACGAGAGCATCCTGATTCATTTAACGATACGTATGTACCTTGTGAAATAGCCCATCGTTACCTTCATAAAATGTTATCAAACGAACTATAAGTATTCAAGGTAGTGTATTATTGAACGTTGCACTGACATTTAATTTCAACAATGCCGTCGCTTTACCTTACGTATACTAGGGGTTACATAAACCTTGTGTGTTGTTGTAAAAATTAGGGAAAAATTTGTTTTAATTTCGCCGGTCCACTAAACAAGGTTTTTATTGGTACCAAACGAATTACTCGATATTTCTCAATATTACACTAAAATAGTAGATATACCAGATTGTTATACGACATAACAATAATTAGGTAAACACATTGTCATTCTATAAATTATTGTTAGTCTAGAAAATGTTCTCATCTCAATTTAATAATACTAATAATATATAGGTATGTACTCGTAATGATGCGGGTCCTGAAAATTGTATAGGAGAGTATTTATTTAAATTTTATATATGCAGTTATATACGGGTAGGTTATATGTAGAAAAATGGGATAATAAGAATAATTATAATAGAATAATCAATGGGTACCTAATTTTAAATTTAATTGAATTTAAAAATGTTAGTAAGTACCTTAAATATTTAAATAATAAAAAATGAACCAAAGAATATCGGGTAGGTAGGTACCTAATCTGTTTGCTTTTGCAAAAAATAAGTGTTGGATTTATACGATTCTTTCTTCGTATTTTCTCCATTTTTTAAAAGAGTACATTCTTGGCTAGAATATGGTGACCTTTTTTTATTGGGCTACATAAGAAATTATCTATGAGCAACAAACATTTTGATTTTCATATTCTGCAAACCATTTTTAAATAAACATATAAGATATTTTGGCATACATTTTTAGAAATAATATCAAAAAAAATATTTTAAAAAAACGCAAATAAATTCTGTACTAATTTACTTAGGTGCGCAATATAAAGTTACAATTTCTTTACGACTTATGTAGTTCTCGCTTCCAAGACACCAAACGTTGCTAACCGTTAGATAAATTAGACCATTGCCTAGCACACAGCGAGTCGCAATTTGCACACCTTTTTAACTTAATTATTAAATATTTTTGCGTTATTTTTGACGTTTAACCTATTTCTTATTACATACTTTTATACTTATATGTATTATGTACATATTATAAGATTTGCGACTCACCAAAAAAAAAAAAAAGAATTATCATAGTCAAAAAACGTGCTGCATTTAAAAGTGAAAACAATTTGGACACTAAAAGAATAAAATTCATTGTCGTAGCAACGAAATAGGAAAATATAGAAAGAGGAGAAAAACACGTTCTCGTATTCTGTCACAACCGTACTTTATTATTAGATTACTTTATTATTAGATTATTAGATTAGATACTTTAGATTATTTTCGTAAAATTCTAACTTAAAAAGCTATAGAAAATGCACATTAGATACTTTTTTAACAATTCGTATACATTTATAACGACAATTTATAACGGATATCGACTAAATTACTATTAAATAATTAATTAAATAAATAAAATTATTTGCGATTAAATTAAAAATAAAATAATAATTTAGTCGATATCCCTTACAATTGACTCATAAATAATTTTACGACTATTACTATTACTTCCACAATATTTAAATACAATAATTATTATTTGCAGCATAGCTACTACTACAGTTACCTACATTGTTTTGAATGCATTATTTATTAGAAATTATAGCTATTAAATGCTTTATTTTTTTATTTATGTATTATGTTTTTATTTAGTGAAATAATAGATTTTATTTTACAAAATAAATTACAACACTTTTAGGTTAAGTTAAACATTTCAACTTGTATTTATATTTTCGATTCCTTATTACATTGCAAATTACGAATTTCACAGCGTAGCGAATTTCATTCGTAGTTCTGATGTTTAGGTGTTTACATACAAAGAAAGTATTATTTTACATGCAATTAAGAAACAAGTTATAAGTAATGTAATAGCGTTTAGTTCCTGTAACGTATCTACTTATTATTAAAAATTAGAAAGTGCAATTATTACTTTAAATTACAATTTTTAATTTTTTATACCTTTAAGAAAATACTGATATTTTTAATTTAAATAGAAAATATTTCTTTTCTATATTTCTGATTAGATGATAAAGCAAATTAGATTTCTTTGTTACAAGCATAAATGATTTACCTATTAATAATTTTTAAGTTCTTCTAATGAACAATAAACGAGAATTTTAAACCTATTTCCGCATCTAGACACATTATCTACAGAATATATTTATAATTTTGTATTGTCTTCGGACATTTGTTTATCAAAAATTTAAAATCTTAATTGTTTTATGAGCGTTACATAACCGACGACAAATTAATAAAAGATGATTAATTTAGTTATCAAACTTGATTGTATAAAATTTTTATTATTACTCGATTTTAATAATATAATCCATATAATAATTGATCGGTTTAATGCGACGAAAACTTAATAATGTAATTACATATCAACTTAAACCGTTTTGTTAACAAGAATTGTAGTAAAAAAAAGCAAGAAACTCATCGTAGTTGAGCAATTATAGAAGACAGGATGATTCATATAATTTCCATATGTAGCGTATTAGAAGAACTACAAGGTAATGACACCAAAATTAAGATATTTTTGTTAGCAAATTGTTTCTAGCCAAGTGTGAATCAGTTTTATTCCGAGTTTCTTGATTTGTCAACTGTCCCATATATTAGAGGGCTCTATGTGATTACTAGTGAATGTACCGGTGTACAAATGTGGTTGAATGTTGTTCCTTAACGTCGTTATATACATAAATTAATTACAGAAAAATTATTCACCAGGTACCGTTTTTATATGGTGTCTTGGTTAACTATTTTTATGTTTGTTTTTATTTTGAGACTAATACCCCCGCAGTTTACATTACTATAGTATTGTTTTAAATATACCTAACAATAAAAGTATCAAATTTCAGTGTTATTTAATAGATATCGATTATCGAACGTGAATTAAAAAATTAAATTATACAATTACGTAAGTATAATTAATAAAATGTTTAGTTAAAAAAATAGAACGATGACCCAACAAACCAAGAAATATCGGGGCATCGCCCCGATACGCCCTAACTCGCCTATACCCTTGTTTACAATTGACTACTTTGTCATCTTTGTTAAGAGTAGGTACAGCACTGAGAAAAAATTGTAACGCCGATCAAATAGAAGAAATTCTCCTCTTGTGTGGCCAATTTTATGTATTATTACCAATAGGCAAATGTACATGTCATAATAAACAAAACAAAAAATAGACACGGTATACCTATAATAATTATAATGCAAGTACTGGAAAAGCAGATAAAATAGTCAAAGTTCTGTAGATATATGAATAGTTGACCAGTTATTTATCAATTATTAATCAATCATAAATCAGTTTATTTTATTTGTTTGTTATACTATATCGATGCATTAATGTTAAATTGTTGTCTTCGTTAACAATAGAAATAAAACAGCAACAAATCTCCTTACATTTTCCACATATTAAGGGCATAGGCGCACTCACGAAAACAGTTGATTTTAGGGCGTTTTTTCAAAATGAATTATTAGAAAACGAAACAATATTTATTAAAATTTCAAGATGCTTGGTGCAAATTACTGTTTGTAGAGTGGCCGAAAGGCATTTGTAAATAAAAAAGAATTAATTTTGGCGATTTTCACCGTTAAATTTGAGCAAAAGTTGCTTGATCGAAATAATCGTATTTGTAACTTTCTATTTACAATATTTATAAGTTTTAGCTGAAGCCACATCCTTTACCAACATAAATTTTCTTTTAAATTACTACAAAATTAAGTGGTTTAATAATGATTCATTGAGCAAGTGGCTAATATTTAACGCGAAAACAAGTATTATGTGCATTCTCGAGCTCAACAGACTATCGCATATCGATTAAAAAGTATACCGAGTTTATTTAAACTGTGTTCGATTAATATTTTCCCCGCGCGCCCTATCTCGAATATTAAAGTTTAATCTGCGGCTTTGTAATTTTGCGTTTATACCCTTAACGAAATTCGAACTACAAAGCATCGATATCTATACAAACTTGTTAATAACAATACAAGTTACACACGTTATACGTTTCTTACGGTTAATCGAGTCGTTCCTTTAATTTATTCCAGTAAAATTTGTAAGACTTCATACTGTTTTTGCGTTTAGAACATCTGCCATCGACAAAAAAAAACAGGCACAATTTCTGGTTTTTGACGCCAAGTTTAATGAACCAAAATAAAACAACGGTTTTTCTACATTAGACGCTTAAAGTGGTGTGTGTATGTGTGTGTGTGTGTGGGTTAACAAGGGAGAAGCAGGAAATAGTTCTGCAAGAGTTGTTATTGTTACTCAATAACTATATGACGAAGTAAAATAATAGTGGGTAAACTTCATTCTGATAGTTTGCGATAATTACCATAATATTCAAATGTAAAAATAAAAAGGAAGTGCTCAACATTTATATGTAATTATTCGGGAAGATAAGTTTTTTGGCCCCACTTTTCGAGTTATTGACTTAATCCTTTGTCCAAACAAAGTCAAATAATAGTAAGACAGACCGGGACAAATATTTTTGAGTTCAACAGCCCACACATAGCAGACCTGCAACTGCAAAAAGATGGCAATATAAAGGCGATACACGCGGGAAGGTTTGTGACCTCGAAATTCTACGCCAGTGTCTAGCAATCTCCGGTTGACTTGAATTCGTAGAGGTTGTTCTTCTTTCGTCCTCCATATTTCGGTTCACTGTTCTTTGAATCTAGATTTTCGCGAATAACGTCGGTGTTTGGCCTTTGTACGAATTGGTAATTTAACAAGATGCCGACAATGTTTAAAACATTACTTTGTTTAAAATCTATATGAAAAACTGATTGCATGCCAATTTTATTTGAAAATTCGGACTATTTCCGTTCGACCGCCTTTCCGAAAATAAGTTGCCCTGGCATGTGGTAAACCGGTTATCTTAATACAGGTAAAGACACCATTTGGATTATTACGAAAATGAAGGTGTTTCTCATTAAGCGAGTTTGGGGTCTATTCTGTAACAAATCTGTTTTTTGTTTTTAAGGCCTGTTAAAATCTAACGACAAATTATAATCGAGATTTTCACGGGGCGTTAAAATTAACAGGTTTTTACGGAATAGATCCCTTTTAAGGATAATAATAAAAAAGTTCATTTATATATTGTTTCTGTAAGTTCCAAATGTTTTACGCAGCCGAGGCACCAAATAAAAATAATAAAAATAACAAAGGGCCATTTCAAAAAAATTTGATTATAGATACCTAACTATATAACAGAAACAACTTTGGTTTCGAATATCTGAATATAATTGAAACATAGAAACAAGATTTTTGGGCGAAAAATCGGACGTTATAATAAATAGGTTTTAATTTAGCAATTGTAATTTTACTTTTATTGATAAAAATTATTGTAAAATTATTTACAACGCCATTTACCTATGCATATATCTAATGATGTCAATGTAATATAGTAGGTGGTAATATACTTATATTATATAATGTATTAAATAATTAACGAATTCTAAAGGGCGGAGGTGACAGTTTGAGCCACGAGCCTAAACGAGGCGAGTGTAAAATATACCGATAAAATATAAAATAATTTTCCAACTACAATAATAATGTCTAATACAAGACGTTTTGGCGATTAAAAAATGATTTTGTTGTCAGATGTCAACAAAAGCGCGCGAAATCATTTCGCACGGGTAGTTTTTTCATCGGATAATCGAACTTGTGAATGTATGCGTTTTCATGGTGGTCGTTGGAAAAATATTTTTATATTGTAAATGCCATTGCATTAAGTAAACTGAATTTTTTTCTTCGCGATCCTATTTTTATGATTTTAATTTTAAGCGTGCAAATACAAAAATTTTGGATAAGTTATTCGAAATAAAATACACCTGCTTAAATGATAGATTCCAACACTTTCGTGAATCGTACTATAATTACAAATTTACATCATTTGTAATATATTATAGTAACCTATAGGTGTTTGTTCAAAATAAAACAGTTTTAAACCTGTTTTAATAATTATTCACTATGTACCGCTCGTCTAGTTATAGCGAATAGGCTGTATGTTTAGATATAACATACTTCAGACCTCATTTAAATATTTATCAATAATTTATATTTGTTCAACTGTTTTTAAACTACTCCAAAATTGTAGATGGAATACCACCATTCGACATACATTTCTATAATAACGTTACGTATTTGCACTTTTAGTGTTGGAAAGCGATATTGCAACATTGCAATAGTAGATATTAAATATATCTAAGTCTTGGAGAGATAGAGACCAACATTCGATCTTCAAGCAAATGAAAAATAAAAATCGAAATATACTTAAACAGGACAAATGCCTATTTTTAATAGGTACCCACCATTGATACCCAACCACACCTACAAAACAGTGACTAAATTATAATCATTAATTTTTAAATTTTAGCACCTTTATTCATTTTAATGAACTTTATGTAACTTGTTGTGATTAGTACATAGCTAATCTTTTTAAATTATCATACCTACCATGTATCGATGTACATATCGATGGTGTTTTGCCAAAAGGGCGTAACCCACGCATTTTGTGAAAATGCGTTATTCCGACTATTTTGTGCATCTAAAGCGAAGGCATCATTTGTTAAAATCTAGTAATAATATTCCGATTATTTCCACCGGAAAAATTGATTTGTATTTCCGCGAAACGTATCTGCTTATAGTTACGTGACGCAACAAAATGTGCTCTCCTGTAAAATTTACATTTTGTGGGTTACGCCCTTTTGGAAAAACTGCGTCGATATGTATAACAAATTAATACTGATCTGTATATTACACTTATCTACCTGTTAAGAAAAAAAACTGGTAATACTGGCATTTGGTTTAATAGTATTATAATATTATTATTCACATATTTATGAATGAAATGAATTTATTGTTTAATTTCTGTAAAAACGTATGCACCTTAAATTTTAAAATGCAAATGTGTATATACACAGAATTTGAAACCAGTTTCATATTGCAAAATTCGCTTTAATTTAATGTTTTGTTTAATTGAAATCTGCATTAATGACATTGCTATTAATCAAGGTGACCTTCGTGTTTGTTTACCTACTTTTAGAATCTTTTCTTAACTGGATTTCATTTCTAAAGAAATCAAGAACGGCTTCTCGATCTTCAGTAATTGACGACTTTTAAATTGGCTTTCCTCGATACGTCGGGTTATAATTTAAAATTGAAAATAAACCATAACACGAATTATGCGCAAGTATAAATTCCTCAGAGAGCACCGGTTTAATGTCGGCTTACCTTAAAACTTGAAAACAACTGTTATTGGTTCTATTTACCAGGTTGCAGTTTCGTGTGGTATAATATCGTATAAATATTGAATAAGTGTCTATAAATTAATAGTTTACGAATTTTTAGTGAATTTAAACGTTGTATGTTTGTTACTTTAATTTCTCAATGAGGCGATTTTTGCCCGTCGCATACCATCACGTGGTATGGAAAAAGAGTATTCATTTTCACAAAAAAACTTGAATTAGGTAAATAAACAAGGATAATTCCATGTTTTTATTATTTTTTTTAATGTGTCACAAACACTGTGGAAACCCACTAACTAGTCTATTAGTAAAAAAACAAAACTTTCTTGAAACGAAACAAATAAAATTGTTGAAAATATATTGTTAGTTCAGTACAAATATGCTGTTTTCTTTCTTTTTGGCAAAATCGAGAAACAATATTTTTTGTTTTATGTGCATAAAGGTAGACTCAGAAAGGTCTGTCGCCGATCTACTATAATAATGTTTTAAGCAATTTATTTGATTTATGAATTTATAAGCACTTTAATGGGCGAATTATTGCGTAAATCTAAAAGTACAACAAATTCGGCGACAATCAATAACTATACTCATACAGCTGTGATTAGAATTTTAATAAATTAAGAAGTACTAGGTAATTTATGTTTCACACATTTATTTTATTTAGTTGACAAATATTAAACAAACTTATATATTTTAAATTTCAAAATAACGTGAAGTCTGTTTTCGTTACCAAAATATTTAGAAATTTTATCTTCTCCGGCTTCTCGTTAGCCGAAACAATTGTTAGTTTATCGAGATATTCCGAGTTTAAAATTATTTTCGACCGTCAACGTTGAGTTAAAATAGATTTTACAAAGGTATTTAAATAATTACCCCTATATATATATATATATATATATATATATATATATATATATATATATATATATACAGGCCTTTTTTTGTCACTTCTTTTTTGGGGGCACGCTAATTCTCGAAAGTTCTAAGTCCATAATTTTTTGTACCCCCTCTCCCCACCCCTTTCCATTGTGTTTTTTCCTTTGGGGGCACTGCGTGCCCCCACAAAAAATGCGGTGTATATATATATATATATATATATATATATATATAATTTAAATATATCCATTGTAAAAGTAAACATAAGTTCATCTACCCTATTTGTGTTTCGTTATAATGGCTAAATAAGCTATGTCGCGGCAAAATTAAATTCTCCGTCTGAGCCAAACAGCTATCTTCAAATAAAGGTGTCAAATCCAACGCTTTGAGAACTAAATTCGTTTTTTTCGCAACCTATTTTTAATTAACCAACGCGATTGATGTACAAAAATTTCAGTTATCCTCCACATCTTTATTGTAGTCAAATTAATTTGATTTGGAAATTGAAAGATCCAGTTAATAAATGTTAAATTATGTTCATCTTGTTGAAAATAAATAATCGGTTTTACAGTTAATTTACATTATAATTGCAAATTGTTATCGCGCAGGTATCTATAAATTACAATAAAATTAACCGATATGCATACATTTCCGTAACTTTTATAAAGGGTGATAATAATTTATTTACATAACTTCTTAATAATCAGTTAATTAGCAACTTCAGAAAACTATAAATACGTACCTATCTGTACATTAATTTGAATACAGGTTGATATTTACTTATATAATACAGGCAACCAACCACCATTCATCGCGGGGGTTACGTTTCGTATTATAAGCGAATTTTCGCGATCAACGGGGATTTAAAAAATAAATAGGTTTAAAAGATAAACAACATTATATTAATGAAAAAACTATTCATTTTTATCGCGTTGCGGAAAGAATCAAGTGTTCCTTGTTTTGCCTGCTGTCACTAGTATAGGAAAATGTCATTATGGCGATTACATAAATCTATTTAAAATTAACGTTCGCAGATTTGTGACGTTGAAGGTTATAAAAAAAAATAGAAATACGTCTATAATTAAGTATAAATATATTAATAGGATACTTATTTATTTTCCAAAACGATTTTAAGAGTGTATTTTGGAATTTTTCCAATTTAGCACAATGTACAACGTTAATTTTGTATATTTTACTATGTTCTTGGATAAAACACTATACTATACCTACAAATGAAAGCATTTTAAGGACGACGTTGATTAAATTACGGGTTATTAGGAATTATTTTTGAGACGTTAAGGTAATTGATACAAGCTTTAAATAACACTCTTAATAATACACTACTCGGTCAAAAAGTTATCGTAAGTTATAAATAGTCGGTTGCTACTATATTTTGTTTAAAAATACCCATAGCGACAGATTTCATATTAATCTTTCGTAATTGTACGTGTGATTCTAAAGTTAACTAACTATATTGGTGTTTATTTGTGTGTTTAAAGAATCGATCACGTAACACCCGTATTACGTTAATTTTGGGTATAACGACCAAATATAGTTGGTTGTTAAAACGTTAGTCCAATGTAAAGATAATAAAGTTTTTGTGAATAGGTAGCTTTGGAAACCTACTAATAAACAAACCTTACATAAACTAAACTTGGGCGGTTATTGGACACGTTAAATTGGACGCTAAAAAGATTGTATCCGCGAAAACAATAAAAAAAAACCAATAATTAATCACGTAAGTACTTAAATGTCAAAAATAGTACCTAAATTATTATTTTAAACTAGAACCGTCATTAAATTATTTGCAAATTGCAATTTGTTACCCAATATCGTTATTTCATTAAAAATACAAACCAAGCTGTTATTATTTAAATTCATATCACAATATTTATTGATATCGGTTACTAACAAATAAATTGTAATAGTTATCGTATTGTTTTTAAAATTCAAGCAAATTACTTAAGCGAAAACGTGTTGTGAATAAAAATGTTTGAACCCCGTTATTTTGTTAAATATGCCCACTACAGGATATCATATATTGTCTATTAACTTAATTATTTGCAATCGCAAAATTAATGTAACAGAACTGAGATAATACTAATGTAAGTTCATTAACAGTTTTCGTTATCTCTTTCGCAATTTTTAAACTCGCGTGATTCACATTATCCAAGTAGGTAAAGTACGCTATGTACAATCGTAGTAGGTATGTATTTTATACCGAAATGAACTTACGCCAACAATGTGATCCCTTAACTGTTTCAATTAATGAACAATATATTTTAGAGGTCGTCCAAATTTATTAAATAATCGAGAATTGTTGTTAACAGGAATGGGGCTACAAGGCAACGTGTTTTATTAAAATGTTTTTGTAATCTAACGATCCGATGTTCTCGACATTTCGAAACCAAAACAAATTAAAAATTTTAGCAAGGCGACTGTTAACTGCGATATGGTAGAGTACATAATGAATCATAAATTATAACAGTACCTACCTACTCGTTATGGTTAAACTTGAACTTGATTTAATTATTAATCGCTCTTCGCCAAATTATTACGAATTCTTTGCCGATAATGATTGTAAATGCACGTTTAAAAATTGCAGTAGGCTATGGGGCACCTAAGCAAGCTGCGATAATGTTTCACTCGAATCTCGAGTTGTTGAAATAATTACAATCTTAAATATTAAATAAATTAAGGGCCGATCCTTTTCATCTTCCATTTAATTTAATTGACACTTATTTACCATGGAAACGTTTGTTCGAACAATTGTTTCCATGGTAAAAATTTGTCAAGTAAATTTATTGGGAGATGTAAAAACCGGCCCTAAGTTAAATTAAAATATTATTACTGGTCGCGTAAAATTAATTACAATTTTTTAATTAAAATATTTTCGATTCACCTTATTCAATATAAATGTTTCGTTTTATTAAGTAATTCATCAACACATCAGAATCAATTAATTCTTTTATGGGTAGCTAAAATGTAACGATTTATTTTAAAAAGGTGAAAAGGTGAACTTTGTAACGTTGTTATGTAAATAAGTGTGTTTCTTTTCAAGGCATACAAATACGTCGTTACCACCCGAAACCTAAATACAAGCTATTAAAAACAAAAGAAAAATTCGTTTTAAATATCATTTATCGAATGGCGTGAAAGGGCAAAGTTGTTCGATGCGATAATAAATTTTCACCCTAACATTGACGTCATTAACGTAGGCGAGGTAGGTAGTTTATAAACGACAAACGGTGACGTTTCGTGTTAATGGGCAAATTCGCTTTATTGCACGTTATCCGTTTTTTTTTTGCTTTGCGTATTTAACGAAATCTCGATGTAACGAACGTTATTTTATTATTTCTAGAATTTTCGTTTGCCAACTATAAGCCAAGTTTTCGACGTCTTGGCACCGTCTAATATATAATTAAATGGCGAACTACTTTTTACTAAATTAAAATAAAAGTTTACAAACGTTTACGCTTTTACACGCGAGGTTGTACGGCAGTTACGCATGAAATTGTCTCTCTCGTCGATCAATTATAAAATCTTCCGACTTAATTTTGATGGGAAGCTATTTCTAAACGACAAATTTGAAATGAGGTGATTTGGTTCGGATTTCAGTGGTTGCGTATGTTGAACAAACGTCACCAAGTTGCGTAATAACTGCTGCGAAAAATAAGTGTGAAATATTAATAAGATGTGGTGCGCGCGAGGTATTTATTTAGCTCGTCACAAACGATTTCCGAATTGCATTCGACGTCGGAACGAGGTTAAAAGGGTTAAAAAGTTATTTGGTTTTAATTCGTTATTTTTAGAATCGTGTAAAATGATCAATTATGATGTATAAGAATTTTATGCAGTTGTTCGTATAAATTTTCATGCATAAAAGGTTGTGCAGAAAATTTAGAAAAGTGCCAAAAATTATTTTTCATTTATTTTAATGTGTTGACGTATTCATCGTATGGGTCTTCATTTTTCACGTACCTACAATAACGATAGGTGCTAGTTTATCGTGACACAACAGTACATAACATACATATTGATGGCGTTTTGGTAGAACGTCATAAGCGACAAAAAGCGAATTTTACAGGAGCGCACATTTCTGTTGTAGTTTAACTATAAGCAAATACCTCCTGGTAACCGCGCACATAGGTAATTTGGAACACGTTTGCATCAAATAACGTATTTATTCTACGGTGCAGTCACTAGTTTTAGTGAAAAACGGAATTATACGGAAGTTGGATACTATCCTTGAACGAGATACCATGAGAAATACCGTAAGTGCTATGCGTTTGTTTTTCGTCACCAGTAACGCAACTTCCGTACAGAGAATTAAACGTACGTATGGCCTATCCAAACCTATATGCAATTTACGTTATCAAAAAAAAAAGTTACTAGATTGTTTATTTGTAATTCGGTTTAAAGTTTGAAAAGTGACATATTCTATAGATGATTTACTTGCGCACATATTAAATGGTATAAAGAAAGACTACAATTTATTAGAACTGTCAAAATACGAGGTACGAGGTGATAGCACTGTGTGAAACGTCATAATCTAGTAATCTTTTACTGATGACGTGGATTGCATATAGGTTTGGACGAAGTATAACTACTGATAACTACAAGCACTGGTTATATGGTTGTTTTTCCATGATTTTCGCACTTTGTTTTTTTTTGTGATGGCGATTGGACGTATGGGAACGTGTCACAGTTCGCTGCTACGTGTAAGCCGGCACGATGAGGACGGCGAATGCACAGCTAAGTACTTACGATAGTAAGCACGATTTCCACGTACTTACGGATGATACAAATCGATTTTTCTGGTGTAAAAAATCGAAATGTTGTTACGAGATTTTACCAAATTACGTCTTTGCCTTAGATGCGTAAGATAATCGGAACAACTCATTTTCGAAAAAAAGTGACGCTTATGGTGTTTTGCCAAAACGCCATCGATATGAAGAACCCAATACCTGAAAGAACCTGAACCTTTATTTTTTGATGTTATTCATGTAAAAATGTGCTTTTAATGAACGCACGTAAAAATCAATGTTTTTTTTATTAATAAAAATACAGGGCTTTTAGGAGCGGTCCCTAAAAGTTTCCCTATTCTTAAAGTGGGCCCCTACAAGTAGCTTTTTTGACATTTTGGTTCCTAAGTCAGTTTTTAAAAGCCCCGAAAATGTAATATTTTAAGAAATTTTAATTATGTTGAGGCCATATAATATAATAAGTCGCATTGGGGCCATATTGGGTCCTAAGTCATACGGGGTTCAGGTACCTTATTATATAACTAACTAAGAATAATAAGTACCTAATGCAGATAATAACTCATATAAAATGCCCTCCGATCAACTTAAGAAACGTCAGATAAATAAATACATAGTACATACTTTATTTCTAAAAAATTCACCGATTTCAAAATCGACAGTGTTTCCCAGGGAACGTTCGATACATGAACATATTTTTACCATTACAGATAGAAAGACAAAATAGGGCAAAATAGTGCAGAATTTTGTGCTCATTCGCTTATTTGACATTCCGTTGAGAACCATTGAATTTTGATACATTTTTTTCTACGTAAGATAAATAAGTCAAAGGAAACTTCTTAAATTTCTGCAGTTTATACTTATCTACGTAGGAATCGCCCTGTATAATATTGCTCAAATAATATTAAGAAATTATTTTGACAATAAGTACCTAATTACACTTAAATATAGGTTAGGTGTACAAAATTTATCTTTCGCATTGGTCAAAATATCGAATAAAATAATTATTTAAATTGCGAACAAAATATTTTAAACGTTTTATACGACATATGTTAACATGTGAAATTGTGAACTGGAAATTATCTGTAAGTCCGAGTAGATACGGCGATTTCTTCGACCTGGCGCATTCCCGCATAAAACTTTTATCTGTAATAAAAAGGTTTATTTAATTGTGGCCATCGGTTTCATTTTAGGTAACACTTTTTTAATGGTTAGAAGTTTGTACGATTTATAAATTGTTTCCTCAGTGCTTTCCCAGATTTCTTTGACGAATGTCACGCGCGTTGTCGATACCAATGACCCCCCCCCCCGTGCACACGGCACCGCTCCCGGTTCGATTTCGTTGTTTCTTGCTTTCTGGTGTAAATTTTCATATATGGGCGAATGTTTTAAAATAAAACTAAATGAATAATTTTATTTCTATTTTAATAAATTGTGTAGTGTTAAAGTATAGCCGGATTTATTTCGAAAATAAATAAAACTAACTAATAATGTGTGGTTTGGTTGGAGCTTAGGAGTTTTAGACGTTTTTTTTTTTTAATAGATAATCATGTAAGTCGATGTATTTTGTATTTTAGCTTTGAAAGTTATTTATATCATTATAAATTTTAATACGTTAATTTAAAACTAAATTGAGGCCACCGTGACATCACCCTAACCATATTTTAGTACTTATAGGTTTCAGTTTTTTTTATTTAAAATATTCTTATGCTAATGCCTTCGTGTTAGGTAATATTACGTACCTATTTGTGGGTAGGTAAATAACCTTTTCGTGAATATAACTTTATGAATTGGTAAAATATTCAATTTTTACTTTTAATTATTAAATTTAATTTATTAACATTACAGCGGTGACGCCCTACTTATTCACGTTATTATAGCGATGCGGAACTTAACAATTTTGCAAATAACCTACTTTTTTTTAAATTTTAAATTAAAAATTGATTAAAAGTGATTTTTTAACAAGTAAAAATGTTTAATCTTTAAGCTTTTTATATTATTCGGTCCGATTCGCTAAGATTTTGCTGACATTTATTTATCAAAGAGCTTTGTTGCTTATTCGATAGTTGTTTACTACAAAGGGTGATTCAGAATTCGCATTACAAAATTACATGAATAAATTGACACAAGACACTAATAAAAATTCATATAAATTTGATTCTATGAAGTTTAAAATTATTTTGATTAATTTTATTTATATGCACAAAAAATGTTACATTAAATTAACTGCAAAAATGCGTATAGTTTAGATAGATTTAGGTACAAAAATCTAATATGGCTTCTATGAGAAAAATCAAAATTTATGTAAATACCTATCTTATTATAAATTAGATATAAAAATTTTAAACGTATACGCAACTTAAGAGATCTTAGGTAAGAAAATTCAAGAAAATTTTAGATATCTTAATAAATAGAATTTCAGAAAATATGACAATTTTTATTTTTTTGTTTTAAACAAATTCATAATATGTCGAAAGTTAATTGTTTTCTCAGCGACATGTTAAGGTGAATACAAAATTCCGCACGTTTTGCCCATTTAGTCGACTTTTTATCTACCAGTAATAGAAGTTACCCTTGTTAGAACGTGTTCCGGAGGCACGGTTAACAGACTGCAAAAAATACATTCATCTACATTTTGAATGACATTTAAGTGATGTATGTATTTGTGGAGAATTTTAAGAGAGACATATGTTATTTACATTACGTTATGTACATTGTGTTATTATTTCTATTTATCTATGTACATATCTTAAAATTGCGTACGTCATAATTTAATGACTACTAAAGGTCAAGTTGGGATCTCGAAGATCCTTAAGATAACTACAGTTTTCCTATATTTTTCAAAATAAACTTCGACGACAAAAACGAAACATAATTATTGTTAAGAAAATTAATTACGACGAACGGTGACGAATGATGTTTTGAAACACGATAAGATTTTTAGAAAACAATCAAAATAATCTGATCTACTAAAGTTCATTTCCCTCTTATTATGCAGTGTACACGTTTTTATCTAGATATATTACCTACGTAGTATAAAAATGTATAGCAATAAATATTATATTCGCGCAAGTAGTTTTTAACTGACAGTCGAATGTGAACTTTTAATATTTTACACGCGTTTAAAGCATCTCGTCCATTTAGAATAACTTGGAAACGCTTTTTACCGATGAACAAATTAATAATATTTAAATAATTTTGTTGTCCAACTTTTTTAATTTGATACCTGTATAACTACCTTTTTTTTCTGTACTGAATTTCAATTTCAATTAAGTAGTACTTTTATTTGTTAATATTTGCATATTATTGTTCAGAGTTATTGTAATCAACAATAAATGCACATAAATTTTACACACCAATAGACGACGGGGGATCAAAATGTATCTATGAGTAATGTAGATCGCCATATTCGAAATCGATAAAATTTCCGATTCACGATGAAAAGGTTAGTATTAAACGCGTACCTACATCCGTGTTTATAAACGAGGATTTCAGACCGCTATAAACAGCAGTACAGTTAAGGCTACAATCGAATTAATTTCAACTTAGGCAGACATTTTTCCAGAAAATTATTATTGGTATTTTTATGTGTAAAGCATTTGTCCCATATTATGAAACAAACGATAAAGCGCTCTGTTTTTGTTTTAACTCATATAATTTTGATTTAATTTTAAAAAGTAGCTTTTTTTTAATCCGAAAAGATCAAAGAAAAGCGTCCGACAGTAAGTTAATTTGGAATAATTTTTCTACAATACACACAAAATATATAAAATTCGTGTTTAGACTGTTAGAGGATTTAAATTTGCCCGCATCGCCTATTTTATTATTAGTAAGATTAAAATCGTAATTTCTGATATTGGTCATTTTCGAAGATGCACATTTACAAAAACTTTTTCAACATTTCGAAGTATAGAATCAACTAACGATAAATATTTTTATTCGTCTTACTAATTTATTATAAATCATACTGTGCATTACTGTAACAATTTATTTTCATTTTTAACAACTCGTAGTACAACAAATTAGAGACTTGGTTGGTTTTTATAAAACAATAAGTTACCTTTTGACGCGAGTTCTAAGAACTTAAAAGTTATTAATAAAAATTTCGAAAAAATATTTGTCGAAAGAAATTATTTTAAACTTTAAAAGTTTAAATATAAAAAAGATAACGTCTAGCAAAATGTACATTTCAGAAGTAGTGACGCGTATGTTGAAATGTTTATTGCGTACAGCGACAAAAAAAATAGAAAATGGATCGACAAAATTAGTTACACAGTTTCTGCTTTGCGCTGACGTTTTTATGGCACGAATTTAAACGGAACACAATCATGACCTAATTAATACAACGAATTATATTTATCTGAACAATTAAAACTTTACGGGCCTATGTATATTATTTTGTTAATAAACTGCATAATCTGCCGCGTTTTGTAATTTTATCGAATTTATACCGGTAGTAAAATGCTGGCGCCGTAAAGTGAAAGGTTTCCCAATTATCTTGACTTTTAAATATGTATGCGCATACATAATGGCTAAAGAGGGGGTGTCACAAGGTACTCACTTTGCAAAAATTGCTCCAACAAATTTAGGTGAAGGATTTTGATACTATGATCGAATACGTTGACACAAATATTATTAAAAATTCGCACGATCTACTTTTTACGTTTAACCGAATTGTCGTAACTTGTAACTAATTGTAAAAGTTGGGTGCGTTTGTTATGTTCATTTTTTTTTTACTTTTATTTTCACTTTACAAAAGCGCGCCTTGCCGAACGTTGCAATATCATTTGTTATATCATTTTATGTCTTTGTTGACTATTCAAGCGAATCGATTTGATATCATATTGAATGTGCTGCAGTTAACTTATTATCTTATGAAACACAAAAATGAGTAAAACAATTTATATTTTAAAACTCGACGAAAATAGTTACTTACTAGTTATAAGTGGTTTTAATTATTATCTGATGTAAAGTATAAAAATACGGACCAACGTTACTCAGGGACGATCAAACAAAATTAGTTATGTAATAATAAACTTGAACTTGATATTTGAATAATGACAAAATATTTGACTGTTAAATTTATGTTACGCCTAATTCGTTAGATTCTGAGCTTACATTTATTTATATTAAATAAACATTCGATTAAATGTTATTGCTAGGTGTATACTAAGGTCGTCCAGATGTAGGTATTTATTAAAATAGATACAAAGTATTTTATAATCTCTCGTCATTAATGTTCCAATAAATACAAACTTACTAGAATTAGCGTCCAATTTGAATGTAGATATTTAAAACGTCCTCGACTTACTTTCTTTTGTTATAATCTTTTAACTAAAGGTTAGATCGTAAATAAAAAATAATTTACTACACAAATTCTTTCTCCTACAAACAATTAGAAATAATTGTTTAAAAACTAGTTTATTAAAAAAAAATTAGACAAGTATAAAAATTTAAACGTTTATCGCCGATCGAGTGCATTTTAGTGAAACAAAATCCCGAAATATAAATAGGCGATGTTTAAAAAAAATCTTTTAAACCGACATCGGAGTCCTTTTCAATAGAAATAGAAGATATATACCTGCCGAAACTTTGAAATTACCGAAGTTTTGTGTTTTACGGACGTTCTATTCTTTAAAATTTTCATCAATGCCATCCTAAATAAATAAGAATCGGTGTAAACTGAAATTTCGAAGTGTAACAACCAACGAGGGGGAGAACCAGAACTGGTAACGCGCTTTCGGAATGCGGTTTGTTGCAAAAGGTAGCCTTTGGTACCTACCCATGTTAAGAATTCCAAACCTATCCTTGGGCACCCCTTAGCGTTTTCAAAAATCGGCCTTGAAGGTCAAAATTTTTAACGTTTTCGGATCGAGATTAACCGCTTTGCAAAATGTCAGATCCTATCAATGCACGCAATATAAGGTGGGTGAATATTTGTTTTTTCGTAAAAACTATTGGTTCTAAAACTTTTTTCTTCATTTCGACAAGATCAGGCTATAGTAGTACAAAAAAAATGTACTAAAACAATTTTACGGGTATTTTGAAATGGGTTTTAAATTTCATCTAGACGCCCGACCGCCGTATGCCTACCTGTCTAATTTGGTAAAAGTATTTATAAACATCGTTATGGAGTTTTCTCGTCATAATTTATATACCTACCTATGTATTTTTATGAATACCTACGTGATTGATCGTGAAAGTTCAGAATTCTCGCAAGAATGTGGAAAAAATCATTGCGCGAGAGTTCGACTGCATTAACGTCCAATTAATTTTAAATAAAAGTGTTTAGAATTTAATAAATGTCATAAAAATCGGAGATGATGATAATAATAATAATAACGGTTTTTATATCAGCGATAGAAGAGCATAAAATCATTTAACGGAAATTAAAAAAAAAAAGAAAAGATAAATTAATAGGTACTAATATAACTGAAATCTTAAAATGCTAATTTAGATCCTGTAAGTATACCTATCATAAATAAATAATCATTATAATTATTTTTACAACGTTCCGTAAAAGCTTCAGCTATCTGCCTTTCGTATAAAGAAGTATTCGATAAGTATCAATTAACCTGAAGGAAAAAAGATGAACAGTAATAAAACCTTCCATGTATGTAGGTATGACCTGGACAGACTGGCGCTGCATGCAATTGGACTTGTAGGGTTTTATGTACATGGAATCAAACTCGTTACACAGAATTATGGCGCCTATATCTAACGAGATGTGCGGCAACTAACAATATAATAAGGTGCTTCCACAGCGACCGGCATAAAGTTGAACACAAATGGAAAACTTTTTTATTTGGAATTTCTCGGAAAATTTTATTCTTCGTTAAAAGCGCATAGTTTCAAATTCAAAATACATATTTCAATATTTGAATATAAGCGAGGGACGTCCGACAATACGAAATCGGCTCGTTTTTGAAAATACACAAAAATGTTATTTGGGAAAGTTTTTTTTTAAATTGCAAGGAATTGTCAAATGGCGTCGTTACGTTAGTGTCATTTTTTTTTCCTTTTGGCCCACTTTTTTCCTTTCCCCGAACGTATTACGTAAAGTGAATTTGTTTAAAATCGATTTATTATTGGACAACATTAAAGTGTACTATCGAATTTTAACTTTCGATCACCCGACGACTAGAAAATTATCATAATTGAAAGTAACGTTAAAACAATCGAATTTTTTGCGTCCGACTATATAAGAAGAACGCACAAACGCGTCGTCTTTAACAAAATTTACAGAGCACTAGAAACAAAGACAAATCGATTACATTAAAATGAGGCAAATAAAAGAAAAAAAACTTAACTATTTTATTCTACGTAGAAAAAATAGGTCAAAAAAGTAAAAAAAAAAGTTGCGATTGATCTTCTTGCGATTCTAGGAAACTTTTCCAAATAACATTTTTGTGTATTTTCAGAAATAAGGGCACTTTACTCTTGGGCGGATTTCATAGTTTTGAATGTCCCTCGTATACGAAAGGTTATATTCAAATTTTGAATTTCGAACTATGCAGAGCATTTTATGAAGAATAAAATTTTCCTAGAAATTTCAAATAATGAAGTTTTCCATTTGTGACCCACTATTTACGTTTTTAGGTATTCTTGTCGTAAAATGAACCGCGCGCAAAGGAGATTGTGGCGAGAAACGCGTTTTTGACGTTTTTTTCTCTCACCTAGCGTGAATTTATAGGGACTTTTGACATGTTAGTCGGGAAGTCCCAATTAACAACTGCGCCAAGTCGCCACTTCCTACTAATTACTTGGGTCGAATTTCTTAAAATGCCTCTACTAATATTCATTGTGTGGTACACCTATCTTACCTGTATTTGTTATAATCGAAAAGCCAAAATATTCTTTAATAAGATAATGGTTTTCACTTGATAACATTTAGATTATGTATCATTACCTTTACTATGCTTATTATTTTATTAATTTGATATTTTTTAATTACTTAATGAAGTAAATTTGTGATAAATGAATGCTGTTACATATTGTTATTCCTTGTTACAGTTCATTTAATCCTATGATTTGTATATTTTATTTTAATTAATTTTTATTATCGCATTGTTTATAATATTAAATATAAATAATATTTAATTTCACTACTCACTCGGTAATCCCACAGTAATCATGTTTTAAAGGTAATATATTTGAAGGGGTCATTCCAAATAACCAGATAAATTGACGGCGAACATTTTTTTAACGAATGGCGAAGAAAATATCTATCCAGCAATTAATTATTTAATCCAATTAAAAAACAAAATCAATATTATGATGTTTCGCATCATACTCTATAGCAGCTTCGAAAAATTATAACTAAAATAAAAAAGGATATAGAAATTAAAACATTTCTTCAAAAAAAGAACAAATAATCTTAAGGTCATTGACAAAGAATGTCACATCACGAATAAATTGCTTATTATTTTTTTAAAAATAGAAATATCTTGATCGCATTCTGATATACACAGGTTGTTCGTTTAATATAAAATTAAAAAGTAAAGCCCGCTGTCTTAAATTATGTAGAAACTTTATTGATTTAATATGATCATCAACGTAGGAAGTTACTGTGTTACGAGAAGTCCTTCTAAAGTTCAACACAATGATTGACGACCACTAATATTATTTTCGATCGACTTTTTACGCATTATTTTACAAAAAAATATGGCGACACATTACTCTTGACCATCTTCGACTTTTTGCAGGCACGTGCAAACTCTTCGCATCAGAAATTCTTACGGTACGGATGATTTAAATTAATTTTTTTTGTCGATTTTGTTCCGTAATTTGGAAAACTAGTTGCTCACTCGAAACTTTTCATCGATTACGAATTATTTTTTATTCATATTGTCGCCTGTTTCGGTGCAATTTTCGGATACTTATTGAATGAATTGGAAAATGTCGTGGAACTAATTTAGATAGTGGATATTTTCTAAAAAAAATGAGGAGACAAGACGAAGGACGTGCCGTATCGTCAACTAAGCGATAACGGACACAAAATTCATTTAAAAACAATGCATCCTTTTGTGGCGGAAAACACGAACGCATAAATAGTTAAATTATATCGATTGGCGGGCCATTTCAAAGCAACCCTGACCCTGGATAATATCACCGTCGTGGTAATGAAATATATGGTAATTACCTACTTATTGTATGTTCATAAATGTACCTATAAAAATGTGGACGTTTTATCGTTTTTATTTGTTAGACATATTACGAATGTGTATTTTAAAATAAATGCGTATTTTTCTTTTCTTTTTTTTACGATAAAGTTTATTGCGCAACGTTAATATCGATATGGAAAAATTTGAAAAAATACAAACGTTTACAAATTTACGCACGTGTTCTTAATAAACTGATAAAATTGACATATTCATAATTATTAGATTAGTAACGATAAATGTCCTTTCAAATTGTTTTTCTTATATTTCATATAGGTTACATCACCTTGTCGCAAACCGCTTATTATTATCACATCCATAGATACGGTTTTTAAATTACAGTTGTGATTTATCTTACAGAACCTATCTAATAACAAAAATCATATTTATCATTCATGAGTACATCATCATCAATTAGGACTAAAATTTTTGTTGCGGACAAATTATATCAAAAACATGACACCTACGTAGGTTCGAAATACATAGTGATTTTTACTGCCGTAAATGTCCTTCTTGCAAATATCTTACATAACATTATCATCAGTTTTGATTCCATTGGAAGCATAAAAACGAAATTGAATGAATGATTATTTATCTTTTTTTTATCTAATATTTAGTTTTCAAATTTAATCCCCATTAATCGTTTGTTTTTGAAATTCGCCTTGTGCACCCCCGGAGATGATGCCATCGGGGAATTACATCAAGGTTGTCGACTGATTTTAATTCGTTTTGGATTACGTACTTCCATTCTGTTTAGGTACTTATTGTTAGTCAGCTAATTGAACTATTTGAAAATTGAATCACTAAATACCTACTTCCGTTTTACACATGTCATGATAGCGAAATTAAATAAATTGTTAAAATTAATATCGCAAACATCTTACTAATATGTCTAACAATAAGTATCATATCATTATCACTTTATATTTTTTTATTGGAATTGCAAATTAAATAAATTTTCATTAAATTTACATTTGAAATGTAAAGCAGAGATAGTTGTGTATTTTACGTAATAATTTATTATAACATTTCCTATAACATGTATACAAAACAATATATTTTTTTAATGTTATTTACTGCATTAACTTTTCCTGTAAATAAGTAACGCATAGATAGGAGAGAATACGTATAGGATGCGGCAATTTAATTTATGAACTCTATATTTAAACAATTTTGATAAGAAATAAAATACATATAATAAAGATAAGAAAGAAAAGACATAGTAACAAACGAACAGTAAATGAGAGTGTAAGTTTTTGTTTATTTTGATGAGTTTAATATTATATAGCTCGGGTTTTTCAGTTACTCATAAAATTAGTCTTTTTTTTTTAAATGGGAATAGTAATTTTTCTAATCCCTAATGTCGGGCACAAGAAAGATACGCACGTTATAATCTTTTGTTAGTTTTCACGTGAAGTTATTATCGATGTTTTACGTTTTTTTTTCTTCTGTTCGCCTAGGTGCCGTTTCCTTATTTTCAACTTGAACAATTTATCGTTGTCAAAGAACAATTAGAAAAAAAAATTACAATTTAAAATGTTAAGCGTTAACGTAAAATGCAACATTTAAGGATTATTATAGAAAAAGTAATTTTAAGTAACTACGAAAAACTAAACGCAAATACTTACCGAGATGAGACAGATCGGACAGCTCTGAATCTGTAAAAATAAACTGAAATAATTAAAATGTTTTAACAAAAACATTATTACGGTTGAAATTGTTGTTTTTTTTTAACATTTCATTGCTAATATGTAAGTATTTCCAATTAATGTTTATCGAATGGGAATTATTTATAGCTAATTAAATTGTTTGGTAATTCGATTTTCCAATAACTGGTACAATTATAACATGTTTATAGTTCAAATGAATTGCATTACCATTAAACTAGGTGTAATTTAAACGTGGACAAATATGTTGCTCGCCCAATAAATTCACCGGTAACATATCACATTTCTAAATGTTGTTTATGTTCGAAAATCATGTCAATTATAAGTACCTAATTTGAAAATTGGTAAACTTACACCTTAGTTGAAAACTATAAGAAGTCAGCTTAAATACTTATAATTTCGTAGCATTTAATTAATGCAATAATACACACCAGTTATCTAACGCACATGTTTTTCAATAAATTGCAATGTCAAATTTTTTCCGATACACAATGCAACGTCTGAGTCCACAGAGCAATCGCTGTTTGTTTGAAAATACCAACTCACATTTTTATTCGCCTCATTGAGTAGACGTTTTATTTCTTTTATTAACTATTAACTATTAACGAGACGCAATATCAAATAGGTATGTTTTCAGAATAATAGTAGATACGAAACAACGTAATTTGTTTTGGCATTAGTTTCTTACTTCTTTAGTCAACGATTATTAGTACCTACGTACCACCGTTTTTTATTACCCACATATTTTCATTTTTATTACTTTATTTGTTCTGATTTTTTATTATATTCGTTTAATAATTATAGGTTCTTTTTACCATTCTAACACAACAAAATTAAGCATTTAATGGATTTTTTTAATGGTTTTTTCATAGTTGAGTTAGATTTAGCAAAAAATCACTTATTTAATAATTTATTAATTTATTTAAAAAATACTTGCTCATTTACCTACAAAACTAATAGTTACGGCGCTTTTCATTTCTTTATAGACGCTGAAATATGAATATAATTATTCAAAGCTCCAATTACGAAGAAAACAATTAACAATTAACTATTAACTATTGTTTATATATCCTTTAAAAAAAAAGGATGTGTGGAGCATGCAAGTTTGCCAGACGGTAAATAAACTATACATATGTACAATGATAATAGTCATACGATGGTATTATAATCATAATATCGTAAATTACGATAAACTGATTATATCCACCTTTTAATATTTTATTTACTCGTGAATCACTGTAAAAATAATAGTCAATGTTGAATTCAAGAACACTAACCTGTAGATAAAAGTTGTAAAACTAGTAAATGCATTTTTAAATAAGTAATTGGCCAGTACATTGGAAGTAATTAGAGCAGTGTTGGAAATCATTTTAATCGCTTTAGTTTACGCCTGAAATGAATATCCTGAGCTTTCCCCCTCCGCGGAGGCGAACTTTCTTCGCTATGTCAAAAAAAAACGGTGACATTTTACGACTTTTTTTGATTTTCTTGTAATTAACTTCAAAACTGTATTGGAATTTCAAACTCGGTCTACTTCCAGTAACAAACAATTAAAGAGGTAACACCACAAAAACTCCTGAACCTAGTTTCTTGTATATGTATCGAAACGTGCCACGCTGGTTGTAATTGTAGGAAGAGTGGGACGAGGTGCATCACAATTTGCAAAGAGTGCAATAGCCAAACATGCAGGAACTCCTCTTCAGATGACGATGCAATCTTGAACATCAACACCGAGGCCAGCGCATGCATCACCCAATGGAAGAAGGGGAGCTTATCACAGAAGAACAATAGCTGAAATACGTCCTGAAACCATCAACGTCCAAACGAGCAAAACTTTCATAGGTTCCAGGGTTCATTATTGTGTATTATGATTTTTAATTCTTCACATTTGTATGTGGGTTAGTCCCCCCAAATGAGACGTTTATGATCGCAATAGATAACAGATTGAAAATTAATTACTAACGTGTAAAATTTGATCTTTTTTATTGGCGACGTTTTGATATTTGAAAAAAAATTGATGGCGAGGCGCCATCTTTAAAGGTCTGCAACTCCCTTGGGAAGCTTTTTTGTAACTCAATTCGACACAAAATCCTCTCTAAAATTCGACGTTTTCAGTTGGAAGAAGAGTTCCTTATATAATTAGATTAATTTTTTCGCATTTTGATTCGCACTAAATTTTTTATAACGTGGATTTTTGTGTTTTGTTCTCACAACAATCGCCCTTCAAATTGTGCATTAAACTCAATCAGGTGCATTTGTGTGCGTGTAGGTACTTACATTTAATTAGAAAACTCTTAAATCTTAGGTACTCGATGGTGGCAATAGAATTAGATGTTCTACAACGTTCGTTTTTTTTTTAACTTTTATCGTAAAGTTGATCGTGACAGATGTGTTGAAGGTGCAAAATGGTAAACTGGGCGAAAACATTTTTGTGTTAAAAATAGACAATTTTCATCCTAATTAAAAAGTTTCAGAATTTCATGCTCCATATTTCACGACGGCGAACCTTATTCGATGGGAAGCATAGTTTTGGAGTTATGTAATTTCGAAAAATCGAAAATAGTCAGAAAATTTCGCAGTTGTTTTGACATAGCGAAGAAAGCTCGCTTACGCCAAAGGAGCTAACTCTAGATATTCATTTTCAGACGTAAACTGAAGCGATTAAAACGATTTCCAGCTTTCCTTTAATTACATATTTCCAACCAAAATTCGAATTTCATTAGCCTATAAATAAATGAATTTAGTTTAATGTGTATAATCTTTAGGGAAAATGCTTTTAATTATAACTTTATAAAAAAAATAAAAATTCTAAAAGCAAATCAAATAATATGTTTTTTCTTTAAATCACGAGCGTCGATTTTTTAAAAGTTGTTTGTCGAAATGACGTCGTTAATGACTGTCTTGCGCTTCATCCAAATGCGTCATTAAGCTTTCGTTTTCTCGCAGATATCTACGAATTTAAATTAATCTACAATAGTCAAGATTCTGGCAAACTCTAACCTTCATGTGATTTTGTTGATCTTAAAATAAATGTATGAAAGCATTTAGGTAAATTGTATAGGATGCCTGGTATTCTGCGATTTTTCAAGTTCTTTTTTTATATCTATAAATTAGTCTATTTACAAACATTAACAAATACTAAAATCGTAGAAAAACAGGACAATAGTAAAAACAATCGCAATCAAATTCGAGGACGAATAATACGCGTGCCGTATTTAATTTTATAAATATTAGATACACGTACGTACACGTGTTATCCTGAAAAATTATCTGATAATTTTTAAAAGGGGTTTAATCAGTAATTGTTACGTATTAATTTTTAATCCAATCAATATTGTTATCTAATGTTTATCTAAAAATCAACCGTAATTAATACTAAAAGGAAATTGTGGATTTTGTAAACAATTCGTGGTGTTGTTATTGTTTTGTCGATCACGTGTTCTGGATTAAACAGAAAAAAAATTGGTAAAAACAGATTTGTTACGTCAAAATATACTGTATATTAAGCGTATTAGTAAAAACAGCATACGTTATATTAATCCTGTGACGTCCACGGCAGGTACCACCACACACACACACACACACACACTCGATAAATTTGTTTTTATTTATTAGTAACAGGATGCGCATATTGTAATTCAAAATAAATAATAGGAAAAAAATTATTCTAAAATAGGACCATTAGGTGAATAATTAACAACGACCACAATTTTAATTGTTCATTATCTAATGAGTATATAGATGTACCTACTGAAAAAATATCAATTAGTCCCTTAATTAATTTCTTTACGTAAAACTTGTTATTGGCTTATCATTTTACAATAAAAAATAACGATTTCCAAATATTTTCACAGGAAAATGTAATTAAATATAAAAATTCTTGTTGGAAAATCTTTTAATTTTTGTTAGACTTATTGTTAGAAATTAATTTAGGTAGGCACTACTATAATAAAAATATTTTTTAAATTACCTATTTAGAATTTGAAAAGTTTTTCGACGTCGTATTTGAAATCGTTCGAGTCGGAAACACGAACAATATCGTTTCGATACGTTGTGCAATCTTTTTAAAATTATCTAGGAAAATTAAGGGGGTGGGGGGAAGCAAGCTTCCGGTTTTGAGTTATTTCGTAAGAGAAAGGCGTTAATCGTCTCGTTTCTGGTCAAATTCGTTTCAAGTTCATTTTTCCACAATTTATAGCGCTAATAATTTGTAAGTATTACCTCTAAGCGACACGTTAGCTTTCGTCAAGGATTCTGGTATTTCGATTGTTTTCGATTTAATTCTTTTGTTTACGATCTACATAATTAAAAGTATATATTTTTTGTTATTTTGATGAAATCGTGGGCTTTGAATTTAATGGTGCGTTATATTTTCAGATTATTTACTAGATTATACTTACATACTTGAAATCCAAATTTTAATCGCTCGTTTTAATCTTACGGATTTAACATTGATCAAGTGCGCACTATTAGGTAAATAGTGACTATAATTTTGCATTGTTTTAACTAATTAATATTTTCAATCACATTACCGAAGGTTTCAAGAATGGAATTGTTACGATTTCATGGTCAGTAGTCCGCACCTTGGCAAACTTCCGGGTTTCGGTATAGATACATGTATTACATCGTTAAGCCTCTTTTGGATACAAAAACACTGGAAATATTTTTTACGAAAAACAACGTTTATATAAGCGCGTACTTATAGGTAATGAACTAAAATAAATTTTATGGACACCTACATACTTACAAGACCACAAATTTCAAATTGAAATTGATGTCGAATTAAATCATTCCACAACAAAACAAATGACATACTAATGGTCTACATGCATAGGTTATACACGTGTATTATTGCACAGCTATATTACGTAACGCAATATTAATTTCAACTAAAAAATGTCATTGAAATATAATTTTAAGTCGGGTATTCTTATTACATTAAAACTGCAAATCATATCGGTTATACATAATATGTGTAAGTACCTATATATATATATATATATATATTTTACCTGCAATCGTTTAAAATTCAAAATCATTGGCAAGGTTAAATTATGTATTCGCACGGAAAAGGGATTTTTTTACATTTAGATCGCCGAAATTATGTAATACAATGGTTAATTAATAAATAGTATCTATAAATTGAAGAAAAATGAAACTGAAAAATTAAGTTTAAAACATTTTGGTTATGAAAAGCGAACGATTTACATTGTTATACATTGTTGAAAAGTACAATTTACATTATTTTCACAAGCAAACAATGTTACAATGCGTACCTTTCCGAGATATTACGTCATTCACATCTGTTCATTGGAAATTTGAAATGTTATTTTAATATTAGCACTTTTCGTTTTCGTGGCATAGATATTAACTTAACCCAATCTTTCGATTGCCGATTTCAAATTTCAATATGGATATTATTAATTAACGATATTAGTATAAAATTCTATGATGTTGGACCGTGTTTAAATAAAACATTTAGTAATCGGTTTAGATGTGATACAACTAGGTAATTAACGTTTGATAAGTATGCACATACCTATATTAAATTGTAAAGATATTGGTTGCCAAATATTAGTCTTATTAATATGTATTTTAAAATTGGTTGGTGTACTTTGTTACTTTGTCTTTATCTACGTTAAGCGTTGTTACATATTGCTTATTCGCGTATCATGAACAGTTTTCCAAAACCATCCGAAAACCATACAAAAATCTTGACCTGTAAGTATTTGTGATTAATAAATTGCAAAATTGTTACAGGTAATTATACATAGGTACTTTCTAAACAGAAGTAAACATTCAACACGACATTTCCCAGTTAATAAAATTATAAAATAAAGATTTACATAATTACAGTTACTTCTTCCTGCAACTAGGTACACTCCGCAACATAAAATTATTGATTAGATAGAAAATATTCGTATCTATACCTACCTGTTGATTGTAAATGGAAGTGTGAAACGGTTGTAATTTATGAACTTAAATGTGCCACTAACTTTTATTTAATTAACGTTTCTACTCCGATTTAACTTAATAATTATTTTTAAATTTTTTATCAAATTAATTAAATAATTACAATGCAAATAATAGTAATATATTTAGATAATAAAAGACTATATTTAATTAAATAAGATCAACATTAATATGTTTAAACAATTATTGAATTCGTTACTCGTTAATGAGCATTAAAAAAAAACGCAATAACTTTGAATACTTACGTTAGATCTAAACAATAGTCCGTACACGTGCCAATTTTAGCTGCGAAAAATATAAACTGTGCTGCGACATTTTACACATTACGATAGCTTGTATGTATTAAAATGCGTAGAAATGCTACATAGATATTAATAATAAAGGCGCGTGTGTGCATTGAGTATAGGAATATTATATAAGTACATAGGTAAAAGAGAGAAAGATTAATGCGAGATTCCAAAGTTCATTAAAACCGCATTGAAATCCTTTGTTTTAGTAAGCGTAACCGATTCTCTGTGTATAAGTAAGTAGTAATCAATCATAATTTTATGAGTCCTACAGTTATAAAACTATCTTCGATTCTCTTGGTGTCTACTAAAACCCACAAGGCATTTAATAATAATTCATTGTTGAACATTCAACGATAGCTTTCCGATGTTCAATTGCCCAATCAAATGATAAAATCATAATCGTACAACCCTCACTTGACAACTGCCGAACTTAACTTTTCCTGAATCAGCTGTGAACTACGTGGAAGTTTCGTTTGTTTTCAAAAATGTTTTGCGTCGTTATTTGCTATTTATACAATTCCTTATTACTGTCCACCTAAAGACAGTAATAATGTTACTTATTTCTTTATATAAAATTAGAAACGCGCAAAAATTTCCTAATAGATATTTTTGGACGATTATTATTAGACAAACATTAACACAATCTTTTAAAAAAATATTATTTAACGATAGGTAAAATATACAAAATAGACAAACAATCTATTATCGTCTATAACGCAATGAGACAGAATTGAAAATTGACGACAATCAAAATAGCTATTTTATAAGTATCGTTTTGTTTTTAAAATTAATCATACCTACGTATATTTCGTTGTTTAAGACGTTTAAAAAAAAGATGAATTCAATTAAATTGAAAAAAAAAATGTTTGAAAACGAATGAAAGGTGAATATAAAAGAAATAAGTGAAAATGAACGTCTAAAATAAAATAAATAAATAAAAAAACAGACCGATAAAAAGCCGCAGATATGATAAACGCTTCAGACAAACGCGATTAAAAATTAAAGTCGTACTTACGTAAAAAAAATATTCCACCTAATAAACGCAGTGTTTTTTTAAGGTGACGTCTGACAGTGCCGTGGAGAGCCTTTGTGAAAACAATTTAATAAATGGTCCCCATTATCGCATTAAATTCAATAAAAAAGTCAATATTTTTAGCTGATTTTGTAGGATAGTAGGAATTACTGATTTATATTTGTTTAAAAGTAATAATTAAGTACTTACAATACGTACTGAGTTTAGCTAAGAGCATAATAATAATAATGCGAATAAATTAATATCGTTTATATAATATGGTTATCAAACGGGTATTTAATACAGAAATACGGAATTACTGATGTATTATTCAAATAAGTAGATGCATTTATTACAGTCATATTTAATTTAAAAATGCTTAAATGTGTACACAAATAATTTTACGATTTTGAACTGAAAATTAATGATTGTCGAAGCTATTCTACTCAAGTGTAATTAACACCTGCTGGACTTCATACAGTTTAAAGGTCACAACGTATGAGCATTGACATTTTCCAAAGCCTTTGTTTTCGATTTTTCTTTATTATTATAGAATGCCTCTGGGTATTCTATTTTAAAAGTTTATAAGTCGATTCAAGGTGATAAATTATTAAATTAGATGCGACAATGAACGCAAAAAGTACCTATTTATTGTTTGTTTTTTTTTTTTTTTGATAATACATTAACTACAGTTATTCGAACATATTTATGAGCTTAATGGATCTATTCTGTAACAAATCTACAACTTTTACAGACCTGTTAACATGTTATCACATTGGAAACGTATGAAAATCACGATTATCATTGATTGTCAATTTTCTTACAGGCTTATATAAATTACAAATTTTTGGCGGAATGGGCCCATAAACTTGCTGCAAACAAGCCTTATCGTACAGATACACAACATTTGAGAACGGCTCAACGAATAAACGAGTTACTCAAAAATTATTTAAAAAATCGTTTGAGAAACGACCACCATTGATGATTTATCGAGAAAAAACAATACGTTAGAATATACTACTTACCTATTCATTTACATCTTGTATTTATTACGAAACAGGTAGTACAAATTGGGCCTAAAATAACGTCCGTGGACGATCAATTTGTTTGTTCGTCAGAATTACGAGTCATTTTTGAATCGGTTGTTGACATCTAATGCAAAATGGTTGATCCAAATGTTTCTAACCTCTGGCTAACAGTCACGAAGGTCGTCTACACGACACAACAACCGAGACAAAGGTATGAGACACTGCTCAAAAATAACTTAATTTGATACATTACAAGGGTATTGTGTTTGTTCAAGATAATGTGAGACTAGTCTGGAAATTCTACCTACCTTCGATGTTTACCAGATATCCCTCGTTATCTGATTAACTATCACTTTTTCTTGCTGTTAAAACTTATACACGCAATTGGTAATTACGGAATTGAGAGTTGAATGTTTTTCGTTACTAAAAATACTGGCACTTTATTGGGAAAAATGTATTGCTTGCGATTTATTGCTCAATTTTCGAAATAAAAAGTTTTTATGCATGTTATATTGACTTTTAAAAGTGTTTTTATTTTAATAATCAATAAAAAAAACTCATTTGCATTAAAAAACAGTAGAAAACTAAAATATATTGATTTTTACAACATTACGATACGGTTGTTTTAAAATTTCTTTCATGTAAAAATAGATTTATAAATTATTGATCAACTACAGTTTGGTTTTACGAATAATAAATTACAAGTGAATAACAATTCTGTTTAATCTACATGTTTTCTTAAAGGTAAATGAAGAAAATATCGTAAAATCGAAACAATTTCTAAAAATATCCAAAATTTATAAATGAAAAGGTTACCATAAACAATTAATCATACAATATTTAGAGCGTATTTAGAGTTGATGTATATTTTTAAAAGTCAATAAACCAGACTACACATACAATTTTTTTTTAATTCACGTGAAATTGACAATTTGCCAAAATTTTCGGATCGAATTTGTTTAGATTTTGTATATTATGGCGAGCATTTTAAAATTCAACAATAATTTTATATTTTAACACAAATATCTAAGCACTACCTATAGATATCAAAACAAAATGGGATTCCTCGCAAATGATTTAATGTTAATCTCGTTAAAAAATAAAATCGCCCCAAAAACATGTAATTGTTTGACTTATCATCTGGTAAATTTACCAACAATGGTTTTTGTATCAAAACTTTATTTTTTAAAATAGGAAGTGCATTCAATGACGAATCTACCCACTTGTTCATTTTGTTTTTGAGATTAATACAACAGAATTTACGGAAGAAAATTTGAAAAAAATTAACTAGGCAGTTAACCATTTGTTTTGACAGTCGAAGTGCCACCTATGCGGTGTCATTATATTCAGAAAATTACGCAAAATCCAAAAATGTAATAATACATAAGGAGTTTAATTTGAAAATCGATAACTGATGTTGGTTCCGGCAAAACCGGAAGTGGGAAAAACACAATTTCCATATCAAAAAGTGACGTTTGGACGAGTACATTAGATATGTAACAAGTTTAAAAATGTTATCTTAATAACTAACGAAATTCTAATTCTGATTCATGATTCTGTTACACACGGTGTGTAGGTAACTAATAAAATATTCAAAAAAAAGTTTATGGTCAAATTACCTACATATGTAAGTATCTGGTTTTCTCGAACATGCCAGTTCTATACATGTATTACATATTATAAAAATGAGCGCGCTTATATCGTTTGTTTTTATTATAAATAATATCCCGACTATATAGGTAGATAGTAGAAAGAATTCAAAATTCCAACTTTTTCAATTTTGTTTTCTTAGTTTATTTTACATAAAAGCTACGCTCTGGTTTACCTTCATATGTAATAAGAAGCTTTCCAGTTTTGTAAATAAACTCTAGCGGAATGTAATTTGATAACGAAACTATTTTTGATCTAAAATTATAAATTGACAAAAAAAAGAAAATAACTGGTACCCCACAGATGATACGTTAAACTCGAGGAATATTCCGACTGACCTGAAAATGACGATTTTAACGCCAAAGTAAATAACAAAAAATAAAATTGATTCAATTAGCGGGCAATTATTTGATTTATTTCCGTTTTTATTTTTCAAGTAAATTATGCAGCTCAATAAAATAGAAAGTGGGAGTTTTAAGAATCACCGCAAGATAAATATTATACCACATTTATCTTATATAAACCAAACACCCGATGGAAAGTCTATTTTGTAAAAACAACATTTAAAACCGCTTCCTTTTTCCTAATAAAAATACAAAATTTTTATCATTTATACCTGACATAAGTAGGTATCGCAATTTAATTATTAATTACAATATTATTTTTATTTGCAATTCGGATAGACATCGACCAATTATTTTAATTCATTTTTTCAACCTGAAAATTAATAACGATAGGTAGATGGATAAAACATTATCTATACTAAAAATTGTAATTCAATTTTATCATATGATAACGTCTGCGTAACATGGTATTGGTAACAAATTAAGTATTAATTTTGTTATATTTTTATAAATGAACAAAATATATTATTCAATCACGATATTAGTCAACCGGTTACTTAGATGTAAAATAGTTTAGATATTACTAAACTAGGTCGAACATTACAATAATTAACGAAAATTGCGCTAATTCCATTGTATATTAAAATTGTAAAATCCCTCGACATCTATCGACGTGAAATAACATCGACTTTTATAAACAAATAAAGAGCCTGTAAAGTGCTGATTATAACGGTGTCGCCACCTAGTAGAGAGTAGCTATATTATATTGTCAAGTTGGTTCGTATCTTTGCTTAAATTTTACAGCAGAATACTTTTTAGTAGAGATCTGAACATGTTAAGAACATTGATTGGCGGCAAGTACTACACTAAATATGAATATTTTTAACGCAGCTACAGAAACTTTCTGGCGCGTTCAGGAAAACTCGGCTATTAGATAGCAGTTGGCAATACGATTGGTTCGGTTTTGTATATTCTCCAACCACATACAACTGCTACCTAGCCGCTGAGCTTTCTGAATGCCCATAATTATTAATTTATAAATTAGTTACAAAAATTTACTAAATTATACAAACATTTTATGTAAATCAATTTTTTAATGTTAAATCTGGTCTAACACAACACTTGGGCGTTACTCGACCTCAGTTGATAGTTTTAATGGTATAGTATATAAATAAAAAAGCTTAATAACATCTAGATTAATAATAATAATAACAGGTATTTATAAGATGCAATATTCCAAAAATCTATTTCTCGTTTTGGTAGATATTAATTTTGGGTAATAAAACATAAGAAAGTGGCAATACGAATTCACGACTTATATTTATTTTCGATGCGATATCGAATCTTCATAAATCTTCCTGGATTTTTACGTGGAAATTAGATATAATTTTGCCGTTTCATCTTTCTGATTTCTAAATAGCGTGCGTCGGTATTATAAAACGTTATACACATTAGAGGTTCGAACTGAAATTAGTAGCCACATATTTGCGTGATAACCTTTCGCTTTGCTTATTTATTGGATCATAGCCTTGACCACAAAAAGGTCATTACAAATTTAACCGTTTACAATCGATATAATTACGCGAAAGACTCACCAGTGTCATTAAGGAGGTTTTGAATGGAATCCTCGGAGCCATCAGTTTCCGTGGACATTGCTGTAAAAATTAAATGCGAGAATTAGAAATCGTGTTAGGGTGCACATCATCAAATATACGTTATAACTATGTATAGGTTATATTAATTCCTTTTATTAAGTAAAAAATTAGTGTTTTTTTTATTTATTAACTTATTTTGATATAAAGATAATCATGCCTTCTGAAAAGAATAACATTTCATAAATTTTCAGAATGCGTTCGTGTGACGTTCAATTTTATAAAATCTGCTATCAAAAACTATTGATGTGATTTTGCTTTCTTGATAATGCACTTAGTCCGAAATTTCATGATAGTACCGTAAAGTTAATTTATTATTATCCAGAAACGTAAATTACGATTAGTTTTGATTTATGGTTTTGTTTTCATGTTATAAAAATTAGATTTAATTTTGTAATACGTACAAGAGTTTCTAATAAGTAAGCGATTATCAATTTTTCGCTAATTTTTAACTGTGTTATTATGTATTTTGTTCCTAAAAATTAAATTTTAGTATATATTGATTTTGTATTTAAACAGAATTTATTTTTCTATAAAAACGGTGTTTCTAAAAAAAATGGTGGGTTTATTTATTTCGTGTTTAAAAAATTATTATGAACTATTGCGAATTATGAAAGCTATAATAAATTTATTATTTTTTAAATAATTTTTAAATAATCTTAATAATTATGTAGGTAATACCCTTACTAATATAACACATTCTATATTATTAAAGCGGTATACATATACATATTTTTTAACTGAACTTTTAAACGTCAAAACTATAGAAAATTAAACAACTCCGTTTTAAAAAAAGATTTAAAAAAAATTACGGAGTACTTGCAATAATAATTAGGTATCGTTCTTGTTATAAACAAAATTTAAATGTCTATGTACAGAAAAAAAATAGTCTCAAAATAATGTTGATGTAAAATAAGCAACGCCGTAAGGAGGGCACAGAACGCCCGTATCGAAGCGCCTGTGGCAAGTGTCCAACTTGCGTCTCCCTAACCCAAAAATAGCCCTTCGAACCCGGCTGCGCCCGTGGCGAGCGCTCTCTCGCCGCACCCTCGTTACGGCGTCGAAAATAAGTGTGCCTTTTTGGTAGTGACGAAGTAACTGCCGTTCTGTTTAGTGTTTGTTTACGCCTTTAAATTGTAAATAAAACTATAATCTAAATTCTATTAATGGACACGATAACTTTTTGTTATACACGTTGTCGTCGACAATTCTTTTTGTTATAAATTTTTCTATAGAAATTTCTTAAAAATATTTCTCTTAGGTATAAACAATTGCCTTTGCTAGAGGAAATTACAGTCTACGAGATGTTTAATCATCCTTTGCGAACAATCATAAGTAAGTACCTACCTAATACTTCATATTTTCGTTTTAGATAGCAATAGATGTTATCAAAATTCTCTAAATACTCGACGAATTTCCAAGAAAAACAATAAATATAAAATAGAGGTAGCGTGTTATAAAATACTCGGCCACTCCCAGGCCCGGATTTTCCTTTTAATCGCATTATCGCAAATAAACATCCAGCTCGTAGATTTTTTTTTGATAAAAACAAATAATATTAGGTAGGTATAGGTTTAGATTTAATAAAAATTATAATTAAGATACGCTTCATTCTGGATACGTCTTAATAGCCTCTTCTCCTTGTTTTAAGAATTTTATCAGTATACACGTAAAATAATCTTGCAATTTCTTGCTATATTTATTTGAATAATTACGGTACAAAGTTTAGAACGATAATTTTTACAATATTGATGTCCATAAATAAATCAATATTTGTAAATAAGTTTGTTGATTCGTAATTTATTTTTAAACGAAATTTTTTATTCGATTTTTTTAATTTATTAATTTTTTAATTCCACTACATGTAATTTAATCATAACATTATTTTATTTATTTAATAATTTAATTTAATATTAGATAGGTAGTTCGAGAGGGCGAGGGATTACAAAATCTTTTAACGAGTAAAAAAAATAACAAAAGGGATTAATTCACATTAAAATCCATTAAAAAGCGCAACTTTTTGTCTCAAATTGTTAAATTTTGATAATTCTTCTAGTTTCGATAAATAAATAAAATATATTAAGGGCAGGGTTTTAAAATGAATTATTCCTTTTATTTTCTCACCACGTACAGTTAAAATATTTAGAAAATCTTCTAAACCCTTTTATGTTAAGAAAAATTTTTTGCTGTCTTGTGAGGGTTGCCCAAAATAAAAAATAACTACAATTCCTTCAACTTTCGACATCTTGTCAATTATCGTAAAAATCATTACTTCCACAAATTCTCTAAATTTACCTTTAGATTTCCGAAATTTGTACCAAATCCTTTATGCATATTATCTGAAAAACATTCAACGAAACATTTAAAATAAAGAAATTTCTGGGGTAATTTTAAAATTATGTAACAAAAGGCAGCTGGATTCAGGCATAATAAATCGAAAATAATAAATAAAAACTTGATAAATGTGAATATTTTGATATGGTATTTCACAATTACATTTCCATCTAAAAATTAATATATGTAATTAGGTAGGTACCTACGCGTTGTAAATAAAATAATTGTAATAGAAATAATTTATTGAAAAAAAAAAGAACTGAAAATTGAGAGTGGGAATAAAAATTACACATTTTATTAACGGCCGTTTAAATTATTTAAAATAATAATAATACTGTCTTTTAACCGGTAAATAAAATATTGTTTAAGCTGTTTACGTTCACTAGTTTTTTAAATTGATATCAAAGTGAAGGACCCATGTCTATGACAGGCAACACAGCTAACACCTGTATATGCGTAGTATCTTTACTCATTAGGAGATTAATGTTATTAAAAATACAAAATTATATATTTGTCCTTATTTTATTTTCTTGTTATTCTCGTTCTACTGCTTTATTGTACAAATTACAATACTGCTTATTAATTCAAAATAGGACTTTATAATTTTTTTAAGTGGTAACTTTTATCGTACTGCTAGAAACAGTGTCTCAAAACGGCATTATAAACTTTCAATTAGTTATTATTGAAGGTATAATGTTGAAAGTTAAAACGTGCTTCTGTGACATTTCGTATTTTAAAATTTGAAAATTGTCGCTAACAATAAGTTATAATAAAACTACCATAATTTGCTAATTGATTATGAACAATACAATGATGCATTTACAGGATTTTAAAACATCGAATTAACATTAACGACGTCATTCTAAGTAAGTTTGTCTTAAAATATTAAATTTATCAGTGAACCGCTAGAAGAAAAACCGTTCGAAATGAAACTTACAGTGGATTTCCCGCATGCGTAATGCATTTTTAAATTTACTACTATTTAATTCGCGTCGATATTTAATTTTATGTGTAGTATAGAAATTGCTCACAATCAGCTATTATTAAAACTGGCAGTTTCTAAACTTGACTTAATACAGATATAAAAATTGTCCGGACGTGGATTCCCCGGTTTAAAAAAAAATCAATTAAACGGTAATAATAAAGTCACTCTGGGGTAAAATCACCTGCATACATTTTTTTAAAATTAATTTCTTATTGTAACTAAATATTATACTATATAGGGTCAATTGTACAATTCATAGTTCAACCTCAGATCAACTGAACTGAAAAATGTTATGGGTTAAAAATCTGTCAAAATTTGAAAATTTTTGAATGTTGACAGATTTTTAACCAATAACATTTCAGTTCAGTTGAGCTGAGGTTGAACTATGAATTGTACAACTGGCCCATATAGTATCCTTATTTTGTGTGATTATTCTTTTAAGTGGCTTCGTAAAAAATTTAAAAGTCAACGAATTCGCATTAAAGCAACCACAGAATCGAATTTGTCGGTACATTTTTGTAACGTAATTGTTTGACTAGGGCCACAGCTTTAGATTATTTCGCGCATTAAAAACTATAAATTACTTTATTTGTTATTACATTACCGCGGCATTAAAATTAATTAATTGCCTACATCGAGTTGAACTTATTTTCGCCCGTCCGATATGTGATATTTAATTTAAATTGATTTTCGCTCAAATAATTATCGGGATCGATGTTTACGGATCAATGATTTTTATTTTGAAGGTATCTATAGGTATAATTATTACAAAAAATATTTTCTATAATACTTAAGAAATTTTGCAACAATATAAAAAACGCTTTTTGTTATTTTAGTTTTATATTTTAGCGAATTTTCATAGAAAATGAAGCGATTGTAGCCTGTCTGATGACGGGGGCGCCTTGGTTTCTCCCCGATCTCGATCCCGAAAATGTGGTTCGTTTATTTTGAGTCGGTGATATATTATATATACCATTATATAATATAATTGAATCTTGTAAATACGATTCCGATCGCAATTTTGATCGTAGGAAATTGAAATTGGGGCAGTATATTGTTTTTATGAATACGAAAATAGCCACCAAACAGCCAATAGCCAAATCGACCGACCCGTTTCAAAATGACGGTCGATTAAAAATTTTAAACTGATTGTGAGCTATCTCCCTTATTAATTATTGGATTGATAACGTTAAATATGTTTTAGGGTCATCATACAATTCTCTATCAAATATCCATCTTTATAATTTTCGATAGAATGCGCTGTTTTTGAGATAATCGGGAAAAAGGCATAACATATTTTTAATTCCTATAAAATGCTCTTGAGAATATTTCTCTAATAAGTGTAATTTTTCAAAAGATGTATTTCTTTAAAGAAGAATGAAAAAATGAGTTTTGAGACATATTACATGGAAATTCGATACCGAGACTTGCGCGCGGTCAGATATTATTATTTGTACATATTGATAAATAAGTTGGTCGAAATAGTTGATTTTATAATTTACAATTGTTTAAAAATTATTCAAAATACAAATAAACTAATTCGTTAACTAGATTTTATCATACAGTTCAGTTACGTATTTACAATAAATTATTGTTATTATAGTAATTTAGTTAATTTGGAATAATTAGTAGTCGTCTCGTTTCATTGAAAAACCTAATCTTGTTTCTCAAGACAATTTAAAAATTAGAGTTGTAAATTAGGTACTATACATATAACATTTTGGTCGAATAAAATTTTTTCTTCCTAACAATAAGATTAGTTATATTTAAAAACATTTGAAGAGGTTATAGTCTTAATCTAATATTTTAACGTGACTTTTAAATGGCTTTTCACATAATTATATTGAAGTGATTAAATAGAGGAAATTGATAAAATGTTATGCGATGTCGATACGTTCCCAAATTTTTTATTGTTAATAAAATGTCTACAAATTTAAAATTTTTTAAATTTTCAAGTAGGTATATAGGTATTAACTTATATAATACCTACTTGAAGATTTTAAAAATTTCAGGTACAAGATACCGCATAATCATTGACGTTCGTTAACTCTTCTTAACGAGTAAGTTTAGATTTTGATAAATTTTGCATTAGTCGATTAAGTGGACTGAAAATCAGGACGTTTTGAAAATTGAATGCTTAAAATTCTAATTAGTGATAATTAGAGAATTAGTTTTTAATATAATTATGCCTTTACTTAACTGATGACTATCCTACACATTATTGTGTTATTTTTATCAAATTTCTAAGCACGAGTTAAGAAAATGTAATTACTACACAAAAGCAACATATCTTCAAATCTATTTTCGCACTAAAAAAATAATTATAATTTCTTTTTACGTGGAAAAGTCGAATTCCAATAAATAAGTAGACTGTGCTCACCTGTATGCGGCATGTTTCTTTTTAGAGATATTTTCACTCACTGACGGCACTCAAAAACTGCTAAAACTCTATCGATTCGTTATTTATCTTAACAGATAATCATTATTCCGAAGTTGATTTTATTTTATTTAAAAAATTCGCAATTAAAACTGAACTAATATTCATTTTTTTTTGTAACTGTAACTATGCGACTGTTAAATTTAATCAATTTCAACAGCAGTTTATTGCCTAGTTAAATTATAGTTACGGCGGCTGTAAGATTTTTTTTATAAAGAAATAACACCCGTCGAAAATAAGTAGGTAAGTTTAAGTAATATAAAAGGTCATTTTACTTGTTACAATTGATAACATCCCACTTATCTTATTTAGGAAGGTAACTTAATAATTAAAGGGAACGGTTTAATATCTAATTGTGAGAAGAAAAAAACATTCTCGCATAAAGTTTGTTATAAGAGCGTTTTAATTATTACAAGAAAAACATTGTTAAACCTGAATTAAATCCTAATATTTAATCGTAAGTTCAATTCCGATTGTAAGTACGATGCAATTGTGCCCGAAATGTTTAAAGAAGAGTTTCCTAAATGTCAAAACTTGCAATTTAATAGTGAAGGTTTGTACTTTATTCGTTTTATATCGTGTTATTTACACACCTAGCTATTCTTTATTTTGTTACCATTTAAATAATTGAACCTATATCTGAATGATTTAATGTAATCAATGTAGGATCGCAAGCGTTAGTATCCACTTCAAAACAGAATAATTTTCTGAACACTGTTTATATAGGTAATTACACTAACAAAAAGTCGTCGATTAGATAATTATAAAAGTATTACGAAGATTGTAATATTTGCAAAGAACAAACCAAATTGTATCAAAGCGACCCTCACATGCACCGCACAAAACAGAAACGATATATCGACATATAAACGATAATGATATGATTAGGTACGTTCACTGATTGAACGGATAAATGTAAAATGTATAATTTTTAATGGTCGATAAGCTAATGTTATATGTAATACAATTTACTAGAAATTCGTTTATTGCCATTTAAATTTTAAGATGTAGAGAAAAGTTTCGAAAGAAAAATAATTTCATTTTCCGTTTACAAAAATTACACGGATATACCTACGTAATATGTAAGTGTGTAATTGACAATCGTGTACCTACCGCAAACAAAATTAAAGTTTTCGTATGTCATTATTGTGACAGTAAAGATAACATTTCGATTATATCATTTTAAGTGTTTTTTTAGTAGTTTACTCGAATAAAAAAATATAAATTAAATTAATTGTGTATCTTGTTTATCAAATTCAAAACCAATAAAAACAAAAACTGGATTTTACTAAAATAATAATCAAATTATTTTTTGTACAGCTTGATTTAAAAAAAATATACTCCTATACAGCGTGGCCCAACGGTTAACGTCAAATTCAAAAACTGAATAGAGGGCATCTATTCTAAAACTATCAGAAAATCCCCATGTATGTTAACCGAATATTTACCGATTTCGAGATATTGACGATTGTTAGAATTTTTGCGAATTTTCAGGAACTTTCAATACAGAGTTACCGAGCTAATTTGGTGTTAACCAATTAATCACATAACAACGAACATGATTACATTACAATACTACTAATCATTCGAAAGAAACAAAACGTGACAAATAATTGATGGCTCTGGATCGGTAGTATCGCAAAATTCCGAAAATCATCAATATCTCGGGAATTTCCTGCTATGGACCTATCCAAACCTATATGCAATTTACGTCATCAGAAAAAAGTTACTAGATTGTTTATTTGTAATTCAGTTTAAAGTTTGGAAAATGACATATTCTATAGATAATTTACTTGCGCACATATTAGATGGCATAAAGAAAGACTACAAATTATTAGAACTGTCAAAATGCGAGGTACGAGGTGACAGCACTGTGTGAAACGTTATCATCTAGTAACCTTTTATTGATGACGTGGATTGCATATAGGTTTGGACGAAGTGTAGTTATCGATATCTTCAATTTATTTTTTTTTATTTCCGACATCTACGTTTGGCCACCCTATATAAACAGGCACAAATATAATCCTCACATAAAATTTAAATAAATCTAAACAAAAAGATATGATAAATTTCCCATCTTCATTTACGAAAACGCATAATTAAATTATTTACGATTGTCGGGTAATAATTTATAAATGTCATTACGCCATTTATAGCCATGAAATATAATAAATTGTCAAATAGATGAAGCAAACTGAACTGCGGACTCGAATCTGTCGTTACACCACAACTTGCTTTATTAATTTAAATGTCACGTGCATCACCTTAATGGAAATAACTATAATCGGTCCAGCTTAAGTAATTAATTTTTGTAATAGCTCGATAGAATTGCAGAAAGTAATCGACGATCTATGTAAGCTCGACGTTTTTCTTAAACATAATACAAGCGATCGTGCAATTTTACTGCATTGTAAAATAGAATATCAAATTGGTCGAGGATAATGTAAAATATTTATTGCCTCTTATCGATCTAACCAAACCCAGAAAAACGAGGTGTGTTTGTGTAAATACCATCGTTACTTTAACAAGTAGACATTAATATTGTATGGCAACAACTAAGAGTATAATATAAACAATTAATTTTCACCGAACTCAATACGTGACGTCAAAGTTTACTTAAAATTTTTAATTAAATCGTGTCTGCAGGTGTACGAATTCGCATGACAAAAAATATATGAATGTATGCAAAACAGTTAGTGAGAGATACATTTTAATTAATTGTTGTATAACATTGAAAAAAGCAATTAAAGATTATATAATGAAAGGGAGATAAACTGATTTTAAATGATTTTTTTCTTCTTTTTTTTATTGTTTATGGCTGTGGTCTAAACCAATTTCCCAGTTTATTTTGAAATTGTGATAGTAATTACAAGCGCATACGTTCATAGTTACGGCAGGATTCGAACTCACAACCGTTGTTCGTTAGAAGGGCGTAAAGTTCGCTAGTCCACCACAACCAACATTTTAAATGTTCTAATTTTGATTTGAGAAAAACGCGCGTAAGCTCGCTTATTCTAATAATATCTAATTGTAAATGTGATTTTGATTATCGGTTATATTATAATTTAATTACAATTTATTCTAATTTTGGTTGTTTAATCTGTATCTAGCATAATAAATAATATAATTAAAAGTAGTAGCAACTAGACAGTTGCAAAGTGGAAACTTGACGCATTGTTAATTCAACCTTGCCGACTAACATGTCAAAAGTCTCCATAAATTCATGTTATTCTTTAGCCGCCATCCATCGTGAGGAAAATACGCCAAAAATGTGTTTCATTTTTTTTCAGAATTTCCTTTGCGGTTCATTTTACGACAAAAATACCTATATGAAAACCTATATAATTTTGAAAATGTACCTACTTCCCAGGTGGGGTATAACGCTGTACAAATTTTCAGGTAAAAGTAAAGTGTAATTTCTCTATGCTAATTAACGTCAATTTGCCTGGTAAAGTAAACTTTGTGAAACTGGCACGCCGAAACTATTGGCTTTACAAAAAAAAAAATAAGGACATAAATTGTATAAAATGTTCTCTAGTTTATTTTGTTATATAGGAATTTTTGTCGTAAAATGAACCGCAAAGGAGATTTTAGTAAATCTTTTCTTCACAATAGCGGGTGAAGCACAGTCTGGATTTATGGGAACTTTTGACATGTTAGTCGGCAAGAACCAATTAATAACTGTGTCAAGTCTCCACTTCCTACTAATTATTTAAGTCGATTGAGTTTTCGATTCTTAAAATATGCCTGGACTATGGGTATTCACTACATCGCATTGGGGCTAAAATGAAATGTTATCTAGACCACAAATGTTTTAATGTCACAATTTGTCTCACAACTTCACAAAAGCGTTAATGCATTCCCGTGAAATCGTCACACTCGAATATTTGAAAACCGAGTCTATCATTTGTTTATAAAAATTTAATTGTCTATTTTAAAGTAAAACTAAATTAAAAACACCTCTCAATTAGGTTCTTAACAGTAACAGATGAAAAGATGTAGGTACAAATAATTTTATTTTAAAAACTTTGTGTTATTATGCAACTAGCATTTTCTTGAAGGAAAATATCTTTAATCTACATAGTTAACATTTTGTATTCGACCATGATGATCTTCAAATGTCAATGCTTTGATACGACTAGTGTAATTAATTATAAAAAAAAACTAAATATCAGTATCACTATAGTCTATTCACCCAACATATGCAGTAGATATTAACAAATACATGCGAAAAACGCACGATTAAGATGTCGCCCTATGACGACAACAACATGTTAAACAGGGGCGAATTTACCCACGAATGCGGATTTTTATGCTACCGGATTATGTATATACATAATTACATAGTACGTACATAACGATTGTTTATGCCCACTGCATGGCGAAAATGAATAAGGTATAGTATTATTTGTATTAGTAGTCTGTATTTATTGTTACTTACATATAAATTTTAATGTAGGCTATGGGATACGGGTTAATTTCAATTATTTTACACTTAATACCCTTATAAATATAATCTATGCCTATTATCAATTAATAAATTACCCAATTAAATTTTGTAATGCGAAAATTTCCTTTTACAGCAACCAAAGCAGTTTAGATTTCGATGAAAACTAACTTTCTTAAATTTTATGAACAAAAAACAATAGTTGAACTATTCTTACTTTTAAGAATATTTATTTATTTCCATTCTAAATATTTTGTTTGTATACCTAATTATATCAATCTTCCGCATCTATATCGAAAGGTATATAACAGGGGTGGCCAAGCTCCTTGATAGTCCGAGCCATTTTTCAAAATTTGAAATTTTTCGCGAGCCGCAATTAAATACGTATTTAAAAGGTATGCAAAAAAGGTATTAAAAAATTTTTTTTACAGAAATTATATTTATTAAATATAATAGCACAAAAATGAAAAGGGAACTCGGGTACATTTATCGAGAGCCACAAATAATCCTTCAAAGAGCCGCATGTGGCTCGCGAGCCGCAGGTTGGCCCCCCCTGGTATATAATATGAGCATCATAATATACTTTATACACGTACACGCCCATGTGTAATCGGAAACCAATTCGGACAAAAATGGCTTTGTGACATATTACGCACGCATCAGAGATGGCGAGAAAAAGTAAAAGTTGCTTAAATAATAAATTTGGTAAAGACAACAAATGTCATTTAAAATTTCAAACTTGCGAAAGTGAAAGTAAATTGAAGGCACTGATATTTCAATTGACATATCATTTTTTAATCAAACGAAATCTGTAATTTTAACAATTACAATAATTTCACGCATTATTAACGTTTAAAAAAATACTCCTTACGAAATATTACTTTTCTAAAATGAATCGCATCTACAGAATTAATTTCGATATAAAATTCTGACAAGTAAAAAATGTTTTGCGGTCGCTCACCGAACTTATTTTTTAAAATTATTTTTTCCGCAACTCTTTTCGTTTGACAGACTTACGATGCCATCTAGATTTGGAGAATTTCTCCAAAAACACATGAATAGCCAATTTTTGTTTGTCTAACTTCATCTCCAAAGTGAGGGTTGATGCCGTCCCAAAAATTTCAATATATATATATATATATATATATACAACGCTTTACAAAAACGCTTTAGTTACAATTTTTTATTATTTTACGTTATTAAATTTATGCCCAAAACACATCTGATTTGTTTTCCGTCTGTGTTCACTTTGTACTTTGCATTGTTCTTTGAGAGAGCGATAACTCGAGAAATAATGATCGCAATTTAAAAATTCAAACACTAGATGCCGTAAAGGAAATTCACTGAACTTTCGAACATCTCGCTTAACGCACCTCTTACCGTTTAAAATTTTTGGGGCGACATCGAGCCCTACTTTGTTCGACAGATATGCATAACTCGTTGTTTTTATTTTTTGGACTTGGCCCACTTTGCGTGTGTAATGGGTTCATATAGTTCTCATAAGTCTGTCGAATAAAGAATTGCGGAAAAAATAATTTTTGCGACAAAAGCATCTAAAAGTATCAGGTTTCGTTTGATACTATTTTGGTTAAGTGCGGTGAGCGACCGCAAAAATATTTTACCTGCGAGTTAATCGTTTCTGAACATACGCTAATTTTTAAAGGTTACGATTTAGCATTATTGATACTCAAACTAATATTTTAAAAAATTACTATCTATCCAAAATAAATATGTACATTCATACATTTTTTAGAAATGTAATTGGTCCAAAAAAATACCACTATTTGTAATACGTACTATAAAAATGTATTTGTTTATAACTAAAAACACCTACTTGCCTTCAAAAAAAATATCTTAAAAACCATTTCTTTTAAGTAAAGTACATTACCTACCTATATGTCAAACCTTGAAATTTTATGAGCGCTCGTTTACAATTAATAAAACTTTGAGCGTTATGTTTGAAATAAGGAAATTAAGATCAAATTCCGGCATATTATGGAATTAATAGCAAATTGGGCGAAAAGCGGAAAAACTTTAAAGGGAAATTTATGTTAGTCGAAAATCATTAGAGTTATCTTAATTTCAAATCGCAAACGCTCGTCATTTTTCGTTATTAATTTTATTCTCACGCTGTATAATATGCGTTAGGTAGATAATTGCAACAAAACAATTTTTATTTTTTAATTTTTCATTGAATAAATTTAATTTTTGATTAGGTTCGGGATTTATAAGGACTAAATAAGTTAGATACGTACCAATTAGGTACTTATTACGCGATACCTCATATATATGAATGTTAAAAAAGTTGAACATTTTGAAAGCGTACGCTATCGATTATTATTCTACAACTACTAAAGGTTAATCCTTCTTAAGTGGTCCAGCCTGGTTACTCGATCATTTCAAATTTTTTTAATTTTTTTGCCGGCGATGACCTTTGTATGTTGGTGATTTAAAACATTTTTATACTACAGTTGACTCCCATTTAGTCTATCTAGGTATTTTAAATCCTAGAAAAGAATTGTAAAAAAAATAAATTTTTATTAGATCGCCCACCAGAGATATTTGCCTTCGAAATTTACGAAAAAATGAGAAAAATAGCTTATAAATAGTCTTTGGAGATATGTACAGTCTAACTTTTCTTAACGAACTCTTCCAAATAACAGACGCTTTTGGTTTTAATCTACCAACGTGTAATAATCATCAGCAATAAAAAAAATGTTTTTTTTTTAAATGGTCAAATAACTAAGCTGTACCATTTGAAATAAATTAACCCCAAAACGACATGTATACGATTTTGTTTTTACAATCAATTTTGTATTAATAAATTACACAGGTAGATATTTAATAATTATTAAAATCAAAAATTGTTGCCTACTACGCTTTTAGAATTTCCAAGCCCCTATTTAGCGCCTCGTGCACACAATGTAACTATTTTATCGAATAATGAGCGTAAAGGAATCCAGGAGCTTCTAGAAAATCTACTCCAAAAAGGTACGGTGACATTTTTATTTTTTGAGGTTTTATATTTAAACCAATCGTCGTTGCGTAAATAAACGACGCGTAATATTTGTTGCGTATTAAAGCGAGTTCGACGGTAATAATTTAACTTCGAAGAAATCTGAAGGACGTATCTGGATTTTATTTTTAAACGGTAATATATTTGGGCTTAACACTGTTCAAATATAGCGTTGACTTTTAACATTTTCGTTTGAATTTAGTTCTGTTTAATTGTACACGCGCGGGCTCTTTTCCTTTTTTCGACGATTTTTTAGAACCGTTCAATGTATAAAGAAAATTAGGTTTACTTCAAACGTCACTCAAAAGCAATTCGGAAAAATATCGAAGCAATATGCGTGCATACCTATTATTTAAATATTCTCAACCTGTTTAAATTATAATTTAAATATTTTATTAAAACGTGAATTTTGATTTTCAATTAACTACATTCAATTAAAAGCTGATGATAGCGCAAGACTATAAGAAGCTGAATGATACAAACATTTGAACGTTATCGTAAAAGACAAATTTCAAACCAAACGGACATTATTAAACCAATATCAAATGTCTTAAAAGCATTTAAATTCTAATAATCACTCGCTATTTAGTTCAAATGGCTGCATATATGCGAAAGAAACAAAATAGTTTTTGAAGGTATAAATCTGGAATCGATTATTCTTTTATATTTTTTAATCGTATCTACATATATCTATAGGAAATCACAATTTCACTTCTTTTGCTCGTTAATTCACTGGCAAAGGTTGCAAATAATTTTGATTAATTACGTCGAGCTTTAGTTTTTACGATTTATTTAGTTATAATTATTCGGTACTTCGTCGTATTTTATTTTTTATAATAGCTAGATGTTCTTTATTGTTTTACAACTGTTTACATTATCTGCTTTTTACTTTTCACTATGTGATAAAATTAGTCAAGGTTTTTAATTATGCGATCAATAAAAATAGTTGTAATCTGTAAATTTCAGAGACGGACTTTATATCCATCTTAAAAACGCAACGATTTTAATTAATTCTTAATTGCAGTCTTGTGACATTTCTTGTAATAAGCAAGTGTTTATTGAGAATCAAATTTGTAATAAACTTGTTTTCCTGACGTTTATGTTTTTATAATTAATTCTGTATTATATTTAAATGAAGCTAACTACGGCCCATCATGTTTGTTGTGCTTATAAGGCTTAAATGTTATTAGTAAACTGCCGAAATGCGACAAAGTTAAATAATAATCTGCAAACACCTATTGTTCGTTAATCGTCTGCTTGCCCGTTCTTCGGCCGAATGCTGGGTTTTACCAGAACGTGGACTGTACCTACTTATATTCAACAATTATGTTAAATTTAAATTTCCTCTAGATTAAAATTAATAATTTAAGTATTGTTCATTTAAAGGTTTCTATTATGAACTGGATAATAATTATTCAGGAATAATTTGATTAAATATGAATCAGATGTACAATTAAAGTCTTTAAATTATTTGCATAGTAAATTTCATTTCATTTAGGCGATTTAAACATGAATTTGTAAATGTAGTGAGTCTGTTCAAGAAATTCAACGATTTAAATGCTATATTAAGTGTAATCGTAAATTCATTTGCATAAACTTCACCTGAAAAGTACATTATTAAACGGTCAACATAGATTTTAATAAATTTAGAATTAATGTAATACTAAAATGTTATAGTGAATTATTAACTATCATTGACGTTAATATTGCAATTGGAAATTTGAAAACTAAAATCGAATTTAACATTATGAACTGATAATAAATCTTCAACAATGTTATGCATTTACATTATGGGTATTCATAATTCAGATACTATCGAAAAATTATTACAATAGTTGTCATCAGATAGAATACCAAATCACTGTTCTTAATGGTAATACATGATAGTCTAAAATTGCCAATATTAATAATTATCCTAGAACGCAATGTATTGCAGATTCTACTAACGATAATTTGATATTACAATTCATTATGACAATACTTAAAGCCATTCGAAAGAATTTATTATAATGCGTATCATAGACTTACAAGAGAATTGTCTAAGATAAATTTTCAACGAATATTTATAATAGCTATGTTAATAAGTTGCATTGCAAGTGCTGAATTCTAACGTCAATTCTTTTGACTAGATAATCACAAAATCCTGCATTGATCATAGCATTATGAAATATTAAAATTTCATTTAGAATAGTGATACTCCGCAGTAGCAACGACGAAATTCACGTTTAGTTCAACTAATTGATGATTAATTATGATGTATAATTACTAAATTCTCATGATGTTTTACGATAATTTAACATGCAAGAGTTCAATACTCATAATCAATGTTAATACCCGGATAAATTAACGATCTAGTTAATTCTAAAATCCAGATAATTAAGATTATGAATAGACCATTATCAGATATACGGTATAAAATTTCTATTTATAATTATACATGCATGCGTTGCCAGATAAGTCATATTAGCGGATATATTTGATACTTATTTATAATGACTCATGACATGAACATATACAACTTATAATGTTAACACTATTGTTAACTTCATTAAGTCTTTATTAACCTTGATACATTTTAAATGAAAGTTAGTAGATTATAATAAACTTCTTTCAATTAATGATAATTTAGTATCAAGCATTTAGAAATAACAACTAATAAATTACTGAATAATTAATTTGAAAAATTTTATACACATCAGTTATATATGACATAAATTTTAAATACGATGAATTAACACTGATAATTATCAATTATCGAATAATAAAGAGAATTCCTATCTATTGTAATAAAAATTGTCCAATCATTTTGTAACATTACTTATACTACTTAACTTATACAGAACATCTCAAGACAATAATACAGTTTAACTCTGTAGGGTGTATAAATTAATTGACACAGATTGTCAACGAGTAATGATATGGATATAGCTCATGTACTTATACGGTAATTTAAATTTACATGAAGTTGAGTGTTATTGCTATAATGATTGCAATGATTTTTTAAAGTTAAAATTTAGATTAACCCAATATGATAATATATTAATTGAAATATAATCATTAAATATAAATAAGAATTTCAATTAAGGTATCAACGATATTATAATAGAAATTATGATATGTCTAATAAAATTATAATTTAATAAAATCTAATTGATAGTGTATCATGTAATATAAACTTAATTGTGACTTTATATCTTAATGATTACCTAAATCGTTGTTTTTATTAACGAATATTGCTATTAATTGAGTATATGATTATTACTATAGTTTTAAAATATTTAAAAAATTGATATAAAAAGTTAATTTACTATATTCTGAATTAGTATAAGTAAATATTATAATTGCATAATTACAATCATCGTTAACTGTTATTTTATAATATTAAATCTAATTAAAATATGCACTTATAACGTTTTAACATTAAGATTTAAACTTTTAATCTTCATAAAATTGCTAGCTCGAATTTTTTAATTGCCATAATTTAAATATACGAGTTTTATTAACTTAAGTACCATTTCATGATAATATTTTATTTATCATCATTGACGAGTTACAAATTAGTATTTCATCAATAATTAATTAATTTAATATAATCACTAATTTATACTCATAATTTAATTATTAAAAATTACATTCGTATAATTTATACGTTTACAATATCTATTTTATATTGATAATTATTAACTATTAAATTAAATACTATAAATTGTTCATAATTTATGTATTAACATAATAATCAATTAATATTTTATTATCAAAATTATTCGTGCTAATGTTATTAATTACTTACATGATATAATTATTAAACCTATATAATAATATTTATATTAATAAATTTATTTATAAATAATTATGAATTAAAACTTATTTGTAATTATATGTATCAGTTCAAACAAGAAAGTTTTATAGTATTCTATTATATTAAACTCGGTATAAGTATATTAGTTTTACACATATACTATATTTCATTATACAATATATATGTTATTTTAAATTATGTAGTTAATTAAATTCAATAATTATTATAATATCTAATATTACTGATCATGTTAATTTATAGGTCTAGTAATATTAACTGAATAATAATTGGTTAACTGATCAAACTATTAAAGAGTTATTTACCAAGTTATGTGATCGTGTAAATACGATTAGTTTTAAAACTTTAATTATTAAGTTTATGTAAATTTGTAGATATCGAGGTAATATCATTTACTAATAAATTCGGTACAATTACTAATTGAATGGGTTGCTTTAAATAGTTATCAAAATAATAGATGATTACAAATAACTTAATTACTATAAATTAACGTAATTAAGCTTAAAATATTATTTAAATTAAATGTTAATATCAATATTATAACTATATTAAGTTAATCATCTGTTAATATCAATCGTTTCATAAATTGAATATTATACAAATTCGATTGACAAGAATCATGTAACTTGTTAATTTATTAAATAAATTTGCTAATTACGTGATTAGGCATAGAATATTCGAAATTTAACAGAATGCATGATTTAATAACGTCATGTTATGAAAGCTATAACAGTATATCAATAATGAATATTTGATGAAAAATTCAATGAATTGCGAAGTTGAAGCATTGATGATAAAAAGGAATTGCAGCTTATAAAATAATATAGAATAAGCTTAGATATTAACGAGGCCACATCGTCAAATGCAGTAGCTATTACAAGATAAATGATCAATAGTGACATAAAGTTTATGTGCAAGATCTTAACATTAGTACATTGCTCATTTACATTAATGACTTGAAAACATGATTTGAATATGGGACAAATCATTGCTTACTGAATCTGAGATCTACAACAGCAATTATTTGAAAATGCCATAAAATATATATTACGAAAGAATGAATCGAGGTATTAGAATGCCGATTTAAGAATGAAATCTAGACATCGACCATCTTGAATATTAAATTCGGTTCTAGTAAATACTTAATCTCGTAAGAAGTTATCAAATGTTGAATGCATGATGAATGTCTTCATGACAATGATATTAACATGGCACAGTTGTATCAAGATTATTAATCGAGTACAATTTGTCATATAGCATAAATATTTAATTAATATCGTCAAAAATCATTGGAATTATGACAGCATTGATGTAATCGAACGTATTAGCAATTATTACGAAATTCGCCTATCGATTTGAATATTACAGTCATGCAATTGGTCTGCCAAAGCTATTTACGCATTAAACTCCATAACTAACGTAAGCATATACATTAATCGTTATGGTATAACTCTATGAAGCTAATTTGGTATATGACATAATTTATCTTAATCTCACTATGCCTTTCTATCACTTGCGATTTAGGCATAATTTAATCTTATTACACATTACATGTTAATATATCATATGCTAAATTATATGCTTAATTGATTTTAAAGTACGAATTTATTAAACTTTATCAATTTCGACAGAGATTGCACATTTCTGAATTACAATTAATAATTTGTAAATGTAACATAATTACTTTATAAATTCTTGGATTATCTTAATGATATCATAATACGTTAAATGATTAATTAATTTCTATTAATCAAATAAAATTAGTATCATTTAAACTAATCTTTAATTATCATTTGCTATACTTTCAATCAATATCTATTATTATTTGTAGAATATGTTCCGTTAATTAGTCTAATGACAATTTAGATAATCTCAATCTATTTAATATGAAATTATATACTATATCTATAAAATTAATTTAACTAATAAATCTTAGTATCTATATCTATATTTAATAAACAAAATACAACTATTTAAGACTAATTTAGTAATGTTTAATATTATAATGACAATTAGAACTAAATCTAGAAATATGAACTTTTAATGAAACATAATATATATTAGGATAACGTAACTAATAATACGTAATTTACTTCGAATGATATATGCATATAATTTAAGTAAAATTTAATCTATTAGTATAGGATTAGAATCTCATAACGTTTAAATATAATTGAAATTGAGACTATAGTTATTGAATGATAATTTAATATAATTCGAATAAATAATTATAATAACATGTTATATTAAGATACTGATTTATAAGACTTGACGTATGATATAATGATAAATTATAGATTAGTACTTAATGAAAATTCTATTAGAATCAATGTAATATTCTAATGATAATTTTGTCAAAATTAAACTAGTACAATGATATGGATTAAAATATGGTAGATAATGCTTAATTACATTCAAATAAATGAACTCTACATAATTGCAACTATAATTGATACATATCTATAAAACTAAAGCATAATTAAATTGTTGATGAATTAATGACATTTGATTAAATTATTCAAATTTTTAGATAAATTTAACATGTAACACTTACTTAATTATTTATGATCGCATCAGAACTATTATTAAATATCAAATAACCAATATTAATATAATTTTAAGTAAGATAAAATCTATTTATAACATTTGATTAAATTTGATACAATACTTAACTTAACATTATGAATACTTGTTCTGATACTGAATGTATGTAAGATGCAAAATCATGTAAATTATCATTGTAATTCGTATTAAATAAAGTAATTATTAGTAATTAATATTTATGATATAAATGTTATATCGATTATATATTTAGATTTAGTAACTTTTTATAATATGATAATTCGATAAGTATCTACTTTAACATGAAATAATGGGTATGTAATCAGGGATTAAATTTTCTAAACGTATTTAATACCTATTACCCAAAAATTATTATTGTATGTCTGAACTCTGTTTAGCATTAGATTTAATAATTCATTGAACGTTATGATATTTAATTTTAGATTATTCGTATTAAGATTCCGACATACGTCATGCATTTATTAAAATCAAATTTACAAGTATGTAATACTTGCTTGATACGCTAGTAAATGTCGGTATAATTATCTACTTTCAAATTTATCTGAATTTTACAAATATATAATTTAGTACTTTTTATTACTGATATTGGATTATATGTATATTTTATTAAATTATATGCATATTTAATTGAAATTATTAATATTTTTAGTTATATAAGTATTAAGTTTTAAATTATATGTTTTATCTTATATAAATTTTTAATAATTAACTAATACGTTTTATAACTTTGCACATAATCCCAATTATAAGTGTAATTAACCTTAACGTTTTAATTAACCAATTGTTATTATTATTAACCGTTTAGTCTATTATATTACAGAATGATTTGCTATAATAATGTTAGTTCAAATTTTAAACAAGGTTAAAATTAAATTACATTTCATATAATTCATGAATGTATAAGACATTTATAAAAGTACTAATATTATTGATAAACAGTTAAATATACATTGATAATATAAATTTAATGTAAATTTATTATTAGATAGATTTATCATTATTTATAATTAGACATGTATTAGTTAATATTAAGTACGAATGGATTATATATATAATATTAAATAATATACTTAACTCAAATAATTTATATACGGATTTTAATTTCTATATAAATTATATGCACTAATAATTAAAAGTAAATAGATTAACAATTTTTATTTAATTCTTGAAACATAAGTTATTGATTAGATGTTAAATAAATGATGACTCTCAGTATGGACAATTTATTAACTTATAATAATACTAGATTGAAATATTATTAAAAGTTGATAATTAATTACGTTTATATTACACGTTCCTAAACAATTGAATTTAAATGCATCGTAGAATAATATCGTATAGAATTAGAATAATTAAAGAATTCAGAGTATAACCATAGCAGTAAATAAATGGAATTTAATGAAATTTGATTAAATACATATAAAACGATAGGTATTTAACATTTCATATTAATATTATATAAAGTATAAGTCATAGATATTAGTATAGACATAATTAGAGTATAACTTCAATTATATGAAAGTGATAGAACAAATTATGATAAAATTCTACCGATTTTTACGTTAGCATTGCAAATTTGTATCTTACTAAAATCGATAAGTAAATGCATTTAATTTAAACAATTATACCATATGATAATAAAGTATGGTTATAGATCCATAATAACCTATTAACAACAATTTATTCATAATTTGCATTTCAAGACTTATACCTAGATTGAACTTGAGACTTACAATTTTCTTATTAGTTTAGTATAGCCCTCATTATAGTTATACAATCGACGTAATTTCAAATTGAATGATTACATATTATAAATATGTTATACACTAATTTAGATTTATGAATTAGTAATAATATAAATAATTGTATAAATTATGTATAATATTTATTACATTATAATATTATTCTTATAAGTAATCTATACATTGTTTATAAATTATTAATATTATTAATATATGACTATATATTAGATTAACATATTTTTTATTTAAATAATTTTATTTATACTAAAGTAAAGCATTTTATAGTAGATAGTACGATTATATTAATATCATTAGTCGATTTGAACATATTAAGATTATCTAAGTTTCAACGATTAGAAAAAGACATTTGATAAATATTTATAATATATTATTAGAATGATTGGTAATAATATATACCTATATTTTAGAACATACGATTAACAATTATTAAACACATATATATAATAAATATTTATTAAGTCATTGATATTAATTTAAAATATATACTATCTTGTTAAAATACTTAATTTATATTAAATCTTATTATGAATTTGATAGATTAATAGGATTTGAAGAAATAAACATAAATTCATGACAATATTAAAGATATCAAATATTTATTATTATAAATTCGTATTATACATTATTAAGATTTAATATGTATTATTAACGCAAGTGTTCCAAATTTATTAAATCGACTTTATTGCATGATTAAAATTAATATTGTAATTGTTTCAAATAATCAAGATGTTGAAATGACAATTGCAACATTAAATGAATTAGATGAAATTAAAAACATAAATAAATTGGATAAAATATCAAGAATGAATTGAAGTCAGACATTAATTAATACAATATTTTAACGAAATGATATACGATTCGTTAATCTATATTAATTAGATAAGAGGTATTTAAATTAAATGTAAATATATATTTATAACTGCGGATTATAACTATCGTTATTAACATGAAATAGAGGCTATGTGCAGAAATTCTATTCATAAATGTTTGATATTATATTAATAGATTTAATAATCCTGTAATTTCATTTATCTGATTAAATAGTAATTTTGGTAAAATTGTATTTTAAATTAATTAATATTTATTAAAGTAATAACGCCTGAATTATTGTTCAAAATTAAACTTAATGACAGTAATATTGTATATATTATAGCACATTTTTTACTTAATGTAATAACTATTTTAATTAGAATAATTTATCAATATTATAATTATTTAAATAATACTTCATTAGTATATTATAAATCTATTAGAATAAGATTTACGGATAAATTTTTCAACTCAGTTTACTAATAAAACCCTATTACAAAAATGAATTAATATTATGTTGACTCGTTAAATCAAAGAATTAATAAAATCGTGATAGCGTTACTATTTCTATCTAATAAACTTATTCGGATAGGTTCCGACAACTATCGAAAACTGAATTTTTACATATATAATAAAATGCGGATATAAATCTCGTAGAATTCACGTTCAAACTTTAACTGAATATTATAAATATATAATTTAGTAGCAAATGTTTATGACTATTGGATTATCAGCTTATTTTATAATCTGACATTTTAAATTAGACTTCATAATTTTTATCCGTTATAGCTAGAAGGTTGTAAACGTTTGTATTATAAGGTCTTTTCGTGTAATTGATGTAATAATAACATTTAAACGTAGAACATATGTCTACTATTTCAGTGAAACTTACGTAGTTAATTAACCAATGGTTATTAAGTTCGAAACGATTGTATTATTTACAGAACATTTGCTGTAAGTGATGCGAGTTGAAATTATAAACCAAGTGTATGTAAAATAAACTGTTTCTATAAATCGAGGAAATATTACAAACAATTTATTGAAATATTAATACACTGAGATAAGCAAATGTACTTTCATATTGTGATAATCGTAGTTTATTTAATAATTAGACCATGATTAAATTATCAAGTCGAACTGTTATATATTTAATACTTAAATTCTCAGAAATCTTACTTGGTTTTAATACGTCTCTGGATTAGGTACAGTTAGAGGTATCCTTCAAAACATAACGATACAATAATTAACGATATTTTAATCTTAATTGCGTTTTTCGCTAATTCATGTAATTAGTGTAAAAACTAACCAGTGAAATTAGTAACTTCCGAATTAATTGTAATCAGGTTACTTTATATACACCTTCTAAATCTATTTAAACTGTCAATCGAAAAATCTATGAATTAATAATTGACATAAGGAATAACGAGTTGACGCAAAAAAATGGAAATTAGTTAAATTAAAAGAAAATAGAAGTTTATAATTTTCAATATAGTATTATAGACATAGGTATGGTATTGTAAATAGTAGAGTATTAATTTATTTAGTAAGTGATTTAGAAAATTTATAAATATTACCGATTTTCAATTATTAATATGTTATTACTTAAACAAATTGATTAATTTAAATCTATACTACTTGATTAATAAGTATAGATTTAATACCTTATTAAACAATTGATCATATGTTTACGATTAAAAATTCGAATTATTAAAGTTTTCATTGTCGCAAGCAATGCGTGATTTCAACTAATTTAGGCTGACAAGGTGACAAAATTGATCGATTAACTTTTTATTTGCCAACACTCATTTATTTGGATAATACAATATTTAATAATCGTATCGTGCATCATTTAATTTACTTCATAAAATCTTTCTAAGATTAATTAACTGACATTATAACTTTATTGAATTGTTCTTACGTTAAATTATTCGTTTAAAAATTATAAATAGGCACATTGTTTGTAGGTAAGATACATCGGTTTAGTTTCCATGATTACCTACTAGGTTCAAATATCAGAACCATAGGCATCTTGTATCAATATTTTCATTATTAGTGGTATATTTAAACTTAATTGTTTAAACAGAATTTCTTAAAATGAAGCAGATTAAAATCCATTTTTTGATTAAATTAATATTTAGAATGATGAAATTAAAGAGTTTGAAGAAACTAAAGTAAATCCATTGTAATTCGATTTATTTTCATACTCGTATTTTATCACAATTATTAAGATTCATGTAATTAACGGTTCAGAATTTTATTAGTCTTCAATTCCAAAAATTATTTTTTAAATCTCAGGAACTTCAGAACTATCAACATTAAATGAATATAAATAAAAGTACACTATAATATGTTTCGATTAAAATAAGAATGAACACACGTAGAAATTTTAATTATATTTAATCAATAATGTTACTAATTGTTTATTATAACATTTAGCCGGTTTTACAAACATGATTTTAATGACTGAATATTCCGTTATTTGTAATAACTTAAATAGTGTAAATGGTTTCCATTGAAAGCATTCCGGAATATTTATCGAATTGTATAGAAAATGTTGTAAACTATCAGGCCGTTAACTTAGATTAAAAGAAGAACGTGGAATATTTTGAAATTATACCGTTAAATACGCATAATGTATTACGAAATTTATTACTACAGTTGTTTAAATTTTAATCAGATAATGATTTTATTTTTAAAAATATAATTGGTATTTAAATCTAGTAGTACATTACTATAAGTATCATACTACATACTCTAATAAATTCAAAATTTATGACATAATACTACATTATAAAACATTTCACGTCAACTAATTTACTAAATTTATCTTTGGTACGAAAAGAACTAGATGTTTTAAAAGTAAAATGTGATTTCTAATAGTTGCACAATGCATATAATAGAATTCGGAAATTTTAAATCTCGCGATTGTACTTGTTATTAATAAGTTCAATACTTTAAGATTAGACATCGTATAATCTATTCGAGAGTTCTCGTTACGGTATAAGCTTTTCTTACGTTAATTAAAACTTTAAATAAAACATTGATGTCACCTACTTTCACGTGAAATTTCAAAGTTCGGTATAAGTCGATTCGTTATATAACTTTATGTTAGTCTCGATATGCTTATATGTTGATACTGGTTTCTAATAAGGATTACGAAACAATTAGATTAATACTCAGAAGCGGTTTTATTCATAATATAACGATGTATTATATTAAATGGATAGTAAATAATGGAACTTTATAATGCTTAACCAGATAACACAATTTCTTGAAATTATGCGTATCTTTGTTTTCTTGTAGGACTGATTATCACAATATATCGTAGTTCATTTCGAAGAAATTTACTTAGCGTGTAATATATAATTTGACTATAATTGTAAAAAATAAATATTGATTTATATATTAACTGTAAATTTTAAAAAGTTACATTCTTAACAAATACCTTATGTATACAAAATTGACTAAGACTGGGAAAACCGATACGAGAAATAAGAGGAATGATTGAACAATTTAAATGTTTATAATTTTATTCTTATAGTATTTACTTAACATAGTGGCATTTCAGCATGGTAAGTAGTAACCTTAATTTTCATTTTAACGAAGTTAAAAATATAATTTGATTTTATTAATAGCTATTTTTTGATTTAAATTTCTAAAGAGATTTTACCTATAATGCATTGGTATTATTCGATTTAAAAATATACATTAAATTTTGTTCAAATTTAGTAATACATTTAGCTAACTAAGTACAATAATTGATCGTAATGTATTTTGGCCACATACTAAATACATATTCTAATAATTCAGTTATTCTGATTACTTATAATTATCAACTTCTAAGAATCTTCTTTTTATGAATATAATAATGCAATTTCTAATTAGTATTTACTAACAATATTATTAATAGAATCGTAGGTAAACGTACAGATATGTTAGTTGTACTATTACTATATAATATTAAATTAGTAACCGGATCCTCGGTATTAAATTTTATTAATGTATTAATAAATCTTTATTAAAATATAGTTACTTACGAAAGAAATCATTAATTAGTAATAATATTTACGATGTCATTTATAAGATTTATAAAACAAAAGTAGTCACATTTTTGCGATTATTTCAAAATGGATTTGATACAAAATTATAAAGAGAAACGGTTAGGACTTTTATCGAATTCCAAAATCATATTTAATTACAATCATGACACTTCGCTTCTAACCGAATTCCTAAAATACACTTTTTACTCATTACAGAGTTAAAATATTTTATGGTTTATATAGTCCATATTTATAAATTTTAGTCATTACGCTTTCAACATTTTTAATTAGACAAGTATTTTGTCTAAATAATTAAATAGGATATTTTAGTAAAAGCATCTTATAGAATGTCACGAGAAATAAAATTGCAGTTATAGATACTAGATCCAAATGATTTGATTTTCTCCGATTAGGACTTAGATGATTACGAAAATTAGGTTGTAAAATTAATTTTGGGTTCTATATATTATATAATAAATGGCATTAAGTAATGTATAATTACAATTTTACGAAGATGTAAATATATAATTGTCGTCATTATTGCAATTTTATTAAATTTTATTTGTTATTAAAAATCTAATTTAAAAGTTTAATTTAATACGTTTGCACGCAAAATACGAACATTGCCGATTAACGTGAGTTGCTTACTACAGCAATTAAACATTTTACTATAATTACTAGGAAATCGTATTATGACTCTTACTAAAAACATTTTAAAATTGGATCATTTTTTTCATCTAATTCCCTGATTAACATGATCGTTACTTTTATACTACATTTCCTAGGCTTAGAACTTATATAATACTTTTACTAATAAATTTACTAAAAGCAAGTTAATTTAAGATATTCGCAGTTTTATTCCATAAAATAGACCGCTCCTCGATTAAATGTATTTAATCTTATAATGTTGAAGAAACTCTAATTAAATTATTATTATTTGTTTCTGAATGATATCAATCAACGATTTTCTGTAAATAATTATTCGTATAAAAATTTAACTAGAATTTAAAACATAAATACACATATTGATTATATGAAGTAACATTTTAAAACTACTTTTAAAAGACTACCGGTTAGAATATACCATTCTAAACACTGGGATTACCGTAATATAAGGTGAATTCGGATACTTTAACTTGATTTAAAAGAACTTATCTTATTCGACTTGTAACATATGTAATTTCGATGTAGTAGTCGCTTATTTATATTAGTCTGATATGAATTTGAATTTAAACGTATCATTTTGAGTAAATATTTTAAGGTTGCTCTATTAATGATAGGTAACATTATTCGACAATTTTAAATAATTAAATAAACTATTGACGATAATTAGAAGCTAAGTACTAGATTGTCATTTGGCACTAACAACCTGATAATTTAATTGGTATTATATTATTATTATTATGGAAAATTTATAACTACAAGTCGAAGTATGTAAAATTATAAAATATAAATGCAATTTATCAATTTACCTTATACAGAATCAAATTAATAGTAAACTGTAATGTTATTGTAAATATTAACATTAAATATAAATGCGTTATTAAAATGTATTACGGTAAGATTTAACAAAATTAAATAGTACATTAACGTATGAATCAGTTTATTTACATAATTTTTTTGTAGTCATTTCAGTTTACATAAGTTTAAATTTTAATCGATACTTAAGAAATTTTCAAAAATTCGAATTATTCCAATTAATTAAATGTTCGATTTTCAATCCTATAATTTTTAATAAGTTCAATGGTTAAATGTTTATAGGTTTATATAGTTACCGATAATATGATTTATAATTTCCTTTCATTTTGTTAAATTAAAATTAAACTAAATTCAAATAAAAGTCTTGGATAAATACCCGAAAACATTCTAAAATTTAAAAAAATACTAATATTCAAAATTTATTTCAGTAGGTATTTATCTACCTCCAGTTTAACTGACTTATTTAACATTAAATTGTAGATATTATGAATAAACTCTAAAATGTAAATTAAATTTAGTGATTAAATCCAATTGTCGTTATCTTGTACATATTAATTTCGCAGTCAATAATTTAATAATTTCTATTATCGTTTGCCAATACACCAGCTTGTTACGTTTTAAGGTGCCGATGAATATAAACAAATAAGTTTCGATGTGATGTTACTATTTCGTGAATATAATAATCTATTTAACTTTTAAAACAAAAACTGTCGAATTGTTACTACGTAACGCATTGGAAACATGGATTTAGATTTAACTACCATCGCAGGCTAGATCACTAATAAATTCGATGTAATAAATTACGAAGTTTAATTCTAGACATTCGATATTACAAATAAGCAACTGTATTTATTTAATTATAATATATATATAATTCGTAAATATTATTACGAGCATTCGATAAACTAATTATCTTCAAATTAATTAATTCGTATCAAATTGCATATCAAATTGTGTCACCATTTAAACGTCTAAATAACATAAGAAGAGAATAAATTTATTTCCGAATAACGATTCTACACATAGACATTTGGAATGTCAGTTGAATGTACTGTTAAAAAAATCTTATATCATTGGTTAACGTAATTCAGTGTAATCGTTTATGTTTCAGAATGCAATTTAAATGATCATTTCTGGTAATAGCTTTATCTTTGGCCTTATTAAAACGGCAATAATTTTAAATTAATTCTAAAAAAAGTGGTTAAAGATTATTTAGCAATTGTAATTTTCAATACCTTACCTTATAAACTTTATTGGGTTATTTTATGTATTATTCTAAATTATTACTTTAAAAATTTATACAGCAAATGAAGTATAAAAGTTCAAGTAAAAATAGAAGAAAATCAATTTCCTAATTAACAGAATCATGTATATGTATCTGCAGATTTAATTTTATGAAATCAACACTTACAAATAATGGTTATGCAAATTAACGTTGCGAACAAAGCTATCCAATTACTTAACTTGAAACGCTGATATTAAATTCTTGATATTTCAGTTCGATAATTACAATTGTATAATGATGACTTATAAAATTTTAAAAATAATTGCCAATTGTATTTCATTTATGAATTTTTAAGAAACGCATTGTGTTAATACTGTTTATTTACCTACAGCACTGAAATACATTTCATAATTATTACCATGAATTATAAATTCGCACTTTTAAAAGGCTCCGGTTTATTAAACTCGTGATTTGAAATATGAATTTTATTAGGATATCACCCACACTTATTCTAAGATGTAAGTTAGTGTAAATGAATCTCGTTTCACATAATTAAACTTTAGTGACAGCTCCGCGAAGTTAAAGTTTCATAGTTGCGTAATAATCTTCTACGTCAGTTCTATAAGTGCGTTGATTATGTTTTTAAGATGGCCAAAATAACAACTAAGATTAATGTATAGGAATGCTTTATCGGATATAAATTTAATTTAAATAGTTCAATTTCTCGTAAAATTTTATGGATTTATATACCGCGAAACAATGCAATTTTAATTGTTATCTAACGATTTCCAATTAACAGTACTTGAGCGTAATGTGAATTTAATTACTTAACCGTACAACTATTCGAGAGATTCATAAAATTATGTATTATCAACGATAGAATTACAACTGAAAGATCAATACTTAAAGCTTATACAATATAGAATTTGAGGCAATTATCTTAAATTAATATTTATGATTAGATCCTTTGAAGATTTACGCTTCAAAAATTTCATTGATTAAACGTATTCAAGGTTTACAAAATTAATAAAGAGCATTGTCTGATAATTTTATCTGCTTATCCGTAGTAATAAATTATGTATCTTAAAAATGTTAAAGATTTCTTGCATGATTATAATTATATTTCGAGGACTTTACTTATCAAGTTTTTGACTCTTTATTGTTAGTTCTAAGATATTTATTAAATTTTACGCCATGATAAATTAAGTAAAAATTTAAAATTCCCTAATTTTCTAACAACTACTATTTGAGACTATGTTTAATTTAAAACGAAAACTCAGCCATATTGGTAGTATTAGGAAAAGCCTTCACATAACTTATCGAATCGGAAGTTACAACGTTCGTTAATATTCTATATATGATCCTTCGCAAAAAAAATGGCCATTGTAGTTTTAATTAAGCAAGCATTACTAAACAAATATGTTCGATTATGTACACCTGTTACCATTTAAAATCTAATTTACCCATCGAAAAACGTGTTAATTTTTGGTGCCTCATGAATATTATTACGACAATTATCAATCGTGTCAAGTTTATCCATGACGACAACTTTTATCCTGTCTTCATAATTAAAATTAATGCCTACATAATATTCTGCAGTGTGTAATATGTTTACTCAGTCGAAGTGTCATTGTACAATGATGATAATGTACCGTTTAAAGGAAATGCCAAAACAGCACTAGGAATATAACGTATTTCGAAAATTTAAATTAATCCTAAATTAACATTTGATAGCATAGTCGAATAATTATAATTGTTACTAACATTATACTCACCAATACTTAAAACGGTTTCGATAATTACTTAACTGCTAAATGAAAATAAAAAAGCGGTATAACTTGTAGATATTCACAAAGTCACTTAGTTATCTGTGTACTTTGTGTCTAGATTTTAAAAATTTTGGATTAACTAAAGTTAAGGTAAAATTTAAAACTTGCACGTAAATACATGGTTCGTTAATAGAATTGAATTCGAAAAGAGCAGTTTGTACGTTTATGTTAACCGCAGGTATAAATATCTATTGAATAATTGTATATCTAGATGAAGTTTAAAATATATGTTGCCTAAACATTCTTCATTGTCAGTTAATATAAGATTTCCATCGATGATTACATAAAATTAATCGCTATATCGTTTTACTGTGTGTGTGTTTAATTTAACGCTACAATTGGGTATGGCTATCCTACTTTAATATAATGTTATCACTCCGAGCAACTATAAAGTTACCTGATGATTGTTTATTGCATAAGTCAGGCTTCTAAATTTGGAAATTTACACTTTCCTATTAGATATTAATTAACCACTATAATCTGTAAATAGCCATAAATATGTTCTATAATATTGTCCAAATTATGAGTTACAGGACAAGTTTCACCTATTTATAATTAGTATCATCTAATATTACTCGTGTTATTATGACGTGAACATCATATAGTCTGATTTAAGTTCAAAGACATTTGATGAAACAGGAAGCTGGAGTCTGTATATTCGATAAATTGATTACCCAAAATTGCACAATTTACATAGGCGTATTATACTTTTAATCTATATATCAAAACTGATACAAAACGGTTTCGTGATTCTTTGAATGCGTAAACTGTAGATACACTCAATTTTGAATAGGATTTTACACTTTATGTTACTGTACAAGATGATAAATATTGCACGTATGGATCTAAAGATTAATTGCGTTACTTTCCTGTAGGTTAGTATTTATGAATAATAACATCAGAATTCAGAATGTTTCCAAATTAATCATGGATCAAAGTTGATGCATTGAACAGCTAAATCGTCTTAAATTATTGTTATAAACTCTTGAATTACGAATATGGCTTATCCAAACTTAAATGTTCATCATCAACTAAAAGTTACTAGATTGTTTATTTGTAATATCGGCTTCCTACAAGTTTGAATGTACCATATTCCATTTAGATGATTTACTTGATCACATATATTGTAAAAGAAAGATAAATTTTTAACTTCAAAAATGAGGTCGTAGGACAAGACTATTTAAAAGTCATCAATAACTCTGTATTGATGACGCTCGAAAATCATTAGGTCTGCGATAAGTTAAGAATCTTGATGAACCGGAGGAGCTGTCCTATTCGAAAATCTCGATTCTCAAAATATGCACAGAATAAGTTGTTTATTGTCAGTGATAAAAACTCAATCTATGTACACGAAAACTCAAAATAAGGTGTTACTAAAAGTTGGCAGATTTTAATGGAAGAACTTAAAACGTCACATTTCTTGAGTTAGCTTTGTTACATTTGTCGTTTCTGAATTGGAAAATAGCATTGAACAACGTCTTAAGTTTTGAACTATACGAAAATGTTTCAAGATAGAAATTCTATCTTTCAGCGTTACTGTGATTTTTTGCACCATAATCACACTCGAAGTGCTATCAAAATTGTGCAAGAATATTGCAGAAACTGGGTCTGATGAACATATTATACGGAAGCCAATTGCTACGAAACAAGAGTACTGTCATCCACAAAACATGCTCACTGTGTGATGAATTGGCTGGAGCAAACTCATTGGAACATTTCTTTGCAAGAATTGATTGTCTGGACATTCTACAGTGAATAGATCATTCAATTAACGCAAGAATTAAAACGAGGACCTTGTGAGGTCCACATTTGAACCTGATTGATGACATCGAACAAGACAATGTGGTTAACAATTATGCACCACTAATATCTTCACACGAAGCCCATTTCGCACCAATGGCTCTAACGCAAATTGAGAATATTGGGTTGTAAAATCCAAGGGCAAGTCGATAAACATCCAATGATCACAAAAGTCACTTAGGCCCGTGATACTTTTGACGTGTTAGAATCTATAGAACCATTTTTCTTTGAATGCATCTGAGGAATTCGGTGTCAAATAGCCACGCTACCATCCGGAATTAATTGACGAATTGAGGAGCAATTATTCGAATGTTATAAATATTCGACCAATGGGTTTCAACAAGTGTGCGCCGACTTTCGCCGACACATTTTGCCACGCACATTATGCTTTACGCTTAAAATTGTATCCGGGCATAATTCAGATACAGCATGTTTCAATTGAAGCCACGAATCTGTGCAGATTTGACACCGAATGATTTCTTCTTAGAGGGCATTTGAATCGATGCCAGTCTTATTGTCCAACAACCACTAATTCATACTAATGACGAATTATATCAGCAATTATGCTCGAATATTTAAAAATTATTCATAAGCGATAACGTTGCATAGCCTGGCACATTTGGCGGACTTTCTTTCACAGCAATATGAATCGGATACAAGATCAACATGGTTCTATAAAGATTCTTTCAATTCTTGTCACAACGATTTTTGCATAAGTTGTACATGCATCCGTTTATTTAACACCCTTATATGTATCAAATACGTGTAGTTATTCCGGATATAGTTGATAATTTTTAATCTTTTAAAGATATGAATGAATTCTTGTTCTTGATGTGTTTATTACCATAATATTATAACAATTGCCATATATTATCTGTTTTTGACATATTTTATTTTCTGCATAATAGATACATGCAAGCCTTATGACAATTTAGTAAAATGAGCGTAAATCTATTCAACGGAATTATATGAAATTTGAATTTAGATAACCAGTAGAATGAATTCTGTTCTTTGAGTTAATTAATAATAATATAATTCCATAATTTCTTTAACAATTAAATGATTATGAACGTAACATGAAGCTTATTACGATATTAATAAAATTAGCGGATTAAACGGAATTAATTGAGATGTTCGACATTTAGAAATATCTCAACATCTTAATTTAAAGTGAATATATATAATTCTTATGCATTAAGAAATTTCCAAGTTAACTTGATTTACGATTTAAAGCAAAATTGTATACGTTTAGTATTTTAATGTAGCAAATACAAGTTATGAATTTAAAGAGTTTTTAAAATGTTCTTTGTCTAGCATATTAAAAATGATCCAAGTTAACTTGTTTAATTATACAGTGCTAATGAAGTCGGACTGTTTAAATGAAAGATTCAACTTAATTCCAAATATCGTATTGTTATAAAAAATGTCGAAGATGTAAAACAGCGCTAATGAAGATATGTTAAAAGTTTAATATTTCCTATGAGACTGACATTTTTGCATAATAATGATATCGATATGAATCGACTTTTATTTTAATTAAAATTTTGCTTTTCGTCCAATGTTAAGCATTTAATTGAAAAGTTCACATACTCAAGGATAGATAATACACACTACAAACTAAGGAAATGTACGAACTTGAAGGTTAGATATGAGATGTCAATTATAGTAATTTATTAACTATTAGATGGTTATTATAGTGACTAAATAAAAATAAACAGTTTATACTTCCTAACAATTTAAACATTTAACGAACGTCGAAACTTTTAGCAAATGCTGATAAAATAATGATTAGGTAGAGCTTATTTATCTATGTAGGTAATAATGTTTTCGCTATTTAATTTTGATTACTTTCAAGAACTATTATTGGATACGTGTGCTTCGATAATGATATTGGTAATGAACACATGACTAGAATTAATTCTATATGAATTAATAACGTACAATAAACGAGATGCGAACATAATTGCAATATGAATACGTTTATGTATAGTATAGATTTAAGTTTCTATAAGTAATTTTAGAAAGTGCATACTTTAATAAACAGCTTGCTAGAAATCAAAAACTTTTACTTTCGATGAACTGCACACGAACCGTTTTATTATACTGCAACAATTTTATAACGATTGTCATCTGATTGTACAGTTAAACAATGAATAATGCAAGTGTAACTTTTATATTAATAAAACAATTTATCGTAAAACTATATTTAATTATAAGTATTTCAAGAGACGATAAGAATTAATTTAAATTTTATTAAACAACATTAAAGTTTCAGCTGTATATATATATAGATATGTACCTTATGCATGATAATTTTAACATTACAATGCAGAACTTGTAGAGTTAAGGTAGGTAACTCATGTTGGTAATAGGTAATTACATATTATGATTCATTATTAAGTTTTATGTGTTGCAATTTTTGATTAAATTATTGTTTCGTCATGAATTTACATTATTTTTACTAATTAGATATTTTATATTAGATATTCGGAATATTCGTAATAAGCTGAAAGCTATTAGGCCATACATATTAGGTGTACTATGCTTAATTGCCTTTACAACAACGGTTGTTTTCCGTTAACCTTGCCCTTGTATACCGCTTCGTAAACATTAGTTTTAACCTTTTTCAACTTTTTAAAATCTTTTTCGTTTTTTTTCGTCTTTTTTCTTTTTCGTAGTACCTATATATATATATATACAGGATTTCTGTCTACTATAAATTACACAGTAATTATTTCATTACTAATCATTCTAAACAATGCACTTACAAAACTGATCGATAATTATGTAAAATGAAATGCGAACTTTAGAAATAACTTTGTGTAGATACCAAATAATTAATCATCTTTTTTAAACGTACGCAAATTAAATAATTAACGAGGATAAGACTGGTTGCATAAAACAACAATATATATATATATATAAACAACAGTACCTATATTAAACAATATGTTAATTTATCGTTAGATTTAATTGATTATTTTATATTTAAATGGATTAAAATTAAAAAGACGTTTCCTGAAACATATACGTAACTGCTATAAGTCGATCGTTGCCGATTCGAGCGGGGCGTCATTAATTTAGGAGCCCACTGTACCCACATACGCACATATGAAATTTATATCAAAAACGTAAATAGAATTAGACGCCTTGGATTTTGCATTTAAACTAAAAACGTCAGGAGTTAAGATATTAGTTAAACAGGTACATATTATAATTAAGAATAAATATGTTATTACAACAAAGAGTAAGTACCTATCTAATAACGTTGCAGGTAATACTAAAAATAATTGGTCGACTGATCAAATCAAATATGCTTACAATTTGTTAGTGAAGAATATCTTAAAACTACAATGTGGATAGTATTTAAATTAACACGTGACTGCGTATAGTAATGCAATTTATTTTAAATTTAGATTTGAGTTTCTTTGTTAGGTACTATACAAAAAAAAATTGATATGAAATGTCGTATTATGCATCTTAGACAAACAGAAAGTTATCGATATAGATCTCGAATACAATTAAAATAGACTTTGGAGAAATCGGGAAATAAATACTTATAATTTAATATTCGAAATTTTTAGCAAAAAGTAATTATCTAACAAGGAAACGTTTAGATCGCGAAAACGAGTTTCGAATTCGCATACCCCGCATTCGAGAGGACCATATGTACTGGTTAACTCGCATATAGAATTATCGCTATACGTCGAGACACTTGGCCGTTATAGGACGTTAAATAGGCGACTATTTAATACAATGATGTACAAAAACAATATTAATGATTAGGATGTAACTTTCCAGATTTACTTATGAGTAAATGCTCCATAACCTCAAAGAATTTGGAGGCAATCGGTCAAAAAGCTCCTTGGCCAAAATGGAGCTTATTGGTCATGGACATTTGCCACTCTTACCGTAGACCGATTGTCTCTAAATGTTTTAAGGTTATGGCCCATTTACTCGTAAGTAAATTTGGATAGTTTTCAACCATACCTACTGTTTTCAAATCAAGTTGAATATGCATATTGTATTAAACAGTCGCGTATTTAACGCCCTATAACGGCCAAGTGTTTCAACGTCTGACCATAATTCTATGTGCGAGTTAATCAGTACATATGGCCTTTCAAACTCGTTTTCACGATCTGAATATTTCTTGTAAGTACGTATCACCACTACCTGTTAGAAAATATAAAATACATTCAGTTCTGATGATAGGCTTAATCTTATTTATAAACTGATTAAGAAATACATATATTTAACATAATTTTTTCTGGATGTGTATTACATAAAATGCATACATATGTGGTGTCATAAATATTAATTATATCTACTTAATAATATTATACATATAAATTAAATAGACTATTTAAAAATATTCTATTGCTCTTAAATATTTTGCTCATCTTTCAAGTCCAAAGTTTCGCGATTATGTGTCGTATAGCAAACAAAAACAAAAATATGATGTATAAATTGCCACTAGATTGTCAATGAAATTTGTACCTATTAAAGTGACCATATTTGAATACACTTAAATTAAAAACTTAAAAATATCAACCTATTTTATAGAATTTTAGTCGTCTGAAAGAGTGAAAACTAAACTACGAAACTATGGCAGTACCTATATCTGCTTAAAACTCACGTGAGAACACTCATTTTGAAACTACAATAGATGCCGTTTATTAGAATCACGTTGGCGTACGGCGTTTTTGAGTCAATTAAGCGACAAGTGATAATACATCTTATAATATTAATAAATATTCAATTACCTATTACCATTTACGTTGTTGATACTTGATTTTTTTTGCTATTTCGTAAAGGTCTACTAGTAATGGAGAAGTGTGAATTGTGTAATTTTAAAATCACTGCAACGCATCAATTAGATGACAATTGATGAGGATTAATTAAAAGAACTACAACTTATTTACTTATCATTTATTGATTAAAACGATGTGTGAGTAAAAAATGGCACGTCCGAGACAGATAATTAAGCGCAAGTGGAAAATTGCAATCTCAAGAATTCCATGATGCAAAAGATAGTACTTAATGGAAACAATAATTGATAAGTGATTTAATAATCCGGCAAGGATCCGATTTTGTGATTCAAATAAACGGTAAAATGTAGGTACACTAAAATGATACAGGCGTAAATGGATTTGGCTTCCGTAATTTGATTCAAATAAGCAGAACCTACTGCAATTGCATATAAAAAAAATATTTAACATATCGTTGAAAACATATTACCTACTATATGAATTTAAAGAAATATTGAATACATTCAGTTAAAGTTTAAGGATGAGTACTTAGGCGATATTTAATTATAAAGTGATCTTAAAACCCTCAATTATTTAAATATAAAAAAATAACCTAATCATTTTAACTATTAAATTTTAAATAAGCATAAAATCGTTTTGTATAACATTGTAACTTCTATACCTAATATTTAACGTAAACACAATATAATGATTGAATGCTTCCTGATAAAATATAATAGGTTGTTAAGAAAAATTTTTTTATATACACTTTCTTGTTTCCCGTTAAACTGTGAAATTGCTATCGATTGTAAAATAAAATTGTAAATACCCATTTTCATATGGTACCTACGTATTAGTACTACTATAATGCAGGTAATATAGTAAGTATTATATAACAGAAGTAGTAAATTTAACAGATTACCACAAAAAGTCTATAAAATCGGTGATTGATGAAACTTTTATATTTTATTGTAATTTAAATTATTAAAAATGTTGGTTACAAAATTACATGTTGGTAAATTAGTGTCAACTTTATATTTATATTTCAGTTTGTTACATTTAATTTTAAATGTATTAGGTAATAAAGTTCTATTAGATACATCTGGAATCGCGTTAAAGTGTAGCTATTTATTTTATAATAATAAATTTAAAATATACCTAAATTATTAACTTACTAAATTCATATTAGAAGGTATGGGGTTTTTCAACAAAACAAGACTATTAAAATTATATTTCTTTTAAATATATTATCTCTTATCTTTTCAATTGAAAATTTTTATTGATTTTTGTTATCAAAGTTTTCTACATTTATTATTTTATTGATTATTAAATCTGCCATCTAAAGATATAAATTAAATGTTTATTATCTAACCTTATTTACCTACCGTTTCTCCCACTCCGTAAGTTAATTAGTTTTTACAAAAATTGTTTGGAATGTTGTTTTTATAAGATAATAAGCTGTGTAAACTTTAATATCTATCACTTCATTTCAAATACTATTTGAGTTTCTAGTTTATAAGCAATAAAATTTAATTAGTCGTGTTTGCGCTTTCTTATTCAATAATCTAAACAATGGTACGGTATGGAAGTCGTGATTTTTAATAAGACAAACCGTATTTTGCATAATGGCACTTACGTAATATCTTTAACGATTCGAAGTTTAAATAAGTAGATAATAATTGTGGGATAATCGGTTAATCTTTAGGCGACAATATTTAAAAATATATCCATTTTAATAATAATTCAAACGCCAAAATGTAACAGTTACTGCTGCAATTAATGCAATTAAGCAGCTGTAAAGATTGGAAAAATTGTAATACATTTGTTGTCATTTGTATTTTAAAATTTCATTACGATATATAATAAATATCTACCATAAATTAATAATTACAAGGGACGTGCATCGTTTTATACTTACTTGATCTAATAATCTGTATTAAAGCCAAAATAAAATTCTTTTATGTTAGATTTTATTATTCTCAATTTTATACTGTTATAGGTACCTAAATGACTATTTATACTGACTTAGTTAACTATATCATGCAATACTCTGAATTAATTAGCATTTCATTATGGATAACTAAAGAGCAACAAACTTTACAAACCTGTAAACTTTCAACAGATGTTTTGCGAATGCACTTTTTTATTTCATTGCGTGCATGATTTAGGTGTGGTTAAAAATGATAATGAACTCTTACTGATATTGATTGAGAAATGGAAATATTTACAATTTGTTAGAAAAAAATTAATGGGTACAGGTAATTCACAAAAAAATAGATTTTACAGTTATTATACATCGCGTTAAAATATTCGCTATACGTCAACATATTCATAGTAAAAATAAAATAAAAACACGATTAATTGGCGGAAAATTACAGTTTTATATTTTATTTAAAGAAACTTCCAGACTGGTTTTTTTTTGAATCTAGTCGGTGGATATACCTGTAAATCAAGTCGTGTCGAAACCGAAACAAGAAACGCCAAATTCCATGGATGATTGAAATTCTGCCCTCGATTTCGGTCGGAATTGTTCACATACAATAGACAACGGTTTCAGAACGCACGAAAAAAATTTCAAACTACTAAACTGTAAAATAACTTATTAAGAGAGACCGTCCGGTCCGCTGACGTAGAAATGAAATAATGACGATACGATGAACTTATTGTGGGATTTTTTCAATCGACTCATCTCGTTTCTGAATTATAATCAAAATAAAACACATTGTTGTTAATTATTCACTTATTAAATGCGTACTGACAAAGGAGACGTTTTTAAAAAAAATAAGCATTACATATTTAGATTTTAATAAGATAACCAAAACGCAATACCTACGTGATGCCGAGTGGTAATCTTTATAACAAGATTCTAAAAAATAATATCCGATGTAGGTAAATCTTTAAATAATAATGATCGAGTTTAAATGGCATTAATCGATATGGTACGCCCTGTATTTTAACACAACACGGTTGATGCTTTTTATTTCTCTCACAATCAGAAATTTTTTTCGACACATTCAATCTGCGACTTAAATATAAAAACAGATTTTCATTTTATTGATACCACAAATCAAAGTGGATACTAACCGTTTCGCGAAACGGCACAAACTAGTAGCGATTATTTCGATAATTTACGAATCGGATTATCCCAATCGTCTCGATCACAATATTGTTTGTCGAAAATTTTGGGTATAAAGTACAGTCAATCGTTATTATTCTCGATATCTACATACTTTCGTTGCCGATCACCTTTACTTTATCATTTTAAACTTTTGTAAAACACGATGCCGTGTAAAACAATACCTTGCGTTCATTCAGGGTAAAACGAAACGCCGTAAAACGTACACATTTTTTCATACCTACATTTCTATATGTAAAATCATATAGTTAGGTTCTGAATACTAAAAAATAAGTTAGAAAATATTTCATGCAAATAAGCCAATCCGCGAATACCGAGCACGCGATTAACGTTGACTGTAGGCGATAATGTGAGGTTATAAATTACGTTTGTATACTGCTCATAATATCGATGAGAAATATTGAGGAATGTTCCTAAATATATCTCTTGTAAATATTGTTCTAGCTTGATTTTCGAGGAATTGTATTTAAAGTAGTATTCTAATTTTTTGGCAATTTCCCGCGCATCCAAAAAAAATGAAGGTTAAAAGAACACCGGACCGTATAACTAGAACGTCATTTATAATTTGTGGATGCATTAAAATATGTACAATTAGCGTAATCATAAACGTTTTTTGTGGTTATGTAAAATGCGGTGTGTACCTATCTATAAATCGAAACCTAATCAAACACTATAAACGATAATATACTTATACAACTGTGTTTTCCCGGCGCGTAGTGTGCATCGACACAACAAATTAAAATTTTTAGTATACCTACCTGTAATTAAAAAATTTAATTAAAATTCAATAATATTTTAATCGCATTGAAAATTTTTATTTATTTTTTTTAATTTATATTTTACGATGTATTTTGTTTAAGTGGTTAATGTATACAATGAGAAAATATTTTACAGCAGCACAATTAAAAAAGAAAAATAGGTACTGAAATTGTTCGACATAAATATAAAAAAAGAATCCCTGGATTTACTCTATTACTATCCATTAAAATTATCAATTTTTTTACGGTTTATTCCGTCTAATACGCGCCTCGTGATGTTTATTTCACAATTTTAACGTGACGTAAAAAAACGTGATGTTTTCCCGGAACTTCGTATAATTTTTTAATAAAATAAAGGTAAGCATCCCTGAATTCTTAAAACGGAATAATCATACTGTTGCTTGGGGTCATTTTGTGTCATAGATTGACGGTCAATATTATTTCTGAAGCTAGTTTCGTGAGTAGGTATTTTTTATAAATATTTACAGTGTTATAAAGATTGTAAAGGTTTGATGTTCGTTCATAATACATATGCATTAATGTATTATTAATTTTTAAACTTTCCAAATAGGTATACCTATAAGAATTAATTATATATAACGTACCTATGTACTTACATATATATGTATTTGATGAAGATAAATTATTAATAAAAAATAGTAGTACCCATTCAACTTTGGCCGCCACTGAAACCATTTTTTGAAATACATTTCACAATATTGCTTTCCACGTTTATTTATTTTATTGATAACAATTTTTCTAATGCATCTTGTTTACACTGTTTATCATTTTATTTAAATTCAAACATTTTTTAGCGTCTATGGACATGAATCATGATTTATTATATTATTAAGTACCTACGCACCGAACTGAAAAATAATACTACTCCTATTATTTATTTGTAGATACCTACCTATCTACTAAAAATATAACTCGTGTATTTAAATTATCTTTCGTCTTTTATTTGTTCTCGTTTTGTTAAGTATATTTCTATTGATAACCACGTCATTTTAAATTAATGAAATATTTTTCTAATTATTAATAAACAATCAAAATACAATCGAATTAATTTTATTTAAAAATATTGTAGGTCAAAATATTCTTTGTTAACAGGGAGTTCCATAAGCGAGAATCAACAGATGTCGCTATGGTAGATTTACTTCGGGCAACGATACTAAAAAACTATTAAATTTTATTAAAAAAATTTAATTGATAATAAATAGTAATTCAATTACTTAGTTGCTCCTTATATTTTTATCCTAAAAAAGTTAAAGGAAGAGTTTTGCTAAGTTGTACACATGCTTCCGAATACTTCAAATTATAAGATTTTTAGCTACCATATGACTAAAATATTATAAGCAGCAACTAGAAGAAGTTTCGGTGAATATGTACGTATACGAAAGTACAGGGTGTAATTGTTGCTAGAATTCGTAAACCGTTTCCCGAAAAATCGTCATTTTCAAGTATAAAGCTATCTTACAGATAGCTCTACTTGATTTCGAAGAATTTGTCTAACAAAATTGTCCAACTATTATTATTGAATAGATGGTGCTGTAAAAATACTAGAGTGGTATTTTTTTTTATTTACCGGCTGATTCGTGGACATTAATCTCCCAAACATCAAACTGCATAGGTGGCATATTTCGTTATGAAATATTTATATTCAACGTACCTATACCGAAAATGAACTCGTAATTTTTATACATATAAACTAAAATCAAAATTGAACTCATGTATTTTCTTATACTCTAAATAGTGAAATTCCAACCATTTCTACAAATGTGTACGTGATTTATAATATTGTATAAAAAGGTCTAATTTCAAAATTACAATTAAAATTAAGTATGTATGTAGGTACATTTGCTATATCTACAGTTTTATTTATTTACAAGTTTTCATTCTATAAAACATAGAATCTCATTTGATTTGTTTTTCGATAGTAAGCATAATTATTTTATATTTCGACGTGTTGTTGTTTATGATTTCTGTGAATTACTGAGAAACGCTGAGAATGCGGCGGACGTTTCCCATAAATAAGTAGGTATGTTATACATATGTTATTCGCGATAGGTCCCAACGCGTCATCAATAAAACCTCGTATTTTTACAGTACTAATAGAATTTAGTCTATTTTGCCATGCCATATGTGTGCAGATAAATCATCGGTAGACATCGGAGTGCCATGTTCAAAACTTTAATTTGAATATTACAAATATACAATTTAGTAACTTTTGTGCATGGCTGCGTGCTTGGAACCTATCGTGAATAATGTATAGCTACATGTATTTGAGAACGAAACTGTAACTATTTAACTTTTAATGCAATTAATGGCCTGCTATAATAATAATTATTCTAAAATACATACATAAGTAATTACATATGTGTATATGTCAGTAATATTGGATTTTCTATTGTTACAATTTTTATTTTGTATTAATAATGGCACTTTTCTCACACATTACACAAAAAATAAATTTTAAAAATCAAATCATCATTATCATTGTGACTTTCTTGAAGAGAAATATTTTGAACTTTCCGCTTTTATAATTTTTCTGGTTGCAAGTTAAATAATTTTTTTAAGCTTTTTAACTTGCATTTCATCATTTTTGTGTCTCTCATCAAAACGCCCATTCTTTATATTCTGTAACTTTATATCCTAGAATAAATAATTATAAACGCTAGCAAAGTTTACAACGTAAACATAATTAAATTAGATGCCAATGCATCAATGAAAAAGCGAACTCTGTAGAAACTATTTAGTACAAGAAAACAGGAATTAACATTGAAATAGCTGATGCCAAAATCGCGCCATCTTACGATTAAACCGTTTGATATTAATTAAAATAATTAGAAAAATACTACTGTGGCGTTACTAGCGAAAACATGGTAGAAGCTGATTTTTCCAGCCCCCTCTTAATTTCTAATTTAAAACCACTTATAGTAATAACAAAATCTAAATTTCTGTAATCAAATGCAACTATAACAAAAACCTAAACTAGATAATTGATTATTAACATTGTAATAATAAATTACTAAATAAATAAATACGTTAGTAAAAAATTACTTACTCATCATACAATAATATATCCTATATGAAAGAGTTAGATATTAATGTGGGATAAATAATATCGACAAATACTTTTGCTGCAAAAATTGCTCTTTCAAAATACATTATGACAAAAGTATTTACGTTTAAAACAAATAATATAATTAAAAATAAATAAACACCGTTTTTATGAGTAATTTTAAAATTATAGACGAATATTTTTAAACGGCAATGGAAAAAGTTTCCGTATGTCTCCTTACGCGGTCTTTGTAAAATTATCTATTACCAATTAAATCCGTAAAGGTAATTGCAAAATAAACAGAATAAAAACGTTTATCCACATATTTACTAATTGGGTAAAATTACGTCTAGTATAGGTGCAACGTATGAAAATTAGTACAAACCAGTAGGTATATTAATTCTAGAAAAACTCGTTGAGGTTTTCTAAGAAATGTTTATTACAAAATGAAAGCGCATTATTGTCAACAAACGGTCGCTCGCGAAGATTTACATTATCACGCTATCCTATTCTTATAAATTCTTTTCACTTTGGTATTATCAATGAATATTCAAATTGAAGTTGTACTTGGAATGTGATTGAAATGATAAAGAAATGGGAATTTCTAAATATTCATTAGTGTACACTCATCGCACCTATGCACGTACACGTTCGCCACGCGCCATAAGAAAATTTATCAATTAAAGTTTGCAAGGATATTGGATAATTTATTAAATTACAGATTGACGTTTTATCAGGAACGATAAGAAGTTTGAATAAACATTTTACTTATAACATCGAGGATTAAAGGTAAAATCCTTATAAAATAATGTACTTATAGCAACTTTTTCAAGTATCTGGGTATTAATACGGATTAATATTAATAGGTATTACATATTTTGTGTATTTGAATTTTATTCCATATTTTGTAATCATAATCATAAAGTAATCAATACCTACTGTTTGCCTATAGTTTTTCAGAATAATTACGTTAATTTTGAGAAGGTTCCTTATACATACACTACAAGTTTTAAATATACAAAGTCAATTTGTAATTTCGGCCTTCCAACTATTTTAGTAAACGTAAATATTTAACGTCAGTATTTAACCGCAGATATTTTAAATAATAAATTAAAATTAATTAGATAGAAGTTCGGCTTGGAGAGTTTTACGTTAAACTGGGCTCTCTATAAAATCTATTTGTAACAATAATAACTAAACAACCGAACGACCTTGGCGTACATTTTATTGTTTTCATTTATTTTGGTTATATTTTATTCGCGGCAAAGCAAGAAAAAAAACGGTTTTATTCATCGCAGTTTTAAAATTTTTATAGGAATTAAATGTATTCGACCTTCGTATATGGCAATGACGTTGTATGCTTTGCTAAGTGTAAAGGGCGATTACTTCTATTTTCGATTTTTGTTACGTCCTGATAAAACCGTTAATTAATAAATAACAAAAAAATTTGGAGGGAAAAACATGACTAATTTCGATCAAGGAATTAAGAAAATTATGTCCGAGAGGTGTTAAAACAAATTATGGGAAATTACGAGTTACGATTTTTTTTTAATAATATCCTTTAAAAGCACATTGAATAGGTACTATATTTTAATAACTAAAGCAATTATAATAAAATGAAACTAAAAAGTAAATCGGTCTGTACTTTTATACTTTATTAAAGAGATATGTTGGTCAGGGTCGTTTTAACAATAACTTCAAAATACCTGTGTTATTCTATTTATTTTATCTAAAATAAAATTGTAGATTTTGTGTTCGACATTTTCTCATGTTTCGAATTTACATAACACACATATAGCGTGTAAATACGCTAGCTAAACACTTACCGTAATACATTTTTTATTGCCAATAATATAGAAAGTGGGTGCTTCGAGACAAAATATTTGAAGGGGGCCAGATTAGTCTCACTGGCCGAAAAAATAGGTAATTTTCAAGCATGGATTACCGATGCTGTAAGCTGTGAACTTGTGGTTTAGCACTTACACGGCAAGTACGCCCTAGTGCCAATTGTACAATGTCAGTTTAAATTCAAACTAAAGTTTAAACTGTCGATTTCCATAGTAACAACAAAGAAAATGTATGGTTTAACCTTCAGATTATAGGTTAAGGGTCGATCTTTTCATCTCCTGTTAAATTTATCTGACCGATATTCGCCATGGAAACCATCGTTCGAACAAACGTTTCTATGGTATATATCTATCAGATAAATTTATCAGTAGATGAAAAGATCGGCCCTAAATCTGTATTGTACAACTGGCCCCTGTATAAACCTATAAAGATAATAAAAATTAACATTTAAATTAATCCGATGGGGAAAAAACTTCTCCGAATTTATACTTGGTAAATTTTGTTTAAAGCGAAAAATGTTTTTCTGTGTTTTGAAAATTTTACACCGATCTGAGCGCTTAAGTAAGCTTGAAAAAAAGCAATGCCAACTTGGAAAAATAGTATTTTTAGTGCATATACTGTAGCCGGAGCAGGGGCATTGTCATTCACAGTCAACACTGTTAAAAGTAAACAGACAAAAGATGATACAGATATGACAACGCAATAAAAATAAACAAAATCAGTTTTTCCAGAGCCCCTCATGATAATTATAAGATAAAACGTTTCAATATTTTCATTGTCAATCAAATTGTAAGGAAGGCCAATTGGAAATTTTTTCACTCTTGACTTGCGATTTCTTTTAGCTTACTGATACGACCCTTGAAAAGACGGACGTTACTTTTGTAACACTCTGTATAAATGTCGCATATTTTTTTTAGTAAAGAAAAACGTTAATATACAGTATAATAATAATCAATTTGAATTGTTACGATGAAGCACAAGGAAGAACAAATTGCAAAATAAATTCCTTATATCCGAAGTTCATCTTAAACTATATAAAATATATTAAATAATAGTTTAGCGAGACTTATAGTGGGAAATACAATAGGTAATTCGTTATATCTGGTGGTTCGCTATAAGCAACCTTGACTATATTAAATATAAATTATGGAAATTCAGCGAAAAGTAAAAAATATGTACCTAGGTACCTATATTATTCTAAATAATATCTAGACCAACATTAACTAGACTTATAATACCTATTATCTTTTCGATCATTTATATATTTATTCATATATATTTATCATTTATTCCTTATATCCGAAGTTCATCTTAAACTATATAAAATATATTAAATAATAGTTTAGCGAGACTTATAGTGGGAAATACAATAGGTAATTCGTTATATCTGGTGGTTCGCTATAAGCAACCTTGACTATATTAAATGTAAATTATGGAAATTCAGCGAAAAGTAAAAAATATGTACCTAGGTACCTATATTATTCTAAATAATATCTAGACCAACATTAACTAGACTTATAATACCTATTATCTTTTCGATCATTTATAGCTGCTAGTTATGTCATTTACGTAACACTTCGCTTGTTATTAAACACACTGGCAGTTTATAGCTTACTATACTTATTTTATGAACCATTAGTATTCTACTTTAATAAAATTTCCTACATGTACCGTATTTAAAATTGACACGTTAAAAATTAGTTTTGAAAACAATTACAAAGTAAATACTTAAAAAATACAGAATTTTGTTCAAATAAAACTATAATGCAAAATAAAATTTTATTATAGATAATACAGGCAGCTTGCATTTAATAAAATTATTACTGATTTTTTGTAGTAATTAATAAATAAGGCAGAGAAAACTAAAAACCACTTATTGTTAGGGTAACTAACTAATTAAATTAAATACACTATCTATTAGTACATTTCTACCTAATTGATTTACAATTAGAGTTATCATTTTAAGCCTTTAATTATCAAAAATTATCACCGTTTCTCTAATTTAAAAGGTTTTAAAAGCCATAATTGACAATTATTTATTAGACGTATATACATAAGGTAATCTATTAGGAAATCGTGATGGTGCATAGACCGTCGAAATGTTATTTAACTTATTCTGTATCTTAGTCGTCTACTTGTTATTTATGAAATAAATTAAATTTACATGACGTTTCGACTTAATAATATTCAATTCATACCGAGTCGTTCTATTCTTAGACGAAATAGAAAGTTAATGTTATAAATAGCTGGTTGAATTATCACCATCTGTTGATATCAAGTACGTTGACTTATGTTATATGAACGTAAACGATAGAAGAAGACGTTACGGTGATTCACTTATTGTATCGCAAATATCGAACATTGTGAATTACGGTTCATATAATTGTTTCCTAGATATACTTCTTTCGTGCAGTTGATACGGTTAAATATTTATAAACAGTTGCCAATTCAACAATAAAGTTAAAAATTCATAAATGATGTCCATGTTTCTTAGTAAGATAGTTATGAATTTCGATTATGTTATACGTTTATTCTTTGTCTGTAAGCTAGCGTATTCAACTTCGTCTGAAAGACATTATCTGAAAATGTTAATTCTTATCAATTATACAGAATCGCATACTTCATTGTCCGTCTGAAACAGTCCTAGAAACGATGCAGACGTTAGAAATTAATCAAAATCCGACAACTTCATAAATGCAATTATATTTATAAATGCTGGATTAAACGAAATTGACTTAATGTTATAGTACCTACTAGTATCGATGTTTGATAATGGACAAAATATCAAAACAGTAATTAAAGTAACTAATTAATACATTTGTTTTGTATATTACAAAACTGATATATTGTTATTTATTATTAACGAATTAGGCAGTATAAACTGGTACGATTTGTCGAAAATAAATATGGTGTAAAATAACATTGAAAAAAATGTCATCATTTAAACTTTTGGGACATTCATAATCGTCACTTTGGTTTTGCTATTATCGTGTTTAAAATTTAAAAATTATAAAAAATTCATTTATTTTGCACTTCAGATAAGTAATTCAATTACAATCATACGAAATGAGTTTCGTTCCTATTCTCTTGACGATAAAAGTTATATTTAATAAATCATAAATTATATATAATACGTATTTTCTTATAGAACTTAGGCGTGAACTAACGATTAAGGCCGACTATCCATAACACCCAATAAACTTTTTATCTGAATAAAATTAATTTTGCTTTCGGGTTAAAATATTTAAGAAACTGTAATAAATCGGTTCGCAAAAAAGATAGGTAAATTTGATCAATAAATACATTAAGATGATTGATATCGCGGCTACCTATAATATATCTTATTTGAAGAAAATTTCCAAATTTCAATAATATGAATAGTTTTATAAAGAATGTTTCTATGCACAAAGTGTCATTCCGACTTAATTTCAATACTATATAATTTATTTGAATATAATATTGATTATGTTTGACAGTCTATAATTTTAACAATGTACGAATGTTAAAAAGCAGTAATATATTCAAACTTGTTATGAAAATCATTATCAAATACCTACGCAATTTTATACAAATGTAGTATAGGTTAATAAGATTCTATTCTTTTTAATTAAACGCATGCCGTTATTATATAACTGATTCTTAACGATTAGTCAAAAACGTCTTAGCTAACAAACTTAATGCTGTCAAATATGTAAGACCATTTGATTTACATCTATAAAAATGCACTAATATTTTGCCGTACAAGATATTAATTTTTACAATTATCTGATCCTTTAGTTTTAATCAGTTAGGTAGTTAATGTTTATATATAACCGGCCTTTAAAAATATATAAAATTAATCATTCGATGTATTCAAAAACATACGATATTGTTGACCTTATTCTAAATATTCGAAAAACTGGAGTATTGCTATAAATACTTTGTAAGGCGCAGAATCGATAGGTAAAGTATTTAATAAACTTTTTACGACTTAATTACCCATTTTTAATCGAACTTGTATCGCAGTCTTAACTTAAAACAGATGAAAAAATAATTTATTTACTACTTCCTGTTTTAAGCTTTATTGGGACGCTACTAATTAACTAAATGGGGTTTGCTAAATATTTGTTAAGCAAACCCCATTTTAAAATACTATTAGCGTAAATAATTTTTTTTTGAAAACTTAACCTATATAATATTATATTAATAGGGATCAATAAATAGCAATACATTCGTAATAATTATTCTACCTACATATTTTATAATTAATATTGGCACTTTAATAAACGTAAAATCATTTATGTAAGTTATTTTATACAAAAATTATCAGCGTAGTCAATATACCGATTGAACATAATATAATAATTTACTTATTATGGTTAATAATAAATTAATGATTATCTTTAACAGGAATCTGATATACAATATTTTATAAACATTTGCCTAACGTAGACAATCAAGCGTTTCGCATAAAGGTAATATTTTAATATGGTAGATATCAAAATCATTGAAAATACCTTATGTAACATCCGCCATGTTATTCGTATAGATACACTCTTAATCATCGTATTGGTTACAGAATGATCACATATCGTTCGAATAGGTTCAGGATTCAACCCCTATGCCTTGATTTCAACTGGTGTCTTCTTAGTGACCACAGTGTTATCCGATGGTAAAATTTCATATACACGGCACTAATTTCATAAACTGTAATAGTGTACTTATTTTGCAGTATCGTAAAGTACCTATTAACAATGCATTGTAGATTATAAATCAGTTAATTATTTATTAAAACTTGTAAAGTTACAAATCATTGGGTTACATTGTCGAATCACCTAGCAATGTTGTATATCAAATGTAGAACGTTATATCGAAATTTCTATTTTTCTTTTTTAATATTAAAATTACTTGCATGTCTGTATTATTAGTTATTATTCTTATTTTAAACATTAAAATCGAAAAAAGGGTAACTTTATAAAATATAAAGACGAAGAGGACGTTCACTAATCCGAATAAGATTAAAAAAATGTATTATTTTATCGAGATTATCTATTTTTTAGCGTACTTATAGGAACAATAAAAATTATATAAAAAACTTGATTTTCATAAATTTTAATATTGCACTGTACTTTAATGTTTAATATATAACGATACAAAAAATATCAGTTTCCAGGTATAGACTACATAGCATTTGTGAATTTTAAATAAGTAGGTACCTATGTACAGATTATTCAGTAGATATGGATGTATTTACTTTTACAATGTCTTCAACTGAGATCTAGATCTATAATTTTTTTTCATTTGACTCTATAGTCAAATTATGACTATTTTTCAATAAAATATATGTGAATTAGTAGCTAATTGAAAAATAATAACTTTACCCTAGAAATATGTCGCTATATAATTCCTTAGTTCATTTATATGAATTCAAGTTTCACGCCTTAATCAAGTTTTAACGAAGCTGAAAAAGGTTTTACAATAGCCAAATTACAAAGGAGGGATTTGACAAGAAAATCTCGCTTTACACTAAACAATTTTTCAAAAAACCTGAAGCGTTGAATTTTTTTTGCCGCTATAGTACCTAATTCAAATTTGTTTCAATTGACAATGTGATAATTATACCTATTTGTTCATAATATTTCTAAAATCTGTAAAGATTAAGTTAAAAATAAAAATTTATAATCATAAAGTAAACAAAGAATATTACATAGGTATCTATGGGTACAATAAAACAATAAAGTATTATACCTACACGCCCTCTTATCAATCTCAAAGCTCTTATAGAACGCACATGGGCGTTTCACGAAATTAACACTCGATACACTTAATTTTTCAATTAATTTCGTACTCGAACGATTTGATAATAAAATGAGATTTATAAGCTATAAAAAGTGAATATCTTTTTATAAAAATTTGTGAATCAGTCACAAATACGTATATGGTGTGTCATAAATACGCCAGTTCATGAAAAATGAACGAAAAAATATTCTTTAAGTATAAGGCAACCATTATGCAAGTACCTAAATAAGTGACACAAAAGAAAGTCGCCGGTGCCTTTGTTCTAATTGCAAGAAGTCTAAAAATGAACTAAAACAACGATAGTCTTGCTTGTTAAGTTTCAAATTAATTGGTTAAACTAGATTTGTAGGAACGCAGGCGTGTTCAATTAAAAAAATATATCGCACGTTTACCCAAAATAAAATATTACGGTAATAAAAGCTTGGCAATATCAACATCGTCTTATTTCGTTTTTATCGTTTTGATTATTTTCTTTTCGTCGAACATATTAAGTTGCTCTCAACTCCATGAAATCAGTTTAAAATACGTTATCCGCAGTTGTTTAATTAAAATTCCCAGCTTCGTTTCTACTAGGTACTTATAATAGCGTTTAAATTTTTAAATTCCGATTATTACTTCGCCAATAGGTAAGCGCTCTCTAAAGAAACGAAAAAAAAAGTGACCCATCAAAAGCGAGTATATATAGATATTTATGTCTTTTCAAACACATCATATTATACAGCGTGTCCAGGAAATGGTGACGAATCTCTCGGGAGCGTATAAACCACGTCAAAGTAATGCTAGAAATTTCTATAATTTTTTTTCCTACGGCACTCCCTTGTTGAGTTTATTCACTTTTAAAGTTGCAAAATAAAAATTAATTTTTTTTTAAATGACATTTTTATTTTTCGTTGGAATTTAATGTTTGCTAAACTTACGTAATAAATGAGTGTCTTTGAAACTGTGTAATAAGCTTTTTGACGTCACCTCGGACGAATCAGGAGTGCACCACCCAGAACCTTTCTAACCTCAACATTTTTCAGTGGTTTAATTTTGTTTAATTTTTCGAATTGTCGAAATATTTCAGGATAAAGAGAAACATATTCCTAAAATTACCTTTTTTTGTCCTAAAATGTCCGGAAAATCCGAAAATGACCTAAAAAATTTAAAAGCCTAAACCTTTAAAACTTACGAGTTTAAAAAGGTTAGGTGTGCGTACCCCCGACTCGTGTGTGGTGATATCAAAAAGCTTATTACACGGTCACAAAGACCGGTTAAGTTATTGTTAAATTCCAACGAAAAATGAAAATGTCATTTAAAAAAAAATTGATTTTTATTTTGCCGTTTAGAAGTGAATGTCTCAACAGAAAAAATAAACTTGCGGCATCATTTTGACGTGGTTTATACGCTCCCGAGAGATTCATCGTCATTTCCTGGTCTATGATGAAGTTAACTAAACAAAAATAAATCATTGTCATGTCCTCTTCGCTAATAAAATTAAAGTGTTCAAGCGTTTATCGAAAAAAATATTTCTATTCCGTTTTTAATGACTTATACGTTGAATTCAAGTAATTCCAACGACGTATAATAACAAGTTATAAATTGTAAATTGCAAATAGGTTTTAAATTTTGAATGCCAATTTACAAAGGTGATGAGATTAATGCAAAGAAAAACTGATTTACATAAAAATTTTTCGAAAAACCTAACGTATAGAATTTTTTGACAACGCTATAGTACCTAATTCAAATTTGTATTCAATTAGAACATAATGTGAATAAATTTAACCTATTTATTACATAATATTTCTATAAATTAGTTAAAGATTAAGTTAAATAATATTAAATTTTAATTTATAATTCTATAATTATAAGTTAAAAATAAATATTACATAGGTATCTATGTACATATAAAACATATTATAATATTATACCTTACAAGCCTCTTATTCAATCTAAACTCTTAAGAACGTCACATGGGCTATTTATCGATAATATTAATCACTCTTTAATTAATTTAAATTTGTTAATTTCTAAATTTATATTTACTAAGTTTACATCTAGAATAATAGATTTTACTATTAAAATATTTATAAGCTTATATAACAAAGTGCTATCATTTGTTATAAATAATTTGTTGAATTATTGTTATAAATCGTATAGGATGTTAATATAATACGCCATTACAATGAAATAATGAATCGAATAAAATAATTCATTAGTTTAAGGATATCTATTATGAATTAACCTATAATAAGTGACAAATAGAAATTCCTAGGATTCCTAATTGTTACTATTGCAAGTTATTTAGTCTAAAATACAACTTAAATATCAATCTAATTAGTTCAATATTGCATTGTTAAGTTATCAAATTATATATGGTTAAACTAATTTTAGATAAGTGTTCAAGTAAATAAATTATCGACTATTCCCAAAATAAAATATTAGGAATAATAATTTGCAGATATTAAATTCTTAATAATTCTTAATATTATTCAGATTTATATTAATGTTCATTTTCATCGATACATATTAAGTTGCTTCAACTCCATGAAATCAGTTTAAAATAGTTATTTCCGAAATTGTATTACATTAATATATCCCACTTCAGTTTACTAACTACGTACTTATAATTGAGCTTTAAATTTTATAAATGTCCATTATATTGCCAATAGGTAACGCTTTCAAAGAAACGAAATTAAAGTGACCATCAATGGATACAATAGATATTTATGTAACTTTTCAATACAATGCATATTATTACATGGTATCAGATTAATGGTGAGAATCTCTCAAGGATACGTATAAACCACGTCAAATATGCTAATGTCAAAATTTCTAATAAATTTCTTATTCCTAGGCATCTTGTTAAGTTTATTAACAATGTTTAAATGATTCAAAATATAAATGTAAATATTTAAATGACATTTATGAATTTCGTTGGATTAATAATCGTTTGTAATATTACTAAAAATGTAAGTTTACTTATAAATCTGTTAAATAAAAAGACTTATTATGACGTCAACTACGTACGAAACAGATGCACCTACCGTAGTAACTTATTCTAACTCATCATTTTCATGGTTTAATTTTTAATATAATCAATTTCGAAATATTTCAGGATAATGATACATATTCCTAAAATTACCTTTATCTAAAATGTCCGGAAAATCGAACAATACTGACTAAAAATTTAAACAGCCTAAACTTCTATTAAAATTAATAGAGTATTACAATGAAAGTTAGTAATGACGTATCATTATCCGATACGTAGATGTAGATGTGTATCAACAACTTAATTACAGGTACATACAGAACCGGTTAAGTGATATTATTAATTCCATACGAATTAATTAAAATTCATTTAAATAAATTATTTTATTGTTGCCGTTTTAGAAGATTGTAAATGTCGAACAGAATAAATACAACTTGCGGCATCATTTGACGATGGTTCATAACGTCCCGAAGATTATCGTATTTCCTGGTCTATAGACATGAAGTTAACTAAACAAAAATAAATCATGTATTGCCATCATCGACTATAAAATTAAATGTTCAAGCGATTTAAAATAAATCAAATATTATATTCGTTAATTATATTTATGTAGTTAAGTTAAGATAAGTTCCAAATCTTATAATATGTATGCATAAATTAGTATTATTATCATAATATAAATATTAAAGATTACACTAAATATTAACATCGTGATATATTAAATTATAATTTATTAATCTTAATTGTATTATATCAATGTAGTAAAATTGATTAATATTATAATTTAATGTAATTCTATTTAAATTTAATTATTTATACGTTAAATAATTAATCGAATATTATAATTATAAATGAATTTTGATATAGTAAGATTACAATTTTTATTAGTTACTTATCTTAATTCAATTGAAGACTATGTATTGTTTAAACATCATGAAATTTATACATTTCAATTTGTATCATTATATAAATTTCACTATTAAAATTATATGATTTTCTATAATTACTACATTTATAATTATAAGCCATTAATCGATTAATAAAATTATTTTATATCAACTTATATATTTTAATCTATAATTTATATATTATATAATATTATTTTATTATGAAAATATTTAAGTTATCATTTAAATTTATATTAATTATATCTAATTATTCTAAATACAATCTTAACGTTATTTTATATACAATTTTGATGTAATGTACTATTAGATAATTTAGTCTCTGAATTTAAAAATATAATATAATTAAATCTAATATTATCGTAATATCAATATGAAAATTCGTATTTATTTTCTTTATTATTCATTAATTAAATAGTTGTACATTAATATTTAATGCAAATACTTATTAACAATATAAAAATAGTTTTATAATTAATTTCAATTATAATATCCTGAACATTATATATTATACTAATAAATTACGTAATTATAATAAGACTGAATTACGTAATTTAATGATAATAATTAGAATTTTGAATACGATATTCTTTAAATGTTATCAGTAAGATTCTGAATTATTACAATAATTTAATACTATTGATCAATATGTATATTATAATAATGTAAAATTTAAGTTTTAGTATATTAAAATAATTCTCATTATCATAATAGATAATATATTAGATTAATTATTAACACATATAATTATATTGAATTTGTAATACTCAATATTTGAATATCATAATATAAATTACGTTATATAACATTGTATTTGTTATAAATATTACAATAAATAAGTATATACATAATATCGATACATAATTATTAAATCAATTAAATTTTATATATTGTATATCTTGTATAATTATTTAATTATACATTTATTAATTAACTATTTATATACTATATAATTTATAAATTCAAGTTTATAAATAACTAATATATATAATACTATTCAGAAACTCTATGTATAAATATACGTGTATATTAATGTTAAGTTATTTTCGTATACTACATTTATATTTAAATAGATAAATTTGTATTGATACTATATAATATGAATTATTTATTGAATTAAACGATAATGATTACATTTTAAGAAGTAATGTATATACATATGTATTAATGTAAATAGTTTCAACAATATATCAATGATATGTGTTATCTGATGTATTATTATCACTTTAAATAAATATGTGATTTAAAACATCATTTATTTTAATATTACAAAATCAATTCTAATATCACTCTTCAATACTAATTATTTACTTAATTATACAATAATTAGAACGTATAATTTAAGCCAATTCTAAATAAGGTATTATGTAATATTGTCAATACTTCATCTAATAGTCATTTAAATCATTGAAATTTATATATAACTTAATATTTTATAATTGTTAGTCACTTAACCATTAGATATGCTATTTCAAATCATAATGATGTATTATATGAACCTATACTCAATACGTCATTTATATTATCATGATATATCATGTACATATAATATTATTTATTAAATATGCATATACATATGATCACGAACGTATTACTTAAAATATACTTACATATTTGATGTATATGCATTATAACATAATAAATTAGTAGTACAATAATTTAAATTTATACTAATAATATTATAATAGATATCGTTTATTATTAATTTAGATTTACATACAATGTTATTAATTTTGAATTATACAAATGTCTTAAAGATATTTCGTAAATTTAGTCTTAACATTATTCATTAATTAACTTGTAATTCAATTTACTCTATTAACACATTTAATATACTAAATTATCTAATTATCGAACTATATTAATATGAAATAATTAACATTAGAATAATATCGAATATAGAAACTTATCATTGTCATATCAATCATTACATCAGCTAAGTATTTAAAGATTTATGATTATAAATAAATAATATTTTAACATAAACTTGAATAATTCTTATCAGAATTATATCTAAATTTATACTACATTCTATCATTAAATGATATACTATAACACTAAATGTTATATATTTAAAATTTAAATAAGTAAATTTTAAATTTAATTCATATATTTATAGAGAATTTCAATTCTTCAATTAATTTCAATAGTATACTTTAATTTAATCAATAATTTAAACTATATTAGTAACTTAATAAAAATTTATATTAAATAGTATGTTATACTATTATAAATTACAGTATATAAATTAATATCATTAAATATCTAAAGATTATAACTTAAAATATCTACATATTTAAAATAGTAAGGCATTTAAATTATATCAATTATCATAAAATATTGTAAAGTAATTTAAATGACTATTCAAGTCAAACTCTATACATAATGTATAATCTAAATTTGTAATAATACTAAAATCATATTATTTATGTTTATTAATCTATAAAGATTATATAATTACTACTTCAATATTCTATGAATTAATTATAATTCAATATATTAAACTATTATATATTACACACTAATTAATTAAATTATACATTATCAATATTCCATAAAGAATATAACCTGTATTGAATTATCATTTGCAAATATGTATATGTTATTAGTTATTTAATATATTCTATGTATATATGTTATGAATAAACATATTATGAATATTTCTTATAATATCATTATAAAATGTAATGTATAGAATATTTATAATTATTAAACGTTATTATTATACATTATTTACATATAAATTGAGTTTCATATCGATATCTATAAATTTAATTTATAAAATTGTTATTTTATTAGTTATATTAATTCTAAAGATAACGTTATCAAATAAGATTATTCTTATTTACATAAGCTTGTATATCTAACTTAGTAATGTGTCTACTAGTTAAATATAGTATTTCAGATGTATTTGAATTAAAATTATTTTATTAAAATTAGTGAAGTTGATCAATTATCATGTTAATAATTTATATAATTATTAAATATACATATTTAGTACTATGCTATAAATATCATATAGATAATTGATATGAAATATATATTATGTAAATAAGTAAGATTAATAATTATTTCAATATTAATATTAATTAATATGTCATTAATAATGATGTAATTACATTTAACTTATTTAATTTTATTCTAATTGTTATTTAAAAATAATTAAATATTAAATTATTGTACATTTTAATGCATATTAATTTCATACTTAATGAATTTATAACATAACATATGAAATGTTCATTTTATATAGTACTTTTTCTGAATATATATATTATATTTACAGTATGAATATAATATAAATACAAGTATAACAGTTTAAATTTATTATATAATCAGTCAAATTAGTTAACCTTCATTAAGTTAAGTTAATTTAATATATAAACTATTATCATTAAACTGTAAACATATTATATCTAATTTAATTTATATAATATAAATTAAACATTATTGTAACAATATATAATACTTATTATATTTAATAATTCTAATACTAGAATAACTTTTAATAATTAAATTTATATGCAAATTACTAGTATGAAAATGTTTATATTAGTAATTTTATTATCAATGATTAGAAGATTTAAAAATTTAATACTTGAATAATTATTAATTACAAAATTAAATATGAATAATCTGTGAATTTCTAATTTAATGATCGTAATTACTAATATTAAAATTAGTAATATACGTAATAAATCTATACTAGTCTTTCAAACTATAATATAGTATCAAGTAATTATAGATGTAAAGCTATCGAATTCGAAACTATTAGAATGATAAGCTATCTTAAGAATTATAATGTAATTTAATATCAAGCATAATTGTCTACTATTATATTAACATTCAGTTAAATAATGTATTATTTAATTTACTTAATTGATATTAAATCTGAAGAATTATAATTCATAATTTTTAACAAATTTAATTTAACGATTAATGTAATTAAGATAAGTTTACAATAAAATGTAAAAGTATTACAATTAATAATTATCTAATGTATTATGTAAATTACAAATATGCTTAAATTTAACATTGATAAAGTATTCAATATTACAAGTATAAATAAATTAACGTATATTATATTAAAGTATTCATTTTAATTTCAATCGTATTTAAAATATCTAAATATTCATTATCATATATTTTAATTAATCACTTCAATATTTAGCTATAATTAGAATAATCGATTCTATAATATAATGATTAAGATTATTAATAATTAAGTACGTACTAACATTATAAACATATTATACAATTCGAACTTATTATTCAATATATTATTATATTTCATTATGTAACAATTATTAACTTAGATATGTCATTCAACTTTTAATATTAATTATAAAGATTGTAATATTCTTGCTATAACAATCATTTTAATAATTATTGTACATATTTCTAGTATAGTTGATCATGAATTTATAATTATTAATATTATACTTATCAAATATGAAATATGATAATTAATTATTAATAGTAATAATTAAAATAACAATTATATACATATTACTTGTAATTATTATCAATTATATTAAATTAATATCTATTAGTTATATAATTATTTTTTTTTACTTTTTCTATTTAAATTATTAAAATAATATTATCATAAAATAATAATTTTATTAATTAAAATCTTAACAGTATTTGAATAGACTATATTATGAAAAATTAATTTAAGAATTAAATAATATTAAAATTAATTACATTGCTTGTATTTTTAAATTATAAATATTAACTTTAATTAATATTTACTTATTAAATTTATTAAAATTAAACGTTAATAGATTTTACAATAATAAATTAAATATTTTTCAAACTTTATATAAAAATATTTATTATTAAATTTAACTTTATAATAAAAATTCTAGAATATAATTATTTTAATAAAATTTTCAATGTATATATTTGTAATTTTATTATATATTATGAAGAGAATATTAATTATACAATTAAATTAAATAAATATAAAATGTAATTTAAAAGACTTATTTTAAATAGTAAAAATTTAAATTTAATATTAAATTTGTAATTTAATTCATTATTTAACTAATTTTAACGATAGAGTTATTAATAATTTAAAATAATATTGAAATTTAATATTTTAAGTCAATTAAATAAATATGGGTTTATAACATATTATAACTAAATTAGAACTAGTAATCTAGAATAATTTAGATCGACAATAACTTATTCAGATTTTAAACTAACATTTAAAATATATTTAACTTTATAATATAATTTATAATACAAATATTTAGAATAATTTAAATAATGCAAATAATTTATTATTAATATAATAAATTAAAATTATGAAATTTTTTAATCTCAATGATATTTATTATAAATGCATTAAATTGAAATAAGATTAACTTTAAAAATACTGTTAGGTTAAGAAATTTAAAATTGAATTATTGATAATAAATTATAATAAAATATCATTCTATTCTAAAATATTAAAATTTCAGATTTAAAAATTATAAAACGTTTAATTATAAATTTATAAACTTATTGAGAAATTTACATAGAATTAATAAATATTAATTGCTTTTAATATAACTTGATTTAATCAAGAATTAAATTGATTATTATTAAAATTTATTAATAAATTTTAATTAATAAATATTAAAATTAATTAATAATAAGTTTAAATATATTATAAAAATTGAATAAATATTACCAAATTTTAGACATATAATTTAGAGTTATTAACGTACATTGATAAATATAATTGCCAATATAAAATTTTTAATAATAAGTAAATTATAATAAATAATAATTTAAATTGATTAATTTAAACTTTAAATATGAAAATAATAATTAAATATTACACTTTTAATAATGGAAATTAACTTAGTGCAAAAATTACATTTATCATTGAAATATTATAGTTTAATAAAATGAAACTTATTAATTTAAAATTTATTTTTAAATTTTTCATAGTTAATTTAAATCACTTTGATAAATAGTATCATGAAAATATTTGTAAATTTAAAATGAATTTATTAATATTAAATGTAATTAAAAATTAATATTAAAAAAATTATAATAATAACACGTATTTAGACATTATTTAATTTAAATAAAGATTTATTATTTTAATAAAACTTTGAAGCAATAAATTTATTACTTATTGATTATTAGTAAATTAAATGTTTTATTTAACATGTTAAAACAAGTCTTATAGAAAATTATAATTTAATTATTCATTGAATTTAGATAATCGAAATGCAATATTAAAATTTCGATCTTATTTATAATTTATAAAAATATTAATTTTAAATAATTATACAATTTAAGAATATAATTGTTAAGAAGACTTAATTGAATTTAAATATATTATAAGAAATATGAATATAATTAGTTAAATAATTTAAATTATATTTTAAATACTTTTAAAAATTATTAAATTTCAATAAGATTTATATTTCTTACGTTTATCTAATTATAAATTTAAAAAAGTTAAATTATGTGCAAATTAAGTAATTTTATATAATGTAACTATAAGCCTGTATATTACAAATTTATACATTGGAAATTTATAGTAATTCATTTTAAAATTTAAACAATTAAAATTAAACATTTACTTTAACTGTTTAATCAAATTGAAATTATTGTTATAAAAAAGTATATAATTATTACTTTTTTATAAATTAATTATAATATATTTCTAAATAATAAAAATTAATTAAAATTTTGAATAAATTAAATAATTACTATACATTTTTATTAATGAACTATAATAAAAAATAATTTAATATATATATATTATTAATTAAAATTTATTTTTGTTAATTTTTATAGGCAAGAAAAAAATCATTATTTGGTAAAAATTAGATAAAACTAATTAAATTTTATTAATATTTAGATTAAGTACTTAACCATTAATTTATAAAAATTATGTTCCTAATAAAATTTAATAACATAATTACATGTTTTGAATAATCATAAAATCGTAGAAGTCAAATTCTAAATTTAACTTTATGATTAATAGTTTTTTTATTTAATAAATTAATATCAGATTTCATTACTTTAAATCACTAATTAAATATGAAAAATTTAAAAAGGTCGTAATTAACTGTTTTAAAGGTATGTTAAATGTTAAATAAAACTTACTAGATTAATTAATATATGAATAAAAGGTTTAATTAACTAGATTATTTTAAATTAATAACCATTATATTTTAAATAGTTTCACATTAATTAAATTATTAATTCAATGGTTTCTGTAAGTTAAATACGATTTTTGAAGCTCTAAAAGTATAAGGTACATTAGGTTTAATTAAATCTGTACCAGAATTAGAATCGCATTAAAATTACGTTAAACAAAAACATGTTAAATAAAAAACGAATTTCATAATTAATTAATTTATATTTAAACAAGATAAGTTAAGTCAACTTTATTAGGAAATTATAAACAACTGAAATACTATTAATAATTTCGTTTTGTTTTAAAACTGATAATTAATTAATAACGTTTCATAATGTATTAATGTGAATTAAATTGAATAACTTAAAATAAATTATAAATTAACTTCCTTTAATTTTACATATAAAAAATTTAAATAACATTACCTTTATTTTGCATTCAAATTATAATCTATTAATGAGTTTTTATTCTTGAAATAAAATTTTTTATACTTTCGATAAAATTTTATTAAAGTTATCTTTGAATAGGAACTAAGATAAAAGCCGGATACATTAATAAATTTATCTGACAAATTACCTGGAAAATTTAAAAAGTTCGGAATTTGTCAATAAATTTTGGAGTTATTCGGTCTTAAACTTTAGAAATTTCAATTTATTAAATGAATTTAAAAAAGTTCATTAAATTGTTATAATTTACTAGTTTATAGAACTTGATTATGTTAATTAAATTTAATTAAAATGTTAAATAAGCAATAACATTGTTTAAATAATTCAATCAATTAAATTTAACTATCTATACTACATTAAGCCAGTTTTATAAAGACTGACGGTATAAAAAAGTAAAATAACTTAATTAACCATTTTATCTAATAAAATATAAATTTTGCCGCAATTTAATTTACATTCACCTTTTTTTAATTTTAGAATAATAACGTTTAAAAATTAATATTCAGATCACTTAAGTAAAAAAAAGTATCTATTCTATTCGAAAATAAAATGTTAATATTTTAAAAAATTAGAATAATAAATACATTTTATGGTTCTAGAGGTTAAAAACAAATATACGTGTCTTGGCGTTTTATCAAATGCTCCGTAGTTTTTGAGATATAAATTAAAAAAGAAATCAAAAAGTGAAGTTTCTGTTTAATAACCGTCCCCGTTGATGTTTTTTGACAATATCGTTGTGACGCTATGTAAAATGCTCTCGCTCGCTTCGTAATTAGTAAGGTCGCTAGTTCGATCCCAGTGTCAACAAACTTTTTTTTGTTCTTTAATTTTTTTTTAATTTCATGGGAACTTCGTGCAAACGTACGAAAAAATAAATGTGCAATAAAAACAATAAACTAATAAACAGAACATTTTTATTGGAGTGTCATATTCATCGTAAAAACAGTTAAAACAAATAAAGCGGCGACAATTTGCGCAATGAACGAAAGAAAGTTTCTCGCGTGTACATTTATTTTTTCGTATGTCCGGTGGAAAACAGACCTGATTAACGTTTGCAAAAAGATTTCGCGTTGAATTAATTTTGATGCAAACCACGCGTATTCGATCATGTTATTAAATAAGTTTGACGAAAGTTGCGAATGAATTTTAATAGCATCTTCGCGCGAAGAGAGCTGTCGGTTACTTTGTAGAACTTCCATAGAACTTTGAATTCTTTTTATAAAATTCTTCATCTGCCTAAAAAAATACTCATCACATGGTTGACAGTACGGTGTGCAGTGTGGAGGAATAATTTCCACCGTCGAAGTACAATTGCCTTCATCATCAGTGAAGACACTGTTGAAGTGTGCTGGGTCTGTCTGTCCTCCCCATGAATCCAATATGAGCAGAAACTCCTCTTCATTGCAGTACGGTTTAATGATGTGGTCGACGAATTCATCAAAGTGGGCTTTCGTCGATTTTCCAGATTTTGAAGCGGTAACATAAACATTGCTATAGATTTCCGATATCGTTTTGATCGCCTTCGAGACACGAGGACCAAACGTTCCCTTCATTTCTTGCATACACAAAAATACTTGTGGCAACACTTTTCCTGAAGCAGTTATTGCATATTGAGCCATATAAGAATGCGTAATTTTATTGAAATCTCCCAAAAAGACTTCTGTAGCTTTTTCGCCTTAATGGATAGAATTCATTGCGCATCGGCGCGATACTCGCAACCAGTTTGGTCGGTATTAATAATGAAGTCCCTATGGAATTTCACAATTTCTTTAGCGATGCGGTCTTGAAATTTTTTTGCTTCCGATAATATTTGCGATATATCTAACGCATTTTTTGATTTAATATATCGAGTCACTTTTCATTGCCGGATCCTAAATGTTGATTTAAATTTGATTACTCGTGATTCAGAAGCTGCAAACTGGAAATTTTCAAATTGCATTGCTGCTTGGGAGGCCCATTCTCTTAACATCCTCGTTGTTGCTGGCTTCTTTTCCTTTCTGACTTCTCGAAAACGGTCGAAGGTCCATTTGTTTATTATTTCATATTTTTCTTTATTGCCACCACCACGCTCGATGTCTTGACGCCATGCACTTAACTGACTTTTACTTTTAAGCGCTCTTCCTCCACGTTCGTGAATCGTCTTCAAACTCCACTTGGGATGTTCTCTTACCATATTGACAATTTTTATTTTCATTTCTAATGGAATGAAATCCGCAATCTTCTGTTTCTTGCCTTCCGGTTCGTAATCACCTTCTATGTTCAAGGGAGCTGATGTGCTGAATGCGTAATATGTGGTGGAAGTATCTTTCTCCGGTGATAAATCGCATGGTGCCGGTTCTTCTAATTCGTCTGCCAAATCAACGTCCTCTGGAAGAAACAAATTGTGGTCTTCGTAGAAATCAAAATCCTTAAGAACATTAATACAAGCTTCGGACATTTTTTTTCCCAACAATAATGCTTTCGTGCTAGTAATAACATCATTCGGAGTTCCTTCACGAATTTTTAAGGACTCTAACGTATTAATACAAACTTTCAAACCGTCCGTGATGTCTTGTTTTATGTAAGATGCAGTAAATGGAAAGACGTCTGCTTTATAAGTACTACCTCTGCTTAACGATGGTTTATTGTCACTTTTAATTTTGAACATTTTGGAAGTTCGAAACGTTTTGCAAACGGTTTTTACAAGATGGTGACCAACACAACGAGCGACACACTCGGTTCTCTGATTACCTGCGTGGCAAACTTTTTTTTTAATGTCTACCGATATTTAAATAAGTATATGCACTTATATTTTGAAATAAATACAAATAAACAGAATAAACACAACAGATAGTATTGATAATAATAAATAAACAGAAAACAAATAATTAAATTAAATACAAAGGTAAAATACAAATAAATGAATAAATTTATAGAGTTGTCTTCTGTTAAAACTAGCAAGTTGGAACAAAAAAAAAGCTTGGTGACACGGGGATCGAACTAGCGACCTATTAACGAGGGGTTAGTATCTTATCACATCTTATGTATTAGTGTGTATTTGTTTCTAGAATGTAATACAGAATTACGTTGAATTACTTTGAATTACTTTTGAATTACTTTAAATTAGTATTACTGTGTATAAAATTTACTATAGTTACCGACCCCTAGCCTATTAATTACAAAGCGAGAGCATTTCTCGTAGCGCCACAACGATATTGTCGAAAAACACATTAACGGGGACGGTTATTAAACAGCAACTTCACTTTTTAATTTCTTTTTTAGTTTACATCTCGAAAACTATAGAGCATTCGACAAAACGCCAAGACACGTATATTTGCTTTTGGCCTCTAATATCGTCAAAAAAATCGGCATCCCAAATTACAATGTACTGGATGTAGTGTCCCCTTGTTAGTCTTATCACTATCAAACAAAATTTGATTTTACTAGATATATCTTAATCGAAACTTTACATAAGTACATGTAGATATGTAGATATTTAACTAATAATACCTACAGTTGCCCATTTTTTTTTATAACTTGGCAATAATTTAAAAAATATAATTAATAAGTATAAATGTTAAATAAATCTGTTAAGTGGAAAGTCCTTGTATTAATGTTTATCTAAAAAATATTCAATAATTTACGAATTATATATCAAATTTGAAATTCTAATACGTCGTTTTTAAATAGAGCGCCGAATGCATCTCCATTTTTTTATATTAAAACAATAAACAAAATTTAAAAGCGCATTTGTATAAAAAGTCGTAATTTAATATTATAATAAACATTAAAAGAATCTTGAAAATGAGTAATTTACGAAGTTGTTGACAACAATTATTGTATTACTAGATAACACGTTTGTTCGTCTTAACATAATGTCAGTAGACTCCTTGAAAATGTAAAAAGAGGTTAAGATGACACGAATAGATAATGCGAGATACCTATTAAAATGCAAAGAGCAAGGGTACGATTACGCTAAATTTATATTTTCATGAATACCGCAATTTCGTATAATTTTTATTAAGCATGTGTGTCACTAAAATTACCCATTCATTGCTCTTCATTTGATACAGAAGCCGAATTACGTCAACGCATCAAATAAACAGACGAGTAAACAAAAACTTTGTCGAAACGTTATTATTTTGGAATACAACCTGTTCTTTCCGAAAATTGTCTGTTTTGCCTTCCCATTTGTTTTATCTACACTTTCTGGGATACCATGCAAGCATGTGATGTAATTATTACGAATAACAAAAGGTAATAGTTTAGATATTTATTTTAAGTCATACGGTTATTAACAGTTTAAAACGTCCAGCAAATGTGTTTGAAAACGTAAAACATTTTAAAACGCACCGCGACAAACTGCAACCACTATAAATAATAACCAAACAAAAGACAAATAACAAAAATCATCAATTATCACGGTCTGAAAAGGCCAAGTAAACAGAAACCTTAACGAATTCGAATCTGTTAATTTAATTAACACTTAATTTTATAATCAATTTTGATAAATGATAATTGAAGATTAACGAATGCGCAAATTTAAAATGTAGATACGTTATACGAACTCGAACAATTTTCATGCTTTAACGGATGCAAAATATTCTTAAATTATATTTCCGTACGCGAGAGGTACTTTCATTTTGACATAAGATGACTTAAATATATTTTACCACTAATTACCGACCAAGTAAAACCCTCCACGTGGCTAGTTTTCTTAAAAACAGTTTAATGTAATTATTTAAATTTACAAGATATCAACAATGAGTATCTAAATATTAGATAACTTCTATTCTTTCCTATCGCCTCTATAAATTACAAAAATGGAGTTACGATTGTTTATTTCTCGGGTACAGATTTATAAATAAAAACGAGAAACTTATAAAGATATACGGTAGCGACCGCTTATAATGAACCCGGTTATAACGAACTCTCATTTATTACGAACCGTTATAGATGGCCAAACAAATTGTTTATTTAATTCAATGTAGTTTTTTTTGTTTAACTGATCACGATTTTATTTCAACACTAAAGGTAAGCTGTTTTAAATGGTGCCATAGGCAAAAAATTCGAAGGATTGAGATCTGGAGATTTTTTCAGTGAATAATTTGCGTTTCTTTGACATACTGTCTTTTTTGTTTTTCAATAATAAGTAACTAGATATTAAATTAATAAAATTGATGCTCGTAATAAAACTTTTGTTCCTTCCTAGTTCAGTAATTGATTGATATAGGACCTACATTCGTATAACATTTCTTACTCACAATCGGATACTCAATAATATCCTCAATAAATTGCCAAAATTTTTACACTCGTTATAAATTACTCTGTACATTCTTTCTTAACATGTAAGTATTTTACTGTTCGTTTTTACTCAATATTTCTAATATACAATAGATCCCAGATAGCACAAGGATATTCATTTTAGGTCCATTAGTTACAGTCCTGGACAAACAAGGGATATAATGGATGTCCATGATATATCCTATGTGGATGCTAATTCCAGGCAATCAACTAACGTTACATAGTGGTTATCTTTATATATAATCAAAAAAAAAACCTTTCTACCCGTAGGGTGTAAGGTGGTTATCTTTTTATGGATATCATATGGACATCCATTTCATGTCCTCATAAAATGTTAAATACGTGCCTAAAAAAACGAACGTCCAGTGGATACCATGTGCTATTTACGATCTTTGGTTTTTATATGAATTTATTTTGTAGTAGTAGTGGTTAATTATAACCGGACACTACTGTAGTATACATAATTTGATTCATTTATATGTTAATACAACTACGTTTAATGTATTATATCCTGCCGAAAGTTATCAGTTATGTGCTAATAATGCGAACAGAGTACAAACATCACGATGACGCGTTTAATGTTGACATTTGCGTATAATTTTGTAGATTTTACAAGTTATTATATAAACTACGAACCTTATAAAAACAATGGATACGCGTTTTAAACCAAATACCTAGCAAAAATAACAATGGGAAAATAATATTTTATGATCTAGGTATAATGCGTGTATGAGAACGTATTTAATTTCCAATGTTATTATTTTAATCAATAGAATTAAATTTTCGCTTGAAGCAATTTACATCTCACAATCAGTCAGCTATTCGACTCTTTGATTATACGAATACAAGAATCGATATTCTAATAAATAATTCGAAAATCGATTACATTTTTAGATATTTTACAAATGTGTAAATCAAATTAACAAAAAGTGATTATATCGTTAAGATTTATTAATTAAGATTTACATCAATAATATAAATGGAAATTTAAGGCTTGTGCATAATAAAAACAAAAGTCGGTTATTAGTAACTACTTATAATTTTGACGGAATTAAGGGTAATGTGTATTGCAAAATAATGAAATGTAAGTAAATAAATATGATTTTTTAAATTAACGAGAGGTCATATTGAGTAACAAAACAGTTTTAACTTATCGTGAATAATTTAATTGTTTAAAGAAATATCTATACATATTATGAGGCGTTCGAAAATATTTGTATTTATAAAGATAAGTTTTTAGGAAGAGAAAAAAAATACTTAGATAATTTTTTTTTAAGGAATCCTAGAATATTAGTTTTTATTAAATATAATTGAGTATTTAAAATAGGTATATTCGTTATTGTTCCTCATTTCGAAAATATTAATTTTTAGGTCGAGAAATTAAATGCAGAATCGACATGTTATGTATATATTATTATGAATTAAAATTCGTACGTTTTTGAAGCAGTACTTTTGCAAATATGTAAGTGTTAATAAAATAAACAGAGATAACCTTTGATGTTTATGATGTGACCATAGTACTGCAACCTCATACGTTTATGATTAAACTATATTAATTTATTTATAATTAAAATAATGGTAAATTCGTTGTTTATCTACTTGTCGTCGTTTTTATGCGAGATTGCATTTTATTAGGCATTAAAAACAAACACATTAGGGTCTAAATATTATAAAACATAATCATTATTTCGAAATAACAAAATTTGGCTGCAACGAATAGCTTTTTAAATTAAATAAATTTAAAGGCAGGTCATGTTGAGTAATATTCTGTTTTTACGATACTTTATTGTAAATTTTTCATTAATGCGTTACATACATTGTATGTATGTACATATACAGTTACCATCAAATACACTCACCGGCACAAAATTCGATCCATGCGGTTAATTGATGTAATTATTTTAGTTTATAAATTGGTTATATTTACACATAGTTTAAAGGGTGTATAAAACAGATGTTGAAATGTAATTAAACCGACGGGAACATTTTTATTGCTCTAACAACAAAAATACGGCAACATCTCATAACTAGATAAAACAGTAAACAACATTTATTGTACATAACAAGTAAAAAAAACGAAAAAGCAAAAAATCAGTAGCGTGTAGTAGTTCCCCGTGCTCGAATTACAGCTTCTATTCGCCTTGGTATACCCTCAATAAGGCAACGAATGTAATCTTGGCTAATTTCGTCCCATTCTTGGACTACTGCTACACTTAACTCTTGCAAGTTAAAAGGAGCAGGAACTGGGCAATGAACTCGTCTCCCCACTTTGTCCCAAACATGTTCGATCGGATTTAGATCGGGACTTCTTGCAGGCCACATCATACGGTGAATTGTTACTTCTCTCAAGTACTCACAAACAATTCGGGCAACAAGCGGACGGGCATTATCATGCATTAGCATAAAGTTGTCACCAATAAATGGGGCGAAAGGTACGACATGTGGTTCTATAATGTCCCTAATATACCTGTCAGCAGTCATCGCCCCTCCATTTACTACTACTAATTCGGTGCGAGCTTCCATGCTAATACCTCCCCATACCATGATCGAACCACCACCAAAACTAAGCTTTGGCGCAATATTACATTGGGCGAATCTTTCTCCAGTCCTGCGCCATACTCTTTGACGGCCATCCGCAGATCTTAAACGAAATTTCGACTCGTCGGTAAAAAGAATTTGACCCCAGTCATCATTATCCCAATTTTGGCGTTGACGTGCAAAGTGAAGCCGCTCCACTCGATGTTCTCTGGTCAATTGTGGGCCGTTTGCGGGTCTTCTTGCTAGCAATCCGTGTTCCTGCAACCTTCTTCTTACGGTTCTTTCACTAACACTTACACCCCGTACTTCTTGCAACTCATTACGTGCATTAACTGCAGTAGTATCTCTGTTTCTCAGAACTTTTAATGTAAGGAAGTGGTCATCCCTGGCAGTTGTACACCTTTTCCTGTCTGATCCCACTCTCCTGGTGTAGCCTCCAGTTTCTCGAAACCTTTCTACAGCTCTCTGAATATTACACCTTGAAACACCAAGGTACCACACTCGAGCGACGTAGTACTGCGAGCGCTCATCTTGAATCAAAGCAATTGCTCTGGCAGTATCGGTTGGATTCAACACCATATTTAATTTTTACAGACAGTAAATTCAATTGTATTTCAACAATTAAGACTAATACGCGTAATAAACTTAATAATAAAGTACGCTCAGAATTTGACTATTACAATTTGATACCATCTAAATAAACAAACTAACTAAATTCCCCAAACGAATAAAATTTTATCGCACTAAACATGTCATTGGAATATGAATTTTCCCCATTATTAGATAAAACAAACGTTTATCGCAATTTTTTACTAAAAATTGTAGATGGATCGAATTTTGTGCCGGTGAGTGTATTATTATACAGTGTCGAAAAGCAACGTTTAATTTAAATTATTTAAATGTTACAAATATGTATTTTATTTGAATAATTAGTAAAAGTTTAACATTATAGCTAATTTGCAAACGCAGTTTTGACATAGGAATAAGGTTTTCTTAGATAAAATCGGTCTTAAAATAATGATACATCAATTCCTGTATTCTCATATCGATAGCTAAAAGTCAATTACAACATTTCGTTTAATACTGCACTTAAGATTTACGATAATTTACAGTTAATGTAAAATTAAATTACCTAGCTATTAAATCTTTTGAAATTTTATTTAAAGGAAGTTGCTTTGTTTTCAGAATAACCCCAAAAAGGTGTAAGTAATCTATAGTTTTCCGAAAATGCCTTGTTATTAACATTTATAAATAAACCATAAATATTAGGTAAAACATGAAAAATAGAAATAGTTTAACAATCTGTAGCGAAATAATATATATTATATCGAAAATTTCCAAAGTTAAATAAATATGATCGACGATCAGTAAACATCGCCGATGTTAACTGTTTACAATATTAGCCGAAAAACAATTCAACACTTACGAAATTATGATGTTCTGATTAACCAATTAAATATACATACGTATTTGCATAACAAAGTTTCTAATAAGTATTGGCAGTATTATTCTGTAACAAAAAAAAATTGTTACATCATTATGTGCAGAACAGAAATATTGGAATTTTTATGTCCTAAATTAAACCGGTCAGGTATAAAACTAGAAGAGGAAGAATCAAATGTAAGCAAGTGCTTAATTTATGTTAGTAGAAACTGCGGTTTTAGAAAAATTTTAATTAGCAATAAGGAAAGTTATCTTTTAGTACATAGTACGTATCTTATAGAAAACAAACGTTTACGTTATGTAAACGTCGTTGTAACGTATAAACGTTGTAAACAATATCGTCGTTATGTAAAAATTAAATCTTAGAATTTAAACCGAATTTTAATTTTGACATAAATCTGGGTTGTTGTGATGGGCTACAAAGTGTATATAAAATTACGTTAATACGTTTAATGATATCCTTTATATTTTGTACCGTGATGTGTATTACCGTAATGCTGATTCTTGAAATAAAATAAAATTGATTACATTATAAAAAAGGAAAAAATTGTGCAAAAACTTCCAAGAAGAAACAAATACAGAAAAAAATGAATAGAAACAAACTCGGGCATTAATAATTGAAAGTAAGTGTACAGGGCGATTCGTAAATAATGCGAAAAACTTCAAGAGACGATTCCTCGTCAAAAATTAAGGGGGGCCTTTCGTGCAAAGTTTTTTTCTTAAAACGTTTCCTCAACGTTGTTCTCAACAACGACAATAATTATCAGTAAATATCAAACCTATCGTGATAAAATATTTTAAAGGAAACAGTGAAAAAAGTAAATAAACCGCTTGAAATATTGCAAATATTTGATGGAAGTAAAATAAATACTAATCGAAAAGGTAGTGACACTTAAATCACTTCACACGATAAGTAAGGCATGTTACAATATTATGTGTCATTCATTTTAAGGATTTGAAATAAACTCGCGAGGAAATGTTTAGTTGTTAGGCGTCTAAAGTTGTCGTGCGTACTTTTTATACCGCGCATTATTAAATTAATGTTTGAATTATTCAAAAAAAAAAAAATCAAAAGCATAAATGACTCGGACTTTACGATCCCTCCTTCAATATAATTTAGGGAAGATGCTTGAAAATAAAGAAAGTTGACTAAAAATCGTGTTTAAAAAAAATGAAGACATTTGTTGTTTACATTAATTAAATAACATCGTACGAAGACTTAATTTAGAAATAGGTAAAAGAACTTTTTTATACAGGGCAACTTAGGGGCCGTGTGACTTACAGAGTCTGTCTCTCGACTGACCTTCTAGCGCACTCACGGCTGCGGGTTCGAGTCCCGCTGCAACCGTGGATGTTCGTGATCGTCAGACTAACACAAAATCGGAAATGATCGATACGTTTTAAGTGAAATTTTCTTGCGTTAGCTGCTTTATCGAAAATAGGAATTTATTGTAAATTGTTACCTATTCGTATTTTATTTTTCTCGTTCCTGTTTTATTGAAAAAAGTAAATATTTTAAAGATATGGCATATGATATTTTCTAACCGACGTTATACCTCAGTACAACGCCGCAATGAGGCGCCCACCACGAACGTAAACTAAGTTTGGGGCGCAAACACGTAAAACATGTAAAAACTAAAAACAAATGAATAGATATAGGTACCTAAGTAAAAGTCTACTGTTGTATTTTGCATTTTTAAATATTTGCCATTTTTGAGTTGGGTGGAGGAATTCTAATAACTCGGAAACGAAGCCCGTTCAAAAAACAATTTACTTTGCATTTTTTAACCAGAACGCGCCCGTCCACTTTGTTCAACCAGTTATGTATCACCCTGTATAGTTTTGTAAGTCAATAACTGTTCCACTCGAGTACTGCATGGAAGATTCTGTCTTGTATAAAAGATAACACTTTTGAAGTTAATCAAAGGTTGCGCAAGATTAGATATACGAAATACAAAATTTATAATAAAGAATTATAATAAAGTAAATACTTAATAAATGGTGACCAAAAATATACGATGTAAATTTATTATAAGTATCTACTTCGCAACGGATAATAATTATAGTAGTCGCGATATTTAAATTTAAACATTTAAGTAATATTGAAATAATTACCTGTTAAACTAGTAATTATACGTAAAATCAATTACGGAAATTATGTCGATGTTACAACAAAAATTAAGGATGATTATAATTTGGTAGAAAGTACAGGGCGGTATTGCTATCGTAAATAAATGTTATTGTAGTAGTTGTTCAGAACTTTTAGGAAACTATAACGCGTTCGCGATAGGTTGAAAATTAAGTCATACACATTTTATTAAATATTTTGATTTCCCGACATTATTTGTATTAATATACTCCTAATTTTTATAATAAATAAGTATAGAAATTTAACTGTTTCTACTGATACGCTTATTATTTACAAAAACTTTTGTTGTACCTTATACATCGATAGTTGCCTATTTTTTCGTTCGCAGTCGTAAAATTAAATGCTTGTACATTCTTTCTTTCTTTAGAAACGGCTATAACGAAATTCCTCAAGTGATGTCCCTCATTATAGAACGAAGCTTAGGCTTTAAAGCAATTAACTTAAACGAGAGTCCATAATCCTGGGGATTAGATAGGTATATACCTATTTATTAACGTGTATTACGTCCTTAAAATGCGTCTTAACGTCTCATAAAATGCACGTAAACGAAGGTCCGTACTATAACAGTAAATATTGAAAATGTTAATAATTTTTCTTGAAGACGAAATGCTGAAATATTTTATCAAGGTTATATTTGAAATTCTTGTAAAAACTTACTTAAAGCCGTAATAAGTACATATATTTAACAATTATTATTTTTCTTAATGTGCTAGTATATTATATTATATAATATCTTAATTAAATTGTCTGTTTAATTCGCGCAAACAAATGACGCATGTTAATATCAAATTCCCAAGACATTTGCCTTATTACTTTCGTATTAACTAACCAATATATCGGGTAAATTAGAACTTTCCCAAGCCGGTGTCATTTATCCACTTTCCAAACGTTGTCGTCGACGGTGGTTCTTTAAAAATAAATGTGCTTTTGTTATCTCGGGACTATAATTCAATCGCGGGAGAGGGCGGGGGGACAAATATCTACTAATACAAAGGCCAATTACCTCCAAGATTATAAACGTCTTGAGCTAAATTAGAAATACCTTTAAAATTTAAACGCTTATTACCTATTATAATTTCAAAAATAACAATTATTTACTAAACGAGATTATAAGGATCCTTAACACAATTGAAACCATATTTCTTTTTTTTTTATCTAAATATTTCCACCGCGTTATGGAAAAATTTAAAAGTAGTAGGTACCTACATACGTAAAATATCCAGAGCAGTACCTAGGTCTAACGTAAGATAAATATACTTACGATTTTTAAACTTGTATAGATATAGTATAGGCACACAAACACACCAAGAAAAGATTAAACTGTGTAGATGCGCTATAAGAAAATGGAATAATCGTGTGTATAGCTCATCATCAGAAAACAAAAATTTAAAGAAAATTATTTCATTAGTAAAAAGGGCGTTCGAAGCCCACGCCCATTATTAACATTCATATCACGTAGGCTTTCTTATGCGTAGAATAATTTAAAATTGTATGAAAATGTTAAAAGACGCTTGCAGTAATTAGTTTGAAGTTACCAATAAGCAGATCCTGAAATTACAAAAAAAAATTATCTTCTTTGGTCAGGTATAACGTAAATGTTTAATTTTCTCGAATTGGACAGATAAAGGCCATTCAAATTTTATTCCGATGCACGTTATCGATAAAGAGTTACTTGACGATGACGTTTCACACACACACACACACAGTGGCGTCGTCTCGTTCCTCGTACTTTTACAGTACTAATAAATTTTAGTCTTTCTTTACAAATGACGATGACGTGCATCGGAATAAAATTTGAACGACTTATGGATAAATTAGATTTAAAAATATAGTATAAAACATTGAAAATTAGGTACTGACATACGTGAAAAGTAAGATATTTTTTTTAATTAAAAAACTGGATTTTTATTTCATTTACTAAAGTATTATACGATCAAATGTTCTCTATATAAACTTTTTTAGTCGGCGTAATACGCTTAATTATTTGAAGAAAAATTAGAAAAAAACTTTTACAATAGGTACCTACATTATTGTATAACGAAAGTCCTTTGAAATAGTACAAGTAATTTAATAGATAGGTGGATACGTGATTACGAAATCATTGTCATTTAAAATTGTCTTATCTATGTTTACTAAAGAATAGAGACATAATCTCGTATGTGTTTCTTATTGCGACAGTTATTGATGCTTAACGTCTAATTACTGATTAATATAAAGAAGATTTTTAATGAAATAGCTTTAGATCTTTGCCGAAATATTTTACTTTTCCGTTTTTGATAATATCATTAGAAATAAGCAAGCGTATAAATTATTTATAATATTACTGATGATTAACTTGTTGGTTAAAAACAAAAAAAAAGATGAATGAAATGTGTATCTATTTTATAAAATACGAAGGTTGTCCTTTCGAAATTAACCTTTTTAACATACAATAGATTTATAGGAAGAGCTATAATATATCATTGCTGAACTCCACATATAGTTCAGTTAACCTTTTAATTAACCTTGCATTACCTCTAATTTGAAGAAAATTATCTGTGACCTATTGTTCAGGTTTACTTCCTACACACAGAAGGTTCATCTCGTAATTGCGAAATCGTATTTGCTCTCGGCACATTTCAACTGTTATTTAAATAAGCACGCTTTTATGTTGAGATCTTGTCCATAAACGTCAATATGAAATCGATCAAACTCCAGAAAATTCGAGTGGTAAATTATAGCTATAAGCACGATAAGCAATAATTATTAACTTCAACGCTCCACATGTAGAAGTTAATACAGGAACTGCATACATTCAATTAGGGTGTGTGTAGGTAGGTAGGTATATGCTTGAAGGTAAAATGTGTTAAATTATTGTTTTTCGAACGAACCACTTTCGCTGTCAAAGACAAATCGACCGATTATTATTCTTTTCGAGTTCTATGTAGTTGAACAAGACATTATATTTTTCACCTACTAGTAGAACTGATCTATGTAATTTAGAAGGTATCTATTTTTTGTGTTTTTTTTTGCAGTTTTAAACTTAAAATCAATAAAACGTTCGTGTCCCTCGAAACACATCCGTTCTCGATAACGGTTACGTTCAATTAACATTATATTCCTTTTCGTAATCATAAAAAAATAATCCCTTCAAGTGCTTACTAAATAATAACTCGATTAGCGTAATCTCGTATATAGGTACGTAACTGATTTAATTTTCCAATTAACGTCATTATACTTCCTTACCCTGAAAAAGTTATCTTCCAATCAGGAACGATTTGTTGATTTTCATTTATCTTTGTCATTAACATGTATGTTCCATACATACCATTAAAATGTTTACATTGGGATATATTTTAATACGAAGATAGGTTAGTACATACTTGAACATTATAGATAATACAATTTTGCCGATACGCTGTTAATTTTGTACTTATATATCCATCTTTAAATTTGATTTTACTTCGAACGACAATTAGAACAAGCCGTTAAACTAAATTACGAAAACATACAAATTTTGAATTATGAAAAATGATTGTGCTAAACTCCAAAAATGTCGGAAATATTGTCGTTTATTTGTTGCCACTTATTATCGTTAACATAATAAAGAGGTAAGTGACCTTATATACGTTCCTAAATTGGAACCTACCTATACTTAAAATATAGACGTGTATGTGCCGTAAGTAGCAAGGACTTATGTATAGGTATGTAAATATTTGGTTCCTACATATCGTGTATTTGATATTGATGGCACTAGTTTAGAGATACCCGTTGAATTACACTGATCTAAATGAGTCATAACTCAAATTTCATTTGCCTGCTATCAAAAAAGATGTGACGCCATATAAACTTTGGAATATATCGTATGTAATTGAAAATCTTGGTTAGCAAAATCAAGGGGTAGAATACTGCGCCCGCGTCGCAATTTGTTCTAAAAGAATCGACTTTTCATAAAACAAGTGAGAATTGGTTTTACAATATAGCACGTGGACTTTTTATTTTATTTAGGCCCTGTTTTACAAACATGACTATTACTGCAGAATAACTATTCCTGGAACAACTGCTTTGGAAACGTTTGTTGAGACAATGAATTCGATGAAAGTTATTCCAGGAATAGTTTATCTAACGTATATCTCATGATTGTAAAATCGGCCCTTATTTATACAAAACATAGTGTATATTTATTAATAAGTATATTTAACAGTATATTCTTCAACGAGCGTATAATGATGGTAATTATTTACGAGACCAAGTGAGACTTTAAATTATAAATAATACAATAACAAACGTACGTATTAATAAACTACACTATAAGTTAATTTTTTATTTCACCAATAAGAAATATCTGTTAATTATCTAATTTTATTTTTAACGCGTAACGTATATGGATATAATAATTACCTATGTTTAGTATTAATGATAGTTCACAATTAATTAACACGCTCGAGTTACGAGTATTTATAGATCTTTGTTATGTAATAATTTGGAAAAAATCGAAATATAGAGAAATTACGTAGGTATAGCTGTATCTCTACTTATAATAGTGTTTTTTTTTTTTTAAGTAAAAACATCTTGTAAGTTGTTTTAACGTGAATCACAGTATTATAAATAGATTACCTACAATTTTATTCACTTAATTAAATTAAAAATGCTTTTTTTATTTTTTTATGTTCAACGTATTGCTGTATTCCTTGCTAAATTTTTTTAATTTTTTGGTTTTTATGTTTGTTTTTTGTAATAAAAATAATTAAACCCGTAACGAAAAGTACCTCTGTTTTACACCGAAACATTGTACGTTGTTCGGTGCTAAATTAATGTTACTTATAATAAATGCCTAACAATAAGCCCGATGACAATTTAATTATTTAAGTACCTACAATAAGTTCAATGTTTGTTTAACACTGCAGCATAGTGTTGAAGATTATTAAAGGATTTTTTAATTTAATTCGAGAATTCTCCGAATACAATCAAACTCAGTTTATAACAAGCAATCTCGTTGTAACCGGGAATGAAAAATTACAACTGACACAAAATTATTTTTGTACTATGAAAAATAAATATATATTTTTTTATTAGGTTGCAAAACAAAGGTGTCATTGCAGGGTGTTTTAGGGTAATATCCAGGATCTCGTTAAATATGAGCTCGTTATAAACGGATTCGACTGTATTTAGCTTCTTAAACAAAAACTATTTATTATATGCATATAATTTTAACAAAAATCGTTTATAAAGTGAAATGATATAAAATTATTTAATTACAAATGTTGTTTCACGTTGTGAGAAAAGTCAAACAATAAAACAAGTTACCACAAGGAAACGATAATATTATTTGTTACATAAAGACCACCTCGCAACCGTCATCTTGAATATTCAAAGAATCAGGATATCACAAATATTATCGAAGTATTTTTCAAGCCTTTTTGTTACAAGGAAGAAGTTCGTGCATTGATCTTTATAAGGTTTAACCTTATAATACCAGCCATGACAATGACTAGGTTATTTAGAGACTTGTTATCGTCGACAATAAGGTGCTATTTCCTTATATGACATGTTTCTTCAAAGAATATTAAGCATTTATCATTGCAATAACGAGAAGCTCGTGCGTTTGAATTATTAATATACTAATTTATTTAAATTATATTGTGTAAGTATAGATACTTATGCATAAGAGTCCTTTCTGAAAAAAATGGATAATAATCTAATTATAGGCACGAAACGACAATTTTTCGTGGTTAATTTAACCGGAAATTTTCTTAATTTGTCCTATATTGCGCAAGTAACAATTATTTACGTTTGTAATTCAATTCGTGGTATGTATCGCTCGTGAGTATAGCCGGTAGTACGTACATATGTAGAATGAAAGCTTTCTCTGGTTGTTAATTTTCTAACTACATCTCTGTAATGACAAACGATCAAATTTATTATCGTCAAATAATGTTTTTTTTTGTTTTGCTTTATGACATTGCGTATGTCATTGCGTTGCATTGTCTTCCTCTCTTATATAATTTCCGTACGAGATACTATAGCACTAGGGCGTAAATGTAAAGTACTTCAGGTAATATCGTTGTACTTCCTAAGCGTATAAACCCCATACGAATTAATTTAAATATTTTGTAATGATTTGCATTAAATGTTTGTCAATATCCATCGATTTTAACTGCGTTTATTTTAATTATAATTAATATTACGCAACTTAATTGCGGCAATTTAAGTTTATGAACTGTAAATTTTTAAAATTTTATCATTAATTTCCGTTTTTTTTTTCAGGCGCGCTTGTGCTTCGCCATTTAGAAACTTCCTAACAGAGAGAACGCCCATTTATTTTGGACGTTTGACTGATTACCGAAAAGGAACATTTGCCTACTATCGCAATCATCGGCAATGCGGATGCTATAGGTAAGTGCATTTTTACATTTTATTCCTAAAGAAAACGTGAAAGGGTATAAGCCATTTAAGATTAAAATGTTATGTAAGGCCATAAATTTGTGTGACGCAATAAATTCATGACTTCTCCGACAGAAACGATTTATACTATATTTTATATTACTAAACAAAAAAAAAGAAAATCCTATTTTTCTCGTTATGAAAACAAGCATTGCGGATATGATAATAAGAAAAGTCATGTGAACAAATGTAAGTGTATTTGTAAGTTGAAGGTCAACGTTTTAGATAATTCGTGATGGCAATGAGGATACGTTACATTATAGAAAATTGGTACAACAATCATTCAATGAGCGGTTACTTTTTAAATTAGAAAAGGACCACACTTATCTTATTATATTGCACCACTAAAAATAATAAAATATTTGTGTTTATATTTCTCATAAATAATAATTAATCAAAATCGTCAAAATTAATCAATTTAAAAATTTTAAATAGCGAAAATGTGGACAAACTTTTTTTATTTAATAGACGTTCCTACTTATTTAATTACTTAAGTAAGTAGCTTTGTGGTAATTTTAAATTGTATTTATTATTAATATAAAATATTAGAAAAATGTAAATATCGCAAGGGACTTGTAATATTCTCGTTAGTGTAGTTAATTTCTCATAACCAAGGTAACCAGTGATGTAGCGGAAATAACAAATTAATTTTAGGGTCTATATTCTATAATTTAATGTTTACGTTGGAACGACAATTGGCTTTGTACATATATACATACATTACGTACGTCAAACTATTTTATTTTTGTTATTACTGCGCTCGATTTTAGCACCATTATTGTTATGTTCAAAACCAATTTGCAATTTTTACACTTGCTGGTTGAATAACTTAAGGACTTTACTTTTTCGACGTGCTAATTATTTATTATATTAACTAATTGAAAGGAATAACCGTTTAAAACGTCTAATTCTTATAAGTCTACGGTCACATAAACAGTGTCATACCTATTTTGTAATTTCCAATTAACGAAATTTTGAAAACAGTCGTCATCAATTTTTTATGTTGCCTATATTAAGTAATAATCGTGGCGAAATAAATGTTATTATCACAAGACAATCTAGTCGATATATGAACTAGAATAGTGATTACTGAAGTGTGGATTACGAAACGTTGTTCGTAAGAATTTGGATTTGAAAAATAATTATTAAATGAGGCAACTTTAAAATTGTGAAACATAGAAGTGTCGATTTAATAACGGACAGTTATTATAATTACATATAAATATCAGGTTACCTATACGAGATAGATTATTTTTTTGTAGATACGATTAATATTTTTGAAACTATTTTTTATTAAACTATAACGACATGCACGCCCTTTATATGCAACTGGTGTTATGGAAGATATGCAATTTCTTTCAAATTAATCAAATGCAAAAACGAACACATTTAAAATTCCAAAAAAAGAACGGGTTTTTTCAGCGAATCGACCTAAGGTTTTTGCCTCTCTGGTTGACTTTTTCAATGGTAAACAAGTTTTACTAAATTAAAATCGCCCACTATTGATCGATTATTGACGGAATACTAATATCATATATTAAAAATTAGTGAAAATGCCATTGTGTTGCAATATTGCTAATAATAATTCACCTTATGTACCGTTATTTGTTTAATAATTAATGTTTCGCCGGGCTCCAAACAAGGTATACGAATTATCATGCTCAACATGTAATGTAACTAATCTTCAACCTTCTGTTTGTTTAGTGGAGGTCATTATAATTGTTTTATTAAAGTTATATGCGGTGATTTTACAGTTCGGTTAAAAATGAAAACTTTCCACGCGCTTAAACATTTCTAAAGCGATAAAAATATGAAAATTTCAAATTAATTTTATTAAATAGTTACACACATGTAAATTTTGCTTTTAGAATATGGAAAAAAAATTAAAAATGCAATAACAAGATCGTTATGTGGTATCTTTGCAACACGTCATCAAAAAAAAAACAGTCCACCAAAAACGTGATTTAAGTTCATTTAATCTGGTGAAGATTGTTTTATTACTGGACAGAGATCTAGAGATACAAAACACTATGTATTACGATCATTAATTAGTTTAAACTGTTTTTTATCCAAAGAAAAGGTTCAACTTGAATATCTTTAATTGTTGTTGTTTTTAGAAGTAGAAAGAAATATACTAACTTCTATTTCACTCATCGTGCAACGAGTATGGCAATCATTACCTTCTACTTATTTAAGATTAAGTTTTAGTATTATTGATCAGTTAAGAGGTAAAACCGAATTGACCGAATGGAAAAGTGTACATTCAAAAATTCTTAAAAAAATTCATAGTAACGCCTCACTCCACACCAGTCCGAATTTGCAAGCATCGAACTTTGTTTACAAATATGACTATAATTTCTACAGCATTTAAACGTTAATGTTTTTATAAACTGTTTATCTTGTTTCTTCAATTTTCGGTGTAGGTTTGGATGCACTTTTAAGCAATGTAACCGAAAATGTTGGAAAATTATTTCGTATTTATTAAACAGCATAAATAATAACTTATAGATGACCTACATACATATTAATTAAATAATAATTCTATACAAAAAATGAAGAGTACAACGACATATGCAGATTCGAATACAACAAAGACGAGTAAATAGCTAATCGAAAAGTGAAAACTAATTTCTAACAGATGTCATTAATACGTTATTTTCAATTATATATATATATATTTATATATATTTATATATTTATATATATATATTTTATATATATTTATACTTTTCAATACGGATTCAATGAACTATACAGCAAGGAACACTTGACGCCATGAATTGGCCGTTGAACCTTACAAATTTGCAACGTGTAATTCGAAATTGTGTAAATGTATTATTGTTATTTCAATTTTCGATTACATTATTTCACATTAATTATTAATTATTTTGCCTTGGTTTGAGCAAAACAAATTCCCAAATCTTCACAAGAGATCGATCAGTTTTAAATCTTATATTTTATCGGTTACTATTTATATTAGACATTTTTATTACTGCCAACTTGAAATACTACTAGTTCGGCCATTAATACATTTGTGTCACTGACACGAAGAAACAAAACAAAAATAAATATAGTTTTTATAGTAATTAGTTGGAACTAAAAAAAAAAACATTATACATGTTAATTTATACCTTTGTATTATTTTCTCTGCATATCTATAAAGAAATAACACACACTTTATGGATGTTTTATTTTTATATTTTACTATAATTTTTGAATTTACATATGAACTGCATACCTACCTACATATAATTATTAACATCGTTCTAATATTATTTCCGAAAATATTCAAACAAATTAGAAAGGATAAAAGAGAGTTTAACGCATGAATAACATTATAAAGACGAAGCATTTAACAAAACTCTGATATCCAAACAAAATTTTGGTTATAATGTCCCGAAAGATATTCTAAAACCCTAATGTCGCGCGATTAAAATAAGATTAACGGTCTGTGTTCTGACTTACTAGATGACCTTCGTTCCCCTATCAGGGGACAGATATGATTCAAGTTCATAATATACTTAATTTACAGATTATATCGGCGCATTTTGGCAGAAGGGCATAACCCACACTTTTTGCAATAACGAGTTATTCCGATTATCTTATGCATCTTAATACAAACAATATTCCGATTTTTGCCATCGGAAAAATCGATTTGTATTTCCGTGAAACGTATCTGCTTAATTTGACGACACAAAATGTGCTCTCCTATAAAATTTACTTTTTGTGGGTTACGTCCTTGTGCAAAAACGTCGTCGAATTATTAAAATACGCGCAAAATACGTTACAAGGATAAAGAAAGGAAGATTTTGTATTTTTACAATTGGTAAATGTGGATTTAGAAAAATAAATCGTTCACTTCTGACACTTTTTGCGTTTTTGCAAAAAGAAATATGTTTACTAATTGAGAAACATCGGTCGCTTTTCAACAAACGGCATCAATTGATACATTAGAATATAAATACACGTTTTTATTTCATTTTTAAAGTTGTATAGTGTCTTTTCTTAATTTTCGACATATCGTTTTGATATGATATCTACTTAAGGCCGTAGATCAGAACATGCGTGTCGTATTTCCGGTTGCATTTGAAAACGACTGAACGAATTCGGCTCAAATTGTTTACCAAATTTTCTAATGGTCGAAAGTATATATCTAAAGGTTAACTTCTGTAATTATCATTAAAATTCAAATTAGCATAGAATAAAGTAATTTTAATAAAAACAAAGTGTCACATTAAGGAGCACGTGAACTAATTAAAATGTAGATAAATACATGCTGAGTGGAAAATGTAAATATATTAATAAACGCTCTGATTGGAGCTCTTACGGTCGACCTACCTTCGCCCCCCCCCCACAAAATGTATGCCAAGTTATGCTAGCGCCACTACCGGTAGAGTTTAAAAAGCCCAGTTGAACTACACTCAACCAAAAAAGTGCGTAAATACAATAAAAAAATCATTGTATTAAGAATTGGCGTTCATTAATTTTCGTCCGAAGTACGATTTCATCATTACAACGTATGTCCAAAGATTACTTGATATTCGAAACCATTACCTAATGAACGTTTAGTGGTATAATGACTTTATACATTGCTACATCGAATGCAGTTCATTACGTTAATGAATAATTTGACTGCTCCAACGAACAGGCTTTCTTTGTTTTAATAAATTAATACATAGATAATATGAATTTGATTTATAGTGATAATAGCTGTGTTTATTAGTTTTATCAATATTCTTACATAAATTCAATAAATTATTCCACCGAAATGCAAAGTTCGTTTATTGTATCGATGAATGTGTTTATTAAATAAAGGAATATTCTTGCATTGTTACAATGTACACTCTATTCATATTAAAAGAGTACAGTTACTATTTCACATTGTAAATAGGACAATGTTTATGTATATTGTTTCTATAGCAAATTTATTTTTTGTAATGTTTCAATTAATTATCGCTCAAATATACCTACATAGAAAATTTGATTATTAGTTCTTTATTGTTCAATGTTGTCGATTGTGAGAAATACAAATCGATTTTTCCGCTGAAAAAAATCGATTTGTACACGTTTCTCTGGAATTTGATATGTAATAACACACACAAACCGTTTTTAGAAATATTTTTCTATAACAGTTCTAACATAAATATTGATGTAAACGTCGTGATAATTTTTTTTTGCAATTATTTAGTTTGAATTTTCAAACTGCACTGTCTTGAATTTATCCTGTTTCTGCGAAGCCGTTAATATTCCTAGATTATTCTATATATAGAATTTAAAAAAATACATAATCAACTATATTTATAGTGTATATTAGTGAACTTAGTCATAGATACGATAAATGTAGTTATTATTTCAAAACGACCTTACGTTAATATGATGTTTTAAATTCATAAATTTTAAGTTATGATGTTAATGTAGAAATTCATAGATACAATCAAGTAATGATTGGATTGATGAAAAAAAGTCGTCGAAGCAATCAAGATATCCATTAAATTATGAAATATGTTCATCAGTTTCTAATGAACATAATAACATTGGGACTACGAACATGGAAATTAAAAAAGGAACATCTATTAGTAGTATTAATGAATTTTTCATTGTATCAGTAATTAAAAAGTCAATAACTGGTGTTAATTGATTTTATGTACAAGAATTTTTTGAGTGTAGGTACGTCCTTAAATAGATAAAGTATTGACAAATTTCATGTGTCAATGTTTGTTTCAATGCTCGATTTAATTTAATTAACACTTATTGCTAGATTCTAATCATTCTAATCTCCAAAACTGTCTCTATTTTTACGATTAGCATCACGTGTTATGTGTACTACGTATACTGTATGTATATTTTCTGCTACCAGTTTTCCCATGTAGGTACCTATTACATGTCTGATTTTTTACTCTCTTTGCAATATGCAGCTGTATCCATTACTTCTTCTAGTTCACTCCCAACCTTGAAGTTCCTTGTGCTCTTCATAATTAGTTCATTTTTATTACATTTTGTTTCTATTTGTTTTATACCTACAGGTTCACTCTTAAGCGTATGTTAGCTTTGTAAAACAAGTCATCAAGGTTAAATAATAAAGAACGTCGGAGACTGCGAACAAAGCCAGTATAATTTACCACCGTCGACCACTTTCAAATTTTTTTAATAAACTTTTAGTTCCCAAAAATTACTGAAAGTTAATTTTTCCGAATTAATTCTTCAAGTCGTAACTTTTATTACGAACAAAACTAATATAATTTTGACGAAGGTGAGAAAAACTCGTAGACGACGAAAGCTTGACAATTGACAAAACGAATGTGCAACAATACATTATATTAAATCACGAAGCGTATTACGTTCTAAAATTACACGTATCGCATTTCATGAATAGAATAAAATTAGATATTAATTGAAACGAGTACAAAAGTAAGACTATGATATGCACCTCTCTAGGTGTTGTTCCATTTAATACCTCGATGCCAGTCACCTTTATAATGCACTCGCTATAAAAAAACGACCAATAAAAATTGCTAGATTCAAAAATCGAGAAAAAAAAAGACGAGAAGCGTATTGAACCGGATTATTTCGTTTAAAAATAGTTTAATATAATTGCCGTTCCGTTTTCGAATATTGACGGCTCACATACATTCTTAAGCTAATGCTTTCCCTTTGCAACGTTAATTTATTGTCAATATAAAACGAAAACATTTCGCTAATGAAACAATTTGCATTATTTAGTAAGTATTTTTATTGCAACGGACGCGGAGTTACATTAAAAGTGCTAATTTATTGCGATAAAATAGTTTCTTAAAAACAACATTAATTGCGAAGTCGAAAACTCAAAAAAGCTTACACAAAAAGAACATTTTATAAAAATCTTAAAATTGCGTACAAAAAATATTTTGAAGCGATAGGCGAGTATAATTGTTACAGGAGACTACATTTTGTGTCGTCACGTAGCTAAAAAAAGATACGACCGGTGGAAAAATATCGAAATATTGTTAACAGATGATGTCTTTGCCCTAGATGTATAAGATAGTAAAAATGTCATTTTCGCAAAAAGTGTGGGTTACGCCCTTTTGGCAAAACGCCATCGATATGAATAAATAAATTCAACTAAAGCTAGTTTATATAACTGGCGTATAGGTATAAGTATATTATTAAAAAGATATACAAACAGGTTTCGTTAATAAGTTTTTTTTTTGTTAAAAGAATCATTCCCAAGGTAAAGCAATCGAACAAGATCTTTATCTTCTACGAAGAAATCTTCAAAAAATAATAATAAAAAAGCCGTATGAGTAACGTACGTACCTTCGTACGTTATTCGTTCATTAAAAACGTTAAATGCGGGCCTTGATCATTTTCAAAAATAAATTTAGGTTTTTCCCATTTTAATACTAGCGCGTAACAGGAAACTTATAGTTAAATGATGATAGTGCGGATGAGACGAATGTGATTTTACTTCATTTTTTTTTCGTCCTCGTAGAGACCGACGCGCACTCGACTCCCTTGTTCGACGTGAAAAATAAAGCAATATTTAAATTGAATTTTCTGATTCATCGTGTTTTTAAAACGTTACGAGGAAAATCGTTTTCAATTAACATTTAAAATCGCCGTCATCGCTGTTTATGAAATAACTAGTAAAGGAAGGGCCAGAAGAAAAGCGAGAGAATTTTCGTGAACTTCGACAAAATTTTAGGGCTCCTTTCCAAAAGTGAATAACTTAAAACTTTCGAAACTGCCTCGTTTTAAAGAAAACCAAATTGTATACATGGTACATATACGGGATCCTTCAACGGCGTGTCCGCCCGTTGGAGATGGAGAAAAAACTTTTCGACAAAAATTCAATCGTTTAAAAAGATTTCATTCCCAAAATTATTTTCATCCATATAGGGTATCCCGTTTTTGCTGTGTAACTGGAAAATTAATTTTTTTAAATGGAACGCCCAATGTACCGAACAAACAATTTTTAAATTAAGCGGCGGATTTCTGTTGGTATCACTTGAAAATATTTGTAGTCAGTGGCAGGCGAGAGGAATTTTGAATTGTTTGAGTAACGAAATACAAGTTGTAAATAATTACGTCCAGTTTCACGTATTTTAGCGAATTTTCATAAAAAATAAAGCTATTGTGGCCTGTCCAGCATGTCCTTTTAGCTTTTCTCCGATCTCGACCCCTAGATCACGAAAATATAGGTCATTCATTTTGGGTCGATCATATATATATATAATCAATTCCTTGTGGACACGATCCGGTGGAAATTTTGATCGTAGGAGGCTGAAATTTGGACGGTGTATTGTCTTTACGAAAACCAAGGACGAGTTCGTTAACCAGCCCAATCGACCGACCCGTTTCAAAATGGCGGCCGTTCAAAACAAAAAATTAAAAAAATTCTAATCTCCGTTATTACTCATCGGATGGGTAATGTGAAATGTGTTTTGGAATCACCGCAAAATTCTCTGCCGATCATGTTTCTTTATAATTTTCGATAGAGTGCACCGTTTTCGAAATAATCGAAAAAAAGTGATTTATATATATTTTAATTCTTGTAAATTTCTTTCGTAAATATTATTTTTCAAAATATGTATTTCTTTCGAGAAAAATTAAACAAATAGAAGTTTTTTGACATGCGATACGAAAATTCGATACCGAGGCTTGCGCGCGGTCGAATTTTGTTTTTTGTCGGTAACTTGTTTTCGACAAGAATTTATTGCAGTGGCTCTCATTCTTGTGAGCTACGCGTACCACCCAAAGAATATCAAAATAATTTCGTACCACCACTCTTTACAAAAATTTCGGCATCCAAATAAAAAGCGCTATTTACTGCTTTTATACCGCAAAATTATAAATTTACTTTATTTTTAATTTAAAAAGCTATTCGTGTGCCCTTAAGCATTGAAAATTCTCCTATTACAAACCATAAACTAGATAAAAGTTTCATCGCAGTTTTATGCGACCTTTAAAATACAAAGCAACTAATAAAACATGTGCGCCACCTACTTTCATTCAGCTTATCAGAGTGCGAACAAAGAACTGAAGGTTTTTAAAATAAAAAAGGGATTTCCTAGTACTCACGTATAAATTCAAATGCATTTATATCTAGAATTCCGGAAAAACCGTTTCAGATCTTTTGCGTTAGTAGTACAGAGCGGTAGTGCTTGTTTCAGTAGTTCGAATTTTAAATTACGGTGTCGTACAATGAGGCGAGATACCGTAAAACGTGGCAGAAACTATTTTGATTTATATAACTATTTTAACTATTTGGTATACATTTAGATTGAATAAATATAGATCATTTATAATATTTTACAAGTTTTATTTTAAAAATAAATGTAGATAAAGGGCTTAAAAAAGTTAAAATAAAAATACCCCGCAATAATTGTATCTTATAGAAAATATGATCTCGTGACATTGATTGGTTATCACATATGTTGTAACTTAGGACTTGCTGAAGAAAAAATGTAATACGTAAAAAATTATATAATGGTCAGTTTTTGAACTACAGTCAAACATGAGCTGTGATGGGCGAGTAGATATTGTTTGAGAACAATGTTTTTCGAACATTTCATAGTAAACCATTATTTTTATTGATCACAAGAGAAATTTCATAAATATTTTTTATACATATAAATTCATATATAGGGTGTCACTGAAATTGGGTTTACAATAGAGGGGTAGGTACCTACATATACTGAACTAAAAATCTCATCGCAGTAGGAAAAAATATATCGCTTGTGGAATATACGACTTATTTTGAAAACAAAGTTTTCAGTTACAATACAGTTACAATAGAAAAAAGTGTAGTTTAGTCGTCTGATGAAAAAGAAACACTTTCTGTTTCCTCTTCTTCGGAGACGATTCATCTGTATATCGAAAAATATTTGTTTCCCCGAGTATATATAAAACATCTGCATAAAATTGTTTCAACTTTTTTTGTGGGAAACTAAACAGTTTACTAATTCAGCGATTTTAGAACACTGACAAAAAACATGTAAAATTTTTGAAGTTTTTCGGCTTTCTGCTTCTTCTACAATTGAAGATGATTAGAGATGAACGGAAAGTTACTTTAAAATATTCGAAATATCGGTCGAAGTTTACTTAAATTATTTTGCAATAAACACAGAGTCGACTGTAAGCTTTGTCTTATAGGCCATTATCTTCTAATGTCGCAAAAAGTCGCAGTATTTTTTTTTTATTATGCAGTAACTATTTTGTATTAGCTATACTTCTATGCAAAAAAAGTAACCTGATACAGCTTGATAGTAAACTAAAAGTCAACAACTAGTTGATTTACTGACATGAAGATAATGAAATTTAGTTACAAAAATAGATTAATTATAATAAACAAAATTAGGCATGTTAATGAACAATAACTTATTAAATAAGTTTATGTACCTGTAGACTTTGCATCCATCTCGATTTCGACTCACTTTTGTATTAATTATCTATATAAAACTAAACGAAGAACAGAACAACTATTTTGACGTGTAATAAACAATTCATACGATTTTATCGAAATTGCCAGTTTTGCCTGTATTACACGGAAATATGTGATAATAGCAGCAATTGCTTAATCGTATAACATCCATAGATGATTAAGCTATTATAATAAAATAAGTAAATATGATATTTCAATTTTTGACTTTCTACCACGTTTTACGATATTCCGCCCCACTGTGCGTCGTATTAGTCGTGTGTGCGAGGAGTGCTCGTTCGGTTTATAAGGCCTTTTTGCGTGTGAGTGCGCGAGTGTTGTGTTGTGTTATATTATCTAAAAGGATTACAAACAAAAAGGATTAATACGACGAGGAAAGGTAGGATCTTTCTTTGTCGGTCTTTAAGCTGTAACACAAATTCTTTGGAAACCGGCGCTGAAATCGGATTTTGACATTTGATTTTGATTATCACGACCTACTTCGGTGCAAAAAAAGATAAATTAACAACACTGGCGCAAAATTAAAAAGTGAATAGATGTTCGTGTAGAGATTAAAAAATTACAACGGAATACCTAAAATGAATATATAGGGTGTTCCATTTAAAAAAATAATTTTCGTGTTAAAAGGAAAGTTTTTTCTCCATCTCAAACGGCCGGGGCGCTAGGACAGACCGACGCACTGATGCAGGATCATTTGCAGTTGTTATACGCGCTTCGAATATTTATGGTTAACTGTTCGTAAAATAGAAAATGGTTTTAATTATTGAAAAGTGAAGAGTTCATCGCAACTGTACTTTTATGTGGCAGCAGATAATCAGAAATAAGCGTTTAGTAAATGTCGGAAAATTAATTAAATATTTAAAGTCGTGACGTACCTATATATTTATCGATATCTATTAATCGACAACAAAATATTAAATTATTACGTTCCTACAAAATTAAATATATTAAACAACTAAATAAATAGTAGTATTTATTATATCATTTTTAAGGGCGTACGAAATATTAATTTAAATAATATCATGTGCCAAGTTAAAAATACGTTCTATTTTGCACATTTGACCAAGGTAATAAAAAATTGTCTAAACACCGGCATTGTTGATAAACTAAATGTGCAGTTACATCGTTTCGCATTCAATTTATAAAAACAGTTCTACCCGCAAATCAAAGAAAACAGTCACGGTTAATTTATTTTATTGTAAACGAGGAAGTATTGTTTTCTAATCGTCGCATCGTACGTTCATAATTTACAACGATATATGAACTTACTAATTCAAATTATTTGTTAATTTATTAATATTTCGTTAGCAGGCAATCTACTTTTATTTATTAACGACGATGATTATTTAGGTTACACGAATGAAAAGACCTAAATACGATGAATTTCAAATACGAAAAGTTTAGTGGATCGGTCATTATTCATAACAACATAAATTACTAACGCTTAAAATTTGTCGATAATTATATTAGTAAACTGGCATTCTAGTCGTTACACGTGTTTTGAATATTTTATACGTTAACTGTTTATAAAATGAAGGCGATATACTTAAAACACTGATAATGATTGCCTTAGTGCAACTGTACTACGCACCTATTTGTTAGATAATTATCGCGACGATTAATGAAAATTGAAAATTGTAACTTGAAATTGGGGGGGCTTAAACGGTACAATTCGAAATAATCAACGTAACATTTAGTTTAATAAACGAGGTTCCAAAATTTACCTTCCATTCAAGGTAATTATACGAATAACCCAACAATTATCAAGGATAATTCAAAACCACTTACCGTTTTCATCTTCAACGTGAGTCCCATGTTTCAAATGGTGCAAATGGGCGTAATAATGATGATGGTGCAGAATGCATTCCAGATCGGTGCAATTCAACATTTTCACAACGTATAAACTGCCTTAAACACTAATAGAAATTATACACTTTACCCGTTACCTTACAAGCATTATTAATTTTATACGCAAATACTTTCGGCGCACTGAATGTATCGCGTTTACTGTTTACACGAATTCACACATAAAGTTTTCGGATGTAATCCAAAATTTCGCGAAACAAAATATCGATCGAACGCGTCGTCCCCCCCATGTACGTTATCAAATAAAAACAACCCGTACGCCACGGTAAATACAATACGAGCGTCGCCGAATTAAAACTAGATTTTAAAAGTTGAAGCCTACCGACTATTGTGTATGTACGTAGCTTTTCGCGAAGAAAATGCCAAATACATTAATTACTCCACAAATTGATCACATGACCGTCACATATAGAAGTACGAGAATGAATGATCATAGGTCAAAGAGCGCTGTTATCACAATAAATCGGTATCCCACTCTCTTCCACTTGTCCAGTTTTCAATAAGACACTAGACACTGTCCACAAGAGCGCGAAGAATCAAATGTCGCTGGATTATGGTTGGATTGCTTACTTTCAGCGGCTTCGGCTGCAGACAAGGTAGTTGTGGGTCAACGGTAGGTTAGGCTGCAGGTGCCCAAGTCACTTTTAAATACTTTAAATGCCGCCAATAAAGACAGGTTCTGCTTGAACAACTGTATTATAGCTCAATTCAAGAGATATAGAAGGTTAATGCAACCCACTACAAAACTGCATGGTATACAAGAATGGTTAGAATTAACCATGAGAGGGGGCAACTTTCTAAGACTCCTTATTCCCTCTGCGCACAATTTTAACTAGAAGAACTGTAACTCATAATAATTAGCGTGCGTTTATCGATCATTATTTTCTCATTATCGCTAATTTTCTACATATACGGAGAATTCGAAATTTCGGCGATTGCATTGGTAACTTATTTGTTGTTGATATTACGTACGTTACGCTGAATATCGTCATCAAAAAGTGTGTCAATTCCATTCTCGTATTTTCTTCGTGTAAACGTTATTATTTTCGTCGTCGTTCGCTAATAAATTTCTGCAAGGATTCTGTCTCTATTTAAAATAAAATTGTATTATCGTTGTTTTGTAACAAGTTTAAAATACGTCGATGTTGATTTATTTCAAGCGAATGTTTACTTTTTTTATAATTAAAAAAAAATCTTATTAACGCTACCACGTCAATTTAATTGACGTAGGCAGTTGGAAATGCCAAACTTTAAAAGGGGAAATTCTCGATTCCGTAATAACACCCAACAACTATTAACATTAAAACTGCTTATTAACTACACTTTATAGTTACCTACATTTTATAATAATATTTTAATGATTGAACTCTTAGTTATATTTATGAAACCGCAAAATTATGTAATGGGATAACGAGAGATAATTTTATATACACAACGTAAAATTATATTTACATAAGGGATAATTTTATAAAACACAAGGGACACAACGTAACATCAATTTACGTAAAGGATAATTTTATAAACACGTCGTAAAATTATATCTGCGCAAGTGAAAAGATATTGCAAATTTAATTAGACGTATTAATGTTTAGATTTGGTAGTGTTTGATGTTATTAAATTTCTAAATGTTGCAAAACGTTTTATTAATAATTTCATTAATTTAACATAATTCTAACTGCAAGTAAAAATCTTTTCGATCCGTTTTTTATACGTTTCGGGAGGAGCCGTGTAATGAAACAAAAATCGCAAATCGCACGCACAACAATTACAATAATTTGTTTGCACAAAACTAGAATAAAAATAAGAACAAAAAAGCAAATGCGATGGTATCTACAATAAATTTAACACGATCGTCACTGACACAATAAAAAATTAGAAATACTTATTCGATATTTCTATATTTGAAGATACTCGTAAAATAGATATGTGGTATAATGTCGTGAAAGAAAATTATTGCTTTAATCGTCCATCATTTGTAGATCGCGTCATTTTACGCCATTTTATTTTGCATTATTTATCATCGATAAGAAAACGTCCCCGATAACTGTTAATTTAAATACCTGTATAAGAAGGATTTCTACTAGATATTTACTAATTTGTTTAATATTTCTTGGAAACGAACGACTACGCTCGAGAAATTATTTCAATAGCCATGATACAGTTTAACAATATCAATTTTGTTTAAAATAATAGCCCCTTTATCGAGGTAATCTCTTGGCAATAAAATCTTCAAGGATTAAATAATTGTAGATTTAGGCCAATGTTTTTTTTTAAATTTTTTTTATTAATCACATAAAACGCGCTATAAAGCAAGTGTATATAAGAAACTTATTATATCAAATATAAAGTCTGTATTATAAATGAGATTTTTTATTATTATAAATTTTCAACTTTCGTGGCTTAAATCCGACTAACATCGCCAATATTATTAAAAATTTAGTAGGATTACACGCATATAAAGGACCAATAGAATCGATTCAATGAACTCGTTCAATGTTGTCTAGCGAAAAATTGAATCTTGAAATACCCAACTTAAAAATACTTAATTTAGTCGTAAATGTATTAGTAGGCGTATTAACAAGTAACGTTAAACAATGCAGCAAAAAGTTTCTTTCATTGTATAACAAAAACAATTATTTGAACCTATTAGGGAATTACAACAGAGGTTTATTGTTTCTTAAATAATTTTTAATTCAAAAAATAGGTAGACGAATTACATAATTCGTTTATAGGGGTTATTCCGAGACACATTAAGTATATTAGCATTGTCAATATAGTTGTAGCTAGGCTATCATCATTAAAATTTGGTTAATTTTTTAAGATTAAGTGCGTTATTCGGGATTTATAAATACCTATATCGGTTAAGTTACAGTTGTCGTATATGTACTTACCCTAGTTACAATACTTTGCGTCGTGATATTGTTAATAAAAAATTAATTAAGAATTTTTGAATAAAATGCAATTCACGATACAATAAATTCGGTTACATTCTTTATTATAACTGGAGGAAAATGGGCAAGTGCAGCTTTGTATGTATAGTTAGATATACATGGTAAAACTATACATACCTACGGTCAGAGTAAAATGTTCTGGCAACTGAATTTGAAAGCTTATATCTCAAAAAGTACTTAACGGATTTCACTCGAACAAACTGCATACTAAAGATATTTTATTCCTACATACATATGCAAAATATCATAATTTTCGAAAAAGGCGTCGAGTTACTACAACAATATATGTTTTGAAAAACAACTGGATTCATAGCTCGATTATTCAAAAACCATTAAACGGAAAGCAACGATATTTATGTATATGAGATGCAAAGCCTCGTATGATAGTTTAATGCAATTTTTGTAAAATTTTGTTAATTTCGCTCGCTGAAATTCACTCATTTGACGAGATATTTAAAACATTCTCGCGTACACGTGGATGAACAAAGAAGGTAAATTGCCTACGATGCCTAAACCCATAATGTTTGATCTCGAAATGATCGCCAGAAAATTTTCTATCGAACGGTACATTTACAAACTCACAACCCACAAAGTACCCAGAATCCGATCGCATTGTTTAAACACTGGCGCTACGGGAAAGCAACTATAGTCCTATAGTTTTTTGATAATACTAAATCAAAACTGTCATAGATATATGAGTCTGATTGTGAGTCAACTGCTGCCATTTTAATCGATCTTTAAGGCTGAGCTATTATGTAAGTCAAAACACGAACGTCAGCAAAGATTTCGATGGATCGAAAGCTCGCTGTGATGCATTAAAGCAAAATAAGATGACCTTGCTAACGTGTTAAATAGTAATAAGCATATTAGTATTTTATATTACCTAGTGTTCATTACAATTAGCTACCATTAAATTGTTATCTAATTGTAAGACCAACTTTTTATTATCGTTTTATTTATCGTCTAAATATAAATTTATACATCTCTGTTTCTAACGATTAAAAATCAGATATGCTGATAAAAAATTGTAATTTAAAATTACCCAAAACAACTATCAAATATAACAATTAAATATCTATTACGGCACCTATCAAATAAATAGATATAATAATAAAAGATACTTATGTACATACATTGTGTTTTTGAAATAACCAAAAATCGTGGCAAATAACAAAAGTACGAAAAATAGAAATAACTCAATAGAATAAAATAATAGAATAACGGCATAAACTTTAAACTATAAACAATACATTGGCATAACGTAAATATGTATATTGGTAAAAGCCTTAACGCGTTGTTAGATGTTCGCAGAGTTTTTAATTCAAATTGTTGCACGAATAAACATTATTTATATTATATAAGTACGTATTTGTGTAAAACAGTCGGCAAACGTATTTACTTACTTAATAGATAGACTTCGGAGACTCTAGAATGCTAAGAAGGTTGATTTATCTTTGTAGGATTAGACGTGGGTGTATTGAGAAAGTTTAAAAAACATAAAATTAATTTTAGAAATATTACGCCCACATTATATTTTTGATTAGTCAATATTGTACGTTTTTAGAATTTCCATGCTCTTTATAAAATGCGCCTCGTATACCTAACGTTTTCTAACGAATAATTTGATATCAACCAAAACATTCAGAAAATTATTTTGTCTGTTTTGCATATTAGTTTTCTAAATTTAGGTACTTTGTAATTTTAAATAATTGATTCGTCTTTTCAGATACACGCGACACATGTGGGTATGTAGCGATCTCGCTTCGATTGCTGATATTACCCACACACCACTGCAAGCCACGACCTGTTAAAAATCTTATCGAACCTTTGGGAACGCGATAACGGTCAGATACGTTTCGGCAATTAATTAGTATGTCGTGTTGATTGTGTGTACATTTCGTTTTTGCGAAAACTCTCGTTTTCGATGGTGAAAGACTTAGCATTAGTGGACCATCCATGAATGTTCCAGAAGCTCCTACAGACTTGCTGAAAAAAAGTCAGTGTTCTTTTTTTTTAATAATTTTGAAATTTTGTAACGAAGTTAAAATTTTTCACCGTTACGTAAAAAGCGATATTTCTATATTCGTGTAATAATTTTTTTCGTAAATATGATTTTGAACAATGTTATAATTACGTAAATAAAACAAGAAGTACTTATATCATTAAAGAACTATAAAAACTATAGAAGGTCAATAAATTACATAATTTAGAAATAGAATATCGAAGAAAAACATAAATTTTCATGTCGTTATTTTTATTCAATTCTTTTTATGGCATTGTATTCCAGAAATATTTTTTTGTTTCAAGGTTGATTAGTTCTTTTAAGACAATGTTTTATAATAATACAACATTATAATATCAAATTTAACTTACACTAGATGTCCCTGTAAGTATGTATATCGGCATTCGACAAATTCAAAACATACCTATTTATAGTATCTCTACTTATCTTGAAGGCGCCTGTTCTAAATAATCCTTGAAAGTTTATTCTGATCTGAATGTGATCTGCAAGTTTCTAACTACTTTAACCCTTATAACAATTGATAAAAGATAAAAAGAAAAGGATCATATATTTTACGAGCAACAAAAATTTAGGCGCTATAAAGACTTAGAAAAATATTTATAAATTACCTAGACGTTTTACTATACTTTTTTTGAGAATGGGATGAATTATACAAAAAAAGAGGCGAGATTCGTTCTACTACCCCATGACCAAATGTCCCTGTTAAATCCGTCCACAATCCTCAATTTCGCATCTGAACCGAATCAAAAAAAATAGTATACTTTTTTGAAAATTTAAGTCGACAAGAAAAGCAATTGGTATGCATATTAATTGTGAAACTGTTAATAGTGATGATCAGTTGTGATATATATATAACAACATCTTTTTGCATTAGTTCTCAACAATGAAAAAATGGACTGGAAGGACTGTCTTTTACAGTCTTGCTTGAATTTATTTTGTCAAATCTTTAGAATTTTTCATTTTTCTAATAAGTAGATTGTAAGTTGGTTGTAGATTTAGAAAGGTTTTCTTCTAAAACTGGATTTACAAATCTTGATCAAACGACACTTGCGTACAGTCAATAAAATGGTGGCGCTGTTTCAAACTCTCCATCTCTCCATTGTTCCGTCTTGGGAACAATCGTCGTTTGTCAAGTATTTTGAAAACAAAAATAATAATCTCGACCCTATAAAATTACAAATGCAATTAAAATTAAATAGTTACTTATATTTATTAAAAATTATTAATATAAATTTATTAGTGAATTGACACCTTATACATACATTGTTATAAGTTGATTAATCCGTAAAACTAAACAATTTTCGTTAATTTCAATTAAACCTTGTTATTTGTCTTATCGAAAAAATTGTTTGAATATTACACTTTTACAAAATTTTTGTTTAATTATGTAAATGTCGTAAATTTTTCGACGTTTTGCATTACGAAAAATTAATTAATTTAATATTATCTACCGCTGAAGAAGACTTTAAACTAGGTTGAAATATACCTATGGTTTGTTCGTTGAAAATATTGAATTTTTAATTTTGGCTTTAGTATTAATACATAATTAGAATATATTGTGTTTTGTTTTATGTTTAGGCATAATATGACTTATTCATATTTTAAAATTTAAAACAACTCATCACTTTTCGCACCAATACGTTGTATTTCTAACATACAATGAATTAAATTAATTATAACAATGTATGTCAAAATTTTCAACTCTAAAAATTAATTAGGCCAACAAAATGATTAAAATGAATGTAAGTACTTATTAAATCTTCTATAAATATTAATATTAATAAAAAAAATAAATTGCAGAAAAGTTTTGCAACGAATTATTTTTAAAGTATAACGCATAAAACTTCTAATACCTACCATTAATATACTATTATTTATTATTTACTTAATTTAAAAAAAACAACAGATTGTTTCGCTATGGATATAAAAACTATATTTGTAAATACTTTACGTGTTCTTAATTAAGCGATAAAGGCTATAAAATATTTTTATGGCAATAAGTACCTTATTGTCATTCAAATACATACGTATGTAGGTATTTATGTATAATAAAATTAATAATATAACAATATAGAAAGCAGATGCAATAAGTAAACCAATAATTTAAGTATATGCAGTAGGTAATCGTAGGTATCGTATTTAAACGTAGGTACTTAAACAGCTACCCGTTTGAAATAAAACAGAAAGAAAAATATAGCTTTAGGTAGACACTATCGGTCGGTGTTATTAATATTTATCCCATTTCCGTAACTGATTTAGATATAATTGCAAATTATTAGAAATCTGTTCTAAAACGATTTAAATTAAAACAAAGAAAGTTACTACTTAATTAGACGAACAAAAAGGTAAAATAGATTAAATTTTAAAGCATAACGTCATAATGTGTTTTAGAATTTTTATAACCTAAACCAAATGTTACATTTTTGTATATTTTAATGTCAGCTTTATATCCAACGCTTAAGGACAACCGGTGTCTGTTCAGGAAAAAAAAAACGTGTGTTGGGTACAATTTCCTGATACAAATTAACTCTCGTAATAAACAACCGAACAGAATATCGCACTTCTATAATTTATGGTGTGATTTTTTAATTATTAATTATTTACAATTTGAACAATATGTATTTGCTAGGGATGTCACAAAGGTTAAAAATCTTAGGCATTCACTTTAATCTCATCGTTGGCAATATTAAAAATATTTTTATGTTGTTTATGTTAAAATATATTATATATAAATATATGTTTTGATTTTTTTGCCGTTATAAAATTACGAAAATTTTAATATGATATTCATTTGTATAGGTAAGTAGTAATCGTTCTATTTTGCACAGCTACGAATTTAATTAGGTACCGATATAGGTGTAGTATATGAAACTATAATAAATTATTACCTATATCCTAAACCATTTACTGTAAAATAATTTTAATTTACCTGCAGGTAGATATATATGTGTGAGATAAACTCGATTAGAAGTCGATATAACTAATTGGAACTCAAAAACGAGTAGGTAAATGTATCTATAATAGATCATATTTTTAAATCCTTATTTATACATATTTGTATTTTTATGTGTATGTAGTTAAAAAAAAACACGACTTCGAAAAATTACCGACGTTTGTCTTAAATGTCCAACCCTAAATATTTTAAACAACAATAAATAAAATTAGTATTTGCTAGTTTCACAAAAAGTGATGATAAAAAAGGTTTTTGTAAAATGAATTACGACAAATATCTCGAATTAAGTACGATAGAAGTCAAGCGTAAATGACAAAACGATTTTTAATTTATTAATGACTTGTAAATAATAATAAATAACTGATAGTAAAATATTGTTTTGCCATTTTTTTTTAAATATACATAGGTACGTACATATAAGTATTTATTTATGTATTTAACTTACAAAATAATGTGCAAACTTTATTTTCCTATTTAAATTGACGGTTTGGTAATAATAATAATAATAATGTAAGAACCCATAATTATTTGAAGCATTCGGCGTTTATGATTTATGGAAGTGTCTAAAACAGGAACAACTTCCATATATGATTATTTAATTAGTAGGTAGATTGATTTACGGTATGATAAATTCACTTAAATACTGTCCTATTTGAATAGTTTTATTTCACGTACTTACGTATTATCTATAAGTACCTTTACATTTCAAAAAATGTTACTTAATTCTAGTTTGCTTTTAGTAAGAGAGCCGGTGACACTTTTTGGTACGTCATCGAGTAAAGAATAAAGACGTATTTCCCATGTGCGAAACACTTAACCTACTCGAAACGCGAAAAGTTGCTCCTTTAACCCGGCACCGATGGAAACAAAAGGGTCGATTCAAGTTAATTTTTATTTCCGCAATTTTATGTGGCATAGCAACGAGATGTGCGACTTAATCTTCCGGGGACGTATAAAACACGTCAAAATAAAACTGAAAGTTTCCACAAACTTTTTCGTACGACGCTCCCTGCCGAGATATTTGCCCCCAAAAGTTGAGCAGGTTTTTGATATCGCCTTATCAGGAGTGCATCGTCCCTAACTTTTCTCATCGCAAAATTTTTCAGAGGTTTAAGTTTTTAAATTTTTAACTACCTAAACGTTGAAACAACTGAAAATTTCGATTTGTAAGTATCTGAAAACGTTTTAATTCTGTTCTTAAAAATGTTTCGAACAACTACTAATTAGATTTTCTTTTTTTTTAATCGTATTAATATTTATTGTAAATATGTAAAAGTGTTTCAAATATCCATCAATTAAGTCCAGACGTGTCGCTAATCGCGGTGGAAAACTTAACCTTGGTCCGTTTTCAGCTCAAACGTCTTGTATTATTTCTACATTATTTTCACAAGTTGTGGGTGGTTAAAAATATGCCGGCTGTTTTCTTCTACGTCAAAAATAAACATCCAAACATGTCCGAAATGTTATTGTACGTCGAGCTGTTGTCCTAAATTTACTCCAAAGTGACGTGGAACACCATCTAATTGAAGCTCACCTTGAGAAAAACCTCAGTAATCATTTGTTCGCAAAACTCTTTCGAGAAAAGTGATCTAACTGCACCAACGCCAACCCAAACGTTAAAATTCCAAAATTATCAGTGATCATAAACTGCATTCACCGTAAACTCGTAGGATTTTATTCTAATTATGGAAATTGTGTCTGTCGACGTATTTATTGTTCTTAAAAATTGCTTTATTTCGCCGAAACGCAAATGGAAACAAATTTGTTACAAGATTCTCTTTTTTTAAATCAATGTTAAGCCCATTTATAAGATCGGACGATCTTGTGAAAATTATGTTACGAATGGATAAGCGTCAAAACTTGTTTTCCCTAAGTATTCGAAATACGAAAGATCGACTCCGCGCCTATAATAACCTATAAACAAATAAACATTTCTTTAATTAACAAAAAAATCTATATCTGTTTTGAGTTTCTTGGTCGGGTATAATTTTCCTATCGATTCGTGGTCGATTCATAAAATATATGAACACCTACCTACTACCTATGTATGTCTTGCAAAATGCTTTCGGTTTGGAAAGCGTTACGCATAAAACTTGTTATTCGCCTGCGTTGAATTTTTATTGCGGCTTCCATAAATAAATAACGCGCGGAAATATTTTTCATTGTAATAGGTGGATACGTTAAAAAATATTTTTTCGTATCTGGTAAACGGCGGATTTACGAAAACATTTCCAATTAGTAGGTAGGTACACTCAAAAAAATATTGTACATAATATTAATGAACACCAGTTATTGACTTTTTGATCATTGACACAATGAAAAGTTCATTAATACTACTAATACACTGAAGAAGAAAATAAGTGCCTAATTATGCAATTAAAACGATCGTTGTATTTACGAATCATTTATAATTTTTTACATAATAACTTTCTTCATACCTACAATGAAAATTTTTATCAAAATAACGAATTTTTCGTTACTTTGTAAGAGTTATCTAATGTACGTTTGTAATGTACTTTTATCTAATGTAGAGGAGACCGGGGCACAGTGGTCATATTTGGAAACAATTTGTTCTATTTTGAAACAAACAACATATAATAAGATGACATATGTTGCTCAATACTTAATAGACATTTGTCTAGTAAATGACCCTACTAGTTTTACAAAAAAACATATTTATTCATTGTTTACAGATATTTAAAAAATCTATTCATAAGTGACCACTGTGCCCCATATACGGGGTACAGTGGTCACTAGTTTTTATAAAAGAGCAGTTTGATTACATAAACTAAACTTAAACAGCAAACTTGAAATTAAAATATAAAGTCTAAATTAATTAATAATACCTACTTAATATACTTATATATGTACTTAAACCAATAAAAATGAACTTTATAGGTCATTATAAGATTCAAAATCATAAGAGAATTTCAAAGAACTATTTATTCTTGCGGTTCCTCCAGTATTTTGTGGGTCAAGCAAAATTAACTCGACATCTTTTTTGTCAACACTAGCAATATCTTCCACAGGTGGAAAAACAAACTTATCCGTGAGCTTTCTTAAAAATAAAACTACAAGTTCATCTTGAAGTATTTCTTTTACTTGACCAATGTAAAGTCTTATTTTTTTTTGTCGTAAAACGCACTAATACAAAACCGTCAATCTTGATTTCTTCACAAGTACCTACTTCGTCATTTTCAAACGACATATCACTGTCTGTTGAATTTGAAAGTTTCAAAATTGACTCACAGACAAAATTGACCGTTGACTAATTGACCGTTCAAATAAAAACATGTAAAATACACTTACATTCATAAGAATAATTGATATCCTACTGCAATATTGCATATAAAATCATGTTTACCGATGGAGGCCACTATAAAAATATTGGGGCACAGTGGTCAACCCTTTTGAAGCGTAAAAACAGTGACCATAGAACCCCGTAAACCTTGTGACCACTGTGCCCCATAACTAACCTTAAAATTTTTTTGTAAAAATTAATTAAATATAATAAGAATTTTCTAATTTTTTAACAACATTCTATTCATCATGGGTTAATAATTCATATGAAAACATTGGATTTGCATATTTAGATCAAAATATTAGTTGAAATAAAAAATTGAAACTTACCAATATTTTACAACATGTGCACAAGAATTAAACCAAAAAGTATAAAGTTTTCAGTTTTCAAACTTTACAAATCTGTTGATAATAAGTTTGTTCATTTACTCACAGTTGGAGAAACCTATTTATGAAGTTGTTTAAAAGTTATTGGAAAGTGACCACTGCACCCCTATGACCAGTGTGCCCCGGCCTCCCTTACGTTAGAGTACGTACATTGGACGCGTTACATCGGATTTTTTTTGAGTGTAGTACAAGAAATATGCATAGTATGTCGTATATATTCGATCTCGTACTTACATCAAAGGCATTGAAGATAATTGAGGTTTATCTAGAAATGTCCCCCTTTGTGGTAATAAATCATTCTGATAATAATAAGAATTTTCACCAATTTCCAACAATTTACAAGAAAATCAGGTAATGATTTTCCTAAACTCGATTTGCATATTTTATCTATAAGTATTTTAAATCTGAAACTAATTAGTTCACAAAAAAAATTAATAAAATTATTATATTTTCTGTGGGCAACTTTAATGTTAATCCACAAATTTATTGCCCTACAATTCTTATCACCTTATAAGATTGTAATGTTTATAATTGCATAACGTATTAGATGTATGTATAGCCACGTACTTGACATCACCACCAATCTAAATAACTATATAATAAGTATTTTATAAAATTCAAGTTATTCCTACACACGTTAATTAATTAATCCTATACTCGTTAGTTAAATTTATAATGAAATCTGAAATTTAACGGCAAGCCAGACGTGTGTATAAACCTATATTTTAGATCCTTCAAATTAAAATTAAAAAGTAGTGTCGCGAAACAGTTATTTTAACAGTAACTAATTTAAGCTTTAACTTAATTTGTCAATAAACTATTTGCATACTGGCGCTGTTAATATAATTTGCCGTCCGCATTATGATTCGTTGGAAGTCGTGTTTTCTTCTTTCTGTAAAAAAAAAACAAACTAGGAATATAAAATAAATTAAACCTTCAAATAAATATGTATTCCTTATACTTTTCCGGGATAAAAAGTTGTTTATTCAAGATCTATGTTCTAATAGTTCAGTATTTCTATCTAATTAAGGAACATTTTAAAATTCTTTAAAAAAATATATCCTTGACGCGATGAAAGATTTTTAATTTCACTTAATATAATTTAAAAGTTGCAGTTTTACCTATATATTATGTAAAGTGCTCAAACAATATCATATTTATTGAAAATTGTTTGGAAGATGTAAATCGATCAAAAGGAAGATCTATTTTTAAGCTATTACCGAAACGATTTACCTACACAAAACTATGACGAAGCATCTAAAACATAATAAAATATGCTTAGGTGCAGTACCTGTTTACAACTGAGGTGTTTATGTAATGTGGGTGGTGCAGGTAAACATTTGGGTCCGGAAGACTACAGATTAATATCTTCAAACTTTGTATGTCAAACGAGCAACGACCGAACTCACGTGTTGTCTGTCGTATGCCTGACATTTACTCTTGCAATTTTCGATCTAGATTGCACAAGAGAAACATTTAACACTTTATTGTGCAGTCGTAGAATAATTAATTTTGAAATACGTCAACTTAAGTGACGAGTTTTTTGACGTAAGAAGAATGTAAATAAAAAACGTTTCAATGAATTCACCGTGAGATTCATTGTATAAATTATTATCTTACGTGATCGTCATATATATTTAAAAACAAATTTTTCAGTCCTCTAAACGTATAGATGCTTAATACAAAACTAATCGAATTACCAAATTATTAAAATAAGCATGTACAGTAAAATATAAGTAAGACCATGAAAATTAGATTACTTTTCCTTGTTTTTTTTTGGCTATTAAGATTCGATATAAAAATAAATAGACATAACGGTAATTCGAGAGCACTGATTTTATCTTAACGCAGGCATATATGCATAGGTAAATAAAAAAAAATACAATAAATATGAACCAATTAAACGAAGCGAATTTATCACAACACAGATGATTGAAAAGGTAACTTTATTTTAGCCGAAGTCGATTTCCTTATTGCCGAAGGTTTATGGAAAAATGTAGGTAATTTACGATGCATCGGAATTTTTTTACCGTGAAAAAAAAAGATATCATAATAACTTAGAACAGTCGCAGTCGGTTCTAATTATTTTCACGTGCCTACTTTTAAGACGACTTAAATTAATGAGAAAATCGTCACGAAAAATCGAAAGCAACGACCGTCAAGAATTTCAAACTGTTATTGAAGAAATCTTAATAGTTACAAATCCTAAATTGAAATTTTACTCCAACAATACTTTTTCTTTATAACACGTAATATCTACCGGTTTGTCGTTATTGACTCCCAAAGCTCTTCATAACATTTCGTTGTTGCCATCACATACAGTTTTTGGATTCTAAATATCGTTTATCGAGTTTATTCTTTGACCTACAGGATAAATAAAATTGTTTTTACCTTGCTCTTGAAAATGCAGGAGTTTTCGCAGAAGTCAAATTCGTTTTCAGAGTCGTACACCGACTACACTTCGGTGAAATCTTCATTTTCATTTTCGAAACGATCGAAAGAGTATTTACGTAATCCTCATCGCTCTCGGATTCCTTAATCCGCTTTAGGATTCTTATCACCGCATCTTTATCACTTATGCAAACCGAACTTTTTCTAGTCACGATTACTAAATGATTCAACAATCAGATTATTTGGGTATAAAAAGCAAAAAACAATCCAAAGAAATTTTATTCGAGAACGCTACCAACGAATCGATCAAAAAAAAAGTTCAACTTTGAAATTATTTTGTTGGTTTTAAAGGTCGACAATTAAATTCGGAAATGCCAGAAAACCCCTAGGAAATGAACTTTAAATATTTAAATAAAAAGTATACTTAGACATGAAACAGCAAAATTAAAATTACTTGGGAGTGCGTGTAAATAAAATTGCCCGAACGCCCCAAACGAAAAACAAATGGGAGCTAAATAAATTTGAAGACAAAACTTTAAAAAAATGAAACAAAAACGACGTGAAAAACAATGTATGGCGCTGACATTTTTTTATTCTGCACCCCGATTATTCGAAGACGAAGTCCTGACGAAGCCTGACGAAGTCCTGGATCACGTTAGTGGTAAATTCGCTCGTTGTTCGTGTGTTAAGAAATGTGCGTAAAATGTCATTACATTTATGCTTTATACTTAATAAAACAAACTGCGCGTCAATATTGATACAAAACAACCGAAACAACTATAATTCTACTAAAATAAGTTACATTTTTGTTTTAAACATAGACCTCCATAAATAAGAAACAGGGTATTGTTTTATTACCTAGCCTCCTTCCTTGTTTTAACACACATATACTTGAACTTTTAAAACGGTTAAATGTTTAAAAAATATTTTAAAAACCAGTTGTACGAGCGCCATTTTTTAAAAATAAATTCGCAAGCAAGCAAATCTTAAAATCTTCAAATGCCTAACGATTTAGAAATTATTATTTTTATGCGAGATAATTTATCTTGCAACTTTTTTGCCCACATTTCCAACAATAAAATAAATATTTTTGGTTCTTTGTTGTTCGTTAGAACAACTTTTTGTGTTTTTTATCTTTATTAGTTTATACAGTTTGAGAGGGTGCTATTTAATACGATGTAGAGACGAACTATATAAATTAATTAGTTGATCAAATCATTTTTATTACCCGCGGTTTATAATTTATTTATACTCAAATTAATCATCAGTTACTTATATTTAAAATATAGGTACTTTATTTTATTAACAGGTGTCATTAATAATAAACTAGATTTATGCGATTTAAACCTAATATATAGGTACTACTTAATTAAAAACAAAACAAGCATCGCCTAGAATTTAAGTTTGTAACTTTTCTTGTGCTAGAAATGTGCATTTTGGCCGCATTGCCCATATTTACAGAAAATTCAAAACGGTAATTTTTAAATTACACTTAAGCGCGTAATTTTTTCAAAATAATTTTTAGGTATTAGTTCAAAATCATTACCTATTTTATAATAAAACTATAAAGACTGATAAACCAATTCGTTAAAAAAAATGAAGTTTATCCAAAACCAACTGCATGGATTAAAAAAAAAAGGCGGAGCCTCGCTTACATTCAGAAAAATCGTTGAAATACCTTACCGATGACAAAATCGATAGGTAGGCAAAAATTTTAAACATACAATTGTAAACTGCACTAGATAATTAAATTTTCTTAATTAAAAAAAATTAATCGATCAATCAATCATCTAAGAATTAAGTAAAAATCAAGTAACGGTCGTCATCACTTCTGGTAGCTGTTTCTTTTTCACTTTTTATTCAAGGATAGCATTATGAACTAGAAATTTTAAATTCCGATTGCTATGCCACATGATTTATCTATTTTTTTTTACACGTTTTCTTAGTCATATACTTAATTATGTTATTGCAAAAGTTGTTTATGGGTTTAGTAAAAGGACATTCTAATAAAATCACTATTATTATTACGTGTAGTTGTAATTCGATTAACTTGGGCTTTTTAAACTTTTACTACATTACGGCTAAAATTGTTGTGTTGGTTTATCTCGTTATTATTTTTATTTAGATAATAAATATTAACTGGAATAGGTACGGGAAATCTAAACAGAAAGCAAATTTTTCTAATCTGAATGTGGCGACTAAATGTCTGGCAGTAACTTGAGTCGCCACCCAAATTTTGAGCCGACATTAATAGAAAAGAAAGGTAGATAATAATAGTATGTCAACCTTGCGGTAAACATTGACCGGCTTTGTACGAGGTGATGGCGTTAATATATTATAGGTAGTTTTTTTAATACTAGGAAGTTATTTAATAGGACAAACATACAAAAATCTATCGTACATAATGTAATTTGTTAGTCCTAAAATCGTTTTCCTTATGAATTGCAATGAAAACAGCGTTATTAATTAGGATAAAATAAAATTTGTGGTTGTAATTTTTCAGAGGTAAACTTGATAATTTTCCAGAAATATCGAGGTTTTAGCATTCAACGACAAACTTCAAATTAACTCGCGATTAGATTTTTATGATAAAATGATAAACGCATTTATTATGTTGTTGTTGTTGTTTTTTTTTAATTTCCGGATATTTCGCCGAAACACATTAAGCAAGTAAATTTAAACAGAATCGAGAAATACCGAGAAGTTTTATAACTTACCTGTTATAGAAATAAAAAGTTCTGGCGACTGAGTTTGAAAGCTTCTGTCTTAAAAACCATCGCAATTACCGACGTCTGGCACCAAATGACAAAATTATTTGTGCATATAATAAAAGTACATTTTTGTACTTTGTTTAAATAATAATTCGTTACACTTTTATAATAAATAACATAATGTGATTGTGTTGTTAAAAGGAGACGCAATATTAGATCGGCCGACAACCTCAGTAAGCGGCTGACATGTGTATTTCTAAATAAAACTATAAACGTCTTTCCAATGAATAAGCAGTGTAATTACATCAAACGTAAGTCGTGTATGTCTTTTATACGTTTTGCGAATACGTCTTTTAAAAATATGATGAAAAGTAAGAATTAATTACATAATTGCCATTATTTCCTTTACATTATTCATAATGCCGCTTTATAGTAATTGTAGGCGCGATATAGCACTCGCTTTATCCCACCGCGGCCCGAATAAGTAAGCATCGCAAATTGTTTATCAATATATTATAATTTCTAGAGCCTTTAAACTGTTTTTACTTGGTAATTTACCTTCTTTGTTCACCCGCGTGTACTGTACGCGAGAATTTTTTTAATATCTCGTCAAAAGTGCGAATTTGAGTGGCAGAATTTTTTTTATTGATTTACAAAATTTTACAAAAATTGCACTAAACTATTATATAAGGTTTTGCCTCTCGTTTACACAAATAACGTTGCTTTCCGTTTAGCAATTTTTGAATAATCGAATTACGAATCCGGGCGTTTTTAAAATACGAGTAAAAATCACGTTTTTTAAAACATATATTGCTGTAGTAACTTGACGCCTTTTTGGAAAATTACGAAATTGGGCATACTTACATACATTGGGTTTGAGTGAAATCCGTTACGTACTTTTCCGAGATATAAACTTTCAAACTCAGCAGCCAGAACATTTTACTACGAATGTATTGCAATGAAAAACAATGATACAAACGATTTTCGTAAAAACGAGAGGCGGGAAGACGTAAAAATTCATAATTATTACGTAATTCAACAGAAATTTATGGGAATCTATGTAATAAAAATTGTAATTAAACATGTTATATGCATGATCACCTATGTCTTATATAAGGAAAATTGTGCTAAACAAAACGGAACACTTAATATTGCTTTAATGTTTGCGCAATAGAAGAATATAGCAACTTCAAAAATGATGTCATCGAAAAAATAACTAATTGTTTAAAATTTCGTTTGACTCCAACTTGTCTTTGGATACGTTTAGCAACTGAGATGTTATATTTGTAACTAACCTCGTTTTTCGGTTTATGTTTCAATGCATTGTTTGAATATTCAATTATCAAATTATTATTAAATAATTATACCTCGATGAAATAAGAAGACAAGTGACAAAACTAATATAATAATAGTGGTTTCCATTTCAAAAGCACGAATGTGAAAATGTGCAGTTTGTGGCATTTAACAATTATAGTCAATTTCATTACGAAAAATACAAACTAACGTGATAATAGATGTGTTAACTTTTACTAAACAAGGGTGTAACCTTGCAATGTGATATGTTTAAACTTTTGTGCTGCATTTTGTGTTATTCATTAGCTCCTAATTTAGTTCAAGTCGTATCTTAACTTTTTTTAAATATCTTTGATAGTTTTTGAGATAATGAGACGATTAGCGTGGGGTAGTTTTTCGTTAAAAAGACATCATAACTCGAACGTCGGCGATTGGGCCGCTAAAAAATATGCAATGTTCTTATCTCGAGAAAACTCTACAACCTGTCGAGTTTCGTTCAAATCTAAATTTTCCAATTGCCTGTATTTCCTTATAAGTGGGATGTTTGTAACGTGGTAAGACAGAATTGCACAAAAAGTCCGCAAAAATTAAATTATTTATTAGTTGGTACTGATGACGTTATCCTGAATATTAATTTTTAGTTCACATATTATGCCAAAGTATCGAAAACGAGACATTAATTTTCAATATGTTTTTAATATTATTTCTATTTATTTTTGACGGTAAAATTGTTTACATGTAGCTAAAAGAAAAATATATAAATTCGATTAAAAAATAAATTTCGGTGCTTGACCATTTTATTAAAATTATTTTTTGGTGTGTATTTGAACAAAGTCTATGGTATAACAATACCCTGCGTCTGTCGTTTATTATTTATTTAAAGAAACACAATATTTTCTCAGCACAGCTAATTTATGACTTTTAAACCTGTAATTTAAACCGAAACAATTAAACTAAACGTTTAATATTATTACATATTACATACCTATTGGACGTAAATAACAACGTATTAATTGTAATTGACAATTATTGCATTTTATTAACTTGAAAACTTGTCTATTTTTTAAATTTATTTTTGAAACAAATCACTGTCATAATTTTTTACATAAATAATATTTTTTGTAGTTTACGTAACTAAAATGTAAAGTAATAAACATGTTTGTTTTTAAAAACACACTTACAATACCTGGGTACAACTGCAGTTATTATTATTTTTTTTTAATTTAGCGTTAAATCATAAAGTTTTTATGTAGGTACCTCGTTAGCATCAGTAGTTTAAAAAATAGACCGACTAATAGACATCAACCAATTAACAATATTAAATTTAAAAATCCCATATTAATCCGTTTGTTAACTTGCAAGTAAAAATTACTTTAGATATCTATAATAATGATATAGAGTAGTTCACCTCATAATAAACAAAATTAAATAAAATGCAATGGAATAGTTTGATTTTTTATTTGTAAGTGTTTGATAACGATTTTGTTTAGGGTGAGTAATAAGCACAATAACTTATTTTATTTTACACATATCCCACGTGTATTATAATATTATTATACGTATACAATTATTCTTCTGTGACATCCGTTCATTCATTAACGAATTTCTATTAAATAACAACTTTAAAACAAAATAAACATCTAAACTGTTACTTTTTGTTATTTGTATCGTCAAGTAACATCCCGTTATTTAACTACAAAGTTTTATGATAATATGTTGCAATAATATTATAAATAAAAATCTTATTATAAACTAAATAAATATAATTTTAGAGTTAAAAAGCGTGAAAACATAGGCAACACATATTACATCTCGAAACATTTTTTTTTTGTTTCTAATTTTAGTCGCGTTAGTGTTTATTTTTGGTGTTTTTTGAAAATATTCTAGTTGTAATAAATCGTTAATACTATATTTAACTATCTTTTTTCATTAATTTTAATCGCCGAATTCAAAAACATCGTTCAAATTGGTCATATTAATAGTGTAATCCTGTTGTATTGTTATTGAAGTGCAAGTGTTGTTATTTATGCTTGTAAATTATCGAAATGTTTTTCAACTCTATAAAAATATACGAAATCTCAAATTTTATTCCGATTAACGTATTCCCACGCAATCGCCGATAAACTGACGATAAAAGATATTCTCGTGGTAAAAAGAGTTTTTTTTCTAAAAAGAAAATAATTATCGATAGATTTAATCGTTCGGATCTAAAAATCTTAAAATATTCCGATTAAGGAGTAGATACCTAAATATATAATATTATTCTTGTTTGTGAAACCTTTCCATAAATAAATAGAAATGATCAAGTCTCTTCCACAAAAGTAACTATTTTTTTGCAATTTACATTTAGAAAACTTGAACTATTGCGGTTTCTAATAAAACTAGATTTCCGAGCAACTAATGATCTAGAAAATAAGCTGTTGATTGTTATTTAACACTGAACTAAATATTTAAAATGCGTAAATAAAATGTGTTTTATATAAACTTACCACGTAAATACCACGTAATAAACTTTATGAATTCGATTTTTCAATATGTAGAATGATATAAGTACAGCTTATTATGCTTATTATAATATATACTTATTTGATTAACAATTAGTTATTAAACTTATAATATGTGCAGCAAGAAAACTAATAAAATTACTATGTATTTAAATTGTTTACTAAAAAATTTAAAAAGTTTTTTAATCGTTTGTTGACTGTTAACTTTTGATTGTATAATCAAAAAATATGCATTAATAAATTTATTGATTATATATTCATATAGGTATTAATAGATTGCCTAAATGGTATAATTCTATACCTACTAAAGTGACGTTGCTGTAGGTGCCTATATTATCTATTTATTTGTAATTAATCTATTGATTAAGTTTTAATTAATCGGTACAAAGGAACAAAAGACACAGAAAAGACAATATATCAGTTTTCGAGTCAGAAATTTACGACGTTTTTGTTACAGTAGAAACTCGATTATCTGTTAGGTTCTATTATCCGACAGGCCCCACTAAAACTAAAAGTAAAAAAAGAAGAATATATCAGACTAACAATAAGTATTAAAGCCTAAAAACTTTAATGGATATAATGTAGGCATTTACGCTATAAAATTCAGATAGCCAAAAAATGTTTAATTTTTTATCTGTAAAATACAACAAAAACAGTTTTTAAATCAAATATGATAAACATGTTAATATTACTGAGATTATGTATAATTTTATGTATAATTTTGATTTTTAAATAAAAAAAATATATAATAAAATATAAAATACGTGAAATTTTAGCAGCCTTTCCAATCTGGATTAGCGTGTATTAAAACTTTTATCGCGCCTCCTTCGCCAGTACTTGAAGTATGAAAAGCCTTTAAAGTATCTTCAATTTTATAATTATGGGTTATAAGCGGTTTCACATTTATTTTTCCAGTTTTTACCATTTCAATCGCAGGGGGATAACTGTAATTAAAATTGAATTTTTTTAATTTATCATCACAGTTAACGGAACTCTTACTCATTGGAATAACGAAAAACTCCTTTTAACTGTAGCTCTTTTATTACTACATCTATAAGTGGAATATTCATTTCAGGTTTGCCCATTCCTAGTAAAACAACGATTCCGCCTGGTCTTGTTGCCTAAAATTTGTATTAAATAGGTTATCTTGTATAAAAGATTGTTATCGATTCATTTACCTTAATCCCAGTATTTATTGCTAATTCTATACCACAGCAATCTATGCACACAGTTGGTTCACAACCTAAACAATCTACTATATTTTTAGCAACACCCTCTGCTTTTGAATTACTATCGATAAGAAGAGTGTGGTCAGCTCCAATTTTTTTCGCAATCTTCAATTTTGATTCCACAATATCTATCGTAAAATATAAATTGAACTTTATCGGGAATAAATAAATATACTAAAAATTAAACCTATAATCAAAATTTTCGATGCTCCATAAGCTTTAGCAGCTAACATGGTAACCAATCCAATAGGTCCTGCTCCTAGAATTAAAACAATCGATCCTATGGTTATATTTCCTTTTTTGCAACCTTCAACGCCCACCGATAATGGTTCCATAAGCGCACCTTCCTCCAACGACAAATGATCGGGCAATCTACATACATGAAAACGTATTTGCATAGTGAAAGTAATTTTAATTAGAAAAGAATCGATTAAACTTACTTAAAACAGAAATCTGCATCGTGAACGTAATAACGGGCTAAGTTACCATCGTACGGCGGTGTAGCACAAAAAGCAATGTCCCGACATAAATTATAACGGCCTTGTTTGCAATAATCGCATTTACGACAAGTTATTCCGGGTTCGATAGCTACACGATCGCCTATAATTCATCATTGTAAATACATATTAATTGGAGGAGTTTAAAAAAAGTCACCTGGCTTTAAAGTTTTCACGTTCTTTCCTATTTTTACAACTGTACCAGAAGCCTCGTGACCTAAAATACAAAATATTTATTGTTTATTAGAAGAACATAATTTTTTTTTGAGAATACGCTAATTATTATTTTATCAAAATTCAAAAAAAAAAACAACAAAAATTCAAATAAGTAGGTACACGTAAAATAAGTACTACGTGAGTTTCGAGATAAATTTAAAATGCGTGTTAAACGTTAAATTAATCAACCCTTAAAGTTATGCCCACACATTTTAAACCACTCTGCGTATAGATAGGTATAAGAACAAATTTTGAGGATACCCGTCAACTATATACGTACTTTGTTTTAAAAATGTTGGACAAAATATAACTTTTGGAATTTACATGAATTTTTCTTTAAGCGAAAATATATTATAAAAATCACTGTTATAAAAAAAAATAAGGAGGTATTAGGAGAAACACATTATAGTAATATAATAATTATACCTTTGCATATACTTACCAATAACCATAGGCTTTTTTACTATAAATGAACCAATTCGACCATTCTTTAAATAATGAACGTCCGATCCACAAATACCAACTACTTCCATTTGCAATAAAACTTCTATAAAATTATAAAAACAATATTAATCAGAAATTCTAGCATTACTAAAAGTATAAAATTCAAATTATGAACGAACGAATTTATTTAAATCAATATTTAAATAAATGGAGGCATATAAACTTAGAAAAAACTTTATTTAAAAAGTTAGCGCATTAAACGATTAAAACAATTTACTTGCAGAAAAAAAACATAATAAAAAACATGGAGTTGGGCAAACGTTAAAATTATAAAATATACATGCATATGACGCACGTAATTAACTGATAATTAATTAATTTAATTTTATATTTTTAAAATCATAACCTTGGAAATCTTCTACTACTTATAAAATAAATTACCTAATTAAAACAAAAAAGAGGGTACTTACGATCGTCAGTGGGTTGAGGAATAGGCCGTTGCTCCTATAATTTACGATTTTCGAAATTACATTTAGCAAATAATAAAACTATTTAAATAATTTACCAGTTTTAAATCGTTTATTCCGTATAAAACTGCGGTGAGATTGTCATTTTTTATAGCTGCCATTGTTGGGGTCCGCAAGTGCAGTCTTTGAAATCTAGCAATTAAAATAAAATCACATGAAACTAAACCAATTGCCGTCTTGAACTATTCAGCGTGTGCAACTAAATAACAATGATAAACGTTTTAACCTTCACCCAGTGATTAAAGAAAATTGTGCAACATACGTCTATTTTTTAATCTTAGGGCCGCGGTCGATTTCGTAATCAATTTTAGTTGGGTATAGGTGCTTACATTAAATTAAATTAAAATAATTAAAATTATTGTTACAATGATGTGTTGTTATAATAATAATGGTTTTAGGAGTATTGCTGGAATACAACGTTGCTCGAAAAACAATTGCTTGAACGAAGAATTACTCGAATAAAATAGGTATAGGTACACCAATAGGTACACATTTATAGCTTATAGTGTCAGGATCAATTAAATGGATTACAATTAGTTTTTTTTGCTGGACCTTTGAATTTCTTCTTTGAATAACAAAATTGGGCCGTAGTTCTTAAATTGTTTGGTCAATTTAAATTAAAAAAAAAGTTTTGCTAAAGTAATTGATACTCTTTGATTTAGGATAGGTAAGTACTTATAACGTCATCGTCAACAAGTGATTTTGATTTTTAAAACATTAAAGTTCATTAAGAAATAAACCAAATTTTCGTCTTTAATATATGAAATTTTAAAAAGCATAAACGCTTTAATTGGCCTCGCAAAGCTATATTCTTAATTTAATTCGACCGAATAGTACCTATAAGAAACAGGTACGTTCCATTTTTGTTATTCAAAAACAAAATTCATAGGCCTTGCAAAAAAATTGTTTTCTGATCCTGACGATATAAGTTTTTTGTGGATGGAAGTCTCGTCTACTTTCTACCATCTTCGTCTGACGAGCATTTTTTTTTAAATACCGTAAAACGAAATGACTTGATGACTATCAGATGACTTTGAGACAGTGTGTAGCGTACACATTCCTAGATGTTATGTGACAATGTTAATATGACCTGGTAATAGATCATTTGCACATGGTTAGAGGAAGGCTGTAGGTGTAATTTGGTGTGAAATCGAAAGTAACGTGCTAGAAATTTTATAGATAAGTAATTTCATTTGTACAACGTAAACTGTAAGAAATAATCAAAATTCGGTATTCTTACCTGTACTGAAGATTTTGGCTACCACGCTGCTGGTGTCCAATCGTAACAAAATTGCTAAACTTGCGGCCATGGCGTAACGTTTCATTAATTTTCAAAATAATTTTGGACGACATTTTGCCAAAATTGACAGAAATTGGAGAGGTACTGTGATATCCGTTTTTGTTTTGTAATACAGTTATATTTTATAAGGATGTCATGAAATTACGTAAACGAAAACTATACTTATGTAAAAAATATTGAAGAAAAATTTTAAAAAAAAATACGACTAAAGACTCTAACCATACGAGATACTGCGGAAATATTAGGTTATATATATTAGTATATATACTAGGTATTATTATTAGGTTTTGTTAGTTATTATGGTGGTAGTAAACATAGATCATTAAAAATCGAAGAGCATTCATTAATGCTCCTCTTCTCTGGATAACGTGTGCTATTATACAGGGTGTTAGTGAATTAATGTCGCGGAAGAAAGGTACATGTACCTGAGACTAATACAAACAAAAAATCTTAGTAACATTTTTTGATTTGAGCAAATTTACTTTTGAGGGGGGGAGGGTGTTTTTGTCCGAGAAATCAAACCGGTTTAACCGGTTTAACCGGTTCCTCTTTAAATTTCAACAAGTGACATTGGTGGCTTCTGAAAAGTACCGTTATCTCAGTTGGCATTCCATTAGGTTACTACGATAATAAACAGAAACGATTGTAGGGGTTGAAGTCGTAAATATCTTTTGCGGTCATTGACAAGTTATAATGTAAAAATGTTTCCTCATTTAAGTAGCTATTTGTTGTTAATTTTATTTTAATCTTTTACATCTGCATGTGTTGTTCTAATAAAAGTTCTAATTAATTTTTGTGAAATAAAAATCAATTTCGATAACGGCACTTCGATAAATGTACGGGAAAAAACTCGAAATAACACATCGAAAGTTACTAACACCCATTGCGTTCATTATGGAATGTTTAGTTTTTAAATTTTGCTTTTGGTCCTTATGTTTGGTAAAAAAACTAAAAAATAAAGTATCCTACTTACCTATTTGCATTTAATTATACTTTAAAAGCCCGTCGAAATTTCTCAATTTCTCAAAATCATAAAACTAGTACTGGCACCCCTTTTAGTTCAAGCCTCTCAATATTAAACGTAACTGTTCCAAAAACAGGCATGTTATTAACTATGTTAAATAAAGTAATCTAACTTTTACGTGTAAACGGAAAATAGGAATTGCATTCATAAATGAAAATATTCACAACAATCTGCACTCTCCTACAACGGGGGCCGTAAATTAAAGAGTACAGATGTTTTAGCTGCTGACCCAACAGTCAGTTGGGTTCAGTCAGTCCGAGTTCTTAAAAATCTTTAAAGGGAATATACTCGAGCAAGACGATTGTCAAATTAATAATAGCAATAACTCGAAAATTATTGATTTTAGGAAAAATTTTTATTTAGGTTTTTTGTTCGTTTTATTCTTACCTATCCGTAGTTTTTTCTGCGATATTAATTCACTAACACCCCGTATAGTGAAGAGTAGACAAAGTACATCATCACCTCTACTTAATCTCTGTAAAACCGTTTTCGATGGCCGTTTTTAAATCATTTGAAAGTGATGTAGACTCGCATCATCACAAGTAAAAGTCGCTTAGTTTTATATTAGGAAAATATGGGGGGGGGAGTAATTTAAGCCCTTATTAGTGCCTTTTTCGAAGCCCAAGCCGAAATACCTGCGTTCCGAACCACGAAAAAGCGGTTTCGTTGAAAAACGACATGTCATTAAATTCCATTTCCTTCTTTTTGTAAGGAAAAAATTACAATTCATCTTGCCATAATCCTCTGCACTCGTGTCCGCGATAATTCAACAATCTGTGAAAAATTCGGCAAATCTGCGCGGTTGAGTTTTATACAAAAATGTTCGCTAACCCACTCCACATTTTCTTTTACATTTTCGTTTACTACCGTTGAAATTCAACTGATGGTAAGTACATTTATCAGAAAAAGTTTTCAAACACAAAAAATGCACTTGTAAAGTTTGATTCTGGTTAAATAAAAAAATTGGGAGTACCTAATCATTTTTCATGATACACGAAAATTCATCTTTTTCGATCGAATAGATTACAGCTTTATTTCGATTCGCCTTTATGCTGTATAACGATCAATTTTTATTAAGCGGATCAAGAAATAGTAAATTGACTCCGAAGTAGAATACCTTCATTTCTCGTGATACACGCACCTTTATGAAAATGTTATTTGAAACAGTTATTTATAGTAATATGTAAGGTGGTATTAAATATTAAGTCGTAGCCACCTAGTTCGAAAAAATGTTTCACTTTTTTGGACAAGATTAATTTGATATTAAGTAGATAAAATACAAGAATTATAAGAATTTATTTTTACTTTATTAGAATAAGAATTTATATTTATACTCGAGTTTCACTCGATTAGCAACTGAAATTAAAAAAACGAACAAACTAAAACATTTTTTACATTGACTGGTGGTTTCATATCAAATATCGTCTTGTAATTCTAAACAATTTTTTTAATAACACTTATTCTATATATTTAGCTATATGTGGCTGTGAACGTTTCTGTTTTAACGCACGACCCAACCGTTTAAAGTTCAGCTATTTACAAAACATGAAACTGAAGTTCATTGCGTTTAATAAGTTGCCTACCCTGAACGATTCGACTTCCAAAACAAAACTTATTTACACTACTGTACTACGTGGTTTACTACACGGTACACGCCACTGTTTATAATACATCAAAGGATGCCGGTAATCACAATATAATTAACCTAATTTTCAATAATAAATTGAGTAAATAGTACCTATGCTTAATGATCAGATTTTAATTTTTGATATAAAATGTACTAAAAATCCCTTAAGAAGCATTGCTCTCTAATAATAACTTATATACCTATGTATACATACAAAAAATTATCTACCTACACATTTGTTTCACATAGGCAACAATAAATAATTATCAACTGCCCTCCATTTCATGCATATTATTCTTAATAACAGCTCAATACATTTACTTTTAATTTTAAATAATAATTAAACTCACCTACCTTATTTTATTGATGACTGAATGAAAACATAGGGTGAAACCATATTGAAAACAGTTAATAAGAGGTCACTCTATTTATAAATAGATAATGTAACGTTGTTGTTCAATATTATCATAAAATAATAACCGGTTATTAAATAAACAAATTTATGAATAGGTACTCAACAAGACTTGTCTAAACAATGAAATAGGAGTATGTAATAGCAAACGATTACTATACCTAATTAATTTTAAACCTGCTATTAAAATATACATATTATTTCTCTCGGAAATTAGAAATAGGACTTCTAAATTTAAATAATGCTTATTAATTATTATATGACATTATTAAGTATTTATGTCTATGGTTTCTTACTCTTTTATCTTTGTAATGAAAATAAATTTTCAAATTCATATTTCAACTATTACCGTCTTTTAGTTTTATCAAATTAATTTACTTTAATTACTATTAATTTCTTACGATTAGATAATATAATATAAAACAAAATGTAATCATAGAATGGCTTCGCACAAAATCTACATTTCATTATATAATAAAATTGTTGTTTCTTAGGCTATTTGAAATTTTTAATTTGGTTTTTACTTAAATTAAGTGGAAACGTGTTAAAGTAGAAGCACGAGAGTAATATGTTTGAAGTGTATCGAAAAATTTTTGTTCCGACTTTTGTATTCCTATTTATTTATTCTCTCGGTATAAAGCAAATAATTATATAATTGGGTTAAATAGTCGTTCAACCATAGTTTCCATTCGTGTTAGTTCTTATAAAAATTTGTTGCAGGAACTGTGGATTTCTTGTTGGAACCGTTGCAGACAAGCAAGGTCTCTATTACACAGGTATATGTGTAATCTTCAGTATATATAAATTCAAGACCAAGTGTTGACGCTTCGTGTTGTACTTAACGATGCCGTCAGCATAAATTTTATAAACGATTCACTGAGTCACGAAGAAACTTTAACGAATTGGCGTATACTCGACCACATCTTGTGCCAGAACAGACTTCTGCTGTCTCATCATTAAAGGGAAACGATTAGCTTCCAGATTTGTAAAAGAAAGTAAGCATATTTTCAAATTAACTTTATTATTTAGGTTAAAGAATCGTTAATTTTTCAACGATATTTATGCGCATTGAGTATTTGATTATGTTTTAATTATTACATCTCTTTTGTAATAAAAATCTTGGTCGATTTTTTAATTCTATAATATACCATTGCAAATAAATAGGTTGTCCTTTTGTAATGAAACTTGTTAGTTAATCTAAAAGGTGTAACTTGTTCGTGCTTAAATCTAAAATTTGAAGTTGGTATTATCGGGATTGTTTCTATTGAAATAAATTTCTAATTAAGCTCTGTATATTTACAAAGTGGAATGCTCCTAAAAAAAGGTACGAGGAAGAATGACCAAAATGAATCATCTGAAGTGACAAACGTTTGGAGTGCATTTGGAATTGGAACTGCACTATTGCGGAGTTTTAGAGAAACATTTCAGGTATAGCATCGACTTATTCAATAACTAATTAATCAATTTATTATGCATGCATTTTGTTACAAAACTCCCAATACAATTTGCAATTTTCAAATTGCTTTGTGTCGTGTACATTACAGTTATTTATTTACTGTTCTATATTTTTTTGTATTTTGTAGTCAATATCGTTTTGTAGATGTCTAATTTTCAAAATTTCAAAATTTCCTTTTGGTTTTCAAGTTCTATTTGCAGTTTTTTAATTTTGTAGTTAATATAAATATCCCGTAGATGAATAACTTTTTAACAAATTAGCAGATTTCTTTTTTACGATTTAGATTACAGTTTACCTTTTAGAATGTTGCAATATTTATGTTATAATTCTCAGAAAATCCCATAGATGACTTAAAATATTTTTAAATTCTTAGGTTTGATTGTACAAAATTCGTTCAAAATTTACATTTCGTCACAATAAAACTGTGTTTTTTTTACATTATTTAGAATTTTTAATTGGTTTTTACATAAATTATTATAAATTAAGTAGAAATGTGTCAAAGTAGAAGCACAAGGATAATACGTTTGAAGTTTGCGACAAAATTATTCTTGCGCTTCATCCTAAATTCATTTTTTGCTAAAGCAAATAAATATATAATTGATTCTTCCGTGTTGATTCTCATAATAATTTGTTGCAGGAACTTTGGATTTTTGTTGGAACTGTTGCAGTCAGAGAGGGGTCCTCGACAACATTATAAGATGTCAGGGAACAAAAGGTCCAAATACAGTAAGGCTATCTTGTTATAAATCAAACTTAGGAAATTAAACTGCGGAATTCTATTCAGTAAAATTTGAGCAACCAGTGCTGTAAATGTAATAAAACAATAATTAGGTAATTAGTATTTAATTTACTCATAAGTCATTAAAATCAGTTTCCCTGTTGTGACAATTATGCGCATTGTAAATAAATATTTGATAATTCTGATTTTAAGTTAAGTTTGATTAAGTTAAATATTAATAAAAGTTATAAAATAAATCGCTCGTTTTATTCAATGACTAGTAGTAAAATTTACACATTTTCGTTTAAGAACTAATGCTTTTTGGTCGCTTTACAGTACGTCTTAACAAAAAATCGAAGCCTAGTGTTAGGAGTCCCGAAGTTGTTAGTAAAATAATTTTCTTATCATTTAATTCAATCTCTGTTGGTATGTGAAAAATGCGATTTATGTAATGTGGTTACACTTTTCTGGACACCCTTTATATACAAAGGGTGTCCAGAATACCCTTATCCGCATTACATAAATCACATATTTCGCATACCAATAAAGATCGAATTAAGAGATAAGAAATTAAATTTTTTGCAGGAACATTTTCAATTTCTTTGTTGGTATGCGAAGTATGTGGTTTATGCAATGTAGATAACGGTATTCTGAACAATCTTTACATACAAACAGTAGAAAACTCCTATTTGTGGTATAACAGAGCAATAAATAACGAACTGCCGGTTTTAAATATTATATAAATTTTGCATAATCTCGATAAAATGACGCTACCTGATACGCATAGAACAGGTCCAGAATTAGTTGAAAAATAGTTTTTCGAGATTAACAATGCAAGAAATGACAATCTAAGCACGTTTCTGGCGATTAAAAATTTTGCCAAATCTCGAAAAAATCCCTTATTATAGTCCAGCGATTTTTTTCTCGCAAAATTTTGACCATAAGCTTTTGAGCCGTAACGTTCAGAACAAGTCGAAAATGATTAGAAAACTCGTATTTTAGGTATTACGAAGCAATAAATAAGGAACTGCCGGCGTTTAAATAGATTATAATTTTTGCTTAAATTTTCGTCGAATCTCTTTAAAAAAGACGTTGGATTTGGATTTGGCATAATTTTGACGAAACCTGATTCGTTTAGAACGGGTCCTGAACTACTTGAAAAATACGTTTTTCAAGTATAATAAGAACATAACATGACAAACTGCATGCATTTAAATCTATTAAAAATTTTCATTCAAATTCGTTATTGCTCATTAGAATTATCAAATTTTATTAGTTTTGTTGAAAAACATGAAACAAAAACAAAAGCAAATATTACTATTTTAAACAATTTAGTAGGTGATACCAATAAGTAATAACATTTGAGTAATATATTTTGCACTAAATTTTCTACACAATGCATTATTATCACATTAACAACAATATACTATTTGCTTTTTATATCTAGAAATACAATAATGAGAATACAAGCCTTCAAATTGAAGCAGAATTGATCTAAATAATTGAAATTTCATTGTCATCCACTGATAAATCTGAAAATAATTTTTTAGGTTTTTCTTCAACTCCTCTTATTTTACTGTTCATAAAACTAGGCACAATTAATAGTTTTGTTTGTTTTACTACAACAAATATACCAGATGTTGTAAATAATATACTGGAGGTACAAAAAAATTGTGGAAATTTTAAATATTTAGAGTAAAAAAAAACATTCTATATCAATATTATTCTACTTAAAACGAGTGTTTAGTTAAAAATTTTGTAAGTGGTGTAACAAAATGAACAAAGCTATTATTGTAAACTTGGCGAATAGACACAATATTTATGAAACTTGATTTTTTAAAAGTAAAAATTAACTGCAAATGTAAAGATAGCAGATGTTTCAATAATATACATTAAAAAAAATTATTTACCTTTTAATGATTAAGTAAAGTTTCTCTATCAGGTAGCTGGCGTACCTTCATGCTACCATCTGCACCACATGAAAAAAGACGTCCACTAGAATCTATATAAAGTTGTGTAACACCTTGACCGATATTTTTAAAGAAGCTACTACGAGTATGTTCTGTTGGTAATACTAATAATACAGTAGGTACAGTCACGCCCCATATCTAAAAATTATGAATTTGCAATTAAAAACATAAAAAAGAAATATGTACACAATGTTATAATATATAATATACTTTAATATCTCCATCGGCTGCGCCCGTGGCAAAATATTCTTCATGAGGATCTATGGCAACGCATTTCACAGCACTCTCGTGTGCTTGAAAACGGTGGCGAATACTACGAGAACGCACATCAATTAAGCAAATGTCTCCTTTTTTCCCCGTTGACACCAATATCTGATGTTGCGGAGCATATACGAGACTACTAGCTCCTTGATCATGACAAGTAAATGATACCACCATCGATTTGCCATGGGGCAATATAGAATCCCAAATACATACGTTTTTACTTTCAGAACTATGACCAGCTATAATTTTTTAAAACAATATCACTTTACAACATTAGTAATTAAGGTAATTGTTCGTACTAACCTGTAGCTAATAAACTACATGAACCTAAAAAGACAAAGTCACTAATGCCTTTGCTGTGACATTGATGCGACTAATAAAATCATATTTTAATATTAACCCATTTAAATAATAAAAATACTTACAAAGAATGGTCGAGTAGCATTAGCAGTAAGACCAACCTGCCATAGGCTAAGATTACCATCAGAATCGGCCACGCCAAACTTATTGCCATGTTGAGAAAATCGAACACGTGTGACTTTTGCATAAGTCCCTGCTGGTCTTGGAGTTGCTACAGGTTGTGAGTGTCCCCATTCCCACAGTTGAACTGAACCATCTTGACTGCCAGTGAGATCTAATATAGTACATAACAAAGTAAAACAAATCATTTTAGAAATACATATATTACTTACAAAGTGGTAATAGAGGATGAGAACAGATTCGTCTAATCCCATCAACTCGATGTTTTAAAACCTAATATAAATACTGATTATTTAGGAAAATACAAATTATAACATTTATTTAAAATTAAAATATTGATTACTTAATATGTATATAGACTGGTTGATTTTTCAATTCTTAAAGTACTACATAGAATGAATTTTTTACATCTTTACAAAATATATTTTTTTCTAAAAAAAAATCAATATTAATTAATATGTTTCGTTAACAATTAAAGCTTGCCATATAATAATTAATAGATCAAATAAAAAGGTGAACATATTTTACATTCGATTTGTCTACTACATATTGGAACTAGTTTTTAATTATCATATTTCAACGCATAATGGTCACACATTTTATATCTGAAAAAAAATAAATAAATAACCAAAAAAATACGATGCGACCTTTACGCGAAACAAAATAGGCTAAGTATTGTTTTTTTCAGAAAAGAACGATTTATTTATTAATCTTAATCATCGTCTCAAACCGCGGCAGAACGATAAACAGAATTTTCGAATTTGTATACGAATTTAGCGCGACGTCAATTTTAATGCGCATTCCAATGTTGGAGACTTCAATTTGGCTGCAAATAGTGCGCATTAGATTCAAATAAATATGGTACGTCATCTACCTGTATATTTCTATCTAAACTAATTTAATTAATAAACTTTTTATTGACTAATGTGTGTAATTATAAATTGTATTGGGTACTACAGATTTTACTTTATAAATGAAAAATCATCCATTCTCTACAAAGTAATTAAATTATAAGCACAGCTATAAGTATTTTCTATGCCTTACTTTTGATATATAATAAACCAACAAACACCAATATGAAAAATATATCTTCCTTACATTATGTATATAATACATACATTCAATGATACCATCATAAATTACAAATAATTGTAATTATTTTAGTTTTTAAATCTAAATATATCAAAAACGTGTTAAATGTTTAATTTGTATATGTATTTACGATAGTATCTAAGTCGTATAAAATGTTACACATCCCTTTAAATAGGTATATAGTTATTACACATTAACACTACTACTTCAAGCCTGCAATCCAAAGAACAATCGCATAACAAATATAAAGACCAAAACACGAAACAAAAATAGATATACAGTAATACCCCTTAAGTTACAGCATGGGTACTTTTGACACGGTTGAAAAGCATAAATGGGAATAGAAATTTCTATAGAACTCTATACTCAATTTTATGCAGCTTAAATCAATAAATATTCTGATTAATCAATGATAGACGATGATTCTGATAAATTAAACTGTTCATGGAATAGGGACGGTGTCTTAACAAAAATTCGTACATAAACAATGATATATATATAGCTTGTTCTTAATGTAAACAGACTTTAACTGCAATTGCAACTGCAACTGAAGTGCAAATTCGCTTAAGTCCGAAAAGCGTAATTTGGGGTATTACTGTAATTTATAAAATGCAGTAGTAAAGCAGCATTAATTACTAGGCCAGCAAGCAATAAAGAGAGCAGTGTTAGAGACGAACCGGCCGAAGCATGTGAGCCGACCTTAGTAGCACGAGGCGGACAAAGTTCGGATCATGACAGCCCGGGAAACTTAACCCCTTCATCTACAGACACATTCACACACTTTAATCTATATACTTTTTTATGCAATTAATTTACTTTAATACCTCCTAACCCCTATACTAAAATTTCCAATTAATTTGACAAGGAAAAAAGCATCTTATGTTTCTTTAATTATTATACAATATTTGAGTACTGAAGAATTATTCAAATTTACAATTTTAAATCAGTTTAGATAAAACAAAATAATGCTTAATAATCGAACAAGTAATTTCGGTATAAACATATTAATTTCCAAATTTTATTTAATTTATGATAATAAAGTTATTTATACGAATTACACAATTTTAAACAATGTTGTCCGTTAAAAAAGTAAATAGAACTTGCGCTATCAAATGAAAATAGGTGACGTTAAATTAATATTATCAGTATTGCTTGGCATAGTCAAAAAGCAAATTGTGGTAAATTTTAGTTGTAAAGTTACATACCACAGAAGTACCTCGGCCACTTTGACTGGCAAGTCCAGATTGGGGACTTCCAGGTTGTGGATCTTTAGCTTTGTCACCTGTACTCTGTATCACTAAAAATGGCGGAACACTAGCATCTAAAGAATCTTGTTTTAAATTTAAAATGTCCAGTTCGCATTCGTCTTCAAGCCACGCGGGTAGTTCTAAAAGTAACGAAATGTCCATTTCCTGCAGTTCTCTAGGTGTCGCGATGACTATTAGTCCACCATTCACCTTGAATAAAAATTTACGATTTTAAAATCAGATTATATTCGGCTTAATTAATTTTCCAACTTGATTAAGACTGAAAGCAGCTATTGAATCTTGTTCTTTATGAATGATACGGACAGGTTCAGCTGTTGGTTCCGGATGAGGTAAAACTTCATCTATTGCAGTTATCGATCGTCGTTTGCCAAATACTGCACGAATGAATATATCTTGAACACTTTCTTGATGTACCAAATATGTCCATAATCTTCGTACTGCACTCGCAGTACTTTTATTTATGAATGGGGTATTGTGAGGTTCTAATAGTTGCCTGTAAAAATTACTTAAGATAATTTAAAAAGAAAATTATAGGTAAGCGGTTGTCGTAAATTCGACCGACTTTTTATTTGTGACATCTAAATTAAAAAAAAAAATTATTTACCTGTACTTTTGTAAAGGAGGGCCGCTAGTGTTTTCAACAAAGCACCCTGGAATATATTCGGGCGGAGCTTGTCTATTATCCAATTCTTGTTTTAACGAATCTTGCCATTTCATCAACCGCCTTAATGTACTATGTATTAATGGGCTTGCAACAGGAAGTTCCGACACTTCTAGTCCTGCAACCTAAATTCTCAAAATAAACAAAACGAGCTTAAAGAATACGTAATTACGTACTGCAAGAAATTCGTTCAATCTTGTCTGGATAATACGTAATGTAGCTAATTTAAGTACTACCCACGAATATGAATTTGGATCGGAATGTTCATTATTATTAATTACTATGGCTGGTGGTGCATCAAATACATCTTCTTCTTCGCTCTCAGAATCGCTAGAAACGTCATCGCAATCGGGTCCAGCATCGGGCTAGTTATTATATCAAATTTATTTCACTTTAAAAACTATAGTTATGAAATTAAGTTACCTTGGTGAGCAAGTAAGCTAGCATACTCATTTCAGGAGGGACAAATTGCTCACGATACGTAGCCTTATCTTCTTTCATAGTGGTAGGTTGATGTCCCAATAATTTACAATTTAATTTCACTCTTTGCTTATTCAACCACATTGCTGGACCACTTCCTTCTTCCGTCGGTGTGTTCTGAACACTTGGTTGATTGGCAGGCGAATTTGTTACACTTGCAGTGCGAAGTAGTTTCTTCGTCCCACCCCCAAATAATCTAAAAAATTTGTAAGTACACACATTAAATAGTTCATCTGTTCGTTACTGGTTCATTACTGTGCCCAAGTTTCTTGCGTAAAGTTATGTCCCGTAACATGAAACAGTATAACACAATCCAGTGTGCATAGCCCATATAGAAGTAAGGCTAGATAAGTTGCCGTAAACGCTTCACATAAAACAACTGTAAGTCTTGGTGTGTCTTCGTCTTTTTCTCGTGCCAATAACGCACGTAAACTTGTGACTCCTGGCCATTTAGATGGGAAAGTGTGAATATGCTGTCTCTCGTTCATCGAACTACGTCTTGTTCTTGCCACTAAATGTGTTACGCAGGTTTCCTGTTCGTATACAAATTTTGAAATTCACGCAGAAAAACCATAATTGGAAATTTTACCTGAGTATCTTGCAAGTTGCTTTTAAAACTATCCGAATCGCACAATGACTGATATATACATGCAGAAAGTGCGATTGCAAGGTCACGTAGAACTAATAGTTGACTTTGGGTTGTATTCGGTTGTGGTAGATCGACAATCTAAAATGAATATTTTATTTTGTTGTTTTCGAAATATTTTATTTTACTTACTGTGTGTAACATGTCGTGTGTTAAGCTTTGTAAGTAACGGACCGGATCTGCAATAACAGTTTTACTGCTAGCAACACTGGCTGCAAGCAAAGGGAGACTAGTAGGGAAAGGTAAGGGACTTAATAATTGTTGTTGCGTCTTTTCTTGTTGTAATTCTTGTAGAAGCAATACTAATTCCATTCGCACCGATGCCAAACCGCCAGTGGCACCATGAAGAGAACAATAACTTAGGAAAGTTCGTAGAAGTGTTTCGTTAGCTTTAAAATAAAATGAACAAGCGAATACACTTTAAGATATGTATACGAAATAACAAACCTCGTAACCAACGTTTCCTTTTAGCGGCTCTTAAAACTTTGGTTTCAAAATCTAACTTCTCCTGAATAAGAATTTCATGTAGCGTTGGTCTAGAAGTGCCATGTTCGGCATCGATGTCGGCCGTCAAATCTAAATCTGCATCTACACCCTGATCTGAGGTAGTATAATTACACAATTCTCGTAGAGCTTCTACTTCTTTTTCTAACCAGATATATAACTGGTAACGTAACTGGCCTCCTAAAATACAATTTAAAAATTTAACATTTTTTTATTTCGAATTAATTTAAATTTAAAGTTTCTATGAAACTTATCGAGTAAATAGAACAAACGGTTATTCGGCAAAAAACACAAATTATGTAATATTGTTAACTAAACAATAACTTTGATATGGTAGAGGTTCTCTTATCTTTTTATGTGTAATAGGTAAATACCCTATTTTATTCATAGTGGGTATTTAACTTGTATAATTATTTTTGAAAAAATAAACAATTTCTTGCTGTACATAATATACTATTATAATTATTTAAAAATAATAGGATTTACAGTGATTTTAAGTTTCAAACCTACTTTTCGAAATTGATTATCTAGCACATAAGAAAACTTCTACTATTAATTTTTAGTAAGCACATTGAGTTTTCAACACATAAATTCACTGCTTTTGTTATAACATAGCAAATGCCTCTCTTACTATTTATCGAATGGCCACAATAATCTTCGATGTGTTTTAATTTTTTTAACTCTGAAAATATACTCCTTTTTATTTTACAAGTAATATCGCAATAATTGTATTATTTAAATATTGTATAAATATAATACTGAAAACTTAAACTCGAAAATAATTGTTGTTAAATCTTATTTTGTAATAATACTCACCGTCTACTTCAAAACCAGTCGCGAGTGTTGATAATTCTTCCATTAAGATCTTTAAACAGGCAACAAATTTCAGTTGTTGTGCCATTATATCGATTTGTTCGGCACCATCCTCTTCATCATGTTCTTCAACTTCAGTCTGTTCTTTATGCCCTATATTCATTTTCAAACCTTCATCCGATCCTTCGTTCATCTTTCTCTTAAGTCATCCGACCATTTTATTTCAAAATCGTCAGTTTTGATACTAAAATCTGTTGTAGCACCCAATCTACATAATCGACCTTTTGACCGACTTGAGGTTTAGCATCCCAGAGGAATTTCCGATAATTTGTCGGTTTCCTGAGTTGTATTTCGAATTAATTTAAAGGACCCCGCAATTATTAGGTGTAAATTAGGTTTCCGTCAAATTGTCTAATTTTTTGATATATTACTCTATACATCCTCCCGATCAAAAGTTCCAATGGGCATAAAGTCCCAAGGACTCAAAATTTTGAGCTACTGACCTTCAAAGTTCAACGTCTTGCCTTGAAAATAGTTTAGTAACACTTTTGGCCACCAGGTGGTATAGGATTTTCTGCAATAGAGTAGCTCTCTTAAAAGCTTAATAAAAGAGCTCGCTTCTATGATAAATGACTTACTCGCTACAGATTATTAGCAACACACAGAATTAGTTTCTTTTTTACTTAGGCACATCGTATTCGATGTTTTGTTTGTAATGATCAATTTCCTTCTATAGTCACGAGGATTGTTGTTAATTTCAACAATGAAAAGATTGAAATCGCGAAACATCATAGAAAAGAACTTGATCACCAACATGTCGAAATCAATAATCACACTCGAGTTTGTATTAATTGCGATGAAATAATAAAAGCCGATTTGGAAAACATGAACAATCCTGAATGTTTACGCTTACAAGTTATAAAGCAAAAGTCGACAGCCTGTTGCTTTATATGTAACAATATTGAAGGTGATCTTCATCATCTTTCTGTCAAGGCAAGAGTAAAAATATACCTTGACACGAATATATATATATACCTATTTCTAGTTGTGTATGTTATGTCCATCTTGACGATAGAATGCATCTGCACAATTTTTTTTGTATGGTGGTTTGAAATCGATAAATAGACCAATGAGATTAGCAGGTTCAGAAGTTGGCAACTTTTTTGTTGAGTTACGCACAGTATCTACATTACCCAGAGGAGATAAATTCATGGAAGAAAATGATTTAACGGACGCTGATTTCTATACGATGACTTCTTTGACAAAGATTTAATTTGAACAGCTCTACACTTATTGTGATCCGGTTCAAGATGGACATCAACAACACTTTGTTAAAAAGAAAGATCTCCTTTTATTTTTGTGCAAATTGCGTCAAGGTTTATCTGATGATTTTTTGCGTGTTATTTTCACTTATAAGAGTCGCCAATCCGTTAACACGGCAATAAGCATTGTTCAAAAATCACTAATGCTGCGATTTGTGCCTGAAAACATAGGCTTAAACGCTATTACTCGTGAGGAATTTATAAATCAACATGTCACGGATTTTGCCAATGAGTTGTATAATCCCAATCCTAATAATCCCAAGGTTGTTGTCATTGTAGATGGAATGTACACTTATATTGAGAAGTCAAGTAATTACAAAACGTTGCGGCAATCCTTTTCAGTTCACAAAGGTTGACACTTAGTTAAGCCCGTTATGTTGGTTGCCCCTGATGGTTACATTTTGGATGTACAAGGCCCTTACTTTACAGACCATCCCAATAATGATGCAGCCATTCTTAGAAATGAGTTAGATTTGAATGTAAATGGAATAAAAAATTGGTTTCAACCGGGTGATATATTTATTGTTGATCGTGGATACAAAGACGTTATTCCTTATCTTAATGATGAAAATTATATAAGTAAAATGCCTGCTTTTTTAGAGCCACCACAGCGACAATTAACAACTGAACAGGCTAATGAGTCAAGAGTGGTTACGATTCAAAGATAGATTGTTGAATCAAGAAACGGACACATAAAATCTATTTTTCAGTTTCTTGATGGAATTCTTCGTAGAGCTCATGTACTGCATTTAAAAGATTTTTATCTAATATGTGGTGCATTAATAAACAAGTACCATGAACCTATTAGTATGCAAGGAAAAACTCCTGAATTAGCTCGAAAAATAAAGAAAAGGATACACGAGCCAAATATAGTACAAGCATACGTAGAACTAGAAAACTTAGCACGAAGAATTGCAGTTTGGACTAAACTGGATGAAATAGAACTTCAAGGATTTCCAATATTAGATCTGAATTATTTGAAATCCCTAACTTTAGGGGTATATCAGTTAAGCTTATCACCATCATACATTCAAGATAAACTAGATCATGATGGAACTGAAGTTTTCGAATTAGTTGAGAATATAGAAATGCCAGGTCTTATACGTTTTCGAATATACTCGCGGTTTCGGAATGCTACCAAGTACCAACTATGGATTGCTTTTGAGCAAGATTTTGATGAAGAATTTAATCAAGATGGACCAATCACAGGATATTATTGTACGTGCAAATCTGGCGCTCGAACATTGGGATGTTGTGCTCACATAGCTAGTGTCCTGTGGTATTTAGGATATGCCAGACATCAAGGTAATATAAGATATCCCGACCAAGCCATGCTCAACTATATTCAGGATGCGGCAGGTAGGTGGAACAATCTTGAGAATAATGAAGAAATGGAAGATGACGCGAATGATGAAGAAATGGAAGATGACGCGAATGATGAAGAAATGGAGTCACTCAACAGCAAGATTATTAGAAATAATGTTTAGAGTTATATTGTGCATTAAAAAATCATTTTTTATAGCTGAACTTTGCGTGTTCGCGGTTTCCACCCTCTTCCACCCCTATATCTATTTCTTGTCTATCTCTCGTCCACCCCTCGTGCAAGGGTGAGGACGAATTATTGAGCGAATTGATAATGAGAAATAATAATGAGATTTATTTTGCATATAAAAAAATCATTTCAAATAGTTGCTTTTGAGCTTACGCGGATGCCACCCCCTTTCTACTCCTAAATCAACCCCTAGCGTAAGGGAGGATGAATATGTCTCATAGTCATTCTTCCTACTACCATCCTTGACAGGGTGAGAAATATTCAACATGTTAACCTAGTATTAATCCCACTACTCGAATGATAGCACCTGTGAATTATTACATAGGCAAGACGTTGAACTTTGAAGGTCAGTAGCACAAAATTTCGAGTCCTTGGGACTTTATGCCCATTGGGACTTTTGATCGGGAGGATGTATAGAGTAATATATCAAAAAATTAGACCATTTGACGGAAACCTAATTTACACATAATAATTGCGGGATCCTTTAAAGTTTCTATGAATCTTATCGAGTAAATAGAACAAACGGTTATTCGGCAAAAAACACAAATTATATAATATTGTTAATTAAACAATAACTTTGATATGGTAGAGGTTCTCTTATCTTTTTATGTGTAATAGGTAAATGCCCTATTTTATTCATAGTGGGTATTTAACTTGTATAATTATTTTTGAAAAAATAAACAATTTCTTGCTATACATAATATACTATTATAATTATTTAAAAATAATAGGATTTACAGTGATTTTAAGTTTCAAACCTACTTTTCGAAATTGATTATCTAGCACATAAGAAAACTTCTACCATTAATTTTTAGTAAGCACATTGAGTTTTCAACACATAAATTCACTGCTTTTGTTATAACATAGCAAATGCCTCTCTTACTATTTATCGAATGGCCACAATAATCTTCGATGTGTTTTAAATTTTTTAACTCTGAAAATATACTCCTTTTTATTTTACAAATAATATCGCAATAATTGTACTATTTAAATATTGTATAAATATAATACTGAAAACTTAAATTCGAAAATAATTGTTGTTAAATCTTATTTTGTAATAATACTCACCATCTACTTCAAAGCCAGTCGCGAGTGTTGATAATTCTTCCATTAAGATCTTTAAACAGGCAACAAATTTCAGTTGTTGTGCCATTATATCGATTTGTTCGGCACCATCCTCTTCATCATGTTCTTCAACTTCAGTCTGTTCTTTATGCCCTATGTTCATTTTCAAACCTTCATCCGATCCTTCGGATTCATCTTTCTCTTCGTCATCCGACCATTTTATTTCAAATCGTCAGTTTTGATACTAAAATCTGTTGTAGCACCCCAATCTACATAATCGACCTTTTGACCGACTTGAGGTTTAGCATCCCACGAGAGAATTCCGGTATTTATTTGGGTTTCAGATTTATCTTCTTTTGGTGTTGTAACTTCAAAATAGAACAGTGTTAATGTACGTTTCGTAAACCATTTTAATCTAATCGGTACCTGGCGTCGGTTGCTTCGCACTGTCTGTAACAACAAAGGGTAATTTAGATAAAACTTCCAACGCTAAAGCAGGACATCCAGCTCTAAAATGACCATGTGCTGTTGTAAAATAAAGTTGCCGTTCTAATGGTGTTATCGAATCTTCCAAAACGACCTTAAAAAGTTACACATTAAAACCAAAACTAGCACATTAAAAAGGAAATGTCACCTGTTTTCCGCCGCTAGCCACATTTTACGTTGACCTGAATTGGCCATGTGTTGTCTAACAAGAAGAGGATGTGTCCTTAAATAAACGTAAAAATTAAATACGTTCGGATCTGCTTGACTTGTATCTCGTGAATCATCTTCATGATCTTGATGCTGAGTACCAGCATTCCCAACTAAAAGAGTGCTTAATGCAGACTGATGTTCCTTTAGAGTCCAAAGGGCCATAGAACGAAGGAACGGATCTGGATGAGCTCTGGTCATGTCTTGATCACTACCATCTGCTTCGCAACCCAAAATTTCTTCATATAATAATCTTTTTAAGCCTGCTACATCGCCTTCATACAAACGAACTACTATAATTGCAAGCTGAAGATCGTGGAGTTTATTAAGAACCACCTATAATAATAAGTGAAAGAAAGTTAAACCTCAACGTCACATAGTTCACGGTGTAACTTACTTCGACAGCATCACGTAGATTTCCTGCCAACAAGAAGAAAGCGGCCGCATGTTCAAATCTTTGTTTACCAAGCAATGCATATGCATTCTTTAATGCAGCTTTTCTCCATCTGTCTTCGCTAAAATCGTTGGCGAAAAATTGTGTCATTTTTTGATCATGTTTCGATCTAAATATTAAATGACATTTTAAAATATGAATGCATAGTTTCGATGTTTCGAACAAACCTGTACAATCCCCACAATAAACTCTTCTTGTTCATAGCAAGATAGTATAAAGCAGCATCTAAAGGATCTTGCTTAATTTTATACGCAGCTTTAGCAAGTACTTGTACACATTGTCTTAACAAAACAATACCTCGTATCCACCAGCCAACACCAAGTTCGCGTAGCACTTGCCAGGTCGGTTCGCCTTTAGCAAAACTAGGTATAAGATTTAAAAGCTCCTCTTGAGTTTCGGAATGATAAGCCCAAGCCAAGTTATTTGTACCAACGCCTTGCTTTTGAAATTGTGCCCTCTGTGCCAATGACAAACATCTAAAAATTACTTTGAAATTTTATACAAAATTAAACATTTTAAATCTACGCATACTACCTCAACAAGTAACCATAATGTTTCATTGCCAGTAAAAATCGTAGTCCACAATCATCAAGGGAATCTACTATAACATCATCCGATTGACCGACTAAATTCTCCTTGGCCATAGCAGATTTTGCTGCATCAATTGCAAAACGTTCAGCAAGATCTGTGTTACAAGTTGACACCGTATCGGCGAGAGCAAGAAGATGCATTTGATCTAAACTGGAAAGGCCTGGTAAATGCGTATGCGTCAACATGCGAGATAGCATCCGTCCTTGTCTAGGTGTAAAGTGCGCAACTCCAATCGTTCGTTCGGAAGGGCGCCTATCGTGTCTTTGAATTTCCTGATCTTCCAATAAAGTATCCAACGATTCTTCCATTATAGCATTATTGTCGAATAACTCGTTGTAATCTTTCTTTTCTTCTTTGTTTGCTGTAAAATATCTTTAATTTAATCCTTTAATTTCCTTCTTACAATAAGTCACTTTGAAAATCGCTAACGGTGACTAGAAATTACGAAAGTCGTAAACAGTTTTTCAACAAAAAAGTATTTTACACGATACAAAATATCCTGCAACTACACAATTCAAAAAAAAAACAAACTAAATAAAACAGTACTATAATATTTAACGATAAGATAAACATCAATAAATTTAGTTGTCCCCAGATGTGTAATTTGATTAAATTAAAAATTGCAGAATATAAAATTTTACCTGCCGATTCCTTGTCAGCCGCCAACAGAGTCCACAACGGCAATGGAGGAATGTTTGTAATTTCAGCATAATCTAATGTAATTTCGCTAATACTGGCCCTATGTTCTGGACTTCCTGCTGGATAACTGACAGATAATGTTCGTGCCCTAGCCCACCCTTGCATATCTTCGATATTATCTTGATTACCTCCAATGCACTTAACTAAGTGGCTTAAAATAGCCTTGACCCAACGTATTCTTCCGGAATTTAGTAATTCCATCAATTGTTTAGGATGGTATTGGGGCAATACGGGGCAAGCAATACGAGAAGCTTCAAAGAGACCATAGTCTGGCATGTAATCGGGATTACTTTCTTTAGTAGTTCGCTTACGATCCAAAATTTGGAGGTTAACAGAACTAATTCTACCTAGTGCTGGAACCGCAGCAAGTTTACGCTGATTTTCTTGAGTTAAAGTGCGAATATCGAGATCGCGTATGTTTTTGTATCGTTCTCCAAACCGTCGATGGATCGAACTAGAACATTTTGCGGTCGCCATTGGGTGTACACGTGCATCTCCGAATCCATTCCAACTATTAATAAGCCATCACGAACCCAACTAATTTGCATGGGAAGTGCCGGTAACCCGTCTGCAGTTTGCAACTCAATTTTACGCAACGTCATCCACTTAAAATCATCTACAAATAATGGCTGTGCTAGAGAACTGGCCTTTCTTAAAATAGGCCGACTGGTGTTCATAGATTCTTTCATGGCTTTAACGTTAGCTTGAGCTAAATCGGAGGACAAAGGAGTGTAAAGCATAATTTTATTTCCACAAGCTACAGTAAGAATATGGGATCCATCTTCGTTAGATACCCAATCGAGCTGAACAATATGTTTTTGAGTGATAGGACAAATATTTCCAATTTCCGAAATTGATTTGCGCAAAGTCTGTAAGGTACTAAAACTTGGTACTGCCAAAAGGGTCGGTCTAATATTATTTTCGGCAGCTAAAGTTTGACGTTCGTCATTAGAGAAAGTGTGCAGCACTTCGTTGATACGCTGTTTTTTTTTCAATGTCTTGGAATCGTACAGATAACTAAGATCTAAATGTCTATCGATAGTAATTCTTGGTAAATGAATATTTTTTAAATGAATAATATCTTCCAAAATCCATTCCGTTCCACCTGTAGATTCACATTCGTAAATTGCAACACATAGATTAATATACCTTAAAAAATATTATTAGTATTTTAATCGGTTCAATTTAACAATTGTATACCTTGAATCGTGATCGCTTTTATTGGGCCTCGTAAAACTTTTTCCGTATTTATAAGCACAAGCTAATCGTCCAGAATAAGCTACACTAATGTTCAAAAGCTGGCCATCGATTTGAATTGCAGACTCTTTTACCATGTCCCACTCGGTCCATACTTTTCCAGTATCTATCACTTCGCCATCTTCTTCCAACAAAAGATGTTTAGCAGCTGTCACTTCGGCAGCGACCATAAGCAACAGTCCAAAATCGAATCGTTCCATCGTTACAAGCAGTTGCAAAACAGTAAGGTGCCAAACAAGCAGGATAAATGGATGCAGAACTTAAATGACCGGCAGCAGGTGCAGCATGTACTATTTCGACTCCATCGGGAAGCGGAAGAATCTGTTTTATTTCCTTGCTGGTCGAAATGCAAACATGGGGCTCACTTTTGTTTGCTTCAAATGTAACGATTCTAAACTATTCTTCCTAGATAAGTCGTTTTCATCTTGTACGAGGTTAGAATCTGGGACATACATTTGACTTCCTGTAAGAGACAATTCTGCCTCGTTTGATGCAATAACCATTTTCCACATGTGAATAATTGTATGCTGATCTGTACAATCCAGTAATACAATATAAAATGGTTGTTCAAATATGTAATTCTGTTGCAGATCTATCATAGCATCATTCCCAGTCAAATTAATTGGAGTGCTACGCTGCCCAATAATCAATTGTTCTTGGTATACATGTAAAAATGTAGTGTTCTGCCATTTTATGGCCTCCGAAATTGTTTCTAATTGAATTATACAACCGGGACGTGCGGTGCTTTGCTGAGAAACAATGTTAATTTTCTCGAGCAAGCTATTTTCATTCAACGAAGATAAATCTGACGTTAAACTTTCCGTAGAATCCCTGAATCTATTTTCTTTACAAGATATATCTGCTAATAAGGTTCGAGCATCTATAACTGCTTGATAAACTCTTAAACAATGACCGTCGGATGCTACAAAACAAGCACTCGGCGAATTCGAAAGATTTCCCAAAGTGCTCGAAGGAAGTAAAGTGGGTATCCAAGCAACCACACTAAACGCTGACGGTTCAGGTGAAGTAATACGTGCTAATTCACAAATGCCACCCGATTTTGACAAAGGTCCGACTGCATCCACTCGCCATAAAATCAGTTCGCTGCAGTAGCCCTATGAAAACACAATTATTACACGTAAACATAAATAAAAGAAACAACTTACCTGTACTGTTATGATCTTTATTTTGATCGACAATATTATGATGACTAGTTGTGAGCAATAAGGGTAAAACAGGATGACAGGTGATATCGTTTACTCGATATCGATGACCCGACGCTCGACTTTTATGTCCAATACTTAAAACTTGGCTGAACTTGCTTTTATCGGCAAAAGTAAGTTGCCATAAATTTAGTGTGCCATTATCGTGTTTCGTGACACAAAATATTATGGGACAGGCTTCTTTAGATTCCTCCGAGTATGGTTGATCCTGTAATTTAAAAAAAAAAAGTATTATTTTCATCGCTGTCGCGGGCGATTTCCTTTACCTCTGCAACGTCTTTGGCTTCGTTTTCTTCTTTTACACTAGGCAAATTAGAACTACTGCAGCAATCTTTCAATTCTTTTTCTTTTATCACTTCTTTAACCAAATGTTTTAAACATGTGGCTGTACTATACAAACTAACGGTCGTGGACATGCTGAGAGAATCCCCGAGAGGAAAAGCGGATGGGATTCTGGTCGAGAACGACACCTGTGCCTGTCTAAATGATCCCGGATGGTACTCGTCCAACCATTCTACAAGCCTAAAATATTTTAAGACCCGATTACGATTGTTTCTATATCGGATTGTTTCACCGGCATGCTCCACTAACTATTTTATGTTATTAGTTGTATGATTAATTGCTTTTAAATGAATATGCACACTATATAGTACGAATTAAATCAAATTTAACGTTATATTAAAAAACAAAATTTAGAGAAATTTAAACTGGCCGATCAATCATATAAATGATTTAGTTTTAGAAAATATACGCATATGTATGTGTATACAAGCTTAAAATGCTTACCATATTAGAAAGCTACCATCTACCGGATGAATACTGAACAAAAGATCTGGACTATGGTGCCAGTCTCTTAAAAGAGATTCAATACGAGCATCTAATCCATCAGGGCCACTTGTTTCCATAAGAGGTTCCTCAGATCCATCTTCTGATTCGGGGTGTTCCACAACTCGTCTAAATAATTAAAATTTACTCGCCGTTCAGATATTATTTCACAAATAAACCTTGTTAATTCTTCTAGCAACGATTCAGCTTGAAGACTAAAATGCATTTCCTTATTATTTAACCAGTGTAAAACGAAAGCAGGACGTGGGTTACAAAAAGAAATACTAGGTACCAATGGAATATCTGTTTCTGCATTAACAGAAGCTGCTAAATGAAAATGTAGTCCAGGTGTAACGCCTACAAATAAATGTTATAGGTACATAATATGGTGTAGAAAACAAATAGAGGTTTCGATCACCTGTACCACGATAACCATAAGAATGAAAATCGTGGACACTGTAAGTGGAGGGTAAAGTAGGTATCGGAGTTGAGGCACCTCCTAGACCTTGAGTGTGTTGTTTAGCATGTCGTCGTATGTGGAAACAAGTTCTTCAAAGAAATTAATTATTGAAACATTACACTAAAAATAAATAGCATGAAATGATATTTTTAACATGACCAAAATGAAACAATGAAAAACTGTAAAATTCTATTGTAATTTATATTCAGAAAAATTACAAAACAATTAGTTTTATCTATACTCAAAATTATACTTTGTTCAAACGTTAATGCAAATTAAACGAAAAATTTGTAACAATTTACATGGGCATTGTTCTTTTACATTGTGATTTAATCAAAAATTTTCTTTCATCTTTCTCTACACCCAACATTTATTATATATTATAAATTATCGATAGTGGCAAATTTTAAATACTTTGTTACTTGTACGTTATTGTTTAAATAATGAGATTAACTAGTTAATCAAGTAAACAAAATTACTTTTAATATATTTTTATATAAGAATAAGTTCAGTTTTAGTAACCTTTCAAATTAATAAAAATACAAAATAAGTGATCGTGCGATATTAATAATTATTATATACTTTCTGTTTCTAAAAGTAACGTGAACAAAGTATAATATCAATTGATTTAAATACTTATTAATTTATTCTATTCTACTTGATAAAATTAAATTGTAAACTAAAAGCTTCTGTATTTGTAAACTAATTGAACAAACAAGTTCAATTATTTTCACAAATATTATCATCAATTACTGAACAAATTAATCAAGTTATATTTAAACATAGGTAATAGAAATTAGATATAAATGCAAAAGAATTTTCATTCATGATTCCAAGCTGTTTGCAATTTATTTAAAAAAAAAGGAGGGTAAGCCCCAACAAATAAAAAAAAACAAACCACAAATAATCAAACAACATAAGCATCATGTAATAACCATCTTACTTCATATGCTTTAAGCGTTGCATGAAACGATGTTTATGACGGTGAGTCCTAAACTTAGGATGATGAGCCTGCGGATCTAATTGTGATAAATTAACTAACCCATCTTCAGGTAATACCGTTTCCACCCACAATCTGCATATATTATCTTTACAAGATGTTACTAGCATATTAGATACTGAACCCCTACAAAAACAATTAAATAAACATAAAAAATAAACTAACACTTTCCTTCAATTACTTTGGCATGTATTTGCTTGTAGTTCGCCAAGATAAATGTGTGACAGCTCGAGGATGCGCTATGTAAACAAAACTGTATTCGAGTTCAGTTGGAACTTCCGTACTTCGAGACGTAAACAAAACTAGAATAAAGCTCGCATAAATAAAAATAAAACTTTAAGTGCGTATACTCACAGTGTTTATTTTCATACCAAATTTTAACAAGACGGTCATTATAACCAGAAGTAGCAAATAAAGTTCCGTCCGGACTGAATGCAAGATGCTGAACTGGTGTAGCGGTGTTCGCTCTCCAAACACAATGCCAGCACGTTAGGTTTTGTTCATCGGCTAAACAAAATTCTATATAATATATATTTAAGCACAAGCAAATAAATTACAATGGTCGATGCTTTCTAAATTATATTAAATAGTTCAATTATTATTTATAAAAAATATAATACGTGCTGTAAATTTAATGCTACGTTATTATTATCATTTATTTTTAAAAAGTTGTCATTTTCAATGTTATGCATTAAATAAAATGGCTTTATTTTCTTTGGAAATTCGCTGATAATGGTTAAACAATAGCATATATAATTTTTACTTTACTACTTATATTTCATAATCATCATAATTTATATTTTTACACTTCTCGGCACCTATCACGGTATCGTAATATGTACTTTTTCTGTTCAAAAATAGTTAATAGGAGTAATTTTTTTTTTAACTCTCGATGAAAATAAAATCTCAAATTTTAATTAAAACAGTAAAACATTAAATTTAAACGGAAACTATAAATATTAAATAAACTTTAAATGTGAGACCACTTTGAGACAAAGTATTAGTGATATATGACAAATACAAGCGAACCTTGTCTTTCATCAGATTCACTTCCATCTGTAACACTTTCTCCTCCTCCTAACGTAAACGTAACTGGAGCTTCTTCTTCTAGTTGTTGAGATTTTAAATGCCATAGCTGAACTATTTCCCTGCGGTAAGCAATCTTGTACCTTCTAAATTCCAACTTAACGCCCTCACTGGTGATTCCGTCTTCAGTGTACCAGTTTCCACCCACCGATAATCGAGTCCCTATGATAATGATCGATACAAATTTATATTTAAATTGTATTAGTATATTTACATGCGTAGAATTATTATGAATAAGAGGGGTAGGTTCATAAATGCATACTGAAGTACCATAGGCAGCAGCAATCTTTCCTGTATCGCTCGAACAATCCAAAGAACTAATTCGAATATAATCGTGTATTGCTCCGGGAATAATTTGTACTCTTTCAAAAGTAGAGGCTAAAATTACTATGTTGCAACCAGCAGCATACGCCTGTAAAAAAATATTAGATACAATTAACAAGTTCAGGTGATATTCGATTAATCTTACGGTAAAGGCAACTCCTTCGACGCTTCCAACTGCAAAACACTTATCGCCTGCATTACATGCACCACTTACGATTTGATGTAAATTCATTTTCCATTTATTTAATCCTGCCGAATCTACTTCGTATATATTACCTATAAATTAAAATTTAATAAATAATCATTACAAATACATAGTAATTTAATATTATTAATAATAATAAATTGACACTATTATAGTCGTCAGCTGACATATGAACACTGTTGCCAAATAACATCTTACGGGTTGCCATTTCACTAACAATAAATTCTTGAACAATTAAATAAATTGAATAAATAAACAATTATTCTTATAAAAATCTCTATATCTCACTGCTTGTAACGATATAACACTTATGGATTAGATACTAGTTTACTTTCAACTATAATAAGTGCATTTAATAATATAATTTTGAAATTGGATTATATAAATGAATTATTATTATAAATCATGGGAATACTTCGCCAATGTTATTTTATTTATATTACATTATATTTTTAATATACCTAAATAAAGCTGTTCAATTTTCAAATATCATACATAACATTCCATACATCATAACATCATACATAATATTCCCATTATTTATAGTAATAATAAATATATACATATTGTACCTACCTATAGTTATATTTAATCTTCAATTTTTCTTTTCATAATCATCTAAATAAGACCTTACAGTCCAACTCATATGAATAAATAAAGTATAAGTATGCAAAGTAGATACCTGTACTTTTACTCATAGTCTTTTATTGATTTTGAGCAAAAGCAAATATATATACCTACCTACTTCACACACTATTATTCATACGAGTCAAGGAAATTCAATAAATTGCAATGATATATATATATACACAACTTTCACAATTAATGTGGAATTTAAAATTTTATTAGAAAATAAGATACCAATCTCAAAATATGCCAATATTTTAACCTTTTATGGATTTTCAGCATTATGGTAAAATTTGAATCCATTCTGTTGAAACCGCTAAATAACAACATAAACTACAGGCAACTTTTGTTGAGGCGTGTTAAATTATAAGTAGAGGTACTTGGCCTAAAAAAAAACTTTTCACTCTACTTTATAATATATTACTGGATCATAATAAGTATATACTTACATAATACACATGTTTTTTTGCAACCTATTTAAGGATTTTATATATAAAACAAACTTGAAGCTGCACTGCAATGATATTGCTTTATTTTTGTACTTGTAAATTATTTAATTAATTGAAACTGTATAATACTATCATTTATAATGTCATTTAATGTCATGACTGTTTTAAATGAAGATTGTAAAATATAACGCTATCCACAATCTAAACATTGAATTAAAAAGGGTATTTAAAATGTTTATAAAATTAAAAAGTTTTTCTTTTACCAACTGTTTTTTTTTTATAATGACCATTGATTATAATTATTATAATACAATTAAAGCAAGACGTTTATTTGCATTTTCCTGTTTTGATAAGATAATGTATCCTGTTTAAAACCCAACCCAAATTTCACATTTTTAAAGAATATTTCAAAAATGGCAAATATTAGATTATTACAGCAAATCGAATCTTTAGATGTAAATCAATTGGCAGATGCATTAGAATATGTATGTATTCGAACATCTAGAATTATTAAAGTTGTATTTTGTTATATTTAATGTTTTTTAGAACGGATATGTAGAGTGTGTAAATGCCATTCGTTTAAAGAATATCGATGGCGAAGAATTTTTAGTGAGTATATAAAATAATGTCGAATAATTCTACTTAATTAATTAATATCAATTAAAATTCCTTTTATAAATAGAAGCTTACAGAAGTTCAAATATCTTTATGGCGTCTCCCTACCACACAATCTCGTCGATTGTGGAGTTTCATTCAACAAATAAGAACAGATCCAAAACAATTCCTTTTAAATTCTGTAATAAAAACAACGCCTTTACCAACTATAAGTGCAAGAAATAAGTCAACAGTATCCAATGTAAGTGAAAGGTCAAAATATTTAACCGATAAATTAAATATTTCAAAGTCTAATAATACAGCAAAACCTGCTACAACAAATTTTTCAACATTAAGCAAACAAGAAAGTAATATACTTAAAAATAAACTTGAAATGATGTTTAAAAAAGATTCAGAACATGTTCCAAATACTTCCTTTGTTCATAAACAACCTCGATTACCTCCTAAACCTGATCATTTAAAAAATATGGTTGAAACAGAAGATGAATCTGAAGACTCAGATGAGTACAACGACGGTTACTTATCTCCAATAAAAGTTGAAGCTAAACACTTTGAAATCACATCATCAGATAAAAGAACAAATTCTATTACCAATGAGAGTTTTTTAAGTAAATATCGTAAAAATTTTGAAAATCTCGATGTTCAATCTCAAGTATTTGAAACTAAATATTATGAAGAGCAATGCAGTTCTGTTAGAGATCGACCCTTACCTCCTATTCCAATTCAAGAGCCACAACAAATATTAAAATCAAAAAATGTACATGCCATTAACGATGATGAACAATTGCCAGAATATACACCTATTATGGAAGAGGAAGATCTACCAAATAATGTTACAAATATGAAACAAATTTTACCTAAACCTATATTCAAAAATCCTACTTTATTCAATTACTCACCAAAACTTCCAATTAATCATAATATGCATAAAATCAACCAAAATTTTAAATATAACTTACAAGAAAGCGACGACGAAGATGAAGAATTATCGGAATACACTCCAGTTATTGAAGAAGAAGAGTTTGAAAATGCAAAAATTAAAGAAATAATTAACCGTCCACTACCACCAATACCAACTATTAGGCCAAGTGAATCTTTTAATAAAAAACCAACATATACGTCAAATAAAAAGGAAGAAGAATATGAAAGGGATAACAGCAAAAATGAAAAGTGGCACTATACTCCGTCATCTTTTCAAAATACATTTAACGATAAGAATCAGCATACAGTTACTACGAACAAATTTCGGCTTCCACCGCCGATACCATCTCAAAACGACGAACCACCAGATTTCAGTAACGCATTAAACTCAAATAGAGCAATCACAAGACCTGCAAAACCCAACATTTTTCAAAAACCGATTAATCTCCCACAACCGCCACCCCATTTATTAAGTTTATCTCCTTCTCAATTAAAATTCGACAAAGAATTAAGTATTTTTGATTCCATCATAAGATGAACCATCACCGCTACATATTTCACATGACGATATTGATAAAAACGAGGAAGAAGAAATTGCTCATTATTCTGAAAGTAAGTAATGCACTTTCTATATTATTAAAATTGATTAATTTATCCGTACAAAACTGTGCATCACTTTACTTATCAGTATAAGTAAAAATAGTCATTTCTGCTTTTTAATTGTTCTCTCATATCAACTATTTTATTCAACAATGATAGATCCAAATTTTACTTATGTTAATTAGTACCTATAGTATACATATTGCTTTCTTTCACAACGCAAATAATTATACAATATGACTTTTTTAGTTGACCTTATAAGTGAATCTTGTTATCGCGAAACTGACCGAAAAGGAGCACGACTAATGCTTAACGGTCTTGAAGATGGTGCTTTCTTAATCAGGCCAAGCAGACAAGACAAATACATATGTACATTGTCCATTATGCACAGAACCAAAATGTTTAATTTAGGCATAGAAAGAGATTCTCAAGGTACTCTCTCGTTTGGAAGCGTAGCTCCAAATTTTGAGCAACCTGTTTTTTATAATATTAGAGATATTATTAATTATTATACAAAAAATCCTTTGTATTTATCTGGCGAAGCAATTGTACTCAGAAATATTCTGCCATCAAATATGCATTAATACTAAATGTACAAGAATTAATAGATATTATTTTGATTTATATAAGTAAAAGGGTCTGCATTAACAGTTTTTTGCTTTAATTGTTTTCTACTGCAGTTTTTTGCTACAGTTTGAAGAAAAAAAATTATCACTAGGCTATCATTATTAATTAAATAAATACTTACTAAAGATATTTTAGTTTTATTATTCAAAAACTGAAGTCACTTTGCATTTATGCTTTAGATCATGGTTTGAGATAACATTTGAATTTATAAAAAGTATTTTTTGCCAAAATATATAAAATCACGAATTCCTAACAATTAATTTTAAGTTTTATAAAATCGTTAATCACTATTTTACAGCATTATGTACACTATCGTTATGATTTGATGATCGTTTATGATTTCGTAATTATTTAGAGTATGAACCAAAATTTGTTAAATTAAACTAAATGGACCTTACATTAGATATTAAAAATAAAGAGAATCGATTCTTTGAATTTCATTAGTAAGTTTACATTACATAAGTAAATATGGAAAATTAGTAAAATTAAGTAACACAGTGTATTAAATTTTGTTACGCAACCAGTCTTAATAAGTTTATGGGAGGAAATCATAATTCTCATAACATACATATGAAACTATCAACACAGTAGTAACACATAATTAAATTCATAACATTAACATCATTGCTTCAATAAAAATTAGTCTAATATTAAATAGTTTTTTCAACTTTAGTTGAATAATAACACCGAACTGTAATAACTTTCCTTAATCTAGGTATAATTACATCATTTATATTAGTGATAACGAGAATTTGAACATCTGTGTTTGCTATCGTCCCTGTCCTTTCTGTCTCTACGTCTTTTATGTGTGCTATCTCTCCTATCACTTACCCTATAACTATGATTATGTCGTCTATTATCACTTCTGAAATTCTTATAAGAATCTTTCGTTGCCGTATTTCTAGAGCTACCAGAATACGTACTATTTTTACTAACAACTGACTGGCTGCGTTCAAAAGTAGTAGATGTACTACTTGAATTTTTTTGATGATCATAAACATTGTTGCTATTATCAGTTGAAGTATTATCTTTATCAGATTTTAGAAATCCATTGTCAATTAACCAATCCGTGTAGGATTCCATTTGCCCTTCGATAACTTCTCGTAAAACTTCTTTATGGTTTTTGTGATTAGTATGAACTGATTTGTGTTTAATTCGACGTCTTTTAGCATCACGCTGCATGCTACATAACTCTGCATAAGTTAAAGGCTTCGTATCATCTTTTATTGGTTGTAAACTAAAAAAACCCACAAAACAATACATATCGAAAATCCTTTGTTAACTTACGTATTGAATTCTGGTAGTTTAGGTGGACCTTCTGTATTTGCTACAGCATACGCATATAAAGCTAAACGTTCGTCAGAACTAAAAGTACAAGGCAGACGGTCTGCAGTTTTCGGGTTGGGGTCTTGACCGTTCCACCCTAAATAACGTAAATTTCATATATTTTAATGCAAAATCATATTGTTTCGACCTAATAATTAAAATTTTAAAGTTATAAAAATAATTAAAATTTCTGCAAGTACGACTATAAACAGCAATTGTTTACGTTCGTGAATGGCTAATTTGAACTGATAGAATTGATTATTACACATTGCAAATTTTCGAGGATTGCAGATTTATTCCCCATTATTAAAAAAAAATAATAAAACTATTAAAAAGGATATGCTTAAAAAGGATATTTATATTGTACTTAATAATTGTAAATAAATTTGTATTTAATGAATTTGCAACGATCTCTACGACATTCTTGTCTGAAACAAATATAGCCATTATGAACACTGGTGACTTGTGTTCTATTTAATGACTATCTATTCATAAGAATTAATTACAAACCTGTTTTAAAACCCGGAGTATTTTTACAAGCCGTTAATAATATTTCCATTTTTTTATGATCATCTGAAGATAAAATAATTAATTAAATTAATCGCTTTGACAAATTTGAATTAAAAACGTACCTATCATAACTGAACTCTTTTTATCATGTAGGGGTTCAGATAGAAAATCTTCGTTTACTTCATAACCTTCTCTTTGCAAAGCACATTTCTCTATATGATCTTGTACGCCTTTTAAATGAATACGATGGCTCGGATCCACAGAACAAGTAATTAATTGCTGTTCCTATAAATATTACATTTACTCACAATTTACAACTCGAGATCATATACTTTAAAAACCTTGAAAAGTTTTTCTTCTGTCCATTTAAAGTAGTCGAGGATAGATTGTACTTTATCTCGTGAAGAACTGATATACTGCTCTAAACTTTCAAGTTGCTTTAGTCTAACTTCTAAGTTAACATTCATTTCACAAAAAGTTTTAGTAGTAATTATTTTATAAAATATTTCAAACGCGTCTGCAAGCGCTTCTGTCTGTCGTGATCAAAATATACTGTGTGATTATATTTAAAGGTAACCTTGCTATACAGAGTGTATATTTATAATTTTTTCTTCATTAATTTATAACTCCTAATATTTTATTATATAGTTTATGAATTAGGTTATACTTTTAATGACGTATAAATTTTTGACAAAAAATAGAGTACATAGTATTATTACGATTAGTAAAAAAACTCCATTATTCTTTTGAAACTCATTTTTATATTTATCAAACACAATTCTTTGCTGCATGTGGTGTATTCGTATTACAAAGAGAACTGACGAAAAAGAACAGTAAAATAATCATAGAAAATCCATCAACTGTTTTATTTCGATTTTTGAATACTCTATGCTTACACTATCATATTTGGATGTTTCACAACTTTTTAGCTTCCTATGAAGATTTAAGCTCTTATTTTTACTCAAACCATCACTAATTAAATTTTGACCAGTTACAAACCAAATACCCTATATAAATATATTGATTGCGAGTTCGTTTACTGATCAAGTTGCTCATAAAGCAAAACGGTGGTATCGAATTGTCCATGTTGGAAAAGGATGCAATATCAAATTCAGAATGTACAGAATGAATAAATAAACTTAACTATAATACTTATAAGCCTTGAAAGTCGGTCACAAGCAATAAGTCTCAAAAATTCATAAAATTTTCATACGAAATAATACTCATTATTTAAAGATTTACAAATTCTGTTCAATAAATTTACATTTATTAAACGATGTTAACATTACAGTGAATGATTAGAACGAGTAAATTTTTTTAAAGTTAAAGAAACAATATCTGGTTCCTCAACTGCATACGATGCAAATGTCCTAACGGGAGGTGGTTTCCTAATTTTTCTACCAAATCTACCAGTTTTTCGTTGCCACCATCCCGATCGTGGTCTATTTCCCAACTCTCTATTTCTTTGTGCCGATCCAATGGGCGTGGATCCGTGTTCTTTATTACTTAATTTTCCCACAGTACACATGCACGTGTATGGCAGAGAGAATTGTTTTTTACTAGGCATTTGAATAATAACATGATCGTTTGGAGCTTTTCTAATAATAGTTGCATACGTTCCAGCTGAATGTACCAAAAAACCTCCCAATCCAGGATACTTTTCGACACAGTTTACTTGAGTACCTAAGGGTAAAGCACCAAGTGGATAGGCATCTCCCTCGTAGGGTCGCACTAGAATGATTATTATTATATTCTCAAAAAAAATTAGCAAATTGGATTATTGTTTACCAGGAATACGGGGTATAACGCACGATGTACGAATTAGGTCTCCAGCCTTCATATTTTCAGTTGCAAGAATGTATTTTAATTTATCGCCTACGGCAACAAGCGCAATAAATGAAGTTCTACACCCATCTTTAATTATTTTAATAACCCTTTCGACTTGTGGAGGTCCTTCCTTGGGGCCTTCACGTTTCCATTCGATCCAATGATACTTATGTTTAATACCACCACCAATTCCTTTGCATACCAATCGACCTGTTACTGGATCTCGTCCTGCTAAATTTGTTACCTCTAAAGGTTTCACCGTGTATTTTTCGGGATAATGCACTGTTCTCCGATAACTTAAACCAAACCCTGGTTTTGGTTTATCTACAAACTTTGTTATGTACCGAACTAATGGAATTTTAAACTCCGAATTTGAAATTGTTTTAAATAAAGTACACAAAGTTGTCGATATAATCGGCATCGTTTGAAATAGAAGAAATCAATTATGAACTAATATTAATTATACTGCCAAAATAAACAACTGGATTGGTAAATTTTTATAACCTATAATTTCTTGACATTGTAATTGTTTTGTTGGTTTGTTGGTCACTTGCTTTCACTAATTTTTTTTTTATATTTAAATAAAGTTGGTGGGAAAACCTAAAAACCATTTTGTAAATAAATTAGAAAATTTTAAATATATTTCGAATAAATCGATGTTTATTAACATTCTATCGTCTTCAACGAACAAAATAGTTATACTTATTGTTGAAAAATCACTATTATTGCATTGTAGAACTGCACTTATCTTTAGGTGCAAAAATAATTACACGAATAGGTACTTATAATTTAAACGAGCTTTTATGGTAATTTATTTAAACAGTAATTATTGTTGCAAATTTTAAAGAATAAAAGTATGTATAAGTATATTAACATTTAAGTACACAAACTGAACATGTAAAAAGAACAAAACAGTAATAAATATATTTATAACAAAAGCAATAATACTACATCATCTGTACATAATAAACTACAGATATTGTATTACATACATAGGAACTCGTGATATGGATTATAGGTAATAATAATAACGTTGGAAGTCAGTGGCCTGAAAAGGGTGGTCGATCTATTTATATAAAAGGTCTAACGTTGTCAGGGTAAACTGATAGGCTTTGATAAAATCTGCAGTAGGGTTAGCAAGTGTGTATAACGTGAAAATGTATCTCTTTCGTTTTTCTTTTATTTAAAGCATGTGATAGTGACTAAGATTTATTTATTGGCTTCTCTAATTTCTCGCATACACTTACGTGGTATTGTAAGATATTAAATTCTCACGGATTATTATCCATAAAGATTATATAGGTCCTATCTACGCCGCAATAATTCTATTTCCGCAATAAATTGCAATAATGGCCGATTTACACTTGTTGTTAGATTTAAATAAACCTCTCGATCAACAAATAAATGAATTTAAAAGTGATCCAGAAAATATGAAAGAAGTTAACGATTTTTTAAATGAACTCATAGATAAGGCCAAAATCGAAGCAGAACACAAAATGAATTCTAAACAAAAAAATAAATTAGTAAGTTATCAAAATGTCGTAATTACAAATAAAATTTTAATATTTTAATTTTCAGGATGCTTTCAATTTGCACAGTAAGTTAAATCGATTATCTACAATGCGTCACTAATTCAAATTTTGCGCTCTAGCTGAATCAATATTAATTGGCGCGAATAACGCCTTTCCATCTATTCCTTTGTAATAATCGTTCAAATTTTATTTAATTACTTTAAAGTGTTTTAATAACTTGACTATGAACTTATCTACTATTTTTAATCATTTGTTTGGCAAGAATTAAAATTTTGAATGAAAAAATTAAAGAACCATTGCCTATGATTCAAGCTATAAATTTTTAATTCAGTTAAATGTAATGTAATATGAAGTTCTATAGTCTGTTATAATAGTCGGGAATACCGATTGTAAGTAAAAAACGAAAACAAATGCATTTTGGACAAATGCTCGAACTCTTAAATTCAAGTTTTTTTTTTCAAAAACATTCAATTATTTTTGAGTTATGATGTCATCGATAGTTTTTTTTTTTTAAATAGTAACTCCATTTTTTAGTCTAATTTTGAAAAGGCTTTTTATATGTTGAATTCAGAAATGTTCGTTAACAATAAATGCTATTTATACACATAATAACACACAGCAATAGCAAAAATTTACAAAATGTTTACTCAAAAACAGTTTGTATAATGCTTAAAAAATCTCAAAAAATTCATTTGTTTTCATTTTTCACTCAATATATATGTATATCCTGACTTTATTAATATGTATTTATACTGTATATAAAAATATTACAGATGGAACCAGAAGAATTGGAGCTTGGTCCAGTAGAGCTCGAACCTCGGCTCGAACTTTGGCAACAAGAGTTTTTACTGCAATATGTAACTGTACAACTACCGTTCGTAATGCAACAAACGCTGCCATTAATCGTACCTAATCAATGTCAATCTATTACGTAAAAGTCATTAATGAATGTAAATGAAAAAATAAGTGTTGCATATATGATATTGGTGTACAGTAGTTATAATTCTTCTTTTCCGTATTAGTCGCATTTATTTTGTTTTTAATAATAAAACGTAATCAATTGTAGTTCAATACTCATATTGGTTGACGTATAACAAACAACAAATGTTCCTACATGTACCTATAAATACAATTTTAACGTTTTTCTGTTGTAAAAGTACGCACATTCCAATTTTGGTTTTACAGTGAAATTTTTCAATACCGGACACTAAACGGAACCAAATACATTGTCGGTTATTCAAAAGTGTCCGTTAAGAGAAGTTTCACTGTAGGTATATATACTTAACCATAAATTAAACTAAAGCACAATTATTATTAATGAATGGAAAAATGCCAATTTCTGGTAGAGATAAAATATACGATGTCTGATGTTGAAAGATTAAAAACCTAAGTATTTTTAAATATTGTTATTGTTATTTTACTGTATTTTTATCATGAGAAGTAGGTACTTATATGCATTAATTAATCTATATAAATAGTTCGACTTTTGCGGCTTTCTAATTTTCAAACTTTCTAAACTTCAAAATTTTAAATGGAACACGTAATTGTCACTTAACTGATGATATATTCATTATTTTACAACAAAACCCTATCGAATATAATATCACTGAATACGTCTCTTGATACAATCTTTCCAAAAATGCAATAAAATTCGAAATTTTTAAGTAGTTGAAGTTCACATGACCAAAAATGGAAATCCGCTATAGAAGTCTAACTAATTAACAAAACGCATGTACTCGTCCACTGTCAAACTGCATAAAATCGTCAATTTTCATATTCGTCCTTTTAACTGTTTGCAAGATATTGGCCGACTGCAATGTATACCCTAAACCGAATACCCTATACAAATTTTTCATTTGTATCTCTATAAACAGCTGTTATTACACAAAGTAATGACATTTCGCTGTTATTTAATTCAAATCTCACGTTGCATTATGAAATGATTAAGATTTTATTTTAAATTATGAAAATCCCTATTTGTTTCATTTCAGGTATTCTTTTTATTAGCAGTACAACAGCGAGTACAAAGTATGTTTATGCACGGTATTGTTTTCATAATTTCTTGTCAGCAAGAAAATAGTAAAACATGACTTAGGTATTGCACAAATAATTGTATTAAAAAGTATAGAAGAAACAATTTTATAAATAAAAAAATTTTACATTCTGTTATAAAATGTTCCCTGTTCTTATTTCTTACTGTCGATGAAACATTGCCGAAAACAGAATTTAATGTTTTACTACCATTTTATTTATTGTAAAATATTTGGGCACAATTCGATAAGTAAATAAAATGCTGTCGTTTTTGTTAAAAGTGTCTTAAAATTGACATATCTTATTCTTATACTAGTTGATAAGAATATTTAATAGTTTTTATGGTAAATGAGTTACTTCTTTGTCTATGCGCTATTAATAAATTGTAATTTAAATTTTATTTTCACTACCAAAATCTTGATAGTTGGGTATGTAAAACCATTGCCAAAACAAAATAAGAACATCGACAATATTTTACATCAGTTTACATCATAATATTTTAAATAAATCATAGTAATTTACATAAATAAATTGTAATCATTCTGTCTAACTATTGCATGTAGGTATAGACCTAGAGATAAAGTAAAGTGGATTTATGTACATACATACGCGCATTTGTTAACTGAAAGCATTGCAAGAAAAGATTTTCTTTTTGTCTGTGGCCGAGTCCAAGAAAATATAAAACTTTTAGGATATACAATTTAAAATGCACTATGCAATAAAGAATAGTGAAAATGGAATTTAAATACATTGTTGATACCTTTGTTGTTTATACATGTGTACAAGAATTTATAAACATTGACAATCATATTCAAAAAATTTAGTTACCTACTGTGATCTGCATATAGATGTATAATTTTAATTATATCGTTATGTAAGTATACTAATAATTATTGGGGCTGTATAGGTATATGTTGTATTATGGTACCTACTATACGAATATACCTTAATTCAATAAACATTTGTACCTAGCATTTACATAACTTCTATATAATGTAGATGATAGATACAATAATATAACGCCAGTTATGCTGTCACAACATAACAGTTACATATGTACATTTGCTGAGAAACGTATAATATATTGCTTGTGAATGTTATAGATAATACATGAAATAAGATATACCTAGAGATGTTATTTTATCTATATGTACACAAATTTAAAATATCCATTAGTGATAGACAATATTCAAAATAATATATTATTACTCTGTGTTCTTTTTTCCATTTGCATTTTGTTCGTATGCTTCTCATGTAATTCCATATGTTTTTCTTGAAATTAAATTCTTTAATTCTTATAATTTTCTTGAAAACTTAAAATGTCTATGCGTTCTTTGCTGAAAACGATAAATACATCTGCGACCGTGTTTTAGGAGGGAAAAATCTGTTTCATTTTTTATTGTACTACGTACAACTAGTATTATTATTACAAGTAACGTGCTCTAAAGAAACCAATTTTCGTTTTCTATATGCCGATTGCCCACTGCAGATTTTGTCCATCAGCAGTATTGCTAATTGGACGTGTTATTATATTTTTTGAGTCTCTTTATTTCAGCATAAATGTCTTTTAATATAGATTTTTCTAGCACAATTTAAACGGAGTAAAAAATAAATATAGGTACTAGTTATTTGGATTAGGTCTGACACCTTATTGTTAGATATTCTCAATATTATTTGGAAAGGATAAATTGTCTAAATTTCATGTTTTATCTATAAGTATCTATTTAAAAAATATTAATGTAGCTCTTGCAGTAATAGAGATACCTTTAACATTTTAGTGCTCAGTAATTGCTGTTTTTTTAATTAAATCAGTCTTATATGCACTTGTTTTGCAAACAATCAATAAATAATACTGAATTATTATGGTAATAAGGGTTAGAAACAACTCAGGCATACATACTTTATAAATAATGCAGGGTACGAAACATCTGTAGTTTATGATAACGGAATTTGAAAAAAGGGAACTAATATTAAGACTGATTTTGTGTACATGTTTAAGTTTCTTACATCAGAATATTTCTTTTTATAAGTCTGGTCATTTAACAGAAATTTGACTTATTAAATGTTAAAATTTATAGATATGTAAAACGTAAGTACCTATATAATAAATTACCTACTTACCTATTCATATGTCTATTTCTTTATACGAATTGAAAAGCGTAAGTAAAATACAAATAAGAAAATAATTTAACATTAAATAAAAAATATATTTTAAAAATATGTAACAAAATAAATTCTGAATAATACAAACAAAACTGTCATATAAAATATAAAAAAAAATAATAGATATTATCATCATAAAAACAATATTAAAACTTATTTAATCGCAATCAGTTTTAAAACATTATAATAACAAAATTTAACGTCATTGTTGTGTTTAATATATTTTGTATTATACGGTGGATACAGCTTAAATTGTTTACCAACAACTATATCGAGACTTACATTAAAACCAACCAAAACGAAACAAGAATTTGATTCTGATGCTACTTCGTCTTTTATTTTATTATTTACATTACGAAAAACATCACATTCCACAACGGTAATACCGAATTCCTTCCAAATCTTTTTAACGTTAAATACAACAATTGTAGTTTGATCGTATGAAATTTTGTAATCTTTCGCTTTTTCTAAATACAGTTCATGTTTCCAAATTGAAAAGTCCATTTTTTGTCGATGCAAGGCCCTGTGTAATTTATAAGCAAGTCCATTCTTCTTGTGGCGTTTTTTCTTCTTCGGCGAATCATCTTGATATAACGAACTACAATGAGGTGTATCGCTAATTATTTCACCCGAACACGTGTTAAAATTGTTTTCTGAAACTTCGCAACTAGTAACCGAATCTATTGAATATTTGGTCGAACAAAGAATATCATCTTGTGGAGGAGTAATACTGCACTGTATTTCATCTAATACGGGGAAGTTGCTTTGATGTAGATTTTGTTGTTTTCCCGTAAGACACGTATTTGTTATCTCATACTCGTCCTCGGATTTATTGGCAACTTTCTTTTTTAATTTAATTTTTGCTCGATTACCAATAATAGGTGATAAACTATTTTGATCAGATATGTCTTCACCTTTATTAGATTGCAATGTAGGCGACAATTCTAAACTTTCAGAGTCGATTACGAACGAATTATTTATACATTCTTTATTTAGGGAATCGTCGGAGGAATCGATTTGATAAACATCATTATTACGCGACTTAAGTGTAATTTCGTTTATGCCGGAATCGATTTCTACATTACAATTTAAATTTGTTTTTTTTAATTGCACTAATTTTATCCATTTACTGTCGGAATATTCGTTGCTCTTAAATTTTTTGTGGGTTAGAGAATTGTTTAATTCGTTGTCTGAACTTGAACTGCTCCAAGAAATATCCAAGTTGGTGTCGTAAGTAACTTTGTTAATACGCTTTGTTGTTCCATGTTTGTTTTTTGCCATGATAATTAAATAAATACACGTACCATTTTATTTGCAAGGGTATGATTATAATTTTTTTCAACTTTAGTTAGGTTAGGTACGTATAACAGTGCCATCTCTTAACGATTTTGTGCTTATGGATTTTTTTTAAATATAAATGTTGCGAATCGTTTATGTGTAAATTTAAATTTTTGTCGTATTCAATTGAATTATAAGGTCTCAAAAGTATTTAACTGTGGTGTTAATAAATAGGTATATGTTCAGGCTAGCTATTAAATAGGTCACCTCTTCGTACTGTCGACGTCGGCGTCGTACCGTTTATAATTATTAGAAAAATTTTAATTCCTTTATTTAACGAATTCTGTTAACGAATCAAAATATTAATAAACAAATCAACCAATTGTTCTAACTATTCGTCAAATTACTATCAGCCGATTCTGATATAGTTCGATTTTTAAAAGCGACCTGTATATGTTAATATTATTAGTACACTTACTGTTGTATACACAACCGTTACGTAGATTTTAATTTAATGAATACAGATATTAAATTATTACAGAATCAACACGAAGAGTTATAAAGCGATGAAAAATAAATTATTTTCGAAATTGAAATTTTCGGGTCCCCGCCTCTTCGTTTTCCATATCAAAGGATTCGTTAAAAGTTATACTTTTCGCAAATATGTCAGTTTTCGATGTAGGCAATTAATTACTTGTACGTAAAGTTACCGATAGGGTACAAAACACCCGACCTTGTATAAAATTCGAGAAGTTTTGACTCTCATCTGTCGATTATCGCGAACGTGCAAGAACAATCATTCGATAAAATGAGCATTTGAACAATGATCTGGTGTTTATATAATATACGACAAGTAATTTCGATAGGAGTTCTTTAAAAAATTACCTTCAGCCGTGCGTCATGTTTCTCAGTGTGCGGCGTTTTAATATTGTGTTTAATAACATTTAGACTTATATAAATCGCGTTTTTTGGGTACGTTAATTGTTAGTGAAGGATATTCTGGAACAGGGAATATATGCTGGAACTTCAACAATAACAAAAAAAGGTTAGAATTTTATTAATTTCTAAGAATGCTGAAACTATCCATAAGCTACTATGTTTATGGTAGAAGCCGACAAGCCAGAAAATAGTTTACAAATTATGTAGATAACATTGTCGGGGATGTCGACTGAATATTCGTATTACGTAAACGGAATCCAACAATCAGTCGGGCGATATTCCCGTTAAACAGTTTATACCATTTTTAACCTATTTGTCGACTTGTCGGCGGATATGTCGATGTCGGGCGGGCCCCACTATGAACGTGACTATTCATATAGTTACAGAAGTTGAAATCGTTATACGGATGAAACATTAAGTTTACCTCATGTATGTTACTAATTATTATTTAGCACAGATTTTTAAAAAATTGGGGAGAACGCCTACTAAACATTTTAAATTGAAAGTTAACATTCCACTTCAGGGCCCAATTCTCAAACCGTTCGCTATCATAACGTATGCGAAAATGACGTCATAACAATGGGTTTCTATAGAAATTTGTTTGTTGTGACGTCATTTTCGCGCATACGTTATGATAGCGAACGGTTTGAGAATTGGCCCCCTGATTCTTTGTAGTTGTATTTTTGATTTTTCATGTAACTTAAGTTACTTGCCTAGGTACTCTTAAAACGTAATTTATGTTAACGCTTTAAAAAATAAAATTCTTATTAAATTATCCAATATATATAATATTATATATATAGCTAGGCTATCGAACTTTTTTTGTTTTATTACTTTTACCAACATCACAGCCGCCTTTGTAATAGAAAACCTACAAAACGAATTTAATAGGTGCCGAGAAAGAAAATTCGGGAAAAACCTTTTGTTCATATAATATACCTGTTAATATTAATGTATTAACTTGAAAAAATAATTTGAAATATACTTGTTCTACGACCGTGGTCGTAGTCACCTCTGTGACCGTAATCACCCCACTCGACGGTATTATTTTTATTTATCGGTAATTTAAATATGTATACTCTGTCTGTTTTTATCTATCTATGTATATACAGTGACCGGCATAAAGTTGGACACAAATGGAAAACTTTTTTATTTGAAATTTATCAGAAGATTATATTCTTCATAAAAACCTCTGCATAGTTCCAAATTCAAAATACACATTCTAAAATTTGAGTATAACTTTTTGTATACGAGGGACATTCAAAAATATGAAATCGGCTCAAGAGTAAATTACCCTTATTTTTCAAAATGTATAAAAATGTTATTTAAAAAAGTTTTTTGGAATTGCAAGAAGATGCCAAATACGAAGTTACAGCCACTTTTTTCAAAAAAATATTCTTTTCGTTTTCCTGTATGCATTACGTAAAACGAATTTATTTAAAATCGATTCATTATTGGATAACATAAAAGGGTACTATCGAATTTAACTTTCGATCAGCTGACGATTAGAAAATTATTATAATTGGAATTAACGATAAAAACAAGCGAATTTTTGTGTCCGACTATAAAAAGAACAAAATGTCAATTAAACAAATGAACAATTGTTTTTGTCCTCAACAAAATTTATTGAATAATAAAAAGAAAAACAAAATAATTACATTCTAATGGCACAAATAAAAAACAAAACTTGACATACATACAAAAAATAAGCCAAAAAGTGAAAAAAAATTTAAACAGTGACTAGGGTTTTGTATTTGATATCTTCTTGCAATTCTAAGAAACTGTTTCAAATAACATTTTTGCGTATTTTCAAAAATAAGCGTCTCTCGAGTCAATTTCATATTTTTGAACGTTCCTCGTACACGAAGGTTTACTCGTACGGTCAAATTTTGACGTAAGCACTTTGAATTTCGAAATAAGGAGAGGTTTTTACGAAGAATGAAATTTTCTAAGAAATTTCAAATGAAAATGTTTTACATTTGTGTCCAACTTTATGCCGGTCACTGTATAAGTTATAAATTCAAAATACACATTTTAAAATTTGAACATAATCTTTTGTATACGAGGGACGTTCAAAAATATGAAATCGGCTCAGTAGTAAATAATAAGTATCCTTATTTTTGAAAATACACAAAAACGTTATTTGGATAAGTCTTTTAGAATTGCAAGATGTTAAATACGAAGTTATAGTAACTTTAAAAAAATATATATTTTGGCCTCCTTTTTTATAATATCGATGGCGTTCTGCCAAAAGGGCTTAACCCGCACATTTTGTGAAAATGAATTATTCTGATTATCTTATGCATCTAAAACAAAGGCATTATCTGTTAAAATCTAATAACAATATTTCGATTTTTTCCACCGGAAAAATCGATTTGTATTTCCGCGAAACGTATCTTCTTATAGTTACGCGACGATACAAAATGTGCTTTCTTGTAAAATTTACTTATTGTGGGTTACGCCCTTTTGGAAAAACTGCGTCGATATGTTTCGCCCAAAATAATCCACCGCCGTTTTTATGGTCTAACAAACAATAAGTATCGAGATCGGGGAAAAATATAAAGGCGCTCTTCTGGTTCACGTTATTAAATAGGTTTACATAGCTTTATTTCCAACGGAAATTCTATAATAAATAAAAAAAGAATAATAAATTAAACAACTCTTATATCTACCACGTATACTGACTGTGTATTCTGCAAAACGTTAGGTACCTTTACCTATTCTTTCAGAAAATACAAGTTCTTTAACTAGGTATAACAGTTTATGCGTTTATTTAAACTTCTCGTGAAATTTGAATTTTATTTTCAAAAATATTTTATTACAAAAAGTGTAGTTTATTGTATGTCTAGATATCAAATTAAATTTTTTTTTTAGTTAAAAATTTCCGACTGAAATAATTTTTGTGCAAAAAACAATTATAATTTCATTTACTAAAGTAACAAGTTCTAAACGATTTAAAAATGTTGTTTTGAATAGATAACCGAAAATTAAAATTAAATTCGTTATTATTTGTGTTATTATTTATTATTATTTTTATTATATATAATATATATATATAATAATATAATATATATAATAATATATTATTATTTGTTATTATTCGTTATTATTTATTAATATGTGTTAATCACAATAGGCAGACGTTTATCGCAAGCGGAGCAGCACACGTGCACTTTTACCTAACAAATAAGCAGATATAACACGCCGACTTGTCGGCACACGAAAATCTTGCATTCAGTTTAATTTCGAATTTTAACGTGGACGGTTGATTTTCGAAAATTCTTATTACATTACAACCTAATTTTTCGTGTTTATCGCGTATTATGTCCTGACTGCCTGTGTGTTTCGTTCGTTTGTTCGCGTGCAATAACTTTCTGTGCAAATAGACGTTTAAATTTTGAACTTTCGTGCCACTTGCTAGGATTCTCATTCAACAAAATTTTGGAAAAGGTATTTACTTAATATTAAATCTAGCTAGCGTATTATTGATACATAATTCCATATATTATGTATTTATTTTAAATATTACTATAATTTAAAAATTAACTCATTTAAGTACAATTTAGTAATGTAGTAATTCTAGGTACCTATGCTATTCATATCTTTTATAAAACAAATATTTCTATTTAATTTTTAGTTAAACAGCTTATATATATATATATATATATATAATAGCAAGTACTTATATGAAATTATTTCACGTAATTTTTAAGCACTTTTATTTATTACACATATTATGTTAGCGAGATCCAATCATTATCTACTAAAAATGTTTCGGCATTTAATGCGATAAAAATTATCTACACGTGCAGACGAATTGTCATGTATAACTCATTTTTACCTTCGTTTTATCAATTTATTTTGCACGACTAATTTAGAACTATATACGTACATAATCGTCTTATTACGGGAAGTTTTAAATAAATTGCTCGTTTAATCATATCGACGCAGTATTTCCAGAAGGGCGTAACCCGCAAAAGTAAATTTTACCGGAGAGCACATTTTATATTGTCGCGTAGCTATAAGAAAATACGTTTCGCGGAAATACAAATCGATTTTTTCGGTGGAAAAAATTGGAATATTGTTATTAGATGTGTGGGTTACGCCCTTTTGACAAAACGCCATCGATATTTGTCGAATACCTATTTTGGATAGTTTGTGATTTTTCCGTTTGTGCGTCGCCGGAGCCGATTTCATAATTCTAAAAATAATTAGTAGTCGAGTAAATATAACCGAAAAATCGTGAAAACTTGTGAACACACAAGAACAAAACCGATTTTGATGAATTTTTTTTTTAAATGTACCCATGTTTATACTACATTATTTGCAATCTGAAACATTTCGGTTCGTTGGCGCACTCAAGTATTTGTAATGTTTAAACAATTATTACGATAAAACACAGAGTCGTCACAGAAAACGTCACGTCAGATTACAGAAATCATAAAAAATCTCTCGGGAACGTATAAACCACGTCAAAATAATGCCAAAAGTTCCTATAAATGTTTTTCCTACAGCGCTTCCCTGTTGAGATATTCATCCTCAAAGTTGAAGAGTCAAAATCAATTTTTTTAAATAACATGTTTATTTTTCGTTGGTTTTCATGTTGGTGTTTTTGATATCGCCTCAGGAAGGCTAGGGATGTACAACCCCTAATCTTAAGCTTTAAATTGTTAATCTTTCAACTACATTTTAGGGTTCCCCAGACATTTTGCAATAAAAATCTATGCAAAATTCAATAATTCTTTTAAAAATTGTTTCATCAAAATCGGTTCTGTTCTTGTGGATTTCGAAGTAAAAGACCTGATTTGATTCGACTATAGTTAATCATTTTTGATTTTAATTTTGGAACTCGCTTTAGTTCTATTATGAAAACGACCCATCTACAATTATTAGTTATTTAAAATTCGTGTTTTATTTCGTTTTTTTCCGAGAGACGTTCGTTGCTCTTTCCATGGCAAATGTAGGCGTTATTAGGTACGCGTTGTTATATAAAATTCTCAATTACCGGGTTAATTGGGAATCGGAAACCACCCGGTTACGGTGGTTAAAATACGATTAATCCGCAGTACAATAATGTAGGTACCTTACTAAAATTCGAAAATTTTTGAATAAGTAGACAAATTTACGGTTTTTTATTGTTATTTTGGATGATGTGCGTGCTTATCTGAAACCCTCAGTCTCTTAGGTTAAATAATGATGGTTATGTTGCATCCGAGAAGTTGTGTTTAGCTTATAATCGGTCATTTGGTTGGGGATATTTAAACTATATAGTATATTATGTTATGGCCAAAGCCCGAAATGATGGCCAGTTTGCGCACGACCGGCCACTATGAAATTGCACGAAAATAAATTATTTTCGACCCGATCTGTTAATTCAAATATGATTCCGTAGTGGCGGACTCTCGAAATCAGTTGCATCAGTGGAATGAACCGAACCATAGAGGGTATCGGTATAAATGAAATTAAAGATATTGTAGAAACAAAAGAAAGATGTCGATGTTAAATAAAATAAATTGACAGTGACAGATATAAGGTTGTTCATATCTTACGTAAAGAGACCTACGTCCCTAATAAAAAACAATATATAATTTTCATTAAATATTTATTTCTCTACTACATGAAATTAAGAAAACGATTTTCTCACTATACAGAACTTTGTGAACTTTATACCCAAGAAGTTTTTATTATTGAATGGCACGGCGTAAAATTATAATAATAAATGAAAACAATTCAATTAAGTATATCTTGTGTGCTTAGATTCCTGTAGATACGGATGTAAATGTTGATAAGGATGGGCATGTGCAATTCCACAATTATAGAAGTTGAGCATGTCTGTATATCCTAAATGATGGGGTTCGGATTTTGTGCTAAGATTTTCTACTCTAGCGCTAATTTGCGTTCTTAAATTGCTGTCCGGATGAGAGCCATATGCCATATTGAAAAGGGCTTCCGGATCACATACGAATTTATATACATATCTTTCACCTAAAAAGGCCCGTCGGGTCATAAATAAAAAAGAAACGTTCGAAAAATACCTGCTACTTTTTGCATAATTCCTTTTTCATAATAATATCTAAGAGAACGACTTAATTTATCGTAATTCATGGCCGGGCGGTTTTTCTGTGCGCCCCAACGCCTGGCGACCTAAAATTTCAATTACAGCATCGTGTTTTAGAGTTCGTATTTCACTTGTAATACTTCTTCGGGTTCGATCAATTTAAATTCCATTCCTCTGCCAGTCCACGCAATACATCCGGCACTAGCATCGGGGGCGTCTAAAAGAGCGACCAAAAATTGCCATAGCTGTAGAGACCCTCTACGTCCAGTAGTACTTTGGATATTTGTATTTCTGTTATCAATTACTTCTCTAGATTTTTCTCCTGTACCTTTTTCAGGTGTCCCTAAACCATAGTTTTTCGTTGTGTACAAAGTATTCCGGGAAATAATAATAAACGATAATAGTGCGTGTGGTTTGTATGGTCAATTGTGCTACCCTATGTTAACCATTAGTAGCTGTAATGGTTACTAAAATGTTAAATTTATGAGTGTTTTCAAAATGACCATCTTTCACCTTAACACAGTCTTTCTATAAATAGCACCTTTGCGGTTATCAGAATGAACCGTACTAATTAATCCTCTTAATATATTCACGGATATTTGTACCTATAAAACCCTATATTCACGGATTCGATTTCTTCGGTTTGTCGCGACCCAATACCTAATACTAACTAACATAAGTGCCTAAATGAAAAATTCTAGGAATAAACAATTCACAACGTCTATTAAGCTGACACAGCCACTACGGCACAATCGAATGAAACCTATTTAGAAATTTAGTGCTAATTTGTTGCTCTATTTCCGATTTTGTTGCTCCAGTCATTTCGCCAAAAACCATGGCTGAGCTAACTTAACACTTAAGCTAAAACAGTCACTCGCAGAAAATAAAAAAAAAGTAAAAACGAGGAGGTATTTCTAAACTACTATTTTGTTGCTCTATTGCCGATATTATTGCTACACCCTTAACACGAAAAAACCACCCTCACACCAACTGCAGTAAAACAACTACTTCAAAAATTCGATTTTTTTTGATAAATTTACTGTAATGAATTAGTTGCTTTACATTATATTATATCGCAATTTTGTTGCTCCACCCCTATTACGAAAATAACTACCCCTAATACTTAAAAGCCAGCATAACACCTTAAAACTTAAAAAATATCGATTTTTTCGATAGTTTAGGCCTTTATGATTTAGTTGCTCCACGTTATAGCATATCCCGATTTTTGTGCTCCACCCCTAATACGAAAACAGCCACCCCTAGTACTTAAAAGCCAGCACAACACCTTAAAGCTTAAAAGATATCGATTTTTTAAGTTTTAAGGTGTTGTGATGGTTTTTAAGGACTAGGGCTAGTTTTTTTCGTACTATGGGTGGAGCAGAAAAATCGGGATATACTAGAACGTGCAGCAACTAAATCATAAAGGCCTAAACTATCGAAAAAGTCGATATTTTTTAAGTTTTAAGGTGTTGAGCTGACTTTTAGGGACAGGGGTGGCTGTTTTCGTATTAGGGGTGGAGCACAAAAATCGTGATATGCTATAACGTGAAGCAACTAAATCATAAAAGCCTATACTATCGAAAAAATCGATTTTTTGTTAAGTTTTAAGGTGTTGTGCTGGCTTTTAAGTACTAGGGGTAGTTATTTTCATATTAGGGGTTGAGCAACAAAATTGGGATATAATATAATGTAAAGCAACTAATTCATTACAGTAAATTTATCAAGTAAATCGAAATTTTTAAGTAGTTGTTTTACTGCAGTTGGTGTGGGGGTGGTGTTTTCGTGTTAAGGGTGTAGCAATAATATCGGCAATAGAGCAACAAATTAGCAACAATAATAGTAGTTTAGAAATACCTCCTCGTTTTTACTTTTTTTTTATTTTCTGCGAGTGACTGTTTTAGCTTAAATGTTAACTTAGCACAGCCATGGTTTTTGGCGAAATGGCTGGAGCAACAAAATCGAGAATAGAACAACAAATTAGCACTAATTTTTTAAATAGGTTTCATTCGATTGTGCCGTAGTGGCTGTGTCAGCTTAATAGACGTCAATTCATAAATTTTAAATAACACGGTAAAATTTTCCTCTGTTACCTGTCTTTGTCATTTACCGTGAGCGTGTAGGTATTATATAACTAATTGTAGGATATGAAAAAGTTTCACCGCTACCCACGGTAGGTCATGAAATGTAACACGCGCGAATACGAGGAACGTATTCATGTTAATTTTCGGAACACGTTTAGGCATTTTGTATTAAGTCGCTGTTAAGATTTACTATTATTCTTACCTGATTGTACTGCTGTGGTCGTTTGTTTCCAACACGTTTTAGTTGGCTGTGGCAAGAGTTTATTTCTATCGTAGGAAAATCTATCGTAGTTGCCTTAAAGAAATAATTATTAATTGTTATAATAAAATGTAACAGAAGTAATATTTATCGTATAAGAAGCGTCGCATCGCCAGTAATGATAGTCCTGGGAGTAAATAACTTTTATTAAACATCTTCGAACTTCGGACATTTATTTCGAAAAGGTGGAATTTGAACAGGTTCACGTAACTATACATTTAGAACTTACACATAATACGTTAAAATTGGAATTATTATAATAATAACAACTTCAACATTTTAAGTTCTGAACGCACGGCTCTACGTGCAACAGTTCAAATTCCGCCTTTTCGAAATAAAGGACTGAAGTTCGCGTGCTTAATAAGTTGCCTATCCGTCAGGAGTCTGCCGGCAACGTTACTTGGTAATCAATACCTATTTATTTCACTTCTATCCGAGATCGATTATTTATCATTCGATTTTCTACTTAATTTTTATACATTTTTTACAACTAATAAACTACGGGCGATTTTACAGAAAAAGTATTTCTTTTTAATTAATTTGATAAATCTGTAAGTTATTGTATGTTTTATCCCCATACATTTTCAAATTATGCAGGTATTTACCTCATTTTTTACATTTTACCATTTAATTTTAAATAGCATGATAAATCTGAAAAAAAATGTTTAGGTAGGTACCTACTTCGTATTTTAAAGTCGTATTTTTTTATTTTCATTTATCGTGCATTATCAATGTGCGGTATTTTTCGAAATCAAATAACGGTCGAATCTTTGTTCATCGACTAATAACTGACGCGCGGTTGAATATTAACGTGATACGGGTGGTGGTAATTTACTATTTGGTAAAAAACAACTACCTATGTAGATATATTTCGGGGGGGTAGCATTTCTCCCAATTATGTTTTGCCGATTTGATAGTAGTTGCATAATTAATGCATTAGCGAATAATTGAATAGATCACAGAGGAAATACAAATCGATTTTTCCGGTGGAAATAATCAGTGTATTGTTGCCAGATTTTTAACAGATGATGTCTTTGCCCCAGATGCGTAAGTTAGTCAGAATAACTCATTTTCGCAAAAAAAATGTGGGTTACGCCCTTCTGTTGAAACGCGTCGATATTCTACAAGATATGCAATTTAATTAACGTGTACAAAAAATTCGAAAATCACATTGCGTTCTTCCACCCGAACATAACTTCCAAGGTCATCCTTGGATCCTTGGATCCTACACTCTGCATTTTGCAACATTTCCTCTAGGAATTTCGTTGATTTCTCGACGAATAGCTTCTTTAAGTTGCTGTATGTTGCGCGGCTTGTTACTGTCGACTCGAGATTTTAAAAATTCCCAAAGAAAAAATCTGGAATTGTAAAGTCCACGAACGGGAGGGTCAGGTGGAAAGATGCCATCTTCGCGACGTGATCCGCGTGTGACGATGTGATGTGTTTTCGAATTTTTTTGCGCGCATTAATTAAATCGCATATCTCGTAGAACATATTGATAAACAAAATTAAAATTTTGGTTGAAAATTAGCTAACAATGAGTTCTCGTTTTTAGAAAAAAAAACACGCGTTTCCTGGTAATGCTCCTGTATGTACAACAAATTAATTGAATCGATGCTAAATGGATTCCTAAAAATGTTTATCTTTTAATGTAAACTGATTATAATAATTTTTATCGATAAATTCGGGGCAAGTTTACGTAATAAAACCGCATGTACAATATTTAACTGAATGTCTGCTATAAGCGCACAAAGTACAAACAAACTACATCAACAATACTGGTGTAATCGCCAACGAAGGGTTAATATTAAATGGAGCTTGTTTGCAATACCTTTTAACGGTAGCCCTCGGGTACATTCAGTCAAAGTTAACATCGGTGTTAATCAATATTAATAAAGTTGCAGCGTGTGTAGTAGCAAACAGTATTAGTCCCGTATTTTACAAATTCCGATTAGTTAATGTCTACAATTACGCTTTTCCGATGCTATAGGGAAACTGATATAACGATTACATATTTCCTATTATAAATACGTACCTGTTCTTAAATTTTTATTTTCATATTTCCAACAACCCGATAGTTTACGTACAATTTAAAAAATGTGACGGGTACGCGATTCGATTTTTTAATATTCCAACAAGTAATTTGTTTTAATAAAAATATGCGAAACATAATTTAATAATTAACTTTACGTTCCTAATGAAAATTTTTCAAGAATATGATATTATAACACATATGATACAATTTCCGGTTAGAAGGAATTTCAGCCTCCAACCACAAACGTGATCTAATTTTCAATTCTATTTCATAGAAAATCAAAATTGATTCTTCTCCGATTAATACCTGCACTGCACGTCTCCTGGGGATAAACATATTATATAAGACTTCATGCAAATAACCTTTCAATTTTTGCCACGCGATCTTGCTTTGCTTGCAAGAATAAAAATGAATTCTAAATCAGGGAGAGAAAATTAGATTTGGAATTATAAATGTCCCCATAGTAACTGAAGTGACTATAAACTTTTAATAATTTATAAAAATATCCATTGTGTACACAATTTTAATGTTCCTTTAAATTCATCGTCAATATTGAACTTAAATTACTTATTAACGATTAATAGATATCATTCTATTTCTATTTAAATTTTTATTATCTTCTATATAATTTTATAATTTGCTTATAATTTTATTTTTATTAAGTTTAGGTTGGTCGTTTGGACAACGGTTCCAATGCCGAAAAAATATTAGGTACCTATTTATCGATGTTATTTAACTTAATTCGTTATTGACGTTAAAGGTCATGATACATACTTTCCTTTAATGTAAAAAAAACAATTTTCACGTTTTTGGCACTTATTAACCCGCTATTTACTTCCAGCTTTGAATAGTGTCACTCGTAAAATAGGTAATACATGGTAATACAGGTATTTTCATATTATAGTTACGATCAAACAAACATTTATTTGGAATTTGTTTTTAAACAAGCGTCTTGGTTATTATTGTCATAATATAGATATATTCTATGTAAATTCCTATATACCAATCCCAATACCTTTCCACCCAACTTATAACATTAAACAAAATATATTTCAATATCATTTACAATGATTTATAAGTACCGATCTCGTCGTTCTAAGCAAAATACGGATAATTTTGAATAAATCAATAAATCGATTCTTACCATCAAATTCCCTATCGTTTGGTTCCTGTTTAATCGGTATCTGGGAAACTATGTGCTCGCTAACATTTTGTACGTGACCATGAAATTGCATTCCATCAGTAGACGTTCTTTGACTAGGAGTTGTTGATCTAAAAACAGTTGTATAATCTTTCTGGTACAAAACTATTTACTTTTTACATTACTTTTACCTAGAAATAGAATTAGAGTAAAAACAGCCAGCAGGTTGATATGTCGTATTGCACAGATTGTCGAACGTTTCTCCTGAAGAATAGGAGGTTGTCGAGTAGCTTGAAATTTTAGTTAAATTTTGTAAAATTTCGGACATGTTATTTTCGGGTTTTATTCCTAAAAATTAGTTTGAAGTTAGTGCCTTGCGAGTTTCAAATATAGATAAATACAGTATGTACCAGATATTTATATTCCTTTTTGAATTTGTATTTTTTGTTTGAAAGTCTATTGATTTTGAAAAATGATGCTTATAGGTATGTTCAATCATATCGATAAATTCCAATTCGTACCGAATAAAGTGTCGTGCACTTAATTTCAAAAGAATAGTTAGAAAAACAACGACAACAAATTAAGATAATATTAAGATCGTCATTATCAGCGGTTCATCACTTCGATAATTTTGGATTTGCAGTAGAGAACTGTAACATATATAGGTAGACATAAGTAGGTATGCAGCCTAACATCCGCGGTGACATCAACGCCCATTGCTAAATCTAAGCATGGACACATCTACGTAATAAACTATAATTTATAATTAATTTAGATTGACTAATGGCTAGTAACTGAAACAATATCTATTAGGGGGACCGGAAAGTAATGTCGTTTCTGCGCATGTCGATATTTGATTGTCATTTGTCAGCTCATTGTGTATCTCGAAGGCGTGCCAAAGTCATTTTAAGGTTATTGTGACTTATTCACTTCTAAATAATTCAATATTAAACTTTTTTTTTGCAATTTGGGGTGAAATGGCCAGCCAAATACCAGAAGAGCATATCTGGAATTGTATGCTTTTTGAGTTTCGCAAGGGTAGTAACGCATCAGTTGCGACCAAAAACATTTGCGATGTTTATCCAAGTGCATTAGACGTTCGTAAATGTCAAAGATGGTTTTCCAAGTTCAGATCCGGTAATTTTGATCTCTCTGACTCCTATCGATCAGGAAGACCAACAACATTAGACAACGACATGCTAAGGGCAGAAGTGGAAGCAAATCCATGTCAAACAATCGAGGAACTGTCAAACACCCTTAACCAACCTTGGTCGACCATCCAGGAACATTTACAGCAGATTTGAAAAATAAGCAGAGCAGGTGTTTGGGTCCCCCATAATCTGTCCAAAGAGAACAAAGCCAACCGATCCATCACATGCAACGTATTGCTTCAACGGCACCATACAGAACCGTTTTTTGATCGTTCGATCACTGGAGACGAAAAATGGGTCCTATATGATAATCCAAAACGCAAACGGCAGCGGCTCTCTCCAAATGAATCACCACGAAGTACTGCGAAGCCGGGTTTACATCCCAAAAAGGCACTTTGAAGTACTGAAACCTGGACAAACTGTTAATGCAGACCTTTATTGTGAACAATTAGATCGAGTAAACCAATCTTTAATCAAAAAGTATCCGGCGATTGTCAACAGAAAGGGCGTCGTTCTGCAACACGACAATGCAAGACCGCACCGTGCAAGGCGAACACTGGAAAAAATTAATGAATTGGGGTGGGAGGTACTGCCTCACCCACCATACTCGCCCGATATCGCACCCTCGGATTTCCATTTATTCCGATCCTTACATTTTCTTAGTGGCAAAAAATTTGAAAATTTAGATGATGTCCAAAATGCCACCTCGAGATATTTCACTCAAAAACCAATTGATTCTTATCGGTCCGGAATTGAAAATTTGCACACTAGTTGGCAAAAGGTTGTTAATAACGAGGGAGATTATATTATTGATTAAAAATAAAGAATTATTAAAAATTTATTAATAAGAAAGCGAAAGAATTTATCAATCCACAGTGTTTAAGGGGATACCAGCGCACACAATAATCATATTTTTGCAATAATTCTTAATTCCTGTAACTAAACTAAGTCAAATTATATATCAAATTGTTCGTATTTACATGAGCCGGGGTGCTGATCGGTTTATAATAGCGATAAACTATAAATAAAAGTTTGTCCATAGAAAAACTAGTAATATGGAAATTATTTTTCAATTTTTGCTAGTTAAATGATGTCTGATAATTATAAAACTTTATACAGTTATAAAAAAAGTAAGATGGAGGGTGCCGATTGATTAGTTTTTTGTATAATTCATTAATTTTTTGGTAACTACTGTTTAAAGAAAACGTTCATTATTTCACAAATAAAAATTATTTACAACTCCAATATTGCTGTATACGATAGGCAATGCTTAGATTAATCAATAGTAAAAAAATAATGTACCTAATTTGATGCTAAATGCGTTTTTTTCGATGTAGAAATATCGTTATTTTGTGTATTTATTGGTATTTAGTTCAGTACTATTCGAAAAGATGGCAGTCTTACAAGACAGGCGTATTCTTTTCAGAAGGCGTAAAATTGAAAGAGAAGTGGTAAATTCTAAATTTAGATCAAGATCTGTAAACTATATCTATCGTGTAGCGAAGTAATTGACAGCGAAAATTTATTTAAAAAGTATTTAAACAGGATAATTGATACGAATACTTATACTACCTATATTTATGTATACCTATTATAAATAAATAAATAAAATAAATAATTTGAATAAATTATAAATAAATCAAATAAATAATTTGAATAAATTATAAATTAATAAATGCATAATAAATTCTGTTGATTGCGTTGATACTATGTTTTACTCGTGTTTTTATACAATTATTAAAATTTAAAAGCCTGCGTAAATAATGTAAAATGAAATTCACGTTGGATTTTCTAATTATATTAATTATTTATATGCAGTGTTCAATTCCTGATAATTTGAAGGTATTTTGGAATTATGTACATTCCTTAGAAGCGCTAATAAATATCCTGATGTGTGTTATCTACGTGATGAATTTGTCAAATTTGGAGCTGAGTCACAACTCAGCTTGAAATAAAATTCACAAATTTTATTTTCTAGGCATTTTTGCGTTGTTTGATAGTGTGGAATTAGACCTTTTTAATTGCAATTTAATCATTTCATTGATTTTCTTCTTGCATGATCGAAGTTGATGTCGTTTACAATGCATTATACAGTCTTGATGTTTCTAAAGGTACAGGACTATGATGAATAACCAGCGATACTTTCGCGGTACGTCTTTAGCGTATATTATTGCTGAATCTGTTTCTTATATTTTTAACTCATCGTTAAATACTGGTGTTTCCTAATTTTGAAAAATCTTATTTTATTCTATTATTTAAATCTGGAGATAGAAAGAATGTTGAAAATGATAGACCTATATCAAAATTATCTATTTTACCTAAGATTTTTGAAAAAATCGTGTTGTCAAAATTGATATACTTCATCGAACCACTGATTTCTCAAGCGCAGAATGGTTTTATAAGAAGGCCTTCGGTAATACAAATCTTTTAATTGATAAGAATGACATTTTTAATAATCTTGAAAGTGACAATCTTCAAGTTGATGCCATTTATGCTGATCTAAGTAAAACGTTTGACAAGTAAATTTTCAGTAATGAAACGCGAACTTCTGGAGTTTCATGGATATTTTCTTGCGTGGCTTGGATCTTACTAATAGAATTTTAATAGTTAAAATTGATAATTATTACTCCAACGACTCCAGCGACTTTGTTGCTACCTCCGGTGTTCCGGAGGACTCTCCGGGGTTCGTTACGTTTTCTAATTTTTTCAATGATATTAATATATTAATGTTTGTAGATGACTTAAAACTATTTAAAACCATGAATTCCTTAGAACCTTAGATGATGCTGTTATATTTTTAAATTATGTATTCCTAAGGATCATATTAATTATGTTCTACTTCGCAACTACCGTAAATTATTACCTTGTGTCAACAGAAGAATAGTGTTGGACTTATTATTCGATTTAATGAAAGGTAACGTTGATTGTTCTCATCTTCAGAGTTCGGATGGTTTTCGCGTTCCTATTGCAACTATATCGGTTGCGTTATTCTATATTAGTGAGTATAAAAGACACTATACATTGAACTCATTTCTACCCAGGGCCTTACAATTATACAACAAATACTGTTTCGCTTTGGACATATTTTATATGTTCAGAACTACTTTAAAGTGTTTTGGTTGATATATTTACAATTATTTGATATTTTTGTTTTCCATTAAGAAATGTTTATTTAAAATAATACTATAGCTACATTATAGGTATGGCCTATCCAAACCTACATGCAACTTAGGTCATCAACAAAAGTTACTAGATTGTTTATTTATAATTCGGTTTAAAGTTTGGAAAGTGACATATTCTATAGATGATTTACCTGCGCACATATTAGATAGTATCAAGAAAACTACAATTTATTAGAACTGTAAAAATACGAGGTACGAAGTGACAGCACTGTGTGAAACGTCATCATCTAGTAACCTTATATCGATGACGTGAACATCATATAGGTTTGGATAAGCTATAATATGTAAGTAATTTAAACATTGTTTTATTTCGTACATTCATCTGTAAGAAATAACTGTACATAGGCACCTTTTAAATATTTCAGTAGAAATAGGTACATAATTTTGTTAATAGGTATTGTATATAATAGGTATTAGTCATGTTCAATATTGTTAAAGTTAGTAAAATACTTGCATATTTATTTCATTTTGTTCTTATGTTTAATAGATTATTATATCAAACAATTGACTCGTATTAAATAATACGAACAGGGTTAGAAAATAACGTAAATTAAATGCATTAAACAATAAAAACTTTTAAATAAAGAGTTTCAATGACAATGTCAAATAAAATGCGACGACAAAAGTATTTATCACATCAACTATAAACCAAAACACTATAAATAATAATAAATAGAGCTTCTCATATGGAAAGAACTTTTTTAAACGCAATGTATTTATGGATATAAATAAATAGAATAAAAAGGAAATTCGCTAAGTAAGCTGCGGTAGTATCTAAACGTTACCCGTTTCGTTATAAGAAAATATCTGTAAAAAGATCTTCTATCATTCTCAGCGCGTCGAAATAGCACAAGTATTTTGAAATATTATCCTAAAATGGGATAAATAATATTCTATTGGTTCACTACACAAGAAGGCGGTGACGATGAAAAAACTAACTAATTATTTGCACGGCCTTCTTGTAATATTTGTTGCCTATTTTCAATATTTCTATAACGAGATTTGTAGTTTAAACGACCGCTGGTATCCCCTTAAATTAACCAATCAAAGGTATAGTACCTACTGTTTGATTTTAGTCAATCAAATACTGATATTTATTGAACCAAGAACTTATCGAACAAATAAATTTTACAGAAACCGATCACTGTAGTGAGCTAGTTTTTTTAAATTAGTTAAAAAAATTAATAGATAAAGAAATCAAAATTGATAGAGTTATAGATAGAAATTTTGTTTGCGCGGGAATTTTTTTTACACGAATTTGGTTTAACACAAATTAAAGAAAAGGCTTCGTTTTCTTTTTACACGGTTTGTTTTGGTTTAACACGGTCGACACAAAAAAAATTTTCATATAACACATTTTATTATAATTTGACAATTTTTATTTTTGCGTCTATCCATCTTTAATTGTGGAAAATAAATCCACTTATGCCTGTCCTGAACAAAACAATCCCTTGTTTATTTTCAAGCTTCGACTCCACAGATATGTAATTACCTATACGTTATTCGCGATAGGTTCTAATGCACGTCGTGCATAGAAAGATTCTAAATTATATAGTTGTGATATTCAGTTTAAGGTTTTGAACGTGGCATATTCTACAGATGATTTACCTGTACACATATGGCATGCCAAAGAAAGACTACAATTTATTATTAATGTAGAAATACCAGGTTTTATTGATGATGTGATTGGAACCTATCGTGAATAACATATAGTATGTATAATGTTTTTTTATGGCCACTGAAAGATGACATGTCTTTAACTCTAATTATGTTATGTAATTAAATCTCGAGTGAAACGAAATAGGTACAGTCAAGTTCAAAATTAATGTCCCGAATTGCAAGCATTGCGCAGGCAATACGTGGCACAACGAACAAATCTACAAAAAGTACTTACGATGTGTGTAACACGAATTATGAATGTTACTGCTTTAAATATTCAGTTCATAATTTTTTTGTTGTAAAATTGTGTGTGCCCGCGTAACGCTCGCGACCCGAGGCATTAATTTTGAACTTGACTGTACACAATAAAAAATATTGAGTATTAGTACAATTGACACATAATTTCGTAGGTGTTCAATGCAAAATTGTCGATGTACACATGGCAGTCATAAATTTTACGAATTTCTGACGTCCCACGTATATGGTTTAATTTATAATTTATATAAATAATGATGTTTATAATTTATATAAGTAGACAGGTATTACATATAATAACATTTGTTTTAATTTAGTTTACAGTATACATAAAGGTATAGAAGGTGTTCCAAAATGCACTAAAGAAACTTTAAGGGTCGATAGAACATGTCAAAATAATGTCATAAGTTCTTATAATTAACATTTTTTCCTACGATGCACCCGTATTGAGATATTCACTCCCAAAGTTAAAACAAAAAAATCAACGTGCTAAAATAACATTGATATAATCGTAAATGGTTATAAAAAAAACAACCTGAGAAAGAAATACTGACACGGTACATTTTGTTTATTGGTATTTTGAAGCACAATTGTGCAATTGAAGTGCAATTTTCTCGAATGTGGTTTAATTTATCGAAATTAAAAAAAAGAGTGCTTTTTTATCGTAAAATGTTTGAAGAATACAAACCTGTCACTAACAATTTCAAACATTGATTCTCGAAAAAAAAAAGTGATTAGAGATATTAGGAGTAGTACCTGCACCATTAGTCTCCCGGGGTGATATCAAAAATCTATTGCCCGAGTTTAAAGACCTTTACTATGAATTTGTACCAAAAATTATTAAATTCTAATGGAAAATAAAAATTTTATTGAAAAAATTTTCTTTTATGTGTCAACTTTGGAGATGAATATCTCAGCAGGGTTGTGTCGTAGAAAATTTTTGTATAGGAATTTATGGCATTGTTTTGACGTGTTCTACCACCCCTCGAAATTTTTTCCATGCATTTTGGAACATCCTGCATACCAAAGTATATAAATGAATAAGTTATACCATATACGAAAAACAAATCGCCCCCTACAAAACTTATGCCCGGGTTGCCAGATGTCTACCTAAGACTTTATTGTTCCTTTATACATGAACTTACGGGATCCGAAGAGGAAACTTGTTCGCTTCAAAATTTCGTCGGGCCTTACGGCCAGGGACCGTATTAGAAATAAAAAATGTAAATAGTAAAAATGGTAAGATTCAAACATGAATTTTTATTGATTTTTTGAGAAATATGGAACCAATTTTCGATTTTTCCATAAATACCTATATTTTTTACACGTATCTATAAAAACAGAATTTGGTGTATTTTGAACAATGAACGTTTTTTGGCATTCTACTTTCGTAATAAGTTAATTTGAATACCTATACTCGTTAGTATGCTGATAGTTTTCAATTTAATTTATTTAATAAATTCTATCTTCTAGAAAAACAACGTTAGGTATATTTGTATTAGGTAATTATTTTTTATGTTGTTATTTATTTTCATCATTATGCCGAAAGCAGTAATATGCTATTGAAATTATGTTTCAATCACAACATATATTCCTTTAAAACGTTTAAATAATGTCTAATTTAGTTAATGATTAACACACTGAGCAAATCAATTCAGTAGCTGCACCAAAAGTCTTTTATTGTTTATTTTACCTTGTCAGTTTGTAGGTATATTACAAAGCTAAATGCTTCACGATAGTAATCGCGTACATGCTGAGTGCAGAGATCACCTGTCAACGGTTCTTTTAGAAAGTAAACATCCATTTAGTATTTGTATATTCTGAACTTATAGCACCGCGGGGTTGCGCTCTTTATGTTGCCGTTTCTACCGCGGCTCGATCCCATATGCTTAAATGAAAATTTTACTTCATTATTACCGGAATATTATGCTTTTAATATTTTTCATAAAAACTGCCAAATCTGTGTACGTAAACGAAAATAAATTAATTGTCGTTTTAGATATTGCTGATGGTCGGTTGCAAAACTTTTGAAATCGCCCTTCAACATAACAATTCTAACGTGAAGTCCTAACAGCCGACTCTTGTTTTGTAATTTAAGGTCATTTGTTTTTATCCTTTTGTTTCAATAAAATCAACTATAGAACTAATATCTCACCGTAAGATTTGTGTTATGATAAACCTCGAGCAAAAAAATTAAATGTCTGCTAGTTTTTTTTTGTAATAACTGGTTTGACAATACTTGAGGAAATTTCTTATTCCAGTATTAAGAGAATAATTTTTAGCATTCAAAAAAGTTTATGCTCCTCCCATTTTTTCATCGTCGTCTTATCGGCGGCAGCAGCGCTCAAAGGGTTCGACTTTCTATTATCATCAAACTTGAAAATGGTTTTTATACCAAATGAAAGCTTACGCTTTTCCGTTGACGAAAAATTAATGCTGTCACTCGATTATTGTTGTTTAATTCACGGCAGCAATGTATAAAATCCGACCGCGCGCAAGCCTCGTTATCGAATTTTCATGTCGCATGTCAAAAAACTCATTTTCTTTTAAATTTTCTCGAAAGAAATAACATTTTTTAAAAAACAATATTTACGAGAGAAATTTATAATTATTTTAAAAAATATATCACTTTTTTTCGATTATTTCGAAAACTGTGCATCCTATCGAAAATTATAAAGAGACATGATCGGTAGAGAATTTTATGCCGATTCTAAAACATTTCGCATAATAATGGAGATTAGAATTAAATTTTTTTTTTTAACGACCATCATTTTGATTGGGTCGGTCAATTTGGCTGGTTAACGAACGAGTCCTTTGTTTTGGTAAAGAAAATACGCTGTCCAAATTTCAGTCTTCTAGGATCAAAATTGCGACCGAAATCGTGTCCACAAAAAATTTATTATATATTCATATTACCGACCCAAAATGAATGACCTATATTTTCGTGATCTAGGGATCGAGATCGGAGAGAAGTCAAAAGGACACGTATGGATCCCGTTATCAGACAGGCTGCAATAGCTTTATTTTCTATGAAAATTCGCTAATACTTACCAGTTTAAAATTATCTGGATAATCAGCATCTACTTACTGCTTTTATAACGCAGAATTATAAATTTACTCTATTTTTAATTTAAAAACTATTCGTGTGCCCTCAACATTGAAAATTTCCCTATTACAAACCATAAACCAGATAAAAGTTTAATCGTATTTTTATGCGACCGATAAAATACGAAGCAACTAATAAAACATGTGTGTCTTCTACTATCACGACTTATCGCAGTGCGAACAAAGAACTGAAAGTTTTTAAAATAAAAACGGGATTTCCGAGTATCCATAAACTCGAATGCATTTATATATGGAATTCCGGAAAAATCGTTTCAGATCATTCGCGTTAGTGCTTGTTTTAGTAGTTCAAATTTTAAATTACGGCGTCGTGTTATTCGTATGTGCGAGGAGTACTCGTTCGGTTTATAAGGCCTTTTTACGTGTGAGTGCGCCAGTGTTATGTGTTGTATTGCGTTCTCTAAAAGGATTACAAACAAAAAGAATTAATACGACGAAGAAAGGCAGGATCCTTTCTTTGTCGACTAACTCTCCATGTATTTATAAAGTGTAAATATATGGACCTTTAAGCTCTAACACAAATTCTCTGAAAATCGAGCTTGGTTAGGTTCTTGGATAGGGACTAGATTAGGGTTCCCTCTCAAACATTCGACGGTACATTGCTGCCGTGAATTAAACAACAATATTCAAGTGGCAGCATTAATTGTTCGTCAACGGGAAAGGATAAGCTTTCATTTAGTATAAAAATCATTTAACTCTTTGAGCGCTGTTGCTGCCGATAAGACGACGATGAAAAAATGACAGCATAAACTTTTCCGAATCTAAAAATCGTTCTCGAAATACTGCAATAAGAAATTTCCTCAAGTATTATCATACCAGTTATTTCAAAAAACAAGCAGTTTAAAGAAACAACGACTTATCGATGGCAGCGTTGGAGTTTTGTAAAGATTTATACACGCGGTTTAACGAACTATTTTTTTTTTGCTCAAGTATTATCATAACACAAATCTTACGGTGGGATCTCCTACTACTTCCTACTCCTAACACTTCCCGATTTTGTGGTTATACCAGATGAGATTGGTAAATACAATAGAACATTTTTCAACTTTAATCATGTTTAACAATGTAATTTTATCATCTAACCCCCACAATATTTTTGTAGCATCGTATGGAGAAATAATTTTTCTTTCGAAACAAATTCAAAAACTATACAGGGTGTCATTTAAAAATAATAAAGTTGCATAGTATTGCTCAAATCTCATTAGGCCCTGAAATAAAATAAATGTACAATAATATTCTACATATTATTCTGAACATCTTTTGTTAAGAAAATATTTTTCTTATATGAATATTCAACGAACTAATGGGGGTATTTCTACCTTAACTCACTTTGTATACCTACGATAAAACAATAAGTTAAATGTTTATTTTAATTATGTTGGTTAAAATTTAAAAAACGTAGTCTCTTGCGAAGTGGCCTTATTAAAACCATAGGTACGTAATATAAATTAATTACAAACGTATTATTATTTTAATTTTTATCATTTTAATTTCAAAACGCTTTTATCATTTTATCTTCTGTCCGAGCCCCGAGCTCGCATTTCGCCACTTCCTCTTCAACTATTTCTGACTAATATTTTTTTGTGATTAAATGATCGAAGTTTTTTTAGGATGTGTTGCCACTTATGATAAAACGCGCGTAATTTTCGCGTAATTACCTTACTTTAATTACTGTTGTAGTTATTAGTATAATACTCTTTTACTGATATTTTTTCTAATGTGAGATAAGTCCATTATCAAAAAGATCTATGTGCCAAACATCATATTGGTACGTCACGACGCCGACGTCGACGCGACGTTTCTAGTTTTTATTTCTCTATACAAGAAGGCATGTGTATTTTCAATCCTTTACGTTTGTTAAATCTCCTTGGCCCCAGCTAGCTAGGTTTGTATCCGTTATTTTTGGGCGAGGAAAGCAAACATTTACATTTACAAGTATTTACATCACTGAGGTCGATCTCTATTAAATTTTTACTGGTTATGAAACGTTTATTAAATTATTATAGGTAGGTAGGGACATATTTCGATTGATATTGTTTTATTAAGAATATGTTTTGTAGTTTTTATGTTATTTCTTTTGGAGAAACTCTTTTAGTCATGCCTAGGTATTATATATATTTTTGATGATTATCAGCGTTGTCGTTTACTCTTATGCTCTAAATAAGTAAATAGGTACGTGGTGGACAATAAAATACGTGTCAGTTGTACAGAAGAGACATTTGAGTCTAACTTGTACAGTAATACAGTACAGTACCACTTTTTAAAATTTATTTTTTAATTTTTTAAGACAAAATATAAAAGGGCAAAATATTCGGTAAAAAATGGGTAAACTCGTAGTGCAATAACCTTGTACACTCGCGTCATGCAGTCGGGAAGGAACGGTAGGTAGTGGTTTGTTTTTATATTAGCCTAACCGTCAATAGCCGGAAAAACGGGTTTACGCGCCAGTCTACACCGTCAGTTGTTCAGTGTTATTCCTACACGCTGCACGTTTCGTTTCGGAATTTTCGAAAATGTCTTCTAAAAATGGCGATAAAGACTTAGTAAAAAGAAAGCGAATTGTCGTGGCTCTAAATAAAAAAATTCAGTTGTTGGATTGTTCAGCTGCATGTGAAACTTTTGCGAATGTCTCGAAAAAGTTTGAGGTCGACGAATCGACGGTAAGAACAATTAAAAAGTGTGAACAATCAATTCGGTCCAGAGTTAAGTGCGGCACTAGTGTTAGCAACAAAGTAACATTTTTTCCACGATCTCAAACCAAGGAAAAGATGGAAAAAGCTCTTAGCATTTGGATTGAAGATAGAACACAAAAGGGGGTGCCTATTAGTGGCCGCATCATTCAAGAAAAGACGATACGGCTTTTTGATCAGTTAAAGTCTGAATGTGAAACATTAAGTTTCCAAGCAAGTAAGGGATGGCTCGAGAAATTCAAAAAACGGTTCTCTCTGCATAATATTAAAATCGTGGGATCAATAGGCGGCCAATCGATATTCGACCGAGATGAAAAAATTCATCGAACGTGAATGGCATAAGCCAGAACAAGAATTTAACGCCGACAAGACAGCTTTATTTTGGAAGAGAATGCCTACTCGAACTTTCATATCACAAAATGAGAAATCTGCACCGAGCTTTAAAGCTGCTAAAAATAGGCTAACCCTTCTATTTTGGTGTAACGCTTCGAGTGATCATACGGTAAAACCCATACAAAAGTCTTAACCCACGTGCTTTTAAAAATAAAGACAAAAATCGCTTACCAGCGTTTTGGAGAGAAAATCCAAAAGCGTGGGTTACGGCATCATTATTTATAGACTGATTCGTGAACTGCTTTGTTCCTAGTGTTAGCAATATTTGACCTCAAAGTTTCAAAGCGCTTTTTATCATCGACAACGCTCCCGGACATCCCGAATCCCTGAAATTAGTCGACCTAAATGTAGAAGTTCGATTTCTGCCTTCCAACACCACCTCACTCCTACAACCATTAGATCAGGCGATAATTGATGCATTTAAACGATATTACCTGAGATGAACTTTCAGTCATATCATGGACAGAATGGAAATAGATCCTTCATTGACTGTTACGCAGAGTTGGAAACAATTTAACATTACTCGGTGAGTAGCAATCGTCAAGGATGCAACTGATGAGTTACTTCCATCTACATTGAATGCATGCTGGAAAAAACTATGGTCAGAAATAGTGATGGTTAATTCAGGTGCGCCTGACAAAGCACCTGAAATCGAAGAAATTATATGGGTGTATGGGTATTCGTGGAGAGGGATTTAATAGATTGCAGTCCTCTGATGTTGAAGAAATTATAAACTATTATAATAATGAACTGACCGAAATTGAACTTCACGAAATACTGGAAGCTGAATCAAGTGACGATGACGACCCCTAGGAAGTAACGACCACGATACCGACAATTACATCCCTGAATTTAAGTAAAATAAACAAAATATTTTCATCTGCACAACAACTCGAAGGTCTGGTTTTTGACATAGATCCATCATTAGAAAGGAGTCTGAAATTTAAAAATGGTTTGGAGGGTCTGTTACAGACGTATAAAGAGGTCCAAAAGGAAATCAAGAAAAAAACGAGACAGCCAACTATTCTTTCGTATTTTCGTAAGTAATTCTTTTTTATATATGTATTACAATGTACGTATGTAATTTGTGTATGTTGTAGATACTCTATGTATACGTACATCAATAGTACTATACATTTTTTTATTCATTAAAGCTTATGATGTAATTTCTTCTATTTATTGTTTCCTATGTTCCTATGCAATACAATGTATTGTATGTACACAGTGAAAAATCATGTATCCCTCGCCAACTACGGTTTCACCAACCGCGGTTTCTTTGTGGAACCGAACCCCCGCGGTTGGCGAGGAATTACTGTATACAAAAGACCTTAAAACTTTTATTTTTAATATACATATTTCTACACTATTAATTAATTAAACTAATGTTGATTGTGAATTTCTAAAAATCGTTTTTTTATATTAGAAAGGCGCAAAATAATAAAATTTCTAAGTGGACAGAATTCATTTTTATTTTTGAATTTTTGATTTCCTAACGAGTCCTTAACACACTTCCAAAGATTTTCAATAGGATTTAAGTCGGACGGTTAATTTAATTTTCTCAAACCATTTTTTGACAGTTTTGGAAGTGCGTTTAGGTTCGTTATCTTGTTAAAAGACCCAATCGGCAGGTAAGTTAGTGCGAGCGTAACCGTGTATTTCTATAAACATGTTGCGTCACAGAAAAAAACATGTCGATGCCATGATGTTTCCTCCACCATGTTTTACGGATTTCTTTGTGTTTTTTGAAGAAGATTTTGCATTTTTTGGTGGTCGAACATAAGTTTTACCATCAGATTCGATTAAATAAAATTTCGATTTATCAGACCATTGTGTACTCCTCCACCTTTCTTGTTCCCACAGTACGCGTACTTTTGCAAATTGTTTTCTCTTTTGAATATTCTTTTTGCTTAAAAAAATGCACTTTTTTGAGTGTTCTACCGTACAATCCACACTCTACTAATCGTCTTCTAACCGTTCTAAAGCTAATATCTACATTAATGTCTTTTAAAATACTGTTTGCGGAAGCAAATAGTTGTTTCCTTGATAAACGTGCAATATCTTTATCAGTTGCAGATGTTGTTTGGGTCTACCCCTATTTTCTTCGGCCTTTTTCGGTTTTAAAGCATTTGTTACTTTATTTTGGGAACGCCCGAGTATAGTCTCGATAGTTCTTTGTAAGGCTTTCCTTTTTTACGTAATTTTATTATAAGAACATTATAATTACATAATTATTTTATTGTCCGCATGCAACTGAATGCAAATTTGTTTAATGGGTTATTCCTCGATAATTCCCTCGAATCGAAGTTCTAGGGGTGAATCGAAAACTTAAGAATGCACTAAATTACACAAAACATGGTTTGTTTAATTTAGATATAGACCTATTTTATTGTCCACTACTGTATGTATTTTTTTTTAACACAAAACAAATCTACAATATTTTGTTCCTAAAAAAATTAACAGTTTTATTTTACTCGCAGCATTAGGTTTGCATATTAAAGTAAACACACAATACGCGAATACACACTTAGTTGATAATTTTCACATGAAAATAACGAATGTTTATATTTGCAAAATAAACACGCGTTATTAAAAACTTTCAGAATATACCTACTTGTAAAAGCAATATTGATTATGGAAGAGAGGAAAAAACGTTTTGATATTTTATAATTTTTAAATCTTATGCAAACAAGAGGGAATGTTGACTTTACAAGGGCTCGTCTAATCTGTCGATGATTAAAAATTCTAGCCTCAGGATATATTACTTATAGAATTTACTTCTTAAAGACGAACGCGAGTCACTTGTACCTACCGTCAACTTATTTTACTTTTGATTTAAATAAATTAAACTATATCTAGTAAAAACTGTATATTTTTAATAATCAAAATTAATTACCATTAGCGTTATTAGATTGTGGATAATCGGAATCTGGAACATATTGTTCGCTCTCGTCTGTTTCGCAACTATTTCCTGTAAATATAAAAATAATATAAACAGTTTAATATTTTTGCGAAGTACACGCCTGAGTGTTTAATTATTAAGTAATAAAAGTGATAAATAAAAGTCGATATTTTTTTTAAATCGTTAAAACATCAGCCATGTACCGAAACGAAAAAAAAAATCTACTAGGGTAAATTTTAGAGGCGCACTGTTGGAGTCTCCGTGGAATAAAGTCCATCATTTAAGTCTGTGCATCATTGATAAGGGAACAACAGGTGAAAGTAAAGCACACTCTAAACGTGAAGCTTTGTATCTCTTTTTGGACAAATGATTTTCTAAAGGGCAAGAGAGAAACCTTGAAACCAATTACTGCCGTTTCGAGTTAGGTATAATGTAGTTGGCGTATTTTACACGGTGTAGGGGGTTAAATGCTCGCATTTGAGATAATTAATTATGCAATAGTTGGTATTACTTACCTTCTTGATGCCAGGGCTCTCTCCAGTCAGCTGGGAATGGTCCTGAAACTGGCCGTAGGTATTTATCATACTTTTGCGTTCGTTTACTCTTACATAAAGTGATGTTTAGATAAATGAAATCTCTTCTTTAGAATTAAAGGGGATTATAAGAATGTAAGAATTACGGAAAATGTATTTGACTCTAATAGAATGTAGTCTGAAAGCTTGACAATTACTTACCGATAGGGGGTGCAGTCTTGTAGGGATCGGCGTGTTGTTGATAGCAAGGAGGCCCAATAGGGGTTCCGAACAAACAACCCTAAATGAAATTATTAATAAAAATTTGCTCGAATTTATGAATAGCGTTAAAACATAGGTATATATATATATCTAGGTGCAAAGGTAAATTTCGAACTTGCCATTTTTAATAAGTGACGTAAAATGATAATAGATTTATAATAATAACTATTAATACATTGATATATAATTTATTTACCGCTGATTTAAAATCAGATTTAAAATATTTTTATTATGATGGTGTAAGTAATGTGTAAGTGTAATGGTCGTTATATAAATATATATGTATAGGTCGGTACTTATCAATTTCATAAATGAAAGAAAGGCAGTAGGTATAAATTAATGATTAAGATGTAACATCGCAACTCTTTATTTCCTATCTATACAATTCAGAAGTTAATTGCTATTAAATCAATTATCACTTAATTATTAATGTCAACAAAGGCTCGACATTAAGTTTACTAAAGGGTTAATTTAACTAAAGGATAATTTATTAAAAAGGTCGCGCCTACCTAATTTCTTGTCAAATTTAATTAAGACACCTACATAATTTTTTTTTACTATTCGATAGATAGGTATTTACATCAGATTAACGTAATACTCCTAATAATTTTGTTTTCTATTTAATTTTTATTTACGGAATTGAATTTTAAAAATTAATTAGGTACGTACCTACTCGTTGTTAGTTATTTCAGTAATGAACTCTTTTTTATGATTTGTAGTAGAACGTAATTGAAGCGTTTTGTTTTATAATATCTTGGTACTATACATTTTAGTACCGTATTTGCCGGCTTAGGCATAAGATGCACCCCATTTTTAGACAGTATTTTTCGGGAAATATGTACATTTTATATGCTGCTCAACTGCCATTTATAAATATAAAAATTTGCGAGAATGGAATTTAATTGCAATATTACTTATAGGCAAGAGTTATCGGATCAAAATTGTAAATCAACAAGTGCTTTATTCGCACACCAAATTGTATCCCTAACGGGATCGATTTTTACTAAATTTGGCGCAAAAATAGTTCTTCGCCATTCCAAAGTCCGAGTGGTTGGAATCTTTCATTCGTCATTTTTGTTATCAAAATAACGATCATTTTAACATTCAAACAGTTTCTAATTTCGTTACTATTGTTCGCACAGTAAAAAGTAAGTGTGTATTGAAATTTTCGTAATAGGCTTTACAACTTTTGTTCATTTATTTACATATTTCAACATTTATTTTACCTATTTCGTATCGTTTCGTCGGTTATAATTCCCAAATTTAAAAATAAATAAATCCTAATTTAAAATTAATGTAGGTACCTATCCGTCTATTAAATAAATAAACATCAAATAAATATTTCTTATTTTAATCTATATTTTATTATGAACAGAGCTCGTTGAAATGTCAGGCGAACGTTTTAATATGTTTAATTATTAAAAATGCTTTACAGTTTTTGATGCGACAGCGTGAAGTTCACAAGCACCTGATGAAAGCATTAACGACGGTTTATGCCAGCAATTGTTAGTGCTTCGTTAGTGCCCGTTAGGCTGGATTTCAGACGGACGATATGCGTATGCGATTCTCGTATGCTCGATACAGAATTAACATTATAGCAAATGTAAGCTTTCAAACGCTTGATACAGCCTTCATACAGTATCGCATGCAGACTTCTAAAATCACGACAATTTGGACCTCGTCGACTGTAGGATCGGTGTCAGTCGGAAAATACGAAAACTCTTTGTGTGTGATGGATACAGAACTAACATTACAATATATGGGATCTTTCAGACGGCGATACTCGCTTCATACAGCGTCGCATACTAAATTTGAGTATCTCGTGAACGTCGGCCGCCAAGCGACAGCAAAATGCTATACTCTGTTTCTTTATAAACATACGACATGCTATACTCTGTTTCTTAATTAGGAGGAGTAAATTAAAATTTCCACCTAAAAAACGCGGTCACCGATTGGCTACTTGCGAGATTAGTTTAAGCTGGGTAATTTGCCGTACGCGCTATTAAATCTCCGCTAATTTATGTTTACCTACATGTGTGACAGTTGATGGGTATCGACTTTAAAATGTTTTAAAGTCATTTTTTGTATATTACCAATATGAAAAATAGTTCTTTTCAGAATTAAACTGATCATTTTGTAATAAATTCAAATCCAAGAGTAAGTATTGCATCTGCAGTATCACCGCAAACAAAAACGCCCCCATTTGGGGCATTTGGGGATTAGTTTTGTGCTGAAAAGCAAACTATTTTGAATATGTAGAAGAAACTAAAATTAGATTATGCAAATTCGGTATTACCTACGTTAAAAATTGTACTTTTAGCAGTTTAAATTAACAGCCCTGATATTACACACCCTTTTAATACTTTAACACTCATCTTATTCATCATACATTGACACATTGTGAATTGTCACTGCATTGGTACATTTTTGTCCCATACATTTACAGGAACCAATGCAACTCATTCGATTTTTGCTACTTTTTTCACATTTTGCTACTGCAATGTAAAAAATATGATGAAACAAAATTTATGAATCAACAAAAAGAGACATTAAATGTTAAAGTTGCTGTAGTTTTCGTATGAAATAGGAGCTTCTCGTAAATTTATTTAATACAAAACGCTTCTTGAATTATGTACTTATTTATTAAAATAACTGATAATAATTATTAAAATTATTAAAATAATAATAATAGTATGTTGGCTTATTTTAGAATTACATATAGAATGAGAGGGAGCTACGGGAAAAAGTGAGATGGGAGATCAATGCAGCCAGTTGGAGTGCGACTCCCGAAAATGCAATTTGCACATTTTTTTACTTTTAATTATCTATCTTAATTATAAAGCCCTACAAAAATATATTTCTCGTACCGTCGGATGCTAGATGGACGAACCAAACTTTTCTAAAGAATAAAAGTTTTCGATATGTTGCACTGTTTTGTAGTTATGATAGTATAAATGGTAAAAAACGGGAAATTGAAGTTAACTTTTTAGCTGTTCGAACTGAGATATCGGTCCCAAAAGTTATTTTTCTCCATAAGAGTCCGTGTATTTTGCGTTTTTTCAAAAATTTTTAAACGATTAATTCCACAAAACCAATTACGAATTTTACGGCAAAAGAAAGTTCACGTTTCTTTCTATACGAACCCTGAATAACTTTTTCGGTGAAGATAGTGCCCTTTTTTTACTGGACGATTTTTGACGGCTTTTGGCTTTTTAAATAAACAAATACACCCTTTCGATTTGTCGAGGTTTCATCTTGTAACCCCGACAGCCCCTCGAAAGTCATTTTGCGGAGTTTCGAGCACTCTACTATAAACAACGAACCGCTATACAGTACCGATTCTGTCTAACTACAAGAACTAGCAAGAAAATGCCTAATCGGAAAAGTATCGCAAGAGAATTTTGTAGGCGATACGTGAATCGCATACGCGTATCCTCGTCTGAAACAGGCCTTAGTGCTGTAGCTTTATAGGTCAAGTTATCAGACCTAATCGTTTTCGGAAAATTAAAACAAAAACAAAAAGCCCGTCGCCATGTCAAAATCGCTTACGACAGTTTATTCACCAATCATTAGTGCTTTTTTATGACAAATCATCGCGTCGAGTCTCGCTTTTTATTATGTGTTTTTAGTTTAGGTTATTATTCATCCCCTGATTAGGAAAGAGCATTGGATTTTCCTATTTTTCCATCGGATTGGTTCAGTAAAAATTATAATTTAAAATTTCAAAAGCAAAAAATTTAAAACACAAATTATTGGAATTATATAAAAATCCTGTATACAAAAATCTTTAAAATTAAAATCTTGAATGATAGATATTTTGAATGATTTCAAAGAGAAGCATTTGTTTCTAATAATCACTTTTCGATAGCAGTTGACTGATGGTCAGAAGTTGTCTCAGATGTCTGTTCAAATTTCAATTAAAAAATACAGTCAAACTCGCTTATAACGAGTTCTGTTTTAACGAGATCCCGGATGATACGAGCATTTTACTCAATACTAGAAATTCCAGTTTATTACGAGCTCGGATCCCGGATATAACGAGCAAAAAGTTTTAAGAATGTTGTTTTGTTCCAATTCTGGCAAGTGATTTACGACGTGCTACAAGAAAAATATCCGCGCGTGACACTTGACGTTAACGACTATAAATATATCTCGCCCACATAACTATATAACAACCCTGCAAGTTTCTATATCAATTCTCCGTATCAATTTTTGTAACAAACAAATCCAACGGCTTTTGGAAAAAAACGAAATACCTATTGTTACCATACGTTTTTATTTAAATTTTTACCAACGACTTAAGCTGACAATGCATACGAAGGATTAAAATTTCTTGACAAAAGAACATAAAATAAACAAGTTATTCAATAATGAGTAAGCTCCGCCGTTGTTTCTTAATACTGCTTGTAAGAGAACATATTGTGAGTGAAATATTATTTGAAGACGTTTGTTGTTTTTGCAACAAACCCCGAAAAATTTACGGGATCATAATCTTCGACTTCAAGAAGCACGGAACGAGTTACATCAGGCTAATATTGATCATCTTGTTGAAATTATGCCACGTCGAGTAAATGAGTGCATAAGAAACGGCCTGCAATAATGTCTTTTTTTAAATTAATAAAAAAATGCACTTACTTTCCGTTATTTATAATTAACTAAATCTTTTTTCAGCTGCAACTTTTCATTCTCGCTTACAACGAGTATAACGGCTATAACGAGCAAAAAGTGGCGATTCCGTCAATCTCGTTATAATCCGAGTTTGACTGTAATTTTATGTAGGTATCTTTAAGATTTGGATAAGAAGAACTTTAAGAATTATTAACTTTAACTAGTTTAGAATAAGTTATGTAAACTTTTTGAACTGCAGATTTAGTTACTCTAGTTTATTTTTAAGAAAATGAAACAAGGAATATTAAAGAAAGTTTAGTTACATACGTGCCTACGTATTATACAATTTTTAAACTTATCGTTGGCTTTCAAGTAATTATGATTTATAATTTGGTACACCTTCACCCTGGTTCAATACCCTTTACCTTTCCAACCTCAACATCCTTTCAGAGGTTCCATCTTTCCTTCAGAGGTTTAAGTTTTTAATTTTTTTTTAATTATTTTCGTGTTTCCTGGACATTTTAGGATAAAAAAAGATACTTTTGTTTAATTTCAATGAAATGAACCATATTCGAGAAAATCATACATAAAGAATAATATATGCCGAATATCCTAGTAGATAATATTATTTTTAATTGGATATTATTTAATAAGTGTTCTTGAATATGGTTCATTTTATCGAAATTAAACAAAGTACTTTTTTGATCTTAAAATGTCTGTGAAACCCGAAATGTACAATAGCTTAAAAATTAAAAACTTCAACTTCTAAAATATTTTGGGGTTAGAAATGTTAGGGGTGGTGCATCCCTAGCCCCCCCCCCCTAAGGTGATAGTATAGACATATTAGAATCTTAGAAATTTTATTAAAAAAGTCGATTTTTAATGTTCAACTTTGGGGGTGAATATCTCAATAGGGGAGCGTGGTGCCGTAGCAAAAACATTTAGAGGAATTTGCGGCATTATTTTGACGTGGTTTATACGCTCCCGAGAGATGTTTATCATTACCTCGACATCCCGAATTTGTTGTAATAATTGTTTTTAAACAATACAAATACTTGAGAGCGCCAGACGGAAAATTTCTGATTTCAAATAATGCACCTAGTCCGTATTATAACAAACATTTTAAAAACAATTTAATCAAAATTGGTTCTGTTCTTGTGGATTCCGAAGTTTTGACGATTTTTTTTGGCTTTATTTACTCGACTAATAGTAATGACAATACAACAAACGCCACTATTTTTAAATACATCTATAAGATATTTATAAATAATTTTATCGATAAACAACTAATAACATTTCAACGAATGAAACACCTATATTACTTATTTGAAATTATTTTACGTAAAATTAAACATAAATTCGTCAAATTTTTGTAATAATTTATTTTCTTTCAACATGTGCAATATTCGTTGTTCTGGGGACGTCTCTTTTAAGCCAAAATTGAGCTGATTAAACATTAATAAGGAATCAGAATTTTTTATGTAAAATACTAGTATCTATTAAAACTCACTTTTTATATAATTTGAAGTAGTTCACATTTGGCGCGTCTTTCTGATTAAATGTTCTTCTAAAATGTCATTGTATGATAATGATTGAATTAGTTGTTCAGCCACGTAATGCCCTTTTTTTTGGTTTGTGTAAACATTTTATTTGCTAAGTAAAAGTTATTGTTTTTAACAATAAGTCACCTAAATGGAAAAACCGTAACGATATTAAATTTTCTCGAGATACTCTACTTTATAGTACAGATATCTATCTAAAAAGACCGCGTTAGTATGGTTTTATTCAGTGAAAAGTTATAAGACTGTGTATGGTGGTACTCTGTAAAACATTAAAAAAACATTATTTATTGATAAAATAATGTAGATTTGGATTTGGGTTTACACTCTAGGTCTCTTCTTTGAATAGAATTGAAATTTTTTACTGTTCTAAAGAACTACAATTACTTACTTATTTATATTAATAGTATGTATTAACAAATTATTTCGAAGTGTGCCTATTATTTATGAAGTTTTTCATAACTGTTATTTCTATCGTTACCCCGAAAAACTACAAAAATAAGTAAACTGCAGGACTAGGTGACAGGCCAATTACTATAATGACTGGATGACTTGTGCAAACAACGGACCTGTGTTGCCCTTTGTTCATATCCCCAGTTACTTTATACAGGGTCGAATTTTCTATTAGTTGGACTTTCAAAAAACGTTCGCCAAACAAACAAACTGAAAAATTAAACAAAAGAGTAATTAGAAAAATACTTTTGAAAATAAAGTGTGTAACAATATTCGTTCTTATTGCTAATATTGAATACACCAATTTGTATATTTATTTTACTGTGTTGTTTTGGTTTTTTTGGTCAATCGGTTGATACGTTATTTCGATTTTCTTGTGACGGTCTTTCTATAAAAATTCAAGTTTCGAAAATTTCTATTAAAAGTCTTACCTATTCGGTGACTTTCGTAAGTTCAAAAATTAATTTTTAGTCGATAGGCCGACGAGAAATTTTCGAATTCAATCCTGGAAAAACTTTGACGCAACGTTTACCCAAGTGACAGTGGAGGTGTTGTGTTTCTATTGTTTGTTTCACCTTTGAATGTCCTACTATTGTATTTGTCGACGTATAGAGCCAATTTCATTATAGTATTGAGGAACTTTCAAAACTTTTAGGTCGGACACTACTATAGCACGCGCCATTAAAAAAAATCGTTAATCACGTATAGAAGTATATTACTAGGACATTTTTAGTGATTCTTTTATGCTTTATAAGAATTTTAAACTCTAGAAATAAATTGTTTTGCTGTTTTTCAAAATCCTATTAACAGAGTTCGAAATTGTCTTATTTCCTAATTAAAGTACCAATTTAAATTTTCAGACCAGACACGTCTTCGTTCGAAATTCGATTATTAGTTTTTCTCGGGAATTAAGTTACATTTAAAAGGAAAGATGATTAATTATCGATTATATTCAAATCCCCACGTTTTTGATTCCTTAAAGTTCGTTAAATTTTAAAGCAACATATGTAGATATTACAATATTATACCTTACAAAATGCAAACAAATAAATCAACAACTATTTATTAGGTAAAACGTATTATAAAAATCATGTTTTATTTTGGACGACTAAAATAATTTTATCGTCTAGGTAATTTAACGACATTCGTTTTATATAATTACGCCTCGACTGCATAATAAAAAAAGTGTCTTATCGCTATCGCAACGACATTGTTGTAGCAATGGCTTAAGTCCCTTTTAAGTTCAAAGTAGGTAAACTTTAGCGTTGATTATGAAATTGGCCCTAAATTAAAAATTGTTTGATTTTTACCTATACGTATGTTTAATTTAATTATAACTAATTAAGTTAATTGTAAGCCGGTCTTCCGTTTTGGTTACATTCAATGAAAATTGAAAGAAAATAAATTCAGCTTATGAAATTTCTTTTCTTTTTTATCAATTTTTACGTCTTCTTCTCTGGTATATGTTGTTATATATATTACGGTATATTTTCTGAATAAGCCAAACATTTGGCGAAACGTACTTAAAAATTAATAAAAAAGGAAAAAAATACATGCTGGATTTATTTTCTTTCCATCTTCATTGAATTAAATTATGTTTTGACATAAGAATATTAAATTTGCATAATAATTTCAAACAATTCATTGTTGTAGCTAATACAAAATCAAATGGTGTTTCAATTATACCCCGGTAACATCGTTATATTCTAACATCGATTTAAATGCGATCGCCAATATGTTAGCTGTAATATTTAATAGATATTTGTAAAATTTTATATAGGCAGGTACCTTTTATTAACGTCTATTCAAAAGTTAAAACACGGAATAAATAAAACACAGAACTTACGAATCGTGTAAACTCCGTTGAAGACGTCGGAACCTCTTGATCTTGGTTCATCCCTTGCAAGGAGTAATTCAAAGAATCACCATAACTATTTTTAATAAATTACTCGTTAATGTTGATATGACTACCCTACTGAAAATCACGGGAATAACAACCTGTGTATGATAGCGTTAAGAATTCCGACGTCGTCTAGCACCTGATCGACGGTGGGGATGCAACGACGCCCCTTTTGTTAAACACGCCCTACTGAGATCACAAATGCATATTTGCTTGTGCATTATTTAATTATTTTAATAAGTCAAAAGCCATAAAAGCCATTCTATATTATGCTACCGAATATATTCTTGTGTTTACGAACTTTTCGGAAAGTAACATTATGCTCGACTATACGAAAGATGAGAAAAACTTAAAATTAACAATTTTTCGTTGGATAAACTACATCTGCCTAATATTTATTTTGTCAATAACGACGACGCGACGCATCGTTTAAGTGAATATAAGTAGGTACTTGGGTGTTTTCGAATTGAAAAAAATTATAATACCCATCTATAAAGTTAAATAACTACCCGGGGAGTATGTATTTAAAACGGATATTAAGGCAAAATATCATATTTTATATATCTACATAGATACATATCTATATCTGAATTTCATAATTTGTAGCTTAATATTTCCTTCATTCACTTTTCAGTTAGTTGTAGAAATATACGAAGTAGATAATGAAATTGAGATAAACAAATGACAAAGGTAAAGGCAAGACTAATAAGTACAAGTTTTCAAACTATAAGATAATGAATAGCTTTCTTAATATATTAAATCTATAATATCACTGAAAATAAAATTATATATGTAAAATGTGGCCTAGCGAGTCAGTCTTTCGATTGGCCATCTAGAGACTCACGGCTGCGGGTTCGAATTCCGCTGCAACCGTAGATGTTTGTGAACGTCATACTATCACCTCGAAAAAACACTAATCAGAAACAAAAACTAAACTAAAACTAAAACTAAACAAAAATTCGCTAATTAAATTAAAAAATTAAAAATTAAAAAAAAATCCTTCCAAGAAATGAAAACTATCCAAAATTTTATTTAGGCTTTTTTATTTTTCTCTTAAATCTCTAGAATTATTACGTGTAAGTAGCGAGAGAAAGTTTGAATTATCACTTCTATATTTTCACGTATAATTTGTAAGTAAACATACCTCTCGTATATTTAATCGTAAGTTTTTTGATAAAAATTTTGTACTAATGTGGACGTTAAATAATAATAGGCACTTTTAATAGCATTATAATTTACAGTCGCACTTCCATATAACGAAGTGCTCTCATTATATCTGAATAGTAGAAATAATTAGTTTGAAACACCCTTGCTGGTTGATTTTACACATTTTTTTGTGCAAAATTTGTAAAATTGCATGCTATCTATCTGCATATATATATTATACAAAATCAGATGATGAAGTGATTTTATAATTTCTATTTAATCTTTAGTTATTAATTTAATCAGCTCGATTCATTTCGAATAATAATAAAACAATGTCCAACAATACAATCAACTATATCTAATAAGTCGATCGCATTTGAAACTAATTTTCTTTTTCTTTGTTACAGGTAGGATCTTTCTATGTATTGTATCGAGCGGGGCTATTTTTATCGGTGAGTTTTATTATCGAATTCTATTGTTTTTCGAAATAGATACCTACTCGAAAAAGTAAAAATCGTTTGCCCGCGTAAATCAGGCTTTTTTGCAAACATTGTTGCTATTTTTGATGCTTATTTTGTTTGCTTTTAAAAGTTGTTCCTTACAATTACATAAGTAGGTGTTTAAATAACGCAGTAATGTACCTATGATTTTTTAAATGTTTTATCTTGTGTTGATTTTAATACATATCCGTTTCTCAACATTTTATCCGTTTAATTTAATTTTATTTTGTTAAAAAAGTACTATCTCGTCTTATCTTCTTTTTATTGAAGATTAATAATATTAAGAATAATATTTATTCTTTTTATTATATAAGAACAAAATTAACCTATCCTCTCGTGCATCATTATTTGTTTTTTAAATGTGCCATAAGTTTAAAACGGTTAACTACCTACTGTTACACTATTAAATGAATAATTTAAAAAATGATTCAATTAATCGGAAATACCAACGTGCAAATGGCATCGAAACCCTTCCTTTTGACTAGCAAAAAGTCAAGATCTATTTGAAAGCACTTGTTATCTCTTCGTTCAGAATATTACTTCTTGTTAGAAATAATACAGATACATACCTATAAGGTATTATGATTTTTACTTTCTCGAGTAGATATTTTTATAAATGTAATTCGAACCATACGCAATTCGCTTAAACAAAATTTGAGGATTAATGATAGGTATTATACTCATACCTTAACTTTGTAACAAATAAGTAAACAATATGACGTTACAATGACGTAACAAAAAATTACATTTAAAATCATAAAAATGAACAATTTTTATTAAACGATTTCATTGCGCTTTAAAATAATTTCGGAAATCGCATATACCTGCCTTCGAAAGATTATATATTTTTTTGAAAATTAATTATGCACAATTAATTTATTGTAAGTAGGCAAATCAGATACGATATTTAACTATTTTTATGCGTTTAAAAACTATAAGTAAAACGAAACGTAAACAGTGTATAAAAACGTTTTAAGCGAATTTATGAAAAATCAATTTAATTGTAGGTATAATATATCATTCTATAATATACCATACATAGTACGTAATAAAGGACATACGCAACGAATTAAAACGTTTATTATTAAATTGTGCGTACGGAAATTGACACGTCAAAATATAAACTTATATTTCGCCGCCTTGCGCCATAGGATAGATAATATAGAATAAGAACGAAACAAGAATATGCCTCGCCCACTGTCGTTTTTCCTATCACGACGCGTGACTTCAGATTTTTTTATCCCAATTTTTCATGGACAGAAATTAAACTGTGAACACGATTGTAATCAACATAACGTCAGCAATGCAAAGTTAGGGGCTTGTTTCTAAATTTAATTATTCCGAGGAAACTTTTCTGCAGAAATTTGTACGTCATCCGCGGTCGGAGAAACGACGGTGGTTAATATGTATGTTAAGATGTAACAGCGAAAAAAGTAACAGCAATAACTATACCCCTTTTCCATTGTTACCGCGTTTCTAAGTAGGGCAATGTAGGTAAACTCTGCGAGGGATGCGGGACTGTGTACTTGCAACCGCCGATCAAAGGTAGGAAAGAACCATTGTTGTTCTACTAACTTCTCTATTCATCTATTTGTATAATATTTACATACACTTTACGTGTATGTCATATGTCATATAAATACTTGAATAACCTCGAGTACTAAAATCAATTCTCTATGACATTCTCTATCATTTTGTCTTTAAAACTGAAACTTTGATACATTTTGATTGACATAAATATGATCTTTCTAAGAAAACCAAAATACTACGCCTCGATTCGATACGCCTACGCTGCGGCATCCTTCGCGATCGTTTCATTTTTTATTTTTGAACCAATATAAGTAGGAAGCTTCTTTATACAGTGGCCGAAATACGTTTGGTCAGAATTTGGCCAATCTAAAATCAACTTGTGACGTCAAGCTATTTACGGCCATTTCGTTGTAAAGTGATTCTTGTGTCATATGGACGATTTACGTTCTTCCGTTAAGTGATGGTGGTTATCGAAGGATCAAACACCAGGGTGGAAAACGAAGATGCACTTAAATGTTCAAAACTAGACAACATGCTACAACAACAGAAATGTCTACTTTAAGATCAATACCTGATGGCCATATTTTAGTTAGAATTTCCAAAAAAGAAGTCAACGAGAAGATAATGAGGAATAAATACAAGACATCATCGAATTCGTTAAAGATAGAAGAAACCGATGGAATAGATTATCTATCAAAACTAGCAAAAGGTTAAACACGGAGGAGAAGAATAGAAGTATAGGAAAGACATCGAAATTATGGATTCAGAAATCAATTTTGATCAGAGGACCATCACCGTAACGTTGAAGCAAAATGAAAGGGCAAGAATAACAAGAAGAAGAAAAGCAAGGGATGTGTGCCACGTTGCATGCGCTCACAGTCCACAGAAGATGGACAACTACAAGGTATGCTTAGCTTTCTCGTCCTCCCTCCCTCCACGTATAATTGCTGTTACGTTAATACTGCGCCAAAACGTTTGTTTTATCGGGAGTGTAAGTGTCAAAAACAAAATAATAGAGGTACGTGAGGTTCGAAAGAAAAATTTAGAATCATCTAATTTTTTCTTAATTCGCTCGAGTATCTTATATATCGTGTATACACCTACTTAATTGATTTTAAATTTTTAGAACACGTAGAAGACGACAATAATTTATTGTGTTGGTAATCCAGTTATTAATTTTACTTTATTCACGTTATTAATGTTGCTGAAGGTTTTATTGGCACCTACTCGAAAATCAAGCTTGTTAATAGTTCTTTTGAACTTAATGTTTAATTTTTCTTGGGTAAGTCGGATAAGTGAATAAGCGAGTTGAATAAACGTCATTAATAAAATACACTTATTTACAGACAAAAACTTGCTATCCAGAAGTACACACCTCAACGATAAAATTAAAAAAGATAATTTTGCGTTTAAACAATTCTTGAAAATTTAATTTTTTAATATTCGGTTGTTTAAAGCAATTAAGAGATATTAGAAGTCACCATAATATCTTTCGTATTCCACATTTCAAAAATCAAATAGTAGATACGAGATATAATTTTTGTGTCGTTAAATCGGTTAATGCGAGTTAGTGCTGTGGAATTTCAAACATGGATTTTTACTATGGATACCTCTTTATTAACTACTGTGGACACGCTACGACCTAAGGACCTACTTAAATATGTACGGCTTACGTTCGGCAAAATGTTAGTTTGAACCTGTCCCTAGGAGAACTGCTTGACAAGTGCGTAGACCCGTGCGATAAAAAGATGCTTTATGAATAACAGCTAGTTTAATATACTATTATAAGTATATTGAACGTAACGTGCTTATATAATTTCAAAACTAAGCCAGTAAATATTTGAGTCATCCGATTACCCGAGTGTAATAAATGATGCAACCCAAACTAATTTTCCAACATTATAAAATTTATTATCTACTAGCTTTTACTCGCGACTTCATCTGCGAGGGATAAGAAATATTCGAAGAAACGAATCCTGATCAAATTTGATCATTCAAAGGTAAGAAGTACGGACAAACTGATCCAATTTTTAAAAAAACATACTTTCCCGTTTCACCCCCTTAGGAGTGGGATCTCGAAAAATGGTAGCAGCGTAAGTCGCAGGTATGGATTTCTTTTAATCGGTACATAAATCAACTGTTTTCATAAATGCCGATATACTTCTTTTTGTAATTACAGGAACGACATTGTCTCTTAATTCCTTGTTTAATTTTAATGTAATTGTTCATACTTTAGTTTGTTACAAGTAAAGACTTATTTTAATTCGTAGGTACGTAAAATAACTTTAAAAAAATGCTAATAAATTTGTATAATTACAGGAACGACATTGTCTATTAATTCTTTGTTTATTTTTAATGTAGTAATTTATACTTTTAATTTGTTGTACGTATGGTTTTATTTTAACCCGTACGTAAAACAGTTTTTTTCGTTGTTTAAAAAATAAAATTAATCAGTATTTGTTTACTGCCAATGTTAATAACTTTAATATATCGCCATATTCCGTATTATATTCCGTCATATTTCAATTCCGTTTGAAATCTTCAAATGTTGCAAATATCAAACTATAGCTTAAAATAAAAATCTTAAAATTATTTAATATGAAACGGCAAGCATTTGAAATTAAAACATAATTAACGACGAACTGAAATTATTTTAAAAATAATAGTAGAATTTTACTAGATTTTCTTGAATGCAACCAATTTTATCAATATTTGTCATTAGGAAACCGTGACCAACCAATAATAATCGATAAGTGGGTAAATACAGAATAACTTGCACGATATATCATCGATACCGCAGTTAAGCTTGTCGAATCGATAGATATCAATGTATAGAATCCCGGTACAGAGCGATATAATGGAGTATCGACAAATATACCGTGTACATCTTGCACTGGAAACAAATATTTTGAAATGTATTCATCAGTAATTATAATTGTAGAGGAAGGAAATCAACATATAATTCAATACATTAACATTATTATAAAAAATTATTTAAAAAAGCATCAAAATATCAAGGATGTAATAAATAGTAATATTATCGAAATCATAGTTGTCTTCATAATAATTGCATTCTAAATTAACTTTAGAGAAATAAGTAAAGAAATGCCAAAAATCATAATCCGCACCTTTGTTGGATGAAGCTTGCTTGTTACCGTTCTCGTCTACAATCGGCAAATTCAATACATTGTTCTGTTTGTAACCTTTTTCTATGGATTAGTAAATGTATTATTTTTGATATAATTTTGACGTCTTTCGATAATTTCGTCGATTTGGGATGATTTCTTTTTTTGTGCTGATGATTTCGGTACCAAACATCATATAAAAAAAATTATTCTAAAACATAAAAAAGCACGAAATGTTGATTTCTATTTGATTTACATTGAAGTTTGTGAGCTTACTGAAAGGTAGGGCTCGTCTTAAAATGCAAAAAGCTTTTTCAACCTTTCCGATACTTCACACGTCTTTTGAACCCCATCTATGTAGGTAACATTAATGATTTCATGTCTTACAGTAATGTTTCTGTACTACTTACAAACATTTTATCTAAAACCCAATTCACGACGAAACATTTTTAAAATTCTCAACTTCTACTGTAGCGATTTTTTCCGTGGCGAGGTTATCGTTTACTTAGTATTTGAAAATTTTGAAGTGATAACAACCCTCCTCACTATGGGGTTGAAGTTAGACCAACGAAATTAATCCACTATCTAACACGTCACTTTAGCAAATAAAATCGATGTGTTAATAATATACGTGTGATACTTATATATTAAATAAGTACTTATGATAAAGCTGATGAGGATTACTACGTTTTCAGAAATTTCATTTTAAATGAGAAATTAAATTAAAAATAATACAGGTATTATTATATAGATAGGTATTTAAGCGGTACCTATTAAATTTTCTTCTAGTATAGATTTTTCGTTTTAAATTATCATAGATATAAATAAAATGTGCGTCATATAAAAACCATAACGTATCAAAATTGTAACTAAACAAATATTCATCTTTGTGATAGTTTAGGCGAAATTTAATTACATTTCACGTATTATATTACGTTAACATTTATTTCGATTTCGTTATTATTTAGTCGTCCTTATTAACATTTAGGCACACGTGGAAAACGTTTCGAATATAAATTCGAATAGATTTGAATGATTTTTCACGAGTTAGCGCCGATTTGGGAAACGGGCACATTCTACAAGCAGATTCGTCAGTCTTATTAATTAGTTGCATTAACAATAACTTATAAATAATTTTAAAACATAAAGGCGTGGTTACGTGTCATTGGCGCTTGTAGACCCCCTGTGGTCCAATCGTACTTCCGGTTACCCTTTGCAGAAGCGCATGTCTACTTCCGCTGCGTTATACCTATGCTATATTTACGTAAAATTGCAAATAATCCGAGTAGAAAGTTTGCAGTTAGAATCGATTATATATTTATTAATACATTTTTTTCAAATAGCCTAGTTTGTACGGTAATTAATTTACTGCATTATTTAATGTACTTAATATTTATTAATACTTGCTTTTACTAGGTAGATATTAATTAGTTAATGGACGTATATATTCATTTTTAAACGTAAACGAAAATATCCTATTGCAGATATTTAATTTCATTGTTAGCCCTTATTCACAATGAGCGTAAGCGTAAGAAATACATAAAAAATTATAAAATATAAACTGAATTATAAAAAATCAGATTATGTATTCCTTATGTCCATCTGGAAACAATACGTAACGATGATATCGGTATAAGAAAATCATGCATTCATTATACGGATACTTTTACGAATTCTCTATATAATTCAGTTTTTATTTTATAATTTCTGACGCTTGCGTTCATTGAGAATAAGGATTTACGTTGAATTTATATATATCTATACCTATAAGTATACCTATCTATTTTATATAGTTAGTGGCAACGCGTTATATTGTAATGTTTATTGAAATTAAATGAAAATACTTATTTAAATAAAAATTTTTATAATTGAAATTCTAAAAAGGTTAAATGGAATCTACTAAAGCAAAATAATTCATTAATTTAGAAAATAAATACAAGTATAGGTAAACCTACACTTTCTATATTCATTAATTACTATTTTCACTAATAATCTCCCTAGTGCTTGAATTCTTATCGGACATTTTTTGGAGAACACGACTTTTTTTAAATTATCCTCTTTACTTAATAGATTTACTTAATAGCAGGAATTACTTTTTTGTTCCAAATACTTATCGTTAATTATGTTTTTGTGGTTTTGAGCGCTTATTGCATGGGGAAATTTGTGAAATATCACATCAGTCACTTGACGACCTGCTTTTTTTGTTTCTTTTTAATACATCGTCGAACTCTCCCGAGATTCTGGTGATGTTAGAAATTCTTAGTTCGGTTTCGGTTTTCAGGAACTTTCAATACAATTACCGGTTTAATTTGGTGCGAATCGATTAACATCTTAACCCGTAAAAAGTAAATTTTACAGAAGCACACGTTTTGTGTTGTAGCGTAACCATAAGCAAATACGGAAATACAAATCGATTTTTCTGGTGGAAAAAAATCGAAATATCGTTACCAGATTTTAACAGATTGTCTTTGCCTTAGATGCATAAGACAAGATGCGTCGACGTCGTATCGATGGCGTTTTGGCAAAACATCTTAAGCGCCACTTTTTTCGAAAATGAGTTGTCCCGACTATCTTATGCATCTAAAGCAAAAACGTAATCTGTTAAAATCTGGTAACTACATTTCGATTTTTTTCATCAGAAAAATCGATTTGTATTTCCGTAAGTACGTGGGAACGTACTTTTCCGTGCGTTCGGCGTTCCCACCAGCCGTTATTCAGCATGCTTAGGCTTACACACAGCAACGAACTGTGACTCGTTGCCGTATGTCCAATCGCCATCACCATAAAAAACAAACTGCGCAAATGATGGAAATCCAGTACCCGGGGTGTAATTACGAAACGTGGTTACGGTACGTTTAATTCTCTGTACGGAAGTTGTGTTTGTGGCAACGAAAACCAACAATCATACCTTAAGGTACTTGTCATCGTATCTCGTTGCAGGATAGTATCTCACCTCCATACACTTCCGCTTTTCACTCAAACCAGTGCTAGCTTCACCTGGATTTACAGAATAATTCACGCAATTGAATTAATTAGATCTTTATTAAGTTCACAGCTTATTACAGTTTAGCTAATTCAGTCGGACATGCGCCTTTTTCCGCTTGTAAGACGTTATCGACTTTTCCTCCACAATGACGCTGCACTACGGTGCCAACACTAGTGAATAAATACGTTATTTGATGTAAACGTGTCCCGAATTACTTATATACACAGTTTCTAGGAGCTATTTGCTTACAGTTAAGCTACAACACAAAATATGCGCTCCCGTAAAATTTTCTTTTTGCCACTTAAGACGTTTTACCAAACCGCCGTTGAATTATTATGGAGTGGTCCTTACAGTAGACTTTCTTCTACTGCGATAAATGCTTCGAGTATCTTTAGAATAAACTTGTAGTGCCATCTGTTACTTTTAATAACTAGCAATAAATTGGTTGATGTTGGCACGAAGTAGAACTACCGTACTACTTAAAATCAAAAGGGCTTTTCATTTTTGATTTTACAGATTTCTTTACTGTTAGGTCAATTTCTACTAGAAACCGTGCCATACAGAAAAGATCATGTCGATCATTCTCGAGTTCAAGAGTTCGTTTGATTAGACAATGGTTTGGACTTAAATACGAACTAAATTGAGCAGTACATAAATATTATATCTTAATTACATTGGGCGAGTTTTCTCCTTACTACTTGATTCGCTCAATGTAATACATATTGAGGATTTAATGACTGTCAAGAAAAATAGTTTAATGATTTGTTCCCCTTAAGAAATCGTGGTACACATGGGTTGCACCGAGAACGATTGACAGGACCTTTTCTATATAGCATAACTGAACAACTGAGCAATAACTGAACCATTGTTAACTTCATGTTTATAATGTTTGATCTCGATGAAGATTTCCAAGTTTTATTCTCACAATTAGATATAAATCTTATCGCTTGTTTACATTTTTTTTTCCGACAAGTAATTTAAAAAAAAATATTTGATTGTCAACACAAAATCCACTGTTCAAAAGGGGGTTTCTCTCCATTATCTGAAGAACTGCTGTTATTTTACACAAAATTATAGGAGTACTATTTTTAAAATACAAGAAAACACACGTTTATTACAGTACATTATTATTAAGATATCAACTCCTTAATATCATAATCATATAAAATTAACATTGATCTTTAATAAGATTACTTAAATACAAAGCTTTATACAGAATATAGGCAAAAGTTTCTAACTAAAATATAATGTATTACTGGAATTTATTACAAATTTGTACTCAAACATTGAATTTTTCAGCTTTGCCGATTTAACCTCTTATAACAGTAATATATCACACAAGCCTTAAGCATAACCTTCATACCTATTTATAAATCTTCCCAATACTGCTTTCATTTTGGGCCACCATTATATTGTAAATATTTGTTTCATATTGTAACGTTGCATCAGTCAATCAAGTCTTATAATTTCCAATACAATTCTTATTTTAATTACATGTAATCACAGTAAAACATGCATTTGTTGTTTATAGTATACCTAATATGATTTAGTAGTGTCAATAAATTAAAATATTACATATACATAAACCAAAATATAAAAATATAAGCATGTTATCCTTCTTTTTAAATGTAATTGTAAAATGTTTGAAGTTTTTTTAATGTAAAGCAAAATTTAAGTAAATTATAATTTAGAGAAATAATTAAACAAACACTTATTTTGAAATCGTCAAAGATTTAAAAGTACAAAATAGATTTTGTCAAATTTAAAGTTTGAAATTTGGAAAATCACGTTTTAACATTTCTATAATATGTGGTACACAATAATATATTGTTAGATCCGTGTTAAATCTTACACGATAAATTTGAATTTGGCGCTACTCCGCCGCTCGAGTACTTCCGAGAGACGACGTATATTAAATTGCGTGACGTCACTCGTACGGTGATCTTGGTGAAGTGGGACCCGGGAGAGGTACCGCACTAAGAACCAACCGTCCGACATAGACGGATCATCAACTCTAATATCAGAAGTGGGATACGCGTGTAGTATTGGTATTCGGTTATCCCCATATTTTTTTTGGTGTGTGTGAGTGTACGCGAAAGGGCTATGGCAGAAGAATTGAGTCGATCCCTCGGAGCGATAGCGACGATCTTAGAAGATCTCCAGCGACGTGCAGATGCGAACGGTCAGCTGTCGTCGTCGTCGTCCGTGGCCCGGATTCCCCCGGCTGCATCCACCCCACTAGCCTTGCCGAGTTTCGACCCAGATACCATGGATAGTAGCACGTGGTTGCAAAAAATAGAAGGTTATAAAGAGGAATTTGGGTGGTCAGACAGGGAAACCGTAAGTAGAGTTGGCCCATTTTTATTGAAATCCGCGCAGGGGTGGTTTGCCGTTTGGCAACCCGTGGAAGAAACGTGGGAAAATTTTAAGTTGGATTTTTCAGTTTCCTTTCCCAAACAGAAGAATTTGGGCAAACTTTTAAGCGACGCGGTGCGCTATAACAGCGACGACGCTCGCAGTTATGTTGAGTACGCAAGGCTAAAGCTCGAAAAATTAAAGTGCTTGCGAGCCAATTGGACCGACCCAGATCTAATTGAAATCATAACGCATTCTATAAGTGACCCCGCCGTACGAACAGTAGCTTATAATTGTAATGCCTCGTCGGTGAGCGATTTAATTGCATTCCTAGCACATTACGTAAAAGCCCGCGACGGAAAATCAAAGGGAACAACTTCCAAAACTAGGTCCGCTTTACCAAACACAAGTCGAGCTTCCCAGCAAATCCATTGTTATTCGTGTGGTAAAATGGGCCACATATCTCGTAATTGTAACGAAGGCGCAAATACTTCTCTGAAGGACAAGCTATTAAACGACCTAACGTGTAGATATTGTAAGAAGCCTGGTCATACTATCGATAACTGCTTTCTGCGTCAAAGTAAACATCACGTTTCGGGCCGAAAACAAGACGCCGGCGAGCTTGCGACTCGTCAGAATGCGAAAAAATACAAATCAGAGCACGTGTTGTTTAATTTACCGAATGTAGACGTTACAACAAGAACCTTGAAAACGATACCTATTAAAATATCCAATTTCGCTACGCAGTGTTTGATAGATACCGGGTCAACGTGTTCGTTAATAAACGATGCGCTGGTGACCAAATTACACCTCACAAAAATCCCTCGTTTAACGCCTTTACGGTGGTTCGACGGCACTGTACTTAATTCCAATGCCTTCACGAAAGCGTTGATCGAATTCCCGAACGTCAGATTGGAGCTTGACCTTGTGATTGTTCCGGACAATCACGCGAATTACGATGTTGTTATAGGGGAAAACATCTACAATTACAATGTCGTCCTAGTTAAGGACAAGAATCTCATAAAAATCATCCCCGTATCTTCAGTCAACACTGCTTCGACGCCTCCTGATCTCCCCATTACAACCGAATTAGACTCGTTCGATAAAGAAAAAATATCAAACTTACTTTCCAACTATTCAGACATCATCACCTCGGGGAATAGCGTGGGCGCCGTTAATACTGGCGAATTGCACATAACACTCACGGAAAATAAAACCGTCTATTATCACCCGTATCGCATGTCCGATTTCGAACGCGCCAAGGTCCGCGAAATTGTTGCGGATCTTCTAAAAAACAAAATCATTCGTGAAAGCAACTCTCCTTTCGGAAGCCCAATCATCTTGGTCAAAAAGAAAAACGACACGTATCGTTTGTGCGTCGACTACAGGGCGCTAAATAAAATCACTTTGAAAGATCGATTTCCTCTTCCCCGTATGGACGATCAGTTGGACCGGCTAGGTCGGGGAAAACTTTTTACGTCCCTGGACATGGCTTCCGGGTTCCACCAGGTACCCATTGCCACCGATTCCATCCCAAAAACGGCGTTCGTGACCCCCGACGGCCAATATGAGTATCTAAGGATGCCCTTTGGGCTGGCTAATGCGCCGGCGGTATTTCAAAGGGCCATTAACCTGGCTCTGGCCAACTTAAAGTACGATGTCGCATTGGTCTACCTGGACGATATTCTAATACCTTCGGTTACGGTGGAGGAGGGATTAACCAAATTAAAATTAATCCTCGACGCCTTACGTAAGGCAGGTTTTTCTCTTAATATTCAGAAGTGCCGCTTCTTCATGAAAACAATTAACTATTTGGGTCGCGAAATCTCTCGCGACGGCATCCGCCCCGACCCAAATAAGGTCAAAGCCGTTAGGGAGAGTGCAGCACCTACTAACGTAAGGCAAGTGCGCCAGTTCATTGGTCTGGCCAGCTACTTCCGTAAATTTATTCCGTCGTTTTCCAGTCATGTAGCTAGCATAACACATCTAACTAGAAACGATGTTCCATTCAATTGGACCGCCGAGTGTGAACGAGCAAGGCAATATGTGATCGACGTACTAACAAAAAAACCCCTGCTATCCATTTTTGATTCTACTTTAGAAACCCAATTGCATACCGACGCCAGTAGCCTCGGTTATGGCGCTATTCTAATGCAAAAACATGGCGATTCATTTCGACCAGTCGAATATTATAGCCAAAAAACTTCCCCCGATGAGAGCAAATACCCTTCCTTTGAGTTGGAGACGCATGTTGTAAATGCATTAAAACACTTTCGAGTGTACCTACTTGGATTAAAGTTTACGGTCGTCACCGATTGTAATTCCTTGAAATTATCAGCTACTAAAAGGGATCTGAAACCACGTATCGCCCGTTGGTGGGCGCGCATGCAGGACTTCGACTTTCAGATACTCTACCGCAGAGGTTCTGAAATATCGCATGTTGATTTTCTTAGCAGAAATCCGATTGAAACTGTTAATCAAATCGACTCTCATCCTGTAAATTTTAAAAATTGGCTTACGGTCGCTCAAGGCCAAGACGACGAATGTAAACAATTCATAAAATCCTTGAATGCCAACGACAACGACGACATTAAAAGGTCGTATAAGTTCGAAAAAGGCACTTTATATCGAATCATCACGGGTATTAACAATAAAAGAACACAGTCGCTTTTTGTTCCATCGAGCAATCGATATAGCCTTCTAAAACTTTTCCACGATGACCAATGTCATATAGGTTGGGAGAAAACTCTTGCCTCCCTTAAACTCTACTTTTGGTTTCCAAACATGACTCGCTACGTTAAAAAATACGTTGCGCACTGTTTATTATGCGCTATCAGAAAAAATAGAACGGGTCCGAAACAAGGTTTCCTCACCTCCATCCCGAAGCCAAACGAACCATTTCACACGATCCATGCCGATTGCCTGGGTCCTTTGCCGAAAAGCCCAAACCATTACAGATACATTTTAGTTATCGTAGATGCATTTTCTAAGTTCTGCCTCCTCTATCCTCAATATGCACTCACTGCTGAGGAAACAAAACAAAATTTCACACGTTATATCAGTTTCTTTGGGACGCCCAACAAAATAATCCTTGACGCTGGAACAAATTTTACTTCGAAAGTATTTAAATCACTGACCGAATACTTCGGTATCGAACTACACGTGACAACCCCGGGCATACACCGCTCTAATGGACAGGTTGAACGTTATATGCGTACCATAACGAACTTGTTGAGAGTTGAATCAACAAGGTCCACAGAATGGCCGAGCAAAGTCTGGAAAATTCAATTAATAATTAATACTACTACACAAAAAACGACTGGACATTCCCCTTTCAAATTAGTGTTTGGTCGTGAGGGACAAACACCTCAAATTCGCACAATCCTTGCCGATTTACCTATTTCCGAGTCCCATCAACCTCCAATAGATCATCAGGAGGTTTTTAAAAAACTAAAAGATAACGCAGACCATCAATTAACTTCCTTAAACAAAAAACGAAGGAACAACCAACATTATAATGTTGGTGACACCGTATTACTGAGCAGAGGGCAGAGGCCTGAGAAATTCAATTGTGAATTCGTGGGACCGTATGTCATCAGAACGTTACTACCCAACGACCGCTACTCGATCCGACGAATAGGTGCTAGACAAACCCTTAGATGTTCCAAGGACCAGTTGCGCCATTGGCCATCTAATTGGACTCCTACGGATTTTCAGAACTTGTTACAACCAGATAAATGTAAGTAGCTTAATCTCCTCCTAATATCCTGTTTTGAATCTTGCCATGTTAAATGTAGAGATTAATGATGTTGTGGTGACTCATCGCAAATACGTGCCTTGTGCAGTATTTCCATCGAGTCAATTATGAGCTTAATGATGTTGTGGTGACTCATCGCAAATACGTGCCTTGTGCAGTATTTCCATCGAGTCAATTATGAGCTTATTGATGTTGTGGTGACTCATCGCAAATACGTGCCTTGTGCAGTATTTCCATCGAGTCAATTATGAGCTTATTGATGTTGTGGTGACTCATCGCAAATACGTGCCTTGTGCAGTATTTCCATCGAGTCAATTATGAGCTTATTGATGTTGTGGTGACTCATCGCAAATACGTGCCTTGTGCAGTATTTCCATCGAGTCAATTATGAGCTTATTGGTGTTGTGGCGACTCATCGCAAATACGTGCCTTGAGCAGTATTTCCATCAAGTCCACTAGATTGAGTCCACTCCAGTTGATTGATGTTTGTGTTGGCCCATAGTAGATACGTGCCTTGTGCAGTATCTCCATCGTGTTAACTATGAGTTTGACTATGTTGACACCGGGCGTTGTGCGAAACGCTGAGTAATCTTTGTTTCGATTTTGTGTTACAGCCAACGTTAACGATCCAGGAATGGATGCTGCTGCTGTACCATGAACCGTTGAGGACTCGATCCAATTACGCAACGTGTCGTACAACGAATACTGTTATTACAGCCATTATCATTATCAACAAATAAAGAGTGTTATTTTTCTTATAATAAGTTTCTTTAACGCAATCATAGGCATTCCGAGAGCAGAATGTTGTCAGTCTGGCCGTGTTAGATCCGTGTTAAATCTTACACGATAAATTTGAATTTGGCGCTACTCCGCCGCTCGAGTACTTCCGAGAGACGACGTATATTAAATTGCGTGACGTCACTCGTACGGTGATCTTGGTGAAGTGGGACCCGGGAGAGGTACCGCACTAAGAACCAACCGTCCGACATAGACGGATCATCAACTCTAATAATATTAAATAATTGTATGTAGTGGGAAAGCACAAAATAACTATCATTCCATCGGATTTTTTGTTTTGCAACTAGATTTAAATATTTATGTAGGTATTTTTATCGGCATGATACAATTCAAATATTTTACAGTAAAATTTTTGCTCACAGTTCATATATTTTTTTCAAAAAGCAATAAGTGACAACTACCACATAGCAGGTACTTTTTAGCAGGTTGAAATAAAATTGGAATAATACCTGATTAATTAAATATTTCATTTAAATACAATTATAATTAAATATTTCGTTACTTCTGTAAAATTTAATGAATGTACCTTATTACATCCTTTCAGCTAATGCTTCAACTGACTTTTTTAACAATAAAAAACATTTCAGAATGTAAGTTACAAAAGGTTTATGTCAAGTAAATTGAAATTAATTCAAAAAATTAATATAATTCAATGTTATTGTAACACAGAAATCAAAACTTTTATAAAAATAGCACAAACAGAGATCTTGTTTCTAGCTTCAGCTAATGCTTCAACTGACTTTTTTAACAATAAAAAACATTTCAGAATGTAAGTTACAAAAGGTTTATGTCAAGTAAATTGAAATTAATTCAAAAAATTAATATAATTCAATGTTATTGTAACACAGAAATCAAAACTTTTTATAAAAATAGTACAAACAGAGATCTTGTTTCTAGCTTAATATGTTTTTACAAATATCTATGTAACCCTTAGATTCGACCTCTGTATATTTTTAAATCAGTTACAAAATGATGTTTATTATGGATTGTTCCGACTTCATCTTAACCCAACTTGGACGAGAGCGACCAGCGGTCAGATAATCGAAAAAGTCAGTTGAAATAGAACGGTCACAAATTAACATTTGAGAACAACGAATCGACTTATACTTGTAGTGCAAACCACCTTATTTCAGGTGTGAATTATCAATAAAATTGTGGAAATGAAAAGACTATGCCTAGGGTGAATTAAAAATGATTTTCAATTTTAGGTTTGAGGTCGGTTAATCTAATTATTTGTATATACATATATTAAAGGGGTTGTTCTGAAACGTTTACACAATAACTGAATTACCGAAATAACTGAAATTTGAGAACATAGAGGCTTACAAGCCTCTTTTATGACTGATTAGAATTTAATTTAATTAATTACACTTACGATATCTAGTTTTATCGGTTCTTTATATTACAAATTCACAGGTTTTATATAAAAATGTCAAGGCAATTAAATTTTTGTACTATACAGACAATCCTGAAGTTTTAATATCACTTTTATTTTATACAGATTAAAATACTACTAGTAACTAATACAAATAATAAATTATGTTTGATATGATTGATAATTTATAATACACTTTTCTCAAAATATTTTTAGTATAGCGACAAAACCTATTGTTTAATTGCATTTTCCGTAATACTATAATATAATTAAGTGGCATTAAAATTTATTAATACTTTTAATTTGAAAACCTACGTAAAATAATTTTTTATAGTCGAATCTAAGGAAACAGTTTAAATTCTTTAAATAGGTAAAAATGATCAATACTAATAACTTTTTGAATTTATTTTGCAATCTATTAATATTGTAACTTTCAAACGAGTATTAACACCTATTCCAGAATAGTCTACATTTAAAGATATGGCACTAAATATAATTTACACTGGGCAAAACCTACTTTTAAACAGCGACCGAATTTGCCGAGTTATCTGAACTATTTGTAGTGGGTGTTTCTAATGCGGCTATACGTTGTTGCAAATTCTTTACCTTAAATAAATCCATTAGAAATAAGCAAGTTAAATACCTATTAGGACATACCTGTGAATTATGACGTTCCACCATTACCAACATTTGTTGTTCCATTTTCTTTAATCTAGCTTGATACTTTTTATGGTTTCTGTCGACTGTTTCTGCCAATATGCTGTAAAACGAATAATAGCGCATCAAACATTTAATTAATTCAAACTGCACTTTTACCTATTTGTATGATTCAGATCGTGTACCATTTCTCGTCCTTCTAATAATCTCGCCTCTGCATTTTTAGTAACCTGTTCTAATGTCGACACGAGTTCTTGTAACCGTACCTTTAATCGGGCTTCCCTTGCAAGAGCTTGAATTAGTTCTAATTCCACACCTTGAGCATGTTCTGCATCTGAATAGCCCCTTTCCTATGAACGAATCACAGATGTGTATATTTTGTAGAACGTGTTTTTCTATTTTGATTACCTTATTTTGAGTAGCTATAGCTAAAAGAGCTTCGGTATCTTTAAGTTGTCCTTGAAGGTTTTTTAATGCAGCTGTTTGTGCTTTCTGTTGTCCTTCCACATATTTAAGCTTTAATTCGATTGTATTTTTTTCTTTTTCAACCGTAAATATCTTTGATAGTAATTCAGATTTATCTTCTCGTAAACCCATTAGCTCCTATAGTGATATGTTTATATTAATATAATGCAGATTAAAGCTCAATATGTATGTTTGTTCTATAATGTTGTGTTAGTCATTGCTTTATGTTTAACTATAGATTTTATGAATTTTATTACAATTAACAATATTACATAAATTAAAATATAATTTTATTTTTGATAAATAACCTGCATAAGAACGGCCATTTCTAAATCCATTTTCCTTGCTTCTTGAGTATTTGCTGGTCGCAAAGGGGCAGATTCAAGTTGAGGTGATTCTAGAGCAACATACGTTCCTTGTATATTACTTCTTTCGGCCTTTAATCGTGAAACGTGTTCTCTTAATCGAGTTTCTTGTTCTGAGGTCCACGGATAGTCACTACAAGTAAAAAGTAATCGTCAATCGAGTTTAAATAACTATCGAGAAATATATACTTTTCCGAAGTGGGGCTATTAAACGCATGGTTTTGCCAAGGCGATAATAGAATGTCTGTATTTTGGTAAGAATCTAGATGAGTTAGTAGTTGCTTAGCCACACTTTCGGCTGCTATTCGATTTTCAATGGCTTCTATAAAAATTTTATGTTGAAACTAATTTGATTGAAAAACATATGCCATTTGGCACTTTGCAGAGTAATAAAACGTTGTTTACCTGGATTATCTTCGTTTAAAGCCAACTCGGTCTCTAATAATGCTAACAGTACATCATAAGCTTCAACTGCTCGATCCATAACACCTAAAGCTAGTCTTAATGCGATAGCGTTGGATTCGTATTTTCCACATAATAATGCTAATCTGCAATTAAAATATTAATTTAAATTACTCACGATTAGATAAAATTTTTAAGATATTCGATTTACCTATCACAATGAGTTTTAGTTTCTGATAAAGTTAAAGCTAATACAGAATTTTGAGATTTTGTATGCTCGAGTTTAGCAGCCAACCGCCGCAACTCAAAATCAATTGCTTGTTTTTCAGTTTGGGCATCACATTGTCTTAAAATATCACCAACTATGTGTTCAGCTACTGCAGTAGGTAAATCTGTGTTAATTAAATCGTTTGGATTAACTTCTCTGTGCCCATCTGCTGCCCGTTTCAATTTAATTCGTTCTGCAACCTTAGTAATTGGAGTTGTAGTAAATCCCATACTACTAGTAAGATTATTTTTATGAATTGGCACTATATTGCTGTATTTTATATCGACTTTTTCTTCTATATAAACTTTTGAATTACAATCTGTTTCGATATGAGATTCGGGCGATGAATCAATTTGTTTGCTGTCGGTATTTTGTCTGTTGTAGCGATCACTCGATATCTGAGTTAATTTAGTTTGTGCTTCCAATAATTGTGCTTTTAAGACGATTATTTCTTGTTTTAAAGGCTCTACAATTTCCGAAAATGGCGATAAAGCAATAGTTTCGTGGTGGGAAGAACTCAATTTTGGTTCGGGAAGTTCTGACGGACTTTCGGCTATCTATAAAATAAAAATTCGCGTTAAGTTTTATGGGGTGAAACGCAAAACGCGAATGTTACCGTTGCATCTGCTTTATTTTCAAAATCAGATAAGTCATTTTCTGGAGGGTCTAATTCGCTAACTTCTAATGGACATGTCACCGAATCTTCGTGGGCACTTGTACAGACTTCTTCAAACAAATTAAATTCATATTAGTTTATTGTTAGTAGAAATTTCAGAAATATCCTATAAAAATAAGTGTATGTGGATTACCGGTGTTTAGGTGAAAGCGTACCTAAAATATTATTAATATCTCTACTTGTTAAAAGTTTTGAAAAATATCGAAAATCAATTTCAATATTCGTGTACTTTTACTTATACACCACGATTTAATTTCAACAGCACAAATTTCGTGTAATAAAAAATGCAACTTGTTTAGACATAGGTACTCATTTAATAATGACGTGACAAACCAAGAGTCGAGACTTTTCAATCGTCGGTTAACTCTAGTCATTAGTCAATCACTGCAGAAATGGTTATTAAAATACTTGTTTCTATGGTGACTGATGGTTAGACTTACCAGCGATTGAAAATCGGCTCTTACAAATTAAGGATTGGTTGCGCAGTAGCCGATCGCCGTTGAACGCCAGTCAATCATCATAAACATAATTGTTTAAACAATCGCTTCTATAGCAATTGATTAACGATAAGTGGTAATCGACTATTGAATAATCGACCCAAATAAATATCACATCAAGTTACAAAAGTCCAATTCTCAAACCATTCGCTATCATAACGTATATGCGAAAATGACGTCATAACAATGGGTTTCTATAGAAATTTGTTTGTTGTGATGTCATTTTCGCATACGTTATGATAGCGAACAGTTTGAGAATTGGGCCCCTGAAGACGTAAAAGAAGTTGTTCAATTTTCACACGTGTATTTAGAGCGTCTATGTATGAAATTGGCCATATTTTCTATAAAAGTTTGTCAATTTTTTTACACATATTTAAAATCATCAATCAATCTTCTTATTGTTAGTACTGAGGCAGTTATTTTGTTTAGCTAATTTTGAATAATGAATGACATACAATGAAAAACTATTCGTAGCGGAAATTAATTTTTAATATTGTCAAAACGTTTTGTAGCGTTCGAAAATAGCAAAATGTAAATACGTAGTTTTTCAAGTTTTCTCTCAAAAACGTATCACTAAAGCTCCAAAAATATTGAAAGCTTTTCAGATTTTACATTATTTTTAGCCTGAATATAGTTAGATGGATCATTAAACACGTGCGAGCTTGAAATAATATTATTTGTTTTCAGTTTAAACTTAAGAAACATAATCATTCTATTTTAACATATAAAAATGAAATTAGTTCAGGTGCTGTAACGTGCATAACACACAAAACATTTTCATCATTTCAGTTAAACCTCAAACATATATTACAACATTTGCTACATTTTTGTACATATAAGACTAAACATTCGTTTTATAAATTTGAATGTTTTCCATCATAAATACAACATTTCCAACTATAAGTTATTCTGTTAATTACGATTTAAAGTACTTAAGAATGTATCGAAAATTTCGAATTTTGCACCTAATAAAATTAAAACGTTAAAGAATAGGTAATTAATTACCTGATACTTCATCTTCTTCTGCAATTGCCATAGATCGTTGCTGATGAAGTTTTCTACTTAATTCTGCAATCACAGAATGTAATTCTGTCAGCTGTTCCTCGTACCTTTGTGCTTGCTCATCCAGCTGTTGCTGCAATCTTTCCTGTGGGAAAAATCGTTCGTCAATTTTAATCCTTATTAAAACAATGTGCTTTTGTACTAATTGGATTGGAACAATTCCAACGTTTGCTTTTGTTTTGCATTTTTGAGGGCGCAATTTTTATTACTCAATAGTCGTTCCATTAATGCATTTAGTTCCGAGAATTTAATTAAAACTATAAGAAGGTAGAATACGAAATGCAAATATCTCCAACGATTCAACATATAACAAATATTTTGCAAACGGAAAGAAACACGCAGATAAAATGTCCATTAAATAACGCAAACTGATTGCGAGTAAATCGATTTTCCGTCTGGTTTGACCTAGAATATTTCGCTCAACCTATATACCCATAACAAGCAATAAAAAAAATATATATATACTTTATACAAGAAAAATGTGAATTGTCTTAAAAGATTGATGTTCATAAACGGTACGTGTTTGTTCTTTTGGAAATAAAAGTTATAGGTACTTTCAATGAAATAATACAATATGAGAAAATGCAGATAAGAATAATCAAATATACAACAAAGAATAATTTGGTATTACTATTTCAATATTTAATTACATAAATCATTTCTACTTACGTTAGAATATTGATAGTACTTGTGTATTTTTATTATTTAAGTGGTAAAAACTATAATAAACTAGACAAAAATAGAAAACATATTAACAAAGATAAAAGTGCAACAGGTGCTCAAATGCACTTGCCGATATATGTTCGAGGTAAACAAAGTAGGCGAGAGCAACGATACATTTAAATTAACACGAAGCGGACTTTTAAAATTTAAAGTAAACTACTTTTAATAAAGTACCTAATATGTATGTGTATACACGTTAATTAAATTGTAATTTGAATATGACCGCTTTTATCGAAACGATTTTTTCATTTATACGTTTGAATTTTAAACACTTAAAAGTTCAACTCTACAATTTTAATAATAATCAAAAGTTGATATCGTTAAAAATATCTAGTGAGCATTAATTATTTTATTTAGAAACATTTTATATTATGTATTTAATTTAATTTAAACTCGCTTACATTCGAGTTTTCCATTTATTCCATTTCCAAAGATTTAATTTTAAAATATTAATTTGATACAAAGACAACGTCAAAAGCTAAAAGAACTTGAATACTATTCTTATTTTTTTTCTCTTTTTACGACTCATTAATTTAAAATCATAAAACAGAATCTAACACTGTTACAGATGTTAATAGTATCTACATTCTTGTTTTTTATTTTTACGACTACCTCTATTATTAAATATTATGCTATTATATTAGTGGAGGATTAAACAAATAAAATAATTTTAAATTTATATTTAAACGAATATAAGAGTAGGGGTGCATACCTATCACGAATACTTTAAATACCTACCGACTGTAAGTCTTTGTATGTACATTTATAAACTTCAGTTAGTATCAACAAATTTACAATATGTTTTTTAATCAAAAAATAAAATTTCACAACACTTAAAGTGTATAAACAAAATGTGCAAAATGTTGTGAAGATAAATTCGAAGAACCCAACACCAACCTAAAATGAAATTAAAAAAAAACTAGCGACATAAATCAGTAGTTTCAACAATTTACATGGCAAAATTATTTCAACTAATATGTAGGTATATTTGTTATAGCTACCGAAAATATTTAAATGAATATTGCGCTACAAATGTGCTTATAATATGATACCTACAAAACTCGTAAAAATTCAAAGACCTCACGACATAATGACTGGTGGTTTAAAATGATTAAAAATAGCACCTTGATTAAACTTAAAAAACTAATAAATCAGAAAAAAAACAAATTTATAACATTCAATTAGGTCTGTATTCGTTTTTTTCTCTCCCTAATTGACTCGGTTACTCGAACCTCGAATAAACGGAGTTCCACCGTATATCTAAATTAAATAAAACGAATATCGAGAAATCAAAATATTTAATAAAATGTGTATGACGTAAGATCAATAAAATCCAAATAAGCACTTTTATTAGCACTTGCTGTATAGCTGCTTTTCCACAACACCGTCTGTCGTTCTGGTCAATTAACCGGATCGCCAGTAGTACATTATTATAAATGGGAGCTTTTTGGACGAACGTCAAAATTGGCCGCCGATGCCGGCTCGTGGAAAATCACCCCATTCAAAATAATGTTGTTAGGTAACACTGTTGATCCGGGAAATGATACCTACGGTTAATTTTCAGGAACAGATAGACTGCAAAATTCGTGTTGTGGAAAAGCAGTCCGAGACACTTAAAATTTGATAATGACCACCTATTCATTTTTTATTGAGTTATCAAAATAAATTCGATACCTATGCGGTTACTTAACATAATACAGTAAAAGCTTTTAACATTTTTAGCGTTGATGTTATCAAAAACAGTCTTACTTTTTTTTGTAATTTAAAATGCACGCACGTTCCAACCTAAAATCACTGCGTTTCGCATTAAATAACATCATTGACCGAAAATCGTTTCTAAACCATATTTTTTCTCTTAGAAACGATTGTTGCAATATCAGTTTCTACTTACAATTAATTATAAATACTTATGGTTTAGTAATGGCTAAAAATCCTTGGCTATTAAACGACTAAAGATTTTTATTTTCTTAAAAACTTATAGTTTTATATCTACACTAAATTTAACGTTATCTATAAGTAATTTATTTACTTCATTCGATTTTTCTTTCAATTTGAATTTAGGAACAGTTGAAGTATTGTTATAGAGTACATAATTATGTAGTTAATAAAAAAATTGCATGTCTTTCAGTAACTAGATGCCTAAATTTAATTCAGATCACGTCAGTCTCTAAATACGACCTTAAACTTCGCCTATACACAAAACTGATTTAACAATAGATTAATTCGCCGTTAAACGATTAAATTCATTAGTAATGATTTCCTATTGGTCAAGACCTTTCGTTGCCATGACAATAACAACTTAATCAATCGTAAAGTATTTAACTTCTTTTTATAACCGACCCTAAATCTCCAATTTAGTATTTAAGTAACGAATCTTACTTTTAAAATTTTATATCCACGCCAAAAGGTATTTTATAATTTATTCGTTTCCGTCGTAATTCAAAAACTGTTTAAATATTTTTATAAAGTGCATAATTAGTTAATAAAGAAATTGCACATATTTCAGTGGGTAGGTAATTACTTTAGTAGAACATTAGAGATGCCCAAAAGTATAATTCAGACCGTGTAGCATTAATTACTACAATATCTTAAATCTTTTATAAAACGAAACTTACGAAACTTTTTTATTTAAAATATAAAAATTACTAAATTAAGTAAAGAAATGATTTTCTATAAATAAACGCAATAATTATAACATTTGCAGTGGATATAATTTGAATTTCCCATCGTATCGGTCTTAATACTACACCACACCTACAACCGACAATCTATGTTCAAAATTTTAATTAAAAACAGGTATCTACGGTGTTTATTTAATCGTTCAAAAAAGTAAACGGCTCGTCATTGTAATTTCCGATTTAACAGAGATTGAAATATTACTCGTTGCGAAAACGCTTTTAGTTTTCCCTAAACATAGGTATAAAAGTTCTTTTCAGTATAAAGTGAAATGAAAAGTCGCGTTTTGTATATATATATATACCTACCTATACATATATGGGCAATTTAGTAGAGAGCATGTTCACATAACAGACAGAAAAGATCATAAGCAATGGAGCATCATAAAGTATTGTCCTATGTGACCTACATTTCTAGAATTAGTCGAGATTCTAGTCATGTCTAAACCGAAGCCCTGCATCATTTAGTACCTTAATTTAAGTTCCTTCGGTTTCGATAACTTTTACTAGTCTTTAAAGACGTCGAAGGAAAATTTAAGCACGCTTATAATAGGGTAGAATATGCGGAAACTCGATTTAATTCGAAAATTCGTCTTAAAGACGAACTATGTACTATACATATAAATTATGAATCTTTCATGTTTATTTCAAACGAATATATGAATCTATTCAAAATAAGTTAAATATAAAGGTTTTTACTGACTAGAATTACGCGAGACTCGAGTTAATTACTGTCATACGCGACTTATAACCAATGACAGGCGCCCTTAGTAATTTCTATACCGATTCATCCCTTAATCCGTTCTTACGTGTATTCATACAACTTCACATCTAAAGTTTCACATTTATTTAAATCACGTCGCGTATGTATACTATGTTGAAATCGACATTATTTTTAATTTAATTACCCACCGCCTTTATAATTATTCCATTTTATAATAAATAATGTAAAGTTGTTGTTACATGTCAAGGAATAACAACGGCAATATAATATCTCATAATTAGTATAATTGAAAAATCTAGGGCGTTAATTTAATTAATAGAAGTACGCTATGATGTCACAACGGTTTAAACCACCCACATTGTTAAAAAAAGTGGCACATCTGTGCGATGAACAGTTCAAAATGAATGTTGTCTATATGGGCTCGTCTATATAATTCAGTGTGATAAAAGAGAAGTTATGAAATGTTCGGTAACAAATATACATAACCGTCGTAAAATATATTACAGGAATAACAATTAGGTTAATTTTTTAATATCGAAAATAGTCAACTTATCAGCAGACTAAATCTTTTTTTCTTCGAAACAAACAGTTTCTGCTTTTATAGGTACGAATTTTTAGTTACCTACCGAAATATACGCCGAACATGTTTTAGAATAACTTCCACGCTAATGATTATCTCGATAATTTAAACAAGTTGAAAAATCAACTCTTAAAATAATAATGATTTAGGTATATCGAGTGATAATTATTATTCAGTATTATCGCGGACTTTTTCGATTTCAACTACAAATTATTTTCGAATATGACGTCATTTAAAATAATCATGAAACCGTATGTAGGTACCTTCTATGGCAAAAATGTTTAACTGGGCCCTTTTTAAAAATGCGGCCGCGTAAGTACGCTAATGGTTCACCTATTCGTTCAATTGATGATATTTTATTCTGCTTTCAAATGGCTTTGAAGATCAAAATACATTTATACGGTGGGGAATTTAGTTATGATATTATAGTGGCTGTTCGTGGGTTGGATGTAAATATGCGCATTTTTAATAGATCAACACTGGCTGTATCATAAAAGGCTCAAATACGTACAATAACGATGAGACCATATATTGCTGGTTATGTAAACCATTTTCAATTATTTCTTTTAAGTTTAGGTAATAATTTCAGTCATATACAGAGTGAAATCAAAGTAAGGAAATACGACAGCCCTGTTCAAACCGTTTGATATCGATGACGTTTTGGCAGAACAGCGTAAGTGACAAGCGCGCAAGCCTCGGTATCGAATTTTTATGTCGCAAGTCAAAAAACTCCATTTTTTAAATTTTTTTTCGAAAGGAATACATTTTTTGAAAAATAATATTCACGAGATAAATTTATAAGGATTTAAAAAAAATTATCACTTTTTTTCGATTATTTCGAAAACGGTGCATTCTATCGAAAATTATAAAGAAACATGATCGGTAGAGAATTTTATGCCGATTTCCATTACATCGTACAAAATTTTAAATTTCCAACTCAAACCTTTTGAACAGGGCACTGTCGAGTTTATTTACTTTTATTCCATCCTGTATGTAGTCGTATAACAACATAATTTAATTAAACGGTCTCGTTTAATTTCGGCTAAACTTTTAATAAACATATTACTTTTACTTACCTAATAAAAATACCACTTAATTTGTTCTAAATTCTTTAAAATGCTGCTTAACAAATTCTGGGTAATTTTTATTTTTAAAAATAACTACACATGTATTCTAAGGCTTATAATACTACGTTTAATTCTATATGTAAGTACCATTGCAAATTTTATTTGCAATAATAACAATATAAGGATTTCGACTACATTAAAATTCTTTTGATACATTCCTTTGATAATGAAGACGTCGTTTCCGGTCGGTAACTTTACTTTGTTACTGTTACATTTAAGAATGGCGAAAAGCTATTAGTACGCAGACTAAGCTACTTTCGAGCATATAATTTGAATGTAATTAATACATAAGTTTATCGATAAATGATTATTTATTTACCACCTAACTGTATTTTTTTTTAAATATTTATAAGGAGCTGATTTTAAATATAAACAATTATTTTAAATTATCAGAATGGATACTATTTATAATTAATTAAGCATTATACGAAACAAAATAATTGCAATAATTGAATAATTGTTTAGTAGAATAAATAAGTACCTAGAGCGTATGTCGTTCTAAATGGCGAAAGAACAGTCAGGAAAGGTGGTCACTTTCACTAATAATTCCGCCCTTTGCTGTTACTCTTTTCAGTGGTGTAGGCACAAGCAATACAATTTTAATTGCTATTATAGAATTTTTATCAGAAAACGTAGTAGTACGCCACTGTACTTCGGTACAACGTGATTTTACGCGGATTATGGTTCTCGTAAATGTCTTAATATTCCACTTGATCTACTGCGCAACCAGGGCTTTCGCCGTTTAGAATGAAATAAGCTCTACCTATATATCTATATAGGTAGAGCTTATTTCATTCTAAACGGCGAAAGCCCAGTTAATATGAATAAAATTATTATAAAATTAAAATTAATAATTAAGTATGTATGATGTAAGTTCCTTACATGTTCTTTTACTATTTATGATTGAATTTTACGTATGACAAATACTAAGATTGAAATTAAGAATTTTTTATTTTACAATTGATGCACCCTCTGTCTGAAAATAAGAGTCCTAATATATATAATAAATAAATAAATATATAAATGGAACTCTAATATTCGGACAGAGGAAGTATTAAACTAGTAAAACGTTAAAACGATATTAAAATTGCAATTTTGTGTATATAATATTTTAAAATTATATACATACTTTATAGAGGTCATTATAATAATGTAATAATAACAAATGGATCACAAAACACAATTAATATGATATAATGCTCAGTTGTTGATAACAAATTTAATTGGTAACATTTTAATGTAACGTAGCACTGATAAATTTTAATATGCAAAGCGGTTTATTCCGCGAATAAATAAATGAATCGGGCCAAATCCTAATCGTAAGGTAACAACGTACGCATATTAACTACGTCATTAAGAAGCACGAAATATAATTACATGCGAGACAAATTTCCAAATTAATTTTCCACGTTTGATAAAGTCATCATTAATGTAGAAATTAATAACTTCTAAAATATAATAATGCGGGACTAGATGAAACTTTAAGCAATGGAGGTTATCACAATTAACCGTCTTCCGTTTCTAGTAAAAGATAAAATATTTATTATTTTTCAACGACAATATAGCGGCTAAATTTACTACTGATTGTAAGAATGTCGAAAATAAGCTTTTAGTAACAAAAATTCATTGTCGGAACGTGATTTTACTATACTTATAAGTTATTGATATATACGTTTTTGGGCAAAACAAAATTGCACAATAACTTATACGAACTTTTATATCGCAGTATCTTATAGATTTAGCAGTTACGACGGAAAAAGATATAGCATATATTTATGTATAAAGGAATTTTATTGAACTCAACTAACTGTTACTAATATAGAGCAATTATGCTATTAAATTTTGGATAGGTACTTATTAACAGACCCGTATTATACGTTAAAATAAAATTTTAAATGCTGTATTTTTCGAACTTAGGACGTAAAACACGGCAAGAGACAATTTTTAGAAAAAAATGTTTACAAACTCTAAATTTTTTAATTATTTCCCAGAATTTTGTAGGAATTCTCCAACTTAGCACGTATTGCCTATCTTCGAACCATAAGATACACCCCAATATCGAGTTAATGGTAATTCAATTAATGTTAAGTTGATTTTTCAAAGTAAAACGGTCGTTTATTAAATATAAAATATAATTTATTGGGTATATTTTAAATAATAACTAGTCAAATAGCGCCAGATCGGCATGAATTGTTTTATTAGGTAGTTAATATTCAGTATTTGCGTATTAGAAGGGTAGGTATAAGTGGCGATCTATATCTGTATTTAAAGAATATTGTTTAACAATAAATCTATAAATAAACATTTTCATATAGGTATACTTATTTATTTATTTTTTATTATTTTTTGAGGTGGTACCTACCACTCAAAAACAATACGATATGTCAGTGCAAATATTTTATAGTTATTATAAGTAAATAAATAGCAATAATACGAATAAAGTATATAAATTTCATAAATTTCCTAAGCGCAAACTTATTAATATAAACAAACACAATTTTTAATTGTAGCATGCATAAGTTAATTATCGTGTGCGTTTGATTATATTTAGAAAGTAATTTTCAAATATCAATATCGGCATTATTTTATAACTTGAACAAGACTTCATATTTTGAAAGATCGATTTTGTTCGATTTTTAAATTAGGTGTATCTTAGTACTTAAAAGTTCCTTCGATAAAATATAGAGGAAGTGGTCCGAATATAGGCCCCTGTTTTCTTTATATTTTTCATAATTTTTGATAAATTAATGTAAAAATTGACATATGACATTGGCGTAAAGTGTTATCTTTAATATTCACAGTTATTTCTCAGCACCGACCGGATATTTGGACCTTTTTATAGGTGGCCCGTATTATCAAGATTCCATCTTACACAAAATACTAACAAAATTTATTTTTGATGTTAAATAAATGACAAGTTAAGTGAATAGTCGGCCCTAAAACAACAGCTGCGTGCAAAGATCACAAGCTAATCCAATTGAAATCTTGGTTGATTTCATCATAACAATTCACCTAAAAAAAAATAATGGGCATTCGGGAAGCGCTTTCACAAGCGGGTATCACTCAATAACGCATTTAGCAGGGATTGTGTCACTATTGCAAACTTTGTAAATCACTAACAAGCTCACTTTACAACAAATAATGCCATTAGTTTTACTAAATTTTTATTGGTGACTCGTATTATACGCAAGGTTCGTATTCGGACCATTTCCTTTCTAACCTTCCAAATAGCACATTAAACTGGCATTCAAAGGGTAAACGAAAACGTTACGACGCATTTTAAGCGCAAATTATTAGTATATTTGCTAAATAATGTTACTGAAGAGGTTAAACGTTAGATTCTCGACAATAAAAACATTGATTAATAATTTAAAAGAAATCATAAATCACGATTAAAAATGATATCAAGGAAAAATACTAATTATGTTTGATAAAGAACGGCGCGGCGTTTTTACGAGTACGGTTTAATTATAATTATTTAACATATTTAAAATAAAAGGCGCATTTAAAATCTTCCGAACGGAAATTAAACTAACAATAAGCCGACTTGAACTTCTCGGTAGAAAGGGAATATTTGTAAAAATAAATTTCTTTTGTGAATGCGACAAGAAGTTTATTGTCGTATTTTTAACGTAGAAGCTAACCGCTTAAAATCATTTAAAACCATAGATTTAAAATAAAACAACCGGGCCGAACCACTCGAGATGGGTTGACCCCCTCGGCTACGTTATAGCGAATGCTTAATTTTAAAAATCAAAGATTCTACATATTATAGCAATATTTCGATATTTTCAATAAGCGATAAAATGTTCTACTAATTACAGAACGATTGACAAGTTTTAAATCGTTTACGACGACGTTTTAATATCTTCTCGATATGCAAATACCCTAAATGTGTTATTGAAGAAAGTTAAAGGTTCACTTTTATCTTTATTGGACAAAAGCAACGTTTCAAAAGCTTTTCTATTATATCTAAATGTCCGCAGGATGTATTTTAGAACCCTGTTAATTTGACAAGATAAAATTACACACTTAACAAAGGAAAGACTCAATCTTTGACAAAAGGAAGGAAGTTTTTCTTAAACGAAGCGCAGAGTTATGCTTCATTTTTATTTAATCAAAATTAAAAAGAATTTTTAGCGATGGTTATCTTTTTTTCAAAATATAAAAAAAATTACTAAGTACCTAATTAACGTATCTAAATATTTTAGACGTCTAAAAGATTAATCGGATTATACTCATTAGATTGTAAATACTTATGCAGTTTGTATTACTTTTCTAAATACCGGACACATTTAAAATGTATTTCCCATCGGCGGACATTTCTTAAACGGACCATTTTTTTGGTCCCGCAGGTGTCCGATATTGCGAAGTTCATTCTATATAATATATAAATAAGTGCGATATTAAAACTTTTAAAGTAACCAAAAATGTTTTATTAGGTACAATTATGTTTTGTAAGCTGCAATATCCTGGAAAAAGAATAAATAGTGTACTTATAAGGTATATAACGAGGGACTAAAGTATGTATATCTTTTAATCTCGACTGTCAAGTTTACTGCCCGAGCGCAAGCAAGGGCAATAATGACACGAGGGATTAAAAGGTACGTTAGTCACGTGTTACATTGCACACTATTTCTTGTACTTTTGAATAATGGCAAATTAAAATTGAATCAAAAGATATATCCGACAGCCGACATTTCAATTCGACGTTTACTTCGATTAGAAAATTGCACGTTGTCGTGATGGTAATAAACTATTATTTTCATTTATTCCTTGGGACCGAGGGCCGGTTTTTCGTTCGTCAATTATCTGCGATCATCGGTCAATCGCTGTAGAAGTGACCGTTAGAAATAATTGTTTCTATGGTAATTTGATAATTATTCCCGGTGCACATCAGGAACTAAAGCAGGTAATAATTTTAGATATGTACACTCGGAAGTGCTAAAAGTACATTAAACTCATTAGTGTTTTCGATAAGTTGATGACACATGTACAGATTTGGTAATTTAACCACTAGTGTACATATTATGTACGTACAGTTCATCGCAATTTAAATGTCACTCGAATGCCTTTACGAATTAATAGTAAATATAATATTAATTTATTTTACATATTTAAATTATACAACAATTGTTGATTTTTGTGAGAAATAGAATGCGCCATCTTTGCGGCCTTTTAACGTAACTAATCGAGTTACTTCAAGGTGTCATTTAAATTTCAACAGACCGTACCTGCCACGTATGTAGTAAATGTGGGCACGTATTAATATTATAGAACCTTCAGTTGTTTTGTTTAACGCAACATTTTATTATTGTAAAATAGTTACTTACGTATAAACGTTTGCGATACCTACACATGATCCGTTACAAAAACCGTACGGCGAAGGTGCTTTAGTGATAGGTTCTCCAGGAGTAGAAGGAGTTTTCGTGTCGTCGAAAAGCGGTGGTTGTTCGCCCTCGACGTGTTTCTGCGATCCAGGACAACACAACCACGATCTCGCCCTAGGTAGATCTCCCGTAAAAGGCTCGTCATAGGTTCTTTCTTCGTGAGCACTTTGACTAATCGTATACAACTGTCCTAAGCTTAATTCTTGTCCGTAATGTCTTCCCGCGCAACACTTTTGATCGCCCTCTCCGATAACGTGACAATTTGTAAAATTTATGTTGTAGTTTTCCATGCAGTTCCCTTGTTTCGGTACAAGAGTTTTCGATTTTTCTGAAAATTGGTCGAAACGAAAATCCTCTTGGTTGTTAATATGCATGCGCATCGTTTCGGTGGCGTTTGGGTCATTTTCAGGTGCCAAATTTTCTTGCGTATTGTTCTCAGGCTTTTTCGGACTAGGAATTGTCGTACATGTGTCGGCTGGGGTGAAAATATACGTGGTGAGGCAGTTTTTGTCGCTGCCACTTTCTAGAGCAATTTCGATCCCCGCCAGCCTGACTTTCTGGGCGTTTCTTATTCGATCATTTCATTTTTAAATTCAACCCTAATTTGAATTTGACATGTGCTAGTGGAAAGTGATATCGATGACACTTATATTTTGTTTTCCATTAGCGTTCAAAAATAAGACCTCGAATTCCTATTCATATCGATTTTGCTGTTCGGTTCGCGGTTTTAAATTAACCCTACAAATTGAAATTGTCATCCCATTTCAGTCGCCTAATAATTAATAAAGTTAAACACTGATCAATTATTAATTACAACAAAATTTCACAATTTTATTATACATTTAGAAATTAATTTTTACTGAAGAGATTGTTACTACAACAACTTCGAATAGAAACAAACTGTACATCCGGGTTGACACAGTTGATTAACAATCAACTACATAAATGTCAATATGTAAACTAACATCTTATGCGTAGTATTGGACAGGATGTGGGCCGAAACACGGACATGAGTATACTGCGGCCGCATTACGCAACACACCGAGAGGTACTAGAGAGGGGCGTCGCGGCGCAAGACGTCCGAAGAATCGTCAAGCCCTTACTATGTGGAAGCATAGTCTTTACAAGGAGCGTGATAGTTTCAAATTGCGTAGAGAAAATTGCACGTTTCATTATCATAACATTCATTAAAGGCCGACAATATTCAGCACTTCCTGTGAGAAAATTTAAACATCTTGACGAAACGAGTCGCTTTTTTAAATAACATTTTATTAAAATAAGCTCTTGCAATCGGATGTTTAAACAATTGTTGTACATCTTCCTAAAGTTTCGTATATCAAATACTTACGTCAAAGTTACTAATTTTAGAACAAGTAGTTCATTGCTCCAATTTATCTTTGTTATTACACTTGCTTCCTATAAGTTTGAATTGTTGTTATTTAAATATCGTTAATATTTGGCAATATATTCATTTTTCTTCAAATACATCTACTAATTAAACTCGACGATTAAGTAACAATTTTTAAAATGAAATTCTAATTACTAATTAAAAAAAAATGAATATTTTCCAATACCTAATTAATTCTGAATCGTTCAATTACATTAATGGCATTTATTCGGTAAATTTAAAAGACTTTTGTTAAGTTATAAGAAAATTAGAGTAGGTAATAGATTTTTATTTATTTATTTTTGTAAAATACGTTTAGTTGTTTGCTACAAGAATATTGAAGTTATAATACATAACTAATGGTATTTTATATAATTTTTGACCTCGACATACTACTACATTGTAAGTGAAAACTTTCCTAATGAACTACCTACACTCGCGCACTGCTGGTTCTATTTGGACGTTTAAATTATTGAACTTGCATTTACAGATATGCCCAGTAATTTGAGAAAGGATTGTTAAAGTAAAACACAAAATTGATTTATAGAGGCGGAAGAAAATACTTTTAAAATAGGTTGTTTTATAAATGGCAAGTAACAGATTTTCTTTGATATATTGATGTGTCTAGTAGCGAATGGTCATTCGTGTGCGTGTTTGCGTGGATTGTGTCGACAAAGTTGAATATATTTTGCAATCGGGTTTTACATTTATTGTAATATTATGTTTTACGACCGTTACTAATGTAGATATTAATAGTTAATTATCAAGTAACAGGAAACTGTCGCAGTTATTAATTTCGTTCTGCATATGAATACCTACACGTTTAGTTGATTTTTTTTTATAATTTAATTAATTAATTATTTAAATTTGAAAGTTCCAATGTAGTCGTGTCATTTATTATGTTTGATAAGTAACCATTCCATACAATAAATTTTCAAAAATAATTAATAATTTGACGCCCTGTTCGATCGTAAGAACCTGCGATAACGTGACCCTTATCAATTCGAGTGGGGTGCCGTTTAACAGCCCACTGTACATAATGTATAATGCACTTTTTGCACGATCTTGCTTATTTAAAAAAAATACGAATTCGTTTAAATTAGAGAAAAGTTGCATTTGGACCCAGTACAAAAACAATAGTTATTTACACATGTAACAAGTAGGAAAAGACATTATACGGGGCTTCCAGCGATACACCCCATTAAAAAAAGTAAATAAGGTAAATATTTCTCAAACTTAAAGCAAATAAAAGCCAAAAAAATAAATAAAAGTAAATCCGTAAAAAAAATAAAGTAAATAAAAGTAAATCACTGAATATACCAAACAAAGACATGACAAACTACACGTTTTTAAATCGATTAAAAATTTTTGCGAAATTTCGAAAAAATCCCTTAGTATAGTTGACTTTTTTTTTGGAAAAATTTTGGCTCGAACGTTTAGAGACAGAACAATCAGAACAAGTCTGGAACGACTAAAAAACTCGCTTTTCTAGTATAACAAAGCGAGAAATGACAACTGCGGGCGTTTAAATAGATAATAATTTTTGCATAATCTGGATAAAATGACACTACCTGATTCGCATAAAACAGGCCCGGAATTACTTGAAAAGTAGTTTTTCAAATATAACAAACAAAGAAATGACGAACTAAACGTTTTTATAATTTAATATATGAAATACTAAGTGATCATAACAAGATACAACAGCAGTTAAACACGTTCATACATCTGATGATGTCCGCGTATCATTAAAAAATCAAACACCCATTACAACTTCACCAGGAACCAAATCACCGATAAAAGGATCTCCTGTACACAGTTTACTCTTTTCTCAGATTCGTGAATAAATAAAAAAAAAGTAAATCACTGGAAGCACTGCATTATATTTGTCTTATTATTTGTTCCTCACGCGTGTGATACATTGCACAACTTGGCTTCGCCTGATCATTCTCTTCCGGATCATTAATCTGATTTCAGATCATTTTCTTATTTGTGCAAGAAAATTATTTATTTTCCACTCGTTACATACAAGATTTAGTGAATTTTCCTATACCAAAAATTAAATAAATACCAATCGGTTTTCATAACATTTTTTTAACATTTTAGGTCCGTATTACACGTAGCACGTTTTCTTATTACGTGCGATATAGGACACTTATCCTGCTAAAAGTGAAAACTACCACGCCACCTAGTCATTTGTTGCAAGGGTGATTTAATTACAATATTTACTTTTGTAAAAATTTCTTTTTCTTACGAAAATAGAAAATTTTATCATAGTACGTCAGTGAAAATGAAATACAGTAGAGTAGCAGTTGCGGTAATTGGGTCCCCATTTAATCAGACGCCTTTTATAATCGAGCATCGTTTTATATCATTGCCTAATTGTAAGCAATAAAATGATAAAAATTGATCGTATGTAGATATTTATTTTATGGTTGACTGATGTACTACACATTTTATACTCTTGCCTGAGTATGTAATAAAAATAAAAGTTGACGATTACCTATTCTGCAACCGGTTAAACAATAAAGATTATAAAATGTTATAATAATTATCACGTTTAATAAAAATCGACACAAAAATATTGAAAGAAAATTATTGGAATTTTCCGTAGAATAAGAAGAAATAATCTTTTCATTATTTTGTATAGGAAGGCAAAGTTGCCCAAAGGCACAACTCTCTAAAACGCCCCCTTCGCCCCACCTGGCGAGGTATCTACTATTTTTTTTAACCGATCACACTTTACCGAAAGTGTCTCGACCTTTCTCATTTTTTTAAATTCTTATTGCCTTACAATAAAAAGCTTGGTTAATTGCTTATTCGTTGGTAAAAGCGTGAAAATTTTGAAAAATGTCCAATTTAACCCCTATTCGTGATCAAAAATTATACTTTTACTTATAATTAATTTGAAATCAATCGGTCAAAAAAATGACACCCGACCTTGTTAGCCCGATGGCTATTTTGGGAGTAAAGGAGCGATTTCGAAGGGTTCTGCCTTCGATAAATCTTTAAGCCTTTATTAAATATCTACGTTCGTGCAAAATAAGAAAATAATCCTACAGCAAGCAGGGTTATATTTAATTAGTTCCCTCTTTAATCACTATTATTTTATTTTTAAACTGCGAATATTGGTTATAGAAACTTTCTATAGATGGAGATGCTACTTGAAAGATTAATCTACTTAAGATTAAGTTGTATTTACATGAATAGGGCAGGAGACCGAATTTATTAAACTACGTAGTCGCATCAGTGGTTTCAGTGGGTAACTATTTACCTTTTTCTATGTTTTTTCTTATAAAGAACGGCCTTCGCGGAATATTAATAATTTAAAAAAATGTTAATCTATTACTTAAAATGTTAAAAACTTGATTTACATAGTGAAAGAATCGCGGTCTTCTAGTATAAAATATGAAATTTATGGGGAAGTTTAGTATGTTACTACTAAGAAAATTTCAAGATTACACTTAAGCTTATAGATTTATTGTTACACTAAAATTATGAGAGCCGCGTACTCTATTTATTAATAAAGTTAAATTCAAAATTGCTTAAATGGAATGTAAAATTAAGCTTACGGATCTGCATTTATAGACGCAGTGATTAAATTTAGTCATTACTAAAATTGTATATCCAGCTCTTTAGAAATGTTTGAAGCTGCAGCAATTGGTTCTATAGGAATAAAGATGATCTGCAATAGTGATGATTAAGTTTAGCAGCTGTTCATGAATACCTATATATACGATCTATTGTATTTAAACAAGACATTCTCTCTTAAAGTCAGAATTTTAAAATTCAAAATCATATAAACGCTCATGTCAGTCGTACATAATTAGAAAAAGAGAATAAATAATCCCTATTTAATCGTTAGTTTAGTGAATTTCTAGTGCGTGTCAAAAAATAGTTAATTTCGTATTGATAATTTAAATGAATCAAGATATATTTCTATGATTGATTTTTAAGTGAAAAGGGAAAACCTCGAGGCAATGAAGGATAATTTATTTCTTAACGATTCAAAAATCGCAAAATAATAGATTATAATAAATAAATACGTCTGCATGAATTTAATATAATTTTTTTTTAAATTAGGTACGTATTCTTTAATTTTGGCCAGTGAACGATAAGTACCTACATATTTTGTTTATATGTACCTACTTGTAGTTGAAAATAATAATAAAAGTAATATCTATACGAAAAAATTCTAATATTATTTGCTAGCATAATCATAAGTTTAGTTGAAGGAAATTTTGATTTTTTTTTAAATTAGGTACGTATTCTTTAATTTTGGCCAGTGATAATCAGATAATGTACCTACTATTTTGTTTATATGTACTAACTTTAGTTGAAGAAATAATAAAAGATTAATATCTAAATTAAACACTGTAAACAAATGTCTAATTATGTTATTATTATTCTATTCAATACAAATACAATATTTTAGTTTATGGCTCGAAGCAAATTAAAATTTAGATACTCTAATTTTAAACAAATGATAATGACTTTAAAAATGCTAATTTATGTTTTATAGATATTTATTACAGATAAATTCAATTTTTACAGATAAATATTTTATTTAATGTACGCTCGAAGCAAATAGTCCATTTTTAGATACCTATTTTATTCTATAAATATTGACCGTTTTATAGACAAATCTAATTTATGGATAAAATTTACTATAAATAAACATTATTTACATAAATATTTAGTTCCTAAAATAATGTTACGTTCTCGTCAAGCAAATAGTACGTATACCAAATATCTTTTGTTTAACATGACCTTTATTTAAGATAAATATTGACGTTAAAATATGTACTCGTTTTAGTGAGAAAGATTGAAAATGGATAGATTATATTCTAATAGATAAACATTACCTTACACGTAAATAATACACATTGGCCCGAGACGCGGCCACTTTATTACTATTGATAAGTTCGTTTAAATGTGAAATAAGATAACCATATACTGCTAATAATGGACACTTTCGTTTTTAACAATGCGACCGTTTGATTTAAACATGCAGAACTATTTTGGAACACGTCAAACATATGGTTACTCTAAAATTCGTTTTCGACAAAAAAAGCTATGACCGTGAAAATGGAGGATATATTAATTCTAAATAATTTAACGTACCTACATAAATAAGAAACATCAATAAACTTGCGGGAAGCTTTAGCTTTATTTATAACAAATCGATTCTTTATGCAATGTTCTGAACATAAAAGAACTTTAATAACCAATTATGAGCGTAGATTAAAAAATGAACACTTTCGGATTTTCGGAAAGTACGCTTCAAATGATGTAAATGGGAAAAAGCAGATATAATTTTAATTAGTAAAAGTCTACGGTAAAATTCTATATTGTTCTTGACTTTTTCGTTTTTACAAAATACAAGCTATGGCCGTGTTTTAGGCTTCACTATATCTGATTGTCTAAAATAATTTGTACCATATAAATTATGAAACATCATTTAAAATAGAGGGATTTTTTAATTTTAACAAAGCGGATCGTATGCTCAAGTGATGTAAGACGTAAAAAACCTTCAGGCAAACCAATCGAAATACAGAAGTTACTATCATAAGAAGTTAAATAACTAAACCACTGTGTCTAATCTTATATAACTAAAGGTACGCTTCTAGATGAAATTATAACAATGCGGCAAAAAAGCGTTAAATTTTAAGTTAAGTAAAAAGTCCGTTAAAATATTATGGACATTAATATTGATAACGTATTAGAATAAGCAGAGTTTTTACACTTTAAACGAATGAATATGCTTTCAAAATAAATCTACAATTCGTCATGGAATATCGAATTACATCATATACTGTATTGTATAAAATAATCATTTTCAATAACATATTTATTGCATTTGTAATATTCAGTTTAAATATAGAACGTGGCATATTTTACTATGATTTTTCCTGGACACATATGTTAATGCAATGTAAGACTTAAATTTATTCAGCATCCAAGTTTCAAATCACTAGTTTTTCGAGATGTTTAACTATCTATAAAAGTTAACGGCGTTTAATTCAAGCACATTCGAATAGAATTCTTAACCTCTTATATAGTACTAAAATGGTCGCTGAATGATTCGAAATTTTAAAGACTTAAACCGTGCAAAACACGAAGCGCTTCGAATTATGTGTGTATTTTATTTAGCATTTGCTTATTATTTAAGTCCTATACATATTATAGACACATGTATAAACAATTGATTGAAAAACCTAAGTATTTCCTAGAAACAGATTTTATAACAATCGTTAAACATGAATGATTTGTTCATGGTCACGTTCGATATGATACCGATAAAGTTTAAACGAGATTTTTAAGTTCTAACCAAATTCGCGGCAAGATTTAAAACGAAAAAAACAAATATACGAATAAATTCGATATAGTTTATCGAATATTTACAATAAAATTGATTACATAAATTTATCCATATTGTAATATTACAGGTATTATACACCTGTAACGAAACGTGACATAATTAATTTCGTGAAATAAATTACACTGTAGTCACATTATGCATAGTAGATAAGTACATACATTTATTTATTTAATCATAATGTAGAAAAAACGAATCGCTTATTGACACTGTGACATTGGACCTAATTTGAAAATAAAGTATAGATATGAAGGTAGATCGTTTATAATTAATAGCACATTGTAATAGAATTCTATCTCAAAACGTGATAGATATTAACACCATAAGCGTGTATGAATATTGAGTTGTTATACATAATCTCTGTATCTTAAATGCCATTTGTAACGAATAGCAAAATATCACTTAGATCGTCTTACAAAGTTATGTAGTGACTAATTTTATATCTTAATTTGCGTTATTATACACCGTATCACGAAAAAATTGTATAAATAATTATTGAGAGAAACTATGTTTATTTCCTAGTACTAGATACGTGAGTTATAACAATCTTATTATAGTTTATTTTGTTCATGAATGCAGTATAATAAAAATACCGTGAAATGTAACCGTACTTTGTTTTGTAATACACCGACTTTCAAGTACTAAAATAGTCTACGGCATATTTATAAAAAACAATGTCTAACAATAAAATCAGAATAAATTTCCACCTAATAAAGATTATACGAATATTTTAAAGTTTAATATAGTTGTTTCATTAATGATGTAACATACCGGCATAACAGACTAGGTGATTTAATATTGATACACCCTGACACTAGTAGATCATAAATCTTTATCGCCGAATTAATTCGTTTGTTACAAATTAAAATTAAAAATTTAGTCACATTATTAAAGCATTTTAGTTCTATTTATAAGTACGTGAGTTTACATTTTATTTATTTAAATATTATATTGTGTATAAAACAATTAGAATCGCTTATTGTTATAAAAACCTATGAACATTTTACAAGTTTATGCTGTGCAAACGTAAAAAATAGAAAATTTAAATATAACAGTAGTTATACGGTTGTTATTACATTAATACCACTTTTGAATATATATGAAAGTCAAATACGATAGTAATTCAAGACCCATAACGGATATGAAAATGACTAATATTATTAATATCGGTTATTGAATATAATACTTGCCTTTGTCTTAATATCTAACAATTGGCTACGCATAAGTTTTCGAATAAAATACGAACCTAGCTATAAATCATAATCACTTCCAATTGTTTTACAATAAGCAATAATCGATTAGAGGTCAATTTCTACTATTTCTGAAAAAATTCATTGACTATTATACGATGTCGTTGTTACGCAAATTAATCTTTTATAATATAGTTGAGAGAAAATTGTGTAATTAAAAGTTACTTAGGATCACTCAGATATATGATATAACATTATTTCAGCTTTATTCTAAGCTGCAAGAGTATAATTAAAAATATATGAAACGTCATATACTAAATTTGTATTATTAATCACTATCACACTATTCCAGACATAATAATCTAATCGAATTATATTTATAATCTAACAATGTCATCAAACATATAACTGATAATCTATATTAAACCAATCTATTAAATTATTTAACTACCTTAATTCTTTTAAATCTGTTGCTACAGTAGTTTCATTGATGATTTAAGACTGGGCATGTTCAGTAGGGAATTATTCTATACTGTCAGCAATTATTTAATACATATAAACAACAGAATTAATGCACTAATTTCGCAAGAAAAGTTCCATCTAGACTATTATTACATGTTAATGGTTTTGGTTATGCCAACATCAATTTCTGTTTAGTGCCTAATCTACTAAGACACTAGTTTCGAATTTATTGGAAGTCCCAATTATGATAACAATAATGAATCGCTAAATTAATTCTACAAAGAATCTGTGTAAAAATAAATTAACGTTTAATTGTAGAAATGTACCTGTCAATAAATATCAACCATTTATGCAATGAAATAAACTCGATATCTCTATCACGATCTGTACCTTCTTAAACGCACAATCGTATTATGAATAATATGATTATTATTATAACCAATTTTAACACATTTTTAACTGAAGCCGATTAATTATGATAATATCATTAATATCGGTTAATTTAATATAAATTGGTTAGTTAGCTGTTAATAATTAACAATAGCTATAACACTTAAGGAACTGTTTCGTCAATACAAATACAACATCTAACATAATAAATCAAAAACAGATTTTCCATCGGTAAATTATTTTGTTACATGTCGTTTGACTGTTCTAATGAAAGCTAGATTTGTCTGAAATTTCTTTTTAATACCATAATCAATATAAATTCGTTTTAATAATTTTAATACTTATACGTGCATTTGTTTCAAGCAATACCATTGTTAACTCTAATTTATAAATGATTCAATTGAATAAATTGTTGGCATTAATTAAAATGTTACTTTAGAAATCTTGACATATTCGTTTATAATATGCATTTATTTAACATTTTTATACAATTCAGTTTATTTGCCTGCAACAGTTAAATTAATATAATACGCCTAGTGACAAAATATCGGTAATTTTAAAAGTTTTTAATTCACAAAGTTAATACCTATATAATAACATAAGTCATTAAATTAAAGTCCGTTAATTAATTTAGTAACAACTTCAAATAATCATAAAGCATCATAAAAATGATTTAATACTCTACTATTATAAGGTTAAATCTATTGAATTTTTATTTCTTATTATTCTCTCTAAGAAATCTTTGCTGATCATTTAGTTTTCTTTATTAAAGATTGGAATGGCTCATTCTTCAGATCCTCGAATCGCATTTCGTCTTCATACTGTCACAATTTTCCTAATATCATATTCAACAGTAATTTTGAAGAGATGCTAATTTCGCTAGAAAATTCGACTTAAGTCACTAACATTGCAAATGTTCGTTTTGGGAGTTCCGCCATCAATTTCTGGTTTTGTAATCGTCGTTGCATTCAACAGTTTCTTCAAATTTGCTATCCTTACAATATCCCAATTGGTCTTTCACATGCGAATGTTCTTAAACTTTAATTCCTACAGACGTAGCCAAAAGCATCTTGGCTTCAAATATAACGTTATATTGTTTTACTAATTAGCTAGTTTTAATTACCTTAAAGTAAATACGGATCGATTAGTATCTTGCCAGGCATTTCGAAATAATCTTAACTCAATCTTCAAATACTATAGCACTTTCATGTCTTTGAATATCTGTACCTTTCGTATACTGAAATGTTTATTATTAATAAATCCAAGTTTTAACCTTTATAATGTATATCTTACATTAAGTAATTTTACAAATATATTGCAATACGATTTTTTATATAATAATGTGTAAGTGTCGATTTTAATAAAATTATTGCTATACGTACAAGAATTCATGGTATAAATTATGCAATTTTAAAATGATAAATCAACTAATTAATTCACTAAAATATGTATGATTAGGACTCCATACGAGTTAGAAAAATGAAATTCTGTTAATGTACGTTTCGGCTTAAGACTAATCATTTTTAAATAGACTTGTTCAAATTTTTAAAGTTTCCAACGCCTTATCCTTATCTTTAATACTAATATGTTCTGTTTTTAATATTTTAATTCTAAAATCGAATATTTATCCATTAAAAATAGATTTAATGATAACTCAATTGTAAAATTAACTTACTTGTATTTATAAATAATTAATCGACAAACTATATATTTTTAGATTGAAGATTCAAGACTACGCATGACTGTTCAGATTTGAAGTATTCTGCGTGGTAATTCGATATTCGGATAAATGGACGTGTTGCTATTTATAATACAAACTTATTTTAAAATGCTCGCTTTTATAAATTATTCCTAACATTAAAGCTAAAATGAATATTACGTCAATGTACAATAAGTATGTATTTTAAATAATTTGCCTAAAAGTTTATTCTATTTATAAAACAATAATTGTTATTACAATTCAACTATATTTCACATTTAATTATATTATATATCTATTTTTAATTATATTAATAGATATGTAATCGATTAATAACATTTGTATTTAATAAATAATCATCTTATTAATATATTGTAGGCTATAAGAACTAAATATTATTTTAAATAGCTATACTTAAATATAGTAGGTATTAAATCAAATCGTACTAAGTAAACATATTTTCGTCCATTAACTATTTATTGTTTTTTTTACTTCAGAATCGTAATTCTCATATTCTATCGGGTTAGATTTTCTCAATTAAATCGTCATTTCGTCTATCATCTTATCTCAATTACTTATACCTTCATAAATTCCAATGTTTGACAATTTTATTTTAATGTGACTAGCATCGACGGACTGTAAGACGCCATACAGAATCTGTCCAAATCCCGTAACATTTCGGATAGATCGCCTGCGCACATTCCGGTTTTTATCGTACGATAATTTTAGTTTTTCAAATTGTAAGCTTCCTTAAAACAATTAAAATCACAGTTGGTTCGTTTTCAATCTTCAACTAGCGACAGAATTTTTAAATATAATGCCGTAATCGAACTTTACTGCTTTCAAAAATGATTATGGATAAGTTCATATATTAAATTATATGCTATTTTAATGGTAGCAATTGATTCTTAATTCCTACTAATAGGAAATACGTCGATTTTCGCATCAATTTAAATATGTTTTTAACATTATTCAAATACATCCATAGGATCTTTAATTTTTGAATTAGTATTGCTTTATAAGAAAGACTCTTCAAGTTGAAATTTATTTTGAATTTTAATATATGCTGTACATTAAGTAAATTTAAAAAATAGTAGGCATTCAATAGACGTATTTGTTTAATAAAAATGTTTGTCGTCTCATAAAACGTATGTTAGGTGTCTGAGTACTACAAAACTGTAGCATAAATTGTTGCATGTTCTTCCAGTAGCGTAATGATAAATTATGAACTTGTAGACTCAATATTTGGCTCCGACGTTTCGAGAATACTTTATCAGCTAGTTCTCGATAAATTATTTAAAAATGAATACGTTTAATGTACGTTTTGCGCACTATGTTACTTTATGAAGTTTTTTTAGGATTCTGCTTCAAATAATATATTAAGATTTATCCAACGTAATTAGTCTTTAAATCACTAAAATGGAAAATCGAGTACGGCGATTAAAACTTTTCTTTAGTTGTACATTATTTTAAAACGAATAGTTCCGATTAAAAAGCATTCCGAATTTAATCTATACAACATCACATCTGATAGATCGGTCTTATAGTATTACTTGTTAGTCTTTGATATTTTATAAAATTTTGACCTTAGGATTTCGTTAAGTTTAACATGAAGAGTTTCAAGATAAATATTATGAGAATCTCAAATTATAGAAATATATGACTGATTCGATATTGTGGAAAATGGAACACCATTTGAAAATCTATCAATACAAATTCCCTAACGTATTTAGAACTGGTCCTACAGCATTTCTATAAATTATTCAAATGCTAAGTAATTTTGTCTAAAAGGAGATTTACGTCAATAATGAGGAATACATATATTCTTGTATACCATGAAAGCGACTTTGAGATCTGCCATGGTGCAGTCACATAGCTTTGGTAAGACTGAAATTAATTGCTGTGATATAGTAATTTTCATATGGCTCGTGACATTTGCACATTTTAATAAAACTTAGCAGTCAATATCGTTATTTGTAATCGGTAATTCTAAAGTAGGTTATGGTAGATCATTTAATCCAACGTATTCTGTGGTTCTGACCAATAAAATATTTCAAAATAAAATTGTAGCGACTCATGAGTTATCATTGAATTTGTGCAAATAACTATACGTTTCATATATATGACGGACGGTTTTTCGTTTCATATCGCAAATAGCTAATGTATAGCTATATCTATAAAAATTTGATACTATAATTATATGTTTTGGTACTTATGTATATGTTAGGTAAATTTATGATTTTATCGGAAGTTAAAATAAAAATTGTGCGCATAATTAACAACTGATAAGTTTTAATTAATCAAATGAAATTCATTATTATACATTCAAATTAATGTAAATCGCCTTACGATATGTTTTTATTATTGACTAGTTTAAAACGACGAGGGACGAATGTGAAAAGCTTGTGCGCCATGCGCGCCACTTTCGGCATTTAGCAATCGGGACCGTCGGTGTATTAAGATAAATTGCATTTATAAATATGAATAAGCTTTAACGATTATTTTAATTAAACCAAGTTCTTTAATTTTTGCGTTCAATCTTAAATAAGTATTGAATGTGGTATTGATAATAGCATTTCGTAAATGCAAATCTTTTTGTTATCGAAAACAGTGTAATTTGTGTGATGGAAACAACCAGTTCCTATTATATAAATGCTATTTTTCTTAAATTATTCTAATGACTACGTTAATAGATATAAATATGCACTTAATTGTTTTTAAAATTAATCCCTAATTTTACTTTTATAGATGCTTAAATGAAAGGTTCAAGTAGATTATTTACATGATTTCTAATCATTCTGATCAATTAAAATATTTAATGAAATATCATGTAGGTCTTTATTCAAACGTTTATTGTTTAAATAAACTATTTCGATTCTCATGAACGATAGTTAGGCGTTTGTTCGTATTTGAGCATTACGACTGAGCAAAATGTTACATAATTGTTTCTCATGTAGACTAAGTATACAGGTTAGAACTTTATGATCAATAATTTTGCTCCTACGTTTCAATAATATATTTATCATTTCTTAGTTCTCGAAATTTTTAAAATCGAATACCCTGTTTCATATAATTCACACATATGTTTACATTTATAATTAATATTTTTTATCTATTAAAATAACAATTTATTAGATTTATAGAATCCCACTTGATTTACAACTAAATCAGTATAATTCAAGAATAATCAAGTGGCAGCATTAATACTTATGTCTTAGTTGCATATATTTAAGAATTAATGGTTACATAAACGATTCGAAAGTCTACAAATGAGTCACCATACTGAAGATACGGCTTTAAGCGATAGTTCTCAAGCGTCAGCTGATTGAATTTATTAATATTTGGACCGTAAGTTCGAATTAACATCGAAAGACGTCTCAAAATATTATGGAACAATCAAAATATTATCGTGATTTACTATCGTTCCTAATATCAGCATGTTTCCAACATGAGCCCATTTGAAACTTCTTGCAATATAAATTGTTCCTAGCTAATCGAATTGTCGTATTAAAGTCGTTTTTTTTTTTCACAACATTCAATGTTTTAAATAGACTTTTGTCATTAATGTGCAGCATTTATCTGATTATAATTACATGATACTAACTAGGTGAGTCTATACATTGGTGGTAATTTGAGATTCTATCGATTGTTGCAAAGTCGATACGTACCTGTGTTCATTGAGTTACATCATTTTATTTTAAATAATTTTTATATGACTCGACATTGTAGTAAATTCATGAAAATGTCCCCACACTTCAGGTTAAACTTTGAATGCACATTCAGTATGTCAAATGTGGCTTTTAGTGGTATGACTATAAGAAGAACCACACGTATATCGCGATAACACCATAGAAAGTGTCCGAGCTCATAATTCAACTAATTTGAGATTGTTTACAGGATTAATTTTTCAATTGGTACATTATTTATTAAAACACCTTAAACCGGAAATTTTTTTTAAAACAAAATCAATAAATCCTTTTTAATAAATTTTTAATTAATCGGATTAATAATTTTTTAAAACCAGAATATTAGAAAGTTCAATAAAAAATACCCTTCTTTAAAGATAAATTCTTTAAAAGTAATTATTTAAAATTAAAATGAATATATTATTTCTTAAAAACCACATTTAAAAAAAGAAAATTTTAAAATTAAAAAACCTTTAAAAAAAAATTTTAAATTAAAATGATTTTAAAATTATTGCATTAACAAAATTAAAATTTCAAATTATAAAAATTTTAATTTAAAATTTTTTTTATTTTTATTTTTGAAAATTTTTTGAATTTAATTAAAAATAATTAAATTTTAAATATAATTTTTTATACTCACAAGAAGAAAACAATAAAGAAATAAAATAATTTTTTTAAAAATTGAAATTCTTATTCAATAACCGGAATTAATTAAAGGATTTTAAATAAAAACCTTTTAATTTTAAAGAAAAAATTAAAATTTTTTTTTATTTTAAAAATTTTTTTTTTTTGGGGGTTTGGTTTTCATTTTGGTTTTTATTTTAAATTGAAAAATTTTCATGGTAATTTTAAATTATTTTACACGGAAAAGGGTTTAAATTTAGTTTAAATTTGAAGGAAAAACCCATTAAAATTTGGGTTTTGTAAATAACACAAAGATTTTAAAAAAAAATATTTTAAATTTTTTATAAATTTTAAAATTTCTTTAAAAAATTATAAAAAAAATTTTTTTTTTTTTCAAAAGTTAAATTTTTAAAAGGGTTTCATTTTTGGGGTTTTAACACCCTAATAGTATTAATTTATTTTTTAAAAAGACTTCCCATTAAAAATTGTTTAAATAAAATCCTTTTGGTTTTTTTAAAAAATTTTTATTTAAATTTAAATTTAAAAGTTAAAGGCTTCCAATATTTTAAAAAATTTAAAAAATTTCAAAATAATTTAAAAAAAATTTTTTAAAAAAACCCCCTTTTTTAAATTTTGGGTCCAAAACAAACCCAGAAAATTTAAATTTTAAAATTTTTTTAAAAAACCCGATGTTTTTTTGGAAAATTTTTGGCCGTTTAAAAACAAAATTTAAAAGTTTGGAAAAAACTTTTTGGGCCCCCGAAAATAAATTTTTAAATATTTTAAAATTCCCGGAAAAAAATTTGATTTTAAAAAAAAGGGAAAAAAATTTTTTAATATCAAACAAAGTGGGCCTGTTTTTAAATTTAAATTTTTCAAATTTAAAATTTTGGGGAAAATTTTTAAAATTGGGTGGAAAAAATAAAAATTAAACCCAAAAAAATTTTAAAAAGGATTTCCTGCCTTTATTTTTTAATTTTTTAAATTTAAAAAAAGAATAACGTAAAACATTATTTTTGGTTTTTTTTAAAAAAAGTGCCCACTTTGTTTTTTTTTTGTTTTTTAATTTCAAGATAAACCAATAAAGATTTTACAAATGTAAAAATATGTTACAAAATCCTTATAGATTTTCAGAAAATATCTAAAAATTAATCTTTATTATCGTACAAGATCAATAAATGTCTATTACAGAATATCAAATAAATTCATACATCATTTACAACGTAAAGAAACTTTTCGAAGTCGTTACCATCGATAAAAAACGATATAGGGGAAGGTGGCCTAAAGCGGGATATGTAGGTAAAATGAAACATAAGTGTTTCTCGTTCTAGCAAAGCTGATGACACCGCGCATTTCCTCATGATGTGTCTCTATGAATGCTAGTGTTGTTTAGATAACCGTAAAAGTGCGATCTGAGCATTATTAAAAGAAGGAGAGTGCTTTTATTGTTTTGTTGTAGCACTACTATAATATTTACAGTCAACGGCGTAAGGTTCCGCAACAAAACAGCTTGTGATCTTGAATTGTTATTGAACTTAGTATTATCTACAAAGGTTAAGTTAACGAGCAGTGTATGTGCGACTCTTCTGAAAGTCTCCAATTCTTTTCGTGGTATTTGTTTTCAGATGCCTTCCACATATAAAAGAAAAACTGAGCATCAATCTCGGTCGGAAGAGGCAATGTCTAAAGCATTGGAAGCACTGCAAAGTGGAACTTGTGATTACTTAAAAGCTGCTAAGAGATTTAATGTTCCAAAGTCGACTTTAGAAAGGCGATTTAAACATAAGAATAAACAAGCGATAGGCCCTTCGAAACAGCTTGGTAGTAGGAAATTAACATTTTCAAGAGAACTAGAGGAGCAATTGGTAGGGTATACTAATAACATGGAAGGTATGATGTATGGATCAACAACAAGAACTATTCGAAGTCTTGCGTATCAACTTGCTGTCAAGAATAATATTCAACATCATTTTAATAATGAAACAAAATTAGCCGGATTTGAAAAGAAACAAATTGTCTCTTCGACGTATCATTTATGGCACCACTTAGCACATTTTATACACAAGAAGTGGAAATGTGGTTGAGGAATCACCCAGGGCGATGTGTTACTATAAGTGAAGTCGGTTCCTTATTTGGTAAGGCATTTTTCAGAGCCGCAATACCTCTAAACGCTATTAGCGGTTTCCTTAAAACTGGATTGTGTCCATTAAACTGCACGATATTCACCGAAGATATGTTTGTCGCAACTTTACCAACTAGTCATGACCCAGGACAAAACAGCGACACTCACACTATTGAAAATAAAGCAGTAGCAGATGTGTTACTTGAAAATGAAGAAGAAAAGGAAGATATTGACCATGACTTTGTAAGAGAATTTACACCAGAAAAACAAATAATAACACAAATCGAACGACCATCAACTAGCGGTGTTGCCAATTTAATTACTCCCGACTTAATTGCTCCCCATCCAAAAGCTGGTAAACACGGCCCATCAAAAAAGAAAGCTAACAAAAGGGGTAAAGCTACTGGGGCTAAGGGGCTAAGCTAAGGGGCTACTGCTTACGAGTAGCCCCTATAAGAGCGAGTTGGAAACATCCTTCGCAGAGAAAAAAAGAAAAATCAATGCAGACAAATTAAAATCGAATATAACAAAAAAATCCGTAAAAGATACCGCTACAGGAAGCAGCACTTCGAAATGTATCTAAATCTAAGGTTTATACGATATCAAAGTGCAGTTCAAGTAACAGCGAATCTGACGTCGACGTGGATTGCCTATTCTGCGGAAATAATTATTCCAAAGACCACTGCGGCGAAGGATGGATAATGTGCGGTCAGTGCGGCAAATGCGCGGGTATAGAAAGTGATGATGAAGCATTCATTTGTGATGTTCTTTTTCATTTTTCATTTTTGTTGATGAATATATATAATATAATTTAATGACCATGCTATAACATATCTTTTTTGCAAACTTCTACGATAATTAAATTCGTCTATACCAGGGGTATATATATACCTTTTGAGTCGGAAGAGCCAAAAATTACAATTTACAAAATTTCAAAGTTTTTAAAGAGCCACAAAATTTTTTCTTGCCAACAATAAATAGTACTCGCATAAATAACTAGAGCCGCAGCTTCACATCCAAAGAGCCACATGTGGCTCGCGAGCCGCAGGTTGTCGACCCCTGGTCTATACCAAAGTTTTAACGTTAAGTATCCCATTTTAGGCCACCTTCCCCTATAAGTATTCATTTTCGAGCGACCACTATCCCCTTAAGATGCGCGTTTTTAAATGTTTTGCGTACAATAGCGATTTTGAATTATTTTTGAAAACAACACAGACCACTCCAAATAAACTTCTACTCTAAATGTTAGCGATCGTTTTGCTAGCTTTCCACTGGAAACGTTTGGCGTATTTGATAAGTTTTTTTAATAAATAAGCATATTACCAGTAAATTCGACAACAATTTCATCTACTAGGAATTGTGGTCGATAGTCGTTTATATTGCTTATGTAAATTGTCAAATCTAGATCTGAACTTAAAGGTGTCGGCACACCCAAATCGTATGCTTCTATTCGTATCTAAAATTGGCACGGTATCAGTTTACGTGTTAAAATCGCACATATTACAATATTAGAAGCGTACATCATAAATTTTCTGTTTACTTCGATTTAACGGCAAACGTAGCTCCAAAACTCCGGAGACTGGTTGTAAATTGAAAGTTTTCCAATGCCCCGCGGGATCAGATTTTAATCTATACCTAATCGCCCCGTTAGATCCGACATCTTCATCTGACGCTACAATTTGTAATAAAGCGCTCCCCACAGTCGCATTCTAAAAAGTTAACTAGTGACTATTTTAGTTTAAAAAAAACGCACGACCGATTGATTACTTCTGGAACTCTAAGTGTAGAATTATGTGGCGGACTTATAAAAACAGGAGCGTGATCGTTATAGTCGGTAATACATATATGCAGTGGAGATTCGACTAAATGACTAGGCGTTCCTAAATCCTGGGCTCTAATTATTAACGTATAATTTCCATGTTTTCCTTTTAAAGATCTAAGACTCCGCAATTCTCCGGACCATCGACTTGTTTGTTGCAATTGAAACATATCGGGCCGATTACCATCAGATATATCTAATAACACCTAAAACGGATATTTATAGTTTTCTGTTTGAATATGTAACGAAATGTTATATTACTTGTCCGTTGGGCGTTTCTGGATCATCTGCATCCGTTACCTGTATCGATGCAATCGGTTGTCCTAACTCGTGAAATTCAGTTATACTTATGCACGATGAGGTTGTCAATAAAAGTTTTGGGGGATTGTCGTTGATATCTGATACCGTTATGCTAAAATAATTTTTGTTTGCAAGATTATTCCTTTAAAACAGTACCTAAATATCTAATAATCGTAACGTGCAGATTTTGCAATTATTGTTTTATTTAAAACTTCATTATGTAGATAAGTGTTAGGTACTCAATATGAATTATTATAATATAATTTTGTATTACTTAATATGTTTGAAGGCGTATCTACTTTCTCCGCTATTGTATCCATATTGATAGTTATCCCATGCCTCCAAAATTAATAAAAAGGAATGTTTGACTTCGCGATCTAACGATTCAATCACTTTTAATACACCTGTATCTGGATCGATACTGAATTTTCCCTAAAACAAGAAAAACGATTAAATATTGATGATTTAATAAATACGTGTAGGTATCTATATTACATTTAAATTTATTTACATTTGTTCGGTATACATTACACCGACCGTGAGAGAGAAATATAAAAAAAAAAAAATGAAAACCGCTTTGATTCAAAAATGTTCAATTTTGATTTGATTCCTACCGATCTCGATGTACTTAAAAAATTGTCAAATGAAAATCAACTTCAAATTGATACCTACTATTAGATAGGGCTTTTTTTAATTTTCACATAAGCACGTTCACTTTTGCCGATTGCGAGTTTTTCCGGACATCGAATGGACAAATGGCGTCGTTGTGTCAGTTAATGTAAATTGACTTTTTCCCTCGGTGTACGATTAATTTAATTTCGCACTCACATCGAAACACTTACTTGCGAGCTTATTCTGTCCAGCAAATACGTCACTTTTCCAAAATCGCCAGAGTCCGAATCTTTGGCCTCCACAACCGCGACGGTTTGTCCAACCGAAATATTTTCGGGTATAGTGAGTTCCGTTGGTTCTTGCAAAAAATAAGGATTGTTATCGTTCTCGTCTAAAATTTGGATGTAAAGCTCAACTCTGCTAGAACGGGGAGGTATTCCGGAATCGATAGCTTTCACCTAAAACATTTAATAAAAATAAACAAACACCTCAATAAACGCCCCCACCGCTACTTACTGTAAAATTTAACCAATTGTGAATTTCGTGGTCAATCTTATTTGCAACAATCAAGTCTCCCGTGTTACTGTCTAAGTGAACTAGTTCGGTAATTTCTGTACGTCCTTCTAAACTATAAGTTATCGTTTTGTTTTTATCCAAATCGTCCGCAATTACGCTTCCTATAACTATCCCGTTTTTACTATTTTCGGTTATGCCAAAACGGTAATAAGATTTTCGAAATTTGGGATTGTTATCGTTAACATCTTCAACTTCTATTACGAGCGATGCTGAAAACGACTCGGAATAATTCAAGTCGCGTTAAAAACGTACAAAAACGCACCTTTATCAATTTGCGAACCTGTATCCGAAGAGTTATCTTCAACAATTAGACCCACGCGAATAGTTTCCGCCACTTCTCTGTCTAACGTTCTGGCAACAGTTAGTATTCCATCGACTAATCCCAAGTCGAATATTTTTGTGCAGTCATAATCTAAAGATCGCAATGTGATTCCGTATTCCGTTTTCGCTTCGCATTTCGAAGGATCGATTTTAAATTGCAAAGAGGCCGATATGTCGGGATCGTTGGCCTCAAGTTTCGCAATTATCGTACCGACCTTAAGGAAAATATTAATCTACCTATCCGCTGTTTTTTGCAAAGCGCGCTCAAATACTTACGGGTACATTTTCGTGCACTTTTAACGGTAGCGGTTTAATAAAAACTGGCGGTTTATTGTTGACATCCCGTATGGTGATGTTAACGGGGACGATCGAATGAAGTTGCATATCTCTAGGCGCACCGTCCAAAGCGACTACAATTAGGGAATAGTGTATCTTTCTGGGATGATGTAAATCTGGATCCAAAAAAGTACCCATCGCAACCGATATAACGCCAGTTTCTGCTTCAATGATGAATTTATTAAACGCGCCACTTTGTATTCTGTATACTATACGATTATTAGGCGACGATCCATCCAAATCGCGAGCCTTCACCTACGATTCTAAATTAGAAAACTTAAAAAAAAACAAAGTTTTAAAACGTTAAAGTACTTGTAAAATGGCAGTTCCGCCCGGGGTTGTTTCGGGAATGGTTTTATTGTAAAAAAAGTATTCGAAATAGGGGGCATGATCGTTAATGTCTTGAACATAAACGGTCAATGTTCGCATCCGTATGGAAACTCGGCGTGCCCCCATCCTTGGCTCTTACGGTAAGATATAAAATTCGAACATTTTCTTCCGAAGGTCCATCCAGTTCTTCAAAATCGATAGGAAACTTGGGTTTTACGAATCCGTTAACGGGATCGATCGTAAAGTTGTTTTGTAGCTCTCCAAAAAGCGTATATTCGATTTCGCTATTTTTGGTGCCTATTTGCATAATAATTTATTGATAAAATTACGGCGCGTGTTTAACCAACTAAACTTTTACCGTTTAAATCTGCATCCTTCGCTTCAATTTTTAACGGGTGCTCGAAACTTTTCATATTTTCAAGCAGTCGTATTTCGTACGAATTTTGAACGAATACCGGAGCATTATCGTTCACGTCCTCTATGTTGATTATCAACTGGACCGAATTTCGATTTCCCTTTCCCAAGTCGTCTCTTGCCTCCACCTGTGACGTAATGTCTCGAAACCTGCTCCCTATCCCAACTAGGACCTCCGGCCGTTTTTACCGATATTACTCCAGATATTGGATGCAGATTTAATCTGCAACGTATATTTTAGTTCGCGAATGCGAAAAACAAGTTTAGACACTTACAAATGTGCAACACTGCCGGCCAGATTTGTGTATCTCACTCCTCGGGTTCCATAATTTTCGGAATCGTCGTCTAACGCCTGTACCCAGGCCACTGTGGTGCCGATCTCGCAATTTTCCGGCACCGTCACTTCGTACACGTTCTTGGTAAATTCTGGGTGATTATCGTTTCGATCTCGCACGTGCACGACCACCGACACTTCGCTGTGTTTCGGATTCTTCGCGACCACTTCCTGAGCAACGAGAGTGAAATTTATGTTCGTTATTTGTTCAAAATCGAGGAAGCTGGCGTTTTTTACTCGGATCAAAAAGGTCGCTTCGTTGATTATTTTGGTAGGCACAACTTCAAATATGTCATTAGCTCCCGAAAGATACAACTGAAAAGTTCCGTTGTTGCCCTAAAAACGATAACGTTATTTGTATTTAAGTTTAAAATTTACCTACAGCTCATCCAAACCGATATCGATAATCACGTCATCAATACAAGGTTACTTAGGTGGAAGGAACATGTGAAGAAGAAAACAAGTGACACTTTTGACAACAAGAAAACTTTTTTTTTTAACCTGTATTTATACAATCAGTCTTTTTGAGACTATAAGTACAACTTGTGTATGCTTAACCTAAAACTTAAATTATTAACAACATAACATGTAGAGTAATGTCCCAGTGGACATTCTCCATAGAGAATATTTTTACATAATTATGACTTGTTTATTAACTAGAATCTAGTGAGTAGATCAGATGGTTTGAATCGCTTTAATCTTCTTGGTTCTTTTTCGTCCAGTAGCAGTGAGGTAGCCAGTTCGTTTGGATGTGCTGTTATCTTAACTTTGTATTTTGTGCTGTATTTTGTAATTTCTTCGCGGATGGTAGATCAGCATGGGGCATTTACTATTGCTCGTAAAACCTTATTCTGAAATCTTTGCAAAATCTCTATGTTTGAATTGCACGTAGAACCCCATAGGGGCACGCCGTATGTCCAGATGGGTTTCAAAATAGTTTTATATAGTAGCAATTTGCTTTCCATTGACAGTTCCGATTTTCTTCCGATTATCCAGTAAATTTGTTTGAATTTAGCTACCAGCTGAGGAGATATGAGTACGCCAAGTTAGTCTTCTGTCCAAGTGTAGACCTAGATATTTCACTACATCCGCTTGAGGTATTTGGTTTCCATTTAAGATGACCGGAGGACAGGTTTCTCTTTTCAGGGTGAAGGTAACTTGTGTCGATTTTGTTTCATTCGTTTTCATTCTCCATTGTTTCAGCCAATGTTCTAGGTAGTTTACGTGGTCTTGAAGATGTCTGGTTGCGCATATGGGGTCATTGTGTGAAGCTAATATCACTGTAGCGTCAGCACTGTATGTTGCTATCATCGTTGTATTAATTTCAGGTAGATCTGCCGTATAAAGTGAGTATAATGTGGGGCCCAAAATGCTCCCTTGCGGGACACCAGATTCGATAGGATAGAGTTCGGAATGTGCTTCTTGGTATTTTACATGGAATGTTCTGTTAGAGAGGTAGGATTTAAGAAGAGAGTAGAAAGGATGTGGGATTGTGTGTTTGAGTTTATACAGTAGTCCTAAATGCCATATTTTGTCAAAGGCTTGACTTATGACGATGAAGACGGCTGAACAGTATCTTTTCTCTTCCATAGTGTTGTTGATTTTATTTACGATTCTGTGAATTTGTTCTGTGGTTCCGTGTTGTTGCACCAAAGATAGCAATATAAAAATAATACAAACTTTCCAGAACAAGGTATTGCGCAACATAGTAGACGCACCTTGGTATGTACGTAACGCTGACTTGCATCGAGATCTGGACATCCCTACGGTTATGGAAGAGATTAAGAGGTTCGCCGGTAAACATGAAGTCAGGCTACACCTTCATGAAAATATAGAAGCCCTTCAGCTACTGGATAGACAACATATTATTCGTAGACTGAAGAGAACCAAACCCTTCAAGCTCGTGTAAAGTGACTGTGTAAAAGCAGAGTACAGTGCGCAAGTGAATGTGTAAACAAACAGTCAGAAAAAACTACAGAACATCAACGGATGGACTATAGTTTGTTAAGTATTTAATTTTAAGATTTATCAGAAATAAATTAATGGTTGGTCTTGCAGACCAGTTTTAATCGTGTAAGCACCAAAGGTGTTAACTTAAAAAAAATACAAGGTTACTGGATGATGACGTTTCACACAGTGCCGTCACCTCGTACCTCGTATTTTGAAACAATCTAGTAACTTTTTGTTGATGACGTGAATATCATATAGGATTGGATAAACTGTACACTTGTCGGTGCGTACCTGATCGTGATCATAAACTTCGGGTAGGGCGTTATTGAGGAATATCAGTGGCGTATTAATTGGTGAATTTTCTGCTATTTCGCATTCATAGTAACTGCTACGAAATTTTGGGGTTTCATCGTTTACATCGGTGATCATAATTGTTATTTCCGTTGTTGCGGACGGCGCAGGTTTTATTTTGCCACCCATTTCGGTTGCCTGAATAATAAAATAAAATAATCGATAGGTATTTTTAAGTTACCGCCCGTATTTATTTGATATTCTTACCGTTATCTGTAAAATATACGCTCCGGAAGTTGAAGATAGCGATTCTCTGTCGAGGTTTCTCGCAGTAAATACGGTGCCGGTGGTGTTTTCTATTGAAAATATTTTTGATTCTTTGCCGATGCTGTTCGATGTTAATTTATAAACAATAGGATTGTTGACTCCTCTATCTCCATCGATTGCGGTCACTTTGTAATCAATCGTACAAGAAACAGCTAGATTAATTCTACGGTAAAAATAATTAAACGCGTCTACCTTGTAAAATTGATGTGCCGACAGGAGCGTCCTCCGCAACTCTTGCTACCGGCTGCACCCTCACAAATTCAGGGGGCTGATCTTCCGTATCTTCGACTTTTATAAGTAGTGCAGCAGTACCTGTATTTACTCTACCTTGTTTTGCCCTATCTACCGCCAAAACTTTTAATTGATGCACAGTTTGTTTTTCATAGTCCAGTGACCCTGAAAATATTTATATCGCGAATACTTAAACTTATTCGTGGATCATAAAAATGTTGTTAAGTATAGGTACCTGCTAAACGTACAATTCCTTTTCCATGGGCCGTATTAATGGAAAATATGGAATTTTCGGAATCTAGCTCTTGGATTTGGTAAACTACTTGTCCGTAAGCTCCTTCGTCGGCATCGATTGCTTGTAAAGTTGCGATCACGCCGGGTTGAGCATCTTCGAATAATGTAATAGTCGACTGGTATGGATTGAATACTGGGACGTTATCATTAACATCTTCTACGAGAAGTAAAAGGCTTTGGGTTACGTAATTTCCTTGGCCAAGTCTATCATCGGTTAAAGTAAGGACTAGAGCATATTCATCACGAATCTAAAAATGTTTGTTATACCTGAATATATATATTATACATTATACATTATACATATATTATTATACATGAATTGTTTTTTATAACATTTAGGTACCGCGCGTCGTGTACTGGAGAACATATTCTGTGTAAATGTGGTTAAGGGCAGGAGGGTATCTAGAACTTAGCGAAACGTCTGAATAGATGGTACTATAGCAAATTTCTTATCAATAGACAACGATATTAACACTAGTTCCTTGAAGAGACAATTTAAAAGCTTATTATCGGTCCCGGTTTATTTATGACCTACTGATTTACGACTTCTCAAACGTTTGGTTTGGCAGGTAGAAGTTCTTTATGAGAACGGTTTATTGTTATTAGAATACAGTTCTTCATGCGATACGTACGCGCGTTATATTTGAATAAAATATCTCTAACAATAAGCATTTTTCAGATTTTTTAAAGTTAAAACTTTTGCCTGTACTTTAACTTAAATTTAATTTTAAAAGAAGTTGATTTTTAGTACAATATTTATAAGACTTTTTCTACGTAAACTAAGTCAAAACATATCTTCTTAATTTGTTTGTTAGGATCATCTCGTTATTGTTTAAATAATAGACTCGTACTCACTCTCACTCACGCCCGGTGTCTCAGTATTGAAATTGGGTTTTTATCATTACGACGGATAAATATCAAGTAACGAATACATTTTTTATTTTACACACATACCTACGTTTATTAATATCTATCTAAAATTGTGCAATGGAAATAATCTAGCACATGTGCTTATCGCCAAGTTTGGGTAACTTACAACGATTTATCGGACAGGCACATGTGCATAAAACATTTATTTGTAGTCAAAAGATCGATTAAATTTTACGTATGTAAATTTTTTTTATTGGTTAGTTCATATGAAACATCACAATAATAATTTTATTTGTTCAGTACGTTCCGTGATTTCTTTGATGAACGTCGCGCGCGCTGTCGATATATACAATTTTCGGTTTCGTTCACTCTTGCTTTTTGGTGTTCATTCTTTCATTTCCGTGAATGTTTTAAATTAGCTTTATTGAACAAACAGATTTATTTATATTTTAATAAATAATTGAATTCGTTTCCTCGTTTAAAATAAATTATTTGTGGACGTTCGGTTCGGAGCTTTGGAGCTTTGATCGACGCTTTTTAAAAATCACGTAAGTCCATGTATTTTGTATTTTAATTTTTAATAAATTTTTATTTATACCGAACGACGATTTAACAATAATTATGTAATTTAAAATTAAATTCCGGCATTTTAATTAAATTGAATTTTAACTAAAAAATCCAGTTTAATGAATATATAGTTTCTACAAATTTTTGTGAAATGAGATGAATTTTTAGACAAATTTTACATTTGAAATGTATATAATCGCACATGAAGTAAGAACAAAGCGGATTGCGTGAATAACATGCGTTACAAAGCTTTACTTATCTCCTCGAGGTCAAGGTTCAGGTTTATTGGGGAAAATTTCAAGTGGAGGCCATGTTTCTTACTCAAGTTTTTATTTTTGAATGAACGTTTAATAAAAACAAATTGAATTAGGTAATATATCTACAAATTATAGGTACCCATGTGTGTGTGTGTGTGTGTGTGTGTGTGTGTGTGTGTGTGTGTGTGTGTGTGTGTGTGTGTGTGTGTGTGATTAGTCAGATGCCTCGTCGCTAATATATTATCTTGTAATATGTATATATGTATGCCTGTATATGTATATATGTATGCCTTGTAATATATATATCCATGACCTCTTCTACCATAGGTGTAGAGGGTTGCAAATATATCTAAATATTACAATAATGATTTCACAATTTCTACGAATTAGGCCTGAATCACTGTGAATTACTTTAAATTAGATTGAATTTGTATTGCCGTGTATAAAATTTACTATAATCACCTACTCTTCGGGTTTTTTTTATGGTATTTTTTATGTTAATGGTTTTGGCCTAGTCAATTAGGCTGTCTAATTTTTGTTGGTTTCTGATTTTGGGTTAGTACCTATGCAAAATTTACGAACGTCCATGGTTGCAGCGGGATTCGAACCCGCAACCCAGTGAGTTGCTAGAAAGGCTAGTATGAGAGCCAAACTATCTAGGCCATCACCGCCCCATTTTCTATGGTAAAGTTAACAGATTGATATGGTTTAAGCGTTTTGCGTTTGTGTCATTGTTCTTGCCAGGGCGCGATAGGGTTATTTTTGCTAGTTAGGTATATATTTGTTGTGTTGCACTTGATAAAACATTTAATCAAACTTATCAAAAAGTTATTTGATACCAAAGAACCTTGATAATTTTTAGAAGTGGTCTTAAAATGAATTATTCATAATCAACTAATCTAAAATCCAACATTTCAACATTTATCTAATTTTAAATATAACTTTATAATTGTCGTTTTTCGGGGATTTAATTAATTAATAGTTATTTATATTTATACCTACAGCAAAATAATGTTATTCTATGGAAAACGTATTTAAAATATATTATATGAGCCAATTATATGTGTAAAAGCTTCGAAGATAAAGGTATCATTAAAATATAACAGAAATAATTAATGAACGAAAGCAAATGATAAATTTGTAACTTCGAAACACAGTAAGGCAAGTACTACGTACCTAACTAAACCAGGAATATCCCTAAAGGTGGTTATAAAAATGTTGTTAAGTATAGGCACCTGATAAACGTACAATTCCTTTTCCATGCGCCGTATTAATGGAAAATATGGAATTTTCGGAATCTAGCTCTTGGATTTGGTAAACTACTTGTCCGTAAGCTCCTTCGTCGGCATCGATTGCTTGTAAAGTTGCGATCACGCCGGGTTGAGCATCTTCGAATAATGTAATAGTCGACTGGTATGGATTGAATACTGGGACGTTATCATTAACATCTTCTACGAGAAGTAAAAGGCTTTGGGTTACGTAATTTCCTTGGCCAAGTCTATCATCGGTTAAAGTAAGGACTAGAGCATATTCATCACGAATCTAAAAATGTTTGTTATACCTATTTATACATGAATTGTTTTTTATAACATTTAGGTACTACGCGTCGTGTACTGGAGAACATATTCTGTGAAAATGTGGTTAAGGGCAGGAGGGTGTCTAGAACTTAGCGAAACGTCTGAATAGATGGTACTATAGCAAATTTCTTATCAATAAACAACGATATTAACACTAGTTCCTTGAAGAGACAATTTAAAAGCTTATTATCGGTCCCGGTTTATTTATGACCTACTGATTTACGACTTCTCAAACGTTTGGTTTGGCAGGTAGAAGTTCTTTATGAGAACGGATTTGCCTAGTATAGTTCGAATTCTCAATCTATACATTCAAAATAGGTTTCGATGCACGTCATCAATAAGAAGTGAATAAATTGTATATTTGTAACATTCAGTTTAAAGTTTTGAACGTGGCATATTCTATTCGATGATTTACCTGCACACATATAACACGACAAAGAAAGACTGCAATTTATTAGTACCTATTGTAAAAATAGGTACGAGGTTTTATTGATGACGTATATTGGAACCTATCTTGAATAACGTATAATTAAACACACTACTTCTATCCGTACTGAAAATGATATAAAATGCATTTTACTTTGCGCGTACCTGCGCCACCCCGAAACTGTCAGTTTTGATAATTCGATTTCTTGAATTCGCTAATGACCCTGTTATTACAGAATAAGAATGATGTGGTTTTTCATTTCGCATTTATTTAAAATATTTAGCGAAAACTTATAAACTCATTGCCGATTTTTTCACCTCTTGGTGAATTTATCTGATAGGTATTTCCCGTAGAATCTAATTTTACTTTAACCGTACTTTGCACGACCAACTGTTTCCACGGTAAATACCTATACGGTTACCGATAAATTTACCAAGAGATGGAAAAATCGGCTCTAAGATCGAGAGTAAGTTTTCGCAAAATATTCTAAATAAACGGGAAACGAAAAACCACATCATTCTTATTTTGAACGTCGTACTTTGAGAACGATTCATATCTAATTACTAGTTATTATCGCACCCAAGTAAGCGGATTATCGAAACTGGTCCTTTCGGGGTGGCGCAGGTACGCGCAAAGTATAAACGTTCCCTCGTTCCTTTTTTCTTTATTGTTCAAGTTATTTGTAAATTTTATTTGGTACTCGTATTCGCCATTCATGACTTGTTTGGTGTATCGATCTTGGACCAACGTTAAAAATTGTTGTTTATTAAAAGCTTTTAAATGACATACGACTTGAAATGCGTTTCCATTTGAAATTTTTTAGTTGACCTCCCACTCCCGGATGTTACACACCTAAACATTTTCCATCAAAAATTGTGCCCTAAAAATAATGGAATAGATAGGTAAATGCGTGTTCGCCGATTTTTCCATATAGGTACCCAACAATTTCCGAAAAAATGGTGCGGGGCCAGGCTTTGTGGACATTTGGTATATCTATGCCATTTAAAACAAAACAAAACGAAATTTTTAACATTATGTTTAAATCTAATAACATTTGCAACCATTTCATTTTGTTTGTAATAATAACACTTAAATTTTGAATAGCTGATTTATAATTCATATTGTTTATTACAAACTACATTATTTTTTATTGCATATATTATTATTATTAAAAATTATGTAGTAGCAGAGGTGCATATAACGTTTTTATTTTTAAAAAGCAATTTCTGACGCTTTCTAACTATTTAAAACTTGCCTGCAGTTTCGAATGTTTTTAAGGGCGTACGGTCCCTATCGCCGCCAAACGATAATCCGTAGATGGCACTGTTAGTGAATTTTAGAGAAATTTTAAACAGACCATCCTTCTTGGTTGAAATAGCCTGCCTCTGTAAAGTCGTAAAATCTACCTGCTTTGAAGCTAAGGGTATAAATGTTTATATACGGTGTTTTTACATTAAAACGTATTCGAAGACGATTTTAAAATTCGCAATACAAAAGTTAAGATTTAATGTTAAGTACTGAAAAACTGATTTATTTAAAGTTCGCTAATAAATAATCTACTTTAATTTTAATTGAAATTAGAAAATTAATTAATAATTAATATTATTATTATAACAATATAAATAGGGCGTTCTCGAGGATATTGAATGCGAACGGATCTCGGTTATTGTATTATTAAAAAATGTTGTTTTTAAAAAAATAATAGATTTCACATGTGAAAAGTATTACATTAGGAAAATTGTAATTTAAGTAGATGCATATTAAAAGAATATGTCTCGAATAAATTGTAATAATGTTTATTTAACTTTAATAAATTTTCTTTTTCGATAACTGCATATAAAAAGTTTATTCTTATTGTTTCTGTTACGCGAAATAAGGTATTCTGCGAACGGAATGCGAAATGACAGTTCGGGACGCGAAAGATTATGGATTGTTATTATCATTAACTTCAAATTAATTAATCGTAAATGTCAAATTTTCTAATCACATTTTTACTAATTTTGGGACAGTTATGAAAAAAATATTTGATACATGATTGCGAAATGCTTTCGCATTCTCGAATGGTTTATTTGCTCGCTAGCGCTCGCAGAAAAACTTTTATTCTCGAATGCAAATACCTAGTATAGTAATATTGTATAACTAGTGCTAAAATATTCACCTTTCCGCACGTGTTATATACTATGCTTTTCCGACGACCACAAGTATTTTTATTAAAAAAAATTGATTTTTGACGTTTACGTAAGTTCGTTTGACATTTTAATAAAATGTCGTGATTAATATTTTGTTAATCAGGATTCCGTTTCTAAAATGTATGTAAAATGTCATATACTAACCGTTTATTGATGTTACAATAAATTATGTCTAAATTCACAATATTAACTTAAAGGACTTAAAAGGAGAACGTTTCGCTTGATTTACACTGTTAAGTGACCAATGCTCGCGTTAGATCTTTAGGTTGTAAAATTTATGACCTTTTACAATAAAAATAGGGAGGTCTAGTCATATTACCCAGTATTTAACAATAGTTGTGGGATGACCCACAACCATTGTCCGATATTGGGCGTCAACATTTAAACCAAAAATTAAAACTTCCAACAACCCGCTTTTGATTATTTATAAAAAATTCATGTAAAAACGAAAATGATCATCAGAAGTGATTCTTAACGGCAAGACGTGTTAAAATTTCTCAAATTTATTCAAATGATCGTTAAAAACACACATTGAAATTTTAAAAAATTGCGAAGCAATTATTTAATTAAAATAAGTATTTATTAAGCAAAAGAGCACGTTGTGCCGTAGAGGGAATGTTACGTTACCCACTAGTTATTAATTTGCAAACTTTGGTTACCCCAGTTTTGAGTTATGATTGCAGTAAAATTGTACTTTTTACACAATCATTAAGGTTTTTAAAGGTGTTATGGAAATGATAGATTTTTTTAAGTATTTTTCTGTGAATCGGAACATTGTAATCTATGGAAAACGTAATTTATTTTATAAAAACATCAATCTTTTTATTTGGACCGTACCACCTTAATAACCTTTATATATCTGTCAGGATTATTTGGGTAATAAATATTTCTAACAAGACCACGTGCCGAGCTGTAGAGGTCTGCACATTCTTTCTCTTTCTGTGAACCCTCTTCGTTTAATTGTGAAATTTTATAAAAACATTTGTACGATTATCAAGTTCTATTAAAGATGAAAACTTGATCGACATCTTAAATGATATAAAAAAACGTTCTCTAGGCAATGACAAAACATGAGCTTGATATGTTGACGCATATATGAAATTTTGAATTTTATTCATAAAAGTAAACTTATACGCAACATTTTTTCAATAAAAAATCTATTTCTACTTCAGCTATTTTCATCAAAACTTGTTATCTCCTAGATATTGTATTGAACATTATACATTGTAAAATTGAAGCCGCAATTTAAATTGGATTTTGAATTGTGTACAAAAGTTCTAATTTCGTTATTAATAATTTTATATTAAATTTTAAAAACTCAAATGATAGATAATTTGATGGCGAAAAATCTCAAAATGAGAGAATTTTGTAGAATTTAAAAATAAACAATATAATTCACTTCTAATGGTCGCCGGGAATAGAGTATATACTCCCCTTAAGTGCGCAAAGTAATACAGAATTTTGTGTTGGTTAACATGCCGTTTAGAATAAACATTGTAACTTTCGACTTTATATATATATATATATATATATATATATATATATATATATATATATTTACTTATTACTTAAAAAATTGAAAATTGTTTTATTTATGAAGATATTTAAAAAAAATTAATAATAGTATTAAGTCGCCTCTAACATTTTTTAAGTGGCGTACGTTTGAATTTTTTTTATCCAACTTATAATTCGACACTAACGTATTATTATGTAGGCACCAGTAAAACAACAGTGGATTTAAATATGGTTTATTGTTATTAGAATACAGTTCTTCATGCGATACGTACGCGCGCGATATTTGAATAAAATATCTCTAACAATAAGCGTTTTTCAGATTTTTTAAAGTTAAAACTTTTGCCTGTACTTTAACTTAAATTGAACTTTAAAAGAAGTTGATTTTTAGTACAATATTTATAAGACTTTTTCTACGTAAACTAAGTCAAAACATATCTTCTTGATTTGTTTGTTAGGATCATCTCGTTATTGTTTAAATAATAGACTCGTACCCACTCTCAATCACGCCCGGTGTCTCAGTATTGAAACTGGGTTTTTATCATTACGACGGATAAATATCAAGTAACGAATACATTTTTATTTTACATACATACCTACGATTATTAATATCTATCTAAAATTGTGCATTGGAAATAATCTAGCACATGTGCTTATCGCCAAGTTTGGGTAACTTACAGCGATTTATCGGACAGGCACATGTGCATAAAACATTTATTTGTAGTCAAAAGATCGATTAAATTTTACGTATGTAAATTTTTTTTATTGGTTAGTTCATATGAAACATCACAATAATAATTTTATTTGTTCAGTACGTTCCGTGATTTCTTTGATGAACGTCGCGCGCGCTGTCGATATATACAATTTTCGGTTTCGTTCACTCTTGCTTTTTGGTGTTCATTCTTTCATTTCCGTGAATGTTTTAAATTAGCTTTATTGAACAAACAGATTTATTTATATTTTAATAAATAATTGAATTCGTTCCCTCGTTTAAAATAAATTATTTGTGGACGTTCGGTTTGGAGCTTTGGAGCTTTGATCGACGCTTTTTAAAAATCACGTAAGTCCATGTATTTTGTATTTTAATTTTTAATAAATTTTTATTTATACCGAACGACGATTTAACAATAATTATGTAATTTAAAATTAAATTCCGGCATTTTAATTAAATTGAATTTTAACTAAAAAATCCAGTTTAATGAATATATAGTTTCTACAAATTTTTGTGAAATGAGATGAATTTTTAGACAAATTTTACATTTGAAATGTATATAATCGCACATGACGTAAGAACAAAGCGGGTTGCGTGAATAACATGCGTTACAAAGCTTTACTTATCTCCTCGAGGTCAAGGTTCAGGTTTATTGGGGAAAATTTCAAGTGGAGGCCATGTTTCTTACTCAAGTTTTTATTTTTGAATGAACGTTTAATAAAAACAAATTGAATTAGGTAATATATCTACAAATTATAGGTACCCATGTGTGTGTGTGTGTGTGTGTGTGTGTGTGTGTGTATTAGTCAGATGCCTCGTCGCTAATATATTATCTTGTAATATGTATATATGTATGCCTGTATATGTATATATGTATGCCTTGTAATATATATATCCATGACCTCTTCTACCATAGGTGTAGAGGGTTGCAAATATATCTAAATATTACAATAATGATTTCACAATTTCTACGAATTAGGCCTGAATCACTGTGAATTACTTTAAATTAGATTGAATTTGTATTGCCATGTATAAAATTTACTATAATCACCTACTCTTCGGGTTTTTTATGGTATTTTTTATGTTAATGGTTTTGGCCTAGTCAATTAGTCTGTCTAATTTTTGTTGGTTTCTGATTTTGGGTTAGTAGCTATGCGAAATTTACGAACGTCCATGGTTGCAGCGGGATTCGAACCCGCAACCCAGTGAGTTGCTAGATAGGCTAGTATGAGAGCCAAACTATCTAGGCCATCACCGCCCCATTTTCTATGGTAAAGTTAACAGATTGATGTGGTTTAAGCGTTTTGCGTTTGTGTCATTGTTCTTGCCAGGGCGCGATAGGGTTATTTTTGCTAGTTAGGTATATATTTGTTGTGTTGCACTTGATGAAACATTTAAACAAACTTATCAAGAAGTTATTTGATACCAAAGAACCTTGATAATTTTTAGAAGTGGTCTTAAGATGAATTATTCATAATCAACTAATCTAAAATCCAACATTTCAACATTTATCTAATTTTAAATATAACTTTATAATTGTCGTTTTTCGGGGATTTAATTAATTAATAGTTATTTATATTTATACCTACAGCAAAATAATGGTATTCTATGGAAAACGTATTTAAAATATATTATATGAGCCAATTATATGTGTAAAAGCTTCGAAGATAAAGGTATCATTCAAATATAACAGAAATAATTAATAAACGAAAGCAAATGATAAATTTGTAACTTCGAAACACAGTTAAGCAAGTACGTACGTACCTAACTAAACCAGGAATATCCCTAAAGGTGGTTGTACATCAAAAATTGAAACCAAAAATAAATAAGTATAATCCCATGACCGAAAAGGCGTTAAATTTTAAAAACTTGCTCGCAAAGAAAAGTTGTGCTCGGTCAAATTTCAATTTTCGCGAATAACTTCAAACAGATTTTATTGTAACCGTTCACTTTAAAGATAGCGTTCACGAAATGGGACTAGAAATTCGGTCAACTATAAAGCCCGGCATAGACACTTCATACTTGTCTTAAGTTCTACCTGTACAGTTCTAAATCGTAATGTAAGACGGAATCCTAATCAAGATTTTAAGACAACATGTCTAATCTTCAAACGTTATATACGGCTACCGCAGCTGTTATTCAATAAAAACGAAACAAAACGCACTACAAGTTGGAACTGTGCAAGTAAAACATAAGGCAAGTGTGTGTGTCTATGTCGGCCCTTATATTCAAAAAAGTGTAATTTTAAAGTTTTCAGATTTTCATCTATCTAAATGTTTAAGAAGTAAGCAATTTGTTGACAAGGTAAGTACCGAATATTAGTAAAAAAAAGTTTTATGATTAAGTATGTAAAAGAAAAAGCATACATACCTCACGATCGAGTTCTTTACTAAGGTAAACATTCGCTTCACTAGCTGACGTGCTTTCCACGCGGATAACATCGCTTCCTGACTGTTGTCGGACCCCGAATTGTAGCTTATCTCCATCTGGATCGACTCCACGTAATTTGTATATTATTGTACCTAAGTCGATGAAAATTTTTTATTTTAATATTTCGAGCCTTAGGCATGTCGTTTTTGTAACATTTTGAGAAACAGACGCCTTGCGCTATTTGAATAGAAAAGAAGCGTATTTTTCGCAATTTGATGTAAACTTACCTACAGGAGTTTCTTCTCCCTCCTTCAGTCTTAAAACAATTTCCGTTTGTCCGTCTATTAAAAATCGTGGTGGTCTGTTACAATTAGCAAAAGACAAACACCAATTGAGAACGTAAAGTACACTTAACACTTTAAAAAAATTATTGTTCTTTTTAAACCTAACTTTTACCACGAAGCCACTATTTGTAGTTCTTTGGTTGATTAATTTACTATTTGAAGTATCGTTGTTTGACATCATAAGGTGAAAGAAACCATCGTTAAAAGTTATTCTTCATTTTTTTAAATTTTGTTGAATTGGAAACTACCTACTTTGTAAACATTACTGTTGGTAAATTGTTGATTTTATAACGTGTGAATGATTTGTAGAGGATTCCTAGTTCATTTCTTCGTATAGGCCAGTAAGTATGCACTTTCACTAGAACAAAAGGAACATTAGCATTAGCAGTGCGTTACTTCGAAGCGGATATCTACGCTAATTAATTATTTTGTAATGTTTTGAATACAAAATCACACGTTACACATTACATTCTATTCTGTATTATCTCCAAATTATACTGCTTTTTATGAATTATTTGTAGGTGCCTGCATAATAAATATTTCTAGAAAAAAATAGATATAAGTACCTATAAAAATTAATATACATGACCCATAAGTCTAACAACCTTAAAATTTAGAAAACTTTCATAAACACAATGCCTCCTAAGTTACAATGCAGGGATTTTTGATAAGGAAAGAAAACGTGTTTTCGCCGATATTTAAAAACGAAGCGTATTAAAATATTTATTATAAAAATGAAACATAGTAAGTCATGGTCACTGTTCCAGTTTTAGTCGTTGTCCGTTTTTTTTGTGCCGTGTGGATGCGCTTGAAATATTTTAGGGGAAATACGAAAAAAATTAGAGTTACTTATGGATAGTTTAATGTCGTTATGACTTAAAACTTGCGCCGAATAAACATGTAAAAAAAGAAATATTGCTTACTTTTAGTTATACGTAGTAGGTATTGTTTAGAAAATTTACAAAATCGGTCCAATATTATTTATCGATAATATTTCAATTACTCGACGAATTACTTGAAGTCGAAGTCCTTCAGAGTTACTCTTGTATAACATTGTGGTATGAATTAACCCGATCGCTTATTTATAAAACATTTTTAGTTCAACGTTCCGTAATGTAGCGATTCTGTAATACTTCCTGTTTTGCCAAAATAAAGTACTATAGGTAGTTGCTGACGTTACGGGAAAGTAAATGAGCATTTACTATCTTTTGTTAAAATATTGATGAAGTATTTTTTCTTATACTGTAGATAATAAACTTAATTTACGCAATATAATATGCCTAATTAAACAATCAAGGAAATACGAGATTAATTTCCATGGCATTGTCTTTTCATTATATGGCAGGAACCTTTTGTTTAAATATAATTTATAAAAAAACTTTTCGCAGTAAATTAACTAATTTCGTCTAGCGCGTTTGCATATAAATTGTTATTTTAGGCATATTGAAGCGAATCGTATAATATCTACTGTTCGAATCATGTTTAAAAGTTTAACCGCTCGATTGCAGCTTTGAATGTTATTTAAAAACGACGTCTACATTACTCGAAATAATGATTTATTATATTCCGGCGTAATACGTTATTTAAGGGAATGCGATTTTGATTTCAGTCAAATATGGTAACCGTTCGAATCATTCGAAACCGCAGTTTTTGACGAACGTGTTCATTAGTCATTGTAGTACTATGTGCCACAGCTGATCACAGTGAAGGTACCGCTGTTGTGCTCCTTCATTATAAATTTTTCGGTTCCCGATTAAAAAATATGTATTAAGCAAAAATGTCAGTAAAAAGTAGATGCGTTTTTTAAAAAGTTGAAATAACTTTATACGGGGCGTTTTATTAAAAAATATGCAATAGTTGACATCAGTAAAAGGCCATTAATATTGAAAATACGATAAAATGTTATTAATAGAAATCGTTCAAAAGTAAAAGTTACGTCACTATACAAGATTTCGGAATAATCGTTCAGTTTTGATAACGATTTGTAACAACTAAAAAATAAAATTAGGCACTAATGCAATCAGAACTATATTTTTCGCAGAAATTAAGAAGAGTTAGAATTATGTACGTGCAGTACGCGCAGGGCGGAGGTACCGCAGTTTCGCCTATTTATCAAAGTTGGGCGATTTTTTTCGAAAAAATTTTACTTTTGAACAACTTGTTTTAATGAAATTTTATCGTAACTTTAATATTAATGGCCCTTTACTGTTGTTATTATTAAATATTTTTTAATAAAATACTCTGTATAGAGTTATTGTAACTTTTTTCATGATAGATCTTAGTTTTGAACCAAGCAGGGCTGGTTCCCCTAGTATCATTTCAAAACTCCAAAATTAGTTATCATTTACACCTATGGTAAAGTCAATCCGGAGACACACTGTATACCTATATGCTATACATATCATTTTATAATAATATAAAATTTTATCCCAATTTGTATAAAGGGTTCCCAAGATATAGAGCACTTTCAGTTTTTTACGTTAAATTCCTACAACTCCGGTGCCTTTCGTTTTAGAAAAAAGTTGTGTCGAGAAAAATTGTTGTTTATCGCCTCTACTATTTAAATATAAATTCTTATTCCATATTTCGTCTGAGACCAAATTTTTATGTAAAACCTAGAACTTTTCTTTTACGCGCACTCGATATAGAGACAACTAAAAGATTAAGAAATTGTAGAAAATTTTAATAACGTTTAAGTTCGTCTTTTGTTCGCGTTTGTCTTTTGTTTACAACATTCTACACCGGTAACAAACAATACAAATTTTAGTGTAATTATGAATTTTTCTCAGGTATTACATGATTTCTCAAACTATTTTTACTGAGTTAACAGACATAAATATGTAATATGATCATTTATAATATTATTGTTTATGGGAGTTAAGCATTTAATAGTTCTTCTGTTAATAGAACACTTGCATTATTTATAGATGCGCTTTTTAGAACTATCTTAATGTGAGAAAAGCATTCGCATCAGGATATATCAGATTAGAATAAAATACTTAATCTTAATAAAAAAAAACCATTACTAACAGATACCTATCTATATAAAATATAAATATTACTGTTTCTGAGATTACTTATTAATTTTCAGTGAAATATTCGTTCGAATTAAATCAAGAGTATAAAATATACACCATATACGAAAACGGTCCAATATAAATAAAATAAATTCCTATAATTATCAATAATAATACTTCCTGTAATAAATATAATAAATACAAAATACTTATACAAATAAATTCCTAGGAGAATGAACTTCGTAAACTTTCATGGAAGTAGGACATAAAGAACTTATAAAACGAAGCGGAACAAAACTATAACTGGAATAAATTAACTTTAAAAGTTAAAGCGTTCGAGTAGAAATTTTTCTCCGCTATAATGTTAATGTTATTATTTCGATTTAAATATCCTCGGATATGTGCCGTTGTTAAACTAGTACCTTCGCTACCTTAAATGTGTTTACTTTTAATTAACGAACTTCTTATTTTTGAATTTTTAGGGTTTTACCTGCCCGTCCAATTTTCCTTTTTATAAAGTTGCGTAATATTTGTCTATCTATACGGATTTTGTTAAAATGTGTCGGTTAGCGGAAAGGACCCAAATTCTATTTCGATTGTTGTATCTGTAATGAAACCGTAAATAAACGCTTATTAATGCGTCGGAGTCACTATTCGGAAAACACTTGAAGTTTCACTAGATTTTTGAAACCACAACGTGCATACATCCACTTTCTCGTAATTCTCACCGTCCCGTCAAAAATTACAACACATTTCAAGTACCTAGATGATACCTGACATACAACACTGCATGCAAGTTTTGAATTTAAAATTGTTTGTTATACTTGGACAGTTCGTGTACGTACTTACAACGTTACTTTAACGAAAACTTACAAACAGGATTTGATGCGATATACAAATTTAAAAACACGACGTCTTTAAATTCGAAATTAAATTAATTTAGGTAGATATTATCTACATCAAAGTTTTATTAATTGTTTATAAATATGTACTTAAATTTGAAAGTTTACCTACTAAATAAATTAGCGATTCGCCAAATTCACGAAACAGTTATTGCTTGCGTGCACGCATTGTATTTTTTAATAATAGTGTAAACTTGTTTGAGAACGAAAGGAACTATTTAAAACAAAAACCGTGTTTAAAATCGGCGATATTACAAAAAAATACATTTTAAAAGACCAAACTATCACAACTATTTATTTTACTTTATATAGCCCTTCATAGTTTTAATGATTATTCCATTTCTACGGAACACTAACGTTTAATTTATAGAATCGTTCGTCTGGTATAAATTTTTACACGTGACGAATGAAAAATTAAATTAATCAACAATTACTGCAAACGAAAGTTTACCAAAACAAACCGTTAGTTCATCTGTAAAAAGTTCAAAAGAAAAAGAACAAAACCGCCCACATAACTATTAAGAAAACGAAGTAAACGACCTACAAAATAAAATAGGTATTTTAAGAATAAGATTTCTTTGTTAAAAAAAAACACGTTGTTTATAACTTTAGGAGACATATTTTTCTTTGTCAGTATTTATTTTCGTAAAAATAGTTAGGTACAGCCGGGTGTAAAATGAATGTCGACGATCGCGTGCGTTGCGCGAACAGGCGCGACACAACGAATAAATTATGATCGGAATATTTAAAGTTCAATTTTGTATTATTGCAATTATACGTCTCACTTGTCGTAAGCACTTTTCGTAGATTTGTTCGTTGTGTCGTGTATTTGTCCGTTTAGTGCTCGTGATTCGCGACGTTAATTTCGCACCCGGCTGTACAGTGAATGCCTAATATTTCAAATTGCAATTTAGGATTTCAATTTTTTTAATCATTGGTTAATTCTAATAATTATAAAACTATCGAGTATGAGTAACGTACCGATAATATTTATAAAATAATTTAGATTACAAACATTTAATATTTGGTAGATATTTAACTACCTACTTTGAATTAGATATTTAAAATATAGGTTCAAATCTGCTCGATTATTCGTCAGGTTCTATTATTTGCCAGGCTCGCCGAAGCTAAGAGTAAAAAAAAGAAGAACGTATTTGTCAAAGAAAAATATCAAACTATTAATTTTGGATTTTTATACGGTATATACAACATATTAATTATTTATTGCCATTCCATGTAAACTAACACGTACACATCTGTACATACACTGTATAAACCAAAATCTCAACGGAATAAGGCTATTGCATTGCTTTTTCGTAAACATTTTGGGTTGGGGAGGTGTCCTATTATCCGTAATGGCCTCGGTCCCGGTCTTGATGGATAATCGAGTTCCTACTGTATATCGTAAAACGTTTAAAATAAAATACGTTACTTGTCATGAATCTACAGTAATTTAGAATAATTTCAATTTCGCATTTAAACTAGATCTTGTGGTTAGTCAAGGAAAACAAATTGATGTATAAAATTGCAGTTATCAGATACTGTAACCGTACGAAATCGATATCGTTTCCGTTTTATAGAAAGTAAGCATTAAATTTAATTATTTAAATTAGAGATCATATAGGTAAACTGTTCTACATTTAGTTTTCAGTATTTAAGTTTTTGTCCGATCGTTTTGCACGCATTGAAATAAATTGAACTAAATTTATCTAGGCTATACGCGTAAAACAACAGCCGTTTGATACAAGATGTCGAATAATTTATTGTTACGGACATTAAAATCTTAAATGTAGCGTAAATATTTTAAGAGAAATTTTGGTTTTAATGCTTTTACTGACATATATTTAAAAACTCAGTGGAGAGACTTTTTGAGTATTGCCATCGATAGGCTTTTTCTAGTTTAATTTAAAAAGAGTCGAACAATTTATGTATAACTCACAGGACATCGATACAATTGTAGGCATTTAAATGTTGTTTTGATATATTTTTTAATATAGGTACAAATCGTACCGAATCGTACCTATCTTAATTTGACACAGTCACGAAGATAAATAGTTATTAATGCGCGCGTTGCGGACACTATTTATTTAAATGCATAGGTAGTTGAAAGTGATAAAAGTGATATTAAAATGTAGTATTTCGTTCATAGTTGGTTTAATATACATATAATAAATGTACCTATTTAAATAACAAGTAGCATACTTTACTCATTTATTTCCATCTTATTAAATTAATTTGACTTTTATTTCTCTAATTTTTCATTTTTAACTAGCACATTTTCATCACTTAACCGTAAAGTCCATAAAATGTAATAAAAGGCTCTTAATGGAAATGTGGGTCTTTTTAAATGTTTCGCGATGAAAATGTACATTCGTCAACACACTACTTAAATAAATAATAAATGGCGACAATTGCTTACTATTTTTCAAAATATTCCTATAAGTTCCTACCTAATCAAAATTGTCGAATATGCGCAGATATGGTGTAGGTATATTTAATTCAGAACAAATAGAGGTTTTTGTTGGAAATAAAAATTTACAACGAATAGGTAATATCCAAATCAATGGCTATTGCCCATGATAGAGCATTTAAAATTTTTAAGACTTTAATATAAAATTCTTAAAGTGAGTAGGTACACAAATTGGACAATTTATTATGTTCTGAAAACAAATAATTTTACGGAAGCACAAGTAGATACCTACTACTTATCGATTTTTTCATTTAAGTATGCATCGAGAATCTGTTTTTGTGAAATTGCAAAAGTTCTGAATCAGTACGACGTCGAGACACTTGGGCATTATAAGGCTTTAAATAGGCGACTAATACAATATGCATATTGAACTTGATATAAAAACAATATAGATGATGCGATTGGGATAAAACTTTCTACATTTATTTATGAGTAAATTGGTCGTAACCTCAAAAAATTTGGATGCAATCGGTGCAAGTGTCCATGACCAATAAGCTTCATTTTGGCCAAGCGAGCTTTTTGACAGTTGAGCAAATTCAATTACAATTCTAAAATTCTGATCGGTTACAATAATTTATTGGAAACTATCGCAAACTGGCTGTCAAAATAAATCAATTCAAAATCGACTCGGTGCTAATTGCGTTTATATGCAAAACGGCCGACGCACTATGGCACGAATTAGTAAATATCATCTCAAAATTCAATATTGTCAAGTATGTTGTAGAAGTAAAAGAAAAATTAATTATAAATCATTGAAATTCTATATTTTTTTGATCTAGGATTATATTTGTTGTAGGTCTTTCCGTTAATTTGTTATAAGGCCTCAAAGTTGAACATTTACAAACAACAGATCTATTGCTGCATTTTACGCGAAACTTTGAACTCCTATTATAATGTGTTATAGGTTGAATATAGATATTATTTTTGTTTTATTAGCTTAAAAGAATATCTATTTGCTATGTAAAGGCCTAATTTGGGTTCTTTATATTTAATAACTGTTTCAAATGAAATTGAGAAGCACAACGATTTAATTGTCTACAATTATAAAATTGCATTGGACATTAAGTAGTAACTAGCGCTTTTTGCCGATGTCTAGAAATTGCGATTTTTATATTCGTCGAAGTGTCTACTTTAAGAATCGGCAATAAAATCTTGCACCAACTTGCACCTTTTTAAAATATTAGATTTCTAACAGAGCGCTGTGTAATAAAATTTCAATAAGAACAATTAACTTCGAAAAATATTATTTTATCTGTGGTCGTGATAAGATTATAATTTGTATATTTGTCAATATTTTGCACCGGTTTCTTTTTATATTTATCGTATATTTAACATATACAGGGTTGGGCAAAATGAGCAGAACACCCAATTTCTGGCTTTATTAGGAGCTGGACTGAAAACTGACCTTAAGAAAAGTTTTTGTATATTTTATTTAATATTTAACGACGTTTAGAGATTTTCGTTATTTGTCATATTTTTCAAGCTATGATATCATTGGTTGTTCAAAAAAATGCCAAACTTGTTATCCGAAAAATATTAATATCTTAGTAATTTTAAATACCAACCTACATTTTTCTCAATTCTATTGCATTGTACGTTCAAAGTTAGGGTCAGGTTGTATTTACTTCCCTATATCTAAATGTCATAGTTTTAGAATTATTTTGGAAAATGTATTAACTCCCTCGAAATTTTATTTCATCCGATATTATTTTGTTAAGTTAATGATTTATAATAAAAAATACTTACCTAAAATGTTAAATTTGTACATGCGTAAATGTCTTAAAATGTGGTTATTTGTAACAACCTGCAGCTATCAATTTTTTTTTTAACAAAACATGAAATAATTCCAAACGGGCTAATTTCAGAGGCAATATTTATTGGAACAAAAAGTCGTACGATTATCTCGGAAATACAAATCAATAATAAAAATTAGGGCGAAAATCTCTAAACGTCATTAAATATTAAATAAAATATACAAAAGCTTTTTTTAAGGTCAGTTCTCAGTCCAGCTCATAATAAAGTCAGAAATTGGGTATTTCGCTTATTTTGCCCGACCCTGTATAAAGAAATTCAAATTCAATTTAGGTAGGTACATAATAATACCACTAGTATATATACCGTTAAGTACTACTGTCAAACAGTTGTCTGTGCAATATAATTTCAAGGTGAAAGAAAATTTAAATAGTGATTATTAAGAGAACATTTTCCCTATGCTTATTGTTATATTTCTAATGTAATATTTAATAAACTCTGTATAAATTATAAAGCTACATTTATTCAGTAGCATACATTCCAAAATTTCACTGCGATATATGTTTTACTGTTAAAGTTATTAAATTTTGAGATGATATGTACCTGTTCGCCCCATAGTGCGAGGGTACGCATATTACAGGGTGGGCCAACCTGCGGCTCGCGAGCCACATGCGGCTCTTTGAAGGATTATTTGTGGCTCTCGATAAATGTACCCGAGTTCCCTTTTCATTTTTGTGCTATTATATTTAATAAATATAATTTCTGTAAAAAAATTTTTTTTAATGCCTTTTTTGCATACCTTTTAAATACGTATTTAATTGCTGCTCGCGAAAAATTTCAAATTTTGAAAAATGGCTCGGACTATCAAGCAGCTTGGCCACCCCTGCCATATTATGCTAAATCTGCAGACTTCATCATACACACACACACACTTCGTTTTGCATTATCAATTTAGACCTGTACAGGTAAAACGAAACGTAAGAAGGAGTGTCTATGCCATGCTTTACACATACTACATAGGTAGGTACTTATGTTGAACCGCCATTAATTAACTTGCAATAAAAACGGTGTTTGTTACATTTAAATTTTGTCAACTGTAGGTTGATTATTACCATGAACTTCGATAAGTATGTCGAGTTTTTTTGACCTTCCCAACTATTTCTAAAATATGGTGTATTACCTAATTGAAACTAAAAACAAAACACGTTCTCCGTGTCACGGACATGCATTTGTAAAAATGAACTTAAAATTTGTAATTCAAAAACGGAAACTAACGTTAACGGTACATCTACTGTCAAGGGCAGATACAAGTAGACGATAAAGAGGACAATTACTTTTCTTTGGTCGTACACCTCAGGACCTCGTATACATAAGGAACGATTATTAAATTAAGTTTTGCAGTCAAATGGCCTGTATCAACCCTTAATGGTAGGAGAGCCGACTGCGCCAAACCCTCTCTGCTGCTTTTTGTCGAATCGACAGCTTTTTTAGGGTTTAAAACGGTACAGGGTGAAATATGTGCTGAAACTTGATCGAAGTATTTAATAAATGGCTACTTCCGGTATTCTTTTTTAATATTAAAAGGTTGAAATTTAGGCTAATCTGTGAAAGGTGTTAAACATTTAAAAAAATATGTGCTACCACCAATATGTGACAGAATCACGTTGCGAAGGTAATTCGCATTTTCGAGCTACTGCCATAGTTCCTGTCAAGGTAAGTGGGAGGGGGGTGGCAACACATATTTTGGCATAAATTCAAATCTTTGTTATTTAATAGATCATCATTTTGTAAGAAAAAATACCGGAAGTAGTCTTTTTTTTTAATACTTCGGTCAAGTTTCAGCACATATAAAACCCTGTGCAATTTTAAACGCCGAATAAGCTGTCGATTCGAAAAATAATCATCCCTTTGTTATATCAGGGAGGGTTTGGCGTAGTCGCCGTTTAGATTATAAGTGAACTATATGTAACGGTTACTACAATTTTTCATTTAGGTATTTTGAAATACTACGTATTAAAACTGACGAAAAAATTGAATTAATGGTCACAATGGTAATCAGAAGGATACCTCATGTTTACCAATATATGCACAATTTTTTTTTAATATTAGATTTTAATTTTGTCATTGCAATTGTGAATTATTAATGGTTTTCCGGATTTTATTTAATTTTATTGAATAGGTATCTATAATTGTTTTAAGAATGTTAAAATTGACGTTAGTTACAACATAAACAAATTGTTTATGAGGTATCCATTAAATTGCTGGATATTTGATTTATTTCGTGTAATCCACGTGTGCGTCCGGTAAAACACCCCACATCGGATAAAACTATTTGCCAATGACCTCTGTTACAGTCACTGCCACAGGTAATGAGTCATTACCTGCAAACATTTAATATACACAGTGCACATGTTAATTACAAACACTTCGTCGTAAATGTGTAGATTCACAAAAAGAAGATAAACAACTTATAAGTCAATTATTTTAGAAGTGTACGAGTTTTAAAGTTTACAATACGAATTCTAAATATACCTATGTACAGGGTGTCTCATTTTCGTTGTATTTGCAAGGTAGCTCTGTTTTTACAGAATGATAGCTACCTACCTATGATGATACCTACTTCTTTGTGCCGATCTCAATAGCTAAATAAAAAATTGCGAGTCACTATTTTATTTTGAGTTATAGCCGAAAATCGACTATTTGACTATTTTAAAACAGTTTTATCTTATCCGCGTTTACAATTTGAAATATTTTATCAACGATCTTAATTTATTTTATACCGTGAAATTCAGTGGTGTACATAGTTTTTTTTCTATAGGGGACCGTTTTGGAGTTATAACATAAACTTGTATTTTTTTTTTTAATGGCAACTATTATGGATTTTGACACCTTTGTAACGAGCGCTTTTTAAGCTTTTCAAAAATATATAACTCGATATATTTATTATAAAATATTACGTAATTATCAATGTTTAAACGAAATTTATTAAATTTAATACGTGTTTCCGTTATCTACTACATATCTACACGTAAATTTTAAGAAACAAATCCGTGTCCAAACGTCCAAACAGTAAGTAATTACGTAAGTAATATGTAGGCACGTTATTGTAGATAATACATATAATTTACGGCAGATATTGCTTTTGTGGCATTAATTTTAACGGAAACATTACCAGAAGTGCAGCTTTGTGGTGTAATTTTTAATAGACGACATGTAATTTAAGTAGCTACCTATACCTATTTGTGGGTAATAGAATATATATTTTCTGTAATTATATATAATATATATATATATATATATATATATATATATATACAGTTATTTTTATGAAAAATTTTCTTAAAGAAGAAGAAAGTGAAATAGGTAACTAGTAAACTAAATATCTACATAAAAATTATATAGGTATTTGTTTATTTACAAGAGTTGTTTTCGATAAATTATACAGTTTCAATGAGTTTTAAAAACCAAAAGTTTACAAAATAAAAATTTATGTATTACGTTCGAGAATTTATCAAAAAATACGAGTTGGTAAAAAAAATTTTTTTTACATATGTGAATATAAAATATATATGAATTTCAAAACCTTACCCAATCCAAGGTTTGTTGTTGACAAAGGTTATGTTAAAAGTATTTTCGAATTAGGGTTCCCATGGTATTCAAATAATTATGATTAATTAATTTTAAATTGATATTACCTATTATTAATGACTCAAAATAGGCTTTTACACCTTTAACTCTCGAAAGTTTTTTTATGACTATGACGAACAGGAATATTAATTAATTAATGTGAGCAAAGTAGAAGCTAGCTATACACGTTATTTATTAGTTTACTTAATTTATTTGTATGGCATAAAACATAGGTCGGTTTCGAAAGTAAAAGATTCCCAATAGACAATTATAAAATTATATTTTTAGTCGCACAGATGTTAATGGAAAACGCACGTATTGCAGCAGTCGATATATCAACAATTTAAATTAGTAATATCAATAAATTGGTAAGATTTTAATAAAATCTCCTTTCATCTCTTGTATTTATCGATTGCAATAATATAACAAGAATATTTCAGTAGATACGTACACGATAAAATGCAGGTACCGTATATACTCAGGTGAAAAATTGAAGGGTAGGCTTATACAAATATTTTTCAAATTTTTAAATTCCGAAAATGTGACGCAAAATAAAGGATTAGAAATGGAAAAACAAATTAACGCAGGTAGATTTTTTGACAGATTTTTCGCTAAAAAGTGGGGGAGGGATACATTTATACATGAGTATATACGATGCCTATACAGTATACGGAGTGAGTTGAGATAATAGCACCCCTTCTAATTTCATTGAATATTCTTATTAGAAAACTATTTTCTTAACAAAATATCTCCATCGAGTCATTTTTCGATAAACGAATGTTGTTTTCACAGATAAACAAAATGTGAAAACTATGTATAAAAACGAATTATTATTTTTTTAAATATTTTGTGTTATATAGCTACTAGATGATAATATTGCGAAATAGGATATTTTTCAACTTTAATCGTGTTTAACAGTGTAATTTTGTCATCCAACACTATAATATTTTTATAACATCGTATAGAAAAAGATAGATCTTCAAAAAAAATGTAAAAAATATACAGGGTGTCGTTTAAAAATAAAAAATTTCATATTACTGCTAAAATCTCATTAGGTCCTAAAATAAAATAAATATACAATAATATACAAAATATCGTTGTGAACATTTTTTGTTAAGAAAATATTTTTCTAATATGAATATCCAACGAACTAAGGGGTGGTGCTACTATCTTAACACCTTGTATATTATTAAATTTTTAATAATTTTAAAAGTTGGTAGATACATCGAATTTAGATTTTGTAAGATAATAATAAATTACATTTATTTAACAAATGGATTCATTAACAGTTAATGACTTACGTGAAATTAAAGTATAATACAACGCCCCAGTCGTGCGAAATCGGTTATTGGAACGAATGTAATAGTCTTATGGAAAACTAATTTAGCTCCTAAAAATTATTGGTGTTACCATTTATTTATAAAATTTATAGTTACAGTTTAGTTTAATTTTCTCGTTGTTTATCAACAATGGAAATGTTTATGTCTCCACGTGAATACTTTAATTAACTTTTAAAAATCGCTCCAAAATAAAGTAGGATTATTTTTTAAAGAAAAAATAGATTAGATACTTATACACTAAGTTTACTTGTACGAACATCCTTTATTATGTTTGATTATAACTGTATCCGAAAATTAACCTATTATTAACTTAGAAAAAAAGTATTGCTTACGACAAAATAATTTGACTAGATAATTTATAGAAAAAGCGTGCCTACATAATAAAAACTACAGCCGGTTTAAATACCTTAATTAAAAAATGGTACGGATTCCAAAACCTTCCAAAATGTGATATGGCATTAAAAAGCATTCTGCATTTAAAAAGCGGCTTTTTAGAATCCAGGTTTACAATAATTTTGATACGTTTTCAATTTTATTGAGTTGCACCAAATTTTATAAATGCATATTTAAGTAATTTTGTGCTAAATATACTCAGGCACTTACTATTTTCTAATGATTCGATTTATTACTTAATAATATAATATAAGCTTAAATGTTTTCAGTTGAAAATTGAAAACCTACAACCTACTTAATTACTATTAAAATTTAATAAAAAAAATAATTTAATCTTATTTTTTATAAATTAATTTTTAGTTTTAATACGGCAAAATAAAAAGTGAGAGTTTAATTTGCATTTGCGTTAAAATTTTAAGTTTATTAGATAAATTCTTATTTACACATTTACAAATTGGAATGTAATAAAATTAAAATGTGATAGGTATATTTAATGTATGTGGTCACTTATGCATTAAGTACTTACTCATTTTCCATTTTTTTCTTTTTTGTTATAACTGCACTATACTGAATTCGATTTATTTGAAAAGTAGAATGATCGAGACGGAAACGGTGCGTGCATCACTCAGGTAACCGGTGTAACGATGTAAATGAGCGACCGAATCACTCACCGAAACCGAACTGGGTGGAATGGATGGACGGACGGTGGGTCGTCGTTCAAACTAGAGCGAATAAAAACAACATTTAATAAAGGGGGAATTTATGCGCTTCTGGTTGTTAAAATTTCGGAAAGTGTGAATACACCCGTTACTGTTTATGTATGAACACATTAAATGGTCTTACATAGAAATACCGCCGCTGTCGTGAAAGTTATAGTTATAAAAAATAACCCCATTCTCTAATTTATGGTTTTTGTCAGATAATTTAGAAGAATGGTAAATGTTTTAAGAGCTTAAAATTAAATTAGAATTTAATGATATAGTAGGCACTCGAAAATTTAAAAACTTTAATCGTGACAAATAACGCAAAATTTGACGAAACACCCTTAACGTGGATAATTATTATTAATGAAAATTTATTTCTGTCATTATTTTAGTATAGGTAAATATACCTATCTTAATTTTTATTTAACTTAATTTAATTTATTTTTTAATTTTTATTTAACTTTAGAAAAATAAAAAAATAATGTACAGTCGAACTTCCATAATTATATCCGTAAATCGATTTTTTTTCTTGGAGAACCTTCACCCTGAACACGTTTTTGGTGCAATTTATACCCCGTATAATGAAGTAAACGTTTCTACATAACGAATTTTTTACGTGGATCTTTCAAAATTTTGTAGGTCAGTGGCCGCCACAAAAACTGACAATGAGACATCTCTTGAAGTAGATTTTAATGAATATTTAGTGGTGTGAAACGGACTTACTTGACAGGGTAATAAATTATTTGCATAATCCGGACGTAGTTTTACGGCCCTACTGTTTACCTATACCTACAATATATTTTTATTTTTTCCAGCCAAACAAGTGCTACTTTTATTTTATTTATTATTTAAGTAAATATCGAATAAAATTAGATAAATAAATAAATGAAAAAATATTGAACAATATTCCGGTTTTTTCCATCGGAAAAATCGATTTGTATTTCCACGAAACGTATCTTCTTATAGCTACGCGACAACACAAAATGTGCTCTCCTGTAAAATTTACATTTTGTGGGTTATGCCCTTCTGTAAAAACTACGTCGATATAAATAAAGTCAATGTAGAGAATTATGCAATTGCTCTATTTCGACTTATTATTATAATATAGTACTTACATATTACCTATGTCACAAAGAATAATATTTTGACAATTAATATTTCATAAGTTCTAACATATTAACAAGAAAAAAACATCCAATATATTATCATCTGGTACGGTAGAAGCTCTATTAGCAACGGTGTGTGCGTACTTTCAAAAAAACATGACATTAAATTGTAGTTAGGTTTAATAAAAAACTTTTAAAATAGATCAATTTCATTATTTTCGAGGTAAGTCTCAACGGAACTTTAGTAAAAATACTAATTGAAATTAGGGTTGCAGACTTAAGGAAACTGATAGAAAAGTATGTATAAGTATGTAGATATGTATTTTTTCTCAAATTTATTTCAACGAAGCATAACTTATTCTATGTCATGCTATTTGATTGTAGATACAGTTTTTTGTTTTCAAATGCGTGTTTACACTTCCTAATTGTAAAACGTAGCTAATATATTTTTCCTGCCGTATTTAGATATTGCGAAAAAAATTAAGTAGATCTGTTTTAAATAATTTGATGAGGAACAACGAACAACCTTGCATGTTTTACCTTGTATAAGTAAAAAAATGTCTAAGTGAGTTCTAAAAACCTGTCATACATCTTCAGATACCGTATAAACTGACTTTAAGGACATATAGGACATTATAAATCGTCTATATTATCCACTTCAAAAACAAATCTATCTAATAATAAAGATGGGTATCTTCATTTATCCGATCCACCCATCATTCGCTTACATAACGTATACGAATTGTTCGAGAATTGGGCCCCAGATCTGGTGACGTCAGAAATCCTAATTTTGGACAAAAAATATTAGCAAATTATTTTTTTTATATAAATACTTTTTTTAAACACCCCGTAAATTTTTGCGCCAGTCAATCTCACCCAGGTTACCTAATTCGCTGTTGATCCTTCTTCGTCCTTCAGTACCTCCTGTAGGTATTTCATTGTTCCCGTTTACTTTGTGGAGGTAAACATGACCTTGTCATAATTTCCGACCTCTGTGTGACCTGTGGTTTTCATTTTTTTTTTAATTAAGACATCCGAGATATGAGTAGTTAAAAATATGTTGCGAAGCTATGTCCCACTTGCCCATATTTACCCTTACTTCATAAAGTGAAATAATTACATATCTCTAAAATAGTTGCACCAATCTCACTAGAATTAATAATTGGAAAATTTTAGTAATTGATTAATTCGGCGCTTCCGTTGAAATATTGGTAACAGTGAATCAGTGCCCATAATTTAGAACCTTTTAGGTAAAGCATGTCGATGAGCAATGGAAAACTGATGCCTTAATATTATGCGAGCTATTCTTGGTGGTCAATTTAAGGGTTTATAACAACATAAACAACGTCGTAATGAGGGCGTGGCGAAAAAGGCGGCCGCCACGGGGGCAAAACCGTAAAAACTAAAAATAAATAAATAGATATGATACAAAAGTTCACTATTTTATATTGCATTTTTTAATTTCTGTCATTTTTGCGTTAGACACTTGTCACGGGCGTTTCATACCCTCGTTACGACGTTGAAAGTAGATAAAGGTTTAAGAGTTTACTTAACAATAAGTAAGCAGTTATTTTCTATCAATCTCCCTTATTTACTATTGATCAAAATTCTGCAAAAAAACGGATTAACTTTAGTAGTTTTCTAACGGAAAAATAATGTCCATTTAAGATCACCGCCAACTTCGAAGGGATATAGATTAATATAATTAAATTACACGATAATATTTAAAAATAGTTATGTTAATTTTCTATAAAAAAAATTATACCTACTTACTTATTGAAAGGTAAAGGTTTTAATTATTTAAAACGTGTTGTTTTTTTTTTGGCTAAATTAAATTAAATCTTCTGAAGTAACAGCGTTTATTTTTAACTTTCTTTGGTTTTGAAAACAAAACACAACTTAAGTATCAGATACAAAACAAAACTGAACGAAATAAAAAAATCACAACAATTTGGTTTCTATACATGGTCAATATCACTATATTACGTTATACATATTTTGATTCTTAAGTTTTCTTAAAAATAACACATTTAATGTTTAGGCATGAATTTAGAATTTTATTTACAATATTAATTATCAATTGAGATACTGCGATTCGTCTAGACTTCACACAACTCTAAATTTTATATAGGTAGTATTCTCTAAAGTTACTAATTATTTTTTTCTTTAATAGTCAAATCGAAAATAAGATATTTATTTTAATGTGTAGACTAGTTAAAAAATAAGTAATTTTTAAAATCTGTCAATATTTTATATACAACTTTAGAGAATTTTAACATGTAAGATAAAAAGCGTTCGTTACTCAACTAAACACAGCACATACAGTATTTGCAAACATTACAAATTATAACTTCCTACAGTTTAAAATCGTTCTGTAAAATATACCCATATTAAAACATAATAGGTAGATATCTAATAAAATTTAATGTCAATTCAATAAATCGCAACAAACTATCACAATATCTATAACTAAATTTGCTTGTTGGAGAAATTTAAATATTATAGATAGTAATTTTTATCATTTCAGATAATTAATTTCTCTGTAAACGTTTTTATTTCTTTAACAAAATTAATATTTTATAGCGTCACATAATATTTCGATAAATAGCAAATACATTTGATAAATGCTCTCGCTTAGAATATCTCTTGTACTATATGGTTCAATTCTCAGCATTGCTTTTTGTACAGTCTTGATTTGATTTACATCTCGATACAACGATACATACTGGACCTCTAACGATACGAAGTAAATCTATTATTTCGCTTGTACTCATATTTTCTACCGTTTCATCGTTCACCTAAAAATTAATAGAATTTTTGTTTTTGTTTAAATTCATTTTATCATTGCCACAATAAAATTTCTTTGTTAAGGACGCGATCTTGTATTTATTGAATTAAAAATTTGACGTTTATAAGTCTTTGAAACTGACCCGTTATAAAAACAATTAAATATTTTATTAACAACCAATGGTTTTATTATATAGCAATGAAATATTTTTCAAACAAAAATATAGTGACTTTTATTCACCTTAATCAAACAATCGCCGGGCTTTAGTCGACCATCTTTAGCAGCTACACTATCAGCGTGAACAGCACTGACATAAGTTATTCCAGCTGCACCTTGCAAACTAAATCCTAATCTACTGTTCCATCCTCTATTTAACTCTATCGAGAGAATCTAAATTACAAAACAACATTTTAATGTAAATTGAACAACAAATTGTATTTTAGTACCTGATACTCGTTCTCGGCCTTTACTTTACGCTTGTGGGATCTCCTTTTTTCCTTCTTCGTCGGCATTAAAAACAACACCTTTCCATTTTTTCATATTGCTATCGTCTCCTGAGCAAACATTTTTTTCTGCGTTCGACGATTCTACGTATTCACTTCCACAAGGAGGATGAGCAGATTGATAAGCAGGATTTTTATAGCTAAATCCAGGATTATCTGAGGGGATATGTGGCATGCTAACCGGTTCCTGTGGGATGCTATCGATACATTCCACTTCTGTACTTTTAACATCGTCTTTTCCTAAATTATACGTGAGATTAGGAGCATCCAAAATTTCGGGATCTAGATTGTTTAATTCGTAGGCGTTGTGCGCCAGAGAAAAATTAAATTTCGGTTTCCTAGTTATAACTGGCGTTCCTTTTGAATTGCATAAATCTAAAGAGCTTGGACGAGACGGTCTATCACAATCATCTGAGTCTACAGAAAACAAGGAATTATATATATCTTCTTCGTCCTCTAAGGGCAATGAAGATTTTTTAAATAAACCTTCATGAAATTGTTCGTCAGTTATAAGATATCTATTAATTGAGTCTGTCATTTGTGAGCAATCTGATGGGCACGGTTGTCTTCGCAATCTCCTGGGCGAAATAGTTGGGGATGAGGAATGTGCACACGTATCGTGATTTCCGATTTTGCGCATCGCGATGTCATTCAGCATATCCAGGGCCTCTGGCCTAAAAAGTTGTTAATGTATAAAATCATAAAACAAGCGATTCGATTTTTATCAAGCACCAAAATAGTAAATTTTAGTTAGAAAATTAGATCGTTAGATTTACGATTTTATAGAAAAATTAATATTATAGATACCTTAAATTAGCTTTTCGAATGAACGAGGTACGAGGAGTGGTTTCCGTTGGTGATAACGTCAATACTGGCGTTTGAGCCGCATCTCGGTATAACCGTAAAGTAACCACATCGCCTGCTTGTCGTAAATACTGAACAGCTTGTTCGTGGCTCATCGAAGATATTTCTACGTCATTCACCTGAGATAATTTCGGTTTTAAATTGTGCAAGAAATTTGAGCGAGCAACACTCACGGCAATTATTTTGTCTCCCGCATGTATTCTCCCGTCCGAGAGCGCAGGTTCCCTCACCAATGCTCTCACGTAGTGCCCTAAAGCGCTGTCGTCTTCTTTGCGCAATGTAAATCCGAGAGATCCGTGAATTTTTGTAAGCGTAATGTCGAATTCCTGTGGACAAACGAAGCGTGAGAAAACAAAATTTTAGAAAAAAAGTTTCTTACTCCATGGTATAGATCATCCTCGGGCGTGGGTTGATAAGGAGGTGGTGTTAGGTTGAGACTAGTGGGCGGATCCCTTCTTGGGGGAGGAGGAGGAACTTCAGAAATAGGACTTACACAGCTCAAGACGTCTGGCGGTGGCCTACACACTTGCAATTCGACTTGGTTAGGCGTAGTTCTAAGTACTTCTAATGCCTCCTGAAAATTAACGCGCGTAAGTGATTTCGACGATCCAAATCCATTTAATAAATTACATAATTAGTGAGGCCGATAAGCGTAATTCCATTAACTTCTAAGAGTAAATCCCCTACATTTAGAAGTCCACACGTCGCTGCTGGCTGGTGTGGAAACAGTCTTTTAATTCTAATTAGGCCCGGCCAAGAACTGCCACTGTCAGTTCCTCCAGAAACACTAAGTCCTAGTCCTCTTGAGCCTTTAATGAGCACCACCGTAAAGGTGCTTTCTGGAATAGAAAGATAAACGCCTATATTAGGTATTATTTGAATTTGAATTTTACCGTTTATTTAGGTAAATTTAATAATTATCGATGGTTCAAGTTGAATTAAAAGTTGAAGAAGTTTCGGGAAATGCAGGGAAGAAACTTTTTTTTTGTGGCTTTGGATTAACCAATTAGCCGGTCCATTTTGGAGCCGATTTGCTCCATGGTTACATGGTTACAACGTCCATGGTTGGTCCATGGTCTCGTACTATCTCTTAAAGAATGGGAAAATATCGGCCGACCAAAGTATAGTAGGTAAGGCGCATCACAACGGATCAGAAACATCGCATCGTGAGATATACGATAAGAAAAATATTGTGTCCCAACGAAAAGTTTCCACCTGGCTTTCCTTGAGAACTGATTGTTTTTTGAAAAACGCCGACAAGTCGATTTTATTTGCCAAGTTCTTTGTTATAAATTAACCCGTTTTACGCCGACTTCAAGGAAAGAAGCAACTCTAGAAAAATGGCGAATGGAAATAGCCCCCCCTTAAAATATTAACGTAAAGTGTGTGAATTTATAACAGCGAGCTGTCCCTCTTGTAAAACCCCGTGGAAACTATTCGTTAAGACATGCGGTAGGCATAATTTCGTTCCTTTATTAAAAGTTGCACAATAATTTATATCGAAGCAAGCGTGCACATCCATTCAATATCGAATATCTAATATCTACAATAATAGGGTAAAATTAATTTTACAACGACCGAAAAGTAGAACATCTAAAGGAATTATTAAATTGAATTGAAATTCAATTCAAATTCCATTACCAACTTATAAAGCAATTGTTTCAAAACGTTAAATTCAAGATTTCAAGATGATGAATACGGAGATAAAACATTGCATCGCGAGAGCTTTCCACATTCAGCGGTCGTGGGTAAACACATTTATCAGCAAACGTAACAATACCGACCTCCTTGAATTGCAACCCTTCTACTCCCAGGAGCGGAGTTACACGTTTGCTATCAAAGCACTTATATTTATGTTCATATCAAATAAAAGCAAGGGAAAACAGAAACCGTAATACTAGCTGTAGGTACAATTTATAGGTAGTAAATCTGTTTTTTTTTTGATTTTTACTTATATTGCATTATAAAAGTAACGAGCACCTGTCAACTTGAGTTGAAAGTTACTGTAAACACGGCAATTTTTCTTGTCCAACGATAAATACGAAAAACGGTTCGAGAGTTAAATAAGGCATTCTAAATAAAATCTTTGAGTCGTTAACGTCTTGTTTAATCTGGGTATAACTTCTTTATGACTTATATGTTTGGCGTGTATCCAAAACTTATAATGACTGATGAAGTCACTATATATCATTGTCGCCGACACTTACAATTAGCAACAAGAATTTCATATTATTATAACTTATTCGCGTTTACTGCACATTCGTATGTACAAATTATAGTATTTATAGTTACTTGTTTTTAAATTTTAATTAAATGAATGTAGATTATAAAAAGTGCATCTATAACCTTCACTTACATACTTTACGGCGACGCTTTCGATTTATTATTATATCCTGAATTTAAGACGTTTTTCCCATTCTGTACGATCATTGAAAAACTGAAATTTAAATACTGAAAATGATCATTAACCAAGTTCTTTGGAATAAATAAATCAATAAATATTTACAGTTTATTTATTTAATAATTTTCCGAGTTGCAGTTTTTATGAAAAATACCTGTAGGTAGGTAGTACAGTTGGCTCCTTTAGTTTTAACACCCCGCTCGAGACGATATAGATATGTGTACGTTATTCACGATAGGTTCCAATCCACGTCATCGATAAAACCTCGTATTTTTACAGTGCTAATAGATTTTAGTCGTTCTTTGCCACGCCATATGTGTGCAGGTAGAATGTGCCGACGTTCAAAACTTTCAATTGAACATTACAAATATGCAATTTAGTAACTTTTTATGCATGACGTGCATCGGAACCTATCGTGAATAATGTATAGGTACACTTGCCACAGAAAAAATCGGGACAGTTGAAGGATAGAATTTTAAAAATGTTTGGTTGTGAATTGGGTTTTAGGTACAATGCTTGTATTTTTAAAAGGGATTATTGTAAGCCATAAATCATCATTGTTACCTACAAAGTGGACAACTCTTTGTCAACAAAATACTTTAGAAGCAAGTGGTAGGCAGGTTTAGTATGTGCTTTCTGTAAATTAAAAAATTTATTGTTCGACGTAATATATCGATCGCGTTTTACCAAAAGGACGTAACTCACACTTTTTGTGAAAATGAGTTATTCTGACTATCTTACGCATTTAAAACAAAGACAATGTCTGATAAAATCTAGTAACAATATTTCGATTTTTTTCACCGAAAAAGCCGATTTATATTTCCGCGAAACGTATCTTGTTATAGCTTCGCGGCGACATAACATGTGCTCTACTGTAAAATTTACTTTTTATGGGTTACGCCCTTTTGGAAAATCTGCGTCGATATGACCGATAACATGTAGATTTATATAAAAAAATGGTTACTTACATAGACAAAATTGATATAGCTTGAAAAATATTTCGTCTTGTAAATAGTGCTTCCTTTTGCTACTGCTTGACTTTTCTTTAACAAGCCATAACTTTTCCAAATCGGACCTATACATTGCCACAACTTTTTTGCTTAAAATTACTTAAGAAACGCGCCTCTAACGTTTGGCAGATTTCTCCCGGGACACCCTGCATGTATCCTTAATTACTGTATGTGTTATTACGAACTTCATATCCGAGAACAAGAAACGATAAATAAAATAATTATGTAATCATTCTTTGTGTGTATAGTAAAGTAATAAAGATACAATTCTTTGGCCGAATTAATATATTATATATTCATTAATTGTTTCCATCGTTTATATATTTGTAGCATTAAAGATAGCTCCAACCAGAGCCGAAATACATATATGGTGTTAGTTGTTCCAAGTTTTTATATTGGCTTATTACCACAATTTTTAAAAGAAGTATAGTAAAGTAAGCATTCGGTCACTAGTTTTAATTTTAAGGCGATACCGTACTTTTCAGTAAGTTCATAAACTTCAATAGAAATCAAGATTTCGCACTTTTTATGTTTTAGAAAAAAAATTTTTTAATGATATTTGGTATCGAAATCATCAGTACAAAAAAAGAAATGATCCCACAGCGACGAAATTATCGTAAGACGTCAAAATTATATCAAAAATATTACATTTAATAATAAAACAGGGTTACAAACAAAACAATGGATTAAATCTACAGGTTCTAGACGAGAGCGGTATAATGGTATCGACAGATATACCGGACACATTTTTCACTGGAAACAAATATTTTGAAATGTATTTTTAGACTTCATCAGTAATTATAATTGTAGAGGAAGGAAATAGGAAAAGCATCATATAATAAATAGTAATATTATCGAAATCATAGTTGTTTTCATAACGATCACATTCTAAATTAACTTTAGAGAAATAAGTAATGAAATGCCAAAAATCATAATTCGCAACTTTGTTGGGTGAAGTTTGCCTGTTACGTTCTCGTCTAACAACAAGTAGAACCCATAAATTCAATACATTGTTCTCTTTGTAACTCTCTTTTTCTATTCTTTTACTACGGATTAGTAAATGTCATATATTTGATATAATTTTGACGTCTTACGATAATTTGGGATGATTTCTTTTTTTATGCTGATGATTTTGATACCAAACATCATATAAAAAAATTATTCTAAAACATAAAAAAGAGCGAAATGTGGATTTTCATTTGATTTACATTGAAGTTTGTTAGCTTACTGGAAGGTAGGGCTCGTCTTAAAATGCAAAAGGCTATTTCAATCCTTTCCGATACCTAACATCTTTAGAACCTTATCTATGTAGGTAACAATGCTTTTATGGCTTAATCCTTATGTACTTGCAAACAGTTTATTTAAAACCCGATTCACAACAAAACATTTTTAAAATTCTGTCCTTCTACTGTCCCGATTTTTTCTGTGGCGAGCGTACGTAACTGCGATAAGTTGACCCTTTAACGATTCGAGTGGGGTGTCATTAATTTAGGAGCCCACTGTGCATACTTCATTAAAATTCAACTTTATATTACATTAAAGTTATTTCGTATTTTGATAAGTTCAGCATAAAATTAACTATTAGTCAACGTAGATTAATTTTCACATTTAGGTATTTTAGTTAGAGCTCGTCCAGTTTAAGGTTTGAAGTGCCAATCATAATAGTAGAGTTCGAAATTTTCTAAAGCGGTTCATATTTAGGTACATCCTAGTGGGCGTCGTAAATATTTCTAACCTTCCTTATCTCGCGGGATTAAAACGAAATGACATTTGTAGACGACCACTCGAGAAAATTGAAATACCGTGACGGCTGTCGACTTCTGAACGTTGACAATATCGCACCCTGTTACGATATAATGACATCAAGCGATTTTGGATTGTTTATTGTTATGACATCTACACTGTGCGAGATTGTCAAGTTGACAGTTGTCGCGATATTTCTATTTTTTTTTTATTTTCTCATGTGACCGTCTAAAAAATTGTGTTCATAATTCGTCGAAATTATCGTGTTGCTCGTGTGATTTGTTCACTCGCACGATACTGAACACTTTCGACTCTCGTTTTGAAAATAACTGTTGCATTTAAAGAAAATATTACAGTAATCTAAAATTGCAATATTGCCATTTGGTTTTAATTCGGAAAAATCTTTACGACGCCCACTATAGATGTGTAAGAAATGAGAACCGCTTTAAAAAATTTCGAACTCTACTATTACGATTGACACATTCAACTTTAAACTGAACGAGCTCTAAAATACTTTTTTTTTTAATTACCTATCTAACAATAAGTAATTTTCAGCGTTTTGGAAGCTTGTTTCCAAGTAATATATTTTCAAGTTGAAAGACACTATTTTGAAGCTATGACACGCGATTGGTTGTTGCGTATTTTTAGTAACTCGGGTATTTTTTTTTTGCTTTTATGATGTTTTCATCATTACTAAAACACATTAAAAGTTTCCGTCGTGTTCATACTTACGTGAAATGCAGTGACCTAAATAATTCTGAGGTACATACCTATATCTCAACTAAATTAAAAATGTAAAGCGAAATTTGTACGTTTCGTTTATCTATAATTTTATGTCCTAAAAGTCTTTTAATACTTATAATGTGTCGTTGTAGTAAAGGTTAAATTAATGATATCAGTTACTAGATCATAAAGTTATTTTTAAATAACGTTTATATGTATAATACAAAATACCTACATACAGCCTATCCAAACCTATATGCAATTCACGTCATCAAAAAAAAGTTACTAGATTGTTTATTTGTAATTCGGTTTAAAGTTTGGAAAGTGACCTATTCTATAGATAATTTACTTGTGCACGTATTAGATGGTATAAAGAAAAACTACAATTTATTAGAATTGTCAAAATACGAGGTAGGAGGTGAGAGCACTGTATGAAACGTCATCATCAAGTAACCTTGTATTGATGACGTGAACATCATACAGGTTTGGATAAGCTATACCTACATAAGTATCTAATACTATTAAAATTAATCTCGTTTTTACTGTATAAATTCGACTTTTTGTAAAATTGCATCCTGACATCTTACCGCACCTACTTAATTAACAAGTTTATCAAACGGTTTTCTTCTAACGTTTCGATGAAAATAATAATACTAATACTTATCAGATATTAGATAAAGAACAAAAGCAAACGATAGTCGGAACATGTCACGCTAAGAACTATTTAAACGAAAATGGCCTGTCAAAGTCTTTATGTGGGTTTTCCTCTGAACCTCCAAGCAAATAATTCACCGTCTTAACGTCACCATTAATAACCCTCTCCCAGCAATTCAAAAGTGGTGTTAGTGTAGTGCAGCAATTATGATATTCAATAATGTCATACTTATAAGTAAAGATCTACAGTTAAACTTAAACTTACTCGTACTTGGCACATCAGTCCGCACATTGTATTATTTCTCATCTTCATATTGCAAGAGCGATTAGAAAATTAATAATAATATTATTACTATTTATTAGTACTCTAATATCGACGCCATTTTGTTAAACTATTTTAAGCAGCGAAACCGTAAACAATACGTAACTACTTATTAAGCTAAACAAAAATCGATTTACTAAACTTTATCAAATTGCGCTTTTGCATTAGACGCGTAAGATAAAACGTAAATTGCGTAAATTTATTTTAATTTAAAAAAAAAGTTTATAGTTTAGAATTTTATCGTTCGACTTCTAAATTTATGAATATACGAAAATCTTGGTTCTCATAAATTGTAAATATATTCTAGAAGAATTACAGATTAATCAACGCACCTTGTGAAAATTCACGGCACGGCGGTACACGTTATCAGGACCTGCAATTGGACTCGTATATTTTACAGTTTTTTTTTACATCTTCTGATAAACGTTCATTTTAAGTTGTTAACTTTATTGCCTCGGTAAATGTTTTGCCTACAGTCACTGTTATATTGCACAGAGGAAGAATCGTCATTAGGTACTAACAAGTAAAATAAATTTTAATGAACGTGCTTTAGAATCGCAACGTCTACCGAAGCGAGTAACTTGAATTTCATCAGTGCAAACATACGCAGTAAGTTCTTCGAGATTATAACATTATATTTGCTTTATGTTCCACTACTGCGCCAACAGTTTCACTTAAGGTTGATGATAGTATTAGGTACCTAATTCAGAAAATTTACTTTCAAATTATCAATTTCATCTAATACCTAAATAGAATAAAACTATTGCGTTAAAATTGGTTCGTCTACACCAAGCATCCAACCGATTAAAAAAACGTACGTAATACTTATTGAAAATTCGAAATCGAAATGCACTAACAGCACTTATCAAAAATGACATTTTCATTCTGCGTTGGAGTAGTAATTCTCGTCTATATTTCATGAGTAGGTACATATTTGGCTTTATAACCAGATTCGTGACATTATTCATGATGAACAATCATAGCAGTTTATACATAAGTACGTGCTTTATATTCAGTAATATTGTAGGTACTTGCGCATATCTAAACAGTTTAAATATTTAATTTCAACCAGTTATATGTATGTATCTATGTTAAACATTTGGCGATTGATTAACTTGAATCGCGGCGATTGCTTTGTAAAATGAAGTACAATCAAAATTTAATTTAACTTTAAACTAGTTTGTTTATTTGTGAAAATCGATTTGGCTAATTTCAGATTATTTTTCACGAAGTAAGGTTTACGTCACTTGCGTTTTATTTTTAATATTAACGTCGTAAGTAGAATTTTTTTAAATTATAATTGACGAACAGAGAGAGTAATGTCTAACTGTACGATAACGAATTTCAATGGAGATACGCATAATTCGCTTTTTTTCTCGATTTTCTCGAAAGCTTATTCAATGTTATGACAGTTCTAAAACATGCGATTTCACATTAGCGATCCGTTAATTAATAACGGAGATCGCCCGAGTTAAAATTTTCGAAAGGGGTCGATCGATTTTTCAAAATATTACAGAAAAAAAAAATTGTGAAAAAACAAAAATAAATAGAGCGTATCTAAGGTTACGAACATAATTTTATTTTAATATGCAGCTACCTATTTTTGTCGTGCAGTAGACATAAACAATCGTTATGCACATACTCGCTATATACATACATAATCCTGCAGCACGCACATTCTTGGGCAGATCCAATCCTTGTCTAACATGTTGTTTTCGTAAGGCAACATCTTGATAATGCGTGTGTTAATATTTACTGCATGGGTTGCGTGAATAGACTATAGGTAATTTTGCACCTCAAAATGAACCATATTATATACTACTTCCATCATCGATCTTCATAACAAAATCTCTACAAATTACTCATGTAGATATCGATTTCTTTTATTTAATTGCTTTTTTTTAAACTTCGCGTTCTTTATAAAACTGATGATAATGGACTTCGAGACTTTTCAAATAACTTAATTTTATTTTAATACGATTGAAATCGCTTTGATTAAGTTGTCCGATAGTAGGAACACGTGTAGATATCGCCAAATGTAATTAAAGTGCGTATATGCGTTTGTTTAGGGTAAAGATTACTTCGTAATTTATTTATTTGAAGTTGAACACCTCTAATTTTTTAGAGTCTTATTTAACATCGTGCACTTATTTTTCTTTTTACATCGTCTGAAGAGTCTGAATTATTTCTTTATAGGCAATCACTGTCTTCGACAATTTTCAAGGAGCCGTAAGTGCTCATAAAAGCACTCTCGGACCTTTTTTTATACCGATGAATTTGAAGCTTCTACTTATGATTACTTATACCTACATATAAAATTTGCAGTTGCATTCTTTTTGATCTGAAAATTTACAATAAATATTAATTTTGCATACCCGCGCTTATTTTAATATTTTAAAATTTATCGCCGTAGGCACCTATTTTACACAAATCCCTTCAGTTAATATTAATAAATTACTGAATGTTTTGAAAGTTAATTTAATAATGTTAGAGTTTAGCGAGTTCCATTGATTATTAAAATATTCTTTACTTAAAACGATATTAATTTCATGTAAATTTGTTTAAATGTTTGCAAATATAACCATTAATTTTGTAAAATTATTTATAGTCATTCCTATGTGATGTAAATCTAAGAAGAAAATATTAACTTTCCAATAAAACCACCCTTATCTAAATTGAAAGTTAAAGAGCATATTAAATAGCTATTATCATAAATTCGTGAGATTATCTTTTCCATTTTCTGTCTCTATATATCTTTCTTTAATCCTAAGTTGTTCACTGGGGTAATGTAATAACATAATAGGACTTTGATAACAAACGATTTGGTAAACATAATGTATGTTAATGTTCGTATAATTATTCTACATTACACCTACGTTTATGTGTCGAACTAAGAGACGAACTGCCCCTGTTCACGTGAAAGTAATACGTCTTATATTAAAAGATATGGGATAGTAACAAAATTATTAATAAAATATTAAAACATGATCGAAACATTTAAATATTCGATTCCAAAATTAATCTTTATTATTGTAATTTTTAAAATTCTGATTATTTATTAACACACGTTTAAAACGTGTTTTTTTAATTGTTAAATTCCAATCCGGACTTTAAAAAGCAATTACCTATTAAGTACGCCTGCATTGTTTTCGAATTAGCATTATTTTGCAATTGTTATTTATTATAAAATCGTTTCGGGGGAAACACTTTTTTATTAATCGTGATTTAATAAATACTTGCCGTTTAATACCTATAGTAGAAATTATAAATTTTTATTAAAAAAGATTTTCATCTCCGCGATTTAATTAATTCCTTCCCTAAGAAGTCAGCGGCAAATTCGCCGAATAAGAGAGGGCATCGATTAGCAATTAAAGAGTTCCTAAATGTTATAAAGAAAACTCATTAGTAAGTAATTTAACTGATGTTTAAAGGAAGGTTAAGTAAGGGAATACCTACCTTTGGAAGAAAACCTACATTGTAATACACACTACCGCTCACGGAAATATGGACATTTAACAGTTTAACACAAAGGTTTCTAAAAATTAACAGAATAAACGCAAATTGTTAAACAAATCTACAGTTTGTTTACATTTAATTATTGACCAATGACACTTTACCGATTGTAAATAACCTTTCTGGTGTATCGGTATCGTTGCCGATTGTGTTGATTGAAATTTTATAAACAAACAACCCTCATTATTGTTCTTGACGTGCAAAGTTTTAGAAATGTATTCAACGATGTCTAACTGAGAAACTCTTAGTGCAGTGATGATTTACACATAATAAACAAATTTTTAGAAATTCGTGTTTTGGTAACGACAAGACGTTGTCTTATTTAACTAAAAGTTAAAATAACGGCATTGGCCAATTAACAAACGATCGATAATTTTTGAAACAATTTTGCAGCATTTCTATGTTCTCTATATCTCGATACAATACAAAATCATTCAATAACATAACAGAACTTTTGTTTTAAACATTTTTTTTTCTTGAGACGACAATTTGTTTGACCGTTTTGCGCATTTTAATAAGTGTCCATACTTTCGTGAGCGACGGCGTACATATAATATAACTAGTCATAAAATTCGAACAGTAAGATTGCGCAGAGTTTCAATTTAGGATTCATATCCACTTTTTTCGTGAGCTACATAACTATGAGATAAAATTAAAAATTCGGGCCCATTTTATGATTTTAAGCAACTTTTTCTATTACATAACGATAAAGATTTTTTCCTCTTGTCAACTCCATTCTGGGACACACTGTATATTTAGGTATGCAGATAACTTACGCAGATAACAAATTTTAATAGAAAACGATTATCTTCAACATTAATCGCGTCGTTGTTTCAATTATTATTAATGCCTGCAGAAACGTACCATTTACTCATTTTATTTATTAAAAAGTTGTTTCAGCTTAAAAATTATTGACCAATCGTTCAGAAATTGACACGAAATAAATTTCGCTCTGAACTACTTACTTATTATACGAAAATATTGTCAAATCTCCCCAGGTAAATGTTTAAACGAGGGTTAGTTATAATCATAATAATAGTCGTTTGATTTCTTTGAATTTCGAATTTACTATAATAAGCTCTTTTCGCACTGGTTCGATCTTTTGTCGAATTATAATATTTGTCTTTAACAGACAATTATTCTATTAACTTTGTGGTTTTTTGATCGTTCGGGACCTATTTTTTTTTGTAACTAAATCAAATTCCGAATTCAAACCGTAGGTACCTATTATAATTATTATTAAACTTCCAGTTTGGTAAAATCTTTCGACACGCAATGCACGCTATGCGGTTATTTATTCCAGTTTGTTAATTTTGTTTCATCGTTAATTTGCAGAATGCGCCGCTAATTAACAACACATTTTATTAAAAAAAAACTCGACTTTGAAGTACGATTGAAAACATGTATAGAACTTTGAACAATGTTACTTACGTTGTTTTTTTTTGTAATCGACCTTTACGATCGTATTCAATTATAAACCGGCCAAAAATAAAACTTTTATAATTAGATTTATATGCAAACAATGTATATAAATTTCATTTTCGTTTATTGTGAATTATATAACAGTAATAAACTAGTACATGTATACCTGTTACTGTACTGGAATTATAATTAAATAATTTACAGTTATTACGAAACATTAGGGTAGCTTGGTTATGAATTTAAATTTGAATATAAACTTTATAAATTCCATTTGTAATTTTCATAACAGATAGATTATTTTATATTACATAAAACATTAAATATCTGAATAACGACTGTTAACGTTATTTTGCTGTAAAACTTTTACTTTCATTATACGTTAAAGTAAGCCACTACTCGTCATTAATTAACTAGTTATTCTATAACATTTTCTCTCGCTAATAAAGTAAGACGTCATATTAACAGATAAAAGCTCATTTTTATAGTGTAGGTACGTTACAAAAAAATATCATTATATTATGAAACTCGAAATTGCTCACAGAATGACGATATTAAGTTTTTTTTCGGCAAAATGTATGTTGTTCCATTTGGAATTAGACACTTGAAGTGGTACATGAATATATCAAGAGGAAAAATTCATAACGACCGCAATAAAACAGCGATTCCACGAACTGCATTACATATTTTCGTGAAAATAAGCAATCTTTCATGGTGTCCCTAAATAAAACTTGAAATAATTATTCGAATTAAAAAGAAAACTTTACAACCCTCTAGGTAAATAAACCGTTATTTCCGATAAGTTGCTTTCTTATACTTACTGTTATTTAAATTTTGTCCTCACCGATTAACGACGATTGTACCGTTATTCAACGAGATTAGATTTATATTTGAACATTTAATTGTAATGCGATTTTCTCCCGGCTATTCTCGAGACTTTAATTTATTAGCTTTAGTAGGTAGGTACTTATGTACATTTAAATTCGTGCATTCGTCTCATTTTCTAGAGGCTTTATTTTAAAATGCCGTCGCGGAATATTAATGGAATAATTTTTAAATTATAAACCGTCATAGAAAAAAATATTAACGTAGATGCAATTCCCGTACAATTACGTACAATTTCCATATTTTCCTTTTAAGTGAAATAACATTGGATAAATTCTATTGGGTGATTCCAAAACGAAGCGACGCACATGTTCAACTTTACAGTACGCTATAGGAGACCGTTAATGGATTCTAGAAAAATAAATCACGTCAAATAGACAGATCAAATAATTAACTACGTATTATTAAATTATCGTAAAAAATGACAAATACTTGGAACTTAATTTTACCGTTTTTCAAAGTTTTAGAACATCGTATGTTAAATTCGTTTTTATAACACCTTCGAAAGAAATTATCTTTTTGAGAATTAATTACGCTTAAAACAGGCGTCAAGAACTTTTTTTTTCTTAATGGACATCGATAGGGTTCCTACATACGTTCCATAACGTTTATAGAAAATGATGTCATGTTTTAAAATTGATAATAATATAGAAGTTGAAATCTCCAAGATAACCTCTTCATTTCACGGTGAATTATTGACCAGGATTTTTTTTTATTTTTTCCAAAGCTCTATTAACGGTCCCCTACAACGTGCTGCATAGTCGGCACGCCGTTTTTAAATCGCCCCATATAAGTATTTATATTACTTCAAGAATAGTATAAAATCAATTGCGATAATTTTTATAAATTAATAACAAAATACTGTTTCAAGTTTTAAAAGGATTTAAGTACTTAACGGTGTTGGAAACAAGGAGATACGAAAATACCTACTTATACTTTGAAGGATAAATCTCGCCGACTAATATTTAAGTGTTAACCTTCTACTTTCCCTGATTAAAATTTTGAATAATTTATTGGGAACGAGTGAAGGAAATAGGTTTCTGGTTCCTTCTCGCGTAAAAAAAACTTAAATCCTGGAAATTTAAATTTGTAATCCCGGCTTTAATACCGGAGCACTTTAATATTAACGTTTATTTTAAAAGTAGTCATTAAAAATATATTTAGCTTAAAAAACAATTAAACGGATTAAGTGTTAAATAAGGGTCAGCGCGTACGAATTTGTAATTACATAATAAACCTACACGACAAAAGTGATATTTCTGGAATAGGTACCTACCTATATTAAAATGCTTCTATAATATTAAAGGTAAAGTTAGATGGAAACTTTGTATTACTTTTCGGGAATCACATTAAAAATTTACGAATTGAAGTTTGCCTACAAAATAGGATACTTAAAATGGCAGTATTCACAGGTGAAAATTCGCACGGCAAAGTAGATTGAATAAATAATTACCAAATCATAATGGCAATTTAAATTTGTGTGAGAAAATATTACGAATAGAAAGTAATAACTTATTATTGCCTTTTCTTTTAAAATAATTGGACTAATTCGATAAAATTACTATTTTAGAAATGCATTCACATTGCAATTACAACAATCTTATATTTAGTATTCATATAGTTCACGATAGGCGTTTGTAACAATGAAAATATGTTCTTTATGTGGTGGAGATGAGGGAGCCATTATCTTTTTAAACAACTAAAAAAATAGTTTAATTTAATAAAGAGATTACCATCAACCTCGAAGGTTTGCTTCGATTAAAATGTATGATAAATGCTATGTTTGTTCTTTTTGTTTTAATAAATACTTAAACCACGTGGTAATAAAGGGACAAAAAAGTTTCAATTAAACAATTATATTTTTTTCTTGAATTTGTAGCACCCTACGGCGGCTTTCCGATTACACGTTCTAATGCAAAACGAGTTTGTTTTGACCTACCCTTAAAGTTTGTCCAAGATCTTTTCGATCACTCTGTATATTTTCCAATCAGACAAAATGTAGTAAGTATATGATACCTAACTATATGATGGTTATCTATGATGCACCTACTAGATATTATGGATCTAGGTAAATTCGTCTACGAACAATTCATCTGCACAACAATTCGTCACAGCAATTTACCGAATTATTATTTTCTTAAATTTTCGTCGTTCATCAGTTAATTGCGATTAATATTATTTATGTAATGGGAATATGTATGTAATATGTATGGGAATATACTTAATTCCATTATGACCTTATGTAAATTTTTACGTTGTTGTTAAATATGTAGGATAAAACGTAAACTAAAAATGAAATTTTCTGAATGCGGTTCAATCTCTGTAAACTTTCAAGGTGCTGGCTTTATTTGTTTAATGAATGCTCAGGTTCTTTAACTTGTTGCCATATACAGAATTGTTTACATGTACACATTTTTTCTAGTTTAATTTTTTACATCGTGAAGTTTTGACATCTTACAAAAAACCATTGCTTAATTTTTATTGATAATGAAAAAATATTTGTTTTCGGATGATATGCATATGTCGGTTAACGACTCGTTTTAAAGTTTATTTTTTTCAAAATTTCGTTATTTGATGCAACGCTTATAATATTGATTTTTAATGATATAAAATCTACTTTACTTTTAAAATAATTTTAGTATTGATTATGAAACCGACCTTCAGTCATTTAAATTTTATTAATCGTTACGTTATACACATTTTATTAAATATTTTGATTTACAGTAGATTTAATTGATATTTGTTTAAAAGGTTTAATTCAGTATCTCATACATTTATAGACATAAATCAAAATACCTATTATATTAAATGAAACAAATATCAAAAAATCACATATTTAATAAAATGTGTATCACGTAACCATCAATATTTGAATGAACACACGTGAACATGATGATTGATATATGAACATGTTTGAATGGGCATGTAGGTACTACCTAATGGCAATAAATAAATTTGTTGTTTATTTTGTTTTAAATGTTTTAACATTAAAAACACTCTTGCTTCCAAACATTTGAACGGTCGGTGTACTGTACACAGACCTTTTTCATCTACCTACCTATTTAAGTTCAAAACGTTTAAAACAACAACAGGTATTATCATCGGTTGAAGATCATTAAATCTCTTTATTGCTAAATATTTATGAAAGAATTTTAAGAATATGCAATACCTACTGCTTTTAAAGATTTATGGTCGAACCATCAAATATTTGAAGTAGGTATAGTATTTTCATTACCTAAATAATTATTAGAATGTGCAAATCTGCAACCTAGATACCTAAAACCTTAAAAATTTGAAAATCGCAGAGATATAATAATCATTATCGACAGAAAGACGATCGTCTTTATTTTTTTAATTTAAAATACTATAGGTAGGTACTTGCAACATAAGCGAAATTTAACGACCACTTAATCTGTATATTTAAATTACGTATAGAAACTAAAACAAACTTGAAAGAAATTCATTAATAAATTAAATGCACACACCATAAAAGTTCATAGTAAAACGTGATTTTAATTTGTGTAATTTTTAAGAGAAAATAATCCGAAATTGATAATACATTTCACAACGCCCTAAACATTCATCAAATCTAAAACCAATTCAATTAAATCAAATTTAATGTTTCTAAGACAAAAATTTAAGAGAATAGCAATTCGGAAAATTGTTGTAGACGAATTGTAGTGTAGATGAATTGTTGTAGACGAATTGCTGTAGACGTATTTACCTGCTACGAGATATTATATACTAATAAAACAGAGTGTCAATACACACCCTTCAAAACGAATGCAAGATTTCAATTACCTATAGGTATCTAAATTAAGCAAGAAACAAAATTCTTTTAATATCGATTTTTCGAATTTTAAAAACGATTTTCTTAAATGACGCTACAAAAATCATACATCCGCTTTTAATTTCGCTAATTATTATTTTTTTATTTAGTAAGTAAAGGAAACATGCTGCAGGTATATTTTTATGTGTACATTGCACATTAAATTGGTATACCTACCTACTATGAACTTATTTTTTCCATTTGTAACAGATACTTATATAAATGTTTGTAGTATTCATGGAAGCCCACCAAACTTCACCTTTCAACATTTCTATCCGGATAACGTGATCGATGCATTATTTATTACTTACTTATTGATGCTATTTTTTAGACGTATAAAATGGCAACGTATCAACCTTTTCACTAAACAATTCTATTTTTATAAAAGTTAAATACAGAACACTCCAATAACGTATACCTGGGTGGTTACAACTTAACGGCTTTTTGGAAAATTATGAAATTACGCATACTTATGCATTATAAACATTTAGATGTTTTTATCTTTCTATTTTTATTCGTCGAATTAAAATAAGTGCTATCGGGAACATATTTATTTATAAATTGCATTTCAAACAGAATTTCTAGAAATTATCATAAATGTAACACGAGCATGTGGAATAAATAAAACGTATTTAAAGCGTAGCGTACGTGCAGTAAGTACACTCTTGTTAAAATATCCACCCCGTATGTAGATACATATATTAAATAATGCTCCTAATATTTCAAAAATTAAAAGTATTTATATCTAAATGCAATTAGGAATTAGTCTACGACAAAATTTATTCTTTCAAGCACATAATTATTTATTATCAGTAACTTGTTCTTCTCACATACTAAATTGTTCCAATTTTTTATGATAACCAATAAAAAGGGCAAAGTTAAAGTGATTACCCTTCGCATAACGAAGAATCTTTCGTAATACACCTACTTATAGTAATGATAACGTTTTCGTTTTTCCACCAAAACAGTGTACCTATGCTTACGGATAAAAATGATGAGCCGTCTTTTATTTAGTACGTACACGGAAACTACTTTTGGTCTCGCGTGAAAAATTAATGTTTCCGTTTCGCGTTCGCAAAAAAAAACATATAAAAACTACTGTGTAATACGCGGCTTGATTATACAGCATGCAAAACTACCCTATTCGTTCTCTTCGCGGTTGTCTCGGGAGACCAGTTAACACGCGTCATCCACCATATTAGCATCATTCACTGCACCCCGAAGACATTCAACTAGGTTCAACTTAATAAAAAAAGATATCCCGTTAGAACTTCCCATTATTCATTACTCGAGTTTAACGCAATTATTTACATTTTCAAATGATTTCAAAATAATACGATAATAAAGAAGTGTAAATACGTATGTATGTAAATACCTAATTAAAAAAAACGTACGAGTGAGTGAAAATTACTACTTTTGCACGCAGAAAAAAAATATTTAATCGAGCGAAAACGTCAAGGGAAACTTAAAAAATGGAAATCCTTTAATTAGGACTTCTAGTAATGCTGTAAAACATTAATTAAAATTTGGGATACCACTCTGGAAAGGAATTAACCAATTTCACAGCAACTGAATAAGGGGCAAACAGAGCAAACAATCTAGATTTATGGCATCGACTAAAGCTTATAAAACTCCTTTGACTCAAAAAGGGGGAATTTTCCTGTAATTTTTGATATTACCCACTTAAATGCAATGCTGGTAAATAGAGACGTAACAGAGAAGATGCTAGATTAGAGTAATTTATGTAATAAATGAGAACCCTATTTACAATGAATGCCTTTCACGTTTTTTATCTATAATAATAAGTTCGTCTTGTGCCTACGACGAACGTTCGCCAATGGGCACCTAGGTATTTTTCGATTAAAACCGGCGATAAGGAATAAAAATTGACGTTTTCGTCTAAAATTAAATATTATTCTCGTTAATTAGGTGTAATTACTATATTTATTTTTCACCCTAACTTTTAAATTTGCTCGAGGTTATGACGCTAATTTCGTTATAGCGTTATCTACCGTTTTACAAATGAACGTGGGTCATAACTTACCGGGTGTTATAAATGGATAACACGTATGAGGCTCCATGTGATGGGGACACAGTCCATCATGTCCTGGTAATGAAGGTGGATATTCTTCTTCCGGCGACCGCTCAGAACCGTATCCTTGATCGCATTGTAACACAGCCTGATTATCCGAAAATTTCCAATGCAACGGCGCCCCATCTCCTAACGGTGGAATTCGTTCGACCTTAAACAGGAATCAATTTGTACTTACACATAAAGGGAATTAATTATTTTAAAAAAAAACTGTGGTTCGAATAACGCACCGTCGGCGGACTAATAATTTTTGAAATTTGCAAAATTGGCTCTGCAAATTCGTTATTCGATTTCGATCGTAATATACTCAGACACTTCATTTGTTGTGCACTGTTTATATGAATTTAGTTTATCTGTACTTGTATCCTTGTATTAAACAAATAATTTCTCAGTAGGTGTAACTCAATTTAATACGGTAGTTCAAATGTTTTCTTATTCGCGACAAACGACATTCGCGTGGGTTAGAACACTGTTGCAGAACGCCGTCCAAATGTATTCTTTAAAAATCGTTTACCTACACATTAACTTCGAATATTTTAAATTTAGATGCATTCTAATAGTTACTTATAGGTACTAATAGTCATACTTAAATAAGAAAATGTTGTTAATTTGTAATATGTTAAGTATATTGTTGGTTTTATTAACTAAATAACTAATAAAATGTCGTGTTCACATGCTCACCACACGAATGACTGAATAAAGTTTATATAATTACAACTGTAAGTATATAATTAAACATTTTTGTTGCCAAGAAACTTTCATACATAGAACTAAATCCAACTAAAATGTACAAATTAATCTCTGTTACAGGCAATAATAAAATTGGCATGCTTTAATAAACCAAATCTTTCTAATTCTAAAAATAAACTTATTATATTATTGTATTTCCACGGTTAGCTGGCGTACGTTCTTTAATTCATTTACATGTTTAACAGGTGTTGCATTAACACGAATTTAATGTCAGTTTTTGATGGACAATCTGGTAGACTTGCAGAGATTCATTCAGAAAAAAGAAGTTGATAAATATAGTGTCGTAGAAAACAAAGCGCGCCTGCCAAATTCTTATTTAACACTTATTATTTTGAATTCACATAGAAGAATATAATATTTTTCTGCTTCAAGATCTCTATTTCAACATAATTTAAAAAAAAGAAGGTGTTTATCACCCAATATAACTGTTTTTGCATGCCTACATAAAAACGACACTTGAATCGAAAATTACTGATTTTGTTGATGTTATAATGAATATATGATATAATTTATTATTGAAGATTCAAAATGATTAGGTACATATATGTAGATAATATGCAACATCATTCTGTAATAGAGTAAATAGGTTTGTTCGTGCAGCCAACTGTGGCCAATTTCCAATTATTTTAATCAATCAGAATTTTAGATTTTGACAGTTAACTATTTTACTTATGAATGCATTCATATTCATATTATTCATTTTGACCATGTCATTTTTGAATTCAAATATTTAAAACGTTTTTACTCTCGCGATTTTCGTTCGTTAATTATCAAAAATTAAGTATCGTTTAATTAACGATAATCACATTAAGTAGATGGGGTATCTGTTAATGTGAATAATATCGAGAATGTCATGTTACGCACACGTCTGACGCGTTGAACGTCTATAAACGTGAATCGATCTTGTTGCCGAAACAATTCTGGGGTTTGATTCTAAATGCAGTTGCAAAGCGTTACGTAAATCGACAACACAGAATATCGATATTGAATCCATTTAGAGTCAAGCTTCAGAATTATTCAAAGGGTTCTTCGACGACATAATGCATCTCCAAAATAAATATAATGAGAAATGGCAATTCACGAGAAAGCAACAGCTTGAATGAATGCCGTAATCAAATTAATGTTGGATCTTGAAATAATAAACATAAAATTATTCTACAAAGAAGACTCTGATATTCCGCATTTTAAAAATAATAGAAATGTCGACGGCGAAATTCACACCGTAAGCTATAAAAATAAATATTGTACCTATTCTTTTCGAAATTATTACAACCGTACAAACATTTTAAAATTCTAAAGAAATTAGCTGGTAAAATTGAAGTTCAGTTTTATTTGGGAAATTTCAAGAATTCAGTGACCCAGAAATTATGCGTAGGTACACTTAATGGAAACAAATTAATATCGGGGTTCCATAGGATATTTTAGTTAAGCGTGTTCAATCGGTATACGATTATTATTATATTATACTGAGCAAACAATAGATTAATTCTAAATTTCAGACGAACTTCGTTTATTTTAATATGTACCTACCTACGGGCGCTTTTAAAACTTACGAGTAGATTGTAGGTAAATCATTTTTTGTTAGGAAATGCGCATTTTTTCCTAAGTAGAGTGGAAAAATAAAACGAAAGAGAAACAATGAAAAATTCTATTTTTTATTAGGTATACAAAAAAGTTCTGAGCTTTAGATTTCATACAACCGAAACCACAATTTAAATTTCATGAAGTTTCCCGCCCTTTTGCGGGTTTACAACGTTGACATTTGGTCTTTGAAAATACCATGCGGTTTGACGTTTGATGCACATAACCTAAAAAATTAGTAGTGTTTACGATGGCAATAACCAAAGAGCATATTCGATTTTCCATCCACTTTGCGTTTCATCTCAAGAAAAATGCTGCTGAAGCCACTGAAATGATTTGTGCCGCATATGGAGAGAACGCTGTAAGTCACGCTACGTGTAAAAGGTGGTATACAAAATTTCGCCAAGGAGATTTCAGTCTTGAAGATGAACCGCGTGCTGGACGCCCTCAAAAGATTGCAACGGACGAATTGCAAGCATTGTTGAATATAAACTCTGCACAAACTGAAAAGGAGCTTGCAAAGCTGCTTGGTGTTACGCAGCAAGCTATTTCCACACGTTTACATGCAATGGGAAAAGTTCAGAAGGAAGGCAGATGGGTTCCGCATGCACTGTCCGAAGACAACAAAAATCGAAGACGTGACACCGCACTCACTTTGCTTTCAAGGTTCCGGAAAAAGGATTTTCTGCACCAAATCATTACAGGCGACGAAAAGTGGATACTGTATGATAACCCGAAGCGTAAAAAAAATCATGGGTTGACCCTGGTCAACCTTCGACATCGACTCCAAAGCCCAATATCCACGCCAAGAAAGTTTTGCTCTGCATATGGTGGGATTGGAGAGTGTATTGTATTACGAGTTGTTACAGCCGGGTGAAACAATTACGGCAGACCGCTATCAGCAACAATTGACTAATTTGAGCGATGCAGTAGAAGAAAAGAGGCCATTTACTGGCAAAGGACGTGGTAAAGTGATACTGCTTCATGACAATGCCCGACCACATGTTGCAAAAGCGACCTGGGATCATATCTTTGCGTTAGGCTGGGAACTTCTCCCGCATGCGGCGTATAGTCCAGACATGGCACCGTCTGATTACTACCTATTCCGGTCGCTGCAGCATCACTTGGCTGATACACACTTCGTGGCACTTGAAGACCTACGCAAATGCATTGATGACTTTATCGCCTCGAAGCCAGGGAGCTTCTATCATCAGGGAATTCGCAAGCTGCCCGAAAGATGGCAAAAGGTTATCGATGCAAACGGGGACTATTTCGTTGATTAATATCTTTTTGTTTGTTTTTAAATAAATATTGAATTTTACAAAAAAAAGCTCAGAACTTTTTTGTACACCTAATATATAGGCACATATTATGTTAACTACAAAATCAGAACAATTTTCATCGTCATCGAACATTTTTAAGGAAACGAGACCAACGAAACAATTCGCAAATTGAAAAAAAATTGTTAAATTTCACTTTCTCCACTTTTGATTTCTACGGCAACGAAATATTTCGCTGCATCAGAGGGAACTTGATTATTACTTGTAAGTAGTATTTGATATGATTGCGACATAAAATATTATCGTTCGCAATTCCTTATTCCCGAATTTTACAAAATCTTCTGTGCCTACAGCGCGCCAGGAAAAATGTTTTTTCCAAACGCGACTGGTTTTTCGTCGTCTCACGTCTAGAATGGAAAAATGTACTTTTCGTATAATGTATCGTTGTAGAAATAGCTATTTTAATCGTCCTATACGATTCCCATCGATTTAGTAATATTTTGTGACAAACATATAGGGCGCGCAGAGGGACGCAGGAGATAAATATTTGCTTGTAGAACCGTGTCTCTCCTGTAAACCTGTAAACTCAAGTGCTTTGACGGCAACTTTCCGCGATTACGGCGCATAAGCGATTCATTTCTAGACATGATTTCATAAGCAAATATTACTTTATCTATATTTAGAACATTAAAACATGTATTATGAATCACCCTGTATATTAAAATGAAACGAAAGAAACACATTTGCCATGTTCGGCGACAGTTACGCAACATTACCGACACGTACAAAATATCGATTTTCCTGAAAATTCAATTTTTTAAAAATTACGTGATTATTTAATCAATATAAATAAACGAAAGCTAAGTAGTGCAACGCGATGCCGACGCAACATCGATCTTATGTTAGAATGAAGGGAGCATAACGTAAAATTTTAGTCAACAACAAAAATATAGAATAGCAATATTTCATGTGAAAAAGTGAAAAACTTCAGCTGGTTGATAATTACGAACAACTAATAAAAGATAACTTACATCTAACGGAGGTTTCTCGCAGTCGTGATGGTTGTTATTGCAGGTGTGCGAATTACGATCATCTAAGTAACTGGGAAGACTTCCGCACATTTTTGAATCACTGGAAGATGCATGACGACCTTTTCCATTACAAATGCTACCGCTCGATTGGGATCTTCTACCGTGCAAACCTTTAGAGGAATGTCGACTTACATTAGCGCCCATCTTATCATGGTCCGACGAAACATGACGCACTAGCCCACCAAGCTGAGCGTCGTCGACATATCTGTTCTTCGATTTATCTAAAAAAAAAGTGAAACACGTATTTACAAAAATTACCTATAACGGACTTTAAAAATTACAATTACCCTATACATATATTTTATTGAAATACAAGTAGATATTTATAAACGGGAACGTGACTAATAATAATTTTAAAAATTTATGATAAAACAATAGGTAGGTAGTTAATCAATTACCTATACGCTGATTGAAGATGACGACAACGTCTTGTCGGCGTCACATCGTTACAAAAACGTCTGTTCCTTTTCGAAAATTTTAATGAATAATCCAATTAGTAGCTAATAAATTTTCAATGTAGGTAATTGTAAAAATTCACAAATACCTACAATAACGTTCGTTAACGAATTTCGGCAGTAAATTACATACAATTATTTAATTTTATATTATCTCCGATATGTATTTTTATCCACACTTATAGCACCGAAATCGTTTTAAAAGTAATGCAATAATGTAAAAACGATCACCATTTTGTCAAATCGTGCCCTATTTAATTTAAGTAATGGAGCATTAAATTGATTTTAGATTATTCACAAACTGTTAGGTGCATATTTTATTAAAAATAACGCCATTTGGATTCTTATAAATCGTAACCGTTAAATATATGGTTTATTAAATGTAAATTTAGAAATGGCTAAATGTTAATTAAAAATTAACCGAGTTCCATTTACATTTTTGGGGCAATAAACAAGGTTGGCGTATTGGGTTAAAATTTGCATATTATGTCCGTTACCCTACTTGACATTCTCTGATCAAACTTATAAGATCGAAATTTATGCACAATGAGAATTATTATTCGGCTCAAACAGCAGGCTAATTTTTTTTCCTCTAAAATTCTGTAAACTTTGACACATTTTTTTCGCTAAATAAGCAAGTCCGATTCCATTAAACGGTAAACAATGAGTCATCGTAAAATCGTTGAACTTATAAAAATTTAGATAATATGAGTACTGAAGCCTCTATAAAGTTAGTGTGTGTCACTTTTTCATGGTATTTAAGTTTAAATACAAAATTTTAATATTTTTTGTTTGACGATGCAAACTTTTTACAAATTCCAAAATCGAGCAATTATGTTTTTTTCTAAATAAGTAATAGCCCATTCATTATTTCCCTAATATTGAAACAATAATAATCAATAAGTAATTTATATAGATTTTCTAAATTAAAACTAGATGAATTTGTTAGAAAATTTTAGTTTTAAGCAGTAACGGGTCTTTTAAAATTTCTACGTTATTTATGATTGCCTTTATATTATGTATCTACCTATATCATCGAGATAGGTTTTTTTTTTTAAACTCACGTATCAATTCTGCGGCACATGCTGAAAAACAAGCTAACGCAATATCAAAATTTCTCCTGGGGCTCTATTCTCGAAATCATACGTTAAAATTCCTACGAGAATAAAGTCCCGTAGGTTATTAAAATGTTTCCAGGATAACTAATAAATAAAGCGTATGTACTCGTTTTAAACAATAAGAAAACTCAAATAAAAATAGCCGAGATTTATAAACTAGCACGAAAACAAATAAATAAGCATCTTTATCTCGTTCAAAAGTTAATACGATGGCGGTCGTCAAAATTTTTCTAAACTAAACAACGTCCGTTTGCACCATAAATAATCATATTTTAAGTAAAAGTTGGTGTTGTTTTAATTACTTTGTTTTGGCTAACGGGTGTCCGAAAAGCCTTTCAGTTTTGGTTGGTTTTGGAAAGATAAAGGCATGTCTCGGTTTAAGTAATTTTATTACTAGGTATGACACGACAAGGAATAGTTTGACATGATTAAGTTAACAATAAGACGCGCCTTTAACTTTTCACAGCTAACCAAGACCGAAAGACTTTTTGGCCGCCCGTTATTTGGTCACCTTTTTGAGTACTACACGTAACCAGTTTATTTTCCTAACAAATTACGTTGCCGTAAAGTGGGGCTAATTGGGAAATGTGCGGGGGGGGGGGAGGGTTATTTAGGAAAGCAAGAGAAACGTTTTTATTTTGATAACACTACGAATACAGATTATGTTTTTATTTAATACGTTTCACGACTATTTAAAATGAACTCTTGGATGAGTATTATTTACAGGTGTTGCCGTGCATGGTTTAGAAATTTTAATTATTAAATATTTGATTGATTGTTGAACTGAAGTCATTATGACGGTGTCGAACTTATGTCACCTGGCGACATGAATGTTTTGCACTATTACTTAAGAGTATCCCGCCAAAATTTGAACTTCTTAATAATTAGTGTACGTTATATATTAACAATAATTATAAATGGTGGGGCTATTTGGAACTGGTAAATGGGCCTATTTGGGAAACCTAACGTATGTTATTTTTTGCTCAGATTGCATGAAAATAGTGAAAACTTGTCTTTGCAGGTATAAAAATTGTAGAAACGGAAAAAATTCATCCCTTGCCGATCTTATAGTGGATCGGTGAATCCAAATAGCGATTCGACAAGTTGGTTCCAATTTAACAATACCTACATTGTTTTACAACTATCCCGTAGACGAGGACGATCGAGATAGCGCTAAATCGCAAGGTTTCCCAAATAGGGAGTTAATCACGGGGCTATTTGGGAAAGGGGTTTATAAAAATATATAAGATTCCCCAATACGTGAAAATAAGAAAAACATTGACCATTCTTAGAACTTTCCAAAATGTAGGTCTAAAAAGGCCACCCTCCCAATCTTTTGTTTTTTATCTAAAATTGTATTCCACTATAAAAAGCGAACCAAATAGCCCCACTTTACGGTACAACAATCTCCGACAATTAAAATAATGTCAGGCTTGACAATAAAAATTAAACCTACCCAGAAGGATGGGTACTTTTTTTTTAATTAATTCTGCAATTAGTCAATTTCATTCGAATAGAATTAAAACTTAAAAAATTAAAAACTTAAAAGCAAAAGGCAGACACTTATTTGCTTTATTCGAGATGCAACGAAATACCAAAAGGATAAGTTATTTCTGCTGCACGCCCCACAGCAATATCGTAACAAATTTCACCTATTTGAATTATTAATGGAATGTTGGCGGTTATCATGAATTATTTTGTTGCAACATATTGCGCTTAAAATATTACAGCTTCGGTTAGAATCTAGTTAAATGTTTCTCAATGAATGCGTAATACATAGCTTTGGGTAATTTATTTAATACGCATTTTAGAATGATTTGATAAAGTAATTATACGGGGGTCAGTAATTATACTTTATTTAATGAACTTGTTTAGTTGACGCACGGAGCCGGACTGACGCAACAACCCTCGAACAATTAATTCGCCAGGTAATTCTCCTCATTTCGTGCTTTACGATACATATCGATAATTATTACGTCGATGGTTTCTTGCTAAATTAAAAATAAGTTGGCACAATTTTCCGAAATCTGGTTCGAAAAATTAATTTTTTCGCTACAAAAAAATCGATTGTTGTTTAGCGCAATACGTATTGTTTATGGTTCCGCAAAAGCACAAAATGCGCACTCCCCCAGCAAAGTTTGCTTTTCGCGTTTATGACCTCAAGATAATTTGGCAAAACGCCACCGATACTATAAACCACATAGTACAGTACATACCTGCTAAAATATATCATTCGTAAAATACCTTAATAATAATTATTATTAGGTAGGTATCTATCTATAAGATAGTTGAGTTTATTTATTATTTTTTTTAGTCTTGAGGGAATTAGAATAACTCGCCACTATGAATTGCGTACGAATTTACTAACTTTAATTTTTAATTCAGTTGTTCGTATTATAATATTGATAGGCTGGACTTGTAGTTGTTAAAGTAAACGTTATTATCACATAATGACGCATCATTCTTGATTCATTTGTTTGGTAGCAGTCAAAACATTGACTTCCATTGTTATAGTTCGGTTACGTTAAGAATGATCGATGGTTTTCAATTAACGACAAGGCGTTACGGTAAATTTTTTACTATTTCAATTTAGAGTCGTGTTCTAAAAACGACGATGACATTAAATTGTAACAAGTTATTTAGATTTAAAAATAAATAAACATCGTAAAGCATTAATTAGAGCTTTTAGAATGTTTTAATTGAAACACTTTTATTAAAACAATAAGTTGTCAAGCAATAATTATAATAATTACAAGTCATATAACATTTTTAGATTATTTATTTAACACCATTATAGTTTCTCTCTAAGGGCCAATTTTCTACAAAGTATTTTAACGCTATACATTTATTCCTGAAAATAAGCTAGTTGGTAATAAATCTAAGATAAATTGCAGTTAAACGTTCTATAATGCTTAATTTTAATTAAATTTATGTTTAAGGAATGCACGTTGGATTAAAATGCTTTGTAAAACTGGCCCTAAGTGATTTTATTTCCAACATAAATGATTTATAAACTATATAAACAATATAGGTAATGGTTTTTCAATTAGATTAATGTTGCCTGGTATTTAATATTCTTGAAATTAATGAATATTCGAAATATTGTGAATTTTGTTTTTAGAAAACAGAAAGCCAACGATTAAGTAATACCGTATGAAAATATTAAAAGTTTGATTTGACTAATAAATGATTTTAATATATTTTAAAATTCAAGGTCTGTGTACATTTTTTTAAATTTTATTTTGAACGAACACTTTATGTAGAATAAAAATTAGTATAAAGTTTAATCTTGTTGGATTGGATGGTCGTTCTCTTAAGGGGACCGACAGTATACCTATCGAAAATTAATACTTATAAATCGCTTTTTATCGTTAGTAGCGACTTTGAAAAGTTCATTGACATGTAGTTTTTATAATTATTTGATGTTCTGTAATAACAATTTATTGGTCAAGTACGATGACAAAAGTAAGTTTTCATCTATTTTTTTTTAAATCTATCAGGAATTTGTACATATTTTTACACTTGTAGAATCTGTATTGGTTTACTTAGGAGCTAATATGAAAAACAACAACAATTTCCCTTTAGTAATTTCACAATTTTAATTTTTACAGATGTTTTACGATTATCTATGACGTGTGACCTTAAAATGGGATTTATGCCGAAATTCTCTAATTGATAATTATGAAAGTGTTCGAGGGATCAATTAAAAACAGCATATTAGGCGGAAATGTCTTAAAGAAGTTTTTATGTGTTTTATTAAAAGATGATGCAGCAAAGAATTAACTTAAATCGATGCATTTTTTACCAATAAAAAGTGACGAAACGTATTTTAGATAAAATTTGTGACAAATATGGTCACGGTTGAATGTCGCGAAAAATCAACAATAAGTTCTAGATTAAATCACATATAAAGTTAATTTCGTCGAATAATATTTGCTGGACACTTGTTCAATGACAAATAATACGAAATGACGTAGGTACTTATATAGCTCGTGTCCAAATAAATTGTTTTATAATAAACATAATACGGCGTCGTTGTTCATGTGAAACTTAAAGATGTTACTTTTCTTATATAGATTTTCAAAAGGGCATTAAACATATTAAATTAACTATTTACATTTTTTAACTTACATTCCTATATGTATGCATATATATTTATGTGTATATATATATATATATATATATATATATATATATATATGTTTTTATGGACTTATGGGCAAGTTCCCATGTTTTTATGGACTTGGGAACTTGCCCAGTAGTTATGTTGGTAGCAACGGCATCGGTATGCGTATGTGGTGGTGTTCCCTGATCGTGTCCAGCACTAGTTTACTAGGCGTTTAACACCGGTAGCATACTTAGCCGTAGTTGATTTTCCTATTTCTAAATTACATTCACAAACATCCATGATTATAGCGGGATTCGAACCCGCAAACGTGAGTGCACTAGAACGGTAGTCGACGGGTTTAACACTCTAGGCGACCTCGGCTCCATACGTATATAAAAAGCTTTAATTTAATATTCGCATTAATTAAGTTTAATCGACGATATTTTTCACGAGTCAGTTATTAACTATACAAGGTGCTCCTTACATATAAAAAATACAAATTTACAAGTGCAAGTGTTTGTTATAGAAACTGAGATTTCCTGGTAAACTTGTTGGTTAAATTTTACTTATTATTACAGCAACGCGTTCATAACATTACAACATTGTAACATTGCATTTTTATACAATGGGCCCTGTAATTGTTTTATAATAATATTAATACTATCTTTATTCTGCATCGAAATATTTTAAACGAAATTCACAAACTGCTATCGACTAATCAATTTGATAACGTCTAAATAAGCCTATCATTACTTTGTTAAAACATCGTCAATTAAAAATAATTAAAAGCGGAAACGTTATAAAAGCGACATAAAGATGGATTGGTGCACCGATCTTGATTTTGACAGATTTCAAAAAGCATTACATCTACCGGTTAATAAATTACGGTGGTATTTCGTCACTGTCAGTTTCAGATAGGTACTGATTATGTACGTCAATTTTTATATTTTAACCAGCCTAATAATAACACACGGCAGCGTCGATTCCGCGTTTTTTTCGAGTTATATATTTTAAACTTTATTTTCTAATAAATACTTACATAGGTACATTTAAATCATCCCGTTTTGAACGTAATAAAACCTCTACCGAATAAAATGCTTGCAAGACAGACTTTTTTATTATAATATTATACAAATACATTAATTAAATAACAAGAAACGTTCTAATTTTGTTAATAAAGGAATATTCCGATAAATGTAGGTTTTCTACTGTATATATTGTTTTCGTTTCTTTTTTCATTTTAGAAAACTCGTTGCATTTAAAGCGATAGTTTCCTTGTTAGTTCACCTTGACATTTGTTACGTTATTAAATATTATCTAAATAAATGAAACTTTTTGTATCACAATAACTTAGACTGAGACGCTGTTAAAGAACTGTTCGGCCTTCTAGAGAGGTGTTGTTTTAACTGAGAAATAAGAGCCCTATTTAATACTTCGTTTCCTTCACCGCCGTCTAGCTTTCGCTCTGCATTAGTTGTATGTACTTACCTAACGTTTACTAAAAATTAAGGAAACCTAAGTTCAGTAATGGGTTTTAGTTTCTACACGGTCCGACCGTTTGTAATTTGTAATAATAGGTACTTTCTCAAGTTTCGGTTCTGATGTTTTTTTTTTCCGTAATTTCTTAGTGTCGAGAAATACGAGCAGAGAAACTTTCGGTTCGATATGAAAACTTTCGGCAATAGATTAAATTGTTTAGAAATATGAGGTAGAAATATCCCTTTATCACGATACCTACACGAAAAATCTAACAGATCTTTTTGATTGTTGAAAAATATTACCACTATAGATATATTTATGCAAGATTTGGCAATAACACGCAGATACTATATATTAATTCTAAAATATGAATTTTATTTATTTTGACATCGAAAACTTTTATACGAACAAAAAGGAAGTCGTTTGAGTAAATCAGATTAAAATAAATGTCTTGCACAATTTTATTGTGAATTTAACAATATATATATGCGTAACTCCTCGAAGCACTTTCTCTTCATTTGCATACGGATCATAGTTGGTTAACGTTAATTGACAGACAAATAACACCTATCAAAACGTCAGAATGAGCAACTTCATTAGATATTAGTAGAATTAGTGACTGGAAGACATAAACTAAATTACTCAGAATGCACGACGAACAATAATAATTTATTTTACCGGTAGTTTTATTATCTTTATACAATACGGTATAAATGACCTGTCCTGATTTATTTTTCAACAGCTTGTTCAGATTTAGAGTATGGAACTAGGTTTCCTTACGAAGCACCTATAAAATTGATCGTAAACTTACCACGACGAGGCCGGAAATAATTATTGTAGTCGCCGGTATCACTGGAATTTCTATATATACCTATACAAAGCGACGAACACATTTCTAAATTACACAACGGATTTTTAAAGGTCGCTAAAAAAAAACAACCTTTGCCTCATATTTTTCTTACAGGTACCTATCGCGCATGATAAAAGAAAGTAAATATAAACGACTGTTATTACTCATTCTTAAGTTTCGTAACGCGCCTTTATTGTCACAAGTGATAAGGTACATTGACTGCAACAGTGTTATCTCGAGAACGAATTTATTATTATAATATTCATATCTGAACATAAATGTACCCGTATTAAAATAAGATATAGGGGAAGGTCGGGTAGCCCCGGACACTTAAATGAAGTAGAAATATAAAATACAATCAACAAATGTCAGTTTATATTTTAGCATTAAAATAGAGTAAGGAACTTTGTTAATCGTACTAATGAAGAAAAAAAAGGATATCTTAATTATTGTAACTAGAATATTGAAAAAACTTTTCCAAAGGTTTTCCAACGTGTTTACTTACTTAGTAATTGTACTGTCCGGGGCTACCCGACCTTCCCCTACCTATTATTCCCATAAGAACCCTTAAATACAAATATAGTGTATCACGTAATATACGGTCAATAATAAACAATAGCAAGTTAGTTATTATGGAACTGTTAGAAATTTTATGATATGATATACATAATATCGACGCAGTTTTTCCAAAAGGGCGTAACCCACAAAAAGTAAATTTTACAGGAGAGCACATTTTGTTGCGTCGCGTAGCCATAAGAAGGTACGTTTCACGGAAATACAAATCGAATTTTCCGGTGGAAAAAAGCGGAATATTGTTACTAGATTTTAACAAATGATGCCTTCGCTTTAGATGCATAAAATAGTGAAAACGCCATCGATATTTACCATTTAGTCATTTAGTCCGGGAAAGATAATAGGAAGAAATAAGACTGACCCCAAAAAAATTGCAATAGAAATTATTTCTTCACCTTCTTGCTTTAAAAAAAATAATGTTCAGGATAACATTTAATCTAAAGTTTACACCGTTTAGCGATAGGAAACTTCCGCATTCATCAAATAATGAAGACGAAAATAAGTATTATACATCGATCTCATAAATGGTAGGTTCTTTTCATAAGAACAAAGTGGAAAACTAATAAAATTAGGAAAATTCGATCCGTATCGTTGTTTTTTTTTTTGTAGAAGGAGTCGTTACAGATATAAATTTATTGTGTTGACACCACGCGTAAGCGCTGATCAGTATCGCTACTACAATATAATGTTAAGTAACAACAGAAATGTTTGTGTAAAAAAAACACTTGAACAATTTTCGTAGCGTACACTTACATCTCGACACCTTTGTAATGGTCACTTCTATAAATGAAATAATACGAACCGAATTTACGTAAAATTTTATTAGCTTTCACTTTGTCCTTACGAAATATTAACATAAATAGGTACGTGCAGCGATTTACGAGATCGAAACCTATTTTCGTCGCCATTTTTTGAAGAATAGGTTCCTAGAACTAATGTATATTACAAATGAATGTACAGAGAGGTTCCAAATAAATTTGCGTCCGAAGTATGCTGAACTGTGTTATTGGGAATTTCGTATTTTCGTTTCTGTGTAAATAATTGATAAAGAGCGGTTCAGTTCGGCGATGACAAGAGAGATGCCTTTTACAAGGCCCTTTTGTTCTCTTTGGCCCGCTAATGAGCAAAATAATGTTTTATTAGATTTTAATAGCACGATGTTGTAATAATAGTATTTAAAAAACGATTTGCATACAAAATTTATTCAAAAATATAATTGGACGTTAAAGTATGCATGAATGCTTTAACTAATAACTTATAATGATAATAATAACCGATAACTTCTAGTGCAGCAAATACATTTATTATAAATACTTAATGGAAATGACAATTATTTTATTGCAATAATTATAGCGATTTTTGTTATCACGGTTCGAACTAATTGGGGCGTCTATTTATATGCAAATACATACGACTACGCCGAGACTGTTGGTTTTGATAAAATTTAAGAGAAGATTCGATGTATCGACAAGAACTTAAGATATTGAATAATGGAAAGATTTGCGAAAACAGTTCAACGATGCATCGACAAAGAATGTGAAAATAAGTTGTCAGATGCTCTTTTGAAGCAATTTAGTGAAGTGTCGAAATAAACCGTTTTAAAAGACGCCCTACATTTTATTGTATTTGGCGATGCTGTGAAGGACATGTAAGAACTTTATTTATTTTCGCAATAGTGATAATACCGAACTGTACCTATTTAACGCAACAATGAAGGTTATTTAAATAGTAAATAAACAATCTTCGTTATAATCGTTACAAGAACAATTAATAAATTATAGCATAATTTTAATTAAATAACTAAAAATAAATCTAGCAATACGTTATTATAATATGTAGATATAAAAAAGTAATTTAATAACGGTCTATTATAATCAAAATTTAACGAAGGTAAATAGGTACTTAATTGTTAGAAAGGGAACGCCGCCGTTGATAATATCAAGTGTAATGTATCGAAGATATGGACGACGCGACGCGACGTTCGTTCAATAAAATCGCTTTTAGTTGAATTTTAATAAAACCTCAGACTTGCATACACTTGTGCATATTAAATCGGCCAATTGAACACGTTTAAAGATCATTGAACTGCGTGAACATTTCAGCTCATCTCGTTAAGTTTTATATCCATGCATGCCAACAAAATGAATTAAATCGTTTCTCTGGAACATCGGATAAAAGAAAAACGGATCCGTTCGTGTACATATTTATTCAGATTTTATCGAATATCTACTAATGATCACCTTTACATCAAAAAAGAAAATGTATCAACTTTTAATTTAATTTAAATTGCGAACTTTGCTCACTTTCCCTTTCGTTTATTAAATAAACCGTTTCGCGTTTGTCAATTTCAAAAAAAAAATTTTACGCAAAATACTGCACGAATAAGACTGTTAGATTCGAATTTAGATATGAATTTCGTCGTAAATTCTGAATGTGTAATTTTGAATCTTATCTAACGTCAAGAAGGTTTCAATCCCGTAATCCCACGTGAAATAGAGGCTCCCGAAAATCTGATAGGTTTAAGTTTGACAATTGTACCTCTAAGCTTATTTTTTCTAAAATTTAGATAACGCCCTAGTATTACATTGTAATCCGTAATTTTTAATTTGATCGATTTTTAATAAATAACAAAACATCAAGACCAATTTCGAATACCACCTATAACATTGCTTTTTGTTTGTTGCCAGTTCCGGAGAGATGTCGCGTAAAGCAAAAAAAAGGGTTCCGATGGGATTAATAGAGATATAGGAAAATAAAGTTTTATCTTGTTATTTCTTTCGATGGAAAAATCCATTTACATTTTATTGCCTAGTTAAAGGTAAATTAATTACTCGAGAGATTAATGAAGGTCTGATTTACAACGTTCAATTCTTTTATAAAACTTATGTTCGCATGGTGATAAAACGCCAGGCTAATTACGTTTAGGTATTAATGTTCACTTTAGAGAGAAAGTTATTCAGCATTTAAGTATCTAATTAAACGGAATTGCTTACGATTATGAAAAATATTCCGAATGAGTGCAATCGAAGAATTGCATATCTATTAGAAGTAATTCTAAATCTAATTAATATCATAACTATTTATTTACAATTTTAATTTGTAACCTGATATAACCCGATTACTAACATATGGACGCGGTTTTTCCAGAACGGCGTAACCCACAAAAAGTAAATTTTACAGGAGTGCACATTTTGTGTCGTCGCGTAGCTATAATTGCTATTGTATTGTTACTAGATTTTAACAGATTATGGCTTTGCTTTAGATGCCATTAATTCATATTCGCGAAAAAGTGGAGGGGGGGGTTACGCCCTTTTGGCAAAACGCCATCGATACGATCATCGTCAATACTGAATAGTAGTATTAAATTTTGTACGCATCTATATTAGGTATCGTTACGTCAAAAACCTTTTAAAAGTTGACTTTAAACAGGTATATGCTTTTAGTGTCAGTTTATGGCGCAACTTTTATTTTAGTAAAAAGTTTTTAAGTGTTCTAAAAGTCGTAACGCTCATTATATACCTAAACATAATGAGAATGTGAAATATAAAAATTTATACGAGAAGAGTGGCAGGTACATTTACGTATTAACAACTTTTATTCTTACCAACTATACGCAATGAGAGCGTTTCAGTTTCCAAAGCATTGGAACACGTAACAACCCGCTTTTCTCTTTTAATAACACTGTAACTGCAGATTAGGGATTTTACTTGGGGGTTACTAATATAAATGTAACCGTCGACGTCGGTATCCTATTATTATAAGTAAGTATAATTATTTTACTGTCCTCGATTTATTTCTTTACTGTACAAGTTAAAATGTTAAACTTATAAAAGCGTGTACGTACTTACATATACCAACCTACAGTAGATTCGAGTTCATAAGATTCTTTTATACTCAGCCTAGGCAAATTCAAAACTTAAGTAACTATCAAACATTCATTTGAACCGTCTGGAAAATCACCTTCGTTTTAATTTTAGATACTCCTAATTCAATATGTCATTTTATTGGACGCGCGTTCGGGACTCTTACAGCGGTTAGGTAGCAATTATACATACGATCGACATGATATGAAGCAATAAACCAATCGCATGCAAATTCTATTGTCATCCGCCTGAGGTTCCTTGAACATCGTTAACAACGTAACGATAACCCTAAGCAATTACAATGAACAGCGATATAATTTATTATACCTAACTATTTACGTCGTACCTATTTTAATAACATTTCTATTTAATTATTATTATCTAGTAGGTATTACTTATTGGGCGAATTATTAAAAGAAGTTTGAGTATAGATGTTTATTTACGTACCTAAATACAGAAGTACTGAAATATAGAAATTGTAAAAAAAATTGTGAATTGATAGGCGACAATTTTAAACTGCAGTAAACTCTTCATATTCGCGGGTAATGCGTTACCAGGAAACATCCTAAAATCCGCGAATAAGGGGAGGACAGTAAAAAAATACTGTTTATACTGCTTAAATCATTAATAATAAACTCAAAATGTATTAAAATATATTTTACACTGTTTTTTATTTTGTAATTCTTGATAAATGTCTTTGTATACTTACCTATCTCCATAAGTGAAATCGATGAATTTTCCTTACAAACACAATGTTGCGCTAATCCGTCGAAGGATCTGCTTCACTAAAAAAAAAACAAAAAACAACGCGTGTAGTTCGTAGCAAAGTCGTAATCTGTGGATTAAATTTTATAGGGTTGATTTAGATCGATCGGGAACATCTTCTTCGTGACGTGGCGCATAACTAAACCGCGAATAACGAATTTCGCGAATAGGGAATCCGCAAATATATGGAGAGTTTACTGCACTTACCTACTTTATAATATCATATACATCATCCACCAATATTACGCAAATTAAATTAACTCTGCTTCAATTAGAACTTCAAATAGGTAATAAAAAGTTTCGATTATTGCACGTCGAACAAAAAATAACTGAAAAAAAACCGTTAGGTACCTATTAACCAATTTTTTTTTTAACGTACAGATTATTTTAATGCGAATTTGCAATTCATAATTAAAATTTAAGAAAGAGAAACCCCCAATTTAATTACAAAACTTTTCTGCTTAATTAAAATCTCTCTAGAATGGTTTAAAGAACAACAAACTTTTTAAACCTTAAAATTAAGCTGGCAAATAATTTTGAAGCATTCGGATATTATAACTTCTTTCGCGTTTATTCAAAATTGAGTTGAATGTGAAGTACAGATTATTTTAGAAGTTTAAGAAAATTAAATATAAGTAATTATTTAGATATTAACAAAAGACTCGCCGATGTTAATGATAATAATTCTAAACGTCACCGTGTCTTCTGTAATTTTAATAAGTCACCAACATCGACTCGTATTATTATAATTTTTTTATTTGATATTAATTTACGTAAAACTCTTTCGCATTCAAATGATTCTGTAAAAAAAAAGTTTAAAATGTAATAAGTATTCTTTAAATGTGAAATATCATATCGTACTAATTATCTTAATATTGATTATCATTAATTAAAATTAAACTAATGCTGTTTGTGTCAAAAGTTTTCTGTGTTCCCTCTGAGGACCACCCATCTCACTTCCAATTTATACAAATATATATATATATATATATATATATATATATATATATATAAATAATTTACTACACCATAGATGTAAATTTTACGACATGTGAATTACTACGTTAGAAGCTGAAACAACTTAAAAATAGCAATAAGCATCAGAAAATATACCTACCGTATCTATTTTACATTAATCAGGTTATCATTAATCATTAAATCCAGGTCAGCTGAACACAGCATTATTTGTAAACTCAAGAAAATTACCTATTCCATATTTACTTTTATTGCTTTCAGCTTCAATATAAAATTTGTTTTAATTAGGTTCATAATAATTGTCTCGGTCATAATTAACAATAATATGAAAAATAATACGAGTTATTTTGTTCTAGAAATTGCTTACTAATGGAAATAATCATAATATATAGGCACTTCCTCGTGTCACTTTGAACGTTATTTGCAATGGCAAATTGCGTTTCATTTACATACATCATGACGTTATTTGCTAATATTAAAGATAAGTTAATTACATGCAGATGAGTATCGGCGTAATGAAAAGATTTTTCGCGATTTTAATAATTAACGCAATTTATATGTATCTACTTCTTTAATGATGTAAAGATATCTACTAGTTTGTAATTTGTGTTTATTTATACCTAGGTATCGAACCTTTATGAAGCCAGTGCTCTCAACCGAGACCAACTTCTTTCTGGTAAGTACCTGCGTAAATATTATTTATTTGTTAGCCACGCTTAACCAATTTTCTACGTATGGTAATTCAAACCATCTAATGTAATGATATTATTGAAAATCTACTTAGAGGTAATTGTTTAGGAAAAGGTAGCGAACGTAGGTACTTAATGCAATTGCAAAAACATAAATTTTGAAGATTAATAGTTATAACGTTAAATAGCTACACTTGAAATTACAAAACATTACATTATGATACGCAGCACAAATTTTGAATCTGACAACTAAATTGGAACGCAAAAAAGGCAGTAAAATCATCAGAATGCGGAGATAAGAGAGGGATGTAAAAATACGAGAATTTTTAAGTGGTATGGGAATCGATATCATTTCATACAATATCAACGAAAAAGTATAAAATGCAAAAATAAAAAACTGGTTGCAGTCAATTTTAAAACAGTATTCTTTTGTTTTCTAGCAAATTGTTATTTCAACAATTATTCTTATTCTTAAGCAATTATTTTCTGTAATTACACAAGTCTGAAAGTAATATCAAGCGATTTATTCTTAAGTATATGGGGTTTCTTCTAAACTATAAGTTATTTGTTTTAATTGGAATTATCGTAAATTTAATCGAAACAATAAATTGGGCGTTAACGTAGTTATAGTCTGCGGCAGTCCGGGAAGACGATTTGGAAGATCAAGAATTCGCTACTACGCAAACTAAGCGGCGCAAGATTATATCTATCGTAACGCCTTTCTTAAAATACAGTTTGAATACGTCGATAATCGTCCTTATGCTGTATGATTTCTGTTATATTTAACTCCGGCGTTAAGAACCCAATAACCAATCGCAATCGCTAGTTTCATACGTTTCCACGGTAATAACGTGTTAACGGCGACGTTGAAAATAACACCAGGGATACACGTCAAAAGACCGAATAAACTATCTTTGTTAAACGGTTGTTAGAACGAATCGGGGTTATAAGCGGCGACAGTTGCTAAAATTGCTGCGAATGGATTCCAGTAAACCCGCAACGGTTAATAATATTTCGTAATCGCCGAGTAATTTCTCAGCGGTTTTGTATTTTTTATTTCGAATACTGCCGTATTATATCAGTTTATTTTTATAAGCTTATTGTAGGTATTAATCGATTTTGAGGAAATTTTTTTTAAAACTTATTCGTTCCCGCTATAACAAATAAAATAACGTTTGAGAACTGCAAGTTCTCCAACTAATTGCACGTGCTAGAATTTGCTTTAACCCAGACGTACACGCCGACTAACTAATTGTAAAGTAACCACCTTCTCGGGGTGCCCCAGACTATAAATAACTGAAATATTAACGTTGAGTGGAATGAATAAATAATCGTCGACGTTCAGATTACTCAATTTAAAACGAAATTTATTTCTATCTAATGTAAAATTATTTGAGGTAGGGTATCTAAAGTATATCTTAACTGTACTAACTATTGCGCGGTCTTTGAAAAACTTGTATTTTATTCGAAATATTCCGTTTTGTAAACATTTTAAAATTAAATGATTAATTAAGCGAAAAATCTTCCGGACTAATACATGATAATGAAAGTAAAGTTTATAATAAACTGATTTAAAAGATCATCTAGGTACAGTCGGGTGCAAAATTAATATCGCAATACATGGCGCGATAAACAAATCTACGAAAAGTATTTACGACAAATAAGACAAATTATAAATACAAAATCGAACTTTAAATATTCTAATCATAATTTGTTCGTTGTGTCTTAATGTAATGCTCGCGATTAGCGACATTAATTCTGCACCTGACTGTACATAATGTAGCTTAAAAAAATAGATAGATACCTAGCTAGATACCTCGCATAATTCTTAGATCATTTCATGCCCTTTTGCATTGTTTCGTCCGCTTTACTGACAAGGAAGGTTAGGCAATTGGAAGTCACAGAAAAATTTGAAACTTTGCAGGATTGTAGTACTAGTCAGCCCTAATCAAAAGCCGTATTCCGTTCGTGCTCTTTTGCGGTTTAAGAGGGTGAAATCCACCCTTGAAAATTGCAACTTTTTTCGATTTTGCTTATTATCTGTGAAACAACAAGAGCTGTCGCCAACAAACTATATATTTTTGTAAATGACTGTTCAAGACCCACATTATGATTCAAAATTAGGGATGAAAATCTTAAGGGGTATCGTTCCTTCCAATTTTCACCCCTAATTTTGCCATACTTGAGTAGATTTTTACATCGGTAGACATATATATTTAAAATATTTAAATATGTACTTTTTAGGAAATGTATTCTAAAATTATGTACTTTTATGCAGTAAAATTATGTGAATAGTCACTATCTACTGCCTTTATACAGAAGAATTATAAATTTACTCTATTTTTAATTTAAAAACTATTCGTGTACCTTTAAGGATTGAAAATTTCCCTATTACAAACCATAAACCAGATAAAAGTTTAATCGCATTTTTATGTGGCCGATAAAATACAAAGCAACTAATAAAACATGTTGTACTTTCATAGCTTATCGGATTGCAAACAAAAAGCTGAATGTTTTTAAAATAAAAGCGGGATTTCCTAGTATCCCCGAATAAACTCGAATGCATTTATATATAGAATTCTGGCAAAATCTCTTCAGATCTTTCGCGTCGATGGTACAGAGCGGTAGTGCTTGTTTCAGTAGTTCGAATTTTAAATTACGGCGTCGTATTGTTCGAGTGTGCGAGGAATGTTCGTTCGGTTAATAACGCCTTTTTGTGTGTGAGTGCGCGAGTGTTGTGATGTGTACTCTAAAAGGATTACAAACAAAAAAGATTAATACAACGAGGAAAGGTAGGATCTTTGTCGACTAATTCTCCATGTATTTATAAAGTGTAAATACATGAACCTTTAAGCTCCAACACAAATTCTCTGAAATTCGAACTTGGTTATGTTCTTGGATAGGAACTCGGTTGGGGTATTGGTTAGGGCTCCCCTCAAACATTCGACGGTCCAAATTTCGCGAACGAACTTTTTACCTTATGTAAGTACAGGTATGTAATAATACATGTTCGCAGTCAACGGAATAATTTACGCTGGAAATTGACGATAAAGGGAAAATGATGGCGAGAAAACGGTAGGAAATACAAAGAAAAATTTAGAAGTTTTAATTTTTTCTTATACTCTGTTACAGACAAGTGGCTGTCGCAGCCGCAGCTGTGTTAAGCTAAGCGTCCACTAGTGCGCATCGGACGCACATACCGTCCCTTAAAATTTTCACCCCTAATTTTTGTATCATAATATAGGTTTTGAGCAGCCATTTACAAAAATATATAGTTTGTTGGCGATAGCTCTTGTTTGTTTCACAGATAATAAGCAAAATCGAAAAGAGTTCCAATTTTCAAGGGTGGATTTCACCCTCTTAAACCGCGTAAGAGTACGAACGGAATACGGTTCTGGATTAGGGTTGACTAGTACTACAATTCTGCAAAGTTTCAAATTTTTCTGAGATTTCCACCTGCCTAACCTTTCTTGTGAGTACATATTATCCTGAATAACACACAATTTTCGTATTTAAACTATTTAAGTGGTTATTTATATTTACACTAATTTTATGTAGGTAATCGAAAATAGGTTATTGCCACCCGTTGTTATTTTTATTGATTAGATATCTATTAGATTAAATGTAGTCACGCAATGCTTATTATGAAAAACGATATCCATTATTATTGTAGATAGGTACGAATTATTTAACGGGGTAGATACCAATTAGTAAATAAAGCTCTGTTTAATCGTTTCAAGTTAAATTAATATAATCAAAACCTTAGCTATCGTTAGGTGTTAAGGTTTAGTGAATTTACAATTTTGAAAACGACTTGGTGCGACTAAAAAAAGTATTTACGTTCAAAGTTAAATGAAAGAAATATTATTTACATATTTTCACGCGTACACTATAGTAGGTTACGCTACTTAAATCAGTGACGCAATTTTAAATGCGAAATGAGGTTTTTATATTTTGTAAGTGTGTTAGTACTAAACATAAAGCACGAAGTAAAAATAATGAATACTACCGTTCATCAAATGAAACTATACAAAATATAATTAAAACAATGAACGGATAAATCAGCCATATTTTTTTGAAGTACCTATACAATTTGCATAATAAAGATGATTATAATATTCACGTGTCTTTAGTTTAGATTGTTGGTATAATTTGATGCTATGTAATCAAGTCAGTCGTTCCACATTTTAAGTGGTTCTTTATAAAAAGGATTTTAAATGGTTAATTAGTAGTTTGTTATCAAAATTCTACTTTCACCAGTACCTGGAATAAAAATAATAAGAACGTTCTACTGAAAGAATAACGTATACAGTAGGTAGGTACTTAATTTTATCTACAACTTTTTTTAATTTATAGTACTCCTATAATATTAGATATAGGTAGATACTAAAGTTTGTATATTTTAAATAGATTATCAAGATAGATAGATTTTCATATAAATTAACAAACTGCGTTAAATATGCGTAAGACAATAAAAAAAAATACGGCAGGAGGTATAACGTTGTGGTTATTAAAATAATTTTAGTTATAATTAAAAAGCAAAAAAAGTTGACAAAGAAGTTGAAAATCAAATTCTACGAGAAAATCATATACATAACAACTAGGAAAATAAATGTGACTACATTTAAAAAAAATCTCCTTAAAATTATTTAGTTTATGAACTTGGGCATTACGGTTAGAAAAAAAATTTATGTTTTCTACGTTTTGTGTTCAATTTATAAAATAAACTTGAAACTTGCTGCATAGTGGACCGAAGCGACTGTGACGCTCCGAAATAGATGCAGAAATAAAAAAAAATACAACCAGTAATTCAGTTGCATTCAGTAGATAATAACCAACTAAAAAAATAATACTAATTGTCTAAAAATTGACTTAATTTAATCAATTGTTTGTGAAAATGGTCGAATGCGTTTTATACAATTAGTTTATTTTGACATTTTCGTCAGTAAAGGTTTTTTTCTGGCCTATTTGAACAAATTAAATATCAGCAACTTTTTAAGTGAAAATTGTAGTCAATTAGTCATTTTAATACGTGTTTTCGTTGTACTAGTCATAGATATATGAGCTATTTAATTAGGTGGGTACGTATAATAATATATTATGTATCTCTACATAAAACAGATATTTCACGTGTATTTTGATCGTCTAGCCGCGGTCGCCACCGATTACTTATGACAATTATTTTTAAAGCTCTTCGGTCTGCATTAGAAATTGTAAGAGATAAGTGGACCACCGGTCTTTTTGTTTTCGATAATTAATAATAATGTTGTAAACTATCGACCGTGAAACACAATGGGAGGTGGCTATCTGTACGAGTCTAGATTTCCTCATACGGCAAATTGCAAGGGGTTTTAACGTGGAGACGTTGACACTTCTTGTCAAATGTGGTTTGTCTATCAATAATAAATTTGCAATTAGCATCATTTCTTTTATTTGTTTTTTTTAACTTTTTCTTTAACTATTTTTTCCAAAACTTGTAAGATATAGAGTTCTCTGCTTAAATTTAAAATTTAAAATACCATTTTCCGGTTTTCAAAATAAAAAAAAAACGCGCGGCAAATCAGCCGTGTTGGCAAATTGCATTTCAATAAATGTCAGGACCGTTCTATATTAAAATTCTGCACGTTTGATTGCTTAACTCAATTTTTTATTTAATTAACTCATTGTTTCTAGGCCACCAGTTCAAGTAATTGGTCTTCTATCAGATTAATCGTTTCTATACCGAAAATAAATGCACTGTTATAAAATTTAACCGTCCGATTTTCCCGTCTAACGTTCTAACGATGTCGACGAATAAAGCGCTGTTTACCTTTAAATATTGAACGCGTCTCTTTGAAGTACAGAACAATTAATAATTGCATTCTTCAGTAACTGTTATTAGCTGTCTAGTGGGAATTTAAACGCTAATTACAGAGTTTGTATTGTAAATGTTGGCGGAATCGACGTTTTTAGCTTAAACGGGCCGCGTTCCATAATTGTAATTTCTCATTATATTACCTACATTTTTATTATTAAATGTTAACACGCAAATTAATCGGTATTTGCAATAAAATTACGTCACTAATTGTAAGTGTCGAGAAATTATCGAATTCGAAGAGAGAAGTGAAAATTAGCGACATCTATAATTAATTTTAAATTGCGTTACCTACCGTTTTGTTATTGAGGAGCAGAATTTCGTTTCATTATACTTAAAGTTGCTTTTGATGAGTTAGTATGTATGCGCGAAATGAACGTCTTATTTACGTTATCAATTATGACGTCGAGTAACCAGGTGATATTAAATAAAACCGCAGCGATTTGCATTAAATTTCAGTGGTTTATCTAATTCGATGTAAACGTATTACGTGTTAGTAGATACTTTTTTATTAATTTTTAAATCTTAAAGTATAGGTACTACTACTGTTGTTACACGCTTTTCATATTAATTTAATTAAGCGGTATATGATTGTTTATAAAGGGTGTTTCAATAAGAGCGCAAGATTTTAAGGTTCAATAAGACATGGTTTTCTATAGCAAAGTATTGCAATATTTATTGAATTATAATGTATGCATTTGGGAATTATGTTTGAAACGGAATATCCTGTAAATGGCCGCCACATGCGTACTCTTTTCACAAAATTTGCAATAACATTCTTGCATACATGTGGCGGTATTTCATTGATGGAGCGTCTAATTTCGGCCTTCGATGCTTCGGTGGTTGTGGGCTTGTTTGCATAAACTTATGACTTCAGATGGCCCCACAACCAGAAATCCAAAGGTGTTAAATCGTAAGAGCGTGGCGGCCAATTCTGGTCACCAAATCGGGGAAATGACACGACCAGGAGCAAACTCTTGCAAGGCCGTCATTGTTGCACGGGCGGTATGACATGTGGCATCGTCCTGCTGAAACCGCATGTCGTCAAGAGCAATGTCTTTGTCCAATTGAGGCACAAAAAACTGTATTATCATAGCACGATAATGTTCGCCATTAACCGTTACTGCATTACCTGCCTTATTTTCAAAAAAGAACGGTCCAATTATTCCTCTAGACCACGATGCACACCAAACAGTGACACGTTTCGGATGCATTGCTTTCTGATGAATTATTCGTGGATTTTCTGAACCCCAAATGCGGCAGTTTTGCCTATTGACGAAGCCATCGAGGTGAAAATGGGCCCTCATCGCTGAAAATGATTATGTCCGCAAAATCGGCATCCACTTCTTGTTGCTCAAGGATCCAATTGGTGAACTTTCTTCGATGTGCATGGTCTGTTGGTAGAAGTTGTCGAGTCAATTGGACTTTGTAGACGTGGAGATGCAAATCTTTAGTGAGAATACGCCGAAGACTGGCTGTTGAAATGTCTAATTCTTGTGCACGATGACGAATCGACGTTCCTGGACTTTCGACCACACTCTTGCGAACTGCCCTGATGTTTTGTTCTGAACGACCTCTACGAGCTCGTGTCGTGTGTTTCTCATCGCTAACCGAACCAGTACTTTGGAATTTTTCGATTATTCTTTTCACAGTAGATGCATTAGGAATATTCTGTCGACCGAATATTGGACCCACGTTACGAATGGTGGCAATCAAGCTTTCACCATTTTGATAATAATGTTTGATCAGGACGCGTTGTTCCGTGTAACGCTCCATGTTTACTAACTCCCATCTGTCCACTTTCTGTCTGCCACGTCATAATCACGTGTCATTAAAACTGTCAAAATGGCGCGCAATTCAAATCTCGCGCTCTTATTGAAACACCCTTTATTTTAATCGTATCATAAAATTTCATAATTTAAAACGATATTAAGGAGAAATATATTGCCGAATTTTCCCTATCCTGCCGTGCCTGTTCATCTACCGCTTTTTGAAACTAGCTTATTTCTACAACTTTATGGTTATCTAATTACGGTAATCCTTTAACATTCGCGAGTATTAATTATTCGCGAACCTACAAATGAGGATGAATTTAACGTTCCCGAGGACGCAACTTGGGCTATTCGCAAATTTCTTTATTAATCAATAGTGCGTTGAATTGGTTTATTCATTAAAATATTAATTCAGATCATAACGACATAAACATTGAAATTGCACAACTTGTCGAGAAATCAATAGAATCGGCCGGCGAGGAGTCTTCAAATTCAAAAGACGAATCGAGCTCGCGGCCTTTATTTATAATGATATTTATAAAGAACATCGGATTTGTTCTGCTAAACAATCACAAATCACTAAATATCTTCAGCGATCGACTAGCAAATAAACTTAATCTATACTATATAGCTTATATTATAGCTATATAGCTTCTATGATGTTCACGTCATCAATACAAGGTTACTAGATGATGATGTTTCACACAGTGTTGTCACTTGACAGTTCTAATAAATTGTAGTCTTTCTTTATATCATCTAATATGTGTGCAAGTAAATCATCTATAGAATATGTCACTTTCCAAACTTTAAACCGAATTACAAATAAACAATCTAGTAATTTTTTGTTGATGACGTGAACATCATATAGGTTTGGATAAGCTATACCTATATATGCAGTATTATCTAGAGATAATTAAAATGTCAAAGGACCTAACCCCCTTTTTTACACACGAGATAGTTTCAACATTCGTGAGGGTTTTATAGAACGTAATTCCCGCGAATGTTAAGGGATTACTGTGTTACATTCCTCGTAATGTAAATAGGATAGCTACCTAATTCGTGTTTTTCACCTGCGCATTAGTGTTTCCAAATCTAAATAGTTGCGGCACTACAAAAATTATTGACAAATAGTAATTTCTACCCTACCAATCGCACGTACGCCTTCGATTTACGATTCGTGAACCCGATAGGTAAATAGATATACTAAACAACTCTGCTGAAGTTATAATTTAACGTCCAATAGAAAATGCCCAGTTATTAAACGATCTAATTGAGGTCGTTGACAAATAAGTGGATTAAGGGCTTAGCAAGGTGTCGTTGACAATGAGAAAGACAAGACTGACGTTGGAAGAGTTTTAGAAAAACGAGTAGAGGTTTATAACTAAATATAAATACAAACGTGAAGATTTAAAGCCGACCCGTCGGACTGCTTACACCAAGAATTTAATTTCCTTTTTAAGAATTGGGGAACATTGCCATTGATATTTTAATGCTTTTATAATTTAACGATATCTCCATTTTACATAATCTTATTACATGTTTTACTGTAAACATTATTTTAAATCAATCGATTTTTTTTGTTTAAAAAAAAACAATTTAACTATTTCAATAAAGAACGGTCGGAATTTAACGCTATACGCGGTTTACGAAAAGTTCCATTTTTTCAGTTACATTTGCAAATTGACATTCAAAGCGGGTCGCAAAAGCATTCCATATTAATTTGTTTTGTATACATCGTTTGTAAATTTGCTGTCAAACTTAATTTTCCGAAATAAGCATCCGAAATTAGATTGTAGTAATAATTTATTGTGTCGACCGTCATAACCATCCTGTACTACATAAAAGTATCTGTATTTTTCATAAAACGTGCAACAATGCCGAAACAGAAATTCTCATTAAAACTTTAGCAGCGGGAATAACGTGGATGAATAGCTGGGCTGGGAAAACATTTTCTAATAAAGCGGCACTTTTAGCAGGTATTAAAAAATAATAGATTATTATATTTTATTAAAGCGCGAAATCGTTTAAATTTTTTTAAAGCTCCGTATTTCGGTATTTACTTATCTTAGGTATATTGCGAGGCAACAAATTTTGCCGATAGAATCCTAAATATATATAGGGAATATAGGCGGTTGATGTCCATGGCGGCTACATGAAGCGTAATTAAGTTTAATTCCGGATGCAATCTTGTGCTTTAGCGTAAATTTATGGTAGGCACCGTCGATGGTTAAACTTGTTTCGGTTCGGGCAATCTAAACAAACACAATTTAATCAATGTTCCCGTTCTATTTAATGTTTTATTTTATTCTCACATAAATAGCACAATAACACTGATTAATCCCGTAATTCTATAAAAATCGATTTGGAAAATGCAATTTTACACAAAGTAGGGTAAATATGCTTTTAATACAGTTTACTTTAGCCAATATCATATCTACATTAAGATACTGTGTAAAATATAGCACTTGCGTAGATCCACTGGTAAAACTTTATTAAATAAATAATATTAATTCTAACAAAGCAATTATTTATACGAAACAAGTTACTGCGTCGTAAGGTTGCCTATTTTTGGTTACTTTTAAAATTAATTCCCCGTTTCCTCTTCAATGTTGTTAACTCATATTTACCGGATTATGTTTCGGTTTAATATAAATTACCTACTTGCGATGCGTTTGTAAGTCGTAGCAAATAAAAATAGGTATTTTTTTTTTTTTAGATAAAATTCCTTTTTCAGTTGACTTTTAGATTCAAAACTCAACTGTTTCAATCAAGAAAAGCTACTTGTCCATTATACATACTAAGTTAAGAAGCGAAATATCAATTGCCACTGCCTTTTAAGCTTAGAGACCTTTTCTATCTGTCGTAGGTGTCGATTTATGGTTCTATGAAATGCATTAAGCTTTCAAGCCCAGATCGGATTTAACGTTAATTTAAGCTTTAATGGGAGCTTCGTTGTCGAGCTCACTTAAGTTTTTAAAACAAAACTTTAATTCCTAAATTAATATTCGTTATGCGTACATACGCTAAAATAATGGCGTCAGTTGGGGTTTTTTAAATGAAATAACTTGAAAATTCATCGAAATATTTTCTCCATTTTGTTAGTTATTAAATCTGAAATTAGTTAATAACTTATTTTGAAAACATACGCTATAAGTATGTATACTCGGAAATAACGATTTTAAAAATTGATCATTCATTTTCTTGCAATAAATTTTTAAAATAGACATCAAAATAAAACAGCGATTGGCTTTCGTTTAAATCATAAACGCAATTAACCCGTCTTTAATTTCTCTCAAGTCTATACAATTTTTTATTAGATACCAAAAATCATACTTAAGTTGATAGGTACCAAATTTTTAAATATCATTTAACTAATTTTATTAAAATTATTAATTAATTAAGCACCTGCCCATAATTTAAATGTTAAACAATTTTTTTTGTGGGAACGTCGAGCGAAAAACGTGAAATTTAAAACTAAAAGTAAACTTATAGGTGAATAAATCATAAAATGCGAAGACGTTTTTAAACGTTATTGCGATGAATCGTGACTAGACGCTATAGTTCGCTAATAAATGTTTATCAAACCCGATTCTATAACCACAGGTGAAGATAACGCCAACTATAACGCTAATGGTAATGAAAGCACGCCACATGCTACCGTAATTTTAATGATTCATTCCACAACTTCGCTAATAGCCATGCTTAATTGAACTTTATGGTTAAAGAATATCTATTTTTTTTTGGTATATAATTAATTGATAATTTGTAGTTATCGATCTGATATTTTGCAAACGAAATTGAAATTTTGTTTTAGAATAATTTTATTGAAGTAATAGTACTAAAAGTTTCGATGTGAAGTTAAACATAGAAATTAATACTTACTTATTATATAGCCGACCTATTTTTTTATTACGTAAATTTCATGTTTACTTCATATCTATAAAAGGACGTACATAGGTATAGGTACCTATTAAATAGACCTATATATACAGGTAAGTAATTCGGAAATTATTTAACATTCATCAATCACGCAGATAATGCTCCATTTACACACATTAATTCGATCTACATTTCAATGTACTTTAAAAGGTCTCTATAGACCGACTCAACGACTCTTGTGAATTACATGTTTCAATTGCACTCGATTGGACTTTTTGGGCAATACACGAACCGTATAGGACTACGTGAACGATTCATACGCAAATATTTGTACACACGATGCATAAGTTGAAAGCTATTAATTACACATTTGCACAAATGGAATTTTTTTAATTGTTATTAGTGTTTACATTAGATTCATGTAATACGTAAGTGTAAATATAAGTTTGTAATTACCTATCTATACTTTTCAAAGTCACTTTAAACATAGAAAATATTTACGCTTTAATGTTATGTAGTCTTAGATCTTTATAAGTTACATATGTATAAAATTTAAAACGTCCTTCAAATACAAAAACAAACATTATCAATGCGAATTATACGGCGGAACGATAAAAATCGTAATAGGTTAAGTTACATAATCTTCCCAACGACCGTTTGAATTGAATTACGTGCACTTTAAAAGAATAAATCTGGATACTAAAAATTAAGTTAGGTACCTATTTGAAAAATCCCTCTGTATTTATTTGTATGAATTTGTCTTTAACCGTAGTAATTGTTTTTGATAGCGTCGATTTTGAATTTTGAGTCGGTATTTTCTAACTATAAATTGTTAATTTAATCTATTGTTCTTGAATGGTGGGATAATTATGCATATAATAAGGGCTAAATCCTGAAATTATTATTAATAAAACAAAGTTGTATAAAAATAAAACATCTAAAACTAGGAAAATTTCTCAGATGCGCGAAGTTTCCATATGAGCAACATTTAGGAATAGGTATATATAGATAATACAAAAAATATATTCGAGACCTTAACAATAACAGAAATGTTTGTATTATATTGAAAATTCATTGAAATGGATAAGCAATGAAACAGAAATTGTATAGATTCCGTAAGAGAAAACATTTTATTTCATATTTATTCTAAAACATTTTTCGGTGATCTTATCGGTTATAATGGACCTATTTGCAGAAAACTGAAGCGTTTCTATTCCCACACGCGTTTCTTCCCCTTTGTAACGTCGATAGAACGGAACCGTTTTTGTTCTCATAGTAAAAGTAAAACAATGTAGGTAGTACGCGCACTCGAAAAGCGTACTTAAACCAAATTTCTTTCGAATTAAACAAATAACTTTACAGCCTTTTATGTCAGTCTTATATTCTAGCGAGTAATTAAATATAGCTGTAAATTGACACCGATATAGAACATACGGATCGGAATAAGGGCAATATCGGTTATAACGACCGAATTTCGCGGCTCCTCGGAGGTCATTATAACGACTTTCGGTTAACGTAGTATTATATGATAGATAGGTGATGCATGTAGAAAAAAGTAAACAATACCAAGCCACAAATGACTGGCGGCAACACTCGAAATTTTATGGCGTAGGGTTACTTATTCGTGCAAAGTAAATACAACTTCAAAAATGGTGTCGGAGTTTCTCGAGTTATCTACGTGAGATGCACATCGTTGAACCACATACAAGTTTTATAAAATACAAGGATGTTTCCGCGGCTCAGGTAGTAAAGATCTGTAATATTTTATACGAAGCATTTCTTTAGCTCATAAACCCGACTTTAATACGAGCGCTATGTATTTAGGGTAATGTTTTCTTAAAGCGTTTCAGAAATAGCTGTCGTTTACGATAAAATAATTCCCTTCCGCCGTAGTAGGTGCACTTGTCATAACGAATAACTCAGGTGTTACAAAATAACGGAATACTTTAAGTAAACATAATATAAAACCCAAAGCCGCGGCAGCGAGCGACTAGTTTGAACAACTACTGTCGGTTCGACTACGGGGAGGTTCGTCGTCGCCACAAGCAAATGTAAACACGGAAAAGCAAGCCTACACGCGTGCATAATTCACGGAAAAGTTTTACTACTGTAACCTGCCAACATTGTCGCCGACAGAAAGATAAATAACAGGAATTCGGAATAGGAATAAATTAATTTTGCAAATCTCGTTACGCCGTAACGACTAACTTATAGAAATGACGATTTCAATGGACAAAATTATCTCGATGTCGACATCGGTATGAAAATAATTGGACGCACCTATTGTAAATTATATATTTGATATTGGGTATATAATTATTTGCATTTAACTAATCACTCGCTACTGCTTTTAATTTGCTCGTTATATAAGCATACCTATACGTCATTCGCGATAGGTTCCAATGCACGACATCGATAAAAAATTACTAAACGGTATACCTATTTGTAATATTCAGTTTATAAAGTTTCGAACGCGGCACATTCTACCGATGATTTATCGATTAAAGACTACAATTTATTACTGCTGTAAAAATACGAGGTTTTATTGATGACGTGCACGGCGTACGCCCATAAAATTTTAACCGTCGACGGTATTCCATTTTTGTAAATTCAATTGTCACTTAAAAGTTCCTACTTGCATTACTTCGATCTTCGCACATCGTAAGTCGCAGATGCGACGCAGATTTCGCGAAAAGTAACCTATCGTGCGAAATTGCATATCGGACGGTGTTTTCGCCCCGTTTCGATCTAGAGTTCACCCTGGAGGTTACAAGTAATCTCAGACTTTGTACATAAAACGAAGAAAATCACTTTGGGTTACAGCAGTTGGCATATATTTAACATTAATCACAAAGTACGCCGTTATAAGCTTCGTTTCAAATTTAGTAAACGCAAACAATAGTCCGGATATTGAAAACCCCCGTATTCTGTGGTTTATCAACGCTTTCAAGTTTCTCCGGAAACCGACCGAGGTAGGAATTTATCCCGTACGTATTCAGTAAGAAAATAGGAATGTGGGGTATTTGTTTCGTGCATGTATTTATAATTCATAGAGATAATGAAGCGCACGTATCTCTAAGTTCGCATTGTTAACAACGTTGATTAATGATTAATTACCAAAATTAATTCTATGTCATTAACCGTGCCCTGTTTTGATATCAGATATCGTTTTAAATACGTAACGTCATGGTCTTAATTAATCTCGGTCGTCTTGCCTGCTGTTTACGTAAACGAAAAAGTATCCTACATTAATTTTCTTAAACGTTGAATTTCTGAAAATTTCGTAATATAACCTACTTAATTTAATATCAACAGCGTATGGGTGTTTGCATTAATTTAATAATCGCTCGCTAATTTGTTAAGGACATCACATTAATATTAACTAGGTAGATATTAACCCATCCTGCATCCATACAGCGTCGTCGTTTTGTACTCGACGAACGAAATTTACACGTTGTTTCCTGCATACAAATTTAACGCAAGTAGGTAGGTAATACGTTAAAATTAGATTTTCCTTTATTAAACCGAATCGAATTGAATATCCACCGTTTGAATAATAGTAAAATTGCGAAACATTTTCCACGAGATTTAAAGCTCGCTACGCGCCAGCTCGAAATGAAACCGAACGTAGGTCACTTACAGCGGATTCCGTCAGTTACACCCTTACAATATGTGGCGTGCCTACCATTTAAACAATTCTCGTTTCTAAACATTTTTTATCCGAGTTGTCCCCGTATTATTTCGCAAATGGATTTATTAAAAATTTAGATATTAGTATGTATGTAGATACCTATACTTCGTCCAAACCTATATGCAATCCACGTCATCAAAAAGGGTTACTAGATGATGACGTTTCACACAGTGCTGTCACTTTGTACCTCGTATTTTGACAGTTCTAATAAGTTGTAGTTTTTCTTTATACCATCTAATACGTGCGCAGGTAAATCATCTATAGAATATGTCACTTTCCAAACGTTAAACCGAATTTCAAATAAACAATCTAGTAACTTTTTGTTGATGACGTGAATTGCATATAGGTTTGGATAGGCCATACTTAAAGCAACCCTGACGACTTACTAGAAAGTCAAATCAAAGAAAATCATTGTATAATAAGGACACTAGCATTTTTAATTCGCCCCAAATCTTTTGAGCACAACTCGTCAGCATTATTTATTAACAAAAAAAAAAATTAACACGGAGTTAAGAAAACAAAAATATGTTGTGTTCTTAAAAAAAAAGGCAAGAAATGAAAAATAGCACCAAACAACAGTTCATTAATTGCAAACAATATGTAGGGTGGGCCACCATGAGACATTATAATATTTACGTTTAGGTTTTTGAGTTGGTTTATGAGATGACCAAAATTAACTCAAAATAGATGCCATTAAATGAGGTTGGGGAGGGATCGAGTGGTTGTAAGATTCCTAAAAAAGCACAATAAAGAATTAAGCATTCGGCAACCTGAAGATATAGACTTTCAACCTCATTCAACAAACATGATGTTGATTTATTTTTTCAATTCAACGATGCAACAATTCTCTGTCGGCACTCGCATTTATAACCTGGACGAAACGGGCACAACTACTGCACAAAAAACGAAAAAGTTTGTGTCGTCACAAGGGGCCAAGCAAGTCGATCAGTACACCGTTGGCGAACGTGGAGTACTAATCGCCGCGTGTTGCAGAATAAGTGGGCGCGCTCTTTCCATCAGTAATGAAACACTTTATCCAATATAGTGGATTCTCTAAAGCAACTCCGACAATTTTAATATTATTGATGACCACGAGGTCGTCTCGTGGCATTTTTGAAATTGCAACAGCATTGTTTGACGCGCACATCGTTCCTGTAGACACTACTCCTAATGAAGTTCCCGTGCAAGGCTTTATGACTCCTCAACTGTCGCTCCTAAGTGATGTCCCAAAATAGGACAAAGAAAATTACGAAACAGCCAGCGTAAAAGAGCCACCGGTTGCATTCGCACCGATTATTCTTCGGAAAACAAAAATTAGAATAGAATATTACGGAGATACGAGAAAAAGTAAATCAAAAGAGAAAAAAAAGCGGATCTGTAAGAAGAATTTGTTTTCCCACTAACATAAGTTGGAACGATTTTTAAATTGTTTGCTTCTTTTTAACTATTTTTTTAGTATAATATGATTGTATTAAATCAATAATTTTTAACAATTTCCACCTATTTTCTATATTTACCTTTGTCTCGTAGTGGCCCAGGTTAGGGACCACTATGAAACATACAAGAAGAAGAAAAAATTGAGTAGTTTCTTTACCGAACACAAGTTTGTTACATTTTCTTATTTTTTGGTATTCATCTTACGTTAACAATACGGTTTGTCTGAATTGGTACAATAATTTTAATTTTTATGTATAATATTCTAATTTAACTTTTTCTGTCTCGCGGTGGCCCACTTTCCCTACAGTGTATTTATAAAAATAACTTTACATACTTTTGGAGGTGACGGCAGTGGTCAAAATTAAAACCATTATTATTACAATAAATATTCAAAATCCAATCGCTTTAAGAAACCCTTAAAAATTTAATTCAATTTTTTTTTATAATTTAAATGTTTTATGGAAAAAGATTTTTTATATTTATCATTATTCAAAAAGCTGGACTTTAATTAATTTTCGCTAATTTTTCTTATTTCAAGCAACAAGAACTAATTGTAAGTATTATAGGTAACTGTTATATATCTATAATTAAAAAAAATTGCACCTTTAAAATTTACATTTTGTTACTATGCCATTACTTAATACCTAGTACTAAAGTAATTACATGAAATATCTTTTCGAAGCCCGCTTTTTTCGCAAGTTACAAAAGTTAACTTTTAAACGTCAATTTTTCATTAAATAACTTTTTAAATTCAATTCCAAATGAGACCCCATTTAATGGAATTTTTCCATGAGTGTAAAACGTCATGTCCGGCATGTTCGAGGACTGTTCGCAAGTTAAAGAAGAAACTTTAAATCCCGACAGATTTTCTTCACCATTTTATCAAAATGATATTATTATGCGAACAAAATCTATCAGATTTATTTTTTAAAGTTGATCGTGTTCATTGGAATTCAACTCTTGCAAGTCACCGTCCTATATCTTACTGTACTACGCAAATGAAATCAGCAATTCCGTTTGATTCAAAAAAACTGTAGATAAAGATGAAGCGTTGGGAGGTAAATTAAATCTTTTCTTTGGTTTGTTTCCACAAAGTTCGTCTTTGTATACGGTTACCTTATGGGAAGGTGTCTAACACATGATACATAATTATTATTTTTATATAAATTACTACCCACCCCCGCGGAACTAGCCTACATTTTTCAAGTTATCTTTTTATTGCCAAAACATATTTAATTATAATAATTCGCAAACTTTATTCGGTCATATTTTACAGTTTTTAAATTATAGATAGTTGTGAAATACAACAACGTCTAATTATTATTTAACAAAAACATTAAGTAACGGCTGTCCAAAACGTTTTTCAATCTTGGTTGGCCGTGGAAAGATGAAGGCATGCGCCATCAATTATTTCTTTTGTCATAGCAATATAATTACTTAAACGAAGACGTGCCTTTATCTTTCCACGGCCAAGCAAGACTAAAAGACTCGCTGGCCGCCCGTGATACCTATATGAAAACATTAATCGAAATAATAATATTAATCAAATAAATGATATCGATAGATTATTGTTAATAGCAGTAACATCTAGAAAATAATAATAACGACTAAAATTTTTTAGATAATATTGAAAATCGCTATTTACTAATGAAAATGTACCTAAAACATAAATTTAATAACGATACGCAATATAAAAGAAAGAAATTTACTTTACCCTCTGGCGTTAAAATATTGCACATTCGTATGGTTGTACCTATCAACTGCACTCTTTGCTATATTAAAGCTGTTCATCACAATTCCGAATTTTAATATTGTGCGCCAGAGCGATATTCTATCAAACTATTCATTTATTTATTTATAAGTATATGTAGGTATTTAATAAAATTAAAACGTAAAATTTTATACAAAATTATTAACGAAGTGCTTTTAAATCGAGACGTTATTGATTTGGTCATATTTACAGATGCAAATAAAATGTTTGATTAATCGAACCGCTACTTTGAATCGGAAATTTCCAAATGAAGCGTACTTAAAATTAATAATGCAAAATTTCAGTTCTGCAGGTCAGGAAAATGTAAATATACAGTCTATAAACTTTAATTTGGGCTACTATTAAGGGAGTCCCTAAAGGTTTAAATTTTACGAAGTTAGCTAACTATGAAATTAAATTACAAGGGCTTTTGCTTTTAATATAACTTCTAGCTTACTGTAAAACTGTACTGTAGGTAGATACTGTACAACTGTAAAACATATTCGAAATTAATTAAAAAATTATTTTTCATTTGTGTTAAAATGAAAGCGAAGCTTCCTCATTAAATATTTACTTATTTACATTTTACAATTTTTATTGGACATAGCATCTGCTTTCGTGTCAGCATCACACAGAATGTATTATAAGTTTTAAGAGAGACCGAGATAAGAGCAAGCGTTGCCTTGGAACATTTTATACCAATTAAAACATCAAAGTGTTCTTAATACGAAAATATTAAAATATGAAAGATGCAAGAAACAAAAACCCGTAATGGCTATTTTAAGTAATTAGAAAATTTGTTTATAGTTTAATAAGCAAAGGTTTATTAATGAAGTAAATTAGCGCTATTTACGAATCTAATTAAATTTTACGTGTCGTAAATTCGTCTTCATTTCTATTACAATTTAAAATTAAACGGATAGGAGATTTATTTTGATGCTTAAGGGCCGGTGTTCAGTACTTTTAGCTTAATATTCTCTCAAATGCGATATTATTTTATTTTTTCCTCAATTTTTTTTCCGTGAAGGCCCTCATATGGGTTATTTGCAGTTAAATAAGTGAAAATTGCTACAAATCTTTAAATAAAGGCAAATAATAAAAAAAAAGATTTTAAATTATTCACAATAAAATCTCTCTTTTTTTTCTTCACTGTTTAGCTTTATTTAAATATCTGTAATAAGCAATTCTCACTTACTTAATCCTCGTGATAGACGGTGGGGTACAAATGTAGCCCAGTGTTTGTTGTTTTTTCTGTTATTTCGGAAAATATTTTTTTCCGAGTTCTGGTTCTCTCAGTAGCTGTCAATTATTGTATTTTATGTTATCTGCATCGAAGGCTCATTCGTATCTCGCTTCGTAGTTTACGTAGGAAAATATACTCAGTATTACACAAATTATTTAACTACATATATATATATATATATATATATATATATATATATATATATATTTAGAGTTTAGAAGTTTTAATTTAGAATTTTAGAGAATGTTTAGCTCTAAACATAACTAAAGACCCCCAGACCCCCAGCTCCCCCTTAGGAACGAGGTTTATTTGAAACGATCATAATCGAGATTATAAAGTAATTTTTTATTTTTAAAAATAAAATGTGACGGCGAAAAAAGTAACAGTCTAAAATAGTACCTACCTAGCGATAAATTGAAACAATTTTAACTTCATGCCAAATGAATCTACAATTTAAATAGAGAACTCGTTAATAGACCATGAAACCGTTTAATGAGTGTTTAATTATGTGCAGTATGTAGTAATTAAAAGATTTCGCTTGCCTACCAATCGATTTTACATAAAAACTGTAGCAAACTTAAAGCAACGTTGTATGGAAATTACATTCGTTGCCGAGCAATAACGCTATAATTACCTACTTATTAGAAATACTGTAAACTAATTTAACACGATCATCTTCCTTAATTTAAAAGTCTTTAAAAATACTTTCGAATAATAAACTAAATTAATTACGGTTATACCTTCAATTTCAAATTAAACATTCCGGTTTTACGCGTTTATAATGAAATGCCTACTATATTTTTAACTTGGTCCGGTATTAGCTACGTACGTACGTACAAGGCATTTCAGATGTTTTCCAACTAACCAGATTACTAAAACGATCGACCGAAAAGCATACGTTTATGAAAATCAGATTGTGGTCGTAGTATTGTGACCATGAGAATGTAAAAGAAGAACGTGCCGAACAGATTGCAAGAACGGCGGTTAAGTTATGAAATTAACGGATGCTAATTAAAGTTGTTGGTCCATTGTACTATTATTCATTGAGATCCCAAATAACAATGGCGTATTTATAATCGCGTTTCCGGTAGTTACGGTGCCGTCCTCGTACGCCCTATATCCGGCATTCCGTTGCGTCATATCCGGTCAGTCTGACTTTTTTATTTGAAAAATCATGTACCTACCCACTTCTTTAATAATATAACGTCAAAATAATCGCAATGCTACCGAAGGGTAATCTCGACACTTAAATCATTCCGTTTTATGTAGGTCTATCATTTTTCTTAATCTTACAGAACTACACTGACAGAGCTCGAAAGGCCCCTCTTCTTGCGGCACTCAATTTAATTACCGAACTATAAATAAGAACAAGATGAAAATGTATCAGTTTTTTTATTAATCTTGATGTTTTGCTCCAGGGCCATAACAATGTCAGAATGTAATTTCTTGAGAACGCTGGCGACAACATAAGCTTATGATAAACCTTATATTTTTATCTATACGCTTTTTGACGGCTGCACTTAGATTATAATCATTTTTACACGTTTAAGAAAGATTTATGTTGTACTCGTTTCATAAATGTGTATATTTAAATTAGATAGCGACTATAACACCTTAAAATTAAAAAAAAATATGGTATTTAAGTCGTTGTATTTTTTTTTTCGTTGAAAACTGAAAACGTAATATTATGTAAGCGTCTTAATTTTGATAATTATCTGAGATATTTATAGAGTTATGTCTTATTGTTAGTATTTATTTAATCGTTGCAAATGAGATAGGTATCTCTTACAAAATGAGTAGAGGAAGTGGTCCAAATATGGGCCCCTGTTTCGTTTTTTCTTTATATTTTTTTATAATTTTCGATAAATTAATGTAAAAATTGGCATTTGTTTAGTCCAAAATGGCATCTTTAATATTCACAGTTATTTTTTATAGAAAATCCAAAGAATATTTGGACCTTTTTATAGGTGCATCAACGTTCCATCTTGTACAAAATTTATTTTTGATGTGGAATAAATGACAAATTAAGCGAACATTAGAACAGTCGGCCTTAAAACAACAGTTACGTGCGAATTCAATTCCAATCTTGCTTAATTTTATCATAAAAACTTATTTAAAAAAGTAATGGAAATTTGAGAAACGCTTTTACAAGTATCACTCAATAACGCATTTAGCGTGTCACTAGGAATCTGTGTCACTATACTGCAAACAACGTGAATAAACTAACTTTAAGGTACTGACGACGAATAATGGCTATTAGACTTATTAGATTTTTATTGGTCATATACATATTCGGATCATTTCGTCTACTTTATGTTTTTCTAGAAACGTTAATGAATAGCTAAATAAACTCAAATTTCCGAATTATTATTGTAGATAGTTATGATTGTTTACATCGTTGTATAAGTTTTTCTTGTGTCGATAGAAATCATGTCCGAAGGGCTTTAAACCGAAATAATGAACGCAAATAACGAAAAACTATATTATTAGTTATTTTTGTTGATATACAGATATTATACCCCATTCGTTAAACTTCAGAAACGAAGCTGCATGCCGTTTAATAAGAAGTTAAAAATAAATGTAACCTCATTAAATTGTATTACGATTTCATATTTCAGTTTTAAATAAAAAGAACAAAAAAGGAAAATAATTTCATAATGAACGTGTTCTCGATGGGTATTTAGATATTTAAGTATAGATTTCCAATTAATCCCAAAATCTTCCACAGACAAAAAACCCACAAAACATCGAAATAAACTTCTTCAAAATTAGGTTATTTCATTTTGTTATTTTTAGGGCCAATGTTTCCAACTTCTAATAAATTTATTTGACGAAAATAAAATCGTCGTCGTCTTATTTGTCGTTTCCTGAATCCTGAAAATTTTAAATTAATCGTTAAACACGAGTAAAAATTAGTTTTCATCGCGATCCCAATAAATTTCCCCGAAATCCTTTATTACAATTAATAATAATTCTGCATAGGGCGTCTCTTAAATGTTTGTACAACGCTCCCAGTAAACACGGGACGGTATAAATAACGTTGAAAAAATGTTGTTAAGGTTATAAATACGTGAGTCGTTACAAAAATAACCAAAACCATAACGTTACATTTTAACGTTTTATTAACTAACGTTATTTTAACGTTACATTACAAGGATTTTTATAGCTTATTTATTTAAGTACATTTTTAAACGTTACAAAAACGTATTAAAGAAACGTAACTAGGTGGTTGATAGATATAATTAAAAAATACGTTGTTTTTTCGTTCCATAAATTATCGATTTAGTAATTTAATTTAGTAATAGTTTTTTAACGTTAAATTACAACGATTTTTATAGCTTATAAAATAAATAAATAAAATAAATAAAGTTTTTAACGATGTTTAATTTTTATTTCAAATATCTACTGTAACTACTTATATAAAATTTACTATTTAATATTTTTCCTTACAACGCAATAACTTATCTATAGGTATAAACTAAATTACGTGGATGAAGTAGGTATGTGTAAGTAACTATTATTATAACTATAGGTACCTATTTGATAAATAGAAGTTGTTCAAATTAATTAATTACATTTATTTCTTTTATTTTGGTACTGATATTTAATGGCACAAATTTTGTCGAAATATTGAAATAAATAAATACCTAATAAATTTGAATTTGCACATTATTAATATATCACATCTAATAGTTATTAAATTTAATTAATTAAAAAATAAATATACTAATTTAACATTATAGTAATCAATATATATAAAACGTTATATCAATCAATATATAAAGCATTACATTAATCAATATATAAAACGTTATATTCGTGGTTATTTATAACGTACTATTTAAACGTTAAAATAACGCTTTAAAGCATTTAGATTCAACGTTACATTAACGAAAGCATTTATAGTTAAAAATACGTTAGGTACTTACGTGAATAATTCGTTTATTAGTTGCTCATTAATAACGTTATATTGTTAGTTATGTACTACCCGTTTTTAAACGTTAAAATAACGTTAAGTACTTATATGTATAATAACGTTATATAGTTGGTTATTTATAACGTTATTCTCCGGGACATTTTTACTTTGTATTAACGTATGTATGTAACCAAAATAAAACGTTTGGCTACTAGTTAAAAAATGTTAATATAACCATTGTTTGCTTATTGGGCTTGACCTGAGCTGAAAATATGCCGATTTATCGCAACTTCGAGATACAGCCCTCGAATGAAAGCATTATCACTTACTTTTTTCAAAATAACTTATTAACGATTTAACTTAAAAATTTTAATTTGGCACACGTATTGCCGCAGTTAAATCTAACAAACGCACGGCGTTTATTTTCAGTTTTTACCAAATTTTTATACGTACGTAACTGACTCTTTCGGGAATTGTTTTCGAAAGACAGGTTAATTTAGAAACTTTTATTAATTACTCTTGTGAAAATTTAATATTTTGCACGGTTTCTCCATAAACGGGAAATTTTCGTCACGACGTAATGACATAAAATAATACCTGCAAAATCTAGTGGTCTAAAAGTATAGGTAATTCTTAAAACAAATGCTGCAAATGACCATCATTAACACGTTCATCTAAGGAGATCTGCGCAAAAAATCAAACTGAAGATTGCAACATTTCGGCATCAGTTGTCAAAACGACAAAAGGTTAACTTCAACTTTTTGCGTAGGATTGTTCTAAAATGTATGAGAAAATGTAAAGATCGGCCGTTAGGGCAACATTCTAATTCTCAAAATCAGAGATACATAAGTTAATCACAAGAGTAGTCGAACATCTTTCAAGGATAGCTTTATATTCCAGAAATATCCACTTGAAAAAATTAGTTAGTTTTGAATGTCGCCATTTCCTAGAAAGGCATCGTTATTTATTAAAATTTTTAAACAATTTAAAATTGTCAGGGTTAAAATTAAATAAGCTATTATACTGCACTGTATGTGTCTCCTTATTTAAATATAGTTGTGTTAAATGGAGTAAAAACTTCTTCTAATAGTGTGACATTTTAAGATGATCATAAATTAGCATACTACATAAGAAAATGGCTACATAAAAAAAAACTTCTCGGTAGAACACTATAACTTTTAAAATAAAAAAACTAACTTCTAAAGGTTTAAATAATGAGATTTTTGATATAGATAGAGGTACCCACCTACCCACCAACGCACCGAAAATGAACTCTTTACCCTTTTAACCGTTCTACAATTTTAAAAATCAAATAAAGACGTTTAAGTTATCATTCAAAATTCTGAAAGATTGAACCGCTGCACTGGAAACGAAATTCTTGTGCTATAGTTTTCATTGATTTGCCCTACTTTTTCATAACCGTTTCCTAGCGAAGTCTCTTTAAGTATCGCGTATTATACTGGCTTTAATAAAAATGAAATGCAATCCGATTTTCTCAAACACTATACCTTGTATTTTCTAATCGTAATCGTACTCAAACTATGCAATCTACAGCAGTTACAAGATATTCGAGTAAACTTATAACGTAAATGTATAAGTTTTGGTGAACCTCCGTATCCCTAAAACTTGAATTTAATCGAAACTAAACTCCGAATTTTATTCTGGGAATTTAGAAGTTTAGAATTACATTTCTATTTTGCATCGAGATATCGTCATCCACTAACAGAACGTTATCTAATGAACTATCTTTTTTTTTTATTAATATAGTAAAAAGGGGCCGCCGTCGGCGTAACAATTTCAATTGTGGAAATTCGCATGCCTGCTACGGTTTTATTATGGAATTTAAAGCATTAAAATATCTTTAGTCCGGAACGAAATAACATATTGATTTAACAGATCGGTTTTAATTAAAATGAATGTTAGGTACGCCAAAAATGTATTAAATTTGTACTCGTCCGGATGTAACGCGAAAATTGCAGTAGATAATAATACGCAGGAAAATATTTATCCTATGTATAACCAAGTTACAGCTTATGGATTAATGTTCTTTTTCATTTCGAACCGCAATTTACGCGGACTATAAATTTTGTTTGCGAAAATCGATGCACAATTTTTGAAGCTAAAATGTGAATATTTTCAACATTACGTGCTAAGTACATCAGCAGGTTGTAGTAGATCGTAAAATGCTTTTTCCATCGTCGGTCGTTTACAAAATAATAAATCGATACGCGACCTACATCTATAGAAGAACACTTATACGACTGAAAATCCGGAAAATAGCACTCGAATACTAGCAATAACAGGAGATTCTCGAACGTAGTGGATTTTAAGGTAATACCACCAACTGAATTTATAACCATCTGCAACGCGTATCTTAAGCACGACGGCTTAATTTCACTACGAGAGGTCTGTTGAAAAAAAATCAAAATTTAAACGTTACTATTCTCGCAGGGTGCCTATGGAGTTTCTGAAAGTCAATTTAGCGGCTTTTGGGGACTTCTTAAAAAAAAAAATTCCCGACCTAACTTAATTATATTTAACGATATCTTCTGTTATCTACTCTAGCGGTTTTCGACGCCCATTTTCCAATGTTGCTACTTTTTCCGAGACTTTCGTGACCCGCACACGCCCCGTTGCCTCGTTAGAACGTCGGAGATAATCCAGTACGCGTTCGGAAAAATTGTAGTTTTATAAAGGGTAAGTTGGCCGACGCCGACTTTAATTTCTAACGAAAATCATTATCGATCAGTTTTAAGAGTTATTTCCGTCGCGGGCGTCGATTTATATCTACACTTTCATTTGAACAAGCAGCTTTCGGGGGCCATATTCTCGAAATACGCGCCCGTTTTTCTTTGACGCGTCGTTTAGAAGTCGCGCTTAAAAAAAATGAGTTTTGTTTTACTTACTTTAAAAACTAACGATTCAGGTTACCGTGTTTGTGGAGCGAAGGCAATTCAATCTGCGCCGTATATCGAATTAACCTGTTTTATTGGGCAAAAGGGTATATTTGCGTGCCTAGGGTTCATTTTATTCCTTCTGCAAATCCAGACTAAAACGAAATTGGTTCTTCTAGTAGGTTTGCGAGTAAGGTTTTGTTTTTTTAATTCGTCGCACATAACCGTAGCGCTTAGGTACTTATTTCCTTTTGCAGGCGTTTCCTTTGCCGATTCGTTTTAAAGTAACATTAAAGATTTATTGCTTTCGTCGCGAATTGTCAAATGACGTGTAAATAATTCGTTGCAAAAGATGGACTTGATTGTCTTATGATACTGAACTAATTGGTCAGAAATGCGGGAGCTTTTCGAATTTCGACGTTAACGTCAATGTTTGGAGCAGTGTCGGGAAAGACGCTGACGTCATGCGCATCATTGCACATCCAATCGAATGTTCTGTCGAGCACAATATCAACTACGGGTTTTATTTGGTTACACTTCGCTTCCTGCATTCAACCGTTCTTTGATAGAATCTCCTGTATATGGACGTCCCAACCACCGAACGCTACAGTAACTCACTCAATTGAATATGTTGAGAACATTTGTGCGCCGTGCAATAAAAATTTCGCATATTTATTTAATTTAATTTTTCATTCTAATACGCGTTAGTGTGTCCACAGATAAATGCAGGTATAGCTTATCCAAACCTATATGATGTTCACGTCATCAATAAAAGGTTACTAGATGATGACGTTTCACGAAGTGTTGTCACTTCGTACCTCGTATTTTGACAGTTCTAATAAATTGTAGTCTTTCTTTATACCATCTAATGTGTGCGCAAGTAAATCATCTATAGATTATGTCACTTTCCAAATTTTAAACCGAATTACAAATAAACAATCTAGTAACGTTTTGTTGATGACGTGAACATCATATAAGTTTGGATAAGCTATATGTGCAAGTGTAATTGGTCAAAAAATAACACTGGTCAACACTAGTCATGCCACACGAACTTTGATTAGCTAATACTGTTTTAGCTAACTAACCCTCATTACTTAAATTGCAGTTGTTTTGTTTCAATTAGCCTCAGATTTCTTGTGATACGGTAATACTTATAACTAGTACTACGGCAATAAAAGTAAAGGAACGTTCGCGAAGAAATAGTCATAAAACTATTTGTCTGTGATTTCATCAAAATATTGCGATTCATTAACTGCGTTAACATGTCGAGAAAGTGTAGTAACGATCCTAACTCTTTTTGTTATGTTTGTGGTGAACTGACTTTCAAAAAACAAAGACGAAATTTCACAAAACTGGCCTTGGAGAATTATCACCAGTATTTTGGTTTCGCTGTGGCCCATCAAGACAAATCCTGGGCCCCTCATATTTGTTGCATAACGTGTGTGAAGAATTTAATCGATTGGAAGAAAGGGTCGTGTGCCGTTTGCTGCACCCATGTTTTGGATCGAACCAAGAGATCGCATTTCGGGCTGCTATTTTTGTCTTACTGACGTAAATGGTATAAATTTCAAGAAAAAACACATAGTTATTTACCCTAATTTACCTTCAGCCATGAGTCCAGTTCCTCGTAGTGAAAATTTCCATCGGGACATTTCTAAGATGGAAAAACGTTACAAATATGTTGGTAGATTACTGTTGGACAATCAAAAGGAGCTAAATTTGCTAGAGAATCTTAGATCGTAACTTCATAATAAAACGTTTTTACATTTTTGGTTTAGGAGGTCATTGTTTTTTGAAATATTTTAAATTACTTAAGAGAATAAAATTCTTGGCTAACAGATGTTTTTTAATGTTTGTGTTTACTGCCAACCACCTATTAAAGTAAAAAATATCATAAAAGTCCATGTGGCACGACAAAGTTACAGTTTTGTTTACCAGTGTAATCGTTCCCGATTTAGTTCCTACTTACGAGGGGACACTACATCTAGTACATCGAAATTTGGGATGTCGATTTTTTTGGTGATTCTAGAGGTTAAAACATATATACGTGTCTTGGCGTTTTGTCGAATGCGCCGTAGTTTTCGAGATATAAATTAAAAAAGAAATCAAAAAGTGAAGTTGCTGTTTAATAATCGTCCCCGTTAGTACGTATTTGACAATGTGGTTGTGGTGCTTTGAGTAATGTTCTCGTTTCGTAATTAGTATGTCGCTAGTTCGATCCTTGTGTCTCTAAACTTTTTTTCGTTCCAACTTGGTAGTTTTTACGCAAGACAACTCTGTAAATTTATTAATTTCCATATATATCCGCGAGTCGTATAAAAATGCATAATTTTATTAACAATAAAATCTCCCAAAAAAACTTCTGTAGCTTTTCGCCTTTAATGGAGAGAATTCGTCGCACATAGGCGCGATACTCCCAACCAATTTGGTCGGTATTAATAAGGAAGTCCCTATAAAATCAAAAAATATATTAAAAAACAAAAAAAAGTTTGGAGACACGGGGATCGATCTAGCGACCTACTAGTTACGAAGTGAGAACATTACTCAAAGCGCCACAACTACATTGTCAAAAAACGTACTAACGGAGTCGGTTATTAAACAGCAACTTAACTTTTTGATATTTTTTTTAAATTTATATCTTGAAAACTACGGCGCATTCGACAAAACGCCAAGACACTTATATACGTTTTTGACCTCTAGAATCATCAAAAAAATCGGCATCCCAAATTTGGATGTACTTGATGTAGTGTCCCCTTGTTAGTTTTTAACCGTCTTGTAGTGAAAATGAAGTTCAATCGTTCATATACAAAATGTCTTAAAGGCAAATTTATAAAAATAGACGATTTAAAAAACTGACCTTATTTGAAAAAATACAGAAAATTGCAGATGAATAATAATAATACAAAAGATTAAACAATTTGGAAATTGTTAAAGTTGGGGATAACGTTATCGTTTAATCAGCAAGGACCTAACAATTATAGATTTTATTTCATTAGAAATTACATACGTAAGAGTCATTACTAAATATGATGAGTAATTCTTAAAATCTAGCTTTCCCACTGTTCTAAACATAGTAATTTTAGATGAAATTAGAATTGATTTTAAAGAATTTAGAAATAGAACAGAATTATGTAAACCTGATTATTGCTGATTATTATTCGTTTTTTCATTGTTACGAATGTTAGGTAGGTAATTTACTTATTGGTTATAAATGTTCAAAATCGTAAAAAAGGCTTATTTGAAAATAATTAGACGGGAAAGATTTTAATTGAGTTTTTGTGGCTCAAAAAAGAATAAATAAAAATTGTCAAAAATATATAGATATCAAAATAATCTGATTTTTCTGAAAATTTGAATGTGGGCCTGTCTCTTAACATTATAAACAACTTATTTCCAATAATTTTTTCTGTACATTTTCAAATGAGGCCAGTTTTCTCTGATATCTTTTTATAAATCTGTCTTTAAAATACCATGTAAGTATATAAACAATTGAAATCGTTTTCCATTACAACACGGTTTTAGATCAAGCAGAAACTAAATGTAAAATATGCAAATCCAATTCAATCTTTTTTTGGCCCATTTCGTGTATTCGTGCAATTTTTTATACGGCGAACACGCTGTATATTATCTCTCGAGGCTTCAGTTTGCTTACCTCAGTCTCTGTATTGTAGTTAAATTTCGATAATAGAATAGTGTTTCAAATGTTGCACAACAAAATAAGTTAGAAATTGTTTCGTAAAATAATGTAAAAAATGTAGTTTTAAAAATTAAAATAATCGAAAACGACAAAAAACCTGAAATAGTTTCGTTATAATATGAATGTATCGATTAAATAAAACCAAAAGGAATCGATACGGCATTTGTTTTAACAACGTTCTATAAATTATCGAAGTTTTCTTTACATAAAGGTTTTTAAATGTTCATTTGATTATTTTAAATCGAAACTAAATTAAATTTCCTAATTGAATTCCTTTGAATTCCTCGAGGAACTTTTATATTCGGTTGTTTTTAATTTCATAACGGTTGCGTATACGAAAAGTTCGACGAGTTGCCACAAATAACAGATGCCTAGAGTTTGCATTTAATAATATTTTTGCAAATTATATTATACTTTTCTAAAAGGAAAATCTAAAATTTAAATGATGCATTTAGGTAAGAATGAGTTTTGATTATTTTGAATCGTTGTTTAATATTAAATCGGCCGTTTAGATACACGTGACTGGCTCAGAAAACGTAATATATCGACGTAATAGTAATAAACGACAACTACTGTATATCATGTTTTACCTGCTATTCATTAGAGATTTCAAATTGAATTTGTTTCACATACATTCACCGATCAATATTAATTTACCTACCTATAAATGAATCAAAATAGTACGTTTAACCGAGGCCTAGCATTTCGATAATTAATTAACATAAAATTATCCGAAGAAGACAAAAATTAATTGTCAAAACGTTAAATTTTGACTAATAAATCTTTATAAATGAAATTATTTTTATTACTCCCTCTGTCCGAAAATATAGTATACATTTTAATATTTTTTTTTGTCCGAAAATATGGTATACATGTGCAAAAAAATCAAATAAAACTAAAATACAATATAAAAAAATATATATTAAATTCATTTTATTTTCACAATATAACTAAATACAAATAATTTTAGTTTAATCCAAATTTAGTTAAAGTGAGATGCCTTGTTGAACGCTTCTTCTGAACATGTTTCTGTAAGTTTTACCTTATTTATATGAGAATTCTTATAGGAAGTTTCCTCTTCTGTTAACATAATTGATTCCATACACGTTTATAATGTTATAAAAACGTTATCAAGAATATTTCTCTCTAATTTATTAAATGCATCTTGAACACATGAAATCAATTCATCAATTGTGTAAGCTGTACTGTAATAGCTGTTGCAAGATACCAAGACGTTGTTCATTAGTCAATTGCTTCGATTTGACATCTCTTTTTTGCAAATTTACGTTATTCGGGTTAAAATTTTCCTTTTTGAAATTACGGCGGTGACTATTTTTTTTTTCTAAAAAAACTGATTTTTGGTCTTCAAATTCCAACTTAACTCAAAAGCAACGCCTGTCAAATATATTAGGTTATTTAGCTATCAATGTAAACAATACCAATATAATGAGTATTGCCAGTTGCTTTCGAAATTCTAGATAATCTAAGATTTTCTTTCAAATATTTTCGGACAGAGGGAGTAGTTTATAAATGAATACGCATCCTTAGAATACAATAAATTTTTTTAAAACTTTCATTCAAACGGAATAAGAGTACCACACAATATGTATACCTACGCAGTTTTTTTGTTACATTTAACGTAAAGCAAATAATGAAAAGTCAAATTTTAATAATGCACCTCCTTTCTTTATTCATCGTAATAAACGTAATGTGACCTTTACAGAGAATTAGAGAACTATTTTTTTTTAAAGCACTAGTTCCGCAATAAACCAATTTAAAATCCTAAGGAAAGTCCTTGGGAATTATTGATCAATACGGAGAGAATTTACATTTATTCAAATTAATCCCTAAAACTGGATATGTGATGGATTTGATTGACAACGGGTTTATTGGATTATATCTGATATATTTTTTTTAGGTAGATATAATATGCGCCTCTACTAAAACGAGAATAAAATCCTCATTTCCATCTTTGAGTGTCGAAGTATCAAAATCGTTTTTATCTAAATTGTAGGATCGGCTGGAAAAGACCTTTTTCCTGACCGGCACGATCCTTAAACTTAACTTTCCTCGATCGCTATCTAAAGACTTAAATTTATAAATCTTGTAGTATTCAGGTTAACCGGCTCATTATTAACATCGTTAATCGATCAAGTAGTCATTACCTATAGAAATAACCGATTACTAATTGTGACAAAAATAGAAACAAATTAATGATCGCCATTTTAATAAAAAAAATTATACAAAAACGACGCTGGTACAAAGCTAAAAGGCACGCTATACTTTTAAAAAGTTGTCGTTGTGGCGCCACATTTATCTTTCAGTATCCGAGGATAAGATTAGAATTACACCCCAATGCAATAAAAAAAAATACGCAAGGATTATAAGAAACCGTACATTCTTATTTATTTCAATTTAGATAGCACATATTTGCACAAACAGTTTCAAGGATGATAATCAAATGTTTCCTGGCGCATCTAAAAACTACTTACGGGCACTATATATCTAGTAATATTTTAATTGTATTGATGTACATTTAAAGACGACTCTCTATTGATATGTAGGCATATTTAACAACTGGTTATCTTTAATATATATATTTTCTATTGCTACGTTTAATACCTACACGCCTACCACATTTATTCGATTCAGAACTTAAAACAATTCTCTTAATCTGCGATCTCCAGTTCAATATTTTCATTCGCCATTTATCTTCCATTCAAACTAAACATTTTATCGGTTCTATCAGTTTTATCGGGACTGTTCTTTTAACAATACACGTCGAATTTTTCCGTCCACCGGAGATATTTTTGGCGCAGGTATTATTGCAATAAAATATATTTGTAGAGAAAACGTCGTTTATAAAATTTATCTTAAATGAATGGCGATTTAAAAATTTTAGAGTAAATTTTGGTTAATATTAATGGGTTCGTTTTTAATTTATTACACCAGGTTAGCTTTAAAAATGGCATTACTACAAAGTATATTTTTTGACGACAAACGAATTCACGAGAAACTGCTTACGATTAGTTATACTTAACGTGTGAAATTAATTTTCCTCGCTATTTATCTAAAGGCCGTTCAAATTTTATTCGGATGCACGTCATCAATAAAAGGTCGCTAGATGGTGACGTTTCGCACGGTGGTGTCTCCTCGTACTTTGTAATAATAATATGTCACTTTCCAAAGTTTATAATTATTGAATTACAAACACGGGGTGTTAAAAAATTATGTTGGAAAAATGAACGATAAAATCTTAATTAATATGGGTTCAAATCCAACCGTTCCGGAGATGTTCGCTATTTTCGGTAAGTTAATAATCAAATTATTGCTCTATATGGTTGAAAATTGTAGGCGACGAATTAATAGGACCAGTTTTTTTTTTACCTAATCGACTAACAGAGCGAGCCTATCATAACTTCTTAGTTAATAGATACTTTGCCGTTATTCTTAGATGATGTTACACTAAACCAAAGACTTAACATCTGGTCTATGCAGGATAGAACACCGCCGCATTTTTCACGTATTGTTCGGGATTACTTAAATCGGACGAGAGGAGAAGGCCAAGCAACTGGGCCTTCTCGGTCCCCCTACATTCGTATATTTCACTCTAATTCACGCATCGGAGCACTTACAAGAACGTGCAGAAAATACCTGGAATTTTTTAAAAGGTGCGTAGTTCATTTACAAGAAGGGTTGAAGCTTGTCCGGAAATGGAAGGGGGGCACATGGAACGCTTCTTTGGAATACATGTAATTAAAACTTTTTTGTTCCTATTGGTCACTAGGTCCTTGAATTTTCCGATGTCATTTTTTTAACACCCCGTATACAACGTACCGTTAGTTATTTATTTATTGATGACGTGCGTCGAAATAAAATTTGAACGACCTATACCTACTTTATAAATAGATACAATAAAATGCTTTATCTGCACGTTTCAAAATAAATGAGGAGATACGCTTCAATTAGGGTAGAAAGTGATAAGCGTATATACAAAAATATATTCTCGACGTTTTAAAGCCGTTTGAGTCGTAACTTCATACATTTTTTATGGATATTTCTCTTCGCTGTCAGTTACTGCATAAAAATTGTGTTAAATCTTGTCAATCACAACCAACTTTGGTGTAAAGAAACGTCTTTTTTATTTACGTTTTCCGGATGAGACTTCCTAAAGCGCGCAATAGTTAAAAATAAATTATCCAAAATTATTTATCATTTACGACGTTCTTGATTAAGAGAGAAATAAGGAAATATTAAATACCATAACGAAAATGTAGTAAAAAAAATTGTATTACAATTCTAGAAAGTTATCCCGTTACATTCGTGACATAAATGTCATTTTTTACTGTATCGACAAAGGAATGCGATTATACTCGAATTACAGTGGGCGCCGCTAAATAAAAGCAATTTCCCTAAAATTCAATTTCCTCCAACCAAAATAATTTAATATCGTTTTTATTTAATAAGTTTCAGATTTTAAAATCGAATAAAATTCGAATTTCACATGAATTTAAAGAACAATTGAATTTAATTCGTTTGCTTCGAATAAAATACTATTTCAAATAAGTAAGTATCTAATATGACAAGAAAAAGATATTTTCAGACACGGATTTTCTGATATGTCGAAAAAACGTGGATATTTTTTATAGGTAAATGCCTGTACTGTGACATTCGCATTTATGTAATTCGATTTTTATAATGACAATATAGTTGTGAAGTTATACGTGTAGTTGAATATGTATTAATTCATTAAAACTAATATTAAGTAAATTAAGAGCAATTTTAATCTTAAAATACATATATTCAAAAAATAAAGAAGCCGTGTTAGTTAAACATAATAGTACTTATAATGATAATAATTTGTCTATACTTAAAATCTGGCTTTGGATTGAATATGATTAGGTAAATAGAATTATTCGCAGTTGCGTGTTGAACGAATTTTAAATAAAATGATTAGGTAGTACCCATATTAAATAATCTACATACCTACGACGCATAAGTAGTAATTACGAAGTTCAGCATTACCTGAAAAAAAATTAAAGATAAAAATTAAAAAATATATATAAGTTAATACTTATACATCTAATTTGAAATTACCACCTACATACATAGGTACTCGAAATTACACTATCTTGCTCGTGCCTATTTTCATTTATTATCTATATAATTTGTTATTAAAAAAATATTTTTAGAACGTTTCTTTGTACATTTTTTATACCAACAATAAGGTTTTTATAGCGAAAAAAAATATTTTTTTTAAACTGCGATCTCATTCCAACATAAAATAAATTTCAGAAATGAGGCAGTTAAATACAACCAACTATAAAACCTTATCAAGAATACTTGCATCCCTTTCGAAGCGACCACAGAAAAATTAATATAAGTAGGTGGGAATTTTCCAAATAATTAACACAACAGAACATGATAACTGCCATAAATTTGAGCGCGCAATTTTATTGTCTCGTGCAATTACCTATACCTACCTATTAAATGTCCTTTCGAAATAATTATTCGATTTAAATTCAACATCCGACCGCGCGCAAGCCTCGGTATCGAATTTTCATGTTGCGTGTGAAAAGCTCTTTTTTTTTAATTTTTCTCGAAAGAAATAGATTTTTTGAAAAGTAACGAGAGAAATTTATGTGAATTAAAAAAAATTATGACTTTTTTTTCGATTATTTCGAAGACGGTGCAATCTATCGAAAATTATAAAGAGACATGATAGATAGAGAATTTTATGCCGATTCCAAAACATATTTCAGATTACCGATTCGATGAATAATAACGGAGATTAGATTAAAAAAATTTGAACGACTGCCATTTTGAAACGGGCGGATCGATTTGGCTGGTTAACGAACTCGACCTTCGTTTTCGTAAAGACAATACGCTGTCCAAATTTCAGCCTCCTACGATCAAATTGCGACCGGAATCGTGTCTACAAGTAATTGATTTTATATACATATGACCGATCCAAAATGAACGACCTATATTTTCGTGATCTAGGGTCGAGATCGAAGAAAAGCCAAAAGGACACGTCTGGATCCCGTCATCACACAGGCTACAATAACTTTATTTTCTATAAAAATTCCCTAATACAATCATAAAATTCTATAATCGTTTTTTTGAATCATTTAACTTGTACTTATTACGTATAAAAGTTAGAAATTAAAGTTTCATATTATATCATACGTAAGTAACGGAAATTTATTCAATAGAAAACAGTAAGTACTGTTCAAAAGTAAAATTTATTCTAAATTGGTTTACATTTGACAAAAGTTAGAGGAATTTATTTTCTCGGAGAACAATGATTCAGGACAAAACAATTTGAAATGGTTATCCGCTTTATAAGAACAAATGTAACGGAAGATTTTATAGCACATGGAGACATAACAATACAAAATGTCGCGGATATAAATAACAGCGGTCTGTAGTCTGCACGCACCCGTGGTACTCCGGGCTCCGATCCGAATCCATCAATCAATCAGCGGACCGACCGCTCGCTCCCTTCTGAGGCTGCGAACTCCCTACGCGCCCCACACATAAACCGGGTTGTTTTGCTCGATCAATGCAAAGGCAAAGGGAAAAGAACGGTACGAGTAATATCCGGAAATCTTTGAAATTATATTTGAACTTAAAAGATTTGCTTATATTTGAAAGATAAAAAAAGGGCAACTTCTTATCGAGCACGCTAAACTTTTAAGTGAATTTCTTGTTTACCTGAAAATTATTATTCAAAACAAAATTTAGATTCATTTTGCAAATGAATGGAAAAAAGACACTTTCGCTTGACTTTGGAAACGCGGTGCTTTGTAAACAAGTGCTTTTTCTTGCGAAACGTATGAAAATAATGGAAATTAATTTGTTAAACTGAAACGATTTTTATAATTTTAGTCTCGTTGAGGTGTTGCTGCTGAAATTGCGAGGCACATTAATACATTAACGATAATTTCAAAACCGCGCACGATAAAATTTTTGAATTTCAAGTGACGATTGTGTATCACATCAATCGAACCACAACAACTAACGCAATAAAACATAAATCTGTTTTTGAAGCTTCCGACTTTCACAAGTACGTTAGGGAGTGTTTTTAGGAGAAAAATCTAGAAAAATTCGTACACGTACGAGTGCGCCAAGTTGTTTTCCAATATAGTTCGATTAATTGTAAGTGTGAAATATTATATTTAAGAAGAAAACCCAATGGGCGTGAAGCGTGTACCTCTGTTAATTGTTTACAGTTCTATACTAGGATCTGGCCGAGGATAGGTAATACCCCTTAAATTTAAACTTCACTTTGTTACGTACAAAAAAAAATGATAAAAATAAAATAAAATTTGATCGGAAAATAATTATTTAATAAATTGTAAACAAGCACTTAACAAAATTTAGAGGCCTGTCGGCTAGCTTTTAACAGTGGAGTTCGGTCGGGTTCTAATAATAACAAAAAAAATAAATAAAGGACGCCAAGTAATTTTCCTTAGACCAATAACTATTAAGAAGGGGAAAATCACTAAAATTATATGATGTTAAATAGTTACAATAGTTAAATTATCCAGAAACGTACAATACAAGAGTTAATTTTGGTATCTGGCCTAAATGAAGTTCTAAATTTAATATGAACAATTTTATATAAATGGGTAAATACGCTAATGCTTCTCGAGAAACACTTCGTTAACAATAATTAATATAAACAATAACAAAAATATAAATTATTCCGAACAGCAATTGATTAAACTTAGCTGTCTCCGCGTGGTAAATAAAATAGATATTTCCAGTCAACCTTCGGCAACAAAATCCAAGTCCAACCAATAATAATTAAATCCAATCCAAAAACAGTAACAAAAATAAATCCAAAAAGGAGAAAATCCAAAATAGAAAAATATGAGCCAAATCTAGACCTCCTACGGAGGGTACGGAGGTCCTATTATTTCAAAGATGTTACAATATATATTTTATTTAATCCGACTACGACGGTGGGTCCTCAACACCCTGGCCGTTATTCTTATTCGTTTCCGCTCTAAAGCAATAAATAAAACACAAACTAGGAAAAATGAACTAAGATTAACGGAGTATATATTGGAAATTAAAAATGTGACTTTTTTATTTATGTTGATATTTTCTACCAACCCGTTTCTAAACGACCTCCCTTAATAATTGAAAATCTACGCCAGCGAACTTCTCTTATGCCGAAATTGAATTTGAATTTAATTTAAATTAGAAAAAAAACGTATCAACTTGTACCTATGCCAACTTTGTAAAGGGATAACTATAAGAAAAACCGTATAACAACGATCGTAAAGTACCTAACAATTAAATTTATTTACAACAATTTATCTACAACAACCGTCGAATTACAAGTTATTCCAGTTTTAGACATATCAAAGACAATTTTAAATTTAAGGAATGTTTGATACGAATATAAATATTTTAATGTTTTATATTTTTATTTATAATATTATTTATCAATCGCGTTTTAATTATAGATTAAAAATGCAAAAGTTAGTATATTGCGTGTATAGCTTATCCAAACCTATATGATATTTGCGTCATCAATAAAAGGTTACTAGATGATGACGCTTCACACAGTGCTGTCACCTCGTACCCCGTATTTTGACAGTTCTAAAAATTATAATCTTTCTTTATACCATCTAATATGTGCGCAAGTAAATCGTTTATAGAATATGTCACTTTCCAAACTTTAAACCGAATTACAAATAAACAATCTAGTAACCCTTGTATTGATGACGTGAACATCATATAGGTTTGGATAAGCTATAGTATATTGCATGTAGGTATAGCTCATCCAAACCTATATGACGTTCACGTCATCAATACAAGGTTACTAGATTGTTTATTTGTAATTCGGTTTAAAGTTTGGAAAATGACATATTCTATAGATGATTTACTTGCGCACATATTAGATGGTATAAAGACAGATTACAGTTTATTAAAACTGTCAAAATACGAGGTACCAGGTGACAGCACTGAGTGAAACGTCATCATCTAGTAACCTTTTATTGATGACGTGAACATCATATAGGTTTCGATGAGCTATACGTAATAACACCCGAACAAAGTTCATATAGAAATCAACATTGCTGTTTATTTTTTTTAAGACTGGTATTAAAAAAAAATAATGATTCGACGAACTGTTGTTGATGAATTATTCGTAGATGAAATTGTTGTAAATCAATTTACCTATAGCGACAAAAACATACATTTACCTATATATTATGTAAAGTAGATAAACCAATAGACTTTCATCTTTGTAATGGAAACGTATGCGTAAATAATATAAAATATTATTCTATTGCGCAAATATATCAATCACAATAATACAGCATCTACGCTGAAAATACAACGCCTAAAAATTGAATGTTTGTGAAGGACCGTAATCAAAATCTTTAAAAATGAAATATCGAAACATAATTCGAGTGATAACATTAACATTAAAAATATGATCGAGTTATTTATCGAGAATTCTTCGACTTCATAAATTTTACAAAAATCCGATTTGAATTGGAAGTTGCGAGAAACGAAACGAAAATAAAATAGGTAGATTATTTCGCCAGGATATTGGAAATAATGTAGATGAGATGTACAATAAGTACAACGAGAAATTGTTATTTAATGCTATATCTAAAGGTAGATATAGGTGGGTATAAAAGCTTATCCGAATAAACAATGAGAATTCAACATATATATATATATATATATATATAAATTAATTTTTTATGTGTATAACTACGAGGGTGCGTTTTTAAGTTGACAGAATGAGATGTAAGGTGAGTAAATAAAAAACAGAATTATTTTTCTGTTTCAATATATTCACCGTTAGTCCTAATACGTTGTTGGGATTTTTCGATTAATTTTTGTATGCCTTCGGGAAAAAAAGATTTCTTCTTGTCCTCAAAACACGCTGAAATAGCATCCGTCGCTTCATCATTACTGGTAAATTTTTTCCTCGCAGTTCTTTTTTCATTTTCCGTAACAGGTAACGATCGCTGGGGGCCAACTCCGAACTACAGGGTGGGTTTAAAACTGCGAAGCACGCCTTATGCAAAGTAGCGAATGCAACTTGACTCCTGCACACGGGCGTATTGTCCGCAAGAGCGGACACTTTTGGGTAGTTTTTTGGGTATTTTCTTTGAAAAAACGATTCCTGGAATTTCTCGGCCTCGCTTCGAAGGGAAAAGTCCCTTCAAGCGAAAAGCACCTTCAAAATGATTTGCGGAGGCTTTCCTCGCTTACGAGTCAGAAACTTTATGACGGCGCAGTACTCAATTTTTTCCATATTCGATGCTCACAGCCTACTTACACGGTTACGATAGGACTTTATTAGGTATTTATACTCCAGGCGAGTCACGCAAGAAGACAAGGTGCTCGCAATATCCCCCCCTCCCCTCTCACACTCCACCAACACCGCCGCCATTTCGCGAACTTAAAAACGCACCCTCGCATACAGAAACAAAACAGAAAACGCAGAAATGTGTTATTGTCAGTCGTCATCCCTGACGTTAACAAATGATACACTTTCATCTTTTATTTCTTTTAAATTACCTCGTGCAATGCAGATACGTTTCAAAAATTTTAAAAATAGACGAGAATTTTCCGGCAATTTAAATTAAATTTCCAGCGCAAATATGTTATAATTGAATTAGGTAATTAATTATCTTCGTGAAACTTGGTTAATAACTATGTAATTTTAAAATAGTCTTTTTATGATTTAATGTTGGTAATCTATCAAAATTAGTTACACCTATAATGTACTGTCATGCATCTATATAGGTAATCTATTAATAATTGTGTTTATAAAAAGTGAAAGATGCAATCCAATAGCACTAAACTGTAAATAACTAACATTAAATGTTTTTCAATTTATTGCACATAGGTATATTTAATTCATAATTATTTAATTAGATTTTATTATCACGGTATAATTTTAAACAGCTTTAAAGTTCAGATTATAACGTTTTGTGATCAAATTTCCGTTAACTTTATTTAACATAACGTCAAACCACAAACCCCTACAACACGTCAAATATTAAATAGGAATATTAAATAGTCTCTGATAGGTAGGTAGGTATCTACATAACTATTATTGAATTGGAAATAAAAATAAACAAAATCGTTCAGATCTACGCCGTTAGTTTCGCGTTTACCCAAAAACCCTAAAAAAAGGAGGAGAAATGCGGCACCTGTAAAATCGTTAAAGATCGGCCACCCTTAAAATTAAAATGTCTACGTCATAATCTATCACGTCAGGATGTTGCTAAATTTACATAAATGGCGATTAGAGTACAAGTGAATAAGGGCTAAAACGAAAAAAGTTATAATAGAACTGACATGACTAGGCTGGGAAGATAAGACATTGAAAGATAAATAGGTAATTTATTTTTACGCGATTTTATTTCTACTTGCAATCAATTAACTTCCATTAATATTATCAGGTACGATAATAAAAATCGTAACTAAATATGTAGGTGGGTAGGTAGGTACCACCTGATGTTATTTTTTCGTATGAAATTTTTATTCGAATTAAAAAAATTCGTTAAGTACATAACCTATATTCTCTATACATTGCCTACGATTTTTTTTATATTATAAAAACAGAGCAAAACAATATTTTCTAACAATAAGAATCAAACATTTTATCGATATCGCATATTGGATCGCATAACTGGATAAACAGTTGTTAAAGTCGATCGCCCCTTTAGCTGTGAAGCTTTAAAATTGCCCCTTTAATGAAGATTATATAAGAAAATTGCTTTTCCTAATTCCAACTTGCCCATGTAAGGCATCGATTAGCAGCCGAAAACATTTACGTTACATGGCTTTTATACGTTGATCATTTCGACTAAATGAGTGTTAGTTTTCATCTAAATAACACTTTATTCGCCCTATAGACACGTAATATTATCGTATATTGGTTATTAATTTTATTCGGTGACCTATCGACCTTCCTTTTCATAAACGTTTAATTTATCGTACGACTTATTTGATATGTTCGTCACGAAACACTAAATTTTCTAGATGACTGGATTTCTGTCCTATATGATCATGTTTTATGTGTGTAATTTATTGATTTCCGTAAAATTTCTAATTTTAGCAAAACCGAAAATACCTACTTTTTATCTTAATTTATTTATATACATAGTTACAAAATGTTTTATCTGATAATAATTAATTGTCAGCATTTCAAATCACGCACGTTTATAATTGAGTTAATAAACTTCCGGGAAATGTTATTTTAAGATTATTACAAAATTATATGGATTAAACTTAATTGCACATAACATTAATTAAATTACTAGATAGATACATACTTATATCTATATATTTTGATCACTATTATTAATAATACCCGTATGATGTCTTTTATAACGTTTATATTTTAGGTAAATACGGTAGTAAGGGTTTGTTTTTTAATCAAATTTGCATTAGTATAAATAAATTCGTACATGTAGGTCATACATAGATCTACACCATGGCGATAATGTGCCTACTCATATGTATGCCACTATAGAGATTTAAAGTGTTAAGACCAGAAACATAAAAATCTAACATAATATATCATGCCACGCGAAATAGATTTTTATGAGCCATACGGAGTGGATAGGATAAGATACGACGATATAAAAGAAACTCTAAAAATAATATCAATTAATATTGCCTATGAAACTTGAGAAAATTAGAAAACCTTCATACACAGAATGAAAAATCTCTATTAATCGTCAGGTAGATTATTACATTGCAAATGAAGCAAAACCGAATAATACGTGCCTGCATTTAAAAAGAGATAGGGGAAAGATGTACAAATTGACATAGGGTTTTGAAAAAGTACAATAAAAAGTTTTCCACGCGCAACTTGGAAAAAAATTATGAAAAAATAACACAGCGACAGTCTTTATGTATGTTTTGTCACAAAAAAAATGTGAAAATATTATTAACGCCGTAGAAAAAAATTAAAAGAAAAATCATTTTGCCCCACCCGGGTGTCCAAAATGACGTACTTACCATACAATCTAAAATCGAACAGTAAATACATAATATGTCACAAACGAATTATTTTTGCTTTTTAATAAGTACCTATGCAGTCAAGATGTGCCCAATGATGATTAACATTGTAGCCAACGTTCGTGAGGATTGGATGTCGTGTGGCGTTGGTCGTCTTCTGTTTGGACGCCCACTACATCTGAAGATAGTTGTAATTTCTTTTTTACGGGTGCTAAAGGTAAAATGACATCATTTATAGGTAAGTATGTCATTTTGCTCGACTATCACCAATTGGATGAAAAGCATGTTTTTTTTGATAGAACATAACAAATATCTACATGTTTATGGAACGACATAAAAAAGGACAATTGGACGTTTATCATAATATGCAGGTCGCAATGGTAGCAGTGATAGATCATCAATGTTTTATTACTTGATAAACTATCGCATCGTTTGTCACATAAACCTTGAAACTACGACACAATCGCTATAAACGCCACAAGTACTTTGATTTTGGAGAATAACATCAGTTATGGACATGTTCAACAGATAATGTTGCTTTTTACGCCCTGGTGGCGCTGAAGGGCTGAATACAGTTGCTGTGTCATTTTAAACTACTATGTCTTTTTGTACACCTTTCCCCTTCAATTAAAACATAGACAGATTGAGCGAAGAATGAGACTATGCAAAAATTTAGGTGGTCAAAAATTATTAAAAAATATTTGTAAATGTAGCAAAAAGAGATTATCCGATAAGCCAAGGTTAATTTTTGCAAAGAATTGTGTTTCGATCGTGCCATTGTATAATACAATTAAAATGACAAATACCTGATTGCAGAAAAAAATATGTATTTACTAATGGTTGATTAAGTTCTTATCGTAACTAATGTCTTTACAAACAATAAAACATGATTTAAACTAAACGTTTTTTATAAGTAGATATATTCATTTAGATTTATGAAATTAGATCTAAAACGCTTGCCCACTGCAAAATATCTAATACGGTTCATTAGTTTTGACCATCGATTAATAGTTATTTCCTGATGAAGAAAATTTAACAGTACATAGACGTCGCTGAATATTCATCAGTTTGAATTTTTAACGGAATAAATTACGTGTAATTTTAACTTGAAAATTTTAAACTCAATTGAATATCGTAAATTCTTTCAGAACTCAACGGATTTGGCGTAGATAACAATTTCGCAGAAATTAAATTTTTTCAAATAGACGTCATTAATGAGAAAACTAAAGTTAAAAAAAAATCAAGCGAAATTTTAAAATATTAAAAATATAGAATAATTTGAAATAATCAGTTTGCTTATACATTCAATATATTATTACGAATAAATTTGTTATTTTCGACTTTATCTATGATACCTGTATGAGTAAGTGATTCAGGTGTGGAAAACGTAAGTTACATAAAGTTATAAATTCAGTTTAGACATCTTCGCATTTATAAAAATTTTATTAGATTAATTTTATTATTTTATTAATTTTATTTTATTAAATTTTTCAATTTTATTAGAAAATAAGTGATAAAAGTAAAAGGGTTACAAAATTTGAAAAAAAAAAGAAGATAAAGAACCGTGATATTAATGTATTATAAAACAATGACATATTTTTCTGTGTGAATATGGACATATAAGTAGTACATAATTATTATTATGTAAGTATCTATAACTTTTAAGAAACTACCAATTTTTAATCTATTTTTACTCCTGATTCTCCTATACGATTTGGTAAAATTAAAATCGAGCTTATTCTTCCCATCGATCGTTGTAAACGAGAGAAATTTATGTTTTGAACCGGTCCAGTTGAGAAACTTCCGAACAATATGACGGGTCTGTAAAATAACGATCTTTAGCAACTGGATTGTAAAATGACTCGATAAGGGTAATTTTCGCACATGTTCAAAGCTTTTAACCACGATTTTATTGTACTGGTCGATATTTAAACTCCATTATGCATATGTTTAAGTAATGAATTTCAGTCACAAAATATTCATAACTGTGCGTACTTTTACAATTTCGGTCTTTTTCAAATAGCTACACAATAGGTTAATGTTACACGATATCGATTATAACGCACTGTGCGATTAATTTATTTATATACACAATATTGTGATTTTCAACAATTGTTCCTTCATTTATTACGTATGTACACCAAACATTATTAAATTACAACGTAAACTAAAAACGTTATTTAAAAAAATCGATTTAACTATGTGGGCGAATATCTCACCAGGGAACTACCGTAGAAAAGAAATTAATAGCAACTTGTGGCATTATTTTGACGTTGTTTATATATTTCATAAATATTTTTTTATAATCAAGTACAGTCGGCCAAAAAAGTAACGCGGCGCCGGAGGCGATGGGCGAGCGACAGGAGGCCCTTGTTGGAATAGTTGAAATAGCCGCTTTCCTAGTCGAGTTCGAATTTCTTTTATTGTTAAATACGGGGCTTTTACCGTAACTTTTAGGATTACTTAAATTTAGTCTTTTAATTGACATTCTTAACGGAATTTATTAATTAATTTAGTAATTTTTTAATAATGTGGATAACACAACTTCGAACACTACCCACGAAACGTTTTTAACAATCGGACAATGAACTACTTCTTTTACTAGCTACATTTGTGATAACAACAGAATTATTTATGCAAATGTATGGAAAAATAAAATCTACGTTCAAACATTCTTTCTGGGAATAATAATTTTTTAAATTGACCACATTGTGCTATTATGAACAAATTTCGGTAACTAACGGCAATCCTTAAAAGGGTTTCGAACACTACTTAACGAATGAATTTCGAATTTCCAAGTAAAGAACTTAAGTTAAGTAGGTAGCTGAATTCCACATTAGCAGGTTTCGAATTCATAATGTTGTTGCACGTTGGGGGCCAAGGTCTTCGCTTTAGTATGATGAAAAAATTACTATCGTTTCATTACATATTTTCAAATAATAATTTACAAATCTACAATCTACAAATCTAAAATGTTTGAATGTTTAACTTATGACAGTTTTAACGTTGCGCGTTTTAAAAAAATTGAGAAATTATTAAAAGAAATCCGAACTCGACGAGGGAACCGACTACTTCAACTATTCTTACAGGGGTCTCATTTACAACGAAAGAGATAGGATCTTACGTGGGATCTCGTGCTGTACCGCTCGCCCGCCGTCTCCTGTGCGCGCATTATTTCTTTGGCCGACTGTACGTAATAAGAGAAAAGTTGTTTAATTATATTATATTAGGTAGGTAATGGTCAGAGAAGAAACCATTTTTGTCAAATAATTAATATTCCACTAGAGAAAAAGGATAGCCAATTAAAGAAACATCTGATTTTTATTTATCTACTTTATCTTGAATACTAATTATAAAACACTCTTATCGGGGCATTAAAGAACACAGAAGCCATTTTTATGGATACATATGAATATTTATAAACACCGACACCTTTATACCAATAACCGAGGGCTGGATTTTAATCAACGCATGTGGTTCTATATAACGTAGAACCACGGATTCAACCTTCAGTTCGTGATTGTAACGTAAATATATTTATGTATTACAAATGAATAGGCAGGGTAAGGTTTAGTAAATGCTTTATTAAAGATAAAGCGATGTAGAATAACTGAGAATTCGGTTGAGAAAGGACGATTCCTATAAAGTTCGTAATTAATTAAATTGAAAGCTGAACTAACGCCCTGTGGACTATTTAAAAGGAACTAACCAACAGATATTCAGATCTGAACTTTAGTTAGTGTTAAATTTTGAATTTTTTTTATTAATAAAGATAAACAGGATGTTCTAAACCGTAGATTTAGCTTTATTAATAGTGAAATTAATGCACATGTGTAAAACTAAATTAAACTACCGGAGAAAACTTTCGATTCCCTTTCCTTCTATTCATCCGTTCATATTATAATATTTAACTACCAAGAAGTGTAAGATTTGGTAATTACGTTAATACCTACTAACTGAATGAAGTTTATATTAGACAAGGAATTTCGTCCAAATGGGTATTAAGAAATTGTAGATATACGCTCTGACAGAAACGTGACGTGAAAATTGGGTTCGATAGAGTTAAATAGAAGGGACGTTCTAGAATGAGACTCAATTATCCCCATCAAGATAAAGAAATAAACGTTACTTGCAAAATTAGTATCCTACTAACCTCCATATCGCGTCAAATTAATCTTTTTGTTCTAGGTTGACGGGGTAGAGGAATTTAGTTAAATTTAATTCGAAGGTTGCGCAATTGAAATTTTAAAATAACGCGAGTACGAAACGGCATTCTGTAATGCCTGTCTAATTATTTATTAAAGATTCAAAGGTGGACGGTATAAAAATGGCCACCTCAAAACCATTAAATTGATATAAGTTTCATAAAAAACGTCTGCGAATGCACGAGGATTCTTAAGATTATTTATGAACGCATCAAGTCACGTGAACACGTTTTTTATAGGTGCTATCTTGTTTTCTAGAGATTCTTTATCATGTATGTCAATCTTTTAGTACTGTCGCCGTGATTTTGATGATGAAACGAATTCAAATAGCGATCGAACATTTTTAATGTATTAATTTAGACGTCTATCGTTCATAATTTTCGCCTAAATTTATCCCCCCCTTTACCCCAAATAATTTATTACTACAATATTCTGACGTTGATGCAAAAATCGATAAAAACCTTTCGAGAGAAAATTGAACATTAAGAAATAATTCTTTGATGAATTTTAAATTAATTACCGCGAAAGCTAAATAGTTGTAACGCACTACTAAACACTTGCAAAATTTAAATTTAGCGCACAGCTTAAATTTGGCGAATTAATAATTCATGCCAAAAACGGACATGTTTTAAATTAAAATTTTATTCGCGCTTATTTAATAATAATGTAGGCAACGAAATTATAAATTACAATCTAATTCAAAACACGGGCGCGCGCATCTAGGTAATATTAAAATGTTTTTTAAGTTTGTTAAACATTAAAAACGTTTAGGACAACTAAATATCTCGATCTATAAATTTGTATAATTAAAGCATTATTATAACACAGGTTATGCGAACAATGTTAATATCATTGCAACATCGTTCGAAATTCGAAAGTGAAAGGGAAACAATTTCTCAATATACAGTAACCGCACACTCATTCATCGCGTCGTGAATGATCAAATCCAACAGATATATCAATAGAAAGAAAACATACGAAACGATACTTCGTATTACTTCCCATAAAAACAAATCTCCGAGAAAATCCAAAGTTCTATAAATGCGGTGTCCGGCACCTGAGAATCCGCGATAAGAAAACTGCTGTTTAGATGCACCGCGACAATATAGAATTTCATAATGCACGCGGAAGTTTCATATAAATATTCTTTATCAGGGATCATCATATCCTCGGGATCATTCATGTTACTACGAATCATCCTCGGAATTCATTTCAGACATTACATATATGACACGTTACATAACGTAGGTATAATCTCAGGTAGGCAGATAAATATTAATACGGGGAAAATATTTTATGCGATTTTTAGAAACCTGTTTTGTTTTGTTTTTCTAGAATAATATACAGGTTGTACTTTTTTCTAGAGGATTACAAGAAATAGTAGATACGTATAGAAATAATATTGTGTAATTTTTGTGAACGGTTTTGGTGCGGGTAACGCTTTAGAAAAAGTTACGTGCCCACGTACGTACCCCATAGTTACTAATTTTATTTTAATTTCAAACTAATTACCTAATAAATTGCAGAAAAATCAATTTGGAAATTGTAACTACAACGAAACCCCCCGTTGCGAATACTTAAAATTACAGACATTTTTCAAATGTTCCGAATTTCGATTCGTTTAAACACGTGCATTCGAAAACCACCGAATGCGGACACGGAGACGCTACGTTTGCGTTCCAACCCCTGAAATGCAAACACACACAAAGAATACGAGTCGCAACAAAGACTTTCGACACAGATGAAAACTGACACATTGAAAAGAGACCGACCGTCCGTTGCGCCATCATCAGGATCGAAATTTTTAAGAAACATTTCCACGAACATGTAGATATTTATTTAGGACCCCTTTTAACTTTCTACGCAATTTTATTATTACCCGTATAATCGAGCTTTTTTTTAAATAAAAAGTTTAATAATAATAAAACAACTTTTGTCTCGAATGAAATCTACTCTAAAGTAAATTTTCAAAGATTCGTTCTTGTAAGAATTTCACGTTTAAATTTCCAATTTATACCTGTGGTTATCATTATGAATCTAAACTCATTCGGTATACAGATGAGTGAGCTAAAAACGCAAACACGTAAGTTACCCAAAAAAATATGTAAATGTACTGCCTTGTATTATTGTTGCTTTGTGTTCTCAATTAGATTATATATTTTTGTAAAAATATACGAAATAAAATTTTAAATACTTAACGAGGGGTCGGAAAATTGTTTGTTGAAAATTGGCCAAATCAATATTGAATAAAACTGATGTATACCACAACTAGTACCTACCTGATAAAAAATATAGACACAAATATATAAATATATATATTGCTCTCCTTTAAATTAATTATAAAAACCAATTACTGGTCAAACAAAAAAAAAGTCTAAATTTTTAGCGAATAAAAATTTATCGTCCAGTGTCGACCAGCCATTTTTTTGGAAAATTTTCGAGTTTACACGATTAATAGCACTAAAAAAAGTTTTAATGTCAGAAAACAAGGGTCATTAACAAAAAGTTTCGTTTTGGAAACATCACAAGAAAAATAGTTAATTCATATGTTCTTGATACGTGTATTCCACGTGCGCCCAACTCTTACACCCAATACATCGAACCCAATCTTCGTTAAATGTTTCTTCACAAATTATACATCCTGTCATTTCTTCATCAAATTGTCCTCTTTGCATTTCCAGCTTTTTCTTTTGTGTGTTTTTCAATTGTCAATTGTTTCACTTCTTTTTAGTTCTCCATCTACTCACTCTAACTCTTCTTTGTAGGGCGACATTTCTTTTAAGAGAAAGTACTTGTAAAGCCGCATTCGTTTCGTTTTCGGTCCATTTTCCTTTTTTTTTCTTATCTTTTGTGGACATTTTTCAATTAAAACAAAAAAACAATTAGATCAAACTCTTTGGCTTAATTTTAAGCAGAAAAACAAAGTAAAAAATATGGTCGGTACTGCACGACAACCACGTGATTGCATTAATTGGGCCGCTGATAATTAAACAAAGGAAATTTCAAAATAAATGTTAGTTAATGATACCTGATAGACAAAAGTTAATGCACATAAATGAAACAGGATCATTGATTTATCTTACAATCAGAACATTAGTTCTGAAAGGTACTATTTTAGACATGATAAAACAACACCTTTGTTTAACTTCCCCTAACTTTGCTAACACTGAATTATATTAAGTACGAGCACTGCACTTATCGATCTATGGCTATAAAGTGGGTTTATTTTGGTCATACGAAGCGAGAACTAGCTATGGTCGGTACTGTATGCCGGTCGGTACCGCACGATTCTTCCCTGCCGAATTATAAGTTATAGGGTGCATACGATCGGTTTGCGGACCAACGTCCGCTAACTAATTTTACTCAGTACCTACAGTACCTTTAAGCTTTCAGAATTTCCAAACCCTTTCAGCGTTTTGTAGTACCTATACCTAAAAATATATAATATTTAGGTAATGGCAAAACATTTAGAAAATTATTTTGAAGCCGAACTGTTTGCAATTTATTTTTCTAAAATTTGCCGATCCATAATTTTAAATAAGGAAAACGTCTTTTTCAGATACGATACGTGGACGTGCAGCGAGATCGTTTGGGTTGCCGATAGTATAAGTACTCATCTGCATTTCCACGACCTGTCCGAAATCTTATCAAACGTTTGGTAAACGCGAAACGATAGGTTCTAATATGTTTGCCGATCGGTTGTAATGTGTCGTTTTTGTGAAAAGTCGTGTTTCGGGAGAAAAAGTCATCTATGGACGTTGTTCCTGAAGCTCCTGCAGGTTCGCCGACAAAAGGTAAAGTGATCTTCCTTTTTTTTAATTTTTAAAAATTAAATTTTGAGATTTTGCACTGAAATTAAATTGTTTTTGTCATTACTTACCGAAATAAGCACTATTTTTGTCTGTAATATTTCGATAAGTGCAAAACCTCGTAGCTTATGTTAGTTTTGGAATAAAATTTTACAATAGGGCGGAAAAACGCTTTATTGTAGGCCATTAACGCTTTATTAGGTATTATAACACTATTAAGCAATTAAATTGAATTATTATTTATAAAAATTTTATTACGAAACTTCATTTCGATTAATAATAATTAGTTATACGGAAGATTTTATCAAGTAAAAGCGTATGCCATCAAATTTTACGATTTAGGTAGGTAGAATCGATTTTGAAAGATGGCACTAACAGTGTTAAATTTTAAATTTAGACTCCAGTTTATATTTAAAAATTAATGTTTTAAATTTATTACAAAAGTACTAAAAAGTAATTAGGTGCAATAAAGCATTTACTTATTTAATGTATTATTCGATTAACGTCTTCTTGTTAACATTTCATCGAGAAACGTAAACGTTCGTAAAAAAAAAGTTAGGGCAGTATTCGTAAAGTTCATTTATTTTATTTAAACGATCTGCAAGTATTTGAGAATTCACCAACATACCGAACTCGACTTCGCAAAGTCGGCCTTCTTGCAAATTATGTAGAATATCGGAAGATCGGGCAATACATTTACTGACCGGTTTACCTACAAACAGTTAAAACAAATTTAAATTTTAAATTTTTATTCGTTTAAAAAACAAAGAGAGAATTTTTATGACTAATTTTGATAAATGAAAATATTATACATCAAAATGTACATCTATTATCCCTAAAGAACGCACATGCTACAGAAATATGAACAAAAACAAGTAAAAAAAAAATAATAATAATAATAAGGTGATTTATGAGTTCCCTTTCATTTCGAAACAATAGTCGCGTAAAGCGTAACGTTTTTAATTTTAGCAAAATGTCAGGCTTCGGAAGTTTTTAAGCTTTGTCGGCGAGCGGTCCTCTTTAAAGAAAATTTTGTCACTATATTCTTACATTCTTTATGACGATGTTTACACGAATTGTGGGACATTAAAGCGGATATGAAATTCGCTATAGCACTCGCATTCTGTTCAAATGTTTTATTGAATTTTTTCAAATCTGTTAAAATTAAAATAAATTATCGGATACAATTTAATGTATTTAACTTTATATATTTGTCTGCGTAAAACAAAAATTTAAAAAAAAAAGAACCATCTCATTTACTGTCGTCTCTCGTCGAATTCGTGCACGCTCAATTACACGGTTTGCGAAAGTAATTGGTTGACTAATTTTCGGTAGGTAGCTATCGAATTTTTTTATTCAAACAAAATGACTCTCGACGTTAATATGTTTTCTTTCAAATCGGAGATTAGCGTTGCCTACCTACTTGTAAAATAAAGACGAAAAAAAAAAGGAAATTCAGTTATGTCTGCATGCGATTCTTTGTAGTACTGTTAAGATTTAATTTATCCGGTTATTATAACCATTTTCTACGGTCGATTTCTTTTTTGGGGCTCTCTACGTTCCATTACTACATTCCATTGTTGCTTCTCGTATTCTCTATAGATTCCTTAATTTACTTTGCTCGATTTCGTTATAGCGGCTCGTTGGTACTAATTTGAGGTGGGCAAAGTGACGCGCGTACAATTAGAACCTATTCCGATATTTTTTATGAACTTTTACACGTTAATGATAACAGAAAAAGTTACCAGTGGCCGTTTCTTGTTGAACATCTGTACTTTATCGTTAAGCGCGTTTTTACTGTACGAAATTTTGATGGCGAAATTTAAAAACGGTCCACGATAAGCATCCGTTATAATAGGTGGCCAAGTGTTATGACAACAATTAGTGTTGGCTATTAACGAGACAGGTTGATACATCGCATGAATAGACACTAATTTACTCGCCATATCGTTACGGTTGACCTCGTTGGCGACGAACCTTGCAGCCCCTGACGATATCCCGAGTACAGGGTTGAGAGAATTTGACAATACAATGGGGCGGTGGCGCCTTGTCTACCCTGACGTCATCGCTTTATCAATACAAACCTCATTTTCGCAATTCTATTTCATGTAATTTTTAGAAATCGATTTTTATCAATCGCAATTTGAGCTTATCAAATCGAGATTATTTTAGGGAATATTTTAATTGAATAGCCCTCGAGTTTGCAACTTTGCTCAACTTCATGGGAATATCGTTATAATGGATTACAATGCACGAGGGATTCATCTGTTGTTATAGAAACAACAAAACACCTCGATTATAATTCGATAATAATAACTACCTACCATACATGGCTTGTTCAATATTTAGACGCCGCTTAGAAATTCATATGAGATATTACGTAGTCGGTATACCTATATTTATTGTATGATCGCTGTTTATATTATCCGTAAAATTAAGTTACGATAGAACCATTTCAGACTCTAATTATTTATTTAATCACGTCTACGACAAGGATGATCTTGGTCAATAAATATGGGTAAAAGGAAATTCGATAAATCGTTAATCGTTAAAAACGCCCTTTCTTCTAATTTAATATTCTTCTTTAGTGAATTATTGTTTTATTCTATTTTAAATGTACTTCAATCCGTACATGTAATTATAGCTATAATAATTATAAAATATTTAGGTTATCCTTGTATTCTTAAAATACCTTTTCGTTATTGATTTTACACGAAGAGTTTCTAACAAAAATAAGAACGTGCCAATTACTTACATGACGAGCATTTAATTATCTAAGAAAGGGGAATATTTTGGTTTATAGGGTGCCAACTTATTCTAACGAAAAAAATACCTGCCTACAGTAAAACTTCTCGATACCGAACACTCGTGGGATCGGAAAGTTGTCCATTATTAAAAAGCGTCCGCTAATAGGAAATACATTACACAATAAAAAAATACCGGTGACGTGTACAGTAGTATTCGGAAGAATCCGTATATTTTACCTATCTTTATTGGATTAACATTTAATTAAATGGTATTAATCCAACATTTTTCCGGTTTCAAATTCTTCGAGTACACTGTAATCGTAGATTTTAATCCCGGCTATCTTCACTTTATTTACCGCAATTCTGAACTATTCAGAATTGGTGATCGCAAACATCCGAAACGGATGAGCACCTGAAGAAGAAGTAGATTTTAAAAAATGTAGACACCGAATGTATAGTTTAACTAAAATATTCTTATTACGTATTACAATAAAAAAAGTTTAGGTAGGCGCAATATTTCTGTATAAATCGTTTACGAGACTATCATAGAAATGGTCAAAAACCTCTCAAAAAATTAAAACAATTAATTTGCAGTACAATTCATATTTAAAATAAAACGCCTACAAGTAAAGAATTTAATGGCACGCGGTTACTAACAAAAACTTGGAAAAAGTTTCCAAATTAATTGTTATTACACCTACTGTTATTAATCAACACGCATAATAAAACCTAATATAAAATTCATCTCGACCGTATCGATTGTATGGGCAATTTCGCTTAATATTTACTTAAAAATTCGAATGTAACATTAAAAAAAGCTCAAGTGCTCTGTAAATATTTGTTAAAAGAAAAGCTTAAATATCCCTTCGTTTTAATTTCGATAAACCATCGAAAAAAAACAAAACGGTCAACGTATTTCATTTAAATAGGGGGAACTTAACTTTTAAATTTTCGAAACTCATTTAAATCGTAAAATAAAAATAACGTAAACCAACAAGAATTGACGTAATCGCATACTTATTTCTAAGAAAAGGAGCTTTTCGTTAAGTTCCAAAGAAGTCTTTTTGATGTTTTGTAGATTTTATCCAGAACTTTCCTTTCCTTAAATCGCGAATTTAAGGAAAATCTGCAAAACGAGGAATAAAGGTTATTGAAATTTAACAAACTTTGATTGAAAACTTCACATGTTATTAGAAAATACGTAGAAAATATGGCCTAATTAAATATTCTTAACGGAAGGTGCCTGCTTTCTTGCACGTATCCCGCCATCCTCGTGTTTGAAGTGGCTCTTCAAAGTTAAAGGGCAACGGTATTGGTTAAAGATGTTGTGCATGCAAGATGCATCTACGAGCCGCTTCACGAAAGATAACAGGCGGCCCTGCTCGAGTGTTTGATAACGAAATGTAGGGAATAACGTCAGCTCGTTATATACTCTGAGTAACGAGAGCACCAAAGACGGCTGCGTTCTTTTAAGTTATCGACAATGAGAAAAACGCTCAAGTTAAATTAGAACGGCTAACCGCCTATTATTTGTGCGGGAGCGCTTCAAACCTAAGCCGGAATTTTACGGAAGTAAAGCGAAACAATTGCTTTTGAACCGTTTCTTAGGTGACATGAACACAGTTTCATTTATTTGTTGATTATTATTATCTCGTCGTTGTTACGTCACAATAATTATTATCATTATAAGTATTAAAACCGTCTGAAATACGTAGGTTGCTGTGCTCATCGTCAGATTAACGTTGTCTTAGCAATTAAGTAGACATCGTCGAAGACTACAACAAAATCGTCTCGACTAAAACAGATTAGGCGATTTTAATATGCCTTGTGACTTTAATGTGAGGACGAATTAGTGAAACGAAACGGGGGCCCCCCATATTCTCGAAATCGCTCGACATTATTTTGTCGTATTACGCCAATTTGACGCCGTTCCGAATGAAAATTAAAAGTCTAAAATTAACTATCTAATACAGCAATTTTTTAGATTTCATTCGAAATGAATTAAATGGTGGTTTTTCAAACAAACAAATTTTCGATCGTATAATGTTTCAACGAATGCCGTGTTGATTAAGGTGGTTTTAAGATATGGTTTATGAATAATATAAGAGGAATTGGCCGTTCACGGCGAACCACAGCTCAAGGAAAATGTCATCCGATAATAAGTATTGCAATTCTATGGGACAAATTTTTGGGATGGGCATTTATTAAGTAATTACATCTTACATCAATACAACACAAACAGAATTGCTCACTATTAAAATGTTGTAATTCTAAATTCTTGTTCTACCATTTAACGTTGCGAAATACTTTCAAGTGACAAAATATTTCCAGATTTTAAGTAATACGAGATTATATTACTTGCGACAATTTTATGAATTTTCATGTGAAGTTTACTATATAGGTACTAAAGTTGGAACGGAGCGTAGTAAAATATTAGTGCCACAATAAATTAAAGAAATAACAGATTCATCGACGATTAATGACGCATCATTAGGTAATTATTTTCCTGCGTTACGTCTTTAACGTAACACTGAATTGTACAATAAACCTATAAATTGCGAGCAAACATTTTGTAGTAGATATTAATAGAAGTAAAATGACTGAAAATATATTTGGAAATACCCCAGGAACTGATAAACTTTATAAAAGCAACACGGAAAAGTTTCAATACAAAAATAACGCTTCAATTGAAATTGTCAAACGATTTCTAAAACCAACGAAACTGTCAAACAAGAAAACGCCCTTTAATTAGTATGTTTAATTGAATGGTTAAAAAGTTATAAAAACCTAATGGATAGAAGTATAATATTCTACCTGATATGTAATAACAATGATAAGTATTGATAAAAATTTAAATGGCTGCATAAAATAAGTAAACATTTCTAAATCATTAAATTGAAAATTAAATATGTATAAATAAATAAATTAGAACATTACTTTTACGAATACCAAATAAATCACAAAATTTTTGCGGTAAAGGATATAGAGCGTAATTTAAGTTACAATGTTTTTGATTTTATGTAAAAGCTCCTTCAAAATTTTAGCCTTACGATAATAAATTGGAACTGGAATCTAACAACAAGCTTGACAATAATCATCGAAAATTTAAATATAAAAATGAAGAGAAAAAAACGCCCTTCAAATATAAATTCGAACCAGCACTAAACATGTAGGGGAACGTGGGGCAACGTGAACAAGTTAACATCAATGCAGCAACATTTGCAATCAAAAGGGCCATAATCAGTGAGCTTTATTTAACGCCATACTATCTACTACATAAATATAAGAATATAATGGAATCATTGCTCCTTATACTTTGAAGTGTATCGCGATGAAAAAAAAACACGTTCAAAAAAATGTCACTTTGCCCCATACACGTGATAAAGTGAAATACGATGATTTACATATGGAGCAAAGTGAAACCAGGAGCCAGTTGCACAACAGCCGATCACCGCCTATTTCTGTAAAATTGTCATGTAACAACAATTGTTTAAACAATTTTTTCTACGGTGATTGACCGATAATCAGCTGTTGTGCAACTGTACAACCTGTCAAATTAGCGAGCACATTTCACTTTGCCCCGTGTTCCCCTACTTGACAAAATTGCAGAACAAGTCTTTAATCATTTTTTAAAGCCCAATATTTCGTTTTTGGTTTAAACTTCGATCAAAGTGTAAACTGCCCATCTCTGTAACGGTAACAATCTCTGTAATCTCTGTAATGGTAACTAAGAAAGATTTATGGTTTTTCCGTAATTTAAGGGTTATAAATTATCAATTAAAGATTAGTTTTTCAGTTGTCATTTACTTAACTTTAATCAATCAGTCAATCACCGTACAAACAATTGTCTCAATAATTACGGCAATTTTTAATCGGTTCCTTGAACACTTTCATAATAATCTATGGAAAAATCCCGCTTAACACGCTCCCGTTTAATACACTTTACCGATGAATGCGCGTACATTTTTTCGGCATAATCCCCGTTTAAGAGGCGATTTTAAACAAATTTTATGAAAAATGTCGATATCGTTAAGAAGGCGATTAAAGCACGAGTCGATGTTTTCCTAACAAACATTTCTAACTTAAGAAATAGGTATTGCTTATCGCAAATTTTTGATGTGTCTATATAACAATACATATCGGAGTCCCAAATTAATCGTAATAGTGATTATTATCGTTTAAGACGCGTTTCGGTCCTTGGAGAGCGTATTAACGAGATTTTTACTGTACTTTTAAGATGAGTGACTATCATTAGCAAAATTTAAGTATAACTAAATAATAATGAAAACAAATTAAAAACAGCGTGTTTACAATCGTAAGATTAAAAGCAACAGCAATAACAAAGGAAAAACATTTCTTATAACCCTATAGCCCCCTCGATTTAACACTGAACCGTTCAATTAAGTAATTTTGGGAATACCTACTACCTGTCCTAATCGTCGAAACTTGTTTAACATTTTCTTTTAGTATTACAAAAAATAACAGTAAATTGCAGAAATTTATTTGCAATAATAACGCGAATTTCGGATAAAGTTGAACAGTTGAAATTATGTGGAATGTCGAAAACAGCCTTAGGTTTTATAATGTTTTAAAATTAAATTTTGACGTGTTTACACTAAGTAAGTAAGTACCTTGTATTTACCTATTTTGTGTATTTTATACGCTACATTACCCACGCAAAATTGAGTAATAAATACAACGTATAATTTTCTATAAAAGTTAAATGTTTAGATGTCTTTACCATAAACGGTAAGTTTAAGCAAGTACAGCTTGTCTTATGTTAGTAATTACCCTCGCATCCGAATTATTACACTAACAAAAAATAATGTTTTGTAGATTATTATTTAAGTAGATGAATGTAGAATAAAAAATGTCGTTGAGAGAAAAATGTTCGTACACATCAGTCGGCATAAGGTAAATTCCAGTTTATTTAAAATGGTGATAATTTTTTATTTAAAGCGAAACACCTTCAATCTATTTACCTATTAATTTAACGGCGTTGCTTAATTAATTTATAACGTTTCCAAGAAATTTCCTTGATAATTGACTTACAATAAATTAGTGCTTATAATAAAATTCGCAAATTGTGCAAAGTTGCTGATTTGTTTGTCGCAAACAAAATTTATGGGAATTAAAATTTAAATAATGGTATAACAAATGAAATTATGAACAAAGAGATAGCAAAAACACATCCAATTTCTATTACAAATTATAAATATTCGGTAAAGGAACTCGGAATGATATAATTTGAACTCTCATAGATTAATAAATAAATACTTGAGACTGATCGCTTCACAAAGTGACAGTTATCTGCGACAGTACAACCGAAAATGCATTCTTTATGCCCTTCGATGATTAACAAAACCCTTTGGTATGTCTACAATACACGATTATAATCTACTTATCACAATATTATAAAAATGCAAAAGTGAAGAGATAACAATATTTTAATGGTATAACACAAAAATTAATTAAAGTAATTGATAATAAAAATGTAAACTCGATCTAGCCCTTAAGTAGCTGCGTGGCGTGCAAATGAACCTCTTACATTTTTTTGTAGGAAAGCTATTAAAGCTGTCTAGCACCGAAACATGCTAAATTGTACTTTATAACACACACTTAAGGAGTACCTGCCTAAATAAAATTCCCCGGGAATCCACCCCGTGCGACCAACTAAGGGCTAGAAGTTCTCTTCAACTTCTGTTTTATAAAAACATTTAAGGTATCTACCTATTTTTTTTTCATTTTGATCATTCTATAATTTGATTTTTTGCTTGAATTTTTGGCGTAAGACTTATTGTTAGAAAATTTTTCTTTATACAAATATCTTTATAGGTAGTAAACATTTATTAATATTTATCTACTAATTATGTATGTTTGCAAACGTAGACTAAATGACTAAAGCAGCCAAGTCTCAATATTAATGACAATATTAATTTAGAGAGTTCCACGTAAAAGTAGTATTGTTTGTTTTATATCTTACGGGATCGAACCGCGACATTTCAAAGTGTCCATATTACAGAGGTGTCCTTATTAGAGAAGTTTCCACATTAAGAAGTTTCACTGTATAAAATAAATAAAAATATATATTATATATATATATATATATATATATATATATATATAATATATATATAAAAATATATATTTTTATATTTGAAATTTCTCTGAAAATTTTATTTTTTATAAAAATTTCTGCCTAATTCCAAATTCGAATATGACCTTTTGTATACGAGGGACTTTCAAAAATATGAAATCTGCTCAAGAGTAAAGTACTGTTATTTTTGTAAATATACCAAAATGTTATTCGGAAACGATTCTTGAAATTACAAGAATATGTAAAGTACGAAGTTATAGTCGCCTTTTTTCAAAAATATTTCGTTTTCCTTTTGGTCTACTTTTATCGTTATGTAATACGTAAAACGAATTGATTTAAAATTGAATTTAAATCAGTTGATAACTTTAATCAATAATTGATCAATTGATTGGATAACATAAAAGCGTACTATCGAATTTAACTTTCGATCACCCGATGACTAGATAATTATTATAATTGAAACTAGCGCTAAAACACTCAATTTTTTTGTGTCCGACTATAAATAGAACACACAAACACGTCGTATTTAACAACATTTATCGAGTAATAAAAACAAGAACAAAGTAATTACATTCAAATGATACAAATAAAGAACAAAACTTGACAATTTTAAACAGAATAAACAGATAGACGTCGACGAAAAAAATATATAGACCAAAAAGCAAAAAAATATTAAAAAAAAAACGACTAGGATTTTGTATTTGATATCTTCTTGCAATTCTAAGAAACTTTTTCAAATAACATTTTGGTGTATTTTTTAAAATAAGAGTAGGTACTTTATCTACTCTTCGGCCGATTTCATATTTTTGAACGTCCCTCGTATACGAAAGGCAATCTTCAAATTTTGACATGTGTAGGTTCAATTTGCAGTTTTGCAGAAATTTCTACGAAGAATAAAATTTTCTGAGAAATCTTAAATAAAGAAGTTTTCCATTTGTGTCCAACTTTACGGTGGTCACTGTATATTACTTACCTAAATATTTTTTTAATTTTCTTTAATAATCGCATAAAATAGATATTCGGAAAGGTTAAAAGAAATTGAAAAAGAAAAAGAAACGTGTAACGTTTCCTATTAACTTCATTGCGTGAACGGGGTAAGAAAACTTGACGAATGTTATATTAAGAACAAGGCCGGTTGTCTTTGTAATGACAAATCAAAATTCACCGCTTATATTTTTATCAAGATACACGTTGACAAGACCAAAAATAATGACAAAAAGAAAAAAGCTTTTTTCTTGACGGTTTAATTAAAAAATTGTAAACTGATTGTTATCTTGTTGTATATAACTGAAGAAAATGGTAAAAATCAGTCTTTGTTAAAAGTACCACAAAGAGCACAAAGAAGCTATTCCGAACTAATTGAAGCACTGAACTGCTCATATAATCCCAGTGGGATAGCCAACAATCTTGCCATTTAAACACAATTATCAAAGCGTAAAGTTGTTTTAAAATACTAAATTCAACGAAAATGTTTCACGCGTGTCTTTATAGTACATGTAACGATGTAACGTGGTACCTACGGCAGACTGTTCAATTCAAGGATATTTAACCAATTTTGGCATTAAAATGTCAACGTAAATAATAATTAGATAGGCACGTGATCTTATAAACGTATTATTTTTATTTAAAACGGTACGAGCATAGGATTAACCAACATTATTTATGGGTTTTCTTTCTGAACATAAATCGAAAAAAAAGGAGCGTCAGAACAATAATATCTGAAAAAGAAATATTTAAAAACATCTTTACTCCAGCGATTATGGGTCAAAGCGCCACCAAAATAGCTAAACAGTGGTATTATTAGATTTGAAAATATTTTGAAAGTCTAAATAGAGGTACCGGCGTTCCGATTGGTGCCAAAAATAACTTCGGAACTTACTATAGTCGTGACTTTTTGCAAAAATAAATTTTAAATTTAATACGAGCATTTATTATCTAAAATGTTAGGATAAAAGTATTTTGGATTATTACAGATAATAATCGGGAAGTTGTGTTGTTTTCATTTACAACTACCTATGTAATAGAGGTACCACCTATATGTGCTTAAGTACGTAGGTAGATATGTAATTTGATAACACTCGGTAAAGTTTAAACTGTCATCAAACATTAAATTGTAAAGTATCCTTGACGAAAATATAAGTTTTTGCAGTACGACGAATAAAATTAAATTTTCTCCAAGGGGCATGTATTCTAGAATAATTATGTATTTAATTTACATTGCATGGGAGATTGTATCTGCGACGATAAAATTTCCGGTATTTAAAAAAGAAAACTTATCTTAATAAACGTAATTATTTTATAATCGAGAGATTTTAGAATAAAATTTTGATTATTTTCGAGAAACCTGATTTAGATATAATTAAATAATTACCTGGTGTTTGTATCTAAGTAAATATAACACCGTGAACCTAAACAAAATATGATTCGACTTACCTGCTGTTGTTTTCTCGCCTTAATCGCGGTTCACATTTCGTTCAAGTAAAAAATAAAGAAAAATTCGAAACTCATTTCGATACCGCACAAAACCCAAATATACAAACGAAAATTTTAAAACAAAACGCAATAAACAACGTGTTTAACAATTGTCGACGTTAGCCACATACCTCGCGAGGTTACGGTGCACTGCCGTGACCGACCGCTCGCTGGAAGAAGAACAAGGTGCAGAGGCGAGGTCGATCGGCTCGTGCGCCAGCGCAACTTTTGTACCCAGGGTATTTTACTTGCCATCACCGGGGTGGATCGACTAACATTCGTCATGCACCACCTAGGAGTATTACTCATATTCAGGTTTATACATTAACGGGGAGGTATATAATTGCATGAATTTCTGTAATTGCCAGGTAAATTGGCTTTTCTCCTTGCACTTTCTCTGTATCGATTGAATTTCTTGTCCGCACGTTAGATTTCTTTGAACTATTCCCGTTTCTGGAAATGGCACCATTAGTATAAGTAGAATATTTATTATAAATAATAATTCCGTGAGTTTCTGTCGATTTTTTATACCTACATAATCTATAAAAACCTCAAATTTAGAAAACGTCGAACGTTTGTCTAATACCCATTTTTCAAAAATGAACGAAAAGTCGAAAATTTATGGATAGGTAAAAAGATAATGTCTTATGTAATCTTTGGATGTCATTTCATTTAGTTAATCGGTTAATTTCACGACGGATTAAGCGAGGCGTACTTATTATTATATACCTGTAGTATAACCGATGCCCATCAAAATTGACGTGACTGAAATCAAGACGATGGTGATGTATAAACAAAACGTCACTTTTGACGGATCTATAATACTGTTGAAGAACAAACGGAGATTCGTAGAGATTTCGTTTACTGCGACGCCGACGGCGACGCAAGGCATCGCAACGTCTTGTTATAACAGTTTCAAAGACAATAACTATATGACGTTATACATTTATATTTGCCTTTACTGTTTAAATGACTTCTTAGGATGTTTCGTAAATCTGTAGATTGTTAGGAAAGCTCCACTTTCCACACTCTAATAAGCCCCTAATTAATTTCGTTTTTTTCATCTTTCTGCATTTTTAAACTATATTTCTCTCTATTTTTCTTGCAGTATGTGGTTTTGTAATGTTGCGTGAGGTACAGCATTCTTTTCGGGCGTTTACTAACGCCGATACGCTAATGTACGCTTATCATTAGATGGCAACAGCCTTTAACCAAACTAGATAGGCATTAATCGGTTTTAAACCGGACGATCGTTATTACCACGTTTTACGGTAGGTCTTTTACTAGGTTCTACGTCTTGAAAAAAAAAATCAATTTTATAAACCTTTGTCGAAAATTGCCTGAAGAAAGAATTACGATTAAATTTTTAGTAAAAGTCAGGAACGTCGAAGAATATTGAAAATGAGTGCAACGTGTGAAACTGACAAGGAAGGTTAGGCAGGTGGAAATCTCTGAAAAATTTGAAACTTTCCAAGATTATAGTACTAGACAACCCTAATCGAGAGCCGTATTCCGTTTGTGCTCTTGCGCGGTTTAAGTGGGTGAAATCCACCCTTAAAAATTGGAACTTTTTCGATTTCGCTTATTATCTGTGAAACAATAAGAGCTATCGCCAACAAACTATACATTTTTGTAAATGGTCGTTCAAGACCTACATTATGTTACAAAAATTAGGGATGAAAATCCTAAGAAGTGTCTTCCCTTCGAATTTTCACCCCTGACTTTGGCCATACTTGGGTATATTTTTACATCGGCAGACATATCACAAAGGTAAAGGACAGTTAAAACTATAATTTGGAAAAAAAAACAACGCGATATAGTTTTATACAGTAGGTGGACATTTTGAAAATTTATTCATTTGGAGGGAGGACTGCCAGGTTTGCGAGGCGGGCCATAATAATTCTAAACAATTGATATTTTCTCTAAAGTCCATAATAAATTTTATTAAATATCAAGTTTATCAAACATGATTAAAATAAAAATTCAATTGTCTGCGTCCGTATGGATATTTCCCATCATATTATCTCTTAAACACACTAAGAAAATTTTAGAAGTGTTGTGAGGTAGGTTTTTGTGCGATGGGAGCTTGGACTATTACAGGGATCGTAGTTAAGTTTGATAAAAAAAATTTAGATAATGATCGAACATTTTTTAAATATGTACTTTTTAGGAAATTTATTCTAAAATTATGTATTTTTTATGCAGTTAATTTATTGGAATAATCACTATCTACTGCCTTTATATCGCATCTATTTTTAATTTAAAAACTATTCGTGTGCCCTTAAGCATTGAAAATTTCCCTATTACAAATCATAAACCATACAAAAGTTTAATCGCATTTTTATGCGGTCGATAAAATACAAAGCAACTAATAAAACACGTGCACCGCCTACTTTCATAGGTTATCAGAGTGCGAACAAAGAACTGAAGGTTTTTAAAATAAAAGCGGGATTTCCTAGTATCCCTGGATAAACTGGAATTCTGGCAAAACCGCTTCAGATTTTTCGCGTTAGTGGTACACAGCGATGGTGCTTGTTTCAGTAGTTCGAATTTTAAAATACGGCGTCGTATTGTTCGTGTGTGCGTAGAGTGCTCGTTCGATTAATAAAGCTTTTTGCGTATGAGTGCACGAGTGTTGTGTTATGTACTCTAAAAGGACGACGAGGAAAGGTAGAATCTTTCTTTGTTGACTAACTCTCCATGTAATTATAAAGTGTAAATACATGTACCTTTAAGCTCTAAGCCCAAATTCTCTGAAAATCGAGCTTGGTTAGGCTTTTGGATAGGGACTCGGTCAGGGCCTTGGTTAGGGCTCCCTTCGAACATTCAACGGTCCAATTTCGCGAACGAAATTTTACCTTACGTAGGTGTAGGTATGTAATAATACAAGTTCGTAGTTATCGGAAGAATCTACGCCGGAAATTGACCGCAGAGGGAAAACGATAACTAGAAAAAGGTAGAAATTATAAAGAAAAATTTACAAGTTCTAATTTTTTTCTTATAGTGTGTTACAGACAAGTGGCAGTCGCAGCGGCAGCTGTATTAAGCTAAGCGTTCACTAGTCCGCATGGTAGTCCGACGCACAGTACCATCCCTTAAAATTTTCACCCCTAATTTTTGTATCATAATCTAAGTCTTGAACAGCCATTTACAAAAATATATAGTTTGTTGGCGACAGCTATTGTCGCTTCACAGATAATAAGTAAAATCGAAAAAGTTCCAATTTTCAAGGGTGGATTTCACTTTCTTAAACTGCTTAGGAGCACAAACGGAATAGGGCTCTTGATTGGTGTTGACTAGTACTACAATCCTGCAAAGTTTCAAATTTTTCTGAGATTTTCACCTGCTTAACCTTCCTTGTGAATAAAATTTATTGTTTTTTTACCGAATATTATTTGATATCATTTACAAAATTCACTACTGAAATGTCGTAAGTCGATAAACCGCAAACTTGTTAGTGCTAAAATATTATAACTCAAGCGACTATAAAAAAAACGATTAAAATATTCGAACAATGGATTTCGTAGTACCAAATTACGAAGTGCATACTGTTTTATTGTTTGCAACACAACATACAAAAAATGTATACCTACATACAATAAAATTCTGGAGTCAAAATATTTTTAGTTTGTCAGTTATTTAACAAGAAAAAGCTGCTAATTTTTTTCGTCCATTTTTAACGCGCAGTTAGTTCCACAAATCTTTTATCAGTAGTCTACAAACGTGTAGATTTCAATTACTTATAAAAAAACATATTTATAATTAAATAGATTCAAATAAGATCTGCGGCAAGAAATTTTTTTAAATTTTATCGGTGATGGAAGTCTCCCAAAAAGTTTCTTTACAATGCCAAAATTTTTATTAGAAAGCTATACATGTTCAAACCACGCTCGGATTTAATATTTGCGGAAAAGTTTACTTTCGGAGAGGGCTATTGTAAATAAAAAAACTTTCGAAGAGTTATTTTTAGTTTAATATAAAAAAAAACTTTTCGCACTACAGAATATTAAGTACCTATATGACGTACGATCAAAGACTCACAAATAAGATAACTATTAAAGCGGCCATCGCTGAAAAAAATGTAAGTAGGTAATATAAAAATAAAAGCATTGAGCAGGTATATGTACGTGTAAAGACAGGCAATACTTACAAAAATACTTAATTTTGTCAAATAAAACAATGTTCTAATTGTTTTAGAAATAAAAAGTCTCAATACTGGACACTTACTAGGCCAAAAACATTGTTCGTTATTACAAAGTGTTCGCAAATGGTAAATACGTTATTCCTACTCTATAAAAAAAAATCCGGGGGGTGTTACAAGTTATGTTCGTCATTTACGAGTTCGTTATAATCACCAAAATTTATGAGTTGCACGGCGGGATTTTTGGTTATAAGCAACTGCAAAAATTTTATATAATTATGTACCTTCGATTTTAGGATTGTAGTTTTTCGACAAAATACCCAAGTATCTATAAGTAGATAAACGAACATAATAACATGTAAGCGCTTTTTCTCTTCGTTTTTTTTTCACTTTTTCACCCGTACCAATACAAAACCAATTAATATCAAATAAAAATAAATAAAAAACGTATGAAACGTTTGATTTGCATATTTTAATTGGAATATTATATTACCAAGTAGATAACTTTTTGAGTTTGATACGCATTTTCTGCTACATAAAAATCCTACATTTAAATTTAAAACAAAAAAGAACATTAGTCCACTTCCCAGGCGGCACACTGTCGTTATAATGTCGTCAATTATTGGCCGTTTGGGACCCAATGGGGACGTCGTAAATGACGTATATATGACGGGTTAATGTCACAGTCCAACGACGTCAAATTATGACCAATCTATGGGGACGTCGATTTGACGTCCTATTGACGTAATCCTAACGCATTAATGACGCATCTAAAGGTGAAAAAACACAAATACATTCAATATAATTATTACTTTATTACAAAAATGAAGGTACAAACAAAGAACCTAAATTTAAGAAATTAAACAAAGCATGTTAATATATCAAAGAAGGAACTCAAAATTATTTGGATTTACCTACTTAATAACCAAATATCGTTATTATTATTATATACGAGTAATACAATAATATGTTTAAGATAAGATGTAAGCGGTAAATATAATATAAGATATACAGTGTGTCCACGAGTTCTGGGATCATTTGATAGAGCCTAAACTAAGCACAATAGAAAAAACTATTTCAGATAAAAGCTTTCTGGTTGTATGAGTCGCACAATGTAAAATTTCACACCAACAAAAGACATCTAAATAAATTAATAATAAAATGGGGGTCACTCACGTCCACAAAGATAACCTAGTCACCTAAAGGTTAAAACCTATAGAAATAAGTACAGTTTGTTTGTTTCTTGTTAAGCTATGATTTGTAAAATTATTGTAAAAAATATTTCTTCCAGTTGTTTAAATATTTAAAATTATTCGTTTTAACTTTAGGTGACGATAGGCTGATTAATTTTTTACTTATCGTTAAGAAATTATATCAAAATTTACAATTTACAAATTTATAACGTAGAACTCGCTGCAAAGTAAAACCACTAACCTAACAAAACTGCTGACGGTAAACCAAAGCGCGATCAGTATATACAGTGGCGTGACACTTTAAAGGAACTAGTTCTACCCATTGACGTACACAATTAGAATAAATAACCGAATGCGAGTTTCCTTACTAGTTTAGTAGTATACTAGCGTATTTATAACGTATACAACTATTACTATTAATCGCATAGACGCGATATAGCATAATTCCAAAATAGATTTATATATTTTTTAGTTAAAATTTTGGTTTAAAACATAAACATGTTAGAAAAAATTACGAGTAATTTACGCTTTAAATTAACGCTTCAAAACGTCTTTATTTTCTCAAATTCGATTAACGTAACATGAAAACTTCAGTTTTTCCAGTAAGGATTCGGGACTTTGGAATGACCAAACAAAGACGTCTCGACGACGTTCTTTAATGACGTCAAATGTTCGTCGTGCGTACGTCACTTATTGGATCCACGACGTCGCCGACGAACAATTACCAATAATTGACGACATTATGACGTCAGTGTGCCGCCTGGGTTTATACACAATTTTTTGGTAAAATCGTGTGAAATTTGAATCGTTAGTAATAAAATATAAGCGCAGTAATAAGTTCGAAATGGCTACACGTATTTTCGATTGTCTGCCATGTTATTAAATTTGCAAATTATTGTTTTAAATAAAATATTTAAGGGTCATTTAGTATATAAATGTGTAACTCGTAAAATACATTATAAAATTAAAATTTAAGGACCATATATATACTTCAGGTATTCGTAAATGTTTCTGAATCATTCATGAAATGTCCTACCTGTACTTTATATGTATACCTACATTTTATTTATCTCGTAACAATGATGAAAGATCAAAAGAGCCGGTGAAAGCCTTTAGATGTCGTGTCCTATAAATTTCATAGATACCCAAATCAAATTATGTACAGCCGCTGGTGAGCGTGAATATTTGCGAGATCAAGCATACTATGCCTGCCTTTCCTAATTTAATCGTATACCATATTTTCAAGTCGACGATGTCGCGAAAGAAAAGGATCTACAAAATTTTTTGGTAGCGAAATTTAAAGCAAAATCAACAATATACTAATATATACTATCGTGACTTATATTAGGGTCGGGTCACGTTGTCACGTATAAGAGTCAACATTAACAGTTCGCTTTGTGCAATCAGTTTTCTAGGTAGTATTGTGTTATGGAAAACCTCGATTAAAGTTGGCTTCGAACTGTTTAAAATTCAATAGAACTTTACGTAGTATACGTGTACGTGCTAGTATACATAATTTTCAAACTTTGAAGAGTACATATAAATTGCAATCTAGATTATTACGGGAAGGAAAAATGAATTTCCTCCGCATACAAGCGAAGTAAACGATAAAGTTTTAAACGTCTTTTTTATCACTAGGCTCTATGTAGGGAACTTTAAAGTACGACGAGAGATCGAAAATTACGAATACTGAATTAAATAACTCTTATATCATTTTTTTTTTGTTAAACCTTTGCACTCGAGGGTTTTTCCTCTATACGAAATAGAAATTAAAAATAAAAATTTCGTAGAAATTGTAAATACGAATATGTTATCAAAGACTTCGGGACACCGGTCGAAATATATTTTAAGAAAACTGTGATAAAATTAACAAGATAATTAGACAAACTAATGGGATACTCGTTGACGCAACGAAACGTTCCACGGCCACGAATAGGTTAATATGCTGATGCGCATAAAATTCGTCAAATTATTCTTTAATCGCGTACAAAATTACGAAATACAGCTCCACGAATAAACTAGGAACATTTGCAGAGACCGTAATATTACATTTTAAAATAAATACTATATATTTAACCGACGATGGCCAAGATTACTAATTAAAAACGTCTTTATACATATACTTTGAGCTACTGTACAATACAAAAAAATGTATGTACACCACACCATTTGTTAAAAGAGTAGAAGTCAAAAATAGAAATTAATAGAAGTCTAGAATAGAAGAACAGAATAAAGAACTCGTCTATGTAATAAGACCAAATTTTATTGAGGATGCTTGTGTCTCCTATTTGAAAAACCGTATAATTTTGACGCCTCGACCCTTTTCAAGGTCAACTTTGGCCATTGTTCTCGGTCTTGTGCGACGAAGTTCGATTAGTTAATTCGAAAACTTTGAATTTGCGAATCGTTTTTGTTTCGTTTACCCTATTAATGAAATTTTCCGGCGGTCTGCGATAGTAGTCGTTTCGGAAAAGAATCTTTTGCACGTTCAATATCATGTTGGCCCGGATTCTACAGTTTTACTTCCTTTATCCGAAAAAAATAATTATCTGGGATACTCTGCAGCTTATTTGTTTAAGTGCGATTTTATCGAATATAGTTTATTTTATTGAAGGTTTTAAAATTTTCAAAATTATACCTCTAAAAGGTTTTGAACTTAGAAAGGTTTAAGATATCAAAAAACCTATCACACAACATTAAAGTTACGTAGTTACTTCATTAATTTCGTAGGTATATACGTACCAAAAATTATAAAATTCCAACGAAACATAAAAATATTATTTAAGCTTGAGGGTGAATATCTCAACGGGGAAGCGCCGCCGCGAGAAAAATATTTATAGGTACTTGTGGCATTATTTTGACGTGGTTTATACGTTCCAGATAGATTCGCCACCATTTCTTGGACACCCCTGCATATAAATGTACGATTAATTGAAATGTCAGAATTAAACAACATTACAGTTAAGCATTTTAAAATACTCTAACAAAACAAAATTGTTTTAATATTAAATTTATTTACGACGGCACGTATCTACGTATATTTGAACTGATAAGGGGACAAACCGTATCTGACCTAGCATAAACTATTTGTATTCAATTTTTATTTATCGCGACTTTAAAAACCCTTTATCTGATAAAATAAACTTTCTAAAACGTAAATAACGCGGTCTGGTATTTCCCTATGTAACGAACGACGATGAATTCGAATAAAAATGTTCTAAAAATTCCTGTCAGTCGTGCATCTCACTTGTCGGTAATAAGTAGTGTCCGCGTAAATTGGCGAAGTGCCGTTTAGACTTTGATTGTTTTTTCGATGTGCCTACTTTATTTATTAACGGGATACGTTCTGGAGTTGGGTGTCCACCACGTTGAGGTTTTATGGACAGAAAGGTTAGTCGGTATTTTGTTAATTTAATAAGTCAGGTGTCTTCGAATTACTTGCGAACAAATTTGAATACATTTATTTACCAAATTCAAATTTTACGTTACTGTAATTATTATTTATTTTATTTACTTCAGTTTGTTATACGTCGTTGCAGTTTGTTGTTATAGACAGGTATTATTAGTTCGTCGCCCTCCATCTTAAATGCAGAAAAGACTGGGTGCGCCAGAATTACGGTTTTTTGAAATAGGAGGACACACGGGCGCTCTCGATAATTTTTTTTATGCAGACGTTTTACGAAAACCGCACTCGCGTCGTGTCGCCAGTTTTCCGACTAGAAATTTGACTTCAAAAACTCTTTTATATAATCTTTATGTATATTTCATACATTTTCCAATATTATCCATCCATCTGATTTGATTAAAATCCAAATCCAAATACCTATATTTCTTTGATATCTTTTCATTAAAAGTATTTTACACTTTATTAGTTTTTTATTAGATATTCAACGCTCGAGTGAATTTTCCGCACGGGTTTCGTTACGGTTTTAAATAAACCATAAAATATTCAAACAAAAACAGATCAGTAATTATCATCTATCTTGCCTATGTAGTCCATTGAAATGAAGTAAACAATATGGTAATATAAGATTCTAACGTTTTGCCATGGGTATACAACACTTAAACTGTAACATTTGATCGTCCACTGTTTTCCTTGATATTTATAAATGTATGAATTACTAGCTCAATGTTAACCTTTCTTAACTTTATGCTTGAGGAATACTAAACCATGTATGAATTCGTAGGTATCGTAACCTTGTCCCTTTTTGCACGGGAATACCAAAAATATGTATTTTGACGTGTGACGTCGTTCTTTTACAAGTCTATATATCTGTCAATTGCACGTTGGATAAAAGAAACGAATAATTCTGAAACTTACACTATTTTTCAATTTAACGTCGAAATGATACGGCTATCGTATAAACGTTAAGAAAGTGAGAGGTTTTACAGTTATTTGATGGACTATTGGATTTTATTCATCATCTCAAAACGATTAATCGATTCAGTTCTTGTTTGTTTTTTAAATGACGATTAATTTTAACATAATATCTGTTGATAATTAAAAAACAATTCAGCAAGTCTCTTCTATAAGCAGTTTATAAAAGCGTGGACGAAATATTAGAAACGCGCCAAGTACCAGTTTTTACACAATTGAGCTCGTAAAATATCAATCCGGGGACTTATTTTTCTTAAGAACAGATTATAAGCACTTCTGCAAAGCGAAAGCATTTACCTAAATGACCAAAAATTTATATTATCTAAACGTAGTATTTTAGAAGTTGAGTTTAAAACTATAGGTAGTACTAAAAAACATCAAACCGTATATTTAATTTAATAATTCGATAGATAATATTAACATTTTTTTTGTCTTCTTTGATTTTTAATTAAAACGGCTTAAGTACAATCAACTCTTCCTAAGTCGACATCTATATCACTAGAGTTTCTCCCTAACTCGAAAGTCGAACTCTCTGCAACTCGAACGTTATCGTTTGACATTTGCAATTTTACAAATGCGTGAAAATTTATCACCGTAAGTCGAACTACGGTTGAAATTTGTTTCTATTTAAATTATAAAAGGGGATTATTATAAAAACATGATAAGTCATAAAACCAGAACTTTATTAATTTCTATTGAATCTCTATAACTTGAAATCTCTTTAAGGCGTACATTTCGAGATGGCGAGTAACGATTCGACGTAGAAAGTTTAGACTGTATGTAACAAAATAATGAAAAATCGCAATTATTTCTTGTTTACCTATGAGTACATATCTATGTATTTTAACATAAAATGTAACTAAAATTAATTATTTTTCTCATTTCTCTACTTATTTATCGTTATTACGACAGGTAGGTAATTTTAAACTTTTTTTCGAAAATAAATGCAAATAGGTATATAGAACGGTTTTAACTTCAAAAGTGTTTGGGCGAAATTCGATAAAATAATTAATATTGAAATTCTGACTGGCGCACTAATAGCGTTCAATTACATTTTTGCGATGCCTAATCAATAATTGTTCGTATTAAATTTCAAATAGCACACAAAAACAATATTAAATAAAGTTAAAGTTTCCTGCAAATTCGTTCTACGTTTTCTGTTTACTCTAGAAGAAACGAGGTTGACATTTTAATTACTTAAAATTAATTCATCAACATGAAAGCGCAAAGTTTGTTGACACGTAATAAAGAAGTGTAAAATATCTGTGAAGAACTTGGGTTATTTCACTGAAAAGCGCTTTGGACGCCTACTTTCATAAATTATATTCAATATTTTTAATTCTTAAGTTTTGCATTTACTTTTTATGTGAAAAGGTTTTATACTGCGCATTTTCTACATATGAAAACATGTAAATTTTCGCTCGACGACTTTACGCTAAAGGTATTCAAAATTTGATTCTTTCTTATTACTGTTTACGCACGCACACATTTCGTTACACATTTGTTTACCATATCGCAGATCAATTGTGCCGACGCTTTTCGGATTATTGTTAATAAAATAAAATTTTCAATATTGTTTTTCGTCACGATAGCGCCAATAAAATGCAGACTTGTTTTTCTGCGTAAGTTTTTTGCCCCACAAAATAGTCAAAGTCGCTGGAGGAATAAAAGCTTGGCAACTGTTCGAAGCTTAAAACTACATTTGTAACACATTTGCACGATACAACACAGTCGAGAAAAGTTGAGAAAAACCACCGAAACGAGGTTAGAGCTATCGATCAGCTCAATTCTGCGCCTTTTCATGCAAAAATCATGCACTTTAGAACCGGATTAAACTTTCGGGAATGAAGCGAAACTTTCAGCTATCGGAATATGATGTTGTTGTTAAAAGCTGACGATTAAAATATTTTTTATATTATCAATCCTATATAAAACAAAAATATGAGGTTAGAAATTCCATTTTTCTGATAAATTGTTTTAACGGCAAGATGTGAATAATAATAAATTGCCAGAACATTGTTGCAAGTTAAAATCTATTAATGATTGTTTTATCTCGTACGAGAATAAATCGTGTGCAATTCTTGTTCAAAAATACGAATTACAATTTTTGAAAAATTATCAGTTTACAACACGATTATTGATCCATTTTTTTCTAACTTTAAAACATTTAAACGGTACTATAAATGACTGCGTTCGATACCTATTAAATTTTGAAAATGATAGGACTGTAGTGGACACATTAGTTCACATTAGAAAAACATTTTTTTAACAAAAGATGTTCAGAATGATATGTTTCATATTGTTGCGCATTTATTTTACTTCAGGATTGAATGAGATTTGAGCGCTAATATATGCAATTTTTTATTTTTAAATAACGCGCTGTACTTTCGTCTATTTTTTTTTTGAAGAATTATTTTTTCTCACTTTAAAAATATTAGAGGGTTACGTGACAAAATTACAGTGTTAAACACAATTAAAGTTGAAAAACGTTCTATTTTAACGATATCATCTGCGATAGTGCGTTACAACGGCTAACAAGTTCGTCGAAAAATGACTTAGTAGACGTCATTTTAGTAATTTCTGAATCAAATTATCGTGTTGCAGTACACCACTTTATAACTCCTGACCACACGAAATAAAGAATTAGAAATGAGCTTCCAATTATTACTATTAAACAGTTTTAGAAACAATCATATTATGCGTTTACAAGCTTGTATTGACCAAAATGGAGGCAATTTCGAACATTTAAGAGATTAGATTAGATTTTGCGTTTCGACGGTGCCTTTTGTTAATTATAAAATAAATTCTTTTATTAATAAATACTTGCAAATTTTGTGGTTACTAAGTGATATCGTTAAATATGATATTTTTCAACTTTAATCGTGTTTAATACTGTAATTTTGTCATCTAATCCTACAACATTTTTACAACACCGTATAGATAAAAAATATTTCTTCTAAAAAAAAAATAGAAAAAAAATACGGGGTGTTAATTAAAAATATCAATATTCAACGAACTAATTATGTTACTATATTAAATCGCCCTGTATTGTGTGATTTATGACAAAATAATTACATAATATGCCACGTATAGAAATTGAATAATACGTCGTACTCACAATAATTTTATCTAATTCGGATAAATACTATTTCTAATATTACTAAAACATTTCCTATGCGCTGGCTGCGGTGGTAGTAATTGTACTTCTGGTAATAGCTTTCTGAAAGCTTTTATTTATTGAATAGGAACAAACCATAGTACGAGGAACTTTAGGGCGTTCTGGGACCCACTCGTTACATCTCCGGTCGTTTAACTGCATATTTATGCTATCCCAGTATAGCTTAATGTCCGGAACGACTTATTTATATCTACTACTTGGTTTACTGTAATCATATGCAAAATTTTACTACTTAATTAAATAAAAAAAAAGTTTGTTTGTTGTCGATATAACTTGTAGGTACTGCCGTACGAAAGCCGTTTCATTATTCTGCGAAGTTAATAGACGTTCTTGGAGATTTTAATGACTATTAATAATGTCATAATAGATCTTTTAAACGACCATTTTCAATTTAAACAACAATTAAAAGATATTCAACACTTTAATTCGTTTACATGTAATCTCTACGGACTGGAAATACCGAAATAATTAAAATTTACGGGAATCATCTTACCATAATTTTGTGTAATGTGTGTAGGTATGTGCTATTAAAAACTATGATAAACAACTTAGCCGTTAATCGTTAGTTTAAAAGAAAATATGTAAAAACGTTAAGTAATTTTTAATTACTACAGACGCACCGCTTATTAGAATCGCGTTGAATCATAGCGTTTTCGAGGCAATTACGCGGCGATTCGCTTAAGCTGAAAGGTTTACGTTGAATAATAATATCGATTTGGTTTTCGTGCACGAAAGCGTTTTACAATGCCTATACACCTACTTTTAGTTATTTACGGAATAAACGTTGGATTAAAATGCTTTATAGATCATTTTGCTAAAAAAATTGATATTGGTTTTGGATTTTACAAATAATGTAGGTACAATAAGAACATTCGTAGACTGCATTATTGCAAAACAAACATTTGAGAAATAAAATCCTTTTCGGTATTTTTCTTTCGCTAAAAGAATAAAAACACTTTTTAATCAGAGAATGCATTACTTCAAAAGAATTACAATTCGAAAATCAATGAGGTCAAAGTCCAATATGACGTCAAATATATATGTAAAGAGAAATATTAGGGTGTCTCGTACAAGATCTCGTTCGGAGATATTTTCTAAAATAGAAACCCAAAAATTTACACATTTTTAGCTTTGCCGGTAGCTAATGGAAAATGTGTATTTGAAATCAAAAAGTTGAGAATTAAATTGTGATATTCTGCATTTTAAGCGACACATACATACTATAGTCAAGTAAATTCCGGTTGGCAGGATTTTTGTGTACATCATTATTTTAAAGAATCCCGATCGATATCATGCCGGCGACGGCGCTGCGAAATATTCGAGGACAAAGGTCGCGAAAAATGGTTTTTCTGAATTATTTCGCTTCCTATGGCCCGGAGGTCGATTAAGGTTATTTATGTGTATTATACATCTTCAAATTGTCAACAAAAAAGGTTCTATACATTTTATTGGTAGAACCAACTGTTTTTTGTGATACGAAGCAGATAACGTAACGCACTTCGGGATAAGGCGTATACTCTACGTTGTCTGATTGGAAACGGCCTGATTTGCACGAATTAACACAAGTGGATGCAGAAAAATAAAATAAAAATACTTCGCAGTTTGTGGTTATTGTCATGGACAATCATGCCTCAATGCCGTTGCTGACGCTACTTCAGATACGGATGGATTCAATCCTATCAACATTTTTGCGTCAAATATGATTGAAATTGACGATAAAGATGATGACGAACATATGATGAAGATCAAGATGATGAAGAATTATATCTGCAGGGCCCAGGATCTTTGATGAAATGGAAGTTAATGTGCAGAGTAACAAATTATAACATCCCGCATACCGTGGATTAGATTTACCGGGAAAATCGCGTAAAAAAAAGTCCTCCATAATGGTGCGGAAACGAACGAATTGATAATTGTTTTATACATTCTTTGCTTCATAACACTAAAACGGTTGGTCGTACAAAGAAAATGTGTAGAACCTTTTTAGTAGATAATTTTAAGATCTAAGATATTTAAACAACCTCGATCGACCTCCTGGCTGCAGTAAGCGAGATAATTAAGAAAAACCGTTTTTTTGTGATCTTCGCCCTCGAATATCTCGCAACGCCGGCAGAATATCGATTGGGACTTTTAACGCGTTCTTTAAAACATCAAAATAAAGGTAGGTGTGCACGTATTTACAACGTGTAAAAAATTAAGTACCTAACCTTTCGATTTATAAGTATTTTGAAATCTACAATTAGACACGAACAACTTTTATTTACCATTATTTTTTTATTTTTTTAGACACAACCGGTCGCTTACTAAAATCAATTTTTTGTATCCGCAATCTATGTAATTTGCCACATAACGTTATTTTCCTAAAATAGATAATACTTATTTCGTGGTTCAGTAACTTGAAAAATGGGAAATTAAATTTCCCAGTTTAAGAAAATTCTTAGTCGATTTATGTACGATCTGAATTCCTATAAAATAAACTTCGACGAGGTGAAATTATATTTTTTTTACAACGAGCTTCTTATTGAAAAGCCGATCAAAATTATATATATATATATATACAGGGTGTTTTCAAACATAGGATCTTATTTGTAAGGGGTGGTTTTACAGGTCAAAAGATAGCGTTAGACGTTAACATACCTTAATAAAAGTTGCATAATAACAAAGTTATTGCTGTTCCAAATTCCGGCAAAAAACAGTTTTATAGTCACTGGTATCTAACTATTTATAATAAATGTTCAAAGTTAACATCGCGTACTTAAAGGCATAGTTGAGCTCGGCGTATCCATGAATCGCATACGTCGTTAAATCCACGCCTTGTCGAATTACTGCTGAAGCTGCTTCTACACGGTTATGAAGATCGCGTATATTAACGACTTCTGTTGCGTATTCTAGTGTTTTCTTATGGCCCCATAAATACAAATTTACCGTATTCAAATCTGGTGATCGAGTAGGCCATGCGATGGGATCTTTTCGACCAAACCATCGATTTTGGAACCTTCTGTCCAAATATCGACAAACTAGGCGACTACTATGCGGTGGGGGGGGGGCACCATCGTTCATAAACCACATTCGCATACGCACATCCAACGGAATATCCTCTAAAAGTTCAGGGAGATTATTACACAAAAATAATAAGTAGTCAGCACCTGTTAAGCGAGGTGGCAACACATAGGGACCAATAAGATGACCATTGACAAGACCGGCCCAGACGTTCACGAAAAATCTTTGCTGGAAGTGCGTCCGACGTACAGCATGTGGATTATTGATACTCCAGATATAAGTATTGTGGGTGTTGTGTATTCCGTTGTTTGTAAACGTTGCTTCGTCGGTCACTAAGACAATTAAGGAGAAGTCAGAAATTATATGATGGTGTCTTACAAACCATGAAAAAACTCAACGCGTCGAAGATGATCACCAGGTTGTAACACGTACACATGTTGCACGTGGTATGGATAGAGGTGCTCTTCACGCAATGTTCCCCATACAGTGGAATGTGAAACGTCTACTTGCCGAGTATTGGTGGACGGGTTGTCATGTACCAGGTCTAATATTAACTCCTCGGCCTCTAACATTCGCCAAGCTCGACCAGGTCCTCCATCACATCCTCGATGTGGATGCAAGTCATCAGTCTCTCGACCACGCTGCGCGAGAACAATGAATTGTCGACGTGTAGGTGTCCGTCTACGCGGAAATGTTTTCGCGTAAAGCCGGCGTGCAGCAACCACATTTTGCAATGCTTCTCCATAAATTAACAACATATCTACTAATTCATTATTTGAATAGTGATAGGCCATCGCGATTTTGGGTTGCGTACTCACAAGCACCTCATAATATCTACTGTGTTGCAATAGGCGAGGTCAGGTATTGTAACTTGTCAACAGTATGAAAAGTGCTGACAAATATGAAAAATAATACCCCATGTCAGTTGGTCATTAACGCTAGACGTGATGTAAAATAAACAAATACAGATTTCCGTTATGCAGGTACCCAGCTGATGTACCAGAGTGCCCAAACATGTTCGGAATTATAACAGTTCATAACTTTTTTATTATCCAACTTTTAGTAAGGTGTTTTACTGTCTATCGCCATATTTTGACCTGTAAAACCACCCCTTAAAAATAAGATCCTAAGTTTGGAAACACCCTGTATATATATATGCCTTCGCATGTTAACGAATACGTTATTTTCGGTAGTATACCTACTACGTAATTTAAATAAAAAAAATAATTGTTTATATAGGTAAGATGGAGATTTCCCCAATTACAATATTTAATTCGAATCCTAAATAAAGCACCCAAAAAGCGGTCAACCACAAAGTTTCGAACACAAATCCGTTAGACAACAAACATAAATCAACCACAATTTACCCTACCTTTAGCGTAGTCTCCCGTTTCCTCGTGTTCGGTGTATTTTCCCACTACACTGGAAGACCCCAACTTCTGGATATCGTGTTTCTTTCGTTTCTTACGATATCGCTTCTCCACGTTCGGTTCGCTAAGCTTCCGTTCTTTCGCGTCGCTGCACGAAGTTAGAGGTTCTTGCACAATGTAAATATCGCAATCGTCGTTATCGAAATTTTCGATATCATTTAGAATGATTTCCTGGCACTTAAAGACGCCACTATCCGCATGAAATAACTTTTTTCCCGCACTTCCATTCACGCCCTCGGACGTTCTTTCTCTTTCGTCTTCCTGTTTATTTGGTGTTAGTTCAACACTTAAACGGCATCGATTCGATCCTTTTCTCGCGCCGAAAGAATCGCGGATATCGGGAAAACGTTCGGCTACGCTTTTGTCTATTGTATTTACCGAGAATTTGAGCGCATTATCCTTTTTAAGGGCACCGGAAGCTTTCGTCTTTGTGTCGCTGGTCGAGGCTGCGTCGCTCATTTTATTTCGTCGCTGGCGGTAATTTAAGCCGTTAAAACTTTCCTCGCTAATTATCAAAGTGCCGGCACTGCAAGTTCTAGTTTTGTACCTCTTGCGGGTAAAATCGTTTATTTCTGGGGTTACGTGATTAATGGTCGACGGAACGTTTTCGTATTGTTCCAATGTATGGTTTTGTTGACGTTTTCTTTTATCGTTTTCGTTCATTAAATTATCTGACATAACAGGCGTAATAAAATTCCTATATCCGTCCACGATTGCCCTTTTTACGCTTTCTTCGTTATATTTCATCAATCTTTGGAAGAGATCGTCACTTTTAGTATGCTCGTGATATGAAAGCGGTCTATTTTGTAAATTGCGGAATAGATCTCTTGCCGATCGATTCTTTCGAAGTGCACCTTTGGATTCCGTTTTCGTTAATACGGCGCTCCTCGATTTACTCAAACGATTCATATTTTCCGAATTGAGCGTGCGAATAACGCCCTCGAAATTATTTTTCGGTTTATCACCTTCTCTAAATGCGTCTTTATATTTGTTATCTTCCGTTTGAATTTTGTTAGCTCTTTTATCCTGATTGGTCGATTCGTATTTTTGCGAAAAATCATTTTCGCGGCTTTCCCGGAAAACGTCGCTGTTGCATTTTTTTAGATGTCGCGGACGAAGGTCCCGAAGTCCGGCGTTGTTATTTATTTTCGCGTTTTCCCAGTTCGCTTTTATGTTTGAACTGTGCCAGCTCCGTCTCTGCATTCCGTCATCCCTTGCTTCCACTAATAACTTTCCTTTGGAATTGTACAGCCTTATGGTCGGTAGCGTTATGTTTGGCGACGATTTAGATGTTGATAATTCCCAGTTCCACGTTCTCGGTTTCTTTAATTGTAATTGTATGATTTCGTCTAAGAATCCTTCGCGAGGACCGTTTAATAAATTCTTCGTTCCCATTATTTCTTTTAACTTCGCAAAAGTGAACGGCAATAAATAAATAAAGATGACACATAAAACTAGAACGGGTACGTTAAAATTTCCGAGAAGAATTCCATTGTTTGTTCTCCCCCCCCCCCTCCCGTTGCTGGAAACTGTCCAAGTTTTCCGCCGGATCAATTTCGCGAGATAAAATTTTCTTTCAAGGTCATATTTGTATACGTTACAGAAAACTGATCGAAAAGTTGTTAAATGGTGCACGATTAAAATGTTCCTTTCGTAATTGCGGGTATTACGTTTTTAAATGGAAACGTCATAATATTGTAATCGCAAATTAAAAAGTTATGTCGCGCCATTTCGAATTGGGCAAAAGTTCATTTTTAGGTCATATCTAATTTTGATCGTTTGTGTAAACAAAGCGACAAGAACGTGTGTGCAATTTTGAACGTTAACCGACACGTAGGTATCTATTACGTAAGGGCACATAAATTATTCAACAATTTTAAAGGATCGCACTTTCACACATGCGCTTCAAATTGCTTTTCTATTCATTGCAAATTTCCCACAACACTACACCATATAAATAGAATCAACCACCGTTCGTTGCACGTTCGTACGTATGTACGTGACGTATATCAAGATCCTAATTAATCTTATAAATTACGAGTTAATTCCTATCGCGAATTAATCAAGTTTACAAGCCAAGCTGCTCGTACTCGGTTTCAATATTCACAACTGCATATTACTTCTACAAGTTTTGAATATAGACTTCGCAAAGTAATATTTTTAGCCGTACGTTTCGATAAGACCTCTCGTTCTATTAGCCGTTGTAAAATGCGCATAGGCTGTCGCACATCCGCGTGCTGTTTTTAATTTATATTTCCCTCGGGTTATAAATAGGTGGAAAGAAATGGGCCACGACTGATGTGATGGTCAGATAATATGTTCGGTAGGTTTGCGATTCTGATTAAGATAGACGAACTACGAAATAAATACAAGATATGTTAGAAATTAATATCTCCTTCAACGTGGCAATTTCTACCATTTTACGACAAGTTGATAAATTAATTCGATATACGGAAACGCACATTTCTATGCTTTTCCAGTTATGTTGTTAATGTGATAATTAATTGCTCCGACGTTTTAAATATTATTTAATCGTTCTAACGCAAATTCTAATATTTAATAAAATTGTCCAAAATTATGTTTATGATTCTTGCGTAAATGTGACTGTACTATATCATAAAATGAACGATCGCTTTATAATATTACTCGTTGAACTTCTGCAGATAACCTTTTTAATAAATCGCCGATTTTTCAATCTCTAGTTAACTCTGACCGATGATTATTAGAAAAAATTATCTCTATAGTAACTGACTGGCGATCAGAGTTAACTGGCGATTAAAAAACCGGCCCTTAGGGCGCCGATCTTTCCATCTCCTGATAAATTTATTCGACAGATATTTACGATAGAAACGTTTGTTCGAACAATTGTTTCCGTGGTAAATACCTGTCAGATAAATTTATTAGCAGATGGAAAGATCGGCCCTTAATCGCGTTTATTGGGCCAGTAAAATTATAAGTTGACCCAAAACCAATTCGGGACAAGCTGATTTTGCCGCCGAAACATGGGGTGTCTATCTAAAACTTCCAAAATAATCCGCGCGGCCAAAGTGGGGAAAAAAGCGCGCCGCCATCTTGAAATTGCGCGCTTACTCATTGATAATTCAAACAAAAATTAACATTTATCAAAACAATTGTAGAGAACAAATTTATAGAAAACGCGATCATCTTTATAATATGAGATAAAGTTCATTATCGACCCAATAAGAACAACGTTAACATTATGAAAATATAACGACAAACAAAACAAGTACTGCCGGACATAACATGTTGTTAAATGTTGTTGTTTATGAAAAATCTAACCGCCGAGTTGATAGGTTGACAAAACATTGGGCGCATTCAGCCGGGAAAGCGCTGCCTTAGCGCTGAAACAGCAGTTCAATTGAACCGCTGTTTATTTACGCTTTTTAATTTTATTTTTATGGCTAACGTATAACATCACGAGCCCGACCGAATGCGTCCATTGATTTTTAAAAATAAATCGGAATAATTTGAATAACACGCGATTTATTGCTTTCTATTATCGGTCTACGACGTGTTCCAAAAAGAATGTACTTCATCCTCAACCAAGGACACATCTGCAGTATATTGTCACGATATATTTGTCCTAGACGATTTATACAACTTGCAGTGCATTTCCAATTAATAGTTTGCAGTCGAAAGATTTCGGGCAACTTAATTTACAACTAGGAACTAGAAATTTCAAAACAAAATCTGGTGCAATTTTTTTTTAAATTTTTTGAGCACTTAAAACGCAGTCTTTTTTCGCCCAATCCCAATATTCTGGATTAAACCGTTTCCCGTTCTGGATTTAACCGTTTGTCGATCCACAGCTGTACTTGCAGGTAAACTCTTTTAATATAGAGTAAATAAGCGGCTTCGGTTGTGAGGGATAAAGTAGCTAATTCGAAATTTCGGAATATGTGCTGTCCTACAATTATTTGGTTATATTTAATATAATGAAACTCGTTTAAATTTCGACTTTTGAAATATTTTAATCGACCCGGCCGACTCAAGATGGCGCAGGCAGCGAAATCGGATGCGTAGAATGGCAAATCGATGGAAAAATTTATGATTTTAATTTATCAATATTTATCTTTTCAATGAAGTGTACAAATAATTTTACGATTTTTAATGCAATTATTAAATGGAGGTTTGCAATACACAAAAAAAATCATCTCTTTTTTTATAAATTTGTTCTCTACGGTTGCATTTATTTTTTTTAATTAATAATGACTAAAGGTAAAAAGTGCGCAATTTCACGATGGCGGCGCGTTTTTTTCTCACTTTGTGGACACTCATAGAATGCATTTCCGGCAAAATCAGGTTGTCCCAAATTAGTTTCGAGTTTGGCCTCATTTGAATTTAGTTTTACTGGTCTATATAACGTAGTACTTAGGTTTTTTTTTGATTTTTGGATGCTCTTTAAGCTCATGGAACTCATTAATTTTGATTTATTTCTTTCAAACGTGCGTTGATAAAGTTGCAATTGACTTGCATACGAATTTAATTTTGAGACGGTATAGATACGTGTAACTGTCGTAAGACGACCCTTATCAGCTCGAGCGGGGTGTCATTAATTTATTTACATATTATAATGATTAATAAAATGTTAAATAGGTACCAGTGTCGTCGATAGAATGTTTTTAACTAAAATTTTAGAAGCTTTTTGGGTAAAAATAAAGCAATTTTGTTTTTTATATATTTACTGCGGAATAAAAAATTCTTTAAAACATCAAATACATCGATGAATGAAAAAATAAATAATTTAAGTAAAATTGCAGAAAATTTTAACAATTGGTAAAACTACAAATTTTTCCACGAAAATGTATTCGAAAAAATTGGACCATCTTTTATATTTGCAAAAAATATATACGCCGGATGATAATGCCATAAATAATCGATCAAATTTGATTAAAACGAAGCGATGGTTGTACTTTCAAAAGAAAAATAATTAGGTGCAAGTATGTAAAACACGTTTAATTGCGTACCTAAGTACATTACGTGTTAATTTCTCGAGTAATACCAACTGCGTCGCATCGGTTTTTATAAAAAAATTACCTTACTTTTTTAACTTTTGCTAATCAGTATTTACTTACTTATGTAAATTTAACTTAATATGCAGGCGTGTACAACTGGTAATTTTTTTATAGACAGACGATTAATTTCGTGAAGTTATGAACGACGTAATAAATAGGCTTGTGAGTTTAATCTAAAAAAACTTCTGTAGAGTGCAGAAAATTGTTTAATGCTAAACATTTTTTAAAACAGTTTTTGTTATTTAGAATCTAGTTGTAGGGATATATAGAATATACCGAAGTATCTTCTAAAGAAATAGTCTTAACTACAGGAAAAAAATCGATAAAATTACGACATTTTATTTTATTAAAACAAAAACAATTTTTTATTCTTACTTTTACATCAAACAATTAATTTTTTACTATAATTACATTACACTTACGTTCTTTATTATCAATAATATACCTACTTATATTTTCATTTTTCCCTAAATTCAATATTTTACAAAAATTCGTTAAAAAACAATCATTAAATTGACAAAGTGCTTAAAAGGTAAACATTACTTTTTTCCATTCAGCAAAACGTTTTATTCTGCTTTTATTTTACAAACTAATAATTACCTGGTAAACACTACGATCAAATTTAGGCATTACTAAACCACATTTAATAAGTTAGAAACAATCGTTTCTAAAAAAAATACACCGTTTACTAATGAATTAAATTTAATTCAGAGTAATTAACCAAAATCTAAAGCTAGTGATGCTGAATTAATTCTCCCAATGTTATGTTATGTGTAAATAGCAATAAATTAAACCCTGCTGTTAAATTTCTATGGCAGGGCCCGTAGCACCGTACTTGGCCATTAAAGTGATCCTGGCTAATTCTCCTGCTATCGGACGCCTCCTTGACGTTTGTTTCGTGCTTAGGTTCATTATTCTTGTAGTGGATTTAGTTGGACCAACAATGGGGCGCTTTTGTTGTCCAAGAGATGTAAACTTTAATGCCAGTTTTACGTATACATTCGAAGTTTTTCTTGTGTAAGTATTAGATACAAAAGAACATAATATTTAAAACTACATAAGAAACCACAAATTAACTACGTAATTGGCAAAGCGATTTATCTTCTCGCGTTTTAAAATATCACAAATCGAAAATCTATTTGTTAAAATACCTATTCGAATGCTGTTGGGAATAATGCCAGATTCTTTTTAGATACACCTAATTTATTAAGCTCTACACGTGGTGGGCAAAATTGACGTCACGTGTATAGCAAAATTGTGAAACGTTCGATATTATTTTATATATAATATTTATTAATAGAGCATCGTTAAGGGGAATTGTTAAATAAAAAAAATAGATTTAAAAGTTTATAATTTAGGAAAATTTCACTTACGTTAAGTAGGTACCAGATTTTACTTTTTTTCTTTTCTGTAGTAGTACACTTCGTCCAAAGCACTTCGTGCTTATATGCAATCCACGTCATCAATGAAAGGTTACTAGATGATGACGTTTCACACAGTGCTGTCACCTCGTACCTCGTATTTTGACAGTTCTAATAAATTGTAGTCTTTCTTTATACCATCTAATACGTGCGCAAGTAAATCGTCTATAGAATATGTCACTTTCCAAATTTTAAACCGAATTACAAATAAACAATCTAGTAACGTTTTTTTGATGACGTGATTGCATATAGGTTTGGATAGGCCATACATATAAAAATGTAATAGTAGGTACTTAGAAAGTATTCTATTTTAAAATATAAAATGAATATAGTCCCAAAGTATTTATACATATATATAGGGTTTAACTGTGTACATAACAACAAAATCTTATATACAGCTAGATGCCGTGTACCCAGTCGCCTTTGCCAGCCTTCTCTATCAACCGCCATTTCTTCATCCATCCCCCTCGATGTCATGGCCTTTCTCATTCCTTCGTTCCCTGAACGTCGTGGCCTCCCTCTTCTATTTCTTCCCGGGGGTCTCCATGTGAATACACGCTTGGGCCATCTCGTGTCGTTTATCCTAAGTAGGTGTCCAAACCACTTCAGTCCTCTCTTCTCTACTCTCTGTATTACAATTTCAGTTGCTTCTGTTCTGTTTCGGATTTCCTCGTTGGTTATATGCTGTAATCTTGACACCCTAGCAGCTCGTCGTAGGTAATCCATCTCTATTGTCATTAATTTTTGTTTCTCTTCTCCTTTCATAACCCATAGTTCACTTCCGAAGCATAGTACTGACTCTACCATCATTTGGCCCAACCTTTTCTTGTTTTTGATGGTTATGTACTTGTCCCACCATATAGAGTTTAGTGCACCTACTACGTTACGAGCTTTTTGTATTCTGTTTTGTATCTCCCTTTTACCTATCCCACTTTTCCTATTAATAATTGTTCCTAAATATTTAAATTCATCGACTTGTTTGATGCAAGTGTTATCATTAATTAAGACATTAAATTGTGCTTCGGAATTCACTACTAGGTACTCTGTTTTTTTCCAAACTGATCTCCATTCCCCACTTCTTATATTCTGTATATAGTCGTTTAAGTACGAATTCCATGTCGTATGCATCTTGTGTTAATATGGCTTGATCGTCTGCAAAATTTAGTGATAACAGATGGTTATGCAACGGCATGGGTATCCCAATCAATAATAACCAACCATACATAGATACATAGGTACCTATATAATTTAATTTACAATTAAAAAATAGATAAGCACCCGCCTAACTTTTATTTGACGAAGTGAAAAAATCTACATTCTCCATTCCAAACTTGTCTAATAAAATTTACTATACGATAGAGTTAGCGATTGACTAACCGTACAATTTATCTTGATTTGGAATTGGCATTCTAAAGAAACGCAAACCTATAAATTATACGGAGATTATAGATTTGTTAGTTTAACGAGTTATGTCAGGTGTACTTAAAACTTATTTTATAAGAATCATTTACCAACAAATATTCAAATACAAGCAATTCTCGCTTTCACGTCAGTTTACTTACTATAACTTATCCAAACCTATATGATGTTTACGTCATCAACAAAAAGCGACTAGATTGTTTTTTTTTGTAATTCGGTTTAAAGTTTGGAAAGTGACATATTCTATAGATGATTTACTTGCGCACATATTAGATGGTATAAAGAAAGATTACAATATATTAGAACTGTCAAAATACGGGGTACGAAGTGACAGCATTGTGTGAAACGTCATCATCTAGTAACCTTTTATCGATGACGTGAACATCATATAAGTTTGAATAAGCTATAACAACGAGCGACGTAAAACGAAACACATTTCTTCATACATTTTTATAGGTAGGTTAGGTATAAAAAACAACATTTTTTTTAAATAAATTGACTAGTTTTATTTGCGAAATTGACGTACCTTTAAAGAAAATAACGCGCACAATAAGTAATAAAACAACACGAATAATTAAGACGATAAATTTATATTGTTTAGTAAAAAAAGTCTTCTGAACGCTTCCATTTGGCTTTTTTTATTCTCAGGAATGTCTCTATAACATTTATAGGCGAGAAAAATGTTATTGTCGACTTTATTAACTTCGTGCAAAGTTAGGATCATTTCGCTCAAACATCACATTTATTTCACATTTAAAACATCAAATATTTTTTGAACAGACAAATTCGTATTTTTTCTAGATTATATTTTATGCTTATTCATAAATGCCCGTTGGAAAATACTTGTAACGTGATGAAACCATCGAAAAACATTAGGACTGTTTTGCAATTGTTTAATTTGTCCAATTTCAAATTTTCTACATTTTTCTTGGTAGGCAAATTATTTTTATTATAATAAACGAGTATTATCAATTGTTCGTAAATTGATTACTTTGACCTAAACCTGTTGAGCAATTGATTACCAAGGAATAGTCGGTAAAATTGATTAAAATTTCAAAGACGACTATAAATCAAGGAAAATCAAAAATTTAATTTAAAGCACATTTTAATTAAATTGTTTAATGTAATTATTCGTGACAGTTTAAAGACTAATCGACTCGCGTCAAATATTCATTTGTAGCTACCTACCTAATAATAAATTAAACGCATTTTTTTACATATACGTAATGTATTTAGATGTCTACTTAGTTGTCTTTCCAATTGTGCTTTTTTAAAAATTAACCAAATAGTATTTTCAATTAAAATTTTATTTTTTATTATCAAATTAAATATTATTTTGTTTCTACGACACTGCTTGTTGAGAGTAGAGGTAAAAAATAATTGGTTATTAACTATTTCTTCAGTATTGTATACAGTTTGATAATGTAACAATATTGCGCATTAAATATTTTGTTTCATATTACACCGAACAATAAAATTTATGGTTTTAAACTAACAATAAGTACTTAAAATGAAGCACTTAATTTAAGTAAGTAAGTAATTGTAAATTTTTATGCCGATTTCAAATTTGTTATCAGAAATTTTCTATTACGTCTAATTTAAAAAATATTCTATACAGATTAATTGCCTTGTTGGTTCGAAAAGTACTTACTTGTCTCCTCTAGTCAAAGCTATAGGATTAATAAATGTTTTTATTAAAAGCATCGACCGTAAATGGTAAAGTATTACAACGTTTCTTGAAAAATGTTCAATACTTAAGGGAAACTAAAAATAAAAAAGCATAGATCCCATGGAATGATCCCACGATTTGATTGTGAAATGAATAGAAGATTTTGATGATCTAACACAAAGAATGCGCTTTAAAGCGGTTATTATTAACTTTCTTAGAAGGAAAAAATTCGAATATCTCCTAAAGTAGATATATGTAGTTCAAAAAACGCTATATTAGCTTCAGTGAGATGGGGTGTAGTATCAAAACACCTAAGCGAATAGCAATAAATTTATAAACTGACAGGAATAATTTATTAACGCCCCTTGATTTCTTCCTTTGGAGCTACGTTAAAGAAAACGTTTACCAACATCCGCCCACCACGAGCGAAGACATGAAAAATTGAACTAGAGCTGCGTTTCAATTCATTTCGTCTCAAATGTTGTTACGAGTGAAACTTTTATTCCTATCAGTTTTATTTGTATCATTTATTGCTATTCGTATTTTGTCGTTGTTGCTCTGGTTTTTGTTCTATTTGTTCTTCTGTATTTAAATATTTTCACGCAAACACGTCAATATCTCAAGAAGGGTTCGTCTTATGGTCATGAAACTTATTATCATTTAGTATCTACATTTTACGTGGAGTCCCAATATGAAAAAATATACACGGTGTTATGTTTAAAAAAACGGAGAAAAATTACATTTCGCGTAAATTAATCATTCTGTGTCGTTTTACGTTTTCTTTTTTTTTTGAAAAATTTACCTCGTATTTTGTAAGTCGACTATTATCAATAGTCGGTGATACAAACAGATTTAAAAAATCTTTGTGTCAACCCTGGCATCGTGGCTCCAAAGTTGATTCTATTTCGGCATTAAAATGACAATATCTTTAGAACGGTTAATGATAGAGATATATATAATTTGATACATTTTTGATTATAAATGTGACAGGGAGTTCAAAAATGCAGAAATATACAAGGTGTTCTATTTAAAAAAAGCAACACAACTTTGGATCGGCATATATTTTTGAAACACCCTGTATGTGCCTAAATATTTTTAAATTGCGCAGGTCCATTGATCTTGTATTACTATACCAAAATTGGTTTTGATGTCTCTTAAGGTTAAAGAGCAAACTTACCTATGATTTTCACGAATTTTCCCTGAATGACTTAGCGCCAGCGAGTTATTCAACATTAATTATGTGATCTCGCCTCACTCTCCTCTACCTACCTATACGTATTGCAAAAGATACCTTTTTGTTAATTTATCGTAAGCGATATTCACATAATTTTGCAGAAAACCTTGTTTTGTTTTATAAACATTTTTTAGTGTAATAAGTTGAAATGTTACAAAAAATATATTTATTATTTCGTAGTAGGTCCGTAGATGATCTAGGTTACACATACAAAACTTGTTTAACCGATTAATAATAGGTAAATCTGATTCATATGACAAACTGGAAATTTAATTTACGTAGGTATTAATAGGAAACGTCGCTTGCGATAAGTAGGTATAGTTTAACAAAAAGCTGTCGATATTATTATAAACCAAACAAGAACAGGCAAATTCAGTGGTTTATAAATACTTCAAAGTTATAACGGTTCTGCAAAAACAAGTTATATGTCCAAGAGATTAAGAACTAACTGCTTAAGTTATGTTATTTATAAGGTATAAATCTATCGCAGAAACTAGTAAATTATTTGAAAGTAAGCATCGAAAGTGTATACGTACACAAATAGTTCTGTACTATAGAACGTTAAATTTGAGATTTTAAATTAGTAAAGAGTACTAAAGTGTTACTACGTTTGGAGCGCTACATTTTGATGGGGTTAATACGTAGTAGATCAGTATATTTTAACATATTGTATTTAGTAAAATTTAACTTGTTGTTACACTTAAAAGATTTTAAATTTGTTTGCCATTTTTAGGATTAGGGGGGCGTTAGTTAGTCACTGTTTATCATTAATTCAACGTACGTTTTCATTGTATATACGTCAACTTTTGGTTCGGTGTACGATATGGAAAAAGAATCACATTTCCTATTTGTTTTGCAAATAGCTATTTCAGTTTCACAATGTTAATTAAATCAATTGCCAAGCTGGCTACTTGTTGACGATATTCTTAACTACACTTAACTACTATTCTTAGTACACCTGGGTCTCTTTTTATGCGGTAGATACGTTCCGCAGAAAACCGCACAAAGAAAAATCGCACAAAAATAGACTTAATTTACCTTGAAAAATTAGGTGTACGTTCCATAATTTTTGAAAATCTCATAAAACCAAAGCATCAAGATAAAATGACTTTAAAATTCCCATAAAAAATAAGGCAATAAACTATGACCAAACAAAAATTTCAAATATCTGAAAAAAAATGATACAAAACAAAGCTTTTTTACTTTTTTATTAACTATTTAATTTTATTCAAAGCAATATGTACGTACGTATGTGTGATTCATTTTATATTTTTAATGCATATTTTAATCATCGTCGTTATTTAACAATATGCGGGTCCGTTTGTCAACTGTTGTGAAATCAGATTCGTCACTAGAGGAAACTCAAACAGCAGAATTAACGCCAACTTCTGACTCGTGCTGTGTTAATAATTTTCTGGTAACAATGTAATAGGTGATTAAACTTTGAGTCGATGATTTTACTAATTGTTTATGAAACTCGCGATAACCAGACATACAATTATTTGGCTCTCGTTGGAATTTTAAAGCTCGTTCGGAATTCGTATCATTAACAAGAAAATGATTTTCCAATTAATTAGAAAGTTGAAGACCTCGAATCATTTTTGCAGTGAAGGGAACAAGTTCCGCTTCTGTTTCATTATCTTTTTCTAAACTTATTGCAATAATATCATTGTCATTTAAGGCATTATTCTCGAACAATTCATCGATGTTATTCTGGCTAAAGGAATCGAAACTTTCTCCACCAATATCATGAGCCAAAGTAACGATTTCATCTGACAATGCCGAAGTTTGAATAGCTGCAGTGATTTCAAGGCATGTAGGTCAAGCCTTTTTCCAACAGTCATTTTATTTGTATCAAAGATTGAAAATGTTTTCCAAGCGTCAGTTACTGCTGTTGACTCATTTTGTAATTTATCCAATATAAATTAAAAAATACGTTTAACGTAATATTGTTTAAAAGTTGCAATTATGCTTTGATCTAATGGACGAATAATGCTTGTTGTATTAGGTGGAAAAAACATAACCATTTGGATGTTCTAAATGTGGACGACTCGATATGTTGTCAATAAGTAATAAAATCTCGATTTTAAGTGAAATATGAACTTCTATATCGCATAAAAACAAGCAGCATAAAAAGATACTAACAAGGAAGGTTAGGCACGTGAAAATCTCATAAAAATTTGAAACTTTGCAAGATTCTAGTATTAGTCAACTCTAATCAAGAACCGTATTCCGTTCGAGCTCTTGCGCGGTTTAAGAGGGTGAAATCCACCCTTGAAAATTTGAACTTTTTTCGATTTTGCTTATTATCTATCGCTAACAAACTATATATTTTTGTAAATGGCTGTTCAAGACCTACATTATGATACAATTATTGATGAAAATCCTAAGAGGTGTCATCCTTCGAATTTTTACCCCTATATTTTTGCCATACTTGTGTACATTTTTACATCGGAAGACATATATATTCATGTAAAGGACAATAAAACTATAATTTAAAAAAAAACAATGCGATGTAGTTTTATACAGTAGGTGACATATTAAAAATTTTTTCATTTGAAGGGAGGACTGCCAGGTTTGCAAGGGAGACCACAACAATTCTAAATAATTGATATTTCTTTAAAGTCCATAATACATTTTATCAAGTATCAAGTTTATCAAAAATGATTAAAATAAAAATTCAGTTATCTGCCACCGGTTGGATATTTCCCACCATATTATCTCTTAAACACACTAAGAAAATTTTAGTAGTGTTATAACGTAGATTATTGTGCGATGTGAGCTTGGGCTATTACAGAGGTCGTAGTGGAGTTTGATAAAAAAAAATTGGCAGATAATGACAGAAATTTTTTTAAATAAATATTTTTTAAGAAATTTATTCTAAAATTATGTTTTTTATGCAGTAAAATTATTTGAATAATCACTGCCTTTATATCGCAGAATTATAAATTTACTCTATTTTTAATTTAAAATTATTCGTGTGCCCCTCAACATTGAAAATTTCCCTATTACAAACCATAAACCATATAAAAGTTTAATCGCATTTTTATGTGGTCGATAAAATACAAAGCAACTCATAAAACATGTGCACCGCCTACTTTCATAGCTTATCAGAGTGCGAACAAAGAACTGAAGGTTTTTAAAATAAAAGCGGGATTTCTTAGTATCCCCGTATAAACTCGAATGCATTTATATATGGAATTCTGGCAAAACCGCTTCAGATCTTGCGCGTCAGCGCCTGTTTCAGTAGTTCGAATTTTAAATTACGGTGACGTATGGTTCGTGTGTGCGAGGAGTGCTAGTTCGATTTATAAGGCCTTTTTGCGTGTGAATGCGCGAGTGTTCGCAGTCAACGGAAGAATCTACGCTGGAAATTGACGATAAAGAGAAAACGATGACGAGAAAAAGTAAGAAATACAAATAAAAATTTAGAAGTTTCAAATTTTTCTCAGATTTTCACCTGCCTAACCTTCCTTGTAAATATGAATCGCATAACTTCAAAATCGCATTAAAACAATCCGCATAAAAAAGACCCACGTGTGCATACGTGTTTAAAAGACTAGAGACTTCTACATTTTTTCATTAAAACAATTAGCTATGTTTTAATTTTGGTTTAGTAATCCCGCAACTTTTACTCAATTAAATTTTTCTTTTTCTTTAAAACAATCTTTTAGTTATTATTTCATTATTTCTGACGAGCAATTAAATACCTACCACTATTATAATTTATTGATTTTGTGGAATATGCCCCCTAATATTATAATTTAACATTTGCGGTGCAACAGAAAATTATTTATTACAGAATCAACAACAAATATACACTTACGCTACATTAATTAACCGCGTGAATAATTTGATAGGTTACATTAAAATTGCTAGATAGATGAATACCTATAATTTCTTTATTCTTACATAAATATACACAGCGAATATCTTTATTAATATACTTCATAAATACTACTTATTCAATGTCACCCTGTAATAATTGTCATTAATTAAAATTATAGGTATTTTATATTAACTTTGATGCAATTTGTAACATTGTCGCAATTTTTTACCTTTTCAAGCTAAAACGCAATATATTTTATCCAAAAAAAAAAAGATTGTAATCTAAAAATGAATAGGTTCTTTATCAAACTTCAGTATCTTTAATAAATTCGACATTCGCCCTCTTTATGTTTATTGACTAAGTAAGCTGGTTATCGTTATTACTTTGCGGTGGGGCAACTAAAACGTATTATGAACTTTTATAGCAGTTGAATGTGGTACGGGATTTTTAAGCAAGGATTATATTGATTTTAGAAGCTTTAAAAGTTCTTACTGCCTGAAACTGCCGTTGAATACTAAATCGTTTAATGATATGTATAACAGTAGCTTCTGGAAAAAAATCGGTATTTCTTATAAAAATCTTGTACCCCCAATTTACATTTATAACCTGAAATTTGTCGAAGGAGTATTTGCACGTTCATATTTTTTAATGAACGAGTTGCGCGGATAAAGGAAACCAATTTTGCGAGGATGCTCCTTTTAGGGTTCGAGGATTTTGTCGATCTTAGATCAACATGTGTCGCTAATTTGACTTTGTAGAGAAATTGTGCACGTGCTCCGGTACTCTGATTCCAAAGACATTCATAAGCTTCCCGTTGAATAATAAATTCCGAACACGAAACTTGTTCTAATTTCGTCATTTTGCGCAGTCACTTTTTTATTTTTAAATTTGTTTCGTCCTGTTGTTAATCGGCATTTTTAATAAAATAACGTAAACCATTTGTGTCAAGAAACGTTGTAGACTTTTGATGAGGTAGTTAGTTACCTATAAATTTAGTTAAAAGTAAGTACAGTAAAACTCCAATTGTCCGGACTAATAAGTGCTGAACGTGATCCGGATATACGGAAATCCGGATAGTTGGGATAGTCATAAAAAAATGTTATTTTGGCTTTACCACTGAATACTATATCTGCTAAAAGTTTCGACCTGTCAGAAATTAGCTTACATTCTTTACGATCGCCGCACAGTGGAGTATATGATATGAGAAGTTGGCCAAAAGTAGTATTTCTTAAATCAATTATATAATGTAGCTTAGAATCTCCCAGAATAAATAAGACTCTGGGTCGTCTATCTGCACCATTTTCTTGTCGTCAGTCCAACTATAGAAGGGTCTAGTTCATTTGTAATTTGTCTGTAACTCCGGCTTGCAGGTAACTTTGTCAAAGCTCTGCAAAACCGTTTGTATTATTTTCAAAATATTAGTGTATTAGAGAGTTTTTGTGAAATTTTCGAAGAAGGATTCTGATCTAGAAGGTATGTATATAATTTAGCAGAATATATGACATCTTATATCGAAAGATACGTATATATTTTTTGTTTTAAATTAAACATAAAAAATAATTTCTTTTTCGATTACTTTTAATAATCACCGGTCATTTAGTTATACTTCCAAGCGTTGCCAAGCAACAAAAGTTGTTTAACATGAAATGTCAATTATGTAGCTGTAATAATTAACTTTTTTTTTACCAAAGTACACCCATTAAATTTTTATTATTTTTTTAAATAAGGTCTACGTGTTAATGTATGTATTTTTCAAATATTTGTATAGTCAATAAAATTGCTGTTTTGTTCACAGAAACATTTATCAATATGAAAAGGAAGGCTTTGTTTGATATAATAAAGGAATCCGGTCGTACCAAGTTTCAAATTCCTAATTGTTTCAATTTATTTCATTAGTTGTTTATAAGTTTATTGTAATGTAGCAACAAATTTTATTTCAAAAATTTTGGTTTTTTTTTCAAATTTTATAAAATCTGACAAGGGAACATCGCCAAGTGTCCGACGCCGATCGAGCTGATTTTTGGCCCAGAGGTAGACCTATATGAGACTAGTAAAACCCCAAAATATTAGCTACCCTAACCCAGAGAGTGAAAAATTACGACCATTTTTGTTTCTCACTCGCCGATTGTCCACCTCATAGCCAGTTTTGAACAGTATAGAAATGTCTATTTGGCGCAGTCGGTAGTGAGCTCGACTGCCAGTCGGGTGGTCGGGGGTTCGATGCCCGGAGGGGGGTATTGCTTTTTTAGAGGTAGTTGATTTTTTTTTTAGTAAATGTAGTCCTCGAATTTCGAATTTTTTTCGTTTGTCGACTTTTGCGGTCGAATTTTTTTTCGAAGGTTTTGTTACAAAACAAAAAAAACATGAAAACTTAAAAACACCCCTCCTCTCCCCCTCCGGGCATCGAACCCCCGACCACCCGACTGGCAGTCGAGCTCACTATCGACTGCGCCAAACAGACATATTTCTATAGTGTTCAAAACTGGCTATGAGGTGGACAATCGGCGAGTGGGAAACAAAAAATGGCCGTAATTTTTCACTCTCCGGGTTAGGGTAGCTAATATTTTGGGGTTTTACTAGTCTCATATAGGTCTACCTCTGGGCCAAAAATCAGCTCGATCGGCGTCGGACACCTGGCGATGTTCCCTTGTGAATTAAAATAGCCTTAAATGATTACTTGGACATAGTAGAGACACAAAAACGCATAAAATAGTTTTGGCCAACTTTTTGTGTTAAATACCCCACTATGCGCCGCTTGGACTAGATTACATTAGGATTTTTCTCAATGACTCTTTTCTTTAAATAAATATTTTTCGTTTTATAAAAGTTCCCTATATTGTTTCAAATTGACACTTATATTAGGGGCGGGGAGGGGGAGGGGTCCGAATTTGAGTCACTTTCTGTAATTTACCATTTTTGCCAGTTGATACTAAATTTGACACTTACATGGTTTTGAGGTAAGGCAATAGATTTTAAATGGAATATTTTGAACATTATAGAGCATTATTGGGGATCCGATTTTGGCGCACCTCCTCTATTAATTAAAAAATTCTGCTGACATACAATTAGAGATTTTTAATGGAACGATTCCAACAAAGTTAGATGTTTTGACGTAGAAAATGCAATTTTTTATTTACTGATATCGATCCGAATGACTAGAATTCGGATAAACGGAGTTCTACTGTACATTTGTTTCATCAATTCTTTTAGAATGGCCTCTAGAATTGCAAAGCCATTCTACTTTAAGAACAGAACTTGTGACCTACTATTGTTTATAGCACAAGAGACAAGTGTTCATTTTCTTCTTCACTATGCAAATTCAAAGAATGATTCCATTCCAAAGTTTTCGGTATAAGCATATTATTTAAACATTAAACACTGAAAGTATTAAAACAATAGTTTAGAGAACATCACTCTTACGGTAGCGTATGGGCACCCAAAATGATTTCCTATTTTCCAGCCGAGAGAAGTTTTGTCTCTGTTAACGCACTGAGCAATTTGATGTAGACTTGTGTAATCGTCTTTCAATTTTTCGCCCGACTACACAGTAGTATATCAATTAAATTATGTATTTCCACATCTCGAAAACGATAAATATTCGATTAACATACACGAGGGATTTTCCCGATAGATATACGGTATAATCAAATCTTGTACACGATTGAGGTCGCAATTTTGATCGTAGGAGGCTGAACTTTAGACAGTATATTATTTTTACGAGTACAAAGGGCAAATCAAAAGGCAAATTGTAAACTGATTGTGAGTTATCTCCGTTATTAATTATCGCACCGGTAACGTGAAATATGTTTTGGAATTGACATAAAATTCTCTACCGATCACGTCTCTTTTTAATTTTCGATAGAATGTGCCGTTTTGGAGATATTCGGTAAAGTGATAAAAAAAAGTTAATTCTTATAAAAATACTGTCGAGAATATTTTTGTGCCATTTATTACGACATAATAGAGGTACAGTTTTCTGAACGAATTAATATTCTTCTTTTAAAAAATTACGGTAATAAGCCAATAAATATAAACTTCGAATATTTTGAAGTTTTAATATTTTATTAATCTGATGTTTTAAATGTATTTTCGTTGTAATAATTGTTAATTGTTTCCATTGTTTATATATTAACCACTGAAGATAGCTCCAACCAGAGCTGAAATGTATGGTGTTAGTTATTCCAAGTTTATATTAATTAGCTTATTACCATAATTAAAAAAGAACATTTATAACAACTACATTGAAAAATGCTATATTTAATTAATATAAAATAGAAATAACTGGTCAAAAAGTTCATAAGTGATTATTACAGTGAAGAAACAGATTCCAACAATTTATTGAAATCTAAACAAAACGAGAATTACATGTTTCACAGTTAAACTAGCTGATGCATAATCAGACATACAAAAAATAACTATAAAAAAGGAGTGTTTAAAAACTAATATGTGAACCAGTCAAATGCAAAAAAAATAATGTAAGGTAATGACCAAAAATAATATTGATAATACTGATCATGAGTAGTAATGTACTTTTTTGTGCATCTCTGATGATGTAGCAGTGCAAAACGTCTTGTAATTTTCGTTTGTTTTAATTTAAAAAATGGCAGAATATTTATATTCAGTTTATTAATGTTGTAGGTAATTATTATGTATAATTTGACTATTTCTATCTTTTCAACAATATAAAACACCTATACCTATAAATACTGACATTTTATTTTTCTTACTTATTAATAATAATAGGAGTACAGGACAAATATGCTTATAAAAATCGTTGAAAACAATTTTAATAGTAGCAAAACAAGTATTAAAATAACAATACTACATATTTTGCATAAAATTACCAGAAATCAATTATTTCATTCGGTAATAGGTACAAATAGCAATTTAAAAGTTATTGCTGTGTACTACTGAAAGGAACATTATTTATTGAACGTTGTTGCTCTAATTTATCAACTAATTTTCGTATAAAAGGATTTCGAAATTTTCCATATGTTGAATCGAAAAATTCTTGTAATTTCCCAGAACAATTAACCCTTTTTTCATATTCTGAAGCTGTTAAGATCATATCGAACATATCCAAATCTTTAACAAATTTTGCTTCGTCAGTTTCTTTTTCTTCGTATTCTTTATAGAGATTGTAAATTTTAGACCCAATGTCACCACCAAGATCTTTCGTAAGTTGTTGCATCGCAACATCTTCTAAAGTATGTTTGACTTCTACTGTAACGTTGTCTGCTGGAGTTATATCTCCTACAATACATTCTGCTAAGTCATGAATAAGTGCTAATTGTAAACAACGAAATCGATCCAGATTCGAATCGTCCGTTATTAAAAATGTCATTATGGCCATGTTATACATGTGGCTCGCTATACTTTCTGGATTTTTAATTCCTCGATATTCCCACCCTTTCCTCACACTGTGTTTTAAATTATGCACTAATTTTAAAAAGGCCATAACTTTATCAACGTCGAGAGATTCCATAATACTCTGTTATATAATAAAATAAGTGCACAGAACAGGGTAGGGGACGTTCGCCCGAAAGACGTTCACCCGAAAGACGTTCACCCGAAAAGATAGGTTATCTTTCAGAGGTTCTCAAACAGTGTGTTTCGGGCGAACGTCACCCACTTCAATCGAATAAAAAAATATAGGCAGCTAAACGTACATACAATTTTTTTCCTAGTTGAATTTCAATTTAAAATGAATAATAAATGTAATAATAAGTGAGCAAAACATTTTTATATAATTACTACTTACTGTTTAATGCAGATGAAATAAATTACAAATTAAGTTAATGTAGGTGTACTGGTAAATAGTTATCATTAGTTATCATCAATAGTTATCATTTAAAAAAACTTAATTTCTATATTAGTATAATAAACACATTTAAATATGAAACTCATTCTTCTATATTACAATTTTTTAAAAATTACAAACATTATAGATTAAATAATAAGCATAAAAGTATTTGCAGTAAATGGTATAAATATTAAAAATTATATGTAATATGATAAACATTTTTTACCAATTACTAAATCTATTTCTTATTAAAGTAGATATTTATCATAAATGTAAGCATACTGGATTGTTAGAATTAAATCATATCTTCTAATTAAAAAAATAATGTAAAATGACAACTTGTATTGATGATTACCTACTTATTATGTTTATAATTTTATTTGTTGGTATCAAAGGTTTTTTAGTCATTTATTATTAAGGATCAGATAAACTATTTAATAAAACAGGAAATTTAAAGGATATTCTGTAAAAAATATTAAAATTTAATTCTTTTATTTATTATTTGAGTTAATAATAATATATGTTGTCAAGCTTTTTATCATAGAAAGCAATTGTTGACTATTTTAAAGAGGTCCCTACCTTAACCCTAGCAGCACACTTAGCTAAAAGTAACATAATTTCATATAAGTCATATAAATGCATATAAGTCCACATTTATTAATTTTCAATGTTTTGGCACAATTTTTGTAATTCCATTTTCCAACAAAATGTCTTTTTGTTAACAATACTTACAATACAAAAATTGACAAAAAAGAAATTTTCGTGTTTAACAAAAATAGTGTAAAATTGAAAATAAATAATTAATCAATAAACAAATTTTGACTTCATCAAGTAGGTGCATATAATCAAATAAAATTTAATAGATATCTATAAATAACACTTATATTTATAAAAATACCGAAAATATGAAAAAGTTGAAGTGAAGTGTCATTGTTTAATTTTTGTATTTGCCAAATAGATGCCGACGGATTTTCTTATAATTATCCTCATGGATGGTGTACAACACTCGTCGTATTATTTCTGAAAATTAAATTACACATTAATACACGATCGACTGTACAAAAATTATTTATATTTAACTTACCAACAATACATTCGTTACTTTCAGGTCACAGAATGTCGGTTTGTTGATTCTTTTTTCTAACGCCGTGTCTGCGCCTTGTACTTATTGGCTACAATGTGAGTTAGTAATTTGACCATTTAGCAGTAAACTGTCTTATGGGCATTTTTCTCCGATGGGATAATATGATACGTTTATCTGAAAATTAATATAATTAATCATTCAAAGAAAATAGTAAAAATAATATCTAATAACAAAGATTACCTACTTAAGTACATTCTACTTAATTTGTTCGTGTTTTAAATACTAAAGTAAGTAGGTATAGTCAAAATGAGTATGACTCACCTATGAAAGTAATAAGTAATGCAATGTGGCGTTCAGCTATCGTTTTCTTTCCACAGAAGTTGGCATTGTAAAAGAGATCGAAAATATCGACGTACGTTTGAAGTTGCTTTTTTAAATTGCTCCCAGAATGTTACATCCCATGACTTCATAAAACATTAAATGTATTAATAAAATGTAATATATAAGATCATAAAAATTGACTTACGTTTTATAATACTTACTATTGAACATTGAAAATAGCAGTACACTATCCGCTTTGTTGCAGTAAACCGACACCCCTTGACAGCACTTTGGTCAAGCAACAAAATATGAAGTCCCGTTAGGTACCTATTGACCGAAGGTTAACAATAGGTTAACCCTTAAAGCAGGTACCTATACTTGGTATAAGAACTTACGAAGGTCCGAATGTTCTAAAACGTTGTTAAGTAATTTATTCTTTTTGTTTCTTTGCGTGTTTTCATAATATGTTACTGAAATCTTATGTTTCTTTTGTTTCAATATCTATATCACAACTGTTTTTATGAGATATCTATTCAAATTATGAAACCACATTTCCAAAAGAAAGCGAATTACTTAAATTATTATCAGCATTATAATTTCATATTATTACAGAAATTTCATTTAATTGTACGGATAAACATTAACTACAAATTACTAAATTTTTCATTCCCATCATTTTAAAATTGCATGCTAAATAATAGTATTGAAGGGGGATGGCAAAATTGCACCACGTGCGTCGTTCCGTTATTCGACAACTCGGCAAAAATGTTAGGAATTTCAAGGTTACGGTCACTTCGAAGTCGTCATACCCTTTTTGATCACAATCCGTACTTAGGTAGCCTAACATTTCCGTCTTACTTAGAAAAAAATGTGCTCTCTCTAAGATTTTTTCTCACGGTACTACTGAGTCCTCTTAAATAAAATTATAAATGAAATCGGCAAACGAGCCATTTTAATTCCCAAAAACTTTTTATGAAAACAAATTCTACGAAGACAGCTTTCTCCAAGTTTGGGTTTGGATTTTTGTCATTAATTCTCTGGTAACGAAAAGTGATAACAATTTAATAGTTGTTACTTATCTAATAATTAAACTAGGTATTGATAATATTCCGTTTATGTATCTAATATACACCGTGTCCAAGATAAGAATGCACGGCATGGGGATCTTGAAAACGGTAGAAGATACAGGGTGGCTTAAATTAGAAAAAAGTTGCGCTATTTAGAGTATGTTCACATGCTGGTCGCAAAAGTTCATTATTGTTTATCGTTTTCAAAATTCTCAAAAAAATGTGATTTTTTGGATTTTCGTTTCTTTTCATTTTTTTATTTATTTTAAATGATATTAAAAAACTACCGGCACTTTCTCGTTGCCACTTTTTAAGCTCTACAAAATGACGTGTTCAAATTTTTAATCCGACGTTTCGTATCCGAGAACCCATCATCAACTTTATTTTTTTATATGGCCACAAACAAAGAGACACCCTGTATTCGGTAGCATTATTCATTACAAATTCAACGATGTATCACACATTATGGTTTTGAAACCAAAAAAGGGGAAAAACGTGAGTTATAAGGTTTTTTATTTTTTTAAATAGTAGGCGCTCGTACAATAACAGAAACAAAATGTCAAAAAATTATAATAATTGCTCAAATAGGTTGCCATTATTTTCTAGACACAAGTATGCTCTGTCTACAGAAGAATTCAAAACATGGTCTAACATTTCTGGTGTGATTGTATTAACTGCTGCTAAAACCAATGCCAATCACTGTTCTTCAGTTTCAAAAGTGGCGTCATATACTTGGTTTTTAAATAACCCCACAGGAAAAATCCAACGGAGTTAAGTCAGGTGATCGGGCTGGTCAGGCTACTTCACTGTGAGTTCCAATGCATTTTTCAGGAAACTTCTGGGACAAATATTCCCGCACAGTTCTTGAATTATGCGCTGGGGCACCATCTTGCTGAAACCAGCAGTTGTTAACTATAAGTAATGGTAATTCATCCAAGGCATTCTCCAAATCAGTCTGCAATAGGTCGAGATATCGTTCGGAATTTAAATTGTTGTGATAAATAAAAGGTCCTATTATTCTGCCACCCAAAATGCCTACCCACAGATTAAATCCAAATCGATGTTGATGCCTTTTTCTTTTATTAAATGAAGATTGTCTGTTGCCCAATAATGTTTGTTACGCCGGTTGAAAATGCCATTGTTGGTTATTGTTTTCCCTTTTTGGCTTCAAAACCATCGTTGAATTTGTAATGAATAATGCTACCGAATACAGGGTGTCTCTTTGTTTGTGGCCATATAAAAATAAAGTTGATGATGGGTTCTCGGATACGAAACGTCGGATTAAAAATTTGAACCCGCCATTTTGTAGAGCTTAAAAGTGGCAACGAGAAAGTGCCGGTAGTTTTTAATATCATTTAAAATAAATAAAAAATGAAAAGAAACGAAAATCCAAAAATCACATTTTTGAGAATTTTGAAAACGATAAACAATAATGAACTTTTGCGACCAGCACGTGAACATACTCTAAATAGCGCAACTTTTTCTAATTTAAGCCACCCTGTATCTTCTACTGTTTTCAAGATCCTCATGCTGTGCATTCTTATCTTGGACACGGTGTATAAACAATTGGACTACTACCGAACTACTACTTCTTCTATATAAGTTAGGCAATTAGCTTAATTTTTATTTAACTTACGATTTATTATCGTACAATTCAGTACCTAAATTAAAAATTATTATATAATATGATAAGTATTAAAATATCACTTTATAGGTGTAGATATAATTAAATAGGTATTAATATCTAGCAAGAAAAATGAGTGGCTTTATTTTTCATGTAATCGTTTTAGACCAATGAAAAAATTATATAGTTACCGACAATTTATTATAAAATATTTCATTTACATACATTGTATAAGAAATATTGAATTAATATTGAATTAAATTTTTATTGATAAAGAATATTGTATAAAATTACGCATTTAATAATTATTTCAATAGGTATCTATATATTATAATTTTGTAATGCCTTGTCCCATTCAACTGTAAATGATTGCATAATTCGAGTTCCCGCTAAGTTTCCCCCGAACGGGTGGATTGAGATTCTAGATATGACCTTGGTTTTCGGGCGAACGTCTCTTCCGACAAATTGATTTTTGTGTTAAAATATCCTGTTCAACTGCAACAGAAATCACATATCGTTTCTTAGGTTGCATAAACTAAGTTTCCTCTGAACGGGACACGACCTTGGTTTTCGGGCGAACGTCTCTTCCGACAAATTGATTTTTGTGTTAGAATATCCTGTTCAACTGCAACAGAAATCACATATCGTTACTTAGGTTGCATAAACTAAGTTTCCGCTGAACGGAACACGACCTTGGTTTTCGGGCGAACGTCTCTTCCGACAAATTGATTTTTTTGCTAGAATATCCTGTTCAACTGCAACAGAAATCACATACTGTTAGTTAAGTTGCATAAGCTAAGTTTCCACTGAACGGGACACGACCTTGATTTTCGGGCGAACGTCTCTTCCGACAAATTGATTTTTTTGCTAGAATATCCTGTTCAACTGCAACAGAAATCACATACTGTTAGTTAAGTTGCATAAGCTAAGTTTCCACTGAACGGGACACGACCTCGATTTTCGGGCGAACGTCTATTCCGGTAAACCGGTAAAGATAAATGAATTTTTGTTCTAGCTTATCCTGTTCGACTGCTACTAAATCATACCACAAGTTAGTTAAGTTGCATAAGTTAGGTTTCGGGCGAACGGTGCATTTAGCATGGGAGTATAAGTACTGCTGTATATTTGACCTTGATTCGGGTGAGTGTCTTTCGGGCGAACGTCTTTCGGGCGAACGGGGTGTTCCGCACAGAACACAATCCAGTTTTTTTTAATTTATGAGTGATATAACCTTAGTTTCGAAATTGGAGTTTTAAATGAACTACTGATCGCGGCAAAAGAACTACATCTTACTCTGCCCTACAACGACAGTTTGTAATTTATTTCTCTTTTTGTTATATTAATATAAGCATAAAATAAACAACCAACATCTTTAATATCATATAAAACACGTAACTAAAATATTCTTGACAATTAAAATTTAGTAGTTCAATTACAAGTTTTTTTTATAAAAGTTATTTTACCCGGCTGTTTTTTAGGTATAATAATGGGGAATTAAACTATTTTTTTATTATTATCGTAATTACAAGATCGCATAACAAGGATAAGCATGCTCTTTGAATTTTGTTTGTAGTTTAAATACGAAGCCCGTAATTAATGTTTAGAAATCGGTGTGACGTCATTGATGTCTGAATCTACACTTGGCAATGCTGTATAATAAAACGAATAAGGTATATATGGATTGGTACTAGTGTAAGCGAGAAAGTAAATCTCGCTTAATTGGTAAAAAATAGGTGTGCAAAGCAACTTTCGTTCGTAACGAATGTGACATACTAACATAACCTATGTTCAATAATCGTTTGACGCTGTTTTGGTTTACGTTCCAAATATCGTGATTCACCAAACACAAACGTCAAATGAATATTAAATATAGATTATGTTGCAGTATTCCAGAAACTGTAGTCGTTTTGCCCGCCAGTTTTATATTTGAAATCAAACATTTACTTTCTGACTTGTATTGTTGTAACTTGTGTATGTCTTACTCTCTCCCTCGTGCAACGTTACCAAATGTACAGTTAGGCACCACTGACGTCATCGTGTTTTTAAAAAAATTAATTTTTGGCTTATCACTTGTGCCATTCAAATTTTATTCCGACGTACGTCATCGCTCGTATTTTTTACAGTAATAATAAATTATAGACTTTCTTTCCCATGTACTATATATCACTCGGTAAATTATCGGTAGAATATTTTACTTTCCAAACTTTAAGGGCAGGGTACCCATGATTTCAGCGTATTTTACACTCATCCGTAAACTAATTTTTGAGACATTTTCGATCATTAAAAGCAAAATGTTTTTATGATTAGTTGTTTATCACTATTTTGTTTATGTATACTCGTAATTTGAGTACATGATTTTTATTCGTTAATTTGTTATTATAAATTATAATTTTGTTAGTTATGGTGGAATTTTATAAAAACTAAATAAGTTACAGTGAAGTGGATTTTTTGTTTTACAGAGAATAATGTATTCGAGGACATAAAACATTCATAACGAATGAATTATTTTAAACTAATAAAAAAATTAAATTAATATTTTAAAATCAATTTTTTTTTATGTAAACAATAATAAAATTTTGTGAGAACTTGTTAAGTCCTCGAGTACATTATTCTCTGTAAAACAAAAAAATCCACTTCACTTTAACTTATTTAGTTTTTATAAAATTCCACCATAACTAACAAAATTATAATTTATAATAACAAATTAACGAATAAAAATCATGTACTCAAATTACGAGTATACATAAACAAAATAGTGATAAACAACTAATCATAAAAACATTTTGGTTTTAATGATCCAAAATGATGGATTGATGATTAAGGATGTGCGTAAAATACGCTGAAATCATGGGTACCCTGCCCTTAAACTGACTATAACGAATATACAATCGGTATTTTTTTTGATGACGTCTGTTCGAGAGCGGAATAAAATTTGAATGGCATATAGCCATTTTGCCGGCGACACCTATACGTAACCTACGTGTACTTAAAAATCAAAACATAGATATCTGCGAATCTGCTTGCTACGGTTTGATATTTTTTTATCAGAAAATAAACAGTTATATATCATTTTCTATTAAATCAATTAAAACGACATATACAAATTATTTTAGAATAAATAAATTAAATTATCGTAAGAAATAAATGGCATAAAAATAACTGTTAATAAGTAGGGGGCGTAGCTCAGATGGTAGAGCGCTCGCTTAGCATGCGAGAGGTACCGGGATCGATGCCCGGCGCCTCCACTACGTTTTGCTTTTAATTTAGCAGTTCTTTTTTACTATCATTTTTCTTAATATAATAAAAATATATCATAAAAGTCATATACCTACTTTTAATTAATATTAATTGGATATTGTTCTATATGAAGTAGTTCAAGTTGAATAATAAATTTCCAAGAACACTTTTTATTTTCGACAATTATTTTGTTAATAATTTATTTTTATTATAATTATTTATGCTCTGAAGTTGCATAATAAGTTATATAACAAGTTGCATAGTTGTATTAAAAAAAAAAGAGAATTATATGTAATAATGGTAATAAATAATTTACTTAACGATTGTCTCAGATAGAAATATTTATTAATTATAAAGAAAGAAATAGAATGAAAATAGTATTTATATTTTTAAAATTAATAGTATGCTTAATTAATGCTTATGCCTGTTCTAATGAAGCTCAAAAGTGGAAACATTAATTTAATGTATAATACTTTATTAACACATGTGGTCAGTATACAGTTACGAAATATTACAATATATTAACTAAAACAATAACTTATACTAATTCTATATATCATTATATTTTTAGTTACTACTACAGACTTCAGACTGTCGAAATTATGTTTAGGCACAGTTTTTTGCCTTTCAATCACACATTAAATTAATCCTAAACGTTCTATCATGCAATACAATATTATTAAAATAATAAACATCTAATAATATTGCAAAAATTGAAAATGTTGCTAATAAGGCCATACGTATAATTATGTACTTTTGAGGCATGAAATTCTAAACGTATTACACTGTCAATTGTCTAGATTTAACTAAAAAAGTCTGGCAGTTTTCAAGCACAAACGAAAAATGATGTCTCTGCTTACAAATTTTATCAAGTTAATTTATTTGTCTTCGATTTTGGTCAAGTACAAATATTATATCACTCTATATCTCTTTATACATGTCAATCAGGATAAGAGCACTGTTGAAAATGGCACCTATGTATTTATGAAAGTACAAATAACAGTATACGAAATACCACTATTATACCATATCCCGATTGGCTTGTAGATTATATAGTGGAATATATATGGAATAATCCACTATAATTGATAAGTACTTACATAGAATAAGCAAATATAATAAGAAACATGTATACACAGTGAATTGGCACTTGACATTTAAACTACGGAAGCTCTAAAAATGACCATCACCTTCTGAAATGTTTGTGTTGGTCCGCCAAGATCCTTTCATATTTTCATCATATGTTCATAATCTTTGTTCACTAAAATTACGTAACATCTGTAATTACATAAATTTATATAATCAATAATGTTCGAACAATTTCTGTATTTAACACCTTACTCGTTTTGTAATATAACTTGTATACGAATATCAACTAAATCAAAATTAAAGTTAACAACACCGTTTAATGAATTAATCAAAAACATTTTCATTTAAGTAAACTAATTATTTTAATCGATACGTTTATTACAATGACACCGATGTTGCAACTGCTGCAGTTCTTTTATTAGTCATCATTTCGTTTATATACGCCATTATAGTATGGTAAATATTGCAATAATGTTTTAAATTCCGCTATATAGAATAATGTGATTAAAGTGGCTGCTCCAAAACGGACGAGGGAAGGGACAAATAGTATTCGTTTAACTCCGATTAATTGAAATATACGCGACGAGCTGGTTGGCGGTCTTTTGGATTTATGTTCGCATGGCGGCTCTATTGATTCATGAGGACATGTCGATGGATTCCCACATTGATTTGCCATATTGTAATCACAAAATATGTAAATGTTTGATATTATTAAAGTTATTTAAAATTTAAACAATGTCGAAATTGAAACAAAGTAGGATCGCCTTCTAGATTTTCATATAGAAATAAAGAATATTAAATGAAAACCTGCTCATCGTCCGAAGTCATTATATTATTGGAATTATCGTCATTTGATATTTCACATTTTTTGACAGGTGTAACTGGATATCTAACTGGTCCTCGCCATTTTCTGCTTAAACCCAAACTACGCGGTAGAGGAATATGAGGAATGTTATATTTCTGTGCGTTATCGTTCTGTTGTCTGTTTAATTCGTGTAAATTTTTATTATCGATTTCGAGACAAACCAATTTCGGAATCATTTCGACAATCACGGCCTTGTCTTGTTCATTGTTTGGAGTGCGATTATAGATTTGAGTACAAGATTTTGATATATTTTTACTAAGATTTGAATTTACATTGAAACGATTAGTTCTACTATCTGTTTCTAAACCATAGCGAATATGCTTATGGTAAGGAAAATCTGTTTGTAACTTATGAGGATTTGTAATGTCGTGACAGCTTTCGGTAGTGTGTTTTTCTATAGGGCTATTTAGGGCGCTCGTAATGCCTTTATCGTATTGTAGATAAGCACTGTTAGTGTTTGGATACGACATACGTTTTAATTTGTCGGTAAGAGCATTCGATTTTGCGCGCGATTCATTAATATCCGTCAAGTTCACTTGATTATTCAGTTGCCTTTCGGGAGGCCGTAAAATAGTTTGCTCACGAACATTATTTCTATTTGCACTATTATGAGATAATACAAATTCAACTTTTTGTCCGCTGCGTTTTAATAATTCAAGAGCGTCCACATACTTCATACTTAGGAGATTTCTTCCATTTACCGCAACAATCTGATCGCCTATATTTATATCTCCCTTTTATGAGCCGGTCCTTCCAGAATCACCGATTGAACATAAACTTTTCCATCCGACCCTTCCATTATTTGCAGACCTAAACTACCTTTTAAATCTCTTTCTATAGATGCCGTGTAAAGCGTTCGTTCTTCGACAAAAGAAAAATTGTTCAATTTATCCAGAAATGTGTCGCTCAAAGTTTCTTGAAAGTTCGGCAAGAAGTGATCTCCGCAAGATTTTATCGATTCATCTGTAATAAATGCAATATTTGATTAAGAAAAATTGGCGAAGAATGGTCGACGAAAGTGATCGATGATAAAATTCAGATGTACAGACATTTGCGTGTTTCGTTGCATGTACGTGTTACATTTTGGATCGAATTGTTCGTTTTACCGACTACAAAATTTAATCGATAAAAAATGTGATATAATATGTGGTACACCCATACCTCGCTATACAGCCGCTCTTTGTACGGCATTTCGCCATAACGGCCCTCTTCAATTAAGGCACGTTTTCGATTTACAGCCTAAAATGTTTCGCTATAACGGCAAAAAAACTTTTTTTCGATGTCGATATATCTACATGTTGCCAATCTTGCGCAAGCGCAATCTCGATGCACACTCTTTTCTATTTCTTCTTGTTTACGAACGTTACTCAGTGTGCGCTCATAAAGCGGCTGGCTTAGACTTGTCTGTGAGTGTTTTATATACATATTTATTACTAATTGTTACACATTTACTGAAAAATGTTTAAACAATTAGGGACATTTTTGGTACTTAAGTACATATAAATACGTGTACAAATTAAAAATTTTTAATATGTATTTTTTTATTAAACTTATTTTATAGTTCATTATTTTTTAGACAAAATGCCATCGAAACAATTATCGACTTCGGAGACTGATAAAAAGAGATGCCGAAAATCAGTCATGCTAGGAACTAAACTAGAAGTATTACGTCGTATAGAAGCTGGAGAGAAAATTGTTGAAATTTGCAAGGCAACGGGACTTGCGAAATCTACAATTCAAACTATTCGTGATAAAAAAGAAGACATTAAAACATATTTGCAATCTGCTGCACCTTTAAATGTCTCGAGATTAACACGCCAAAGAAACTGGATTATGGAAAAAATGGAAAAACTATTGATTATATGGATTGAGGACAATAACAAACGAAGAATGCCAATGAGTCAAATGACTATCCAAGAAAAAGCTTTAAGTATTTTCGAAAATTTGAAGAATGGAGATACCGACGAATCTGCTATAGATGTCACATTCCAAGCAAGCCGAGGATGGTTTGAAAAATTTAAAAATAGATTTAATTTGCATAATTTGAAAATGAAAGGTGAAGCAGCTAGCGCCGACGAGGCCGCATCTAAGGAATATCCCAGCATTTTAAAGGGAATTATCGAAAGAGGTGGTTATAAACCTGAACAAGTGTTTAACGCAGACGAAACAGGGCTTTATTGGAAGCGAATGTCTGATCGCACGTACATTTCGAAAACCGAAAAATCTGCGCCTGGTTATAAGGTGTCTAAAGAACGATTAACTTTGCTGCTTGGTGCAAATGCCGCGGGTGATTTTAAGCTAAAACCACTTTTAATATATTTGTCCGAAAATCCAAGGCCTCTTAAAGGACTAAATAAAAATCAATTACCCGTCATATGGAGATCCAACAAGAAAGCTTGGATGACTGAAGCTACCTTTGAGGATTGGTTCAAAAATCACTTTTGTACAGAAGTGAAAAAATATTTGCGAGACAATAACTTAAGCAACAAGGCTTTGCTAATTTTGGATAATGCACCAGGGCATCCTACTAATTTATCCGAACTATCTGAAGATGTCATGATCGAGTACCTTCCGAAAAATACAACAGCTCTGATCCAACCAATGGATCAGGGTGCCACTTGGGGGTGGATCAGCCACTTTTAAGGCATATTACCTACGCCGAACTTTCCGACAACTTATAAGGGAAAATTTTGGAAAAACTATAACATCAAGGATGCTGTTGACAGCATGGAAGGCAATGCAATGCAATCATGGAAGGAATTAAAATTAACAACAATGAACCATGTTTGGAAAAAAATATGGCCAGAATGTGTAAAAAGTACTGATACAGAAGTTAATTTCCTCCCCGAAATTAGGCAAAACATTTTGGATCTAGCACATGATCTCGGCTTTGAAGGTTTGAACGAACGTGATGTGCTTGATCTACTTGAAGCTCCCTTTCATATGAGGAACTCATTCAGTTGCAAGCAGAACCGGCATTTGATGAAGAAGACAGAGTCTGTTGTATCCAAACAGCTAACATCAAAAAATTTGTTCAAAGCTATTTCCCATTTCGAACAAGGAATAAACATCCACCTTGAAAATGATCCTGACATCGAACGTAACGCTAAAGTTTCTCGAGGAATTAACTCAGCCATTAGCTGTTATAAATCACTGAAGAACGAAATAGACAAGAAGGCAAGACAAACAACGTTGGACAATTTTTTAAAGCCAGGCCCATCCTTATCAGCGAAAAACGATGACGACAGTGATCTGCAAGTTACCATTTCTTCATCGTCTTCAGATTAAAGCCATTTTATAAAAAAATTATGTATGTATACATACACATATTTTATGTAACATGAAGTTGTTTCATTTTTGTTTATAGATTATTGTTGGTTTTTGGAGTCTGTTATTATTTTATGTACAAATGTATGTACTTGCATTTTGAATTATAAACCATGTTACATATTTAACAAATTTGGAACCGATCCCATTGAATTTGTATTAGAATAATTGATTCCTTATACAGCTTTTCGCTTTGTGGCCAAGTTTCGTGGAACGTATCTAGGCCGTAAAGCGAGGTATGGGTGTATTGAATCAGACGTTACCTCCAAAAACGTTAAAACTATAAATATTAAATTCGATTAGATTCAATTTGTTTTATGTGGGTATTATTTTGGAATTTATTTAATAACAATTAAATGATTTATGGTGAACACAAATTTGAATTATTACCCATAGGTTTAAGATTCGATTTAATTTTGCAGGTAACGATTTATGTACGTAAACACTTAAAGTAGTTATTTATAAAATATTGAGAACTTGTTTCGATCGCTGATTTCGCAAGCACGTGAACACTCATCTTCAAAACAAGCGAAGACTGCGAAGGGTTGCCCGCAAAATTACATCGAACTGTAATCAATATCTCACCTAATATGTAAGCACCTCGCACTTCTTTATAGTCAGCAGTAGGTGATCTAGAAACTGAATTAGAACTGCAATGCAAAGAAGTCGATTGTAAAGATAATTGTTCTAAATCGTCACTCGCCAAACCGTTTACAGCTTCCATCGACCTCGATACTCGGCCGTTATTTGTAAAAGCTCTGGTTCCCATTTTAACACCTCTTCGCTTATCCCACACATTTGCATTTGATAATCCCGATAAATAGCTGCTATCCAGTATTAAACCAGTGTGGGGTTTCTGACTATCCACTTTATTATGAAAAGGATTTTCATTTTCCTTATTTTGAAATTCTTCAATTAACAAATTTGCGGTACCGAAATCGCTAATACTTTTCGATCGTTTACGTTTATTTTCGATCGAATTTTGTAAATTCGATCTAATAGATGTGCGAAATTCGATTTTGAATTCTGTTTCTGCATTAACCGTGGCCGAATCCAGAGTATATAAAGGATTTGTGAGCGCTTCCAATTTATACAGCGAATTAGTTTCATTTTTCATGTCCTTCAATTGAACGCCAAATTGTTTCGATAAACCTTGAAGAGACGTGTATTGGGTACGAAGTCGAAGAAAAAATTGATGATGAAGAGAAGCCAAACGGAAGGTAAAATAACTCCTAAAAATATAACAATTAAGACAGAGTTATTCGTTATTGAAAAAATGCTTACTTCTTATGATCCATTTTTAGTTTGTATTTTTTAAATTTTGATCTTTTTCTTATCGTAGAATGAAGCAATATACATAAATAGTGCTTACTATAACACAGAGTTTGAATTGTTCTCCAATTAAGTGTATCTAATGTGGTCGGATCCCACTGATAGTTTGTGGTGTCACGTTCGTATATATTAATTCCCTGAGCACTTACGTATAACCATATGTCTTTATGCGAACCGTTTTTTAATGCCTAAAATATGCGTTTACTAATTTTAAAATGAATTTCTAAATGCGGTTGATTGAAATACCCAAACGGCGGTGTAAAAATGACCACCATAATGCGGTAAAGATTGAGCTAACAGTATAAAATCTTCTTCGGCACGTTCTACATCCAAACCTGTTTTACCGATATGGGCTTTAGTTAATTCTTGCCTAATACGTTTATTTTCTTCTAAATTACAGGAAACTGTTTCGGGCACGTAGTGTTCCAATAAAAAATAGTCTCTAGCTCCGTGTTCCTACAAAACATTCGTAAACGGTTCACTCGACGTGACACTTTAAAAACAGTTAAGTTATACCTTTTCTATGAAATCGCCAAACTCGGCCTGTAACGCTAATCCTCCAAATTCAATCAGTTGATTATAATTGCAAGGTAGCTGATATTCCAACATAGAACGTCGAATTTGCAAGTACAGCAAATGTCGTGCTTGAGAACTGCGAATTCCTCTTAGAGTGGGTAAGAAAAATCTCACTCTAACAAACAACATTAGCACAGACAACAGTTGGGCGTCTCTTTGATTTGTAGCTTTACATATACGTGCGTCGGAAGGTAAAAATACGAAGTCGCCCGCTATTAGTGCAGATAATCCCAACATGAAATTTTCTTCGATGTGTTCTTTTTGAATAATCGCCTAAAAATGAAAATTAATTAATTAATTACGAATTAATTTTTGAAGATTCGACTTTCACAAAATCTAAAATTTATGGCATCAGTTTTTCTTTTAATTTTTAAATAAAAATATAATTAAAATTTGTAGAGAATTGGTGAGCTATTACTTAAGGGTAATTTTATAAACTGTTAAACCGTTTTAATGTTTCTCGATAATGGTAAACAAGGGAAAAATTAATAAACTCATTAACTTCTACAACTTAAGTGTCGATACATAAATTTTAAATGCTAATGAATAGCTATATTCCCTTAATTTTATTGAACTAGTTTATATTATTACTTTGATTTTAGAAAGGTCTCGAGTTTTTCGAGCTCAATATTTGGTTTATACACAATTTTGTCAATTAATAATTTTATTTTATGTAACAATTTCTAGCATTTCTTTTAACAGTTCTTTTTAAGATTTGAGAAAATAGGATATTTATTAAGTGTACCTCAAATAATTGTCCTGCTGTCGTGGTATTAGGATTACATACAACATCTAACTTTTGCCCATTTAACATTATCACAGTAACGGTTTTTCTTAAATTTCCTTTACAGTCGTGTAATGTAAGTTGTCTGCTAGGTAAAGATGCTCGAACAACAAATTCGGGTCCTACACAGTTTCGTGCGTGCGCAATTGTTGCGGAATCTCTATGAAAATCACTAGCACGATATAACCTCGAAGCGGCTCTCTGTACAGGATTCGTTCTGAATTTACCATTCTTTTTCTTAATATTTAAAGAACGGTCTAAATTATTGGTTCTTGCAATGTTTGTTTTTTTCCCAAAAGTATTTGTGGTTGGCGTTCTTTCCCAAAAATCCGCATATTTTGGGAATTCCGGATGACTTGTAGTATGTGAAAGCATTCCATCACAGTTCGATCGTCTAATGCCTAAATTTTCGGTAAAAGTTTTCAGGTATGAGCTGTTACCAATACTTTTATTGAATTGATCTACTTCTGTAGGTATACACATAGATTTCGGTCGAATAACCGAACCTGGTGTAAATAAAACATATGATGATAAATCCTCCATACTCGTGCTTGCTTCTCTTGTCAATTTTGGTTTATCTTGGGGTTTTAATAAATTTAGACCCATCCCAAATTTTATTGGAGGCAGTAGGTTTGACGTTTCTGTAGCGACGTTGTCAAATCTGAAAATCATAGTAAATATAGGTACGTATTTCAGTTAAAACATAAATTTTAATAATACTTATGTTAGTTTTATTCATAAAAATAAGTGGTTAATGTTGTACCTATAGAAGCTTTGAGAAAATAAACTCACAAATTTCATACATCTATACATACATCTAAAAACAATTGTTAAATATCGAAAAAAGCAATAAACTATAAAAAACTACAAACAAAAAAAACATAAAAACTGTAACATTAACTATTATTTATAAAAACTTTTGTATTATTCATTTAATCTATTTTAGTTTTTCAATCTAGATTGAGACATAATCGGAATTCCTGATCCATCACTGATTACAATCACATCGGAAGAATCCTTGCAGGAAAGAAAACACTTGTCGATATGGTTCCTCGAATACCTAGCGAAAGGCGCTCGTCTAGAAGATCCACTGAAGTATTTCAGAAGATAGTGAGCAAGACAGGTGGAACCAGCAGTATTTAGAATTGAAAAAAAATGTTGTATTGTATACCCTGTGTAATAGAATCATGGTACACCCCCCCCTAATTTTGTTATTGATCGAGATAACATTTTCAAACTTTTTACATATCTAATGTACTCTATGTACTCAATGTAATGTACTCTTATCTATGTACTCTTAAGTATCTTCTTATCGAACATCAATTTTTTGACACACAAATTATGTTCTTCCCACTTCCGGTTTCGCCGGAACTGACATCAATTTTCTATTTTCGAATGGAACACTATTGATTTAATTTTTTTTAAATTTGTTTAAGTGTACGGGTAAGTATTCGAAACGTTTTTCAACATTTTCGAAATTTTTCGAATTTTTCGAAAAATTTGAACGTCGAAAAACCTTTCAAAATAATAATCCCCCGTATAATCGTTATCAGATTTTTGTAAATAAATTAAATTCAATTAAATTGGAATTTCAAATTAAAGTTGATTTAATTGGGCTAATTTATTAATGTATACGGGGACCGTTCGAAAAGTTTCAAAAACGTCGGGTCACTACTTGAATGGCCCCCGTATAAATTTTTTTTTAATGTATATAAAAAAATTTCAGTGTTGTAAAACTTTTCGAAATCCCCGTATGCTAAATACATTGAGCGTCAAAATATGCTTCGCTTTTCCCCGTATAGTTTTTGTCGCAATTCACTGAACGAATCGTCGAACTTTGTCAATTATAGTATATACGAAAACGATTACAAGAACAACAATTTTATTAGGTTTCTTAAGTAATTAATAAAATGACATGCTTATATTCAGTATCTTCATTTATATTTTATATCGGTTTTAAAACCATTTTGAAATAAGAGGAATATTAATTATTTTTAATATTTATTGTTAGTTTATGAACTAATATTTTACATTCTTTAGTGTTTGCGTTTACAATGCAGGACGTTGGATTATACGTTTTCTCACTAACGGAAACTTTGATGACTAGAAAGAGCATTTAATAAATTTATTTCAACGGAGTGGCTCCTCTGTTCACTATATATACGAACTTTGCGAATACGTTTTCAGATGCTGCGAAAAAGGAATAATAGACGCAAAGCGGGTGCAACAAAGCGGTGTGAAAATATTTGTGTAAAACTTTGATACCCTCTGCATAATATATAAATGTAATCATAGTTTTCTGTTAATCTTAAATATATACCTTTTTTCTAATAAAGAATATTACATATTTTTATTACTATAACGGTCTATAAAAACACTCTAAACAACAAGAGAATTTAGGGGATTCCAGCGATTCCCCATTAAAAAAGTAAATAAAGTAAATATTTCTCAAACTTAAAGTAAATAAAAGCAAATAAAAACGAAACTAAAAATTAAAATAAAGTAAATAAAAGTAAAACGCTGAAAGCATTGAATATAACAAACAAAGAAATGACAAAATCGATTTAAAATTTTTGTGAAATCTCGAAAAAATTCCTTATCCAAAATTTTTTTTTGGCGAAATTTTGATCGCAAGCTTTTGAGACGTTACGTTCAGAACAAGTCAAAACGATTAGAAAACTCGTATCTCAGGTATTACCAAGCAATAAATGTCGAACTGTAGGCGTTTAATAGCTTTAAAACTGCATAATTTCCATAAAAAGAAACCATCTGATACACATAAAGCAGGCCCGGAATTAGTTGAAAAGCAGTTTTTGCAGAACAATAATGCAAGAAATGACAATCTAAGCGCATTTCCGGCGATTTAAAATTTTTGCCAAATCTCGAAAAAATCCCTTCCAGCGATTTTTTTCTCGCAAAATTTTGACCGCAAGCTTTTGAGCCGTAACGTTCAGAACAAGTCGAAAACGATTAGAAAACTTGTATTTCAGGTATTACACAGCATTAAATAACGAACTGCCGGCGTATAAAAAGATTATAGTTTTTTATAATCTTCATAAAATCACGCCACCTGATACGCATAGAACAGGTCCGGAATTAGTTGAAAAGTAGTTTTTCGAGATTAACAATACAAAAAATGACAATCTAAGCCCGTTTCCGGCGATTAAAAATTTTTGCCAAATCTGGAAAAAATCCCTTATTATAGTTCAGCGATTTTTTTCTCGCAAAATTTTGACCGCAAGCTTTTGAGCCGTAACGTTCAGAATAAGTCGAAAACGATTAAAAAACTAGTATTTTAGGTATTACCAAGCAATAAATAAGGAACTGCCGGCGTTTAAATAGTTTATAATTTTTTATAATCTCGATTAAATAACGCTACATAATTCCCAAAGAACAGGTCCGGAATTAGTTGAAAAGTAGTTTTTCGAGATTAACAATACAAGAAACGATAATCTAAGCGCATTTCCGGCGATTTAAAATTTTTGCCAAATCTCGAAAAAATCCCTTCCAGCGATTTTTTTCTCGCAAAATTTTGACCGCAAGCTTTTGAGCCGTAACGTTCAGAACAAGTCGAAAACGATTAGAAAACTCGTATTTTAGGTATTACCGAGCAATAAATAAGGAACTGTGGGCGTTAAAGTAGATTAAAGTTTTTTATAATCTCGCTAAAATGACGCCAGGTGATACGCATAGAACAGGTCCGGAATTAGTTGGAAATTAGTTTCCGGCGATTGAAAATTTTTGCCAAATCTCGAAAAAATCCGAAAAAGTCCAGCGATTTTTTTCTCGCAAAATTTTGACCGCAAGCTTTTGAGCCTTAACGTTCAAAACAAGTCGAAAACGATTAAAATCTAGTATTTTAGGTATTACGAAGCAATAAATAAGGAACTGCCGGCGTTTAAACAGTTTATAGTTTTTTATAAACTCGATAAAATGACGCTACCTAATACGCATAGAACAGGTCCGGAATTAGTTGAAAAGTAGTTTTTCGAGATTAACAATGCAAGAAATAACAATTTAAGCGCGTTTCCGGCGATTAAAAATTTTTGCCAAATCTGGAAAATATCCCTTATTATAGTCCAGCGATTTTTTTCTGGCAAAATTTTGACCGCAAGCTTTTGGGCCGTAACGTTCAGAACAAGTCGAAAACGATTAGAAAAGTCGTATTTTAGGTATTACCGAGCAATAAATAAGGAACTGTGGGCGTTAAAGTAGATTAAAGTTTATTATAACCTCGCTAAAATGACGCCAGGTGATACGCATAGAACAGGTCCGGAATTAGTTGGAAAGTAGTTTTTCGAGATTAACAATGCAAGAAATAACAATCTAAGCGCGTTTTCGGCGATTTAAAATTTTTGCCAAATCTCGAAAAAATTACTTATTATAGCTCAGGGATTTTTTTTTGTCACAATATTGACCGCAACGTTTTGGGACGTAACGTTCAGGATAAGTCGTAAACGATTAGAAAACTCGTATTTCTGGTAAAACAAAGCAATGAATGCCGAACTGCCGGAGTTTAATAGCTTTAAAACTTTGCATAATCTCGATAAAATGACATTACCTGATACGCCTAGAACAGGTCTGGAATTATTTGAAAAGTAGTTTTTCAAATATAACAAAGAAATGACGAACTACACGTTTTTATAATTTAATATATGAAATACTAAGTGATCATAACAAGATACAACAGCAGTTAAACATATTCATACATCTGATAATGTCCGCGTATCACTAAAAAATTAAACACCCATTACACATTACATTCACCAGGTATCAAATCACCGAGAAAATGACCTTCTGTACACAGTTTACTCTTTTCTTAGATTCGTTTTAATAAATAAAAAAAAGTAAATAAAGTAAATATCTTGACTAAAAAGTAAATAAAAGTAAATCACTGGAAGCACTGGATAATTGTAAGGCTCGAGCCTAAAATCTAATAATCGATAAAGTCAATTTTACAGGAATTACGCTCAAACCCTTTCAATTAATAAAAGCTTCAAGTTTACGTAACTCATATGGTACTATATATATTTATATATATAATTTTTAAGCCCGTATACCTAAAATCAATGGGATAAATGGGATACAAAATTTTTAATTTTGTAAACTACCCTCTATCCTATTGGTTTTAGATATGCGGGCTTAAAAATGCTTGTTTAGAGCGGTCTTTGTCGTTATAAATGGTTAATAACATAAGGAACGTTTTCAATTAAAAATAATTCCTAAAATAGATGTAGGTAAATCTAAAATTTAACAAACCGTATAATAACTTTAATAATAAGTACATACTTATTATTACTGGGCCTTGTTCTTATTTCTGGCATTGCGGATAGACCCCATGAAGTTTCCAAAGTCGCTTCTAGATCGGCCATCGCTTCTTGATGTAAATCCATTACGATATGCGAGAAAGGTCGATTTTGTTGCTTTTTCTTACAGTATTCCGATATTACCTAATAAAATACATAATTATAATTATAAAAAAAATAATAAATTAGAGGGTTAATAAATTAAGGCGTCAGTATACATTCATGTATATGAACATAAAAATATAATAAGTAAGTATACCATTGTTGTTTTGCGAAATATTTCGGGGAAGCGTTCCATACATTACACTTATTCCCTAACCATTTACTTAAAAAAAAGCAAAGCGCAATATTCGAAAAACCTTCATCAGGGAAATTCGCAATTAGACGATGAAAGAAATAAAAAAACGGAATTGGTACCACTTTGGGATTTATCGATTTAATGGTTACTTAATAAAAGTACGTACAGAAACACATATAAAAAATAGGATATTAATAAAATAATAACAAAACGCGTAAGAAGATAATTTCTAAATTTGAGAAATTATAGCAGTAAACTAATTTCATTTACAAAATCGTTATTATAGGTATTGTAGGTAGGTAAACGTGCCGCTTGTCATTTTATCATCAAAATTGAAAATAGCATTACTTTCAGAGAACTTCTATCAAAAAGTCTAATTAAATTTATGTATATTATTTCCAATCACCTTTTTTGACACACCTTTAGATATACTTACATTCATTGTAAACCAAAAAATACATAGATACCATCAGCACAAGGATTTTTTATCCAAAATGTGCGAAAACTCGATGTCGGCGAAATTCGTCATTTTAAATTCATCGTTTAATTCATCATTTCGTGCGTGTATTACGTGAAAATCGATATTTCTCGAGGTACGGAGATAAAATAAAAATTTTAGGTCGGACCAAAATTTTCTCAAATCCCCGAACTATAAATAAGGAATTTTTATCGAAAATTAACAAAAATTCGATATCGGCGAAAACGCGTGTAATAAATACATTATTTTATACGTGTTTTACATGGAAATCGACATTTCTCGACGTACCGAGACCAAACAAATAATTGAAAAATTTTCGAAAATTCGATGTCGGCGAATACGCGTTTAATTCATTATTTCTATACGAGTTTAACGTTGAAATCGATATTTCTCGACACGCGGAGACGGAATAAAAAAAATTAGGTCCGCCCAAAATTTGCCAAATTCTTTAGCTGTTGTAAGGTTTTTTTACTGAAAATTTTCGAAAACTCGACGTCGGCGAAAACGCGTGTAATTCAGCAATTTCCGACCAGCAGTGTCGTAGTCCGACGATTTGGCGTAGATAGTTCGTTTCATTCGTTCGAAGGCCGCCAAAGCAAATCGAGGATTCCCGGTGTTATCTAAGAAACACTAATAATGATTTTTAATTGTTTTTGCGACAAAATTGACGTTTTTCGGCGAACGGAGACGAAACAAGGAATTTCAGGTAGGGTCAAAATTTTACCAAAACCATGAACTATTTTAAGGCTTTTTATTACGTTAAATATTAATCTATATTTTTGAATTTCTACATCATAATAAATTGTGGTTCGTAGAAAAGGCGGAAGAATAAAAACAGATAATTTATGCTTAGGACCGAATTAGAATTGGATGGAGGTGAAGAGATAAAGGATCAAGGGATGAAGTCGCTTGGGTTGAATGTCATAATATATCATTTTGGAGGCCAGGGTTGTTGAATTAGAACAATCTTTAGAGTTATTATTTTTCGAGTAACGTAAATAACTTCTTTGTTACGGGACAGTTTTCATTCTATACATAAAAAAAACTATATGTACATACTTATAATTGATAAAAATCTAATATTTAGAAGAAACGTTTCGCTTTCAAAAGTGGATACCTGCATAGGTACATAATCATTAAGGATCACAAAAAATATTGAAATATAAAATACATTCAATGAAATTTACCAACAACAGTGATTTCACTACTATTAACTACGATAATATACGGGGATTATAATTTAGTAGTTCTATGACAAAGGGAGATGCAAGCTGACGCAATTTTATGCAAACAATTCGAAACAACTTCGATATTATGACAGCCAACGTTTATTTGTTTTATCACGGTTATAGCGAATTTTTAATTACAAATCTTTAAAGCCTTATAACTCCTTAACGAATACGAATCGGACCTATGTTCGTATAACTTTTTTTTTCTATAAAATTGCATCAGTTTTCATGTGCCAAAGTTTGTCATACAGCTAATAAATCACCCTGTATAAGTAATTATCAAGATTAATATTATACACAACATAAAATTATTAGAAAAGTAACTTTAAAGTCTTAATAGCCATTAAGATTTTGTCCGAGTTAATATAATAATTATTCGCTTTGCATGGAAAAATCGGAACGTCCACAGAAAGCAGATAATGTATAAGTAACAAACAATGGAAGATGAAATGGGAGCAGAGGACCTCGAAGAGTTCGAAGAAAGCGAGACCATTGAAGTAATTAAATTCAACCGAAATAAAATAGGAATTAATAAATAGTATAAAGAACGTTCTGCGAATCTGGATCGGCCATTGTTGATGAGAATATCGACGTCCTACCTACTGTAGGGAGGTTTACTCAAGATGAGAAATTTATCTAATGCTTCGTAATCGAATAAGCAGAAACTAAATCCCATATTAGTTTGCAATGCCTACATTAAATGACCATTTATTTTTTAAGTACTCACCCACCTTTGTGAGTTATCTCTTAACGTAAACACGTAAATTGCGAAAATCATTCCCTGTTAATGGCACCGGTGTATATTTTCGTGTATCAAATGTAATTTCATAATAAAGTATCATAATGGAATCGAAAAATGAGATTCGCGTTTTCAAGACTTATTTCCGCTTTAATTAATTTTAACTTTTTATAGCACATAAATCTTTAATATGAGAATTTTAATGAAAATAGAAAGTAGATTTTAATTTGTCCTAAATACGCTAATTCGAAGAAAAGTTTTGTACGCACCCGTGTTATTCTTTTTTTTTCTAAAAGAATTATGGTAGGCCAACAACAAAATTCTTCTTTTATTTAGATTTAAGTTTGGGTGTACATAGTAGCTTAAAAATACCTAATAAAATTTGTAAAAATTAATTTACGTTGAAATTAATTAACTTCTTCGGTATGGGGATGGAGTTTATCAGTCTCGTGCAAGTGTACCACTTAACCGCTTGTGTCGGTTTTGTAAAGTTTGTAGACTTTGCAATCTAGGTGTAAATGACAAATAATTTTGGAGTTTTTATATGATTCTCGGGGAACTAGGCCTGCTTGGTCCAAATCTAAGATGTACACAATGAAAAAGGCAGAACAGGGGTCACTCTATACAGGACGTTCTATTAAAAAATATTCAATAATTAACATCGATCAAGGGCCATTAACATTAAAAATACGATAAAATGTCATTAAAAGAAGTTGCTCCGAAGAAAGAGTTATGTCGGTATACAACAAAGTTACGGAAAAATCGCCAAACTTTGTTAAATAGGTAAAACTGCGGTATCGCATGAAGATCCGACCGCGCGCAAGTCTCGGTATCGAATTTCCATGTAATATGTCATAAAACTACCTTTTTCGTTTTTTTTTTCGAAAGAAATATGTTTTGGAAATTATATTTATTAGAGAAATATTCTCGAGACTGTTTTTATAAGAATTAAAAAATGTTTATCGCCTTTTGGTGCATTCTATCGAAAATTACGAAGAGAACGTGGTCGATAGAGAATTTTATGCCCATTTCAAAACATATTTCACGTCACCGATCCGATAATAAATAACGGAGATAACTCGCAATCAGTTTAAAACTTTCGATCGACCGCCATTTTGAAACGGATCGGTCGATTTGACCGATTAACGAACTCGACCTTGGTATTCGTAAAGACTGTCCAAAGTTCAGCCTTCTACGATCAAAATTGTGACCGGAATCGTGCCTACAAAATTTGATATAAGTATTTAATATATACAAGGTTCGATCAAAAAGAAATGACAATTTTTTGTTTATTTAAAAACGATTTATTTATCGATCAATTTCGATTTTGTTGCCTTCAAAATAATCTCCGTCGAATATAATGGCAACGTCTTTTCCATTGTTCAAAACACCTCACGAATTCCTCCCAAGTGCTCCCGCGATTTTTGTTTTATTTCTTCTATGGCGTCAAAACGTTGTCCTTTCAATGTTCTTTTGATGTTCAGAAAGAGAAAGAAGTCACAGGGAGGCTAAATCAAGTGAATACGGTGGCCGTTGCAGTGCTGTGGACATGTTTTTGATCAAAAATGAATGAATAAGCAGCGAAGCATGAGACGGTGCATTTATCGTGATGCAAAATGCAAGAGTTGTTGGTCCATAATTTTGTCTTTTGTGACGGACATTTTCACGAAATCGTCGTAAAACTTCAATGTAATACATTTTATTGACCATACGTTTATTAAATTACGTAAATTTAATACAAATTCTTCGACAGGTCATTTTAAAACCAAAATCGCACAGCGTCGCAAAAGTGATATTAGTCAATTGACTGACAAACAGAAACTACGCATTAAATAGGGCCGAAACTTGATAAGCACGTCTCATATCCTGAGGAAAAAACAAACTCAGGTCGATAACATACAGCCCGCGAAATTAAAAATTCTCGTTCTTTTTGATCAAACCTCGTAAACGACCGACCTACATTTTCGCGATCTAAGGGTCGAGCTCGGAAAAAATTAGCAATAGCTTTATTTTCTATGAAAATTCGCTAAAATTAAAGTAAACAGCTCTTCATTTTTAAAACGCAATCAACAACTTAAATGAATGCAACTAAAAAACTTATTCAAACAGCCCCCGCCGTTGAAATTACTGCATAATTCCACCTTTCTACTAAACTCTTGGTAACTCCTTTTAATTTCTGGAATCGGTATAGCCTCGATCACATTACTAATTTTGTATTTTAGGTTTCCAAACCAATCATCGAAAGCTTTGATATAAACTTGTTGCTTTTGTACGTTCAAAAATAAAAATCAATAATTGTTAAATCTGAACTTCGTGGTAGATAGGGTTGCGGGCCAAATCTACCAATCCAATTAATTAAATAAATTACCTCCAAATTAATTATTCGACCAATTTCTTATTAACAGAAGCGAGTGTGTGTCGGAATCGTCTTGCCGATGATAATTTTTTTTGTCAGTTTCACCTATCGATCAAAGTTGGGCTGTCTTTCCGCAACTTTGTATATAGCGACGTAACTCTTACTTTTGAACAACTTTAAATGACATTGCAATTCCGATCGCGGTGTAACTTTAAAAGGAGTAAAATAGACGACATCGTTCTAAAGCTCGGTTTTACAAAACGTGGTCCGGCGGCAGCAAAATCACGATTCCACTTGAAATATGAAATCCACTTGGAATTTAAGCGCATTGATTTCATAACGATAATTAAGTAACGAAAACTACAAAATATTTGTTGTTCAAAAATTAATTCGCCAAGTAGGTATAGTGTAGATAAGCTAACGGTGTCGCAGGTAACATAATTTTTTGTCACATTTTTAATACTCATTCGAAAATACCGACCGTTATTATTAACGCCATATTTTTACGTCGCTCGATAAGATTGTAATAAGTACTACAGGAATTTAATTAGCTTCTACAATAAACGATGGCGAGCAGTGAATATTTTCGATTTGATAAACGTCGGACCGAAAATGACGAAATAATTGAAATGAGTGGAGTTACAATATAATAAACTGAAGGCGAAAAGTCGAAAATTAATTTGTCACTTTGTTAAAAACAATTAAATACTTGCAGCATTTAAACATCGCACAATTTATAGGATTAAAAAGTTTTCGTACGAAGAAAAAAAAAACGTGAAAATTTACACGAATAATATCGATAAAAACTGGTTACGTTAATTTACGTTACGATATTTTGCCATTGTCAAAATTCTTTTACTAAACAATATTTTTATAAAAACGAAAACGTTCATCATCGTTCGCGCAAAAATTAACTTTGGAGTTTCATTTGGGAATGTTTTGTTCGCCACATTTTCATGCAAAAGGAATTTCTATAAAAACGAAATTCGTATTTTTCGTTTTAATCCGAAAGATAATTTAGATGTACAAGTGAAGCGTTATTTTAAGAATTCTAAACGTCTAAAGACAAGGTTTTCATTTGAGAGTTTCGAAGCTTTTTGCGCAGTATCGATTCGCAATTGTCACATTGCATCGATTTCTTTTGAGCGTTTGACGCGTTTGAAACAATACGAAAAAGCCCGTAGATGTATGTGTAACAGTTACACTTACAATTAGACCGAAATTAGATCTTGTTAATGCATTTTTTTTAAATGTAAGTAAGTATAAATTAATAATAATTTATATAGGTGATAACTTTTATGCTTTGTTTTTTTTTGCATTGGGCATTTGCAACAAGTTCGCCAATTCGAAGATAAACTTCGAACGGCCACCTGATTCTCTCGCCCTTAATGGGGTTTACTGGCGTTCTCGTAAATCATGAAAACACGTCCGGGAGGAAAACAGTTTGCCCTTTATCTCCGCATGCTCGCCCTTGTCGTAGATTCCTAAATGTCGGGTTTAAAATACGTTTAAATATGATTTTCAGTCTATTCCAATTGTTTTAGTTTGACGTCACCAGTGAAATCCCTTTGCCCTTTAAATGAGCGAATATTGAGAGATCTACAATCTGAAAATAATTTCCGAACTCACTTTAATAAACTGGAAAGGAAATAACTTCTCGACTCCAACATCGAAACCTATAGAAATTATTTTATAGAATTTGCGAAGAATAATAAGAAAGAATTTGATCGTAAATTGACTGCATTAAATCGTTCCGAAAATAATCACTATTAAAAATTATTATAGGTATCGATGGAATCCTTTCAACTTCGAGTTGAAAGGATTTAGTATATTATGAACGAAAAAAAAAATGTTTTGAGTGCTTTAATATGTTTCGGTTGATAATCGTTAGATGTTATTTTCAGAAAGACCGACTTTTCTGCAAAATAATTTATTACTCTTGTATTTTCCCCTTTGTCGACGAGCGCTGTATATTTATAATATATAGCACCTGTATGTGCCGAGATCTATGTAGATATAAATACGCTATATACGAAGTGGCAGATGCAAATATTTAAGGGCGAGTTTAATTTAGCAAATATATTATAAACATAACTATATTTAAATTTCACCGATATAAATCTGAGAACTGCGTTATTTTATGCTACATCCGTGTACTGAAGTAGCAACAAGTATTTCTGGCCAAATTCGAAGCGATATTAAACCCTCGGGCTGATACTCCTATTGAAATTTTCTGCGAGGAAGTATCGTATAAACATTTTATTGTGATTTAAATCTCAACGTATAGATATCCACTCTACATTGAAACTAGTAGGTAGCACGTAAATAAAAGTAAAACGATTAGAAATACTTAGATATATATACACTCAACCAAAAAAGTACGTAAATACAACAAAAAAATCATTATATTAAGAACTGGCGTTCATTAATTTTCGTCCGAAGTACGATTTCATCATTACAACGTATGTCCAAGGATTACTTGATATTCGAAACCATTACCCAACGAACGTTTATTGGTATAATGACCTTATACATTGCTACATCGAATGCAGTTCATTACGTTAATGAACAATTTGACTGCTCCAATGAACAAGTTTTCTTTGTTTTAATAAATTAATACATAGGTATTATTTTTATTAGTGTTTATTAGTTTTATCAATATTCTTACATAAATTCAATAAATTATTCCACTGAAATGCAAAGTTTGTTTATTGTATCGATGAGTGTGTTTATTAAATAAAGGAATATTCTTGTATTGTTACAATGTACACTTCTATTCGTATTAAAGTATTATTATTCGTACAGTTACTATTTCACATTGTCGATAGGACAATGTTTATGTATACTGTTTCTACAGCAAATTTATTTTTTGTAATGTTTCAATTAATTATCGCCCAAATATATCTACATAGAAAATTTGATTATTCGTTTTTTATTGTTCAATGTTGTCGATTGTAGGAAATACAAATCGATTTTTCCGGTAAAAAAAAATCGATTTGTACACGTTTCTCTGGAATTTGACATGTAATAACAAACACAAACCGTTTTTAGAAATATTTTTCTATAATAGTTAATATTCCTAGATTATTCTATATATAGAATTAAAAAAATACATAATCAACTGTATTTATACTGTATATTAGTGAACTTATGCCCCTATTCTGTAAAAATTAGTTAACATTATGTTAACGTTAAATTGTGTTCATAACATCTCTCTGTTAAGTGATGTGCAACATTATAGCATTAAAATCGTATTCTGTAATTGGCAATGTTGAAATGCTTTTAACATTTTTACTAAAAATTGAAAAATGTATATTTTTGAACCAACGGGATTTATCACATGCGCAGTGAATTGTTTTCATTCCCGGGGTATTTTCGAATATTGTTTGGATTTGTAAGGTTATTAGGTTATGAGGTTATAAGGTTATGTCCATATACCAAAAAATGAAGTGTAACTAATATCTAGGAATATCCAAAACCAAAGTTTTAAACATATAGGCACCCATATGATATGTTATTTAGTGTAAAGATAATTACCTTCAAATATGCAGGAATAGCACTTGAACGGGCAGTGGATAAGTAAGGTTTCAATCGATTAATTAACATTATTGCTAAGTCTTTTGTAAAGCGAAAGCTTTTTTTGAAACACAAATCTGATAGCACTTCAAACGGGTTTTGCGTGTCTCGTAAACCTCTTCTGTAAAGTCGCATACTATTCCTATATAATATATATACAATCATTTATTTACATTTGTACCGGTAGGTGTTAAAGACTATTCCTAACATGTCATTATTCATGTACAATTGAGGAGCGTTTTTTCCAAAAAGGATTTTTTGGACACGATCGTTTTTAAAAAAAACGCTCCTCAATTGCAGTTTATAAAGAAATGTAGTTCTTATAATATATATACGAGTTACCTTTCTTCGTCCTCTTCTAGTAGTATATGTCATTATAACAATATTATCATCCATACCTTAAAGATCAACAAAAACGACACAAGAAACGAAAATTATCTGCCAACATAACCTTACAAACTCAATGTAAAATTGTTACATTCACGTTTTACCTCACTGTTATTTTACAGTGAATTTTACTAACATAATGTTATTAACAGCGGACATTTTCCTTATAGAATTGCATACTTTAAAATTTTACATTTTTATGTAGTTAACATAATGTTAACCGTAACATTTGCTTACAGAATCACAGCATTAGTCATAGATACGATAAATGTAGTTATTATTTCAAAACGACCTTACGTTAATATGATATTTTAAATTCATAAATTTTATGATATGATGTTAATGTAGAAATTCATAGATACAATCAAGCAATGATTGGATTGATGAAAAAGAATCGTCGAAGCAATCAAGATATCCAATAAATTATGAAATATGTTCATCAGTTTCTAATGAACATAATAACATTGGGACTACGAACATGGAAATTATAAAAATGAACATCTATTAGTAGTATTAATGAATTTTTCATTGTATCAATGATCAAAAACTGGTGTTCATCGATATTATGTACACTAATTTTTTGAGTGTAATACATAAAAAGCTTGTAAGTAACGCGCCTATAAAACCTACCGAAAAAAATATAAAAGACGAAAAAATCTCGCGAACTGTTTGCACAAATAAACTTTATACATACATATATAAAAACGACCAAGGGGTAAAATAAATGTTACTTACGTCCAGAAGATGCATGAGGGAGGCTCTAGCCGACACTTGAGGTTTCGTCATATCTGTTAGGACATGGCACAGTTCGCCACTTAAGCGTGAGGTAGCAGCATGGCTCGTCAGCGTGGCTCTTTTCAGGGTCTCTCCTAATCCATAAATCCACATCTGAAATACAAACATCAATCGTGGGATTTCCAATTTCATTTCAAGATAAAATTTAACGACGACATTTGTCAGCGAAAATATGCGCAAACTCAGAAAAACTACGACAATGCAATCAAAAATTACAAACACGAATAAATTGAAATTAGAATATTGTACAACTATAGTGCCGAAAGGCGGACATTTCACGCGAGCGCGATAGTTCGAGTCACGAGACAAAGTCGTGAGCGCACAAACAGTTCGTTGCTGGATGTTGTTTCATAAAGCAAATATTTATCTATACATCCCAGAACGTTGTAATATAAATTCTGAGTCGCTCTGTACAGCAGCCAACTGTTAGATAAGCAAGCAAGTTCCTTGTTAAATGTCTGCAAGATTTTAGTGAATTAAGCAGATGTACCAATGTAGGTTTAACTATAACTCGCAGTTTAAACTATAGATTTTTCTTAGAACCGGTTTTTCAATAGCCAATTAACTCCGACCATGAGTCAATAACTATAGAAACATTTTGTTTCTAAGGCTGACCATCCACCGGAACCGTGGTCGGTTCCGTTATCGGTCAGTTATCGGCCATTATCGGTCTTGTACGTACGACTAATCCCCCCGATTATGGCCGACTGGCAACCAAATCCGGCCAAAATGGAATGTTTCGCTTCAGTCGGCCGACTATTTTCTATTTCAGGCTTTCCACTAAAAATTAAATTCTTTTTCCCCAGACTTTATCTTCGATTTCCTCGACTAAAATATTTTGTTTTCCCCGACCCCCAAAATAACAATTGTATATACAGCTTATAAACTTATTATACTTGTAAAAATACGATCAAAAAATCACTTGGATACGAAATTTACCATAAATTTCCCTGGTCAGTATCGAAATTTCTTGATTTTTACGAAAATCAATTAAGTTCCCCGACATTCCCCGTTAAAAAGTGGAAACCCTGTTAATTTGTGCCGAGTATTATTTTCTCTGTGCATTAATTTCTTTGTATTACCGTTATAATAGATACGAAAAAAACTAATTAGTAACTTTGGTATATGTCTGGTAAGGCACACCTATGCCATCGTCATACCTTCAGAGGTATAGATTTTCTAGAAAGTTCAAATCGCCGATATCTATTGCATACGTGAATTTCAAAAATAAATATTTTAAAGACAGTACACTCGATAAGTTAACGATAACGGACGCAAGACAAATAATACCCCGTTACAATATTAAAGAATCACACTACCAAACGAAAAAAAAAAGAAAAAATCCGGGGACTCTCGAGGGGACAAAAAGGTCAACAAAAGTTTGTTTCGTATAAACATTTAAAGTTTAACTCGATAAAAACTTATTTTTATTTAATCTTCAATAATTCGTATTTAATGAGAGACACACGTGCTTGGTTGTTTTAAAACGTAATAGCAACCCGATTATAACGAAATGCAAAATTAGGATTATCGTTGATAAATTTCTCCTAGATCGATCATATTTTCCAGCGAGCTACGGTTCTAATGGACGACCAGGTTAATAATCACTTCTGTAGGAATTGACCGATGGTCAAGTTAGCTGGCGATTAAAAAACCGACCTCATTGTTCCCAAAATATTCGTCATAATTGCAGGATGATTATGAAAATTTGCGCAAGTTCATTATTTTACTGTTTTAAAATGAAATTTTTAAATTATTATCATCCTGCATTCTTAATATTAGTTATGTGCTAAAAAAATCGCGTAATTCGTAATTTCGTTTGACATGGGGCACAGCGGACTCTGAAATGACGATATATCGATTCTATTTCTTTTTAAATTTTGTATCCGTCATCCGGAGCGCTTTGAAACATTTTAAGATTGTCCGATGAATTGTTTTCGAAAGATACGTACCTACTCTTGATTATAATATGCGTTCGGGGTATTTTCCTTACCTTGAAGTCGAATATTGTGTTCTGATGATTTACGTTTCTCTATCGACGCGAGGGTAACGTCGCCGTCGGCGCCGCAGAAATGATTAGGTACATCAAAGTTTGACTGATTTATCGACTAGAAATGATTGCGTACAGACGTAAATTCTAGTTAGGTAGGTATAGGTGGGTACTCTCGCTAATTACAAATTTAAACCTGGCATATTATATAAAACGGGCGGAATTTTCTGATAATCGTCGTCTTATTAACAACTGCAAAATAGTTATTGTAAGTAAAATTATGTCGAATAATAAACAATAAGCGCACACATGCGTGAAATTACGCTAGGCAGAGTTACGCAACATCTGTAATCTATTTCGCATTTGAAACAGTGATTAATTTATGAAACTATTTCCGTACACAAGCTGCATCGGAGATTGTTGATAAATTGCGAAATTGCACAAATGAATACCTACCCTACTTAACGATAATCTATCGACGAGATATTTTTTAATTTGTACGTTCATTTGCTTTATTACCTTTATACTTATACAATTCGAATTAAAATTATCTACGTGAAAATCGTGTTTTATTATGGCACAAAATTCTGACTTACAGACCGAAACCATCGATTATTAATACTTACATAATTAATTTTGAATAAAAAATTTATTGTTCGTCATCATCTATTGATGACGTGATCGCTTATACGGTTGGATATGTAGATATGTGGTATGGCCTGTCCAAAGCTATTTGAGGTCACGCCATCAATCGTCTACCAAAACCGTAATATGAAATTTCCTAACAGTTCCGTGTAAAAATGATGCGATAATTTAAAAAGTAATTGGTAATACAAGGACCTCTATCCGACCGCTACCGATATCTGCGTAATCTGCATTCTTCGACATATCTGTATGTTGTTATCTTTATCTAACACGTTGATAACATGCTTCGCGTCCGTATGTCTATTTTGCGGCATATGCGTACAAGAAATATGTCAGAAATGCGACGCTGCCAAATATTTTATGCCCATTCTAAAGCAAGTGTTGCGCCTTAGTATGTGCAGGGAATTCACCGCGAAATATGCCAAAAAGATATTTAATTTAGTAGCCCATTTTGAGAAGGAACGGCAAGAAGATGGTCAATTACTACCATTAAATGCAGTTCAAAAGGTACGTAGTGCGTCCACAGTTACTACACGCGAGCCACGTGCTACAAGTGTAGTTACCATTGACTCTGTTACCAAATGCAGACTACGAAGTGTTATCATTTTATGAGATGTATTCCGCACGTAAGTTGACGTAATGATTTGTAAAAGTGATGTTATCGTACCTTATTGTGTATAGGGATGAGTGTAACGTTGGACTCGTTATTGGCAAAATTGAGGGACAAAGCTTTTTACGATGTAGGTCGAAACAACTTAGCAAAAATCCTACATAACTGTACCGTATTATAATAGGAAGGAAACTATAATACCAACTAGGAGCAGATCAAGGTTATCCTTTGTGTGTGTAGAACTGAAAAATATAATAACCAATATAATTTTAGCAAGATATTTGTATTATTAATATAAATACATAACAATAACTTGGCATTTAAGTGGAAGAAAGACTGTAATCGTAGAACATTATTTCAATTGCATCATATCGCTGACACGAGTGAGATTTTTACAAGAATATGAGGCAAATCTAACTAGTGACATTCCATTACAATATGTGTATATTTAAACGAAACATGGATCGTTAAAATGGGTTCAACGATTAAGTCGTGGCAACATAATACTGTAAAGAGGTGGAAAGGATGAAGAAGGTAGTTTAGAAACATACTGTAGTGATTATTCTGTGTCAGTTATGTTGTATGTATATTATCGTAGTACATGCACGAACAGTAAATGGGTTTGTACCTGAGGCAAAATTACTATTTCATTCCAAAACAAGTAGCAATTACCACAGGGAAATGAATACTAGTAATTTTCTACAGTGGTTTGAAGAACAGCTGTTAAAGCCCTTAGAGGAACCATCCTTGATCGTCATGGATAATGGGTCTTATCACAACGGTTTGCTCGACATGCAACCTACAACGGTTCTAGTTATGTACATTGTTTTGTGTGTGTAGTTTAAGTTTACAAGCTGTTGTCTATGTATATTTTCAAATTGGTTGTGTTTGTAGTATTTGTTGCTTTTCATTTATGACATTGGTTTGATTTTGATATATTTTGGTAGTTATGTAATTGATGTACGTCGTAACTGTACTTGTAATAAAACACATAAAAAATGGAAAAATAACACTTCATTCTGCTATTCCTAATCGTCATTAGTTTAGTTCTGTTTACAAATAATCTGTATGCATATGTTTGCACTAATACACATGTAAACAAGTTACACGGAGTTTTAGTATTACATGAATTATTATAAAAGACCGTGCATGCATATTCAAAGATGTAATGCTTTATATTAGTTATACAACGTTCAGTGGTACACGCTTTTTCTTGCTTTTATACTATAAATGTGAGCTTCCTGTGTACATATGTTGGACAAATTGATCCTGGAAATGCTCGATACCACTTCGACAGAAAAACATGCATATAATAAACGGTTAGTTCTCAAATCAAGTAATTAGTAACAACTAGTTAATTACTACCGAATGAGGTGTCTTAATTTTGTGGTAACATTGATTTACTATACGTTCACGAACTTTCTATGTGAGAAAGAGATGCAAGATTTCAATTTGTAACAGGTGAAGACCCAGTGGCTTTAACCTCTACATATGTTCGCCCTGAAACAAAATGCATTGCAGTGAATGTCGGTAGGAGAAGCAGACATTAGAGTTAGTCATAAAAGTGTCAATTATTATCAATAATATTGATATTTACATGTTCTGCTTTATCAAAGGTGACGATTGAGGTTCCACTATAATTGCATGAATATAAGACGACCCCCCAGAAAGTAACTCGTCTATCTAAACATCAATTCGATTATTATATAACGTTTTACAATGATTAGGACCTACTTCGTTCTAATGAATTGTATTAATCTTTCTTTGGCATGTAAGCAACGTGTGCAAGTACCATATCGGGAAATCCACACTATGAACTTAATTAAAATCAAACTACAGTTAACCCAGCAACAGCTACAATTTGTAGTAACGCATTCCCTAATAATTTGTATCGAAACTTTAACATTGTTTACGAATGTGAAAATTCGAGGTTATATCTTTTGTTTACTAAGATAGCGTTGAAATAATCTGACACCACTGTGCCTGACGTCAGCATCTAGTAACTTTTGATTGATGACGTGAACCTCAAATAGCTTTGGACAGGCCTTAGGTACCTCGATTCCAATTTAAAATTTTAACTTAAAACGAATGATACGAAAACATACATGGGTATCCAGTATTATAAAGTCTATATTATCATAATATGATAAATACGGTGGATTTCGCTTATTTGAGTCACTGGTAAATTGAATGAGCCGCTCGTGGTACGAAATATGAAAACTAAATCCATATTATTCATCAATGTAAAATTTTCAACTTAATTGAATCGTCGCGTAACTGACCCAAAAATACTATGTACCGCATGATTCTAATAAGCGACACCTCTTGTACATGTAGATTATTAAAATAAATTAATATGTCAAACCTTTTCCGTTTCCGTATCCGAATATTCCTTGATTGAGCGATATTCGGGCGCTAAATATCCAATTAAATGAGATGGTGGACCGCATCCTAAAAATATCGAATTTTGACATAATTTCACTCGGCCTTTGCTGGATAACAACAGTGTAGAAGGTGTAACTAAAGGAATTCGTAGACCATCCGAAGTTCCATCTGCAACAATATTTCTATATTTACTAAAATAACCATATTTAATGTGAAACAAAATAACGACGCATAACGCAATAACTAAATGAATAAAAACGATTAATTACTAAAATTTTATAACAGTATTGTACAAGTTCTACCTATAAGTTATTTAAATTTCATTCCGAAGTTTAGAAAGTGACATATTCAACCCATGATTTTCCTGTACACATATTACATGGCAAAGAAAGATTACCAACAATTTATTAATACTGTAAAAATACGAGGTACGAGGGAGAAACGCCAGTATCCAGTTCATCTAACTTTTAATGACCTTTAGATATAAACTCAGATTTACAAATTCAAAGTAACGGGAGTACAAAAGTCCTTCATTTGATTACTTATACCAAGAAAATAATTTATGACATGATTTAAGCTAAGACTTCCACTAAAATTATCCACTTCCAAAGCTTTTACTTAAGACATTTATAGAAATCTATGGGCAACGATGGGTAATTAGAATCAGAAGTATCAATTTTTATTAATTAAAAATAATTCGAGGTTCCACCGAGATTTGAACTCGGCAGAGTGCTGACTATTACACCATAGAACCTTGTACCTATCAATCAAAAACCTTCAACTTTCCATAATCTAAAAATAATTTAAAGTTCCACCGAGATTTGAACTCGGATCGCTGGATTCAAAGTCCAGAGTGCTATAGCTCATCCAAACCTATATGATGTTTACGTCATCAATGTAAGGTTATTTTGGCAGTTCTAATAAAATGTAGTCTTTCTTTATACCATCTAATATGTGCGCAAGTAAATCATCTATAGAATATGTCACTGTCCAAACTTTAAACCGAATTACAAATAAACAATCTGGTAACTTTTGTTGATGACGTGACATCATATAGGTTTGGATAAGCTATAACCGTTCCACTATGGAATCTTACATCTACGGATCAAGGCGCGCATTTATAAACAAAAACCTTCAACATTTTCTAAATTAAAAATAATGCAAGGTTCCACCGAGATTTGAACTCGGATTGCTGGATTCAAAGTCCAGAGTGCTAACCGTTACACCATGGAACCTTGTATCTACGGATCAAGGGGCGCATTTATAAACAAAAACATTCAACTTTGTATAAATTAAAAATAATCGAAGGTTACACCGAGATTTGAACTCGAATCGCTGGATTCAAAGTCCAGAGTGCTAACCGTTACACCATGGAACCTTATATCTACGGATCAAGGGGCGCATTTACAAACAAAAACCTCTAACATTTCCTAAATTAAAAATAATGCAAGGTTCCACCGAGATTTGAACTCGGATCGCTGGATTCAAAGTCCAGAGTGCTAACCGTTACACCATGGAACCTTATATCTACGGATCAAGGGGCGCATTTATAAACAAAAATTTTCAACTTTGTATAAATTAAAAATAATCCGAGGTTCCACCGAGATTTGAACTCGGATCGCTGGATTCAAAGTCCAGAGTGCTAACCGTTACACCATGGAACCTTGCATCTACGGATCAAGGGGCGCATTTATAAACAAAAATTTTAAACTTTGTATAAATTAAAAATAATCCGAGGTTCCACCGAGATTTGAACTCGGATCGCTGGATTCAAAGTCCAGAGTGCTAACCGTTACACCATGGAACCTTGTATCTACGGATCAATGGGCGCATTTATAAACAAAAACCTTCAACTTTGTATAAATTAAAAATAATCTGAGGTTCCACCGAGATTTGAACTCGGATCGCTGGATTCAAAGTCCAGAGTGCTAACCGTTACACCATGGAACCTTGTATCTACGGATCAAGGGGCGCATTTATAAACAAAAACCTTCAACTTTGTATAAATTAAAAATAGTCGAAGGTTCCACCGAGATTTGAACTCGGATCGCTGGATTCAAAGTCCAGAGTGCTAACCGTTACACCATGGAACCTTATATCTACGGATCAAGGGGCGCATTTATAAACAAAAATTTTCAACTTTGTATAAATTAAAAATAATCCGAGGTTCCACCGAGATTTGAACTCGGATCGCTGGATTCAAAGTCCAGAGTGCTAACCGTTACACCATGGAACCTTGTATCTACGGATCAATGGGCGCATTTATAAACAAAAACCTTCAACTTTGTATAAATTAAAAATAATCTGAGGTTCCACCGAGATTTGAACTCGGATCGCTGGATTCAAAGTCCAGAGTGCTAACCGTTACACCATGGAACCTTGTATCTACGGATCAAGGGGCGCATTTATAAACAAAAACCTTCAACTTTGTATAAATTAAAAATAGTCGAAGGTTCCACCGAGATTTGAACTCGGATCGCTGGATTCAAAGTCCAGAGTGCTAACCGTTACACCATGGAACCTTATATCTACGGATCAAGGGGCGCATTTATAAACAAAAATTTTCAACTTTGTATAAATTAAAAATAATCCGAGGTTCCACCGAGATTTGAACTCGGATCGCTGGATTCAAAGTCCAGAGTGCTAACCATTACACCATGGAACCAGTCGTTACTTTAATAATTTAATAAAATCTCAAAACTATTAACAAAAGAATATAATAAAATTTTGCATAATTTACTCATTTTTTTAAAATATATTTTAGTATAAGTTGTTAGTCTTTAAAACATCTTTTCCAATTGTATTTTGGTGTTTGTAATATTATCATAAGAAGTTGACATTTTAATGTAATTTATTATATTTATTTGCAGCTTTATAATATAATAATGTTTATAATCATAGGCGTAAATAATAATTTAATGCGCTAATGTTTATTTAAAGTTAAATCAAAGTTCAAAATACGAAGTAGATTTTACTTAGATACATTTTATAATGTAAAAATAGAATTATTTATCGCAGTTTAAATAAGTAGATATTAATTATGTAATTACGTACATAAGTTCGTCGTTGATAAAGCTAAATATCTTCTTCATTCCTTTCAAGCAATCAGTAATAGATTACACTATCCCAATAATAATTTGAGTAGGCAATTCAAAAATTATTAAAAAATAAGGACGTTACCCTATAAGTTAAGTTTATTTATTGTAAGTTTGTTTTTTTCCAGTTTTGTTATCACAAAATTTAATAGATTAATTAAAATTTATGTATCGTAATTGACGTAACGAAAAATATAATAAGAGCTGTTAATACATTAATACTTTTAACTTTTATTAAGTAGGCAAGCATTTATTTATTTCACATTTCAATTTTTCAGAATAAATTAATTTACGCATTTATGTATGTATGTAAAATAACAGAATGGGAATGGGAATAATAGCGAGCGAAATGACGGAGATTGTGTATAATACAGAATGTGTAGGTACAGAATTGCCGCATGACTATCGCAACTTAAGATTACTATATTATTGATCGGAATTGTAAATGATTGACTGACATAAACAGTTCTAAACAATATGTAATTCGCGTTTAATATATGGCTCACAGACAACGAGTACTAGTGATTTTATTACTAGTGTACTTAATCGGCAACAATAACGTTTTATGTTATTTTCCTCATGAATGGGAATTATGGGTGTTTATCGTTTTCTATACTTATACAAATTACGTTCATGTGATGTAAACGTAAGTTTTATTACTTCATAAAATAAACGAATTGGAAGTAGGTAGTTACTTATATGAAATCGATATGTACAGTGACAACTTGTTACTCTAAATAATTTATTGGTTAACAAAAAGTGTAAAATTTGTTTTCTAATCTAAGTATTAAATTTTCGTTCCATTTGATAGAATTTTCTCTCTATTATACTTGAAGTTTGAAATATTATTGAATAGTAGGTATTCGTTTTCGTACATTCCACAATATTTAAAATTAAATTATGTGACCCCATAGAATGTAATTAATTTCAAAATGCTCGTTTCATTCCAACTTCTGTTCAACTCGGAGCTTTCATTTTTTGGATCCATCCGACAACGAGGCACAAAAAGTAGAAAATCATTTTTTTTAACCCATAATGATTGAAAGAGAAAAAAAGTGATTTATTTAAGACAGCATTTCAATTTATGTAGCTTATGTTAAAATTAATTAACTTACAAAGTATCGATAGTCTGAGAGAATTAATTAAAAATTACGAAAATTAAGTTATGTTAATATCACTAATGGATAGTCAATTACAAATGTAACTTAATCCAGCCTTTTAAGGTAGATATAATAACAATTTTTGAAGGAAAATAGGTCAACGTAAATGTTACGTTTCTAAAGGGAAATGGCGTGTAAATCATCTAAAAATGCATTCGATGGCGTTATTTTCGGTAATTCAACAAATACGATTAATTTGAAGTTTGTATTTAAACACAAAAATTACGTACATGCATTTAATTGAAAAACTCGATAGAAAACTAATCAATCAAAAAATGTGAACGATTGCTAATATTGTTAGAAACCACCAATGGAAGAAAATTTAAATATGGAAATTGATTTGGCAATGTGGATATAACTTATTATATTGAATTAAATTGAATAAATATGCAAATAAGAATCAATAAAAAATGAAAATAGAGTTCGACATTTTTTGGAGCATAAATTATCGTCAGTACCTATGTAAAACAACTTAATCTTGAATTAAATATTTTATAATCACCATCGCATCTTATTTCAAAAGATAAATTTATATTTATTGGATTAATTACTTATAAGTTAATTTTTAAGTATCCAATTTTAAGTCTTTGTTTTAAAATGAAATAGCATTCTGATTTTAAACGCACTTATTCCGTACGTATGTTAACATTATATAAATCTAAACTTATACAGCCGTACGCATAGACATTCTTGACTTTTAGTAGCTACTAAATCAAGTTTATCTCCATAGAAACGTTTGTTACAACAATTGTTTTCAAGGAAATGAACACGATTTAATAGTCACTAAATCTAATCAAACGTCTATGCATACGGCTGCAACCGATTTATTTTAAAGCTTTCGATACAGATAAAAAAAATATGTATCAGTTGATTATCGCATAAAAATTTAATGTTTAGGCGCGAGTTTTATAAGGTACATTAAATTCGTGTTATATCTCTGTCATTTATCGTTTCGGTGGCTAACTGAAATGTCGTGTCCGAGTAATTAAGTTGTCCAATTAAAATTAGAGACAAATTAAAAATAAGAGGATATGACAATTTTGAAGATTATTTAATCGAAGAGATGGAAAAACTCAGTTGTAGAAATATTGTATTTTTACGTATTTTTATCATTTTATTCGTGTGTTTTGTAAAGGCAAATAAACAATTTATAATAAAGTTATTAAGACCAAGTATTTCAATAGAATACAACGTATTCCCTGTTTATGTAATTAGTTTGGAAAAAGCAGTAAATATTTCATAGTGCTGATACAGCAGAGAGTCGAGGGAGGTTTAACGCATTCGAAAAAGCAATAAATGTTGTGATGAAAACTGCTAACCTTTCGAAAGTAGTTTTCGAAACGCACCCCATGCATACCTTGAATTACGACATTTACGAAGATATATTATGAATATTACATTTGCTTTTATTATACTATTTATTATTTTATTTCATACTTTATCGTATTTTAATGTTTACACGGGCGATTTTAATCCAGAAAATTATACATTACGAGTATTAAGCTGCATAAAACGTGTACCACGTTGTAAAACAACCTACCTCTCGTCAGCCATCAAAACAAAATTGGTTGCTACCGTTTATGAAGGCAACCCGATTGTTTTCAAGTAAGAAAGTAAACATTTTACAAAATTCGACGGTGCGGCACAATAATGAAATAATACGTTGTACGTCATTACGTCCGTAAAATGATTTTACGATAATCGTTCCGAAATTTCAGACTTCGATTCCTTCGTTACCTCGTCTCGTCTGGAAACATCTTAAGCAGCGTCTTCACGCTAAACATGATTGTTAAACTTGTTTAAATAAAATAAGTAAAATAACTACAACAATTGCATTAAAGTATTACAATAGCAAAAAAAGGGAAAAATTTAGAACAAGGAGAATTGAATGCCACGAAAAAACTCGAATTATTAAAATATATTTTTTTTAAGCAAAGAGGTGGCAAAATAAAAAGTTAATCGATCAAATTTTGTCTCGTTGTCAGCCTAAATTATTTAAAAATTGTTGCGACAATCAAAACGTCAAATTTCGTTTTTTATCCGTAAACGAATGCATCGAAAAGGTAAAATCTCTCAAAATAAGAGAAATTAAAAAAATCAAAAATCATTAAAAAAAATTAAAATCTTTAAATAATTTTCTTTTTTTAATTCTTACGTAAAATGCAAAGTAATACTGCTGCCGCTGGGACTGCCACTCGTCTGTAATATACTATAAGAAAATATTATAAACTTCTAAATTTTTCTTTGTATTTCCTATCTTTTTTTCGTCATCGTTTTCCCTCTATCGCCAATTTCGAGCTTAGAATGCTTACTTGCATTATTACGTACGCTTCGTATTTCACTGTATTTCACCTACCACTGTAATTGCGGAAAGGAGCGTAAGATAAAATTTCGTTCGCGAAATTGGACCGACGAATGTTTGAGGGGAGCCCTAACCAAGACCCTAACCTTAATCCCCATCCAAGAGCCTAACCAACCTCGATTTTCAGAGAATTTGTGTTAGAGCTTAAAGGTTAGAGCTTAGAGCTTTACACTTTTTAAATATATGGAGAGTTAGTCGACAAAGAAAGATCCTACCTTTATTCGTCTTTTTATTTGTAATCTTTTTAGAGAACACAACACAACAAACAACACTTGCGCACTCACACGCAAAAAGGCCTTATAAACCGAACGAGCACTCCTCGCACACACGAACAATACGACGCCGTAATTTAAAATTCGAACTACCGAAACAAGCACCACCGCTCGGTACAACTAACGTGAATGATTTGAAACGATTTTGCCGGAATTCTATATATAAATGCATTGGAGTGTATATTTTTATATGGAGTTTTATCTTAAAAACCTTCAGTTCTTTGTTTGCACTCCGATAAGATATGCAAGTAGGTGGCGGACAAGTTTTATTAGTTGCTTTGTATTTATCGGTCGCATAAAAATGCGATTAAACTTTTATCTGGTTTATGATTTGCAATAGGGAAATTTTCAATGTCGAGGGGCACGCGAATAGTTTATAAATTAAAAATAGAGTAAATTTATAATTCTGCGGTATAAAGGCAGTAGATAGTGATTATCCAGATAATTTTAAACTGGTAAGTATTAGCGAATTTTAATAGAAAACAAAGCTATTGCAGCTTGTCTGATGACAGAACCCACACGTGTCCATTTGGTTTTTCTTCGATCTTGACTTCTAGTTCACGCAAATATTGGTCTATTTCATAATTATGTACTACATATATATAATATAATAATCATATTCATATATCAACTATCATATATATATATATATATATAATAATATCATTTATGATGAATACATTCTACATACAATATATCATATACATATATACATAATATATATAATACATAATACATATATACATCATATACATCATACATACATACATAATACATAATAATAATAATATATACATACATCATATCATAATACATACATAATACATACATAATAATATATATATACATATATAATATATAATAATTATATAATATATCTACTAATATATATATATTCATACATAATTATATATACTATCATAATATATAATATAATAATATATATATACATACATAATCATACCATCATGCATCATAATACTAATACTATATCATATATACTATATATATATATACTATATATACTATATATATTACGTCATATATCATATGATATATATAATATACATAATAATATATACTATATACTATACTATAATACTATATACATAATATATACACTACATATAATAATAATATACATAATATATAATTAATGCAAACATATATTACAATATTACTACTACTCTTACACGTATACATATATAACAAACACAAATAAGGAGTTTATCAAGTTATTTATATTATCGATAGGTGTCTTCACGGTAAAACTAGTTTTATGAAATTTTATTACCGTGAAGAAGCTCTTACTCGTACCCGAAAACTCATTCCCGACTTATAAACGTAAATTACGTATTCAAATTTTCATTTTACAATCGAAATGTATTGTCTATAACGATATTGGTTACAACAAACGACCGAATATGACACTCGATTGTACTCTCAAATTTGGTTTACTATCTAAAAGTAATAATACGAATCTATGGA